>CM077096.1:143679444-144946944 GCA_039513925.1 Platanthera zijinensis | reverse complement strand
CAATTGATCGATAATTTGAAAAAGAAATAGTTATTAATTTTATCGCTTCTTTTCTTCTTTTTTTTAGTTTATGACCCGAGTAAACTCTTCAAATAATTTTGAATTTGGTTTTGATCCGGAAATCGAGCGCACCTTTCGGCGACGTATCCGATTTAGTGATCTACCAATAATTTGCGAAGAATCAATCGGAGAAACTAACGAGAGCATAATGGAAGTCCCTAAACTTAATGCGGTCCCGCTACGGACCATGTCCTATTATGCGAGACCGAATTTGGAGGGAACACAATCTAGTATTATTCGCCCGGCAGTAACGAATAATAATTTTGAAATTAAAACGAGTATCATTCAGATGGTACAGCAATCGGTTATATTCGATGGCTTACCGGATGAAGATCCAAATTTACATCTGCTTAATTTTTTGGAAATTTGCGATACGTTTAAAATAAACGGCGTCACCGATGACGCCATCCGTTTGCGTTTATTTCCATTTTCTTTGCGGACTAAGGCCAAACAGTAGTTGGGTTCTCTTCCTAGAGGTTCCATCACTACATGGGCAGAAATGACGGAGAAATTTTTAACGAAATATTTTCCTCCGGCAAAGTCTGCTAAATTACGTACGGACATTCTCTCGTTCACGCAAATAGACTCGGAGTCTCTCTATGACACATGGGAGCGCTTCAAGGAACTTTTGCGGAGATGTCCTCATCATGCCCTTCCTATGTGGCAACAAGTTCAAACTTTCTACAATGGTTTGAATCTCCAAACAAGACAAATGATTGATGCAGCCGCAGGGGGAACTCTTAATAACAAAACCCCCGAGGCCGCTCAAGAGCTTTTCGAGGAGATGACCATGAATGCTTATCAGTGGAATGCGCCACGGTCGCGCCCTAACAAGCCGACCGGACTCTTTGAAGTCGAGGCCACCCCGAATTTGGCACTTCAAGTAGAAATGCTCACAAAGCAAGTGGCGGAGATGTCTGCTTCCTCCGCCACAAATTGGGCATGTAATAATAATAATAATAATTTTAATAATAATTTTATTCAAGAGCAAGTAGATTATATGGGGAACTCCTATCGTCCTCCGTATAACCCGAATAATAATATTTCGTTTAATAATAGTTATAATCCGGGTTTGCGGAATCACCCAAATTTTTCATGGAGCAACCCCAATAATGCTCAACGACCACCACAAGTGAATCCTCCCGGATTTGCACCACCGCCATCACAAAAGTCCTCTTCACTTGAAGAGGTCTTCACTAAGTATGTAGCCTCCAACGAGTCCAATATCCGGAATCTTACCGGCTCTATTAAAAACTTAGAAAATCAAATTGGACAGATAGCTAAATTATTCTCCGAACGCCAACAAGGAGCTCTGCCAGGCAACACCGAGCCAAATCCAAGGGATAGCGCCAATGCAATAACCCTCCGCAGCGGAATGGAGGTAACTTCTACAAATTTGACTGGACCCGAGGTAAACGTTTCATCTTCACCCCCGCAACTTACTTCTCCGCAATGTAGTTCTTCTACTTTACCGTCTTTTACTCTAGCTCCGCGTAATAATTTAAAACCTTCAATGCCTTATCCTTCAAAATTTAAAAATGAGCGCAATGAGGAGCAATACAAAAAATTTATTGAAATTTTAAAACAAATTCAAATTAACGTCTCATTCTGCGAAGCAATCTCCAATATGCCTAAATACGCGAAATACCTCAAAGAATTACTCTCTAATAAAAAGAAACTTGAGGATATTTCGCGTGTTTCTTTAAACGTAGAATGCTCGGCGGTTGTATGGACGGTTTTCCATCCCATGTTTATTCGGCAATTTGTTAATAAAACACGCCTTGACCGATTTAGGAGCTAGTATAAATTTGATGCCTTTCTCTTTATTTAAAAAGCTTGGTTTGGGCAGCCCAAGCCCAACTAAAATGAGCATCCAACTAGCGGACCGGTCAATAAAATACCCGATTGGAGTCGTAGAGGATGTTTTAGTTAAAGTAGACAAATTTATTTTCCCAGTAGACTTTGTCATTCTAGACATCGAGGAAGACGCCGAAGTGCCCCTTATACTCGGTCGTTCATTCCTTGCAACCTCTAAGGCAATAATAGACGTAAGTAACGGAAAGCTTCTCCTACGAGTGGGGGATGAAGAAGTTACTTTTAGTATCGACTCTTCCATGAAAAATTCTTTTTCTAACGACGACTCTTGTTTTACCTTAGAAACAAATTTTGAAGAGGAAATAACGTCATTTTCTGAAATTATCTCTCCTTCATTAGAAAATCCGGATATTGCAAACTCATTTTGTCTAAAAGAAATAACTCGGCCGCTTAAATTTGAAGAAATAAAATCAAATAATTTTAAAGTAAAAACATCTTATAAGGAACCACCGAGTTTAGAATTAAAACAATTGCCGGAACATTTAAAATATTTATTTTTAGAAAAAGAGTCAAAATTGCCTGTAATTATTTCATCCGCGCTTAACGATTCAGAAATAACAAAAATTTTAAATAATCACCGTCATGCAATTGCATGGCAAATTTTTGATATGAAGGGAATTAGCCCATCATTTTGCACGCACAAAATCATATTAAAAAATAATTCTCGCGGCACCGTTCAGCTACAACGACGCCTCAACCCAAATATGAAGGACGTTGTTAAGGCCGAAATAATAAAATTATTAGACGCGGGGATTATTTACCCAATTTCTGATAGCACTTGGGTTAGCCCGGTGCAAGTCGTGCCTAAGAAGGGCGGGATAACGGTAGTTTCCAATGAAAATAATGAGTTAATCCCAACTCGTACCGTTACGGGTTGGCGGGTATGCATCGATTATAGGAAATTAAATGATGCAACTCGTAAGGATCACTTCCCGCTTCCCTTCATTGACCAAATCTTAGAATGTCTATCCGGTCACTCACACTATTGTTTTCTTGATGGTCTTTTGGGATACTTTCAAATCCCAATTGCACCCGAAGACCAAGAGAAAACCATGTTCACTTGCCCGTTCGGCACCTTCGCCTATCGGAGGATGCCGTTTGGTCTTTGCAACGCGCCGGCTACATTCCAAAGGTGTATGTTGGCAATTTTTAACGAATTAGTAGAGGACGTCATGGAAGTTTTTATGGACGATTTTTCTGTTTTCGGCGATTCATTTGAAAATTGTCTTAATAATCTAAACCGTGTTCTTCAACGCTGCGAAGACACAAATTTGGCACTCAACTGGGAGAAGTGCCACTTTATGGTCCGAGAAGGATTAGTCCTCGGACATAAAGTATCGAGTAAAGGGATCGAGGTCGACCGGACCAAGATCGAAGTCATAGAAAAACTTCCTCCGCCCACCAATATCAAATCTATTAGGAGTTTTCTAGGTCACGCAGGATTCTATAGGCGATTTATTAAGAATTTTTCTAAAATTACAAAACCTTTTACTCATCTCTTAGAAAAAGAATCCGCGTTTATATTTGACGATGAATGTTTGAAAGCTTTTGAAAAAATAAAGAAAGAACTAATAAACTCGCCGATTTTAATTGCGCCAAATTGGTCTTTACCGTTCGAAATAATGTGTGATGCGAGTGATTTTGCTGTAGGGGCTGTTTTAGGCCAACGGGTGAACAAATATTTTCACCCGATTTATTACGTAAGCAAAACGCTCACGTCCGCTCAAGCTAATTATACAACGACAGAGAAAGAACTTTTGGCGATTGTTTTTGCATTTGATAAATTTCGTTCATATTTGATGCTTTCAAAAGTTATTGTCTTTTCAGATCATTCCGCACTCCGGTACTTATTGAACAAAGGGGATGCCAAGCCCCGACTGTTGAGATGGGTTCTCCTCCTTCAGGAATTCGACTTGGAAATTCGAGACAAAAAGGGAGCAGAGAACTTGGCGACCGACCACCTATCAAGATTGGAGAATCCGGCTGCAGGAGCGCTAGTGGAGGCCGATATTGACGACAAATTCCCTGAAGAGCACCTCCTCGCCACAAATCAGGTAACGACTTCCTCCACCCCTTGGTACGCGGATCTTGCCAATTACTTAGTGGCACGGGTCCTCCCAAAGAATTATTCAAGTCAACAAAAGAAGAAATTCTTTTCGGACTTGAAAAATTACTTTTGGGAAGACCCCTTTTTATTTCATGTCTGCGCGGACCAAGTGGTAAGAAGGTGTGTTTCGGGCGAGGAAGGCGTACAAATATTGCGGCATTGCCACGAAGGACCAACCGGTGGACATTATCAAGCAAACCGGACCGCTAGGAAGGTGCTAGAGGCGGGCTTCTATTGGCCCACCTTATTCAAAGACGCTCACACTTTTGTGAGTAAATGCGATAATTGCCAACGGTCAGGTAATATTTCTAACCGGGACGAAATGCCCCAAAATATATTCTTAGAATGTGAAATTTTTGATTTATGGGGTTTAGGTTTCGTAGGTCCACTACCACCTTCTCATAATAATAAGTACATCCTTGTTGCGGTTGACAACGTGTCAAGGTGGGTTGAGGCGCAAGCTTTCCCCACTAACGACGCGAGAGTCGTCGTAAAATTTTTACAAAAATTATTTTCTAGATTTGGCACACCACGCGCACTGATTAGTGATAGGGGCTCTCATTTTTATAATGACCAACTTGCTAAAATTTTAGCTAAGTATGGCGTCACGCACAAATTATCCACCCCATATCACCCACAAGCAAATGACCAAGTAGAGGTGGTAAACCGTGAGCTAAAAAGAATATTAGAAAAAACGGTGTCCGTTAATAGGAAGGATTGGTCGCTCAAGCTATATGACGCTTTGTGGGCTTATCGGACGGCGTACAAGACCGCCATCGGTTGTACACCATATCGATTAGTTTACGGAAAAGCGTGTCATCTACCGGTTGAATTAGAGCACCGCGCTTATTGGGCGCTTAAATTTTTAAATCTAGATTTAAACTTAGCCTCCGAACAAAGAAAATTTCAACTAAATGAGTTAGATGAATGGCGTGCAAACGCCTATGAAAATAATAAATTATATAAGGAGAGAACTAAGTTTTATCACGATAGAAATATTAAAAATCCAAAATCTTTTTCACCGGGAGATCTAGTCCTTCTTTTAAATTCTAGGCTTAGGCTTTCTCCAGGAAAATTGAAGTCCCGATGGTCTGGCCCCTTTGTCGTGAAAGAGGTTTGGCCATATGGGACCGTGCTAATAGAACACCCAGAAAACGGCTCATTCAAATTTAATGGGCACCGATTAAAACTATATCACCCCGGCGACCCCTCAACCGGAAAAATTGAATCTCTAAAACTTCCAAACATTTAAAAGTGTCACTTAGTCAAGCTACGCGACGGTAAACAAAGCGCTTGTGGGTGGCACCCCATAGTTATCCCTTTCATTTCTATTGTTTTTTTTTCTTGTTTTCTTTCCTAACAACTTTTGCAGGTTTTGGGTCGATGTTATAAAGCGGCTGCCCCGACAAATAATCAGGGAAGATTCTTTATAACATTTTGATTTATTTTACTTTACAATATATTTGTAAACTTCATACTTAGTTTGAAACATTGGGGACAATGTTTATCTTTAAGTATGGAGGGGTAGCATAAATTAGTTCTAATTTTTAACTTAGTTTTTTTTTTCTTAATAAAAATAAATAAATAAATAATCTAGACTTATTTATGAAGTGAGCTTAATTTGTATTCACCATAGCTTTCCTAGTTTACTCAGTTGATTAGTTCCAAGTAGACTTCATTTTTCATGTGGACTAAGAATTTTTTGTGCTAGAATAGTTTTTTTGAAACTTTTGAGTAAAATTGTTGACTCATGTAGTGTTTCTAGTCAAATGCATGTGTTTGAGTAGTATTGGTGTAGAATTAAATTCTTGGCATAAATCTAAACTTATGATTTGTTAATTGTGTAGAAAAAATTTATTTTACTTCTAATTTGAATTCGGTTTTATCCAAAAGTAGTTTAGGTGAGTGTGTAGAAGATCGTTAGAAAGATATTACTCGACTCGAATGGAAGGGTGTTCCTTTTTTTGATGTCTAGAATTTGCTCTTAGCTATCTTTGAAACATTCACATTTTAGAATAATTAAACTTTATGGAAATGATTTAGGCCTCTCTTTGGATAGTTTGAGCTTTTGCACCCAATCCAAAATTAATTACTACCATTGTTTACACAAATTTGAGCCTTGTACCTTTATTTGACTCACCTCCACCATTTCGCCACCAAAATTAAAAAGTCCAACCCAGTGGTGCACTTAAATTTTGAGCTAAAATATTGAAAAATGGGTGTTTATTAAAAGAACAAAATTTTCATAGTGATATGCGGCCTAGGTATGCATATGCATACTTAGAATGATCCCAACTATGAAGAGAAAAATGGTGTTTATTTTAAAAAGCTAAAATTTCATAGTGACATGTGGCCTAGGTATGCATATGCATACTTAGAATGATCCCAACTATGAAAAGCAGATTCTCATAATGATATGCGGCCTAAGTATGTGTATTCATGCTTGGAATGATCCCAATTATGAAGAAAATAAGAAAGAAAAAAATATTTAGCTCAAAATTCTTTGTTTAAGTGAATTGTGCATTCATGTTCATCATTGTTCACCTTTTCCTTAAACCCAAGCCTTAAGTACATCCTATTTAAGTCCTAAAGATCCACAAAGTTGATTTAGGAAGAAGTGTAGTGGAGAAGTGCAACGGGCAAGCCTATAGAATTCTTTGGAGGTCTCCCTGAGCGTCAACATCTAGTAATTTAAATCTCAGCGATCACACTATTTTCTCCTTTTACATAACTTTGAGATTAACCGTTGAATCGTCTTAAAAGTGATAATAAATAATTGAAACACATTTTAATTATCTCATAAATTAGTATTTATGCCAAGAATGTCTTTCTACTAAAATGTCTACGCATGCCGGCATAAAACTTCGCATTTTACTCTTTAGCTTTCAAAATTCTATCTAGCATTAGATTTTTCTAATCTTATGAAAAATGGTTTGCTCGGGACGAGCAACAAGTAAGTATGGAGGTGTTTGATGACTAGTAATTTAGTCATTATTTTAGCTTAATTTATTATTTGATATTTAATAAATTATTGTATTTATTTGTTGTTTTTAATAATTTTCATAAAAATTATATTTTATGTTCTAAACATATATATTTTGATTTTTGTAGGATTGCGACAGGCCTGGGGGGAGATTTTGTCCCGCTGTCATGTCCAGGGTCCATGTGCAAGCCACAATTCATCATATATATAAATATGTGTGTATGTCTATATATAATATGTATGTGTGTATGTTTGTATACATATTCATGTACAATATATATATGCATACATATTCATGTACAATATATATAAATATATACATATATATATATATACATATATATATATATATACATATATATATATACATACATATATATATATACATACATATATATATATATATACATATATATATATCCTAATATATATATGCAGCAGGCCGACCACCCCCCAACTCCACTGCTCCGGCCAAAAACAGCAACCTCGAGCTCCTCCAACCTCACATGCAGCAGCTCCTCCGGCCAGCAACACCCCCTCCAACAGCAGCTCCACCACCATGAAGCTCCTCCACCTCTACATGTAGCAACCTCAACGCCATCACCGTGCAGCACCACTTCAAAGCGCCGACCACCACCAGCAGCTCCTCCGACCAAGCTCCGCCACCTCTGCACACAACAGCCCCGGCCACAAACTTCACACAAAGCCGGCCATCACCTACAGCCACCTCAAGCAACTCGGCATCCTCCAACAGCAACTCCAGCTACAGCTCATCCAAGCTCGGCCACGTCAAGATATCCCGCCTTCGCCAGCTATGTAGCTGCCCGAAATCACCGCCTCTAGCTCCTCACGCCAGCAGCTCCACGTCATCGATCCGCCCAAGCTCCATCCTGAGATCCCGCCTCCGGAGCGCTGCCACATCCACGTCATCGATCCAAGGCAACCACCCCTACCATTTCACCGGGAGTGAGAAAGAAAATAACGGCAAGAATTAATTTTCATTCGGCCCGTTACTGTAGCATGAACAGTAACGGCCGAATGAAATTAATTCGGGCCGTTACGTTTATCAATGCTTATAAATCCAGATTTTTGGCATTAGGGGGGAGGACTTGACTAGCTTTGAACCAGATTGTTCGGTTGAAGAAATTCATCCCGGGATCGCTCATAAGTTGTTGTTGTCTGTCTTTGCTTTATTATTGTTTTATAATCTTGTGCGTCCCTTTTCTTATAAAATCTAGGATTTGAAAAGCTTGTAGACTCGCTAATTTTACTACTTGTAATCTCGTTCGTTTATTAACAATAAAATTTCATTCCTCTTTTGCTTAAAAATATTTCTATTTCAATTTTATCTCGCGTCACCTTTGTTCTTTCTTTCATGATATCACATTTTTATATTAACGATCCGCTCATCACCATGAACAACTAATCTCTATAGTGCTCGATCAAGATGATCCGAGGATGAATTAATTTTTGCTATGATTTTATTTTTGCTTTCCTCAAATTGTTGAACGCTTACGATTTACCGTTGATCAATTCATTGAGGCTATATATTTTATATAGTTTTCATAATGGTTTTCGCTCTTTAGTTAGCCGAGAGGCTCGTAAGGCGAATCGATCACTCATTGGTAAAAAGAGTAGAACGCAACCCTCGAGAGAGGACAACGTAACTCTTCCGGATTGGAGTAAAATCCAATAGCGAGGTTCACAACCTAAAGCAAGTCTTAGGCGATGCGATTTGAGAACGAAAGTTCGGTCGATACACCTAAGCTTAGTTGAACCTAATCTTCGAAAGAAGGGTGTTCATGCTTCGGGAACCTCCACGGTCAAAGCCTCTTCAAACAAGAGAATTGCACTCTATTTTCATTTCGATATTTTTAATTTCCGAGATGATTCAAAGATCGGGCACTAGCTTTTAACCCATCGAATTAATTCAATTAGCATTTTTAGTTTTTACTTTTCGCAACCCCAACTCAACTTTCTTTTGATAAAATAATAACAATTTTCAAAGTAGAATTACTCGATCACCCCGAGTCTAATACGACCTTGGTTTTTATAAACCTATACCACTCCCGATACGGTACACTTGCCGTTATCGTTTGCGGACATAGTTTTGCGCGATCAAGCACTCATCAGGAGCACTCCTCAGGAGTACTCGTAAGGAGCAGTCGTCGGGAGCACTTGTCGGGAGGACTCGTCCGGAGCACTTGTTGAGAACAATCATCGGAATAACTTGTTGGGAGCACTCTTCAGGAGCACACGTCAGGAGCACATGTCAGGAGTACTCGCAGGCCGCCAGGTTCTGTAAATAGTGCTCCCAAACAGCGGGATTCTGCTGTTGGCAAACTAATTTGGGCTACGTCTTGTAGTAACCAAAAGGCGGGATTTCCCTATCCGCAGACCAACTTAGGAAAACTATAAATAGACCCCCAAGGGCACCTTTGAAGCGGACTTCTTCTTGCTTTTCTCTCCTTTGGCTAGCACTGGTTGGCAAGAGCTTAACTCCATGTTCACCATGGTCTCCGGGTGGACAAATTGAGAGCTCCAGTTTCTTGTTCACTGTGGTTTCCAGGTGGATAGGTAGAGAACCTCAGCTCCTAATTCATCGTGGTTTTCGGGTGGACATGTCTGATGTTTTCAAGTGCCCTCCAAGGTGTCGCACTCAGAATTGGCTTGGGTGGCGAAGCTCTCTAAGACCTTTTGGGTGTGTGGTGAGACCTAATTGCTGCAGCTCGGGCCAATTCTTAGTTTTTTACCCTTGCAGTTCAGAGATTTCCTTTGTGCTCATTGACCACCACTCATCATGTCTCATCTAGGTTGACCACTGGGCCAGTAAACTTCGGTCACCCCCAGGTCGGAACACAGGGACCATAATCTTTGTTCCAACATGCGGATAACGAGATCCTGCCTTACAATTTCACTAAATACAGCCCAAACTAATCTGCCAACAACGAAACTCCGTTGTTTGGAATAGCTAATGGCCGGCCGAAAATAATATATCATTGGAAAATAGAAAATCTCCCTTGGTGGGTTAGCCGATCGTGATGCGAGATCTCTCCTGGGTGGCGAGTGCCAAGTGAAGTCGGCACTTGCCACTCTCCCCCTAAATGAGGGACGAGGGCGAGCTCACCTACTCCACTCGGCCCTCACTTGCCAGTATGTGTAGCAGGTGTCTGGTAAAGCCAGACACCTGCTGCTACTCGCACCCTACATGGTTGAGCCCACTCAGCAAATACGGGATTGCACACAATCCCTGCTCTTTTCAAGTCCAGGATCTGGCTCGGAAAGACCGTTCAACCCCACTGTTATTTAGCTAGTGGAGGCTTAGTGATTCTCTCAATAGGCCGAGCCGATGCTTATATATACCAGGGAGGGGGAAATGAAGGCCATCCCTACGAACTCTCCCTCGACCTCCCCATCTCCTCATCTAAGCTCTGACGACATGCCAATCTCGAAAGCAACTCTTGCCCACCTTACCGCTGATAAAGAAAAGAACAAAGTGCACACGACCAACTTGATGTCTATCGTCACTGAACATTTGTCTTGAACTCTGGTGAGACAAGCAGAATATTGGTTAATCAAGAAGTCGAGGCCCGGACTAGCGGGTGAGGACATAGGCTCGCTTAACGTCCCACAACCCAGCTACGGACTCCGTCTCGGGCTCCCCGCCCAGACTATCGCTCTCACTGAGGTCACGGAGGACCCGGCACATGGAAATCAGGGAGTCTCGGTGAGTCGGGATGAATCAGGTACTCGCACACTGATCCATGTCAACAAATTTATTCTTTCTTGTCTTTAGCTCGCGCTTTCTGCCGAGTAGTCATCTGGTAGCAGTTTTCAATGCAGTGCCCCTTTCATCGGCTCACCTCAACCCCATCCCCTACAATATTTCCTACTCAAAATCTCAGCTGCAAGCTTTTTAATGTTGTCGTATCACTGGTGAGTAGGGGTATAGGGACTCCAACGCCTAAGGCTCAGTCTCCCTGTAACCTTGACCTCATGCAGGTAGGTTTGGGGAAATCATTGAGGCAGCCCATAGACAACCCCTTTGTTGGTCGGCCGAGTTTATTCTTGTGTGATCCCGGGAAGGAGGGCAAGACCTCCCATGGTTAGTTGTTGGGATTTACCATTTTGGTCACGCTAACTTGGCTAAAACCTCGCTTGCTTTTAACAGATGTGACCAATGTCTCCATTGGCGGCGAGTCGGACACCCCTGTAACTTACTCGACGCCCCCCTCTCCTGACACAATTCAATATTTTCTTGGAAAGCTGACATATGATGTTGAGTTGACAAAGCGGGTAGCCAATATCCTATGAATGCATAGCTTCATCCTGTGTGAGATCCAGGAGGTGAGGGCTCAATCTGCGAACCATGGCTTCCCTCACCTACTCTCCCTTGAGCAACGAGTCGAGGACTTCGAATGCAAGTGTGTTGTGTTTACTAGCGCGATGCAAATGCTACTGGGAGGGAACAACACTTTGTTGGAGGGGCACCTGAGAAAGATAAAGGAATGCAGCCATACCCTCTAGCTTGAAGTCATCATTGTTCGTGAGGATATCATCCAAAGGGGAGGCCTGCAGGTGAGGATGCGAGGATGTTATTTGTGGAAGTGGATCCCACACTGATTCACTATAATCAACTCCCCCCTCCTTTGTTCTTATTTGTCCTTGTACTCTTTTCGTATGCAAAAATTTAAGACTATATTTATTATTAATTATGCGTGACAGCTTCTCTTGCGTCAATTTTATAAATGCTTTGTTTGTTGTGAATGCATGGTCTGTGACGTATAATAGGGTTGACTTGCTTGGAGAATCTTGCTTGTCGTCGATAGTGGGCGAGTCAAAGGTGACTCAGGTTCACAGGGGATGCGAGTGCATGGGGGGCGAGTGGATTCGTGCCAATTAGCCGAACCCACTTTTCCCCAATCCTCTATAAATACCCCCTGCACCCGGCTCTCACCCACCTCATTAACTACTTTCACTCATCGTCTATCTCCTTTCTACTCGCGCTTTTGAATCGCACAATGGGTGGTGATGGTGATGGTGAGGAGGGGAGGCAGAATTGCGTGTCCCATTTCCTAGACTACATCTTCCCGGATGGGCAAGTATCAGAGGATGTGATTCCAGAGATTATCGTAGAGCTTCTGTCGGCCGGGTTCATGGCCCCCGCCCCGGTAGAAGGTAGGGAACTCAACACCATTAAAGAGGAAGTGCTTTCTTTCCCTCTCGTCCATTTCGAGATGGGACTTTGCCTCCTGCTGTGGCTAAAGGTGAAGCAGTTCCTAAAGTATTTCTGGGCAGTGCCCGTGTAGGTCAGCCTGATGGAGCCGACTTCCCACGACATGTGGCCAAGGAGCGTCCTCCCTCCGACGATGATGGTGACCCGGTAAATTTGAATGGAGACGTTGCTGATGCGGCCGCCATTGATCCCCATCGGAGAGAGTTTGTGGATTGGGACGATCGTTGCCGCAAGCTCGAGGACGGCTTTTCTTCCGCGACGCCACCGCCACCTCCGCCACATGTTTTGCTCGACGTCCGCCGCCATTTTATAAAAATATATAATTATAAATTAAATAATTATAATTATATATTTTTAATAATTTATTATTTTAAGCAATTTTATTTCAATCATTTTTATATTTATTGCATTTAAATAAGTCATGTAATGATGGGGTGCTTATAACCATCATTGGTTGTTTTTATTATTTCATTTATTGTATTATGATGGATGCTTATAACCATCATAATTTTCATTTTGAATTTTGAATTTTGAATGTTGATTGGAGGGAGATTGAGTGGTGTAGGCTATATATAGCCATGTTATGAAGGATTAATTAGTGAATGAATGAAAATTTAAAACCTAATTCCTCTCTAAGAGAAATTTCGGCCAAAGAGAACTCCTCCTTGCCGCCGCCCCTTGGCTTGTGGTGTGAAGCCGCCGCCCCCCTTGCTCCCTCCATCCGTTCGGTGCGACTCCGGCGCGGCTTCCTTCGGTGTGACTCCTTGGAAGAAGGTTGCAAACCCCTCGGTGTGACGCCGGCGGATCCGTGGAGAGAGTGATTCTCCCACAGTTATCTTGTGTAAAAGTTTTCTGGTTGGCGTGACACGAAGAAGGCGACGAATTTCTCTCCCTCCGTCGTATCTCCGGTGGTGCCGTTAAGGAACGATTCTAGTCGAGTGAAATCGGACTCATCCCATCCGGTTGGGTAACGAAAATTTCTACTTTATGTGTTTCTCTTCCCTTGATAATTCTTGTGGCATTGGCAAATTGCGTGGCTTGTGTAACGCTTGATTTTTCGTGGTTTAATTTATTTTAGTTATTGTCTTGTTTACCGTATTTTTGTTTAAGTTCGTGAGGCGTGGCGGCCCTCGTATGTATTTTGTTGGGAGAGAACCATCCTTGCCCGAATCGTTTGTTTTCGGTGGTTTCTCTTTGTTACAACACGCTCGATCGAACCGTGTGGATTCTTTTCGCTTGAGAGGACCTTGACCTATCGCCTTGGTATTATCTAAGGGGCTTTGCGAACCCCACGTAATTGTTAATCTAATAATAATTTTAATCGATCCGCTACTACGTTAAATGTTTGAGTGTGACGTGAGAGTTATCAGAGAGCGTCGCGTTAATTTGTCGGCCACCAAAACGCTCGAAAGAGCGGGCCTACATCAATTTGGTATCAGAGGCGGTCGTTTCAACTCCCAAGTTGCAAACATCCTCTCTGCGTTCTTCGTTGGTTGATCTCATCTTTCTAGGATCTGAAATTTTCGGATTGGTCTGCGTTTAGTAAAACCCTTCGGAATTTTAAACTTGTCAAAAAAATCTGAAAAAAAATCTGTAGCTTCCTGCACTTATTTCCAGCAACATTAAAACAGAAAATTTTTCGATTCGTCCTCGTTAGGTCAGCCTGAAAATTGGAACATCGTAATTCTGTCTAGTTGGTCTACAAATAGCGGGCTGAAATCTTTATTTTTCAGCGAAATTTCAAAAAAAAAATTTCAAATCTAAAAATTAAAATTTCAAATTTAAAATTTTCAAAATTTCAAATTTCAAATTTTAAAATTTAAAATTCAAATTTCGAATTTTAAATTTCAAATTTTAAAAATTAAAATTTCAAAATTAAAAATTCAAATTTGAAATTGAATTTCAAATTTCAAATTTCAAATTTCAAATTTCAAATTTCAAATTTCAAATTTCAAATTTCAAATTTCAAAATTCAAAATTCAAATTTCCAAATTTCAAATTTCAAATTTCAAAATTCGAAATTCAAAATTCAAAATTCAAAATTCAAATTTCAAAATTTTAAATTTCAAATTTCAAAATTCAAAATTCAAAATTCAAAATTCAAAATTCAAATTTCAAATCTCAAAATTTCAATTTTTCTCAAAATTACAAAAAAAAAATAATTGTGGTCTGCAAATAGCAGCCTAAAAATGTTATATTTTTCTCAAAATCTAAAATTTAGAATTTCTGGTAATTCTCCATCTAATTATTAGTAAGAAAACAAAAAAAATATTATTTTTCATTCAGTAATTATTTTTATTAATTAATTTTAAAATTTAGTATTTGGTGTGCCAATAGCCGGCTATATTTTATTTTCTGCAAAAAAAAATTGAAAAAATTAATTAATAATCCTTATAATTTTCTTGCCCAGAAAATAAAAAAGTATGCACATATTATTTTTTGAAACTAGCGGGAATAATTAAATCTTTGAGATTTAATTAGGGCCAATTTACTTTTTTTGCATGTGCACAAGTATCGGATCGAGTTTCTTCTCCGGTTCTCACTAAATGGCATATGACGTATATGTTTCTCGGTTAGACTATTCCTATGCTAAGGATATGGCTAAACACACACCTAGGGCACACCACATTTATCCTACTTATGACGGTTTAGAGTATCCCAAAAATTTTAGAGACTGGCTTAAGGGATTAGAATAATATTTTAATTATCACTTATGGGATGACTACGAAAAGGTTAGCTTTGCCCGAGAGCGATTAGTAGGTCGGGCCCGATTATTTTGGTTAAACGAAGAGCGTCGTGTTGGTAGCTATCGTTATGCATGGCCGCACATGCATAACCTCCTCTCGGATCAATTTGATCCCGCCTACCTGCGCACTAATAGCACCACACCCGTTAGTAAGAATAGTTACAGCACTAGACACGTATCGGCTTATAAGAGTGACCCTACGCCTCAGGATAGATCCTATCCCCAGAGAGGTAGTATTACCCAGAGTGTGCCTAGTCCCACCTATAGGAAACATAAGCCATTCCGACCCAAAAATTTGAACTCGAAAGAGGTTACTATTAGGGAGCTTGCTTCCTTAGCCTCGACATCTAAGCCCTCTGATATAGTAACTAATATCTCTGAGGATGCTTATGTGGATATAGAATCTCTGGAAGATGAAATTAATCAGCTAGGTGAGAGTCTTCCTTCACTTACGATAGTGCCTGACTATCCTGTTGAACCTGAGGATGTGATTAGGACTGCGCCCGTCACTGAGGACGAGGCAAGTTTCACTGACGCTTTTAGTGACGTTGAGGAGATTGGTTACCCTAATGACCTGGAAGAGGATTTCTCCCCTGAGGAATCATCTCCAATCCCCTTCGACGATAATTTAGTCATGGAATCTTCTGTTGACCCTGAGCTAGTAGACATTCCGGTTGAGTCGGTAGAGTCATCCGATGCTGAGAGCTTACATGTCACTGATTTAGGTGATGACTTGCTAGGATCCGACGTTATATTGGTTGACCCAGGATTATTAGAGGTTTCTACGGTATTGGTAGAGTCACCTTGGGATGGATGTTCAGTTTGGGATAAGCTTAGTGTGATACATCCGGGAGTTAGTCTTTTGACGTTATTATCGCCGCTTGGAACTCAAGCTAATTATTATACTCCCCTGGATTCGATTTGCCCATCCCCCTATTCTTACTTAGACGATGTCCCCACCTCATGGGAAGAATTATGTTTGGATGACGATAGCACTGAGGGCCCAACTGACTTTTCTTTGATGATAGCCCCTTCGCCTGAGGCCCAAGTTAGTTTGGAAATTTTATCGGATACGAACTTGCCTACTATTGAGACGATCACTGTTTCTGACGTAAGTAAAATTTCTAATAATTTGGTGGATTCATTCTGTGGCGAAACGTTAATTGAGGATGAGTTTTCAGTGAGGACGAATCCACTATTCGAGTTTACTTTTGATTTTAAAGGCTTGCAATCGGAGGCGTTCTCTTGGACGCTTAATCCATGCTTTGACGTTGAGTGTGACTTGGTTCCCCCTACGGAGTCAACCCTGTCGACTCTCCCTCTGGTTCCCTTAGCTCGAGTAGATGATTTAGTCATTTCTAGCCCTTCATATTTAGAGAAGTTTATTATTCCCGTCATCCCGTTAAACTTACTTAGAAGGACGTGGGCGAACGTAGTTGATGACGAACGTTTTCCGCTGACTATTTATTATGATATTTTTAAATCAAAATTTAATTTTAAATTTAAAACGAAAACGTTGGAACCCACTACGTTAATTTTTGAATTTAAAGCACATGTGCCACCGGACATAATTCCGTTATTTTATTCTATTAATTCAAGTCATGTGGCACATGGGTTCTCCCCTCATGGTTTTAATTTAATAAGGCGCATTTTTAATTTCTTGACCCTTCTAAATGCGTCCTTTAAATTACTTGCGAGGTTGTTTCGAATAGTCTTACACCGTTATGTGAATGGTTTGGTTTTGATTTGTCTCACCCCTAAACGGATGCCCCCGGGCACTTTAGAAATATTAACGAATAGGCTAGTCCATTTTTTACGAATTTTACGGAAGTTTGGTGACATGACATTCCTGATAAATTTTTCCACTGATTGGGGCATAGCTCCTATTTTTATCGTTATATACTTTACGCTTTATGCTTTAATGCCACCAGAACTGTCTACCTCTCCGTATATATTTTCCACTATGCTTTCTATTGGGTTGGGTGGTGATAGTTTTCTAGGATCGTTCCCCTTCTCGGTCTCCATTGGAGGTACGTTGGTGGATGTTGTTGAAATTCTTTTTCCTTCTTTGGCTAATGCGTATTTGAGGTCCCTCCAAGACCACCTTTTGCCATGCAGGTTCTTCTTCCCCGCTGACGACTTTCCAGGCGAGTACAAACAGGCATACTCATCAGTGATGAGTATTTTTAAGAGGGGGAGGATTGATGGAGCCGACTTCCCACGACATGTGGCCAAGGAGCGTCCTCCCTCCGACGATGATGGTGACCCGGTAAATTTGAATGGAGACGTTGCTGATGCGGCCGCCATTGATCCCCATCGGAGAGAGTTTGTGGATTGGGACGATCGTTGCCGCAAGCTCGAGGACGGCTTTTCTTCCGCGACGCCACCGCCACCTCCGCCACATGTTCTGCTCGACGTCCGCCGCCATTTTATAAAAATATATAATTATAAATTAAATAATTATAATTATATATTTTTAATAATTTATTATTTTAAGCAATTTTATTTCAATCATTTTTATATTTATTGCATTTAAATAAGTCATGTAATGATGGGGTGCTTATAACCATCATTGGTTGTTTTTATTATTTCATTTCTTGTATTATGATGGGTGCTTATAACCATCATAATTTTCATTTTGAATTTTGAATTTTGAATGTTGATTGGAGGGAGATTGAGTGGTGTAGGCTATATATAGCCATATTATGAAGGATTAATTAGTGAATGAATGAAAATTTAAAACCTAATTCCTCTCTAAGAGAAATTTCGGCCAAAGAGAACTCCTCCTTGCCGCCGTCCCTTGGCTTGTGGTGTGAAGCCGCCGCCCCCCTTGCTCCCTCCATCCGTTCGGTGCGACTCCGGCGCGGCTTCCTTCGGTGCGACTCCTTGGAAGAAGGTTGCAAACCCCTCGGTGTGACGCCGGCGGATCCGTGGAGAGAGTGATTCTCCCACAGTTATCTTGTGTAAAAGTTTTCTGGTTGGCGTGACACGAAGAAGGCGACGAATTTCTCTCCCTCCGTCGTATCTCCGGTGGTGCCGTTAAGGAACGATTCTAGTCGAGTGAAATCGGACTCATCCCATCCGGTTGGGTAACGAAAATTTCTACTTTATGTGTTTCTCTTCCCTTGATAATTCTTGTGGCATTGGCAAATTGCGTGGCTTGTGTAACGCTTGATTTTTCGTGGTTTAATTTATTTTAGTTATTGTCTTGTTTACCGTATTTTTGTTTAAGTTTGTGAGGCGTGGCGGCCCTCGTATGTATTTTGTTGGGAGAGAACCATCCTTGCCCGAATCGTTTGTTTTCGGTGGTTTCTCTTTTGGTACAACACGCTCGATCGAACCGTGTGGATTCTTTTCGCTTGAGAGGACCTTGGCCTATCGCCTTGGTATTATCTAAGGGGCTTTGCGAACCCCACGTAATTGTTAATTTAATAATAATTTTAATCGATCCGCTGCTACGTTAAATGTTTGAGTGTGACGTGAGAGTTATCAGAGAGCGTCGCGTTAATTTGTCGGCCACCAAAATGCTCGAAAGAGCGGGCCTACATCACAGCCCCAATGCGATTACCATACTAGTGGCTTTCGCGTGTTTCCTGCACGTGGAGGGAATATAGTTCAACTTGATGGTCTTTCAAGAGTTTTTCATCTACCGAGCCACCATTGATGGGGTGACTTTCCTTGCCAGCTCGCAGATCAAAGTATGTGAGACCATAGTGGCGATAATTGTTAGGATATTTGGTGTATATGTCCGCGCGTGTCTGGACCGACTCGGAATGACCCAATGGGTTTCGTGTCACTAGGGTGTAACGGCTCTACGCTAGAGATACTATATAAGGCCATTCCACATTTGATGAGCCTTAGTGGACTATCTTGGGCGGAGCCTCAACATTCTCAAGATAATTTTTAGGGTTTTTCCGCTCTCCCGTCCGTGCACTCCCCCGTTCGCCCGAAAAGTTTCGCGTGGCCGCCAAGTCCGCATCAACGCTCCTGTTCGCGATTCTCCTCCGGCCGCTGCAATTTCCCGATCGGAAAATCTGTCGCTGTTCAACCTGAAGATCGTAAATCCTTTTGGTTTCGTCACCGCAGCTGCATCGGAGAAGAGCTCCCTGTCTCTATTCACGCTGCACTTGATCAGGAAAAGGATTGTGGATCTTGTTAAGTAGGAGGTTTCCACTACGATCCGTGAACGCCGGTTTCCGCCGATCGGGAAGAAGGGTGCCACTGCGTTTCGCCGTTTTCCAGATCCAGATCACGATTTCTTCTGGATCACGATCCTAGTTTGCAGTCGGTGCAAGCACTTTCCGCTGTAGGAAGAACTCGCTCTTCCTGTCGATCCATAGATCTGATCTGGTTTCCACCGATCTACAGTTATAAAGATCCGATCGGCTCTTTCCACCGCTACTCGTATTCCTGTCTCCGTCCAAGATCACAGGATTTGGACTCTCCATCTGATCTGGTTTCCGCCGCTCGTTTTGCTGCTGAGAAAAGTTTTTTTTCTCTCTCTGGTTATATTCCAGATCTGGCTGTAAGGAAGACAATCTACAGGCTTCTCAAAAGGTGCTATCTGGTCATATCAACAACAGATCCAAGTCAGAGCATTCAATTTCAGGCCATCTCCAATTCTTTGGTAATGCTGTCAGGGTGTTTTGCTTCTATCTGTGAGATGTGAAATACACCCCATTTCACACCTACTGTTGGAAGATCTTGTGGAGGAGGGCAAATTATATTCCAGGTCAGAGTTCCAATTTATGTGACTTCAGATCTAAGTTTAGCAATCAGATCTAGTCATCGACGATTGCACTCGGCTGGAGAGAAGGACAAATTATTTTTGGATTGGATCCGAAGTTTTGGACTCGTCTTCGCACGGCTCAGGTGATCTCATTCTAGCATTTTATTTCTGTTCAAATCTAGAAATATGTCGAAGAAAAGTGCCCTCGACACCATAAAATTGCAATCGTTCGACGCCTCCGACTTTCTCAGTTGGAAAATTCAAGTCCAACTAGGAATGAAGGAACGTGAGATCTTTTATACTGTTCAGAGCGATTTCGCTTCTACTGTCGAGGACGTAGACGAATACCAGTGGAACAAGGATGAGGATTTCTGCAGGGATTACCTATTGAATTCCCTGAATCCTCGCCTAGCGTTGACCTACCACGCCTACAAAACTGCAAAGGAAATTTGGGATCGACTGAACGCGCACTTTCAGAAGGAGGAAGGATTGTCCAAGTCGCTCATTGGAGAGAAGTTCTTCAACTTCAGATTCAAGGCGAACGTGCCTATCACTTCTCAACTCTTGGAGTTGGTCAACCTGCGTCAGAAGCTGGATGATGATCAGTCGAAGATGGACGACAGTCTCTTTGTGTACATGATTCTGAGCAAGCTGCCTTCTGAGTGGCTCTTTTTCAAGACCGAGATGCACCGACTGAAAGAGAAGATAAGTCTTGATGAACTCAAAAGGTTCATCCACATTGAGGACCAGAACATCGCTGGAAAAAGCATGGAGCAGGTTGCGCAGCCCTCACAGGCTGTCAATTTCGTTTCACGTCCTAGTAAGCCTTCTCGGAAGCTCCCGGCACCTAAGGGTGATACCCACGCACCGTTGGCGGTCAAAAAACCTTCTCTCAAAAGGAAGAAGGGCAAGTGCCACAACTGCGGTAAATGGGGTCATTGGGCCGCTGAATGCAAGGGTCCGAAAAGACAAAAAGAGGAAGCCCCACAAAATGCGGCAAACATGGTGATCGACAACTCTGATCCCAAGTCCTTCGTGGCTATGATTGGGAGTAATCACCGCAGTGCATCGTCTGAGTGGTGGCTGGACAGTGGTGCTACCTGTCACGTCACAAATGACAGGAATCTTCTCTCAAAGGTCTCAGCGGTCAAGGATAGAGTCGAGAACTGCAATGGAGGAGCGACAGATGTTACTCATGCTGGGACTGCAGAGCTAGTCCTCTCTTCAGGTAAAACTTTAATTTTACAGCACGTTAAAGTAGTTCCTAATTTAACTAAGAATTTGATTTCTATGAGTTTGCTTGATAGAGCTGGAATGTCCTTCACAACCATGAACGGTAGAATGACTTTATCTGTCAATTCTCATTACTTTGGTTGTGCTTACCTGATCAATGGGATGTATAGGCTTAGTCTAGATAACGATCGCATAAACCAAGTGAGTTCCACTCTGATAGATCCAAAGTTATTACATAATAGACTTGGACATATTCACTATAAGAAAATGCGAGACTTAGCCAAAAGCCAAAACATTCCTTTAGATTTGTCTATTCGATTTGATAGGTGTGAGGTTTGTGCCCAGACTAAGATCACTAGAAACCCTTTCAAGACCGTTTCTAGGAGCACACAACTTCTGGAGTTGATACATTCCGACCTCTGTGATTTCCGAAGTCACGCCACAAGAGGGGGAAGGAAATATCTAATTACATTCATCGACGATTTTTCTAGATATTGTCATGTTTACCTATTGAAGTCGAAAGATGAGACATTCGAGACCTTTAAGATCTTCAAATCTCGGGTAGAAAATCAATTAAATCTAAAGATTAAGAGATTTAGAAGTGATCGAGGAGGAGAGTACACTGCAACTGGGTTTAGTGACTTTTGTGCCTCTGAGGGCATAATCCTAGAAACCACAGCTCCTTACTCACCCCAGTCTAACGGCATAGCTGAGCGTAAGAATAGAACTTTAACAGAGATGCTGAATTTTATGCTCCTCACAGCTGGCATGCCTAACTCTTTTTGGGGGGAAGCAGTCTTAACTGCAAATCACATTCTAAATAGAGTGTCTCATTCAAAGCTCAACTCCACTCCGTATGAGTTGTGGCATGGACATCCTTGTAGATATGACACACTAAAGACTTGGGGTTGCATCGCCTATGTAAGGATTGTTGGGTACATTGGAAAATGTGTACCTGATTTGAAGAAGCCCAACCTAGCTCAATGATATACATCATGTTGTATTTGATGTTGTTTTGAGTTGACATGTGCAGGTAAAGAATTGTTAAAGTTTACAGAAAAAATTCTAAGTCCAAGTGTCGACACAAAGGAACATGTGTCGTCACATAGAAGAAAGTTGTCGACACAACACTGGGAAAGTGTGTCAACACAGAAGGTGTAAGTCGACACTACTCTGGGAAAAAGTGTCGACACATAACATAGTCTACAACAACACTGGGAAAAAGTGTCGACAAAGAAGAAGTAAGTCGACACAACACTGGGAAATTGTGTCGACACAGAAGAAGTAAGTCGACACAACACTGGGAAATTGTGTCGACACAGAAGAAAAACGTCGACCTCAACATTGGGAGAATGCGTCGACACTGAAGAGTATAGTCGATCTCAAGTTTGTCGACATCATCTGAATATGTCGACACAGAAGAAAATAGTCGACCACAAGTTTGTCGTCACCAGCAGAATGTGTCGACACATAGTGAGTAAGTCGACACATTATAGCAAAGCTAAAAAATGAATGTGTCGACACCTGAAGGCTAAGTCAACACTTACTAAAGTTATGATTCTACAACAACTGTGTCGACACACAGGACTTGTGTCGACACACTGCAGAGTCAAAGACCAAGTTATTTTCAGAAGAAGATGTGTCGACACAAAGGCAATTTAGTCGACATCACTGAAGGCAGTGTCGACACCAAAGTCAATTGTGTCGACACAAATAGACAGATGGTCTCGACACTTTCTGACAGACTGTTTCAACACTAAGGCACAGGACTTGTTTGAAGACTTGACAGCTGTGGGTTATCACCAGTTAACTGAAGTTGTCAGACTTGTCAGAAAACGGTTAGAAACCGGATCAGCCGGTTACCATGAAGAATGTCTATAAATAGACAGATTCAGAAGGAGAAGAATTAACAATCATGAACAACATATAGAACTGACCCTTTGAAATACATTGGATCAGAAAGTGGAGAAGGATTACATTCTACTCATTTCAAGAAAGTGCTAGGCACTTAAGAAGATCTTCTCCGGGAGATCTAAGAAGACTATCTAAGGATAGATCTAAGAAGAGTTCTAATCAGAATTCAGAAGAATCATTCAAAGTTCTGGATAGAGAGAGATCAAGTCAGAATTTGAAGAAGAAGAAAGAATCCACCAGTGAATTCTCAAGAAGCTGTTTGGAATCAACTCAGCTAAGTACATTTTCAAGAAGCTTTGAAGAAGGCTAAGAAATAGTTGATTGCATCAGCTGATTAAGAATTGTCATTGCCTCTTCTCTCTCAACTTGGCAAGACAATTTAAACAATCTTTTCTATATTTCTGTAGGATCTGTTTATACAGATCTGAGTTGTAAGCCTATGTTATAAAGGCTGAGTGTAGGAGTGTTGAACTCTGAGTGGTAGGGCTGATTGCCTGAGTGTAGGAGAAGGATATTCTCTGAGTTGTAGGCCTTGGGGCAAGGCTGAGGTAGGGCAGTTGTGCCTGAGTTGTAGGAACCAGTTGGGTTCTGAGTTGTAAGATCTATTGATCTGAGATAAGTGGAAGTTTGGCCGAATCTAGCATACAGCTAGATAGGTGAAGGGGGAAAGTGGATGTACCCAGACCTTGGGGAACCACTATAAAACATAGTGCAATCTGTGATGTTTTGTTTTCTGTGATTGCTGTGTTCTTATATTAGTTAATAAATTGAATTCTGTCTAGAAGTTCTAGAAAGAGAAGCAGAACCTATTCACCCCCCCCCCCTCTAGGTGTTTAGGCTGCCTTGAAAGTTAAACTATCAAGTGGTATCAGAGGGAGGTTCCTCAAAAAGGACTTAACAGTCTGAGGTAGATCTGATAGGCAGATTCAAGAATCAAGAAGATGGGTTCTGGAGAGAATCATAAGGAGCTAGGGTCAATGAAATTACCCATATGCAAGAAGGAAATCTTTGGGATCTGGAAAGAAAGAGTCAGATTGTTTATGGAAGCATCTGACCCAAGGATTTACATCACAGTACAGGAAGGCCCCTTCATACCAATGAAGATATCTGTTCTTGATGCAAATATCCAAACACCAAAGACTTATTCTGAAATGACCAAGGATGAAATCATCTTGGCAACCATGGACAAAAGGGCACAGAACATCATTGTCAGTGCCATAGATGATTCAACATTTCAGAATCTGATTCACTGCAAGACCTCCAAGGAGATGTGGGACACATTGATTGTCTACATGGAGGGATCAGAAGAAGTAAGGCTGGACAGAAAATCTATGCTAAATCAGGAGTATGAAAGTTTTAGACAAGGAAAATCTGATAGCATAACTGAGTGCTATAAGAAATTCTATAGAATTGTGAATGAGCTAATTTCCTATGGAAGAGTCTTCAGTACCTATGAACTGAATGACAAATTCTTAAGATCCTTATCAAAGGATTGGGATACAAAGATCTGTGCCATAAGAGAAGTGGCAAAATTGGCAGAGATATCTCCTCCAACTCTGTTTGGAAAGTTGCTATCCTATGAAATGCAACTTATGGTAAGGAAGGAGGAGGAAAGAAACTCAAGAGGAGAGCATAGAGAAAAGACTGTGGCATTTAATGCTGAAGCCACCAGAAAAAATAGGAGGAAATCACCATCTCCTCCTAAGGAAGTTGAAGAAGGTAGTTCTGAAAATTCAGATAAGGGTTCAGTCAGCAGTGATTCAGATGCAGACTTTGCTGCATTCACTAGGCAATTTCAAAGGTTCTTGAAAAAGAAGCAATGGAAGTCTAGGCCTTCCTCATCACAGCAAGTAGATGACTATTATCAGAAAAGAAGGTCATCTAGGAAAGAGAAAAGCAGGTCAAAGCCCAGCAAAGCCACTACTTCAAAGATTGTCTGCTATTGTTGCAATAGGCCTGGACATGTAGTGGCTGATTGTCCTGACAAAAGGAAGGAATCTTCAGAAAAGAAGAAGACTTATCAGAAAGGCAAGAAGGAGAAATCCTTTGTAGCAAAGAAAGATAAAAGTCTGTCAGACCAGTCAACTTCAGAATCAGGATCTGAAGCTGAAGCATATATTGGATTATATGCTGCATCTGAGGAAGAGGAGTTTATGCAGTTGCTAGACTCCATCAATGAACATCAATGCATGGGTTTGATGACTAGATCAGAAGAGGACCTATGCCAGAATCAGTCTGGTCCTAATGAGGTAAACTATCCTTCCAGTACATATGTTTGTAGTACAAGTGAAGAATCAGCTACATCTGCATCAAGTGATGAAGATGCATCTGGATCTGAAGGAGATGTCTATCAATTGATAGACAAGTATGGGGACTTGTTGCAGGCCCTTAAGAAAAGCAAGAACCTGGTTAAATCACAGGCTCAGGAAATTGCTGATCTAAGGGTTGCAACAACTGAGTTAGAAAAAGTCCTTGATCAAAAGTTAGCTGAAATTGCCAAGCTGAAGAATATAACTATTATTCAGATGGGCACAATTAATTATACTAATGATCAAGTAAAGAGTCTGGAGGACAGACTGAGAATTGAAAGGGATTTAGTGGCTAGTTACTCTAAGCCAAAATCTGTCTTACCCTTGATAGATGAATTTGTCACTCAGAAGGGTAAGGCTGGATTAGGATTTAAGGGTAACTCCAGGGCTGGCAGATTCAAGAGGAAAGGCAAAGCCCCTATTCAGCCACTAAACCTTTCAGTCCCCATAAGGTTTGGTAAGGAGAAAGTGCCTTCTAACATATATGATCATGAAGACATTCAGGATCATATCAAGACAAATGTTCTGAAGAACAAGGGTGTTAAGGCAAGCAGGCCTACCTATGGTCATAAGCCCTATGGTTTTAAGAAACCAGTAGGAGAAGTTGCAACAGCACCAGCAATGAACAGAAATGCTTCTGACAAGGATGTATCTAGATCTAGATACAATAAGTTTGAATGTTGGTGCTGTGGCAAGAGGGGTCATTTTGCATTGGACTGCTGGTATAACACAAGTGTTGTAAAGAATAAGAGTCTACCTGTTAGAAGAGGTTATGATAACTTTATTAAGGCTAACCTGAACCAAGGACCCAAGACTTACTTGGGTTCTAAGGGTAAGTAATTCTGTATTGCAGGTGAATCCAAGTTACCATGCCCCTATATGGTACTTGGATAGTGGTTGTTCCAGGCACATGACTGGAACAAAGGGGCTGCTGAAGGAGTATTCATCTGTCAAAGATGGACATAAAGTGATCTTTGGTGGATCTGAAAAAGGAGTCATCAAAGGATTTGGTAACATCTCTTCAAACCTAATTACTATCACCCAAGTGGCCTATGTAAAAGGTTTGAAACATAATCTAATAAGCATAAGCCAGCTGAGTGATCTAGGATATGACATTTCATTTGGTAAGGATGGATGTCATATCAAAAGGTCAAGTGATCAAGAGATCATATTGACTGGGTATAGGAAGAGAAATGTGTATTGCCTTAATTTTGAATGTGAGAATAAGGCATCCCCCATTTGTTTTGTAGCTGATGACAATGCTTCTCATTGTGTTAAGTGGCACAAGAGATTGGCTCATCTAAACTACAAGACAATTGGCCAACTCTTTAGTAAAGAACTAGTGAGGAATGGGCCTCAAGTTAAGTGTATAAAGGAAGGGGTATGCTCAGCTTGTCAAAAGGGCAAGCAGACAAAAACCTCATTTCAAAGCCTTGAAAACAAGGATTCTGTGAGGTGCTTATACCTCTTGCATATGGATCTTTTTGGTCCTATGCCAGTTCACAGTCTAGGTAGGAAGGTCTACACACTAGTGGTTGTAGATGACTATTCTAGATTTACATGGGTGTTCTTTCTGAGACAAAAATCTGAAACCCCAAGTGTATTATTTAAGTTTGTAAAGCAAATTCAGAATGAACTGAACAGTACAGTGGTCAAAATCAGAAGTGACCATGGTACTGAGTTTCAATCTGAAAGCATAACAAACTTGTGTATAGACTTTGGGATTTTCCAAGAGTTCTCCTCACCTAGAACACCTCAGCAAAATGGAATTGCTGAAAGAAAGAATAGATCATTAATTGAAGCTGGTAGAACTCTATTGAGTGACACCTCTCTCCCAGAATATTTTTGGGCTGAGGCAGTTAACACTGCTTGTCATGTCATCAATAGGGCTTCTATCACCAAAAGCCACAGGAAGACTCCCTATGAGATTGTGAAAGGCAGAAAACCAAATCTATCCTATTTTAGGATCTTTGGCTGCAAGTGCTATATACTTAACAATGGTAAGTCTTATTTGACTAAGTTTGCTGCCAAATCCCAGGATGGGATATTTGTTGGGTACAGCACAAATAGTAAGGCCTATAGAGTCTTCAACTTAACTACTCAAAGTTGTTGAAGAATCTGTGCATATTGTATTTGATGAAACAAGATTAATCAATTGTGAATTGTCTTGTAGATCAAATGACTCAACAGGTATAAGCAAGAAGATGGACAAGCTCTCCATTGCTGAAGCTTCAAAGGAAGAGGGAGCATTGGAAAATGAAGGCTGCTGTCCAGGGGGAGTACAAGAGATAATGGAAGCTGATGAAAACCAAGAGGAACAGCAGAATGAAGAAGCTGGAGATGCTCAACCTGAAGGGAATCTACCTCCAGCTATAAGATATCTAAGAGATCATCCTACTGATCAGATAATTGGTGATCCAAGACAAGGAGTGCAAACTAGAAGCAGAAATCAAAGCACAGTTTTGCATTCTAGTTTCTTGTCTCAAATGGAACCTAAGAAGTTTGAAGAAGCTATCCAAGACCAGCACTGGATTGATGCTATGCAAGAGGAGCTGAATCAGTTCAGAAGGTGCAAGGTCTGGGAGCTTGTTCCTAAACCAAGAGGCCACAACATAATTGGGACTAAGTGGATCTATAGGAACAAGCTAGATGAAAGTGGAATAATAATAAAGAATAAAGCAAGATTGGTTGCAAAAGGATACAGGCAGGAAGAAGGGATTGACTTTGATCAAACCTTTGCTCCAGTAGCAAGGCTGGAGGCAATCAGAATGTTCCTTGCCTATGCAGCCTACCAAGACTTCAAAGTATACCAGATGGATGTAAAGTCAGCATTTCTGAATGGTGATCTTAAAGAAGAAGTATATGTAGAGCAGCCATCAGGTTTTGTAGATCCTCTTAAACCTGATTCTGTGTATAAGCTTAGGAAAGCTTTGTATGGGTTAAAACAAGCTCCAAGGGCTTGGTATGAAACCCTGTCTACCTTCCTCATTGAGAATAAATTCTCAAGAGGAAAGATAGACAAAACTCTATTCCTTAGGGAATCCAAAGGAAAGATCATCTTAGTCCAGATCTATGTTGATGACATAATCTTTGGATCTACTGAAAACAACCTTTGTAAAAAGTTTGCCAAACTTATGCAAGGGAAGTTTGAGATGAGCAGTATGGGAGAACTTAAGTTCTTCTTGGGACTCCAAGTAAGACAGACTGATGATGGATTGTCCATATCCCAGTCTAAGTTCACCAAGGAATTAATTAAAAAATATGGTATGGAGTCATCCTCCTCCATGAGAACTCCTATGGGCACAAGTATGCCAATATGCAAAGATGAGGCAGGTAAACCTGTTGATGAATCATTGTATAGAGGAATAGTTGGGTCACTACTATATCTCAATGCTAGTAGACCTGACATTATGTATGCAACATGTGTCTGTGCTAGGTACCAAGCCTGCCCTAAAGAATCTCATTATACTGCAGTAAAAAGGATTCTGAGATATCTAAAGGGCACTCCTACTCTAGGTCTTTGGTACCCTAGGAATAGAGATTTTCAACTAACAGGCTATTCAGATGCAGATTTTGCAGGATGTAGAGAGGATAGAAAGAGTACTACAGGTACTTGTCAATTCCTGGGAGGAAGACTAATATCTTGGAGTAGTAAAAAACAGACTAGTGTGGCAATTTCCACAGCTGAGTCAGAGTATATTGCTGCAGGAAGCTGCTGTGCACAGCTATTATGGATGCAGCATCAGCTTAAAGATTATGGTATTCAGGTAAGTAGAACACCCCTTTTATGTGATTCTAAGAGTGCTATTTCTATTGCTAATAATCCAGTTTCTCATAGTAGAACTAAGCATATAGAAATCAAATATCATTTTCTTAGAGAACATGTAGAAAAAGGTGACATCTCATTGGAATTTGTAAAAACAGATTATCAAATAGCAGATGTATTTACTAAGCCTTTAGATGAAACCAAATTCATAAATTCAAAATTGAATTAGGTATGTTAACCATTGATTAATGTATTAAACAAAATCATTAACAATGCTATTGAAATGGTTTATAAGTAAGTAAAAGTAGTAACAACATAATCAAGTGTTAAAAAGGACACATTGAAGTTACAGAAATTGGCTAAGTAAGAATGTGTCGACACATTCAGTAATAATGTGTCGACTCAGAGAAATTATGTCGACAAGTCAGAAATATTGTGTCGACACAGAGAATATGTGTCGACACTTAAGAGTTTTATTGTCGACTTAACCAGAAATGTAATGTCGACTCAACCAGAATTATGGTGTCGACACTTACAAAATATGTGTCGACACTTGTCCTTAGTGTCGACACAGAATTTCTGTCTTTCTACTATGTATCCAAGGTGTCGACATAACCACAAATTGGTGTCGACACATAGTAGGCTGAAGAAATGTCGAGTTAATAGAAGCTTGTGTCGACACATTCCGTCTGTGTCGACACATTTAGACTGTTTTTGGCGCCTTTTGAACTTCTTTCAACAGAAGCTATAAATAGGTCAAAAGCTCTTTCTGTCGACACGCTTTCAAGGTTTTCGAGACTCAAACCCTGTGTCGACAGTCTTTCTTTCTCTCCTCTCTCAAGCCTTCTCGACGACTCGATGGCGCCAAGGATTGAAGACAATGTTAATGAAGGGTATGAGTTGGTGCGCCAGGCGTTTGCAGATGCGCAGCCCGATGTTCAAGGGGTTATAACCCTCCTCTCCGACTCAGGGTTAGAATTTCTTGTCTCAGAACCATCCAAGATCTGGAAGAAGGAGGTGCACGAGTTCTTTATCTCAGCATCAGTTCATTCTACTGAACTCAAGATCAAGTCCATTGTTCACGGGACTAAGATTAAGATTACCCAAAGAGGTTTGAGAAAGTTTTTGCAATTACAAGTAGTTGAAAATGAAGAAGAGGTTCCTAGTTCTAAGACAAGGGAAGCCCTTCAATGGTGTGGTTTGGATTCAAACATGAAGATTGGAGCTGCATTCAATAGGAAGGGTATGAATCAGCAAGGAAAGTTCTTGTCTGAAATAGTTGGGAAAGTAATTCTCTGCAAGACAGGTGGACATGATAGGATTTCTGCCTATATGTTCAACCTTATGACCAGGATTGCCTTTACAATTCCTACTGATTGGTCAGTAATCCTATTTGACAAGATTAAAGAAGGGATCAAGAAGCCTAACATGGCTAGGATCATAAGTCTATATCTCAATGGAGCAATTCCTGAAGTGATGCAGCAACTGCCAGGATCTAAAATCAATCATATGAGAAGGATGGACATGAGACTATTCTCCAGGTGGGAAAGGGTGCTGTCTAAGGATGTGCCTGAAGAGAGCAGGCCAGACACCCCTGTGAAATCCCCTTCTCCAGCTCACGAGACTGAGCAACAACAAGAGGACCCACTTAGGATACAGAGTGAAGAACAACCTGCCTCCACTATAGTTCATCAAGTAGATACATCTGCACAGATGCAGGGGGAGCCAGTTCAATCTCCTGCTCAAAATGTATCTACCCCTGCTCAGGTACAAGTGGTACAGGTGTAGGGGGAGCAAATGTATTTTACTATAAAAGACTTTCTAAAAGTTTTTTTTCTCTGCACAGGTTCAGGGGGAGCATGTGTCTTCTCCTACTCCAGATATGCAGCTGCCTGAGAATGTGCACAAGGATGCACCTAATGACTTATCTTCAGGTGCTCCAGTTCAAAAAGAATACACTCTGGATGAGTTATTTCCTAATGATGACATAGCTACTGATAGAATAGAAGAGGACCAAGATGTTGAGCAGCCTCTTGACATAGAGCTAGAACAAGGAGTGGAGAAAGTTCAAGAGATTGAAAAAGTACAAGAAGTAGAGGAGGAGCAAAGAATTGAGGGGGAGCCAGTACATGTTGAAACTGAGCAACATGGCACTGAAGCAGATAGAGTTCACATTGAGAGTACTTCTGAATCTGAAACTGAAGAAGCCAGGTTGGCTAAGAAAAGAAAACTGGTTGTATTTAAAAGAAGAAGCAAGACTTATAAGCAGGCTTTACAGACAACACCTCCACCACCACCTCCTGAAGTTGATTATAACAAGTTCTTGGTGGATTTACAGGTGAAATTGGATGACCACAGGGTGGCCATTGAGAAATATGTTGATGAAAGCAACAAAACTCTGCAGTTTGACTTAGCCCAAGATATCAAATCTATCCAATTTCAAGTCAACTTGAATAAAACTGAAATGACAGATTGCTTCCACAAGGGTGGCAATGCTGTAGTTTATCTGGCTAAACAACAGCAGGCTATCTCTACAAAGGTGGATGATATTGCTTTGAAGCAAGGTTATGTTCTGGAAAATCAAATAAGAATGAATGACAATTTAACTGAATCTCATAATGAGATCATTCAAGAGGTGAAGAAGATTGTTCCAGGGATGCCTGCAGATAGAGCCAAAGAAATGGAAGAATTTGATAAGAATTTTCAGGCTGCTATTGCATCTGTTAAGACTGCCATCACAACCTCTCAACAGGAAATATCTGAAAAGCTTCAAAAGTTAAGACCATTTTTCAAGGAGGGAGTGAATTATTTGGATGGCCAAATTCGATTTCAGAAAGAAGATCTTAGAGATCATGTATCAAGAGAAGCCATAAAGGGGGAGAGGATGCTAATTCATGCAGGCTCTGAGCATGCCAAATGGGTGACCAATAGTATAAGAGCCACTTTGGGATATCCACCATTGTGTGATGATAACATGGTGGCTGAGTCAGGTCTACAAACAGGACTACTTGAAGGTGACCAACCTGAGGTTGCCCAAGTCATATACCCCCCTCCAGATTTTGATATATTGGATCAGCAAGTGCAATATATGTATAGTCCTTCAAAGGAGGTTGTAAATGTTATCTTTGGAAAGGTTGATAAGCCTGAGGTAAATTTGCAAGAACAGCAAGATGCTCTACTGTCAAAGAAAAGATTTAGAGAGCAGGCTGAGCTGAAGCCAGATTTTGAGCAGTGGAGTCCTACTTCCAGAAATATAATACTCACTGCATGGAAAGCTGTCAAAGATCAAGTTCATGAAAGGGGCAAGTGGTACAATGAGCAGGAATGGCAGAAGTATGAGGCAAGACAAGAAGCCATTGTACAATTCAGAAGGAAAGCTAAGCTGGGAAGACTTCCATCTGATGCTATGGAGCCAAGCAAATACTTCCCAAAGCCTTTTCACTATTTTGAAAGGCAAAGGCTCAAGGAAGAAGCTAAGAAGAAAGCTGATCTTAAAGGAAAAAAGATGGCTGAAGAATCAGAAGCTCCTGTGACAGCTAAAATTAAATCTGGCCAAGGGATTGTTATTAGAGAGCCTGATCAATCCTGATAATGTTTTAGTTCTTTCATAATGTTTTGTAATGATGTAATGTGATCAGTCAAAGAAAAACCATGTAATCAAACATTACCCAGTAATAAACAAAATATTGTTAAATCTGTGATAGATTGTTTTATCCATGATGTTCTTATTATTTTGTTTATAATTAAGTATCCCTGTGTATTGTCATATATCATCATTTTATACTATTTATAAATGGTGTATATCATTGGCTATAAGGGTTATGACTTCTCCAAATAGGGGGAGATTGTTGGGTACATTGGAAAATGTGTACCTGATTTGAAGAAGCCCAACCTAGCTCAATGATATACATCATGTTGTATTTGATGTTGTTTTGAGTTGACATGTGCAGGTAAAGAATTGTTAAAGTTTACAGAAAAAATTCTAAGTCCAAGTGTCGACACAAAGGAACATGTGTCGTCACATAGAAGAAAGTTGTCGACACAACACTGGGAAAGTGTGTCGACACAGAAGGTGTAAGTCGACACTACTCTGGGAAAAAGTGTCGACACATAACATAGTCTACAACAACACTGGGAAAAAGTGTCGACAAAGAAGAAGTAAGTCGACACAACACTGGGAAATTGTGTCGACACAGAAGAAGTAAGTCGACACAACACTGGGAAATTGTGTCGACACAGAAGAAAAACGTCGACCTCAACATTGGGAGAATGCGTCGACACTGAAGAGTATAGTCGATCTCAAGTTTGTCGACATCATCTGAATATGTCGACACAGAAGAAAATAGTCGACCACAAGTTTGTCGTCACCAGCAGAATGTGTCGACACATAGTGAGTAAGTCGACACATTATAGCAAAGCTAAAAAATGAATGTGTCGACACCTGAAGGCTAAGTCAACACTTACTAAAGTTATGATTCTACAACAACTGTGTCGACACACAGGACTTGTGTCGACACACTGCAGAGTCAAAGACCAAGTTATTTTCAGAAGAAGATGTGTCGACACAAAGGCAATTTAGTCGACATCACTGAAGGCAGTGTCGACACCAAAGTCAATTGTGTCGACACAAATAGACAGATGGTCTCGACACTTTCTGACAGACTGTTTCAACACTAAGGCACAGGACTTGTTTGAAGACTTGACAGCTGTGGGTTATCACCAGTTAACTGAAGTTGTCAGACTTGTCAGAAAACGGTTAGAAACCGGATCAGCCGGTTACCATGAAGAATGTCTATAAATAGACAGATTCAGAAGGAGAAGAATTAACAATCATGAACAACATATAGAACTGACCCTTTGAAATACATTGGATCAGAAAGTGGAGAAGGATTACATTCTACTCATTTCAAGAAAGTGCTAGGCACTTAAGAAGATCTTCTCCGGGAGATCTAAGAAGACTATCTAAGGATAGATCTAAGAAGAGTTCTAATCAGAATTCAGAAGAATCATTCAAAGTTCTGGATAGAGAGAGATCAAGTCAGAATTTGAAGAAGAAGAAAGAATCCACCAGTGAATTCTCAAGAAGCTGTTTGGAATCAACTCAGCTAAGTACATTTTCAAGAAGCTTTGAAGAAGGCTAAGAAATAGTTGATTGCATCAGCTGATTAAGAATTGTCATTGCCTCTTCTCTCTCAACTTGGCAAGACAATTTAAACAATCTTTTCTATATTTCTGTAGGATCTGTTTATACAGATCTGAGTTGTAAGCCTATGTTATAAAGGCTGAGTGTAGGAGTGTTGAACTCTGAGTGGTAGGGCTGATTGCCTGAGTGTAGGAGAAGGATATTCTCTGAGTTGTAGGCCTTGGGGCAAGGCTGAGGTAGGGCAGTTGTGCCTGAGTTGTAGGAACCAGTTGGGTTCTGAGTTGTAAGATCTATTGATCTGAGATAAGTGGAAGTTTGGCAGAATCTAGCATACAGCTAGATAGGTGAAGGGGGAAGTGGATGTACCCAGACCTTGGGGAACCACTATAAAACATAGTGCAATCTGTGATGTTTTGTTTTCTGTGATTGCTGTGTTCTTATATTAGTTAATAAATTGAATTCTGTCTAGAAGTTCTAGAAAGAGAAGCAGAACCTATTCACCCCCCCCCCCTCTAGGTGTTTAGGCTGCCTTGAAAGTTAAACTATCAAGGATACAAGACCTCAAGAGACCTAAGGTGGGACCTAGAACAACGACCTGCGTTTATCTAGGTAGTGCAGAAGATAGTGCAGCTGACCGGTTTCTGGATCTATCCACTAATACAGTGATAGAGTCTAGAGATGCTATTTTCTTTGAACACAAATTTATCAAAGATCATGGCTTGACCGTCTCTGGGTCTACTGACATGATTTCAGAATCTACGGTAGAACCTGAAGCTGGACCCTCTGGCACTGCTCCCCAACCTATAGAGATGGAACCTGTTCCTCTTAGAGTATCTTCAAGAGATAGAATCCCTAAGGATTTTGGTGAGAATTTTGTCACCTACCACTTAGAGGATGATCCATTTTCCTATCAGGAAGCAATACGATCTAGAGATGCGTTGATGTGGGCAGAAGCCATCAATGATGAGATGAACTCGCTGCTACAAAACAACACTTGGCATCTAGTTGACCTGCCGAAAGGAGCTAAAGTTCTAGGATGCAAGTGGGTATTAAAGAAGAAGTTACACAGTGATGGGTCTATAGCCAGATATAAAGCACGTCTAGTAGCTAAGGGTTATAAACAACAGGGGGGAATTGACTATTTTGACGTCTATTCACCTGTATGTCACCTATCCACTATCAGGATTCTTCTTGCCTTAGTCTCTATCGAGAACTTTATAGTTCATCAGATGGATGTAAAGACAGCCTTCTTAAATGAAGAGCTTGATGAGGAGATCTACATGGCACAACCTAAAGGTTATGTACATAAGGATCTAAGAGATAAAGTGTGCAAACTCGATAAATCGATCTATGGTCTTAAACAAGCACCTAAGATGTGGCACATTAAATTTGATCAAGTGGTAAAGAGCATTGGATTTCAGTCCAGTCTCTCAGACAAGTGTCTCTACTACCGCTCGATGTCAAATCAAACAGTCATCATATGTATGTATGTGGATGACATGTTGATTCTGGGGTCAGACCTTGCCGCAGTGAGGGATACTAAATCCGCTCTCGCGAAAGCATTTGACATGAAGGACCTTGGTCCTGTAGATACCCTGTTAGGTATGAAAGTTAGAGTAGACAAAGGACGTGTCACTCTAAGTCAAGCTCATTATATTGAGCAGATTCTCACTACCTGGGGTTATAAAGATTGTAGGCCTGTTGAAACACCAATTGATCCAAATGTCAAGTTGAGTCCGAATGAAGGGACCAGCGTTGATCAAGTAAAGTACTCGAAGATCATTGGTAGTCTCATGTATGCCACAAGTTGTACACGACCAGACATTGCTTTCTCTGTTGGCATGCTGAGTCGCTTTACCAGTAGTCCAGGCAAAGAGCATTGGGATGCCTTAGATCGGCTGATGAGGTACCTGAAAGGTACTAAAGATCACGCTCTGTGCTACACTGGTTACCCTCCTACGTTGGAAGGATACTCTGATGCCTCCTGGTGTTCAGAAGTTGGGAACAGCAAGTCCACCAGTGGATTTATTTTCACTCTGGGTGGCGCTGCAGTCACTTGGAAGTCCAAGAGACAGACTTGTATAGCCTTGTCGTCTATGGAAGCCGAGTTGTTTGCCTTAGCTTCAGCTGGTGAAGAGGCAGATTGGATCAGGAATTTGATTCTAGACATTCCCTTGTCTAGACTTCAAGTCAATTCTCTGAGCCTGTACTGTGATAATCAAGCAGCAGTCCAAGTCGTGAAGAATGTCCTTTTTAATACTAAGAGGCGACATGTACGATTGAGACACGCTCTACTGAATTATCTGAAAGAACAAGGCATTATCACTTTGGTCGATGTGCGATCGAAGGATAATCTGGCTGATCCACTGACGAAAGGAATGCCTAAAGACCGATCAATCAAAACAGTGGGGGAAATGGGACTCAAGGCGTTGTAAGTTCAGCCTTAGTTTCAAGGTTAGGCGATTCAGTTCCGCGTTTTGTCCAAATGTTTTGATTTTTCCACTTTCCTTTGTCAAAGCAAGCGTGTTGTGCTCCGCTGATGTTCGGGGTTGCTGAGTACGAATTTAGTGAGTTGTTTCATTCCACAATTGATGTTAACAACTTCATCTGATTTCGTCTTCCTTATCTAGGAGGAGAGTGTTATTCCATATTTGATAACACAATCTGATTAGGTTTGGCTTTTCTTCTGTTTATTGGTTCCATTCCACATTTGATGAGTTCCAATAAACTTTAGAAGAACAGTAACCGTGACATTCCACATAGGAACACAGATACAGCTGCGGTGTCCAGAAGTCTGAAATCGTTTCTTTTGGAAACAGATAACAGATTCTGAGCTAGAACCTAAATACTCTACACATGCTTTCTCATTCTGTACTACGTTCATATGAGTAGAACTAGATACTTGTACATTTTCCAAGGTTGAATTCATTCTGAATGAACTTCTCTGTTGGAAATTACAGGGGCTGTTGCCGATGGAGGAGCAATTGCAGGTTGGGATCCAGAGGAGGATGACCTGCTGGACGATGACGTCTAGAGTATTTGTTTGGTTTCTTTTTCTTCTGCTTAGAGCACTGTTTAGCTCTCCTTTCTTTCACTTGTTGTTTGGATTTTCTTGCTCTTTAGTTGGTCATGAGACACTAGGTGTTCTGGTACCTGTGCTGTGATTGTACTTTTGACTTTGTTATGCTGCTGCTGAGTTTTTCTGTTTATCCCTATGCATGCATACAACTGCTTTGTTTAACGTCCAATATATTCTGACAAGTGTGATGGACACGGTTGTGTATTGAGTCGAATTCTGATTGAACATTACACACACCACCCTCTTTTCCGACGTCGGTTTCACCGCGGACATAGGAGGAGATTGTTAGGATATTTGGTGTATATGTCCGCGCGTGTCTGGACCGACTCGGAATGACCCAATGGGTTTCGTGTCACTAGGGTGTAACGGCTCTACGCTGGAGATACTATATAAGGCCATTCCACATTTGATGAGCCTTAGTGGACTATCTTGAGCGGAGCCTCAACAATAATGTCCCGTCATCTGTTCATGACCATATTCATGACAAGTTCTTTGACGGCTTCGACTCGACGCGTTATTGTGATCGCCGCCGCAATCTTACATTTGAAGACTCTGATGGGGGATGCCGCGAAAACTTCCGCAATCTTCCGCCATTGATTGATGGCGCCGCCCCGCAACTGGTTGAAGACTTTCTCCACCACATTCAAGATACAGAAGATGTTCGAGGCAACAACCTCCGCTCGCAGCCACATCGCCGCTACATTCAAGAGATTGGTGGGGTTGTTCCGCCAGACCTTTATGATGTCCGTCGCAACCGCAAGCATCGATATGACCTTCGTGTACGTGCGACCGCTTAAGATCTACGGTGTCCATTTCTGATGCTGATTTTAGTTCACGGTTTTTAGTTTAATATTTTTAGTTACTGTTTAACTTAAGTTTAAGTTTTAAGCATAATGTTTTTATATTCAGTTTAGGTTAATGTAAAAAAATCGAATATTTATATTTGGAATCAGAGAGTAATGAGGCAGCAGTTAGACAAAAAAACTCGTCAGAATTCTTCTCCCTAGGGCTCAGCCAGATTCACCGTGCAAGGGTGCGATACCGCCGCCGTCGCTTCCGCCTGGCGTGCGACACGCCAGAACCCCGCCCGCCCGGTGCGACTCCGGCGACTTCCCCTTACCTCTGTGTGTTGTGCAACTCAGCTGCCACCGCCCTTCCGCTTGGCGTGAGATTCACCAAGTAAGGAACCCGACGCCCTGTGAGGGTTTGCTCAGCCTTACCGCCGCCCCTTGGGGGTGCTCCTGCTGTCTGGCATTTTTCTCCCTCCTCCGGTGTGACTCGGAAGAAGGTGGCTAGCGTCCCCCGTCCGGTGCGACTCCGACGGAATCCGTGGAAGTGTGAATCTTTCACAAGTTATCCTCATGTGTTCTTTTCTCAGATTTTGGGGTAATCCCTCTCCTATTTTCTTGTGCGTTTCTCCTACATTGTTGTGAGGATTAGGTAGAAGTTAGGCTGATGTTTTATCCTGAATAATGAATCTCATTTGTGTTGTCAAATCTGATTTTAAGTGTTAAGATTGTCTGGATTTCTTCGTGTAATTTTGGATGTGGTAGGTTTCTTCAAGGCTTGTGAAATCGGGTCGGTTAGTCCTGGATTTCTCATTTGATTCAAGAGATTTGGTATACCTTATGTTGATTAAATTTGGGCTGATTTGGACTATCTTTGAATCGCTATTTTTAGTCTGGATTATCTCCGTTTGAGTTTGTGAATGAATGCGGGTAATATGAAAGTGATAAGCTAAATTGTTTGGATCGGGTAGTTCCTATTCGCTTGAGCGGATATTGGCATATAGCCCTTGTTCAATCTTAAAAGGCTTCGCGACCCTTCGCTTGTGTGGTGATTAATTTATGTGCAATTAGAATGGTTGTGTTTGGTCTGTTAGCGTAGATCTAAGCGCAAGAGAGCGGAATGCTAGCAATCGCACATCTTCGGGAACGTCATAGGGATAGGCATGCATCAGACCATCAATAAGGCGCATCACTGGACTGAACGCTTTATCTTCGATAAGTGCGAGCACAAGAATATTCCTTATGCGTTGATCTAGAAGGACGAGAGCGTCTGTCGAGCCCCCCGCATAAACGGCAAGGACACCAAGATGCCCAAATTCTTTCTTGGGAAAAACTTCGAGGTTGCCTATATATGATGCAACCTCGACACGCTATCCCCAGTCCTTCCCGGTGAAGTTATGTGCATGTTTTCTGTCTCGTGTTTTGCACTCGCCCCTGGCAGCATCTTCCCTTGTATTTTACTTTCCTTTCTCTCTCAGCAGGTGACCACCAGATCCCCCTAAACCCGCCTTACACGGTGAAAGGAAGGGTTAACCCGCCCTCGCACTGGTGAAGTCGGGAGATGCACCGTGCGCTGATGACCTAAGAGCACCAATGGCTAGTAACAGCCGAATGAAGCGGGTGGTTCCTGAGTCGGGCTCTTCATCGGGTGCGCCCTTAAAGCAAAACAAGTCGCTGGACACTAAAGAGGTCGCCTGTATGACCCCCCCTCTCGGAACATAAGACACGATCGAGGGGAGCCTTATGTCCAAACAAGTTTCCTTGCGGTAATATCAATACATGGTTAATCTGTACCACAAGATGCATGTTCTGCTAGTTATGACCAATATTATATTGTCAATCCATCAATAATAGAAAACTACAGAAGCCATAATTCACAATAAGTAATAAAGTCCGGACAAAACATATGATAGGAACCTATTAAAGTTCCTGCAAATATCAGAGTATAAAATGCTCAAAAGGGATACAACAAATGCTCAAAAATCTCACATCTATAACTGAGAGTAACGAAGGTAATGTAGTGTCAGGCTTATCTCCCTGTCTGGCTGCCCTCCTGCACGAGGTGCTGTTGCTGCTCCTTCTATGAGGTGTCCTCCTAAAAATGGGTGTAACAACCGTTAGTCATAAAGACTAAGTGTCTTCATATCCTCTCACCCCGACAACTCTTAGGCATCAAGCAGAAGGAAAGAAAGAGAGGAGCACAATATAATCAGTAAGTATAAGTATAGCATGTGGTATACCCTAAGATAACAATTAATAATAACTTCAATAGTAATGGAATGACAAGTATGAATAAGTACCAACTAAATGTGAGTAAGAGCATAAAAGACTAGCAGTATAATATCATAAGTACAGAATCAAACTTAACTTATAAAAATGCTCATACAAATTTATAAATTAAGGATCGGGTTCAATACAAAGTAACTCATCATATAAAAGTGTCCATACAAATTTATATAATGAGGATCTTATGCGGTGCAATGCAATGAATGTGTTATGATGACTCACCCATGCTTACTCACACGCTCTGAATTGCTATGTCGACATAGACCTTTAGTTCCCACTTTTTGAGTGTAGTGAACCCCTCAGGCATCACCCGTCGTGGCCAAAACAGTGACAATGGAGCGGACTTCTCCACTACTAGGCAGACATACACACTACCAGGCCTAGGCCTTTCTATGCCTCAACGCTAATAAAACCAAACAGCGGAGCTCATGCGTACTATGATACATAAGAGGTCTTGGGAAGTAAGCACTAAGATCCTAGCCCAACTAGCCCAAAAAGGCATGGAAGGGGTCTTTGGGAAGTATGCACCAAAGAGCCCAGCCCAATCGGCCTGAGTCTATCTGTCAGTTTCCGTCAGTGTGACAACCGGTAAGCCCATAGACTCGCCACAAATAATCCTCTCACCGGGATCAAAATGCACCAAGTATCAACATACACACCATGTAATTCTCATGTACCAACGTGCCAAGAATCACCCAAGGGCATCCAACCGCGTCCTTACCTAATACATCCTAGGATATAACATATCCTACAATTACCAACAAGACATCACACATTGGGTGGTGTGTTTCCATAACACCTTGCAACAGTGTGAGCTAAACATGGGAAAACTATTTCTAAGGATCCTACAGGACAACTTGTGTCTTAACAACGTGGTGAGATCATCACCTTACATATGCCCCATAATCCAACATGTCATTTTTGTCATATTTTATCAGGGCATAATTTTAATTCTAATAACACAAGCTTTTGAATATGAGACAATCAACTAATAAGTATTTATTTGAAGGATCATACAATATCTGTATTCATTGAGATTCATACCATAGATCAAATCTGTTATTTTAAACATTCCCTCAAAGCTTCAGCCCATTTGGACATCATGATAATCATTTATAACACAAATATTTATAAAACTATATGTCAATATCTCAGCAAATACATATCCAAAAATTATGAAACTCAATAGAGGTGATAAAAATATCATCAAGTACGTAACTACTAATTTTCATAAGTATCAGATAATTATTTTAAGAGAAATCCAAGAAATATCAAATCTTTTTCCTCTCCACTGACGAAACCTCTTACACAAAGAAAGCGTGATGGTCATACTAGATCAATGGGTATTATATACCTGAATGATTATCTCTAGTGGGATACTTATGGATTGTATATGTGTCGGTTGTTATTCATGTGATGAACAGAGTACTTTATATTTCTTTTTATATTTATGGCAAGTTTTTTTGTTATGTAAATTGTTTCTATATAATAGAATAAATAGCATAATAAATGTCTTTAAAATGTTTGCTTCTATAGGAATTCAAGTGCGTGACTTGAATGTGAGGGCCTATGTTTATTATAAGCTTCATTCTTAAAAGGTCCCTGGTTGGAGTATCATCTTAGAAGTTAAGGGCGATGATGATGTATTAAGACTAGCATGTGCATTGAATGATGACTAGTTCTCATAGGTCATGATATTTGTATATCAAGTCATCACATGGGTAGTTGTTAGTGAACAAGTTGTACTAGACAGATCCACCATGAGACTACTTTGTGGATTATTATATGAATATGTCACAAGTAGGTCTCAAGTGGCAATGATGTTTGTGGTTCTTTGACCTGAAGTCACAACATTCATCAAGTGAGGAAAAACGCACTTTGATGTCATCAAAAATCTTCCTTGAAGAAGATTCATGATAACAGTGGTTATTGGGTATATTACGAGTCATTTGGGTGTTTGTGTGTGGACAGAAATGAGATTTGTCCTCTTATATGACAAAAGTTACATCAATAGACCCCTTGATGGAATGAGACTGAGAAATACATGGTCATGCTTGATTGAGTCAATATATGATATTGGGCTCACCAATTTCTGTAAGTCCATTCTAGATTAAGAAACTTGGATTGAATAATTGTGAGGGTGACACGGTCTATGCCTTTAGTTCTATCCGGATGTAAGGGACAAAGGGACAAAACAACACCGATATATTGGTCACAAAAGGCTTATTGAGTAATGAACTCTTGCTAGATGCCGCTTTTCGTTTGTGAGACTTTTGTTGATACTTTGTGATCGAGTGGGAGATTGTTGGTGTTTCCAAGGTGATCGCAAAGCAATCAAGCAGTTAGTCTCACTATCAACGCGATCTAAGCCTATAGGGTCGCACATAAGAGTGTTTGGAGAAATTGGAGGAAAGATTGTGTTGGCCCCCACTCATATGGGATATGATAAAGGGACCAAATCTATGATATAAAGAATACTAACGGATTGCGTCGAGTGCGTACCGATGCATGTCAACTAGATGTCGCTGCAACCAAGCTCAATGTCAAAGTAGTTGCTTTATTGACGCTATGTCGAGTAGAAATCGACGTAACATTGAGTTCTACTGGACGCAGGTACGTCAACTTCCTATCAATGCAGTTGTGTCGAATGTCGTCTAGTGTATCTCGACATTATGTTAAGTTCTTATCGACACACGTCGAGTGCAAGTCGACATATGTTGGGTTTTGACGGATTTCTAAGGAGGCTTTTGTCTATTTGATATCATGGGGTACAAATAGTGAAATAGATATGGAAAAGAGTTCTCCATGTAACTGTTAGTGCGTGATTTTGAAGTCGTCACTAACCCTAGATCTCGTCATGACTTCATCTTGTCTTCGCTTCTCCTGGAGCAAACTTAGAAGTTTGTGGAGACGCAGAGGGCATTCTTTTCTCCATCCCAAATCTTGTTAGGCAAGGTCTCGGTGTTCTCCTCCTCTTATGTGGATACCTGTAGAGTCGTAGATCTATTTCTACATGGACTCAGCCTTCTAGAGCCTCTTGGTTGAGTATTGACTCAATCCCTCTAAGGTATATTACAATCCCTTTTATGTTTAACTTCTTGATCAATGTTTCATCGCAAGATCCAGTTCCTCTTTAGGGTTTTCTTACACTTTATTTTGTTGCGTACATATGATATACTATTCCACTCATGTATAGAAAACCCAACAGGTTGAGCCCACTCGACAAATACGGGGTTGCACAATGGTTGTTATCCTTAGCAACATCATCATTTGCATAATTAGCTCAGTAAGTTATAGTTTTATAACATTTATATATTATCATTTATCTGGCTTTTCATGTCACTTGCGAGCCCCCAAACTTTCTATATACTATTGTACTTGGATTGTGGGGCCATCATGTTGTTGTTGTTGTTATTTTTTTTATCTCCTTTTATTACTCGTAAATTTTTGTGATCTACTAGGCGGTTATTAGTCATCCCCTAATACCTCTTCCTCTATTACTTATATGACAAGACGATCATTCTACGCTTGGAAAGTGGGTCTGCGCCTCTTGAAAAGCATCGAGTGGCTGTCTTAGGAAGTAAGGTCCATCTCAGACCCGATGTGTTTGGGGGGGGGGTCTTACATTGTAATGTTAAAGTTTTATTGGGTGGTGAGCCTGTTATCACCAACATTCATATTATGGGGCCCATGGTGAACAAATCTCCACAAATATTCGATGCCCCATTTTTTAGAATCTTTGGTACTACGCTATATATTTCTGAAGGTTGTGTCGTATTACCTTTTAAGGAGGTGCAACATTCGAACCCATCCTCTAAGACTATTGTTTCTACAGGTTATCCCTTGAGAAATCCTCCTTTATTTACTATTATCGATGATTGTTGTAGCCTTGGAGTATGCAGCGCAGATGCAGATGAATTGAACAAGGTGATAAGGAGAGTTGATGTGGAAGCACAAGAGAATAAGAAGAAGGTGGAGTGGACAAATGCGATAGACAAAGAAGATGTTAAGCTAGTTGATCCTCACTTAGCATCCAGTGTTGATGAGGTAGGTCCATGAAAGAGCAGACGAGAAAGAGGAGGTCTAGGAAATAATAGTTATGGTGGTGGAAACCATCCCCACCAATGATATAAATGATTCTGATTTTAATGTTATAATAAAAATACTAGCAAAGAAGACTGTCCGTTGGGCGGATTTTCTACTTGCTTCGGTCGAAGAGATGATGTATAATGCTATAACAGATTCTATGAATGATGTGAAAAACTAAGATGTTATCAAACGTTGACACTTTCCCACAGTAGAGAAAAATAGACAAGGCAGTTTGATGTGTGTGTCACATTTTGCAGCCCTCCGACATGAGATGGAAGAGGTTAGAGGCAGGAAGGGTTATGCCTAACAGAGATCTAAAGCTTTCACCTACAGACCTTCTCGGGTGGTTGGAGAAAACCAATATAAATCAGTATATAGCAGATTAGTGGACAGTTATCCGGGATATCTGTTGTAATGCTATGTTCTTTAGACTTTTTAGTTCTCTTTTGAACATATTTGAACTGCTAATACAGGTATTTATGCCTAGCTTAAGGAAATTAAACAAAAGCATTGCTAAGAGATACCCCAGATTTAGTTGTTGTGTGTAGTTTTTGATGCTTGCTTGTGTAGTTCACCTTTGTAGATTTTTGATTGAAGCCCTGCCTATAATTTCACCTCACATGGGTCTTTGTAGCTAGAATATTGCATCACAATGCATATTCTGGTACGCTAAAAACTTGAACATGGGGTAACATCTACCCTCTCCTTCTTTATTTCAGATTTCATATTCATTTCACTTTAATAGCATCTCATAAGTCTGTGGGAGAGCGATGAGATTAAGTACCTTCACCGTGTAAGTAATTTCACAAGCGCATGTCAGAATATAATTTTCATTTTCAGATTTCTGAACTTGTTTGTTGTAGAAATTTATTTCAAGATGCTTAATTTTTATCATTGTTGTTGGGTATTGCTTCCACAAAAATCCTGATTTGAAGAAGTCCTCCTTTGGACTAAGATGAATTGAGTTGTCTTTGACATTGCTTGCAAGTTATGTGCTTACAGTATTTAATTGCCAAGTACACACCAATGTCAAATTACAATGAGTCATGTAACACAAGACTATGCAATGTAATCTCTCATTGTGTAGGATATGGTATTGACTCATGTGTAATCTCTCTATTTAGGTGTCTTCATTTTCATGTGCATAAAGATCAAGGAAAAGAAGGTTACTGAGTTCAGGAAGAATCAGAAATTTTCCTAAGTAAAATTCATCGAGTATACATATGAAGTCACATGTCATTCGTTGAGACATCACGTGAACACTCATGAAATTCGCCGAGTTTACTTGGGTAATTTTTTATGATTTTTTAAAGTATTCTTCAGAAACGGCTAAGTTAAATTCGTCGAGTATACACGTGAAGTCTCATATCACTCATGAGATATCACATGAATAGTCGTGGAATTCGTCGAATATACTTGAGTAGGCCAATGACTGTTAACATAAAATTTTCTTCTGGTCCCATTTTTGACTAAGTAAAATTTGTCAAATGGTCTAGTATAATTCGTCGAGTTCATTCATGTAATTCGTCAAATGCTCCCATGTAATCTAAAAAATTTGTCGACAGTTCTGTCTATTACATGAGTCATCTCGACAAATTGACTTAACGATTTTTCTGGTTTGACTTTTCCGACGGGTTCTATTTCAAATGACGACCACGTACAGTACACGTGGAAGCTTATTTTGGAAGATTATTTCTAAACGTTCGAGATAGATTCTCTATATATATATCAAGGATTCATTTCAGAATAACAGATCGCTAAGAATTACAAGAATCACAAAAATTTCTCTTGATTTAATTTTCAAAATCGTGAACAGATGAACTTCTCTTCCGATCTACTATTCTCGGAAACGCAACCCGGCGACTTCAAAGTTCACGATCAGCGATTCCTTACTAGAAGAGATTCAACAAGATCACTACTTTTATATTCCTCAAAGGTGTTTTCGATCTAACCGGATTCCAAGTTTTTAGATCAAGGTTTTCAAGATTTCAAGTCTTCTCCTTCAACCTTATTTCAAGATCAAATATCCAAGAAAGAAGAAGATTGAACCCATTCAGATCTGAAGAAGATGATTGTTCTCAATCTAGAAAGTTATACAAAACAAATTTTCTTATTGTAGGAAGTTTCTACTTCTGAGTTTGTAGATCCATGTTTTTGGATCAAGTTGTAGGAGAGTTTGTTCTCCGAGTTATAGGAGAGATTTGTCTCCGAGTTGTAGGAGCGTTGTCTCCGAGTTGTAGGAGTTGAGGCTCCAAAGTGTAGGATTTGATATTCTGAGTTTTGCTGAAGTAGTCGAGTCGAGCCCGAAGTGTTAGATAGGCGAGGCGTGACAGTGGACGTACCCATCCTGGGGAACCACTATAAAAACATGTTTCTATACTGTACTCCTATGTGTTTGTTGTTACTAATTTTTTATTCTGCTAAAAGACGCATAACACACTATTTGCCTCCGTCTAAGCAATTTAGGTAGATAACTAGATACTTTCAATTGGTATCAAAGACAGGTCGTTCTTTAAAAGGTTAACACCTTGAACAAGATCTCCATCTATTTGTCAAAGAATAAGATTTTTTGTTATGGACAGAAGAAGGGATATGTCCCCCATGAAGTTGCATATCTGTTCTCAAGAAAACTTCCCCGTGTGGAAGAAAATAGTTAGGTTCTTCATGGAAGCTGCCGTCCGAAGAATTTTTCAGATTGTTGAAGAAGTCCCTCATGTGCCTATAACTGCATCAACCTTAAATCCTACTCTGATGGTTCAGAAAAAGATGCTGGATTTAAATAAAGATGAGATTGCCCTTGTCACTTTGGACAAGAAGACAAAGAATATTATTTTCAGTGCAGTGGACAACTCCAAGTTACAAAACCTAATCCACTGCGGGTATGCTAAAGAGATGTGGGCATCTCTGATCATTCTCATAGAAGGAAGGAAGGAGGTTAGAGATGACAGAAAATCCCTCCTCAACCAGGAGTACGAAGCTTTCAAACAAGACAGAAGAGACTCCATAGCCGACTGCTACGAGAAGTTCTTCAGGATTGTTAACAGGCTAAGGAATTGTGTTCTCAAGTTTATAAACGATGAACTTAACGACAAATTCTTGAGATCCCTGACGAAAGAATGGGATAACAAGGTTTGCGCAATAAGTGAGTTTGTTATACTTGCCAACACTGACCCTCAGAATCTGTTTTGGAAGTTGCTTTCCTATGAGTTTCAAATAAACACGAGGAAAGTTGAAGATAAAGTGGTGATGATCACTATAAGAAAAGCTACAACAGCAACGAAAGGTATAAATCGAAACCGAACAAACATATTTCATCTGACATTGTGTGTTACTGTTGTAAAAAGTTAGGGCACATGATTGTTGATTGCCCGCACAAAAAGAAGGAAGGAACTATGAGAGAAGATAAAGAACTTTTCCGTGGGAAGAAGTAAAAAAAGAGCTTTATAGTTAAGAAGCCAAAGTCTCTTAGCGACAGCGACTAAGACGATTCAAGCTCAGATGAGGAAGCCTACTTTGGGCTCATGACACATACTGACGAGGATGAAGGCAACTCCCAATAAAATGGGAAGGTAAACTCTCCACACCACTCTCCGAGTTAGATATTGCCTCAGATTGTCATGAAGACTACTCTTCTGAGGAGTCAGATTTATTGGCTCAGTATAAGGTATTGTTGGCAAGCTTTAACAAATGTCGTAAGGTAGTCAAAACTAAGGCCAAGGAGATTAAGTCTCTCAAGGCAGTGGAATCTAATTTGAGAGAAGAAATTGAATAATTAACTCATCTCAGAGATGAAGTCCAATCCTTGAAAGAGGAACTCCTAACCTCTACTGAAAAAGTACGTCCTAAAGAGAAGGTCATCTATGAACTGGAAGAAAAGTTGTTAGCTGAGAAGAAGCTTGTAGCAAGCTTCTTGAAGCAAAACACTGTCCTTCCTCTCATAGATGGATTTTCTGCTCCAAAGAAGGGTAGCGGAGTTGGACACAAATTCGTTAAGGGTAAAGGGAAGGTTGTTCAAAGTAAAACCACCTTCAAGAAAGTCATATTTGCTACAAAAAAGTCTGACTTTGAGGCATCCTATAGTCACTTTGATAGACCAACATATGTTGATCCTAACAAAACTACCAAGGATAGAGCTGACCTAGAGATTTTGGAACGAGCGCTCTAAAAGCTCCTCATAAAGAAATCATTCTTAAGGATTATGGTCCTTATGTTCATGGACCGAGTGCAAAGAAGACACCAAAGGTAAAACCTACTGCAGTCAAGTCACTTGAAATGAAGAAGTCGTGTGTGTGTTGTAATCACGAGGCTTCTACCTCTAAGTCAACTGCTTCTACAAGACCACCCATTCAAAAGTTAAAGCAGGAGAACAAGAGAAGATACAATAGGTTTGATTGTTGGTGTTGTGGCAATGTTGGTCACTTTGTCATCAATTGCTGGTTTAAACCTATGAATTATAAGACTCCATGAGTTAACACTGTAAGAATGACCACTCATAATGGTAACACCCCCAATACTGTCAAGCTAACCCGAAACCAAGAACCCAAATCTGTTTGTGTTCCTAAGGAAAATTAGTTTATAAATATAGGTATGCCCAAAGGCCAACAAAACACATATTTGGTATTTGGACAGTGGATGCTCTCGACACATGACCGGGACAAGAAGCCTACTTCAAGAGTATACCCCAGTTGAGGATGGTTCAACAAAAATTTTTGCCGGTTGAGACAGGAGAATCACAAAAGTCTACAGTATGATTTCTAATGGTATTGTCTCTTTCACAGACGTGGCGTATGTGTAGGGATTACAACAAAATCTCATTAGCATAAGTCAATTATGTGACAAAGGCTATATGGTAGAGTTCTACAAGGATAAGTGCCTGATTAAGTAAAAAGGGAGACGAGGTTCTCTAAAATTGTTGGGTGCTGACTCCCATCGGATTCTGTCAATGAAGGGAGAAGGACTCTCGAGCTCGGCAGATGAGCGGACTGGCGCAAGGGGGTCCGCGGGCTAGGCGGATTACCGATCAACAAAATCAAGCCGGCGGGCTGGAGTCCCCCTGGCTGCCTCCCTAAAGAAATCCATCAGGGGGGGGGGCGAACTGGTCAGCCTAAGGTTGCAGGGGAGCTGCGGGCTGAGCTTGGCGGCGAGACTGAGGAGTGGAGGCAGGTGACTGTTGGAGAGAGGTCTGGCGAGCTGGAGTCCGGCGGACTGGCGTTTCAGCGAGGTCTCCTGTGGCCTGGGGAGCAAACCGCTGGGTTAGCGTGAGCAGAGCTTGGTTGATAGTATCAAGCTGCTGGTCCATCTCTCTGCGAGATAACTCGGCTTCCCAGCGAGATTGTTCAAGATCTTCCCACAACGAATCATCTGGCGAGCTGGAGCGGTCTGGATGGCGAGCTCGGTGATCTGACATTTCTATCCGTGGATTTTGAAGACTGCTTGGATCTGAAGTCCGCGTGTTAACTGTTGATGCACAAAATGCGACAAGGACTCGAGCACCACTAGTCAACTGTTCGAGCACTGGAGAAAGAAGAAAAAGTAGACTGCAAGCAGTAGCCTACTTAGCGGATGAGAGAAAACACAAAGGGGCCGCGAACTACGGCAACACCAGACTTCGCCTGTCGCGGCCTGAATGCCACTCTTGCGATGGGCTTGACTTTGATTGCAAATGGCGGGTTATAAAAGGTGGAAAAGAAAGCTGTGCAATAAACAAGTTGGAGTCCGCAAAGCTCGAGATTCGAGTCCGCAGCCTTTAACAAGTAGGCTCTTGGGCTCGAGTCGCGTGCTTTGGGTACACCACTTCCCCCTATTTATAGGCTCGGGGGCTTGCCCAAACGGGCAGGGCTAAAATAACCGGCTGTCCGGGGTACACGAGAGCCAGGCAGCGGTGACGAGAATAAAAAAGAAACGGACAAGCAGTCCACGCGAGATAGGCAGACTGGGCTTGCGAGCTGGGGCATCCCCTTGGTCGTGCGGAGCGCCATCCTGGCTGGAGGGCCGCGACATAGGCAGACTTGCTCTTGAGTCCGCCGAGGGAATGACAAGATCTAGAAACTGACCAAGGTTGGGCAACCTGAGCGGACTGGGAACTGGAGCCCGCCTCTGGCATTCCTTGACGACCTGAGCGGACTGAAGGTCTGGAGTCCGCCGAAAGAGGGAGGGTCTTGGCCGGTCATGTTGCGGATTCTGGGGTTAACAAATTTATAACAATCCTAACCCTTTCCCAGGGCAGTGACATTCCTTCCTTGCAGAGCAATACATCAACAGATATAACATATCTTGTGCTCTTATGCACAAACAATCCATCACAACCGTCAGCCACACGGCCCGACGATCCGTACACTCAGGCACACTTTTGGGTACACCGGCGAACCGGGATCAACACCCTTGAGCATTTAGTCTTGATGGCGCGCAGGCCTAAGACTCTCATTATGCTACTGACGAAAACCCAATGCCTTGACGCTCTCCTGTACAATCAACATAACGTAGGTACAGATCAACCACCCCCCGTTGCCCAAATCGCCTTGCCATCACCAAGCACATCGTACTCGAGGCTACAATTAAAGGCGCGGGTCGGTTTCACCTTTCCTGTTCGGCAAGAAGCCTTTTAAGAGCTCGCAGCTCACAGTAGCCATAATGTCCACCAAGGACTAGCTTCACAATCCAAAAGGGGAGTTATGCCAGTGTCCTTTGCGGTCGCTTGGCGGGTTCAGCAGAACTCTCTATCCTCACCCAAACTCAACCAAAACCCTGCAGTCCCGCAGTGCCAAAAAACTGGTCTTTCATAGCATACAACACAAGCATTACGAGGGTGTTTTCCTGGATTTCCACTCCAGTACTTCCTGCTACTGCCCTTCACAGGTACAACCCATCGACCCTACAAACTACACGAGTATACGCGGAGTCTCCTCCGGTGCGTAAATGCAACATCACCAATCCAAACCAACCTATCCAGATGGGCTTCACACAGCATGCCTATCCCGTACTACACATTTCCGGGTCTAGATGTAGATTAAATTGGGGATAACAACTATCAATCGACTAGAATCACTCACTCTTTCCACCTTTTGATGGAGGGGATTCCATGCTCATGCATAAAGGAGGACTTCACATGTCGAAGAAGGAAGATCGTTACCCTTGACGATCTCTTGGGAGCCATCAAAATTCTAGCCGGTTGGAAAGCACCGCAGCGGCTTTGCCTCCACAGAACTAGCCTCGGATCTCGAATCGGAACTCGGGAGCTCCACCGGTGGCTTGATCTTCTCCTCCTTCTCCTTCCTCCTATCCCTTTTCTCTTCTCTTTTAGAAAGAGAATAATCCAAAGCATGAGTGAAATCTTCACTCAAAGCCTTGACTTAACCCAGCAGGAAATTATCTGGGCCATTGGATCTAGGATGAAGGAATCGAACAGCCACAAATCATTCTCAAAGTCTAATATTTGGGCTGACACGACCTGTGACACGCCCGTGTAACAGGCCGTGTACTGAAAGCGGTACACGAACCAACTTACCCAAACCAGGACACGGGCTTAGACACGCCCGTGTCAGTAAGTATACGCCCGTGTTGAGGGGTGTGTCCCTCAAATGGCACAGGATCAACATTCCCGAAAAGAACACGGCTGGGGCACAAGCCCGTGTCCTTGGCTGTGTGCCAAACAGGCCCCAGTGACACGCCCGTGTCACAGGCCGTACGCAACACTCAACGCCGCCCGATTACCCACCCGAGCAGGACATAGCCTCGGACACGCCCGTGTCCCTGGACGTGTCACCTCTCGACGATTGTTGACTGAACTATGTTGAGAACTCGACTCGACGCTCACCGTGAAGGACACGCCCTAGGACACGCCCGTGTCCCAGGCCATGTGCCACTTGACACGCCCTGGGACATGCCCGTGTCCCAGGCCGTGTCACCCAGCCTGAACTCTAATTTTGATTTGGGGTGTTACAATCCTCCCCTCCTTACAATAAATTTCGTCCCGAAATTTGCTCACAGCAAGGAAACCCAGCAACCATAATGCTATAACTTCAAAATGATCGTTACAACAAAAGACGTACTTTACAACAGTTTAAACAAACAACTCGGGAAAATCAGCTCGCATGGCCCGCTCCCGCTCCCATGTTAGCTCCTCACAGCCACAATTGTCCCACAGGACTTTGACCATTCCTATTATTTTGTTCCGCAACTGTTTATCGGCTCTATCTTCGATCTGAATGGGTCTAACCTTTGCCATTAGCCCATATTCGACCGGTACGCGATCATTCTCAATCACTTGAGTTGGATCCTTGACGGCTTTTCGAAGCACTGAGATGTGGAACATATCATGTAAGCCACTCAGTTCTGCCGAAAGAGCTATCCGATAGGCAGCTTCCCCAACTCTCTCCACCACTTCAAACGGACCAAGATATCTTGGACTTAGCTTTTTAAACCGTCGAATCCTGGACATGCCTTTGAAGGGTTTGATCTTCAAGTATACCCAATCGCCCACCACAAACTCCACGTTCCGATGCTTGGCGTTGTAATATTTGGCTTGCCTAACCTGGGCTATCAATAGCCTCTCCGGAATAGAGAGTATCGTCGAAGTAGCTTCTTCAACATCCTTGCGCGGATATACTTTTTATTCTCCTGCTTCCGCCCAAGCTAGCGGTGTACGACATTTTTGATCATACAAAGCTTCATACGGAGCCATACCGATGCTCGCTTGGTAGCTATTATTGTAGGTAAACTCCACCATATAGATATGATCTTCCCATCTCTTACCAAAATCCAGGGCGCACATTCGGAGCATATCTTCCATCGTCCTGTTGGTCCGCTCAGTTTGTCCATCCGTTTGGGGATGAAAGGTCATACTGAATGCTAACTTTGTTCCCAACAATTGATGGATTAGCCTCCAATCATTTGACGTGAATCGCCCATCACGGTCACTGACGATGCTCCGGGGAACACCGTGCAATCGGACAATCTGCTCCACATAGAGCTTTGCCAAGGTTTCCACTGAATCGTCCCTCTTATTCGGTAGGAAGTGAGCCACTTTTGTCAACCGGTCTACAATCACCCAGATTGAATCATTCCCGCGTTGAGATCTCGGCAACCCGTGCACGAAATCCATTGAGATATCATCAAACTTCCACTCCGGAATAGGTAACGACTTAAGGAAACCGCCAGGCTTCTAACATTCCGCTTTGACCAACACACAAGTTTGACACTTAGCAACATAATATGCTATGTCTTTCTTTAGTCCTGGCCACCCGAATAATTTCTTCATATCCTTGTACATATTTGTGCTCCCATGGTGAATTGAGTACTTTGCAAAGTGAGGTTCAAACATCAACTCTTCTCTCAACTTACCAGTACTTGGGACGCACAATCGACCATCTTTTCGTAACAAGCCGTCATCCCAGGAGAATTGGACATCTGACCCATCCTTTGCATAGAGTTGGAGACTTTCATCAAGCTCCGTTTTTCGCCAAACTCTGTCCGCAAGGTCATACTATACCTCCGTCCATTTTAGGCATGCATCGGCTATGGAATTCTTGTCAACACAAGAAATTTCTAACGCTTCCAACTCATGGATCAGACGCTCATCATGCATCAGCAACCAACTTGCCCGTACCAGAGTCCTACGACTCAATGCATCAGCGACCACATTTCCCTTCCCGGGAGTATAGTGAATATCAAAGGTGTAGTTCCCAAGGAACTCCATCCACCTTCGTTGTCGCATATTCAGATCCTTCTGATCCAACATATACTTTAGGCTCTTATGATCTGTATAGATATCCACCTTTACGCCATATAGATAGTGCCGCCACAATTTCAGCGCAAAGATCACCGCCTCCAACTCCAAGTCGTGGACGGGATAATTCCGTTCGTGCACTTTCAACTAGCGTGAGCCATAAGCAATCACTTTACCAAACTACAGAAGAACGCAGCCTAAGACGCTCCCTGAAGCATCACTATAGATCTCATAGTCGTATATACCACATGACGATGTCAACACAGGAGCCGTGGTCAAATGACTCTTCAACTCTTCAAAAGCTCACGCGCACTCCGGCGTCCAAACGAACTTCTGATCCTTTCTAGTCAACGTGGTCAGAGGCAAAGCAATCCATGAGAAGTTTTCCACAAACCGTCTATAGTAGCCTGATAGTCCAAGGAAACTCCTGACCTCGGCCACTGAAGACATCACTTGCCACTCTCGGATGGCACTTATCTTTGACGGATCCACTACTATGCCCTCTCCACTTACCACGTGGCCAAGAAAAGCCACCGACGACAGCCAAAACTCACACTTTTAGAATTTGGAAAAGAGCTTATTCCTCCGCAAGGTATGCAACACCAACTGCAAATGGTTTGCATGATCAGCTTCCAACTGCGAGTAGACTAGGATATCATCGATGAAGACAATCACAAATAGATCCAAGTACTCTCGGAACGTTCGGTGCATTAGATCCATAAATACCGAAGGCGCATTACATAAGCCAAACGACATTACAGTGAACTCATAAGGCCCGTAGCATGTTCCAAATGCTGTCTTGGGAATGTCATCTTCCCGAATCCTCAGCTGGTAATATCCAGACTTTAAATCCAATTTGGAATAGACGGTTGAGCCCACTAGCTGATTGAACAAGTCGTCTATCCGAAGAATCGGATACTTGTTTTTCTCCGTCAGCTTATTCAACTCACTATAGTCAATACATAACCGTAAACTACCGTCTTTCTTTTTCACAAAAAGAACAGGCGCGCTCCAAGGTGACATACTTGGGCATATGTATCCCTGTTCCAGCAAATCTTGCAGGTTGACTTTCAATTCAGTCATTTCTTTTGTCGCTACGCGATATGACGAGAGGGCCACAGGTTTCGCACTAAGCACCAACTCAATAGAGATGTAGATCTCCCGCTGGGGCGGTAACCCAGGAAGATCCTTAGGAAATACATCTGCAAACTCCGACACAATCGAAACATCGCTCACACTGGCCTTTGGCTCAATAGCCTGAATAAGCGTGAAGAATAACTTTGCGCCTTTCCGAATAGCATTGACGACTTGGAGAGCAGACACCAAGATCACGCTGACTCCTCGCATACCAGCGAACTTAGTCTCAAGCTCAGTATTCTTGCCCAGTGTGATCTCCTTTGAATTGCAATCAATAAAGGCACGCTGCTCTGAGAGCCAGTCCATGCCAAAGATCACATCAAACTCCGATATCGGTAGCACAGATGCACTCAAATCAAAATCCCGACTTCTTATTTGAACTTCAACATTGCAAGCTCTATCCGCAAGCATCACACAACCATTCAGTAATAACACCTTTATACTATCTGTCGTCACATGACTCGATACTCCAATTCGAGCTACGAAGTCCTTAGACTGAAACGAATGCGAAGCACTCGTATCAAACAAGGCTCTCGCTGGGTTGTTCTGAATCAGGACAAAGCCTGTAGCACACACATCATGCACAAGCTACATAGAAAGTATGCAATAAAAATAAAGCAAGCAATAGCTTAAATTGTACCTGTGACGACGTCACTTTGCTTTATAGCCTCCTGCTGGCCAAGATTATAAACTCTGGGCTGCGCCTGGGATGCAGAGGATACTACCACTGCTTTGCCCTTTTCAGCATAAGACACACCGGTCTTCTTTTCCCCCTTTGGCTGAGCAACCCTACAATCACGGGCTATATGCCCACTTTGCCACAGGTAAAGAAGGTACGAGACTCCTGCTTTGATGTTTCTCCCGACGCAACTGTCGTAGAAGCTTGCCCATAAGGCTTGGACCTCTTGCCCCACTTCTTCTGGTAGTACGATTTTCCAGGGCGGGGTGCTTTGAACTCTGGCTTTGTCACAGCCAAGTCCCTTTTGCCTTGCACCCGCTTCATGTCCTTCTCCAGCGCACACACAGTATTAACCAATGCCTGAAATCCTTGGTTCACCGAACTTGAAAGCAGGAACCTCAACTCATCCCGTAATCCTTCGTTGAACCAATTGGTTTTCATTTGTTCATCCGCGAAGATTGACCCCGCATATCCTCCCAACCTTGTAAATTCGTGCAAGTACGTATCAACACTACCTTCGCCTTGCGTTAACCGTTCGAACTTATTTTCCATGGAAATGCGTTGTGCTGTTGGTAAGTGTTTTGCCAAAAACATTCGAGATAACTCCTCAATCGAAACTTGCGTTAACGGCCTGCCCGCTAAATGGTGTAACTCAACCTCGTCCCACCATAACAGCGCCTCTCCTTCCAATATAAAGGTTTCCAAGGTGACCTTCTGAGTTTCCTCCGTCCTGATCACCGTCAATATACGCTTGACTCGCAATAACTAATCCTCTGCCTGCGTTGGGGATCCCAGCCCCGTGAACGTAGGCGGATTGAAGCTCATGAATTGCTTTAGCTATCGTTCAGCTGCTCACGGATCCACAGCCTCAACCGGTTCGAGTCTTACACCAACACGATCTGGCACCAATGCCGGCTGCGCCTGCCCGGTCGGATGAATCATGGCAAATAGTCCCTCAGCAACTAATCGAACTGTTTCTGCAGATGGAGGAGGTGTTGGCACCTCAGCTGGTGCCGCACTCTCATCAGAGCGCTAGGGCTCAGACTGCCCATCACCACTACGAGTCACCTATAGGTGGACAAGACACACTTTGGCGACCTTACGCAAGAAATAACAACAATTTATGAACGCCAAGATTCATCAAACAAGTGTATTTGCATTCCTTAGTGGACATTCAAGAGTTCATTAGTGTTATAACGGTTTGAACAGACACGTGCTCGCCACCCCCACAAAAGAATTCGACCACGAATTCGAAAGAGGAAGACTGAGACAAGCTGATAACCAAAATGTAATGACTCCACCCGTTAAATGTAATATAGTAGAAGGTCTGGTCGGGGACCCACACAATATGCCACAAATAGACGACGAGGTCACAAGTTAATACCAAACCACCAATGCATCCTAACTCAGAGCATGCTAGCGGAATATTTTAACAATAAGTTGAACTCAAACCAGGAATGTCCACTATATATAAACCACAGTTATATATACAACCACTAGAAGGAATGTCCATCAAATACAACCAGGTTGGCCTTAAGGCCTTACAGTTTCTCTTTTCATAGGGTGGATTGCATACATCGTCGCGCAGGGCGGCCACACATGAACAAAACACAACACTTTTAGCTTAGCCTTCAAGGTATAGCAGCAATAATGGCAACAGCAGCAGGGACTTTGACCCTTCATTTTCCGCTAAGCTCTCTAGCACCTGCACAGGGACAATCCACCCAGAAGGTGGTAAACAAGGCAACCATCAACATTCAGCAGAATAATTTATAACAATCCTACCCCTTTCCCGAGACAGTGACATTCCTTCCCTGCAGAGCAATGCATCAACATATATAACATATCTTGTGCTCTTACGCACAAACAATCCATCACAACCGTCAGCCACACGACCCGACGATCCGTGCACTCAGGCACACGTTTGGGTACACCGGCGAATAAGGATCAACACCCTTGAGCATTTAGTCTTGATGGCACGCATGCCTAAGACTCTCATTATGCTACTGAAGAAAACCCAATGCCTCGGAGCTCTCCTATACAGTCAACATAACGCAGGTACAGATCAACCACCCCCCCGTTGCCCAAATCGCCTTGCCATCACCAAGCACATCGTACTCGAGGCTACAATTAAAGGCGCGGGTCGGTTTCACCTTTCCTATTCGGCAAGAAGCCTTTTAAGATCTCGCACCTCACAATTGCCATAATGTCCACCAAGGACTAGCTTCCAAAAGGAGAAGTTATGCCAATGTCCATCGCGGTCGCTTGGCGGGTTCAGCAAAACTCTCTATCTGCACCCAAACTCAACCCAAACCATGCAGTTCCTACAGTGCCAGAAAAGTGGTCTTTCAAAGCATACATCACAAGCATTATAAGGGTGTTTTCCTGGATTTCAACTCTAGTACTTCCTGCTACTGCCCTTCACAGGTACAACCCATCGACCCCACAAACTGCATGAGTATACACGGAGTCTTCTCCGATGCATAAATGCAACATCACCAATCCAGACCAACCTGTCCAGATGGGCTTCACACAGCATGCCTATCCCGTACTACACATTTCCGGGTCTAGATGCAGACTCAACTGGGGATAACAACTATCAACCCACTTGAATAACTCACTCTTTCCACCTTTTGGTGGAGGGGATTCCATGCTCATGCATAAAGGAGGACTTCACATGTCCATGAAGAAAGATCGTTACCCTTGATGATCTCTTGGGAGCCATCGAAATTCTAGCTGATTGGAAAGCACCGCAGTGGCTTTGCCTCCACAGAATTGGCCTCGGATCTCGAATCCGAACCCGGGAGCTCCACTGGTTGCTTGATCTTCTCCTCCTTCTCCTTCCTCCTCTCCCTTCTCTCTTCTCTTTTAGAAAGAGAATAATCCAAAGCATGAGTGAAATCTTCACTCAAAGCCTTAACTTAACCCAGCAGGAAATTATCTAGGCCATTGGATCTAGGATGAAGAATCAAACGACCACAAATCAGTCTCAAAGTCTAATATTTGGGCTGACATGTCCTGTGACACGCCCGTGTCACAGGCCCTGTACTGCAAGCGTTACACGAACCGACTTATCCAAACCAGGACATGAGCTTAGACACGCCCGTATCAAGCCCCTGATACGCTCGTGTCAGTAAGTACACGCCCGTGTTGAGGGGCGTGTCCCTCAAACGACACAGGATCAACATTCCCGAAAAGAACACGGCTGGGGCACACGCCCGTGTCCCTGGCCGTGTCACCTCTCAACGATCGTCGACTGAACTATGTCGATAAATCGACTCGACGCTCACCGTGAAGGACACGCCCTGGGACACAAACATAATCTATTTGTCCAGGGGCAGCAGTTACAGATCCCATACCTGAGGGGCGGAGGCAGCAAACATCTCTGTTATCTTTTTGCTTAGTATTTCCACTTATAGGGTCAGCTGGGAGATGTTGTCTACTTCAAATATACCTGCAGGTTTTTTTGGGCAAGGTCTAGGCACATTCCACTAATATGTGTTCATGGCCATGTCTTCGAAAAGCTCGAGAGCTGCTTCCGGTATTTATGGTTTAAAGTACCACCGGAAGCCGCGTCTATCATTTGCTTTGTATTTTGATTTTGCTCGTTATAAAACATCTGCACTTGTAACCATACATGTAGATCGTGATGGGGGCATCATATTAAGAGTTCTTTAAATCTTTCACAGGTTTCATATAGAGATTCAGAATCTATTTGACAAAAGGCAGAAATATCGTTCCTAAGTTTTGTAGTTTTAGCTGGCGGAAAATACTTCGTCAGAAATTTTTTGGTTAGTTGATTCCAAGTGGTGATGCTCCCTCTTGGCAGAGTCATCAACAACTGTTTAGCTTTGGTTCTAAGGGTGAAGGGGAAGATTCTTAGCCTAATAGCATCATTTGTAACACCATTGATTTTAAAGGTGTCACAAATCTCAAGAAAGCTAGCGATGTGCGCATTCGGATCTTCATCTTGAAGTCCGTCATATTGCACATACTGCTGCACCATTTGGATTATACTAGGCTTTAGTTTGAAGTTATTATTAGCTACAGCAGGGCGAACTATGCTTGATTCTGTACCCTCAAGATTCGGCCTTGCATAATAGTACATAGGCCTTGCAGGGCTTCCTCTACGTTGGGTTCTTCCATTCTTAATGTTGAAAATGACTTGGAATCCTCAACTGGTATTTGGAGAGTAGGGCTTTGAAATCGCGATCTTCTCCGAAGAGTACGCTCATTTTTATGGTCCAAGTCCAAAATATCTGACGGATTTCGGCGGGTCATGCACTAGAAGAAGAGAAGATAAAGAAAGAGGAAAAAATAAACTAGAAAAAGAGTTACTATTTTTTGAAATAGATTTTTTTAATGTTTTAACTCCCGAACTTTCCAAGGGCTACCCAGTAAAGGGTTCTCAAGGTACTAGACAAGATATTGGTATTTAAGCCACATTGCCCTTTTCGAGAGAGTTAGGGGGTGTAGAAAATTGTGGTGCGGGTTTTTATTAAGAGCGTTAATATGTTCTTTGAATTTTTAATTTTTAAGAAAGAGGGAGAGAAAGAGAAATGATAAGAGTAATAGGTTCGTGATTTCGAATTTTCAACAAAAGTTGCTTCCGGGCAACGACGCCAAAAACTTGGTGTCTACTAATCGTGAAGAGAATAAGAACCGAACTAGAATCCAACTAGGAAAGTATACCTATCGAATTATAGCTAGGGGACACAAGTGTCGTATTAAAATCCGGGAACTGTTGAGTAATCTTAATCACATGAAGACTATTATCTCATCGAAAGATTGTTTATGGTCTGTTTAGAGAAAACTAATTGCAATTAAGAAAGGAAATATTGCGCTAAAAAAAGAACTACTTGCAGTTAAATAAAGAGCTACTAAAAGCGATTACAATGAAGGGTTGAAACGATGATAAAGAGAAGCACTCGATCGAGAATCACCTCAGCAAAAGTTGATTAAAAATGCAATAATAAACCCTATCTTAATAAGGTAACGGTCCTTGACCGTGGAGGTTCCTAAAGCTTGAACACACTTCTCTCGAAGTTGTGCCCAAATGAGTTTAGGAAGGTCCGACCGAACTCTCGTCCAAATCGGAGACCTAAAGCTCGCTTTACGCTATGACCCCCCCCCCCCCCCCCCCCCCGCAATTGGATTTCACTCCAATCCGGGAGATTTAACGTCTGCCTCTCTCGAGGGGTGCATGAAACTCTCTTTACTCTTGAGTGTTCACTTCAAACTAAGAGTCTCTCGGCTAGCTAAGAGTGAAAACAAAGATGGAAATTATATATCGATGATATAACTCCAAACATGAATAATCAAGAGTAAATCGAAGGCCTAAACTCTAAAAAGAAAAAGTAAATTTAAAGCAACATAACTTAATCAACTCGAACCTCGGATTATCAAGATCGAGTACAAGGAAGATTAGTTAGTCATGGAGAAGTGGAGGAAGAGAGATGGGTAGAAGAACATTAAGAAAACAAAGAAAAAGGGCACTTTATATTAATGTTAAAAGAGAGCTACAACTTGAAATAAAAGATTACAAGTGCATGGAAATTAAAAACCTAGGCTAGCATTAACATTAAGCTACTAAAACAATTACAAAACTTATTACAAAATGGGTACACTAAGCTTAGGATTAGGAAAAGCTTAAAATGAGAAAGTGAGAGAGGAAGAACTCTAAAAAACTTTAAGAAATAAAAGGGCAGCACCTCCCCTCTCAACCTACTGCTTCTAAACACAAGGGAGAGCAACTGAATTTATAAATTTTTTCTCTGGGTCGGTCACGCCCCCTGTCACGCCTAGGGAGGGCGTGTTAGTGGGTCATGTAAGGTACGGGCTGAACTCGGGCTCTGGATTCTGGCGGGAATGATGATTGCTTCTGTACGTTGGTGGACACGCCCAGGGACATGCCCGTGTAGGGGGCGTGTAAGACACGTCGCATCAAAATCATTGGTCGGAAATCCATCAATCATCGAAAAAGGTGGTACACGCCCAGCGATACGCCCATGTAGGGGGGCGTGTCAGTACTGTTGACGTGCAGCAACGGAAAATCTTTAATGGCGGCCTGCAGTCTTCGGGATGAGGGTGACACACCAAGGGGCATGCCCAGGGAGGGCGTGTCAGGGGGGGCGTGTCAGCTGTTTTTCTCGGGATTTGGGTTCTGGCAGCAAACTTCCTCGGGATTGGGTTACATGCCCGGTGACACGCTTAGGGAGGGCGTGTCAGGGGGGCTTGTCAGGTCATTTTGTCCGAAAGCTATGAAAACCTGCAAAAAGAGAAGAAAATATAAGTGGCAATAATATATACAAAAGGAGGTCATCATATAAGCTTACAAGACATGATTTGTGAATTAAAACCCTGAAAATACCCTAATAGTTTAGACTACAAAATGTACTATCAATAGTCCAATCCAGTTATACACTATCCCGAGACAACATACACCTAAAATGCTACTGTGCAGCAACTTCGACTAGACATTCCCGAGGCCACACGACTCACATTAAAATGTGCAACCATATGTTAGAAAGGTCTTTCCAAGGATTACAACTTTCCTCTTTTGCCCAAGAATTAGATCCGGTTGTATCACCATCAAAAATGGCCTCGAAGTTCGCTGCGCACAGAAAATAGATTTCTACACGGATCTTAAAGCAAGATGAACGACATTGGTTCATCTTCTTCCTCTAACTATCTGTTCAATACCACATACAACACTTCCTCCTCCCTTATTCACCCTCAATAGAACATTTCTCTTCACGAAACCAAGTCCATAACCTTCACATGAAGAGAGGAGAGGTTGAAGACATTAAATGTCTATGACAAGATCCTAGCATGGTCTCTTCCTAGGAGATCTTCATCTCTCACCGTCCAACTCTTTTGAGTCGACATCTCACCAATGTCAAAACTATAGATCTAGCACCAAGGGAGAGGGTAGGAAGCTCACCTCTTTTTCGGCCATGGATCTCGTTATCCTTCTCGGCGGCATCTTCTCCCTCGTTGGCATTATTCTTCATGGAAAGGAAAGGTTCCTCCTCCATAAAATCCAACTGCAACAGCTTTCTCTCTTCCGACGGTTTCGGCACAGGTTGCAGCTTGACAAGAAAATGGAAGTGATGGCTAAGGTTTCCCGTAAGTCTCCTTTTATAAGAAGAGTTAGGGTTATGTTGCTTGTCAGGTGTCACCCTAACATTGGACTGCCCATTTTACTTAAAACAAGTCTTGTCGAAGGGACCGGCCCACAGTAGTTATTTGGCGTGTTTTCCGAAAACCCGGTTCAGCCCGTAAATAGGAACCAACAAACAATTCGGGGCCGACAATGCTCTAAGGTAAAATCGTCGTGTATATTATACACACTCGACGAATCGTCGAATGGCGTCGAGTTTACTCTACGCACTCGACGCTTCATCGAATGGCGTCGAGACCACTCAACGCCTATATAATCCAAAAATCATTCTTGTGAGAAGTAGCGAACAAAAGACTAAAGTAGCGAACAAATGACTAGAAAACAAGCCGAAACTTTGAATAATTGAAAATTTTATTATCCAAAAAGATATCATTTACAAAGGTATGGCCTCCCTTTTATAGAATGGAGGAGAGAGGATAGAATACAAACTAATAATATGGGACTAAAGCTATACATCAGATCCGGGCGGCTAGAACAACAGATCGGAACATGCCGCGCGGTTAGACAATGTTCTAACCGCTTGGCAATACCAGAAGCAAGAGAGAGATGCGGTAGGAGATCGCTAGACCGCCCGGTTTCCAAGCCGCCGGAGATAAACCGTCAGACCCCCGGACACCACACAGCAACAGTCTGGATATCAATTCGCCGGACACAAACCGCCAGACCGCCCGGTCTACAACCCACCAGGCTCAAACCGCCAGACCGCCCGGTCTCATACTTCGACACTCCCCCTCAAGCTGGAGCATAGATATCAATCATGCCCAGGTTGTCACAGATATGGAAGAAGGAAGTAGAAACCGGCTTGGTGAAGATATCTGCCAACTCTTTGTCGGAGGTAACGAACGGAGTGCAAATCTGTTTCTTCAAGACCTCTTCTCGGATGAAATGACAGTCGACCTCTATATGTTTCGTTCTCTCATGGAAGACCGGATATTTGGATATGTATATAGCGGCCTTGTTGTCACAGAACATAGGCAGAGGATAGTCGTAGACCTCTCCTAGGTCAAGCATGAGAGCCCGCAACCATTTTAACTCACACGTGGTTGACGTCATACTCCGATATTCGGCTTCTGCACTGGACCTTGAGACAACAGACTGCTTCTTGCTCTTCCAGCTCACAAGATTACCTCCAACAAATGTGCAAAAACCCGATGTAGATTTACGGTCACCTTTATCATCCGCATAACTTGAGTCTGAGTAGGCTTCAACTCTCAGATGACCATGCTTTTGAAAGAGTAGCCCTTTTCCTGGTGCTGCTTTGACATACTCTAGTATCTTCAAGGCAGACTGAAGATGACATTCCCTGGGAGCTTGCATGAACTGACTGACCTTGCCTACAGCATAGGCGATGTCGGGTCTGGTCACCGTGAGATAAATGAGTTTGCCCACCAGACGTCTATACCTCGTGGCATCAGATATAAGAGGTGAGTCATCTGTCCATGTTTTGTCCTCTCCAGTGGCCATGGGATACCGGGCCGGTTTGGCACCGGTCAATCCCGCCTCTTGTAGAAGATCAAGTGCATACTTCTGTTGGGAGAGAACCAACGAGTCGGGCTTCCGAGAGATTTCTATCCCCAAAAAATATTTCGGGGAGCCCATATCCTTCGTGACTAGGTGTTGATGGAGGTGTTTCTTTGTCAAGTCCACCCTAGCCTGGTCATCGCCGGTAAGAAGAATATCATCCACATACACTGCCAAAACCACAAGGCCCGATACGGTTTTGCGAATAAACAATGAGTGATCGGCTGAACTTCTTGTAAAGCCAATGACAGTCACAATGCCACTAAACTTGTCGAACCATGCCCGAGGGCTCTGTTTTAGACCGTAGATGGCCTTCTTCAACTGGCATACTCGTGTCTCCCCCTGAGCAACATACCCAGGAGGTTGCTCCATATAGACGTCCTCCTGAAGATCCCCATACAGAAAAGCATTATTGACATCAAGCTGGGAAATAGCCCACTCCCTGTTGACGGCCACAAAAAGAAGAACCCGGATGGTGCTGAGGCGAGCAACCAGGGAGAAAGTATCAAAATAGTCAACTCCATAAGTCTGAGTAAAGCCTTTGGCCACCAATCGGGCTTTGTAACGATCCACAGTGCCGTCTGGGCGAAACTTCACAACGAACACCCAGCGGCAGCCAACCACATCAGTACCTACCGGTGGAGGAACAAGGGTCCAGGTACCCCTTTCAGTAAGAGTGGCGATTTCCTCATCCATGGCAGATTTCCAATGAGGAATAACAAGAGCCTCCTGGCAAGTGCGGGGAGTGGTAGTAGCCGAGATAGCCAAAGCAAAGCACCTGCGAGAGGGAGTAAGCCGATCATAGGAAACAACAGCCGCAAGCGGGTGTTGGGTACACGCCTGTACCCCTTTGTGAAGGGAAATGGGAAGATCCAGGTCGTCTTGTGCCTCAGGGACCGGAGCGTCCGTGGCGGAGAAAGCTGGCCTAGGACTAGAGAGACGGCTGCGGAGAAGAAGGAGGGGAGATAATAGGGAGAGGAGGAGATGGAGGAGGAGATGATATAGGAGGGGATACGTCGATATGCGTGGAAGGATCACAGAGAGATGGTGGAGAGTCAGAGACAGCAGGAGGAAGCGGGGATGGAGAAGAAAAGTAGGATGCATTTTCGAAGAAGGTGACGTCCGCGGAAACAAACTGTTTGCGCAGAACGGGGTCAAAGCAACAATAGCCTTTTTGAGTGGTCGAGTATCCCAAAAAGACACATTTTGTGGAACGGGGGGAAAGCTTGTCACGGGTAGCAGACGGAGCATGCACAAAAGCCGTACACCCAAAGATACGGAGAGGAAGAGGAAAGGGTTCCTTGCCCGGGTAGAGAATGGAGAAGGGGGTCTTGTCGTGAAGAACCGAAGAGGGAATGCGATTGATGAGATAGCAGGCAAGAAGAACAGCATACCCCCAGTAGGAGCGAGGTACCTACATCTACGTCATTAGAGTGCGAGCGATATCGAGGAGATGACGGTTTTTACGCTCCGCCACCTCATTTTACTGGGAGGTGTAAACATAGCTGGTCTGATGAATAAGACCATGTTGCATACAAAAAGACGAAAACTCATGACTGAGGTATTCTTTAGCATTATCAGAGCGCAGTACTTTAATAGAAATATCAAACTGAGTTTTAATCATATGATAAAAAGATTGCCAGACAGATAAGAGTTCAGAGCGATCTTTTAAAAGATACACCCAGGTACATCTAGAGAAATCATCAATAAAAGTTACGAAATAAGAACTACCCCGACCAACGGTGAGAGTAGGAGCAGGACCCCAGACATCGGAATGAATGAGATCAAAAGGGCGGGAGGAACCACGGCCTTGCTTCGGCGGGAAGGAGGAGCGGTGATGTTTGCCAAGCTGACACGCATCACAGTTGAACGGAGGACTGGTCTGAGGTAAGTGGGGAAGAAGCTGACGAAGAATCCGAGGAGGAGGATGTCCAAGGCGAAGATGCCATTGAAGCAGATCAGTAGACGAGGAAGAGAAGGCGGATAGAGCGGAAACATTGTCGAGGAAGTAGAGACCGCCGCTCTCAGTCCCAGTAGCAATCGTCCGTTGGGTCCTCGGGTCCTGAAAACAACAAGAAGTAGGAGTAAATAATACAGAACACTGAAGTTGCTTGCATAAAGTAGTAATTGAGAGCAAATTGCAAGGGAACTTCGGGACATAGAGAGTGTCCGCTAAGCAAAGCGACGGGGTGACTTGAACCATGCCCGTTCCGTGAACCGGGGAAGGCGAACCATCCGCAACAAGAACCGGGGGTAACCGATCATGTGTCTCTAGGAGAGAGAAGCAGTGAGGGTTTCTAGTCATGTGATTTGTAGCACCAAAGTCAATCAGCTATTTACCTTGGGTAACAATGTGTGCACTACCTGAGGTCGTGGCCACAGAAGCAGATGGCCGAGAGGAGGCGGAGGTTGAGGAAGAAGTATCACCGGAGGGACGAAGATGAGGATGTTTCTGCTAGCAGCGGTCAACAGAGTGGCCGGTACGACCACAGTGAGAGCAGAGGAATCTTGACGGACCACGCGTGCCAGAGTGGCTGCGACCACTATTGCCACCCCGCTGAACTTGGTGAGCATAGGAGTCCTGTGGAGGAGGGGAGGACAACAGAGGACGGTGGAGCAGTGAAGTAACAGCGGCGATGCGAGCCGCGGTGGAATCCAAGGTGGGAGACTCGGCTTCGCTCAAGATCTGCTGACGGATCATATCAAAAGACTCAGGGAGCCGTAGATGATAACAAACAACCAGGAGTTCCTGGAAGTGTTTGTGCTGCTCGGCCAAGTCCGCGGAGAAAGGGCGATTCTGGAGGATTTCAGCGCCAAGAGCCTGAACTTGCTGATAAGCCGCAGCAGGAGACATGGAAGGGCGAGCGAAGAGATCCGCGTAGAGAGTATAAATGTGGGATGTCTGGGCCCCCTTCGAGTAGAGAGCAGCAAGGTGAAGCCACGCGGTCTTGACCGTCTCATCATGGCGTATGACAGGAAGACATTCATCGGAGAGGCTGTTAGCCAACCACGTTCGGACAAGCGCATCACTGACATCCCAGTCATCAAATTCAGCAGAGTCTAGAGGAGGAGGGTCATCGGTGAGGTGATGACGTTTGCGCTGAGAGCGAAGAAGAAAGGTGAAAGAAACGCTCCAATCCGGATAGTTGGAGCCAACAAGTTTAGAAACCGTGCCAAGGTTGCCAGAGGGAGTAGGAAGCGGCGTCGGAGTGGCGATGGGAGTGGTGGTAGTGGAGGTTTCAGAAAGGGCCATAGGAGAAATCTGTGAGAAGCCGCGCGGTTAGAATACAAGCCGCGCGGATAGTAAGAAGAAGAGCTGCGGCGGTCACGATGACAGACACCAGCGGCCAGAGAAGCCACGACCAAGCCGCAGATCCAAGCAGGGAAAGAAGTCGGGCGGCTAGAAGATAGACCGCGCGAACAGAAGGGATGAACGAATAAGGCAAAAAGGCAGCAGGTCCGGCGAGCAAAGATACAGGTCGCTGCGATTGAAAGGCAGGAAAAGACGGTCGCGCAGACAGGGCACAAGCAGGCGGAAGAGACAAACTGTGAGAACAGGTCGCGAGAGGAAGGGGCAAGCCGCGCGGACAGGGCGCAAGCAAGCGGAAGAGAAACCACGAGAACATGTCGCGAGAGAAAAAGAGACAAGCCGCGCGGACAGGGCGCACAGAATCAGGAGGAGAAGATCTAGTCCTCTGATACCATGTGAGAAGTAGCGAACAAAAGACTAAAGTAGCGAACAAACGACTAGAAAACAAGCCGGAACTTTGAATAATTTAAATTTTTATTATCCAAAAAGATATCATTTACAAAGGTATGACCTTCCTTTTATAGAATGGAGGAGAGAGGATATAATACAAACTAACAATGTGGGACTAAAGCTATACATCAGATCCGGGCGGCTAGAACAACAGACCGGAACAGGCCGCGCGGTTAGACAATGTTCTAACCGCTCGGCAATACCAGAAGCAAGAGAGAGATACGGTAGGAGACCGCTAGACCGCCCGGTTTCCAAGCCGCCGGAGATAAACCGTCAGACCGCCGGACACCACACAACAACAGTCTGGATATCAACCCGCCGGACACAAACCGTCAGACCGCCCGGTCTACAACCCGCCAGGCTCAAACCGCCAGACCGCCCGGTCTCATACTTCGACAATTCTCTACGTTAAACTTCCATTCGTCGAGTATTACTCGACGATTCGTCGAATGGTGTTGAGACCACTCAACGCACTCGACACCTTTTGAATCCATAACATTTTTCAAAGTTAAACTATCATTCATCGAGTATCACACGACAATTTATCGAATGGCATTAAGACCACTCAATGCACTCGACGCATCCAGAATCCAAAATTATTCCAAGTCCATTTTCTCCTTGTGCATTGAGTATCACTCAACGCCTCGTCGAATGGCGTTGAAACCACTACACTCACTCGACGCTTCCCGAGTCAAGAATTATTCTAAGTGAAATTTGTATTATCTACTCGCCGCTTCATCGAATGGCGTCGAGTTCACTCAAATCTTTCGACAAATTCTACTGGCCAAAATATTCTAATGCCAATTCGTCTTATATACTAGACGAATTTGTCAGATATCCGCTACGATATTCGATGAATAGTACTGGCCTCATTTCGCAAGTCATACTCGATGAATTCGTCAGATATTCATGACGATATCCGACGAATTTAGCTGTCGAATCCGACGCACCCCGAGCCCGAGTTAGGTCTCTTGACTCAAAACGCATGTGAGGGGTCTACCGTGAAATTGGACGTTACAAATACTATTAACAAAATAAAAGATTTCGTCCCTGAAATCAGGCTAAGTATATGGGGGAGGTAGAGCATGAACATATAAGTATGCTTATGAGGGTACCTTGGGGAAAAAACTTCGGGTAGCACTTCTGCACCAAGTACACCAGCTCCCAAGTGTATTCCTCTTTCCCATTATTAGATCACGGGACTTTAACAAAAGGAAAACTCTTCCGACGCAAGTTCCTTATCTCGGTGTCCACTATCCGTAATGGCTCTAGTCGAACAGATCTATCAGTTTCCACTACTCCACTTATAGCAGGGACATACTGATCAAGAAGTAGTAGTGCTTTCCAAAGCGACGACACATGGAAGACATCATGCAAATTTTCCATCTCTGGTGGTAGCTCCAGCCGATAGGCCAACGGGCCAATCCTCTCCAATATAGCATAAGGCCCCACATATCTTGGGCTGAGTTTCTTCCTCGTACCATGCACACATGACACTCCGTGCATCAGCCAGTTCTTCAAGAACACTTTGTCACCCACTTAAAACTCCACCATCCTGTGTTTCATATTATAGCACTTTGCCTGTCGACTCTGAGCCTCAAGCATACAGTCTCATATCAATCTAACAATAGCATCGGTATCATAAATATACTCGATTCCCAAAATCTTCGAGTCTTCGTCTTGCACCCATGATAGTGGTGCTCTACCCCTCCTTCCATAAAGCGCTTCGTCGGGTGCCATCCCAATGCTAGCTTGATGACTGTTGTTGTATGAAAAGTCCACAAGTGATAAGAGCCTTTCCCACTGCTCCCCTCTATCCAATACACATAACCTCAACAGAACTTCCATTGTTCTGATGGTCCTCTCAAACCGTGCGTCCATCCTAGGATGAAAGGTCGTGCTAAAGGTAAGGCGAGAACCCAAATACGCTTGAATCGCCTTTCATTCCTTAGATGTAAAGCGACCATCACATTCCAAGACAATCATCTTAGGTACTCCATGGTATCATACAAACTATTCCACGAAGAGATGTACCAATACATCCACATGCGCCTCCTTTCTCATGTGGATAAATCTGACAACCTTAGTCAAGCGATCCACTATCACCCAAACAGAGTCATTCCCTGATCGTGATCGGGGAAGGCCGTGAAAAAAATCCATTGATATATCTTCAGATTTCTACTCCGAAATGGGCAATGATTGTAACAACCCTCCAGGGCTCTTGCACTCCACCTTCACCTTCAGACATGCCTTATAGTGTGTAACATAATTATTAACAGCACTCTTCATTCCTGTCCAGAACATGGTCTTTTGTAAGTCGCTATATATCCTAGAAATCCCGGGATGCACCAAATACTTCGAACAATATGCCTCTCTCAAGATGTCTTCCCGGATTTCAACGCCCTTGGGAATGTAGAGCCTGCCATGAAAATGAACGCGTCCGTCCTTCAGAGTATACTCTTCAGTAGATCCATCCTCAATAGCTTTAATCACATGGGCCAGAGAAGCATCCTTCCCTTGCTCTGCCCGAATTTGATCTCGAATGTCACAAATTATACTCTTGGCAGTTAGATATTCAGTATATGTCTCGAAATAATCCTTACACACCAATGTGATTTCCATCTCCTCGAGCACTCGAGCCAATTTCATACTCTTCATCCGAGACTCAGGGCTCGAATCTGGTACTTTTCTGCTCAAGGCATCTGCTATGGAGTTTGGTTTCCCTTGGTGATAGTTCAATGTAAACTCGTAATCACACAAAAATTCTAACCACCGCCGCTATCTCAAATTCAACTCCTTTTGAGTATGAACATACTTCAAATTCTTATGATCCGAAAAGATCTCGCAGTGGAAGCCATATAACTATTGCCTCCAAACCTTAAGGCAAACACCACTGCTCCCAACTCCAAAGTGTGCACTGGGTAATTAAACTCATGATTCTTCAACTGCTTTGAAGCGTAAGCAATCACATGCCCATGCTGCATCAATACTGCTCTTATCCCTTGATAAGACGCATCAGTGTAAACTTGAAATCCTTCTTTCCCTAATGGAAGAGCTAGGATGGGTGCGGTGGTAAGTCAATCCTTTAGCTCTTGAAATGCAGCTTCACACTGAGGTATCCACTCATATGACACACCTTTCTTTGTTAGGACTGTGAGGGGAAAGGCTATCTCTTAAAATTTCTTCACAAACTTACGATAATATCTGACAAGTACATGGAAACTTCGTATATCGGCCGCCGACTTTAAAGGAGACCACTCCTTCACGACACAAACCTTAGTTGGGTCTACTGCTAACCCAGCTCCACTAATCACATGACCCAAGAAGGCAACTTATCAGAGCAAAAATTCGCAATTGTTGAACTTAGCAAATAGGGCATGCTCTTTTAGCTTCTTCAAAATTAGGGCCAAGTGTTCAACATGCTCCTCTTCTGTCTTCGAATAAAATAGAATGTCATCGATTAAGATGATGACGAAGACATCTTAATATGGATTGAACACCCTGTTCATCAAACCCATGAATGCCAAAGGGGCATTCGTGAGTCCAAACGGCATCACTGTGAACTCGTATAAACCGTATCTTGAGCTAAATGCAGTCTTCTGAATATATTCCTCTGTATCCTCAATTGATAATACCCCGAACGCAGATCCAATTTGGAAAACCAATGCACTCCCACCAACTGATCGAATAACTCGTCGATCTGGGGTAACAGGTAGGTGTTCTGCACCGTTAGTCGGTTTAGCTCCTGATAGTCTATGCACAATCTTAATGTTCCGTCCTTCTTAACAAATAGAAAAGAAGCTCCCCATGGAGATGAACTGGGACGAACAAACTTTAACTCTACTAATTCTTGCAACTGAACTCCAAACTCTGCGAGTTCCTTTGGGGCCATTCTGTAAGGGGTCAAAGAGAAAGGATTGGCACCCGATATTAGTTTAATTTGAAAGTCCACTTCTCAATGTGGGGGTAGTCATGGCAGCTTCTCGGGAAACACCTCTGGGAAATCCAGCACTACCAGCACATCTTTCATACTTGGTGCCATCTCTTTTAATTCAAAGCATATCATATATACTTCGTCCCCTTTCATATGAACCTTAAGGGCCTGAATCGAAGACAACAACATACGAGGTGCATATTTGATACCTTGGAAAATGACCTTCGAGTTTCCATGCCTCAAGGTGATTTGCTTTGCCGCACAATCTATCTTAGCATGGTGCCAATCCAACCGCGGCATGACCAGAATGAGATCAAATTCTGGGATTCCCAACACCGTTGCAGGGGTTTTAAAAATCTTTCACCCGATATATACTTCCAGGTCACACAGGTGGCTGGCGTCATCTCGGAACTATCCGAGAGGCGTACTCTCCGTGTGATACTAGTGAAGTATTGCACACCTTCTAGGTTTTTAACAAAGTCTGCCGAAACGAATGAGTTAGTGGCACCAGTATCAAATAGAGTATAACTTGGTTCCCCACTAACCATCACGGTGCCTAAGTATAAATTATAAAGACTCAGAGCTAGATTCCTAGCATGACTTAGGCAATTGAAGAGAAATGCTTATAATGTATTAACCAAATCACGACAAACCTACAATCACATCCTGAGGATTCCGCTCCTGCGCCATATCCAGCACAAACATCTGCTCTCGAGCAAGTCCAGGATTCCTTCCCCATGGTCCTCGTCCTCGACCATGGACATGTCCTCGTCCTCATGGAGCTGCCAGAGGAAGAGCAGGGGGAGCATCTCCACCTAATTATGGGCAATAGCGTCGGATCTGGCCCGGCTGATTGCACTGGAAGCAAACTCGCTCGTTCTTCTCCCTAGGGTGTAGGTACCATTATTGAGGCGGAGGTAGTGTTGGCTGTGGGGTCGGACACTCCATTCTAAAATTCTGACAAAAGCGACCTCTGCCTCTATTATTTACTCTTCCTCTGTTGTCCTGCCTCCTTCTATAACTGGGGCCTGCTTCCATTACTCCCTCAATGGGTCTCTTACCGCTATCTTGAACTCCCAAATGATCCGCTTCCAACCTTTTCGCCATATCTATTATCTCTGCCATGCTCGAGTCCGCTATAAACAAAAGTTCTTTCCTTAGGGGATCTCGTAAGCTTTTGTAAAACCTCTTTGCATAACCATGGTCATACAACTCATAGGCGTCAGTGAACCTAGCGAGGTGCTGAAACTCCCTTTAATATTCCATCACGGACTTAGATCCTTGCTTCAGCTATAGGAATATTTCTTCAAGCTCATCTCGAGCGGTCTAGGGAATGAAATGCTCCAAGAAATCTCCAGAAAACTCATTCCAACTGATCTTCGTGTACACTCAACCTTGTAAAGTGGAACTCATGAGGGACTTCCACCACATCGTCGCATGCATTTCCAAGACTGACACCGCTAAGGTCACAACCATATTGGCTGGACATCTGATTCCAGCCATCAACTCTTACACAGTGTCGAGCCATTCTTTAGTACTGTCAGCCGACTCTGTCCCAAGATAAATAGGCGGGGAGAGGGCTCGAAAGGTGCTCAACCAGTTGGATTCTGGGGCTTGTTGCTGCACTGGGGCCTGCTGAAACCTGAAAGCCTCCAGAATTGATGTAAACGTTTATCCCAACTCCGACTGCTAGAAATGGGTTGGGACGGAAGGGCCAGGAGTGCCCACTACTGGATCTACATGTGCCGGGATGTACACATAAACGTACAAACCTAAGGTCAGGTTGGCTAATCGTAGGTTAACAACTGGACATACTTAGAATGAATTACATGTGGACACACCACTGCTTCCGCTAAGTCAGTTTGTCCGCAACTAACAAACCAAGCGGGGGTGGCACCATTATTCAATGATTTCATTAGTTTAGTAACATTGCAAGCTGATACCATTTTTAAGACCCCCCTCCCGGAACAAAAGACACGGGCGAGGGGAGTCTTATGCCCAGAACAGCGTCCTTGCGGTAGCTCCAACACACGGGTCAAACTATACCACAAGACGCCTATCCTGCAGGCTAAAACCAATATCATCAATGCCAACCCAACATAAATAATATAAACTGAAGTCAAAATCCACACAAATATAAAAGTCCAACTAGTACATCAATAATAAGAAGCAACATCAGCTTCTATAATACCAGAGTTCATAAAAATCTTCCCAAAGGGCTGTAATATGAGTCACTATAAACTCACATCCGTAACTGATGGCAGTGATGATAACGTCGTATCAGGCCCTATCACCATGGCCTGGTGGCCTCCTGCATAACCTGCGACTGCTCTATATGCAGGGTTTCCTCCTAAAAAAGGAAGACGTAGCAACCGTTAGTCATAAAGACTAAGTGGCTATCACATCCGCTCCCCTAACGACACTTAGGCACCAGGCGGAGAAAGGAAGATGGTACAATATATATAAGAAAGAAGTAGTAATAAGAAGGTGGTATATCCCTACATATCATGAGTTGTAATAACAGTATTATATAACAACATTATAAATATTCTACTCTAGTAGTTCTACACAAGCCATATCCATCTATCAAAGTTTATAGATTTATAACAGGAAAGTAACTCAACTTATAAGAATGTGTTTGTGTTACCATTGTGATCTGGAAGTGATCAAGCATGTGGCCTCACTGCCAACTCAGTATGAGACTATCAGGGTCGCACATAAGATTGTGGAGAAATTTGGAGATATGGATTTGTATGGTTCAGCTCATATGATGAGTTGATAAGACTTAGTTAAACCTATCTTAATGGCTTCGAGTGCGTTGAGACCAGTCAATGCCTTCATCAAGTTAAGCGTTAACTCGTCGAATGGCGGCGTATAGTGTGTTGAGTATATTCAACGATTAGTCGAGTCAATATTTTGATTCAATGAGTATGACAGTTAAGCGTTGAGTGTGTTGACTATAATTAGCGATTCGTTGAGTCACAGTATTGGTTCGACTAGTCGGGGTCTCAGGCATTGAGTGGGTTGAGTTCACTCAATGCCTTCGTCGATTAAAGGGTTTACTTGATGAATCTTCCACTTAGGCGTTGAGTTTATTATGTTCACTCAACGCCATTCGATGAATCTGGCTTTTGGCATTGAGTGCATTGAGTGCACTCAACGCCATTCATCGAGTATGAATGATACTCGACGATTCGTTGAGTATGGCACAGAAAGTGTTGACAGAGTTGGGTCCACTCAACGCCTTCACAGAGTCAAGTGTTTATTCTGCTAAGGATGGCGCGGAGTTCGTCATGCACCTATGGATACTCGATGATTCGTCGAGTATGTAATGATACTAGACGATTCGTTGTATATTCCATAGATACTTGACGATTCATCGAGATAAGGGTTGTCTGGCCGAAATTCTGTAGTCTAAGTCCTAGTTCTGCGGATAGCGACGAGAACTGTTTTGTTTATTCCTTGGGTATAAATAAAAGTCTTTAGGGTTTCATCATACACACTTACTATTCATTCTATTTAAGCACACGAGCTCTACTGTGCGGAAAGACGGAAGCCCTAGAATCCCGACTAAAGATGTTTCTTCTTTCGTCGTCGCTGTCAATGATCCCGATCCCGACGAGTGTCGTCGCCGCCTCTCCTTCAACAGATCTAGCAGTCTGTGGAGTTGCTAAGTGTCCTCACCCAACCTTGTGCTTGTTCGACAAGCGGGTTTTCCTGATCGTGTGGATTTCCTATAGAGGCGTGGATATACTTTCTGCACTCATGACTCGAGTCGCTAAGTGGACGACTGATTTTTCTAGAGCATCTAGGTTGATTATAGACTCAATCCCATGAAGGTAATTTAATTTACTACAAGTTTTATTTCTTGAATCATGAATATTGGTCGATCCGAACTCTTTTGGTTTTTCTTGTTCGTTAATTTCGCTGCGTGCACAAGTTTTGTGTCATCCAAGCAAAACTCAGCAGTGGTATTAGAGAGAGGTTTCCGGCAATATTTAATGTTTCAGAAGTTGCTATATCTATGGCGTGTAGTATAAACCCAATAGTGCCTCTTTGGAATCTTTTCATGTTGAAGTGCAGTATAATCTGTAGTTAGACCAGCTCTCATGAAGAATTGGATTGTGTTTTCTCTCAGTTGGTTGACATCAAATCTGATGGAAGTAATTTAAGTAGAAAGATCCTTCTTCAGTTCTTTGACAAAGTCTTCCACATATATCTTTATATTTCTCCTTTACTCATCAAATATCCCTCTTAGCTGTGACATAAAAGAAGTGCGGATTTCATCATTCAAGTGAGTAGATGTGATACGCCTGAAATAGGTATATGTAAATTACGCAAGTGCACGTGCCCGATCAAGTAATAAAGAGTGAGTAAAGATCGTTCCCATGAAGAGGTTATTAATCTAAAGCTTGTAATTACTAGCTAACCTTTTCTTTAAATCAAATTGAATCAATTTGAAAGGGTTTTGAAACAAAAAAATTAAACTTTTAAGAAAAAATTTAATGACTTCCTCGAATTCGTTTTAATCAAAGGTGAGAAAATGATCTTGTATTTTGATTCCTAAGTCTATTATAATGGATCAATGAAAGATATTTATGAGATCACTTGGTGCGCTTTCCTATAACAATTTTAAGGTAGATATCTATGTATCTTGATATAGAAAATCACTATATCTCTTATTCCCTTGTCATCTCTAACTCAAGCGAAACACAAAATTTGAATAATAATAGAACTCAATGTTTCTAACGTATAAGTGAAATCTCTTTCTCCCTTCTACGCTATATTGAGTTAATTATACATTTACGCCTCTCCTCTCTAAAATCTCAAAGCGCAGTAGAACGGACTGAAAACTTTGGTTAAAGATTTACACAACTCATCTCTTTAATCTCGCCGTGTAGTAAAATAATTATCATTCATATTCTCATACGTCTCATTTATGAAATCTCGAAGCGGAGAATAGAATGAAAATATAATCCAAAGTTTTACTAACAAGATCAAAAAAAATTAAAGAAATGACACCAAATATTTCATAAACCAGAATAAGAGTAGCGATCACATCAAAATAGAACAAAGTACTTTCAAAATACAAAACCTAGGAAATTATTTCATGATTTGGGAAATCCACCACGAAAATAGAGAGAATTACGAGACATGATGTTTAGAGATCTAAATGCTGCAGAAAATTCCACTCAAATGTGTGCAAAATACCCCTTGAAGAAGCTCCGTATGACTCCTTCTCTTACAAACCCTAGTTCTCTCTTCTCTTGAAAATTTAATTATGATGATTGATTCCTTTTCTTCTCTCATAAGCCTATATTCTCCCCCGTCAAAAGGAATGTTTTAAATACTGAAAGGATGCCTCCTTTTGCTCTTGTAACAATCCAAAATTTGAATAATTTCGGATTTCAAATTTTCATTTCCTCACAGATGTTACAACATAATTTCTGTACTATGAAAATATGTTGTAATATATTTTCTGCATTACTAAAAACTTCTTCAAACTACAATTAATTTACGACAACTCTTCTATCATTTTTTCTAGACTTCAAATAAGTCATGTCATTGTCTACATGTGTTGGATACTTTGAAATTCTTACATCAAAAATAAGTTAAAATGACCATAATACTCTAATATTCTTAATTTAATACATTTTAACTCGTATTTAACAATTATATTAATCAAACGGATAAGAATTTAGGCACAAGATAACTTTTTTTTAAAAGTTATCACAACCTCGCACCTAATCTTTGCTAGTCCCTAACAAAGATGAATTATTGCAAGCCATTGGATGAACTAATATCAACCAACATATAACTATTTTAAATCTCCTAACTCCTGAACCAAATTCTTTGAGATTACTCAATTTATTTGCATTGAAAATTGGTAAACATGTCAATCATTAAAATTTCAAACATGCATAAATTCGTTAGCTCAATATAAGTTAAGGCTCCATAATAAATTTCTAGTGTTGTGTGTCCTATTCCTCAAACGTGTAAACTCCCAAATAACTTTATTCATTAAATTTCCTCATAAGTAGGAAGAGATGAAATTATGCTAGGTCTTTGAGTTAGCCTCCACAAGAGTTTTGGTAGTAGGAAGAAAATCATAAGGACTTGAAATATGATTGTCTTTTGCTTGGTTGAGACTTCATGATTTAAATTTGATTGGATAAAGGTATTTTCCTAGCTAATATTCTTAATAAATCTACCTACTATCGGGTTTTTTTCACAATCATCATTTTTTTGTTAAGTTCATAGTTGGGATCATTCCAAGTAGGTGTACACACACTTAGACCGCATATCACTATGACATATATATATATATATATATATATATATATATATATATAAATAATTTTTTAATAATCATAGTTGAGATCATTTTAAGTATGACTGCACATACCTAGGCCGCATATCACTATGACATATATTTTATTTCTCTTTTTTATAATCATAGGATTGATCATTCTAAGTAGGTGTATATAGACTTAGGCCATATATCACTATGGATTTTTATCTATTTTTTCCTCTATTTTTTTTAAATCGCCCATAGATAGAAAACTTATTAAGAACTAACTAGTAAAAATATAGGTAAATTATATATGAAAAATTTGAATCAAAATGGCCAGGCTCTAACTTAAAGGACTATGAATAATATAAATAATTCTAGACTTTGTGGTATAACTACCTAACCTCAATGTCTTAGCTTCCATCATAGACCTAGTTCTTGTTCACCCATCCCCCATTATGTTTAGAATTAATAACATTACTTTGTAAAGTGCACAAATTTTTAAGGAATGATGTGCCTAGGGGAAAAACAAAATGGAGCTCTAACATATCTTGCTAGCTACAAAAGCAAAAATATGAACTTTTAAGTTTGACAAGTCAACCAACCCATTTAAACTGCATAATTTTGAAATAAGAGTAAAGCTCCACAAATTAATATTTAGTAGGCTATTCGTAACCCAATCGGTGAAGGTTAATTCTCACCCTCACACCTAAGCCTTTGCTAGTCCCTAGCAAAGATTTATTATAAAAAAATGTACAATATGGGTGAAGCAGGAAATTAGATATTGAATTAAAATTAATCAAAATAAATGCAATTGAAATTAAGTACCCCCTGAAATATGCAGATTGTAAACCCAGAATCCGCGACTAGTTCGCATTGACTTTCTAAACTGGGCGGCCTGGTCTCCTAACCGCCACTCTCAGTATGCCGTTCTGTTCTCGCTGAAGCCGGACGACCTCGCTTCCAGGTCGCCGCCAGAGGGAGCCCAGGGCAGCCCATCCAGAGGTCGAGCCCCATAGCTCGTTAGAGGAAGACCTCCAGGCCGCGCGGCCTTCCCCTTTCTTCTCTTTTTACTTGCTTCCCGTCACCCCTGCCCGGTTCTCCTGTACCTCGGGCAGCCAGTATTTTTAGCCCTGCCCGTTTGGGCAAGCCCCCAAACCTATAAATAGGGGGCGAAAGCACACCCAAAGGACGCTGACTCGAGTCTAGGAGCTCGCTTGTTAAGAGCTGCGGTCTCGAGCCTAGTGCCTTGCGGCTTATTATCCGTCTGACTTCTCTTTTCTCCTTTTTTCTCCTCCCTAAGTATAACCGCTTCATCTTTAATAAAAGGAAAGCCTGTCCCTGGAGAGGCATTCAGGCCGTGTCAGGCGAAGTGTGGTGTCGCCGCTTCTTGCGGCTTGCTCTGGTTTCTGCTCTAACCGCTAGTAACCGACTACTCGGCAGTCCCTCTTCCTTTTCCCCTCCTTTCCCCAGTGCTCGAACCGTTAGCTGGTGGTGCTCGATTCCCTTTCGCATTTCGTGCATCAACACAGATCAAAGAATCAATCATGCTCATCTTTTTCATCTATTTGTAAGTAAGTAATGGCCATGGAATGCAAGTCAGCAACAACGATAAACTATATGTAACAAGTATAAACCAATATTAGCCAAAACCAAAACAAAACTAGTGGCCAGGTTTAAATGGTTAGCACCATATTAACAATTATCACTTGATTAAAGGAATATATATATATATATATATATATATATATATATATATATATATATATATATAAGAAGATTATACTTGGTGGCATAGTTTACAACACAAATTCATGCAACATTCATTCTGAATTGTCCATCCAGTTGACAAAATGATAATAAAATAACAATACCAAGATAATAGTTGTAGGTGACAACATGAGTGATAACAAAAGTGCATGTAAAATTCAAGCAGAATTTTGTCAACCTGTATTACCATATCATATTTTTCAAATATCAAGAATCCACAATAAAGATCATAGAGACAACATATCAATCATAACGTCCGCATAATTAAAATCAGTACAAAACATCGCAGAAGCATTATGTCCTAAGTAATAGCAATCATACCGTCGACATTATTACTAAATAAAGTCACATGAATATCGAAAATGCATAGAAAAAGAGTCGAGCATATGAGAAACATCCAAAATGCAAAGAAATAAAGTCACTGAACTAAATCTTATCAAATAACTGCAGTACGACTAAACTGAGCAGAACCGGCACTTCACTCATCGTCTTCATCATCCTATTCTCCTTCATCTTCCTCTACCGCCGCCATTGTGGGTGTCAACTCTGGATCCGTGAATCATGAGTAGGTATCCTTCGTCGTCAAACTGAGAGCGGATCTTATACAATGGTTCTACAACTAGAATCTTCGCTTTGTGCATGATCATCACTCGCTCCTGCCGAGCTTGCTCATATCTAGATTCAAGGTACACATACTGACAACGAAGGTAGGCCTTTATATATTCTATATTTTCCATCAACATGTCTGGGTTCGTACCACTATCGACCACTGGAATATCAATGTTGATGTGATCGATAGCTTAAGTGGAAGACTGTCTCTTGGTGCTAATTGCCAGAGTACCTCGATCTATGCCTACTTAAATGTTCTTGAAGATCATCGTCTCCATGATATGATGTCCCACCGGGGTACAAATGTCTCCCTCCCTTCGATTCACGCCCACAAAGTGACATAACATAGTGATTAGGGTGGGGAACCACATTTATCATCAACCATCCGTTGAGGTCTTTTCCCGCAGTTGGATTGATATCATCTGTCCCTCATTTATCATAGCTCCTTTTATAATGCAGTAGATCAAGGTTGCTTGGTCCAAAGAAAAATGATTTGCGTGCTTGGTCGGGAGCAAGCTAGCGTTCACGAACAGCATCGATGCCTTAGCTTCCCTCGTGAAACTATTGGAGTTGAAAACATGCTTGTGTGGGTTAGCCCACATGTCATCCTTTGAGTGGCAAAGGACTGTAGCGACCTCATCCGAGGATACAGTAGTTTTCAGTTGATCGTATTCATCCCACTTGGGGTTATCCAAATCTAAACATTCACATATACCTTGTGTTGAGAAATTCACCTCCTTCCCTTGCACCAACACCTTGTCATCCTTCTGAAACTTACCATTTGCATAAAACCCGTATACTCATGTGAGAATGGCCTCCGTTCAGGGGTGACAAAAGGAAGTCTAGCCTTATTTCTGTATAAAATTCATGTAAACCTTGCTCCAATATTTAACTTCCCTCTCAAATTCGCGCTCGTAGATGACTAGCTTCATCCTCAACATCTCATAGCGGCTCTCAGCCTCATCATTAACAAATCTGTTACCCTTAGAAATTACCAACTTATTCTTGCCCTTATGGCCAACATTGCACCAGGGATACACAATATTTCACATAAGAAAATCCCTAGTGCAGGCGAATACAAAAAATGAGAAAAATGAACTTCCATATCACTTACAGAGGAATGAGAGACTGGATGAATGGCTAAAGGAACTAGATGCTCAACGATGTCTATATCTACGGGTGGTGTCACTGCTTGTTGTGTTAACTCATCGGTGTGCCCTAAGGTGCAGTGCAGTGGATTGGCTCAGGATCAGGGATGGAACATGGTGAACAGGAGAAATCACCTCACTTGATCATGCTGGAGGTGCACCAGTCACTCCAGGTCTTTCCACTCGGGTTGTCGCCATTCTCTCTCTCCTTCTTCTCTCGATTGCTGCTCGGGATTTGCCGAGCAGTGCAATACGGAGGATCGATATTATGGGGTCGGTGGGTGAAAATGGCGAACAGGAGGCGGCGTTGGCGGAAAGAGATGAGTCAGGGCTGTAAGTTTAGGTTTTAGATAGTTTTGTTTGTATTTTTTTCTTTAAAATTTTACTCCCTAGACCGATTAAAAGGCACGGAGTGTCCCGGTTCTGTTGGATTGGCTTTAAATGCTGCAATCTCAAGATGGGGATAGAAAAAACAATGTCATGTCATTTTTTTTCACTAGCCAAACTATTTGTTGATGCAGGACCAAGGACGCTAGGGTTCGCGCGACCAAAATCCTCCAGCACTTATTCCAAAACCTCCTATATTTTTTGAACTCATGGGGAGAAGGAGAGATGGCCGAGAGCAAGCAGCAGAAATAAGAAGATTAATTATAGCGATAAAAAAAATCATTTCTTCTGTGTGGTTCTTCATCTAAAACATGGTAGACAATAGCTGCTAGACCACTAATCCGCAGAGCATCAGCAAGAGTAATGCTTGTAATGCTTTCTAGAGAATACGGTTGACGACGTGATGCTATGGAACATAGCCCAGAAAGAACTTTGGCTGCAGCAAACTGAACTGGCCGGAGGAGGCTTCAGGAAAGGAGCGGCGGCGGCTCTGGACGCAGGGAAGGCGCAGGCGTCGGGCTGCCCTGGTTCGCGTACCTGCGGGAGGAGGCGGCAGCGTGCGGCTGGAGAAGGAGGGGCGGGGATTGCTGCGGGCTGGAGGAGGAGGTGGAGATACAAGCTCCAAGGCGTCGGCACCAAGGAGGAGCCACCGGAGTCGGCACCGGCGGGCGTGACCGAGCGATCGGGAAGGAGAGCCGGCGGCTTCTTTTTCTTTTCCCAAATCAACGATACCTTTGCTGCTGCCCTAGGAGGTTTATTTATAATATTTGGCCATCAGATCAACGGCCCAGATTTGCCCGGACGAGATCTGCATCAAAAGCTTGAAATTAATCCAAAACATATAAATTAATATATCGATTCGACTCGCGGCGACCCTCCGGACGCAACCGCGGAGTCTGATCGGCCATACGATCAACGGGCGGGGTCCGTTCCCCATCATTCTCCCCTTGTTGGAGAAGATTTGCCCTCAAATCTTTAGGACTTCCAAGGAGGCTTCGCGGGTGGTCTGCGCTGTGTCCCACTGTCATGAAGCATCTGTCTGGATGCACCGGCCTCAGACACCGGTCTCACTGAGCTGCAAACACTATCAGCACCGCCTTTGGGAGGCTTGGGCGGTGGCCTCAATCGCAGAATCTGATAGAAGACTGGGTCCCAATCAATCTGATCAAACTGCAACAAGTAGTCACCATCATGCCCCATCCAATCTGTGCTCATATCCAAACCAACTGATTCGCCCTCGGGGGCATGATCGAACAACAGAAAAGGGTCCCTAGCCGAGCTGAGAAGTGGCTGATCACTCCACTGCGACAAATCCATAAAAGTGAGCAGACGGCGCGAAGGCTCATAGGGCGGTACTACCACCATCAGACTGGATGTCCTTCTGCGCTCAATCCATTGGCGGGCAAGACGCTGAACGATAATAGTAGCTCTCTGCACTGCCTGGTACCACTGTCTCTGTAAGAATCCTCGCATGCGTGACTGAAGCACGAGGACTGCTCTGGTCATCCTCTGGTAGGAACGGCACTGAATAAACCCTCGGATGTGAGACTGTATCAAGGTTGCTGCTCTACGCCTTTGCCGCTCAAATAACGTCGCAGCATCTTCCTCACGCCACTTCTTCACATAACCTGCCCAGATGGCATTATCCTTTTTCTCTCTTTCCTTCCTCTCCTTCTCCCTAGCTTGCCCCTTTAATTTTTGCTCAATGTCATAACTCTCCCTTGGGGTAAAATGAGCATAGTAAGTGTCATGATGGAAATGAGAGTGGCGGTCGGAATGACGGGATGAAGGATATTTAGTGGGTGGAGGAGAAGATGAGTCGTAGGCGGGTGAAGAGGTTCGCCTCGACTCATGAGAGGAATATGTAGTGGGGAAGGCATAGGAGGATCTATGCGAATAAAAACGCTCACGAGAGGAATGAACTTTGGAATAGCGGGGAGGTGGGGAAACATATGATTCATAATCGTCCGAATCGTCGGAGTCGTAATAACAAGCAAGCGGCATGAGTGTATGCAAGCGATTTTCGAGAAAAGGAGGATTGAAACTTTGGAATAGCATGCAAGTGGCCCAAACCTTGGGCTCTGATACCAATTTGATGCAGGACCAAGGACGCTAGGGTTCGCGCGACCAAAATCCTCCAGCACTTATTCCAAAACCTCCTATATTTTTTGAACTCATGGGGAGAAGGAGAGATGGCCGAGAGCAAGCAGCAGAAATAAGAAGATTAATTATAGCGATAAAAAAAATCATTTCTTCTGTGTGGTTCTTCATCTAAAACATGGTAGACAATAGCTGCTAGACCACTAATCCGCAGAGCATCAGCAAGAGTAATGCTTGTAATGCTTTCTAGAGAATACGGTTGACGACGTGATGCTATGGAATATAGCCCAGAAAGAACTTTGGCTGCAGCAAACTGAACTGGCCGGAGGAGGCTTCAGGAAAGGAGCGGCGGCGGCTCTGGACGCAGGGAAGGCACAGGCGTCGGGCTGCCCTGGTTCGCGTACCTGCGGGAGGAGGCGGCAGCGTGCGGCTGGAGAAGGAGGGGCGGGGATTGCTGCGGGCTGGAGGAGGAGGTGGAGATACAAGCTCCAAGGCGTCGGCACCAAGGAGGAGCCACCGGAGTCGGCACCGGCGGGCGTGACCGAGCGATCGGGAAGGAGAGCCGGCGGCTTCTTTTTCTTTTCCCAAATCAACGATACCTTTGCTGCTGCCCTAGGAGGTTTATTTATAATATTTGGCCATCAGATCAACGGCCCAGATTTGCCCGGACGAGATCTGCATCAAAAGCTTGAAATTAATCCAAAACATATAAATTAATATATCGATTCGACTCGCGGCGACCCTCCGGACGCAACCGCGGAGTCTGATCGGCCATACGATCAACGGGCGGGATCCGTTCCCCATCATTTGTAACTTATTTCTTGCTGTCCAGCAATCTTATATACCAAATTTCTTTTAATGTTTATTATTATTATTATTACTATTCAATTATTTAAATAACTAAAAAGCTGCAAAAACATAATTAGTACTTAAGTAGAATTCTTAAATAAATTAAAAAAATTCTTAAAGCTAACTAATAATGCAAATTAAAAATTAGGTTGCCACCAATGCAGGGCCTAATTTTAAGTCCCGGTAGGACTTTGTCGACTAATAGATTTTATTTCAATACGATTGATAAGATTACTTGATCACTCTCTTTCCCTCGATAATGCTTAACCCGCTGTCCATTCACTTTAAATTCGGCGGTCGTTTTCATTTAAAATCATCACCGTGCCATATGGGTGCACTTCCTTAACTTTGAATGGCCCCAACCAATGATATTTTAATTTCTCGGGAAATATTTTTAAACGGCAGTCGAATAATAAGACTAACTCTACGGGCTAAAATTATTTTTCGCTCAAGTGTTGGTCATGCCATTTCTTCTGCCGCTCCTTGTAAATTCTAGAATTCTCATACACATTAATCCTTAATTCCCCCAATTCATTGAGTTGAAGTGATCTGTGTTTGCTCGCGTCATGAAAATCATAATTTATTTTTTAATTGCCCAATAAGATGGTTTTCTAACTCAAGGGGTAAATGACATGCCTTCCCATAAACTAGTCTATATGACGTTAATCCAATCGATGTTTTGAAAGTAGTGCAGTACGCCCATAGTGCGTCATTTAACTTTTGAGACCAATCTTTTTTGTTGATGCTAACCGTCTTCTCTAGGATTTTCTTTATTTCTCGGTTGGACACCTCCGCTAACCCTTTTTTTTGGGGGGGGGGGGGGGGGGGGGGGTGGTATTCTAGTGCGACCTTATGCGTTACCCTATATTTTCTCAATAGAGTCCCAAATTGAGCATTACAAAAATGAATCCCCCATCACTAATAATTGCTCTCGGGATTCTGAACCTATTGAATATGATTTTTTTCAAAAAATGTAAGACTACTTTAGCATCATTCTTAGGAGTAGCAATTTCCTCCACACACTTCGATACATAATCGACCACTAATAAAATATGTAAATTACCATTTGAACTCACAAATGGTCCCATAAAGTCTACGCCCTAAACATCAAAGAGTTCAACTTCTAAAATAATGTTCTTAGGCATTGCATCAATTATTTTAATGTTTTCACTCCTCTGACACCGATCGCAATGTTTGACAATTTCTCTAGCATCGCAAAATAAATTGGGCCAAAAGGACCCAGCTTCTAAGACTTTCATCATCGTCCTATCTCCCATAAAATTTCGTCCATAAGGAGATTCATGACACTTCTCCAATATGTCTTCATTTCATACTCGGGCATGCAACGCCTCACAATACCATTGGGCCCAATCTTTAATAAATATAGTGCATCCCAAAGATACGAATGAACTTGATGCAAGAATCTTTTTTTCTATTGATAGAGCAAAGCAGGCGGAAAGATTCTACTAATAATATAGTTCACGTAATCCACATACCAGGGCACTGTGATTTCCGATACTGCTAATAACCACTCATCAGGAAATCTCTCATCAATTTCAGAATGTAGGGATTGTTCTGAACACTCAATCCTAGATAAATGATCCAAGAAAGGGTTATCTGCACCTTTCAAATCCTTGATTTTTACATCAAATTCTTACTAGCATATGTTATCGTGTGGAAAACCTTCTCTCGCACTTCCCTAAGACAACTCCAATTGAATAACAACTAGCATCGCACATCAATATAAAAGGTTCCTCCCAATTCGGAGTTACCTCAATAGGTGCAGTAGTTAATCGACTTTTCAGCTCGTAAAAAGGATGTAAGCAAGCTTCATTTAAATCAAATTTCACATCTTTCTCCAGAAGACCACTCAAAGGATTTGCAATCTTCGCAAAATCTTAAATAAATCCCCAATAAAATCCTGCATGCCTTAAAAAGCTTCGCAACATTTTCCCATTCTTCGGTGGTGGTAGCCTTTCAATTACATTGAGCTTGGCTTTATCCATAGTTAAACCATTCCTAGAGACGTGATGTCCAAGTTCTATCCCTTCACAGACCATGAAATGACACTTTTCCCAATTCAAAACCAGGTTGGTCTCCACACATCGAACTAGCACCTTCTCTAAATACTCAACTCAGGCATCAAAAGATTTTCCAAAGATAGAAAAGTCATCCATAAAAATCTCTATACCATAATCCATGATATCACAAAATATAACAATCATACAGAGTTGAAAAGTCGTGGTAGCATTGCATAGACTAAAGGGCATTCTCCTAAATTCAAAAGTACCATAAGTATACGTGAATGTGGTCTTTTCTTGATCCTCAGGATCTATAGTGATTTGGTTATATCCTGAATAACCATCTAGAAAATAGAACAAATCATTTGCCGCCATTTTGTCCAAGTCTTGGTCAATGAAGGGTAAGGGGAAGGGATCTTTTCTCGTGGCCTTATTCAATTTTTTGTAGTCCATACAGATACGCAACCAAGTAATCATCCTATTCGAAATTAACTCATTCTTCTCATTCTTAACTACTATCATCCTGCCTTTCTTAGGAACACACTCTACGGGTGAAACCCAAGTGCTATCCGAAATAGGATAAATAATCCTCGCATCAAACCACATAATAATCTCCTTCTTCACCACTTCCTTCATGGGTGGGCTTAGACGATGTTGATGCTCAATAGATCCCTTCAAAGGCTCTTCTAAATGAATTTTACGCATGCATAAAGAAGGGCTTATCCCTTGAATATTCTCTATGGTCCAACCTATAGCCAATTTATATTGTTTTAGTAGTTCAGTCAATTTCTATTTCTGTTCAGGATACAGTTTTGCATTGATAATAATAGGTAGAGTGTCATTCTCTCCTAGATAAACATATGTAAGATGTTCGGGAAGAGGTTTTAACTCTATATTTAAAGGATTAATAACTTAGGACTTGACCGCCAAGGATTTCTCCGGTATTTCAAGGGGATCGGTTTACGAGACCAAAAGTTGGCCTATCGAATATCTATAAGCACTCATGACTCTCATCTTCATCATCAGATAAATCCTCACAAGTCAATAACTGGGTTAACACATCGTCTTGATTTTCCGGTTTATTATTCAAGTTATAATCACATATAGATATATTGTTAACCAGTTCCATATTATCCTCCTCTCTATGAGGGAATTTCATAGCATTTGGTACATTGAATGTGACGTGTTCATTGTTTACCCTCATTGTTAGCTCTCCTTTTTGTACATCAATTAATGTTCTCGTGGTTGCTAGAAATGGTCTACCTACAATGATAGGAACCTCCCTATCATCTTCCATATCCAACACCACAAAATCCGCCGAAAAAATAAACTTATATACTTTTACCAACACATCCTCAACTATCCCCTTTGAAAAGGCGATCATTCTATCGGTTAGTTGTAAGGTTTTAGATGTTTTTGAAATTCCTCCGAACCCTAAATTCATGTAGATCAAAGAGGCATCAAGTTAATACTCGCTCCTAGATCGCATAAAGCCATGCCCTCAAATTGGTATCCTATGGAGCACGGTATAGTAAAACTTCCCAGATCGCATAAATCCATGCCCTCAAATTGGTATCCTATGGAGCTCAGAAACTATTTTAATAGGCACTCAGAGTAGAAATATTTTCTGTTTAAATTTTCTTTGCTTAGACTCTTCTACACCAGTGTGCTTTTTAGCAAAAGATAGTGCATCTCTCTGTGACCACTAGCATAAGAGATTAGCACATATTAATTTCAAAACTATTAATATGTTATTTTCTCACAACTTAGTACGTGATCCTCTTACTATTAAGTACGTTAAAGAGAGACCTTGTCACTCATGCCAAATGGGAAAGCATATAAGGGCTACTTTTAAGAGCATCGTTGGCAAAGATTCTACCAGATGCTTATATCTGCTTCATATGGACTTATTTGGTCCCTTGCAAATTCGTAGTTTAGGAGGTAAAGCTTACATGTTGGTTATTATTAATGATTACTCACGGTTTGCATAGGTATTTTTTCTGAAACACAAGTCAGATACATATGATTCCTTCACTAACTTTATTAGGCAAATTTAGAATAAATTGAACTGCTCTGTGGTCAAAATCAGAAGTGACCATGGAACAGAATTTGAATTTGGTGTCATGACAAAATTCTGTGAAAGTCTTGGTATCTTTCATGAGTTTTATTCTCCACACACTCCACAATAAAATGGAGTCATTGAGAGAAAGAATAGAACTCTCATAGAGGCATGCACAACTATGTTGAATGATTCTTCTTTACCAGAGTATTTCTGGGCATAGGTCGTCAACATTGCTTGCTATGTGCAAAACAAAGCACTCATAAACAAGAACCACCGTAAGATACCTTATGAACTATTGAAGGACAAGAAACCAGCTATCTTATTTTAGATTTTTTGGCAGCAAATGCTTTGTATTTAAAATTGGAAATATTACAAAACTAAGTTTATTGAAAAATATTTTGAAGGTATTTTTGTAGGCTATAGTAGTCATCATAAGGATTATAGGATTTTCAATAAGAAAACCCTAGTGGTAGAAGAACCTTTTCATATTGTATTTGATTAGACGAGCATGCTTCGTAGTAGCTCCTCTAGTATACTTATTGAAGATGTTGGTATAAAGTTAAAAGATCTAAGCTTGGAAGAAAATGGAAAGGAAGGAGCTCCAAGCTCAATCAAAGTCAACACTCCAAGCCTGGTGGAAGAAGAACTTTAAGATGAAAAGCTCCATCAAATTGAAGAAGATGCACTAGAAGTAGTAGAACCTCCTGGTAGCATATATGATGCGAGGAATCTAGTGATCAGACACTCAAGATATCATCCAGCTAATCAGATCATTGGAGATCCTCGTAATGGAGTAAGAACAAGAAGAGGTATAACAAACGAAATTTTGCACTTAAGTTTCCTTTCGCAGATTGAGCCAAAGAAATTTGAAGAAGCAAATAGAGGCGCTTTATGGATCATTGTAATTGAAGAAGAGCTCAATCAATTCAAGAGATGCAAAGTTTGGGAGCTAGTACCAAGACCCAAAGGACATAATGTGAACGAGACAAAATGGGTCTTCAGAAACAAGCTGGATGTAGTTGGCGTAATTATAAAGAATAAATCCCGACTTGTAGCCCAAGGGTACAGATAAGAAGAAAGGATCGACTTTGATCAAACTTTTTCCCCAGTGGCCAGACTCGAAGCGATCAGGTTGTTCATCACATATGCTGCTCATAAAGGGTTCAAAGTTTATCAAATGGATGTGAAGTCGGCCTTACTTAATGGTAATTTAAAGGAAGAAGTATATGTGGAACAACCCCCAGGTTTTGTTTTTTCTTCATTCCCTGATTATATTTATTTTCTTCGGAAAGCCTTATATGGTCTTAAACAAGCTCCTCGAGCTTGGTATGAGACGCTATCTTGCTTTCTTCTTGAAAATAAGTTCACAAGGGGAAAGATAGATAAGATATTATTTCTTAGGGAAGTTAAAGACAATATTTTGCTAGTGCAAATCTACTTCAACAACATTATCTTTGGATCTACGGACGATAACCTTTGCAAAAATGTTTTCTAACTTGATGCAAGGGAAGTTTGAAATGAGCAGCATGAGAGAGCTGCAGTATTTCTTAGGACTTCATGTAAAACAAACTGAAGATGAAATTTTGATCTCTCAAACGAAGTTCACAAAGGAGTTAATTAAGACATTCAGAATGGAGAACGTTGCCTCTATGAGGACTCCAATTGGTTCAACTATGACTCTAGACAAGGATGAGAATGGAAAACCTTTTGATGGAACCAAGTACATAAGCATAATTGAATCCTTGTTTTACCTCACTGCTAGTAGACTGGACGTATTATTTTTAACATATGTATGTGCTAGATTCCAGGTGATCTCTAAGAAATCTCATTATGTCGCTGCAAAGAGGATTTTGAGATACCTTAAAGGTACATCAAATCTTGGCTTATGGTACCCAAGAAGTAATGACTGTGAACTAATTAGTTTTTCAGATGCTGACTTTGCAGGAAGCAGGGATGACAGGAAAAGTACTTCTGGGATGTATCAGTTCCTAGAAAGAAGGCTTATCTCATGGAGAAGTAAGAAGAAAAATTGCATTACAATCTCAACTATTGAGTCAGAGTATATCTCTGCAGGCAGTTGTTGCGCACAGCTTCTATGGATAAGGAATCATCTTGAAAACTACAACCTGAAGTTGAAGGAGAATTCGATGTTTTGCGAATCATCTAGTGCCATCGCAATTGCTCACAATCTTGTCTCTCACAGCAGGACAAAGCACATCGAGATAAGGTACCATTTTATCCGTGAGCATGTAGAGAATATGGACATCAATCTCAGTTATGTCCCGACAAATAAGCAAGTTGCCGATATATTCACAAAGCCGTTGGACGAGGCCAAGTTTAATTTCTTCAAGATGGAAATTGCTATGCTCAACAAGGAGTCATAAAGAGTCAAGAAATTAGACAAAAGTATAGAATTCATCATCTCGAAAATTCTAAGGAAAATTCATCGAGTATACACGTGTAATTTCGACGAATTCGTCGAGACTTCTCGTGAAAACAGAACTTCTTCACAAGTCATTTCGACAAATTACCCTAGTATTCATGAGGCATTTCGACGAATTTATTAGGCTATCTCGTGACATTTCAACAAATCTGTGAAGGTCAATTTTTTTTCTAAGTCTAAATTATTGGATCTGAAAAGTCATTTCTGGAAAAAGGTACGCTCCTCTCTTCAAAACTATATTACTATATAAATAGGACTTAGGGGATTTCGAAATTCACACACTTCATCAATACATCTCGAGAAATACCGTCGATTCATCTTCCAAAAGAGCAAAAGTTTTTCATCGTCGACTTCATCTCCGGCAAGGTTCGGTAACTCTTATCTTCGACAACTCTCATCTCCGTCAGTTCTCGCTGACTCCATCTCCAGCAATTCATTATCGTTCATCTCCAGCAAAGGTCTTGTTCTCTTCCATCAGTCCTTGTCCGATTTTCAGGAATGACACCAAGAGGCAGTAGAAACCTCTAGGTTGGTGGTAAACTAGTGCGTACAGGATTTGCTGTAGCTTCCGATGAATTCAAAATTGTCATCTTGATGCTCGAAACAGCAGGCTTAACCTTTCTTCTAGAACACCCTTGCCGATTTCTAAACTGAGACATCCAAGAATTTTATCAAAATGCTAAGCTTTGAAGTGAAGGGATGGTTATCAAAAGCAAAGTGAGAAATACCTCTATTAAAGTGAAGGTCAGTCTCTTGAATAGATACTTGCGGATACCATCTGTTGAGGAGGAAGAATTACTTGAAGAGAGAGATTTGCAATGAGCTCTTCTTTTCTATGGTTTTTCAAGGACTACCTCAATTCGAATGAAAGGGATGAATGAGGAAAGGAAGCTGCTGACATATATCATGAAAAAGGTCCTATTATGTAAAATTGGGTCCCATTATTATGTTTCTGGTGAGATGTTCAAACTCCATGAAGTTGTGATATGCAAGAAAGGATTGACTGGGGAGTAGTTCTGTTTAAGAAAATCAATGAATGTTTGAGTGCACCAAATTTTGGAATGATTCTCACTCAGTATCTGAATCAAATGGACAGAAACCATTTTGATATGTCTTCTGGAGTGCAAATTCATCACCTAAAGAAAATTGACTCCTTTACCTTTAGTAGATGGGGGAGGAGGATGCCCTGGTAAGGTGGTATAAGAGATATGGTCAAAGAAGAGGAATTCCTTGGTGAGGAGAGGATTCCAACCCCTACCCCCTATGAAGAACCTGAGAGTTCTGGTTCAGTTGCTGAGGGCGATACACTACATTCAGTGAATGTTGAAGTTGTTCCTATCCATTTTGAGCCAGTTCAAGCACCTACAGTGATTATAGAGATAGTAGTTACAGAGACTATAGTAGTTGTAGAATAGTTGTTCTTGATGACGATGCTGATGATAAGATGTTGAGCCTGAGGATGATGTTGATGGCTATGATGATGATGTTGTGATTTTGATAGTGATGTTGAGGAATATGAAATTAGTAATGATGAAGTTGTTGTTAATACTGATTTGGTAGTCAGTTTCCCAAAATATCTTCCAGTTATGGCCGAGGGGGAGCTGAACCAGCTATCTAATCTTCTTCAAGACCAAATTGATAAGTTTATGCATGACCTTGAGGAAAGGATTGCCAACATTCCTGGAGGCCCTGGAGTCCATACCCAGAAGGATTTGGGTGCTCTAGTTGAGGGGGAGTATCTCATTGAGCTTTTAATGCAGAAGGAGAAGTAGAGGTGCTTCCTCCTGTCCTAGAGGCAGTAGATCCCACTCCCCTATAGAAAGCTCATGTCTCTTCGGTAGCACACCCGTTTTGTGACTCTGAGAATGTTGTAGAACTTCCTTCACCTCCAATACCTCAAGCTGAGGATATTCCCAGTAATAGTTCTGATAATTCTATGCTAAAATCCATTGAAGCAGTGCTTGCTAAACAAAGAGCATACTTTGATCACTCTCTAAAGAAAGTACTTGATAAGGTGGAAGAGGTGGAAAAAGATATGAACAATGGACATGTTGAAGTCAAGGTTAGCATAGAGAAGATGAAATCAAATCTTGATTTTTGGCTGAACCACGGCAGCAAGGCAATTCTGCATATAATGAAAGGAGTTAGTAGCACACTTGATGAGACAAAGAATATCAGTGCTATAGTCAAGACAATAATCGATGTACAAAACTATGGGATGCACCACTTTGATGATCAAATATCCTATACCAGAACTGCAATTATAAATGTCATCTATAAAGAAGTCAGAAAGGGGGAGAGTAAACTTCAAAGCAAGGTGAATGCTCTAGAAGTTGTTCTGCATCAAGAGATACGTGGTGTAAATACATAGTGCTTTAAAATTTTCAAGTGGTTGCACGATGAGTTGTTTGGACTACCCCAGGGTACTGAAGCCAGGATTCCAGAACCAATATATGATGTTGTTCATCCTCCTCCATACTATGCTCAGTACTGGGCTAATACTCAAGATTGTACAAAGACTACTGACACTGCTGCTGCTGCTAAAGCTGATATAGAGATTGTTAAGGATCTATCCCAACCAGCTTTCAAGAGAAGGAGATATGTAGAAGGCCCGTCTGCTCACAGGTTTGACCCAAACAGGGAACCTACTAAAGTATAGAGTCCAATCTCAAAAGGGATCATACTGGACACATTCATACTCATAGACTTGGCAAATGAAGACAGAAGGATTCATTACAGCAGAGAAGAGTGAGAGAAGCATGAGGTGGCTAATGTAAAGAGAAGATTACACTTCAAGAAATACAAGAAAGATGATCTGAATGCTCCTCCTCCTCCTCCAAAGTACTATTCCAAGCCAAAGGCATATTTTGACAGGAAAAATGAGAAGGCCAGGGGGAAAACTATTTAGATCTCATATCTCTATGTGTGTGAATGTGTATGAATACTAAACTTCCACTTAGAACCATTTATATAACCTTATTATTTTGATGATTTTGAGATTTCTGATAATGTCATCACATTTTCTTATATATTTATGTTTAAGATTATTTTATGTACAATTCACCTTAGTGTATAGGATTTTGACTTCTTCAAATAGGTGGAGATTGTTGGGCATTGCTTCTACAATAACCCTGATTTGAAGAAGTCCCCCTTCTGACTAAGATGAATTAAGTTGTATTTGACACTACTTTCAAGTTATGTGCTTGCAGGATTTAATTTTCAAGTACACACTAATGGCATATTATAATGAGTCATGTAACACGGGATGATGCAATATAATTCCTCATTGTGCAGGACATGGAGTTGACTCATATATAATTGTACTTCATTTTCAAGTGCATAAGGATCGGGGAAAAGAAGGTTGCTGAGTTCAAAAAGAATCAGAAAATTTCCTAAGTGAAATTCATGGAATATATACGTGAAGTCTCGTGTCATTCGTCGAGACATCAGGTGAACACTCGTGAAATTCGTCGAGTTTACTCGGGAAATTTTTTATGGTTTCTTAAGTCTTCTTCAAAAATTACTAAGTTAAATTCGTAGAATACGTGAAGTCTCATGTCATTCGTCGAGATGTCACGTGAATACTCGTGGAATTCAACGAATATACTCGAGTAGTCCAGTGACTGTTAACAGGAAATTATCTTATGGTCCCATTTTTGACTATGTAAAATTCGTCGAATGGTCTAGTATAAATTGTCAAGTTCTTTCGTGTAATTCGTCGAATGCTCCCATATAATCTAAGTAATCCGTCGAGTGTTGTGGCTATTGCACGAGTCATCTCGACGAGTGGACTCAACAATTTTTCTAGTTCGACTTTTCCTACGGGTTCTATTTCAAATGACGACCATGTACAGTTCGCGTGGAAGCTTGTTTTGGAAGATTATTTATAACTGTTGGAGATGGATTATATATATATATATCAAAGATTCATTTTAGAATAACAGATCGCTAAGAATTATAAGAATAGCAGAAATTTCTCTTGACCTAATTTTAAAAATCATGAACGACTGAACTTCTCTGCCGATCTACTATTCTCGAAAACGCAACCCAAAAACTTTGAAGTTCACGATTAGCGATTCCTTACAAGAAGAGATTCGACAAGATCATTGCTTTCAGATTACTCAAAGGTGTTTTTGATCTAGTCGGATTCCAAGTTTTCAGATCAAGGTTTTCAAGATTTCAAGTCTTCTCCTTCAACCTTATTTCAAGATCTAATCTCTGAGAAGGGAGAATGTTGAATTCATTCAAATCTCAAGAAGAAGATTGTTCTCAATCTAGAAAGTTGGACAAAATAAATTTTCTTATTATATAAAGTTTCTACTTACGAGTTTGTAGATCCATTTTTTTGGATTGAGTTGTAGGAAAGTTTGTTCTCCGATTTATAGGAGAGGTTTTTCTTCGAGTTGTAGGAGCGTTGTCTCCGAGTTGTACAGGTTGAGGCTCCAAGGTGTAAGATTATGATAATTTAAGTTTGGGTGAAGTAGCTTAGTCTAGCCCAAAGTACTAGATAGGTGAGGCGGGATAGTGGATGTACCCATTCTAGGGAACCACTATAAATCCTTGTGTCTATGATATGCTTCTGTATGTTTGTTAATACTATTTTTTATTCTGCTAAAAGTTACAGAACTCACCTATTCACCACCCTCTAGGTGATTTAGGTTCACAACTAGATACTTTCAATTGCAATGCACACCACACCGCACGCACTCAAACACACACGTGTTCTTTTGCACGTTCATGGTGACTCTAATTTCTTAGTGGTGATTAGGAAATTTTTGTACTTGTATAGGTTTTGGATTTTAGAAGTAGAATGTTGTCTCGCATAGTGCTCCTTGCCGAGTGCATATGTTCATGTAGAATTTTGTATAGAATTAACTTCTCATCATACAATTATGGCTATAATTTTCTAAACGCGTAGTGATAATTTATTCTACTCTTAAATCTAATTTGTTATAGACTAAAGGTAGTGTAGGAGAGTGTGTAAAAGATTGCTAGAGATATATTACTTGAGTCAGACAGAAGGGTATCCTTTCTCGATGGCTAGAACTTGCCCCTAGCGACCTTCAAGACAATTGCATGGGTTAATGAGTAGCATGAAAATGATTTTGGCCATGTTTTGGCCCGTTTTGAGCTGTTGCACCCTTACCCTCATATTATATCCATGGTTACACCATTTTGAGTCTTCTCTTACTTTTTGATTCAGCTCCACCAAATATTTAACCAAAGCCTAAAAAACATCACGATCACATACCTAAAAATGAGCTAAAAATATTATTTTCAAAAAAAATTGTGAGTAACACAATGCTTTCATGATTATTATAGGTATTCCTTATTGAAAAACAAAAAGTGTCTGATTTTTTTTACTTTTGCTATAAGGTTGAAAAAGAATAAATGCAAAAGGCGAGGTAAAAATCTAAAGAAGAAAACAAGAATGAAATAAAGATAATGAGTTGGGAGTAGGTGATGTTCACGACCCATATTTTTACATTTAAGTTTGGGAGTCTCATACATATGTTATCTTTCTTGGATATTAGTTTGTTGCAAACTCTTTCGTGATTTAGGTGTGTTAGCCCTCATGTTTATCTTTTGCAAACCACACCGCAAACCTAAGCATACATGTTAATCCTAAATAATTCATATTATTCATGCCTATGAATTATACTAGCGTCGTGGAGAGAGTGTGAAATGGCAAGCCTATTGCCATTGTCATTGATGGATTTCATTAGAGGCTTCCCCCAATCTCTAATGTCAAGTAATATAGATCTAAGCCATATTTTAAAAACCATACTGGACCGGCCGGTTCAACCAGTCGAACCACCGACCGGTAACTCAGGTGGTCTGTTCCAAACCAAAGAACCATTATTAAGAATATTGTCCACAAGATTTCTTATTTGAAGAAGCTCTCAAGATGAAAATAAACATATCTTGTATTTGATTTTTTTGTAAGTTTTGATGTAGTTGGTATAACAAAAATGCTTGGTTAATATAGTGTTAGTCTTATGGTCACTCAAAGAGGGTTTTGCCTTTGTAATCCCTCAAGGTGCAAAACTCATGTTTACATATGACCTAATCCTATATTAGACATGCCATTATAACATGGAAGAGTAAAGTTAAAAGAATTTGTTGGCAGAAGCAAAATTTAGTGTATGTTAAATATCAACTGCATCGGATGGAAGTTAAGTAATTTGTTGACTGCATCGACTGAATGATTAAGAAAAATATCGACTGCATCGAGTAAAAGTCTAAGCAATTTGTCGACTGAATCGACTAAATGACTAAGGAAAATGTCGACTGCATCGACTGCAAGACTAAGCAATTTGTCGAGTGCATAGACTTAAAGTCTGAGTAGTTTGCCGACTGCATTGATTGGGTGACTAAGTATTTTATCGAGTGCATCGACTGGACAGTGACAGAAAGATTTCTCCTGAATTGAATGCATGGGTGTTGACAACATCAAGTTATTACATTAAGAAATAATGTTGGGTCCATTGCCCACAATGTTCCCTAGAGTGGATTTGAAGAGGCATCACCATCAAGACTAAGAGCATAATTGTATTTGATGTGTGCTTAAGTTCATGCATGCAGGTAGTCCTTTATTGGACAATTGAACAAAAGGAGTAAGCTGGAAGTCAGCTAATTTGACAAAGGTAAAAACATTGAGATAGATGAGAAGAATGTCTCAACATAATCGTTTAGACAGCTGAGAAGGATTCGTTGAGACAGGTTAGAGTTCGTCGAGCTGAGCTCACAATTAGTCGAGCTCAGTTGAGAATTCATCGAACTGAGCTCCGAGTTCGTCGAGCTCAACTCACCATTTGTCGATCTAAGGTTTAAGCTTGAGATTCTGAGTACGTCGAGCTCAGTTGAGAATTCGTCGAACAGAGTTCAGAGTTCGTCGAGCTCAGTTCACCATTCGCCGAACTCAGTTCAAAGTAAGACATTCTAAGCCAATATTTTTTAAAACACAGAAAATTGGCTATGGCAGAAAGCGTTGAGTGAGGCAAGCTCACTCAATGCTCTCAACGCCTAAGTTGCAGAAAGTTTTTTCTAAGGTAAACAATGTTGAGTGATGAAGACACACTCAACGCTCTCAACGCCAGAGAAACAATAAGATTTTTCCTAAGTCAAAAGCATCGAGACAGCTGAGACAACTAAGAAGCTCAATGCAAAAGCGCTGAGAGAAATGTTGGTCTCAGCAAAACCGCTGAGATAGGAGTTAGTATCAGCACAACCGCTGAGACAAGTGTTGGTCTCAGCACTACCGCTGAGACAAGTGTTTGTCTCAGTTGAGAACAAGAAAGCGTAGAAACAGTTAAGCAGAAAAATGGTTAAGGCAAAAAGCATTGAGTGGAGGTTGATCACTCAACGCTGTCATCACCTAGTAAAGACAGAATTTTGACTAAGGAGTTTGACGTTGAGTGATGCTCACTCCCTCAATGCCAAGTAGTAGAAAGTTGATAAAGCAAGTTGGCATTGAGTGAAGCTGAATCACTCAACACCTAGTAACAGATTAATATGCTCAGTAATTTGGCGTTGAGTGAAGGTTACTCAGTCAACGCCAAGAGACAGTAAATCCGTCTAAGTGTTTTGGCGTTGAGTGATGCTTACTCACTCAACGCCTATGCTAATGTTGTTTGATTTTTGTCTAAGTCCACAGCTGATGACGTCAGCAAGTCAACAAGTCAATATATTTCAAATTAGTGGCGGGATGGCTACAGTACGCGACAAATGTTGTCGCAGACATACTACACGACAGTTGGCGTTAAAGCAAAGTTGATGCTTGAAATTAATGGTGTGGGGCCCACTGCTCAAGAGCCGTTGGGACAAAATTAAATAAAAGAAAGACGCCTTTACATAAAGAGGTAGCTTTTGGAGGAAAAGCAACAAGGCAGTTCTTCTTCTCCGCCATTGTTGTGGAGCTGAAGAACAGGAAGCTCAAGTCTACAAGACAGAGAGCAAGATAGCTGTTGAAATCAACATCTTCAACAGCAAGATAGCTATTGTCTTCTTCATCGACTTCAGTAGTTCAGAATATTTCTCTGAGAAAAGAGGAAGTAGCCAAGTGCCGACCCTTGCTGCAAGTTCTTCGCAGTTCTAGTTCTACAAGCAACATCTTGAAGATCTTAATCTGGAAGCTGTGAAGAGAAGAAGCTTGAAGAAGCATAAATCTGAAAGAAGGCTAAGGGGACTTTTCCTCAGGAGTCAAAGTTAGGGCTGAATCACCTCAGCCCAGGAAAGGAAGAAGAGGCAGAGCTATCTTAGTCTGCAAAGGTTGAGCTGAGATTTTATCAGCTCAGGTAGTAGCAATTAGCTGCAGTAACTTCTCAGTTCCAGCAGGAAAATCCCTGGTTCTGTGAAGTAGTAGTTAGGGCCGAGCTTCAGGCTCAGTTCAGAAAGAAGCAGAGCATTGTTCTGCAAGTCACTTTCAGCTCAAGTAAATATACACTTATTGTTGTGGAAGTAGTTAGGACTAAGTACTTCTTAGTTCAGTAAAGGTAAACTCAGGATCTAAATTCCTGTTGTCATAAGTTGGGTTGAGTTTACCTCAGTCAAGAAGCTTGACACAGAGAAACATCTCCTGTGTCAAGAGTTCCCACAAAACCATTCATCCTGTAAGATCTAAGTGTGGATCTGAGTGTAGGTCCTTTTGGCCTAAGGTAGGTGACAAGCTTGTCACTGAGCTGTAGGTGCCTGGAAGGTCACTGAGGTAGGTACCTATTGGGTACTGAGCTGTAGGAGTGTTGTAGCACTTTAAGAGTAGGGCCTTGTTCCTGAAGTTGTAGGGCTGAAAAGCCTGAGCTATAGGCCTTAGAGATAAGACTGAGGTAGGTGGCTTGAGGGTCACTGAGTGTAGAAGCACTGCAGAGCTTTGAGGTAGGATCTTTTGTGGATCTAAGGTAGGGATGTCCTCCCAACCTGAGTGTAGGGCTTAACAGCCTGAGTTAGGTGGTTTGCTAACCACTGAGTTATAAGCCCATGTGACTGAGAAGTAAATCTTGGAGGAGACTTAGAGATCCTAAGCGATCTGAGGTGTATGCTCTTTGGAGCAGGTTTTGGAGAAGTGTCTAGTCAAACAAGATAGTTGGATAGGTGGGAGGGAAAGTGGATGTACCCATTTGGGGAACCACTATAAATTGCTGTGTGCTTTTTTGTGTTGTTTGTCTTATGCAGGTTATGTACATTTTGAAAGCATAAAACAACTAAAAGCCAAAGCTCTTAAAGAAGAAACATAAAAGAACTTAAAAGAAACCAATAACCTATTCACCCCCCCTCTAGGTGATTTAGCTATCCTTGAAATAAAGACTTTCAAGTTGTATCAGAGGGAGGTTTCTCAAAAAGGATCTAACAATCTGAGTATAACTCAAAGGATAGCTAAAAGGTTTGCATTGGTGGGTTCAAAAGAGAACCATATGGAGTGGAGCACAATGAAGTTTCAAGTCTGTAGTGAGAGCAAGGACCGCATTGGACTGTTGGTAGCTCTTAAAGATGATGATATCTATGCAGATACAAGAATGGAGATCAGGGCCCCTTTATCACACTCAGATAGTGACTCAGAGGTGGATGAAGCTGAGGAAGGTGAATGCAGATGATATGGGCTGATTACTACACCAGAAGAAGAAGAATTCAGTCAGGATCTACCTGGTCCAGATCAGGTACAATCTCTGTCTAGTTCTTATTATTACTCAAGTTATGAGTCCAGCTCAGACTCTGATGCTTACTCATTAAGTGATGATGAGAGTCCTCTATCAGATAATGATATCAATCAATTGATTGAGAATCATGCTGCACTTCTGAAATCTTTCAAGGAAAGCAAGTTGCTTGTTAAGAAACAAGCAGAGGAAATTGCCTCCCTCCAATCAGTTGCTTCCCAGCAAGATGAGACCTCATCCTTACTATCTCTGAATGAGAGGGAAGTAGCCCATATGAAGATCATGGTAGATGTCCATGTTGAGTCCATCACATATAAGGACTCTAAAATCAAGGTTCTTGAAGAGAAACTTGAAAGGGAGAAGAGGATATTGACCAATTTCTCTAAGATAGATGTTATCAAGAGAAAATCTAAATCTGAGTGGATTACAAAAGTTATCCAATCTCAGAGTAGAGGCCAAGCTCCTGTTGTGCCACAATCAACCTTTCATAAGGTAATCCTCCCTTCTAGCAGATATGACCAGGACTGCATGTTTGGCCACTGTAATAATGGAAATTCCTCTTGTAAGAATACAAGTGTATCTTACAATGAGAGAAGAAAGGGTAGGGGAATGAATGCCTTTAAGAGTCCCCATGAAAAAGTACAAATGGCCTATACTGGATCATTTATATTTGGTGCCTCATCCCAAACTCACAAGGATAAGGCAGTGGATTTCACTCAAGCCAATCAATCAAGGACTCAGACCAAGGGTCAGTCTACCAGTAGGCCTAACTTGGCTAGTTCTGATGATATAAACAGCTTGTCTTCTACAAAGAAGACAGATGTAAATACCATTCAGGGCAAGCAAAGGAAGCCTGTTGAAAGAATAACCTTTAGTCAGACCCTTGCCGAAAGAAACCTGAAGAAAGTTGCTGCTCCCCTTCCTTCTGTTCAGTCAGCAGTTAACCACACTACAATACCTGCTCAAAAAATAAGATACAATATCCATGAGTGTTGGTGTTGTGGTAAGGTGGGGCATTTTTCCCTAGGTTGTTGGCACAATCCTTCTGTGTCTATAGAAAGAGTTAGCCTACCTGTCAGAAATGCTGTAGGTAGGCAAGTTAGATTTCATACTAACAGGAACCTAGGACCCAATACCTATTGGGGTCCTAAGGTAAGATAATTCTGTTTTGCAGGTTAGTCTAAGTGCCCATCCCCCATGTGGAACTTGGACAGAAGATGTTCCAGAACTTGGACTGGAACAAGAAAGTTATCATATGGTTCATACCCCAAGGATAAGGAAGTTGTGTGCATTCCTAAAGAAGGATGAATTGCACAAGTATTGGGCTAAGACTAGCTGGATCCATCCAGCAGGAATGTCTGATTAGACAAAGTCTTGCAGCCACACCAACAAATCTACAAAGGACAAGTAGTCTGTACTCATCTCTGAGGAAAGCATAAGTAGCTCCTCTATGAGCAGTAAGGAAGAGGCACACTGTACTCAACTGATCAGACTCACTATGCAGAAGGTTCAAACAGTCAAGTGGTATCATCAGCTGAATTGATGGCTGATAGTCATATGAACAGTATCTGTGCAAATGTTGAGGGGGATACTATCAAGCTAAGATACTCCTGTTGATGGGAAGGTTGCTGGACAAGCTTGAATCTTACTCAAAGTTTCCCCAACACAGAATAGATCAGCATTATTGCTGAGGATTAGCTTGTCCCCATGGACATTGCAGAAGCTAAGAGGGAAACTACCCAAGTGATGGCATCTACTGGAAGAAGGCAAGTCAATCAGCTTATAAGAACAGCTGGATTGCTCCAGCTGTGGGTGATACAAGTCAGCACATTCATATTGGAGTAGCAGTGTAAAGAAAGACTTGGTATCAGAATGAAAGGATGATTCATGGAAAGATCATTGAAGGCTCAAATGGTATCAAAGTCCAGCAGCTGCAGAAGAACATTCAGCCTCATGAGTAGAGAAAGCTGGTAGTTACATCAATGGTGTCATCTACAATCAGCTAGAGGGAGAAGAGAATCACAGCAGAGAAGCTCTTCCCTATCTATTCAGAAACCAATAAGGGATTGATCAAGTAGTCATCAAGTGTGGAGATCAATGTAATGATCAAGATAGTACTCAGTGGGCTGAATACTCTGGTGCTACTAATTAGAAAGCTGGAGCCAAAGGCAAGTCAGTTGTTAAAGAAGGGGAGAAGTTCTGGCTCAACAAAAAGATATTGTGCAAGGTGCAATAGAGTGGCTAAGCATCAACATGGATTGAGCTTGATGAAATCACCTTCATTTGTTGAATGGAGCTCGACGAAATCACCTTCATTCATCGAACAGAGCTCGACGAAATCAGAAGCATTCGTCGAATGGAGCTCGATGAAATTTGAATATTTTGTTGAACTCAAAATTACCTAACAAAAATTTTATGGCATCAGAACCATAACATCCAGATAAGTAGAATCTTTTTATTTTGATATTCTACTAGTGTAATCTAAGTTACTAGGAATCCTGTTTGTCATAGCAGGACTATGTATATATAGATTAAGTTTCAATAAGTTAGGGAGCATAAGGAAGAACTCAATCCTGAGTTTCTCCTGACTGATAAGTGGTTGACATGTTTATCATGCCACTAGATGAAGTCTAGTTTCAACACCATCTAGATTGATATTGGGTATGTTGAACTTGGTATAGCTTTAGTTGCTCCATGTCATACTTGTGTTGCAGGATTCACTTCCCTTGCAGGTAGATAAGTTCTTGATGTGATATCAAGATTATAAAGACCATTAAGTGGTATCAAAACTTAGATGGACTCAAGTGTCAAGCAGAGGGAGTGACAGGGATGCACCTGTTAAGCGGGAGCAAGCTCAGCACCTACAGAAAAGATGATAGGAAATGCTCCTATTAAGGGGGGAGCATGTCCAGCACTTGCTGGAACAGGATCAACCTCCTGTTAAGAAGGAGCAAGCAGCTGCTGTAATAGATCAGCTGTCATAACTGCTGATCAGTTTGTCTTAAGGACAATGCACAGACCAAGGGGGATATTATGTATGACATAGTCTTAATCTTCTCTGAGACTGAGAAGTAATACTACTGCTGAGAAGACAGCCTGGCTGCTAAAGAAGAAGAACAGCTAGCAGCCAGCTCAAGTGGATCCCTGGTTCACTTAAGAGTTTAGGGGCTATAGTGATGTGGTGCATCAATGATATCACCACAAGTGGATGTTGATTCTGTAAATACAACATCAGCAAGTAGAACTATGTTAGCAGCTAGCTCAAATGCTATAGTGTTGTGTTGTATCATTGTATCAACACAGAAGGTATGACTCCTAATCTAGTAGACTGATCACTAGGATGATTTCCTTAGTAGTATCAATATAGGACTTTGTCTAGGATCAAGAGATAATCTCTCCCATGATATTTTCTACTCACTCAATAGATATACCTATTGAAGAAGATAAAAAGGGTGAGATATGTGTGGCTATACATAAGGGGCAATGCTTCTAGTGGTGCTCTACTAAAGTATTAAGTGGTATAAAGGAGAGTTCATATTACTTGAGCAATTGCTCAAGTAGTATGAGGATGCATTGACTTAACTTATTAAGTCAATGCAATTAATTTGAGTACATTGTATTCATAGAGCATAAGCTAGCAGTTGTAGCAGATTATAATCTACAGCTGCATGAATTTATTCTGCCTATTATGTTAATGCCTCTTAGTATTGCTGGGTGTTCTGCCTTCTTCAAATAGGGGGAGATTGTTGGGTCCATTGCCCATAATGTTCCCTAGAGTGGATTTGAAGAGGCATCACCATCAAGACTCAGAGTATAGTTGTATTTGATGTGTGCTTAAGTTCATGCATGCATGTAGTCCTTGATTGGATAGGTGAACAAAAGGAGTAAGCTGGAAGTCAGCTAATTTGACTAAGGTAAAAACGTCGAGACAGCTAAGAAGAATATCTCAGCATAATCACTGAGACAACTGAGAAGGATTCGTTGAGACAGGTTAGAGTTTGTTGAGCTGAGCTCACAATTCGTCGAGCTCATTTGAGAATTCATCGAACTGAGCTCAGAGTTCGTCGAGCTCAACTCACCATTCGTCGAGCTAAGGTTAAAGCTTGAGATTTTGAGTTTGTCGAGCTCAGTTGAGAATTCATCGAACTGAGCTCAGAGTTCGTCGAGCTCAGTTCACCATTCATCGAACTCAGTTCAAAGTAAGACAGTCTAAGCCATTATTTTTTAAAACACAGAAAATTGGCTAAGGCAGAAAACGTTGAGTGAGGCAAGCTCACTCAACGCTCTCAACGCCTAAGTTCCAGAAAGCTTTTTCTAAGGCAAAAAGTGTTGAGTGATGAAGAGACACTCAACGCTCTCAACGCTAGAGAAGCAAGAAGATTTTGCCTAAGGAAAAAGCATTGAGACAGCTGAGAAGCTCAATGCAAAAGCGCTGAGAGAAATGTTCGTCTCAGCAAAACCACTGAGACAGGAGTTAGTATCAGCACAACCGCTGAGATAAGTGTTTGTCTCAGCTGAGAACAAGAAAGCGCTGAGATAGTTAAGCAGAAAAATGGTTAAGGAAAAAAGCGTTGAGTGGAGGTTGATCACTCAACACTGTCATCGCCTAGTAAAGACATAATTTTGTCTAAGGAGTTTGACATTGAGTGATGCTCACTCACTCAACGTCAAGCAGCAGAAAGCTGATAAAGCAAGTTGGCGTTGAGTGAAGCTTAATCACTCAATGCCTAGTAATAGATTAATATGATGATAAGTAATTTGGCATTGAGTGAAGGTTACTCACTCAACGCCAAGAGACAGAAAATCTATCTAAGTGTTTTGGCGTTGAGTGATGCTTACTCACTCAATGCCTATGCTAATGTTGTTTGATTTTTGTCTAAGTCCACAACTAATTACATCAGCAAGCCAACAAGTCAATATATTTCAAATTAGTGGCGGGATGGCTACAGCACGCGACAAATGTTGTCGTAGACCAACTGTACGACAGTTGGCATTAAAGCAAAGTTATTGCTGGCCATTAATTGTACGGGGCCCACTACTCAAGAGCCGTTGGGAAAAAATCAAATAAAAGAAAGAGGCCTTTATAGAAAGAGGTAGCTTTTGGAGGAAAAAGCAACAAGATAGTTCTTATTCTCCGCCATTGTTGTGGAGCTGAAGAACAGGAAGCTCAAGTCTACGAGACAGAGAGCAAGATAGCTGTTAGAGTCAACATCTTCGACAACAAGTTAGCTGTTGTCTTCTTCATTGACTTTAGCAATTCAGAATATTTCTCTGAGAAAAGAGGAAGCAGCCAAGGGTCGACCCTTGCTGCAAGTTCTTCACAGTTCCAGCTTTACAAGCAACATCCTGAAGATCTTAATCTGGAAGCTGTGAAGAGAAGAAGCTTAAAGAAGCAGAAATCTGAAAGAAGGCTAAGGGGACTTTTCCTCTGGAGTAAAAGTTAGGGTTGAATCACCTCAGCCCAGGAAAGGAAAAAGAGGCAGAGCTATCTTAGTCTACAAAGGTTGAGCTGAGATTTTCTCAGCTCATATAGCAGCAATTAGCTGCAGTAACTTCTCAGCTCCAGTAGTAAAATCCCTGGTTCTGTGAAGTAGTAGTTAGGGATGAGCTTTAGGCACCGTTCAGAAAGAAGCAGAGCATTGTTCTACAAGTCACTTCCAGCTCAAGTAAATATACACTTATTGTTGTGGAAGTAGTTAATACTATGTACTTCTTAGTTCAATAAAGGTAGACCCGGGATCTAAATTCCTGTAGTCATAAGTTGGGCTGAGTTTACCTCAGTCAAGAAGCTTAATACAGAGAAACATCTCATGTGTCAAGAGTTCCCACAAAACCATTCATCTTGTAGGATCCAAGTGTGGATCTGAGTGTAGGGCCTTTTGGCCTGAGGTAGGTGACAAGGTTGTCACTGCGTTGTAGGTACCTGGAAAGGTACTGAGGCAGGTACCGGTTGGGTACTGAGCTATAGGAGTTTTGCAGCACTCTGAGAGTAGGGCCTTATGCATGTAGTTGTAGGGCTAAAAAGCCCGAGCTGTAGGACTGAGAGCTAAGGCTGAGGTAGGTGGCTTGAGGGTCACTGAGTGTAGGAGCACTGTAGTGCTCTGAGGTAGGATCCTTTGTGGATCTCAGGTAGGGTTGTCCTCCCAGTCTAAGTTTAGGGCTTAATAGCCTGAAGTAGGTGGTTTGCTAACCACTAAGTTGTAAGCCCTTGTGGCTGAAAAGTAAGTCTTGGATGTGACTTAGAGATCCTGAGGGATCTGAGGTGTAAGCTCTTTGGAGCAGGTTTTGGAGAAGTGCCTAATCAGATAAGATAGTTGGATAGGTGGGAGGGAAAGTGGATGTACCCATTTAGACCACTATAAATCACTTTGTGCTTTTCTATATTGTTTTTCTTATGTAGGTTATGTACATCTTGAAAGCATAAAACAACTAAAAGTCAAAGCTCTTAAAGAAAAACATAAAAGAACTTAAAAGAAACCAATAACCTATTCACTCCCCTCCCCCCTAGGTGATTTAGTTATCTTTGAAATAAAGACTTTCAAGTAACATGTTGGCTACATCATGTTCAATAGAAGTAATAAAGGACTTTTTCGACTACAATAGCTGGACTTATATTTATATCATTTATATCGGTCTGAAGAGTGTTCTAACGGTCTGCTGCTGAAACTAAGCAGTAGATTGTGCTCTTATTCAAATTAATTTGAAAGTCATTCTTTACTGTAATAATTAAGGTGTCTTAAGAGGAAAAGAATAATATATATTGATTTAAATTCCTAGTTGTTAGAAGAACATTCCTTATGCATAATTCCTAGTTGTTGGAGGATTTCCTTTTCAGCAGCAAGGACTTTACCGATGCAGTCCTCTATATAAAGGACTTAAAAAATTGAACACAACACAAGAGACACGCGCGCATACACAAAAATTGATATTTTTGTGCAGGATTTTTGCAAGTGCTCAAGCTCTTGAATTTCTCCATGTCTTTAGCAACTACAAACCCTAGAGAGACAACCTCTAAGGCTCAACAGACTCATATTCCTTTTAAAGATCTATCTCTCTTTGAAAATAATTTTGTATTCAGTCTAACTTATTTCAAGTAGAAATCTTCAAGTGTTGATTAAGGAAGAAAAATCTTTCACAGTGCTTCTACAAAAGACTCAAATATTGATGTTTGAGTCAAATCCTTTATAATTACTCTAAAATTGAATGGTCCTTGTTAGATCTGAGTCTGTTGTAGGATTCCAGTGGAGATCTGAGTCTATTGTAGGATTCTAGTGGGAATCTGAGTGTAGGATTATTGTGATCTGAGTGTAAGATCATTGGAGAAGATCTGAGTGTAGATCTCTGGGTGTAGAGATTGAGATAGGGCTATTGTTGTCCTGAGTGTAGAACCTTGTGTTGGAGGTATGAGGTAGGGGATTATTGTTGTTCCTGAATTATAGTAGTCAAGGACTTTGAGTGTAAGATCATTTGATCTATGTAAATTGGAGAAGTTGGCCGAATCTAACACTTTGCTAGATAAGTGAAGGGGGAAAGTAGATGTACACATAATTGGGTAACCACTATACATCTTGGTCTACTATACTTTGATTGTGCTGTGTTGATTCTTTGTTGTGCTTAATTTAAGAAAAATCAAAGAAAAGCCTAAAAATCTTAACACGCCTATTCACTTCATCTAGTTGATTAGACCACCCATATATTTCAAGTGGTATCAGAGAGAGGTTGTTCAAAAAGGCCTAATAGTTGAACAAGATCCCTAAGGGTATTACAAGGCTAAGTACCATGACTTCTAGAGAGACCTATAAGTAGTTGAGCTTTTTGAAGCTTCATATCTACAAGAAGGAGAACTTTTGTATTTGGAAGTAAAGGGTTAAGCTATTTATAGAGGTCTCTGACCCTGGAATCTTCATTACTATTGAAGAGGGACCCTTCATCCCCATCTAGGTCCCAACTATTGATGCAAATCTAAAGGTGCCAAAGAAACTTTCAGAAATGACAAAGGACGAAATCATCCTTGCTACTATGGATAAAAAAGAAAAAGATATTACAGTTAGTGTTATTGATAACTCCACATTCCAAAACCTTATTCACTGTCAAATAGACAAGGAGATTTGGGACACATTGATAGTACATATGGAATGTACAGAAGAGGTAAGGGATGATAGTAAATCTTTATTGAACTAATAATATGAAGCCTTCAAGCAAGAGAAGAAGGATTATAGAAGATTTCTATAAGAAGATCGTTAGGATAGTGAATTGATTGAAGAATTATAGAAGAACCTTCAGCAACTATGAATTGAATGACAAGTTTTTAAGATCCCTTAATAAGGAGTAGGACATTAAGATATGTGTAATAAGAGAGATAAGAAATATGGGCAATATCCATCCTCAAAATTTGTTTAGGAAGTTGTTGTCCTATGAGTTGCACCTAAATACTAGAAAAAATAAAGAAAGGAACAGCAGAGAGAAATTTATGGCTCTAAAGGCTGAGAATTCCAGAAGAGACAAAGAGAAAGCCTCTTCCCCACCAAGAAGACCAGCTGATTCAGAAGAATCTAAACCCAACACCTTTGAAGATGAACTGCCCGTTAGAGATATGGCCTTGTTCACAAGGCAGCTGAAGAAAATGCTGAGAATGAGGAAGCAATGAAAGAACAAACCATCTTCCTCATCTAGCTCCAAGAAGCATCACAATAACTTGGATAGGTCAAGAAGAGACCCCAAAAGGGACGGGTATGAGTCTAAACAGAACAAATATATTTTTGATGAAGCAATTTGCTTTAGGTGCAGATAATTAGGACATATGATTGTTGGCTGCAATCAAATAGAAAAGACAGTAACAAATCCGAGGAGAAGAGGTATCACCCCGAAAAGAAGTCTGAGAAGAGCCTCTTAGCTAAGAAGTAAAAGACCTTGAGTAACAGTGACTCAATATCATCTGAATTTGAAAAAGAAGAGGCCTGTGTTAGGCAAGTTGCACTGACAGAAGAAGTGGAACATGTTATTGTCATGATGGGCATCAGAGCTCCATTATCACTTTATGATAGTTACACTGAAGAAGAGTAAGAGAGTTGTGGACTCATGGTTATGATAGTAGGGGAAGATCAGGATGGCCTACATTCTGTTGTGGTAAAAATTAAAGCTTCATTGTCTCTTTCAGTATCTGACTATGAGACTAGTGCTGAGTCAGAGACAGGCTCATCATTCAATGATGAGGATAACTCTGAATCAGAAAATAAGATTGATGAGTTGGTTTAGAAAAATGGTGCTATCCTTGAGCACTATATAAGAGCAAAAATCTTGCTAAGAAGCGGGCTGAGGAGATTGAGTTTCTTATACCCTTGAAATCTCAACTTGATGAGAAGTTAGATTAGACCTTTTACATGAACTCTAAGATAATTGAGTTCAAGAAAATAACTGATGTTCAATCCGACATGTTGGTTCAAAAAGAAAGGACCATCAAGAAATTAAAAAGGGAGCTCCTGAATGAGAGAAAACTAGTGGCTAAGTTTTCTATGTCACAAACAATCCTACCCATAATTGATAGCTTCTCTACACCATATAGAAATGGTGTATGGTATGAGAAAATGGGAGGAAAGAAGATATATGCCAAGGGGAAGGCACTAATACAACTAACCATCTTTTAGAAGGTCTTGCTGGCCTCTAACAGCTATGACCAAGAAAGTTTCTATGGACACTAGAAAAATGAATGCTCGACAAGTGGAACAAATGATGTGTACTATGGAAAGAGTGCATTGAAAGGAGATCATGAGGAAATTGAGATGAAAGATCATGGCCCTTTTGTGTTTGGTGCTAACACAAGCACCAAAGGTAAAGTTAAAGCATCCAATAGGAGAACTGTAAGGAAGGTCAAGGCAGTAGTTATGTAATTAAAGTCACATCTAGCACACCACCGCGTGCCATGCAAAGATTCATATGTAGTACTATTCAGATTCCCTTCTGATCACAGGAAAAATCATCCAATTCATGTTGTGAGCAAAAAAAAAGTTATAATAAGTTTGAATGTTGGTTCTGTGGAAAAGTTGACAACTTTTCCATTGATTTTTGGTTCAACCCAATAGTTCCAAGGGCAACTACTGGCAAGCTAGCATCCAAACTTGGAAAAGTCCATCATGCACCTTAGGTTGGTCAGAAGCTGAACTAAGTTTTCAATGGTAATAAGAATCTAGGACCCAATAAGATTTGGGTGCCTAAGAAGAAATGATTTACTTTTATAGGTATGTCCAAAAACCAACCACACTCATATCTGATATTTGGACAGTGGATATTCTATGCACATGACAGGAACAAGAAACCTATTGACTGAGTATTTATCAGTATAAGATGGTCCAAAAGTTATTTTTAAAGGAATGGGTAAAGTCTATGGCAAGATATCCAATGGCATATTCATTATCACAAGGGTAGCTTATGTAGAAGGATTGTAGTACAATTCTAGTCAGCATAAGTCAACTATGTGATCTTGGTTATGTGATTGAATTTCATAAGGATGAGCGTCTGATTAATAAATCTGATGAGATCATACTAACTGGCACTAGGAGTGGGAATATTTCTTGTCTTAATCTCTTGTGCTCAAACTTTGATTCTTCTACTTTTCTTATAGTTGATAATATAGCATCTCTCTGTGTGCGATTGCAAAAAAGACTAACTCATATTAACTATAACACTGTTAATAAGCTCTTGATAGAAAATCTAGTTAGAGCAAGTCCCAAGTAGAAATGTGTTTAAGATAGGTCTTGTCATGTATGCGAAATGGACAAGCAAAAAAAGGCCTCATTCAAACCAGTTGGGGTTAAGGATTTCACTAGGTGCTTACACTGACTACACTTTGATTTTTATGGTCATATGTCTATTCACAACTTAGGAGGGAAAGTTTATACACTTGTAATTATTGATGATTTTTCTAGGTTCACACAGATGTCCTTTCTCAAACAAAATTCAAATACACTAGTAGTATTCACTACCTTTATTAGACAAATCCAAAATAAAATAGGCAGTTCTGTGGCCAAAATCAGAAGTGACCATCAAATTAAATTTCAATCAGGATCCATGACAAAGTTCTGTAAAAGCAGGTATCTTTCAAGAGTTTTTCTCTCTTAGGACTCTACAATAAAATGGAGTTGTAGAGAGAAAGAATAGAACCCTTATTAAAGTTAGTAGAACTATGAGGAGTGACTCTTCACTTATAGAATATTTTTGGACAAAGGCTGTCAATACAGATTGTCATGTGCAAAATAGGACATTAATCAATAAGAATTACAATATTACTCCCTATGAGCCGGTGAAAGGTAGAAAACCAACCTTTGACTACTTCAGAAGCTTCAAAAGTAAGTGCGTATGTTAAAAAATGGGAAGCACTATCTAACTAAATTTATTGAAAAAGCTTATGCGGATTTTTTTGTTGGATATAGCTCTCATAGCAGAGCATACATGATATTACACAAAAAGACTGAAGTAGCAGAAGAATTCATTCATGTTATATTTGATGAGATCGACCTGATCTATAAAGTCAACCTAGTTCTTCTAGTACTGTAAGTACTGAGCAAAAGATGGAAGATCTCTCTATCAATGACAAGTAAAAATCTTGTGTAATAACTCTACCTGATGCAATGATCGCAGAAGAAATCCATCCAACAAAAGAAGTACAGGAGGCTGCAGAAGGGGCACAATAGGCTAAGACAGAAGTTGAGCTTGAAGCACAAGAGAGTGCGGGAAGATTACCAACAGCTACTAGACACCTAAGAGATCACCAACAAAATCATATCATTGGTGATATAAGTCAAGGAGCCCAAACAAGAAGAAGCACAATGGATGAAATACTCCACTTGAGCTTACTTTCTCATGTAGAGCCAAAAAGTTTGAAGAAGTCAACTCTAATACATCCTGGATATTGGCTATACAAGAGGATTTGAACTAGTTCAAGAGGTGCAAAGTCTAGAAGATATTCCCAAGTCTCCATAATGACAATGTCATTGGAACAAAATGGATGTTCAGGAATAAGATGGATGAACAAGGAGTTATTGTCAAGAATAAAGCAAGGCTGATTGCAAATGGATATAGATAGGTAGAAGGCATAAACTTTGATAAAACCTTTACACTAGTAGCCAGACTTGAGATAATTAGGTTGTTTGTTTTTTAGTCTAAAGTGGTCTTCCCGATTTCCGGTTGTGGCTGTCCTGGATCGTGGTGATTCTCTGATGTATGATTCGTCTATGTCGTTTCTAGCATGTGCAACTCACAAAGACTTTGAGGTATATCAAATGGATATGAAGTATATCTTCCTCAATAGAGTATTGAAAGAGGAAGTAAATGTAGGACAACCTCCAGGTTTTGTTAATTCATCTCACCCTAGCTATGTCAATTATTTAAAGAAAGTTTTTTATGGTCTCAAACAGGCACCTAGAGCTTAGTATGAGATCATGTCTAACTTTCTCATTTAAGATAAATTTTCAAGGAAAAAGATAGATAAGACATTATTCCTAAGGGAAGTAAAAGGCAAGATCTTACTTGTCCAAATATATGTAGATCACATAATCTTTAGATCTACAGATGATAACCTTTTTAAAAGGTTTGCTAACCTTATGTAAGAGAAATTTGAAATGAGCAGTGTATGAGAGATAAAGTACTTCTTAGGACTTCAAGTAAAGCAATATGAGGGTAGAACATTCATCTCTTAGACCAAGTTCACAAAAGAGCTCATTAAGAAGTTTGTAATGGAGAGTGAAACCTTTATGTGGACTCCAATGGGCTCCGATGGGCTCTGATGTCTCTCTAGATAAGGATGAAAAGGGAAACCTTTTAATGATACCATTTATAGATACATCATTGTATCTCTTCTCTACCTAACTGTTGGGTATTGTATCCACAATGTATCTGATTTGAAGAAGCCCCTGTACAAGCTAAGGTAAATAGACATTATATTTGATGATTTTCTTCAAGATGTGCTTGCAGTTATTCCACGCTAAGTACACACTGATGTCAGGATGCAGTGGGTCAATATACACGGGTCTGCGCAACGTAATCCCTCGTTGAGCAGATCAGTGTGTTGGTCTACGTGTACTCTCTCTATTGGAGTGTACTTACTTTCAAGTACAGGGCTGAGAAAGATCAAGAGCAGACAAGGAGCAAGGATGGGCCAAAGAGCAGCTCTTGGGTGGAAAGACGAAAAATCGTCTAAGTAGAAATCGTCGAGAATCACTAAGTAATTCTCGTCGATTCGATGAGAATCACTAGTGATTCTCGCCGATTCGGCGAGAATCACTCGCTGATTCTTGCCGAGTGTAGCCGGCTGTCTCAATGCCGTCTTGATTTCTGCTTAAGGCAGAATCGTCGAGAATCACTAGTTGATTCTCGCCGAATCGACGAGAATGACTTTGCATTCTCGCTGATCCGTCGAGAATGAATATTGATTCTTGCCGATTCTCTCCGGATGGCTAGATCTTCAGCCAGAATTCTGCCAAGTAGAATTCGGCGAGAATCATAAGTGATTCTCGTCGATTCGTCGAGAATCACCTATGATTCTCGCCGAATTTTCCTTGGGCAAAATTCTTGTGCTCGCTGGACCGGACCAAGTTCCAGGCATTGTTTTGAAACCGGAGCTAGGGTTTCTTTTGGTGGGGACCACAACGGTCATATTGTATGACCTACTGTATAAATACATCGGTATTTTGAACAGTAACTGTACGAACATACAAGAAAGAATATCGAGCCACCGACGTAACCTAGATCGCGAATTTCTCTTCCGCCGCCGCCGTCGTCACTCGGGAAGATAGTCGCCGCCTGTGATCGTGGATACCTCCTGATCTCCCTGTGACAGAAGCTCAGCCAAGCTACGCGTCTCACGTGTCTATCCAGAGATCCTTTGTCTCTTGGTTCGTTGATCAGGAATACCTTCCCTTTCCGAATCAATCGAGACGATCGATCCTAGTGTGACCGTTGGTAGACCTTGCTAGCTTTGCTACGAAGGTTTGATCTTTAAAGCTCAGCCGCCGCACTTCTTGCCGCCGCAGATCCCGAACGTCAAGCTACAGCTCTTCTTGCTGCCGCCGGGTTCGTGGAGATTCATTCTAAGTGAGAGCTAGGTCGTGGACTCTTCGTCTTCGTCAAGAACGCATCATCGAACGAAGAGGGACACTGAGCACTCCACAAGAAGTTTGTATAGTTTATACATTCCATTTTATTTTTGTTGTAAAGGAACGTAGGTTCCTCGTTGTAAGGGTTGGGTGCAACTCGTGGTGGAGGAGTGGTGACTCCTTCGTTTGGAAGGGTTCCTTCCGTTAGTGTGAGGATTGGATTTCAATCCGGTTGGTGAAGAGACCGAGTCGTCCCTTGTTGGGAGATAGGTCGAAGGGGGAAAGTGAACGTACCCAAATCGGGGAACCACTATAACTGCTAGTGTCTGTTTGTGCTGTGTTATTTTGTTTACTTGTGCAGGTAGAATTTTAATTCTGCTAAAATCACTGCAAGACACCTATTCCCCCCATAGGTGAAGGTAGTTGGCACTAGGTGGACTTTCAAGTGGTATCAGAGGGAGGTTGCTCATCAAAGGGGTTAACACCTCGAGTAAGTTCCTGCCACTAGTGTCAAGAAGAAGGCAGATATCTACTATGGACGGACTCAAGTACTCAGGCAAGATCCCAGTGTGCACCAGGCTAAACTTTCCTATCTGGAAGGAAAGGATTAGATTTTACATGGAAGCAGTCGACCCTCGACTCTTCATGGTCGTGGAGGAGGGACCTTATATTCCCACTAAGGCCTCCACCATTGATCCTACCAAAAAGGTGCCAAAGAAGCTTTCTGAAATGGACAAGGACGAGATGGTGCTGGTCGGACTGGACAAGAAGGCACAGAACATACTAATCAGCGCAGTCGATGACTTCATGATGCAGAACTTCTGCAACTACAGGACAGCCAAGGATATCTGGCACAACTTGATTATCCTGATGGAGGGCACAGACGAAGTGAGGGATGATCGGAGATCCCTCCTGAATCAGAAATATGAGGCCTTTAGGCAGGGGTCCAAGGAAGAGATCGGAGTTACCTTCGAGAACTTCCTCAAGATCGTCAATGCTCTCAAGGGATATTGAAGAGTGTTCACTGATGGTGAACTTAATGATAAATTCCTTAGGTCCCTTACTAAGGAATGGGACACGAAGATCTACGCCATCCGAGAGTTTGGCAGATTAGCTGAAACAGATCCGCAAATTCTGTTTGGGAAGCTCATGTCATATGAGCTTCAACTGAACACAAGGAAAGCTGAAGAGGAAGCAGAGAAAGCGGTAGCCAAAGAAAAGACTGTGGCCCTAAAAGCCATTCACTATAGAAAGGGCAAGGGTGCTGCTTCTTCCCGCGCGTGGAAAAAGGATGAGGAGGAAGACTCCGAGCCATGCTCCTCCGGCTCAGAGTTGTGAGAGGAAGATTTCTCCCTCATCACCCGGGAATTCAAGAAGTTCCTCAAGCTGAGGAATCAAAGAAAGAGAGACGGCTCCTCCTCCAGGCATCAGAAGAAAAATTATTCTTCTGACAGGTATGCTTCCAAACCGAACAAACATCGCTCCTCTGACATTATTTGTTTTGGATTCAATAAGCCAGGACACATCGTGGCTGATTGCCAACAAGGCAAGAGAGAGAAGGGAAAGGGAGAGGAGCATAGGTCCCTTAGAGACAAGAAGAAGGAGAGGAGCTACATCGCCAAAAAGTCAAAGACACTAAGTGAGTCTGATTCCTAAGACTCCAGTGATGATGAGGAAGCCTACTTCGGGCTGGTGGGTCACTCTGACTCAGAAGGAGAATGCCCCCCATTCACTGGGAAGGTAAAAGCTCGTACCCCCCTCTCTGACTCTGACTATGAGTCTCCTGATGATGATCTCGAGGACAGCCCATCTGCCCAAGAAGCTGAGCTCCTCGAAAAGTATGAGCTTTTGCTCAACACCTTCGAGGAATGCCGCAAGAGATTGAGGGCTCAGAAAAAGGAAGTCAAATTCCTTAAGGTCGAGGGTGTCTCCCTAAGGGAAGAGATCACTAGCTTGATTTCTCTCCGACAGGAGCACCTGTACCTGATCTCTAAGCACTCAGAGTCTCTAAGTCTCCTTGACCTTAAATAGGAAGAAATCAATAAGTTGGAAGAATAACTTACGGTAGAAAAGAAGATTGTCCAAAGCTTCTCTATGCTAAAGACTGTTCTTCCACTGGTTGATACCTTCTCTACTCAGGCTAAGGGGGCTGTCTTGGGGCATGTGGGTGTGCCTGGTAAATAATCCAGGAGAAACAAAAAAGCAGAGGAGAAATAAGGCTGCTAAGAAGGCCTCTACTGCAGAAAAGGGAAAGGCCCCACTCAACCCTGTCGTATTCAGGAAGCCTGGCTATCCCTGCAATGAACAGGACTTTGAGTCAACTTATGACCACTTCTTCCGGCCCTCGGTTGAAAAGCCCAAGAGCCGGTATGAGGGGTGGGCCTTCCCCCGCAACTTTGGCGAGAGTGTCTTCAAGGCACCTTATGAGGAAGTTCAAATGGAGGATTATGGCCACTTCTCTAGCGGCCATAATAGGAAGCAGGCACCCAAGGCCAAGCCTGTTACACTGAGAAACCAGGAGGTGAAGAAATCATGCGACTGTTGTCATCATGATGCCTCCACCTCCAGGTCCGAGGCCCCGGCTGAACCTCCCGTTCCAAGGGTGAAGCAGGTGCCTAGGAGAAAGTATAACAGATTTAACTGCTAGTGCTGTGGCCCACCAGCCCGAAGTATAATAGGGGGAGATTGTTAGGTATTGTATCCACAATGTACCTGATTTGAAGAAGCCCCTGTACAAGCTAAGGTAAATAGACATTGTATTTGATGATTTTCTTCAAGATGTGCTTGCAGTTATTCCACTCTAAGTACACACCGATGTCAGGGTGCAGTGGGTCAATATACACGGGTCTGCGCAATGTAATCCCTCGTTTAGCAGATCAGTGTGTTGGCCTATATGTACTCTCTCTATTGGAGTGTACTTACTTTCAAGTACAGGGCTGAGAAAGATCAAGAGCAGACAAGGAGCAAGGATGGGCCAAAGAGCAGCTCTCGGGTGGAAAGACGAAAAATCGTCTAAGTAGAAATCGTCGAGAATAACTAAGTGATTCTCGCCGATTCGACGAGAATCACCGAATCGTCGAGAATCACTCGCTGATTCTTGCCGAGTGCAGGCGGCTATCTCAATGCCGTCTTGATTTCTTCTTAAGGCAGAATCGTCGAGAATCACTAGTTGATTCTCACCGAATCGATGAGAATGACTTTGCATTCTCGTCGATCCGTCGAGAATGAATATTGATTCTTGCCGATTCTCTCCGGATGGCGAGATCTTCAGCCAGAATTCTGCCAAGTAGAATTCGGCGAGAATCATAAGTGATTCTCGCCGATTCGTCGAGAATCACCTATGATTCTCGCCGAATTTGCCTTGGGCGAAATTCTTGTGCTTGCTGGACCGGACCAAGTTCCAGGCGCTGTTTTGAAACCGGAGCTAGGGTTTATTTTGGTGGGGCCCAACACGGTCATATTGTATGACCTACTGTATAAATACATCGGTATTTTGAACAGTAACTGTACGAACATACAAGAAAGAATACCGAGCCGCCGACGTAACCTAGATCGCAGATTTCTCTTCCGCCGCCGCCATCGTCACTCGGGAAGATAGTCGCCGCCTGTGATCGTGGATACCTCCTGATCTCCTGGCGACAGAAGCTCAGCCAAGCTATGCGTCTCACGTGTCTATCTAGAGATCCTTTGTCTCTTGGTTTGTCTATCAGGAATACCTTCCCTTTCCGAATCGATCGAGACGATCGATCCTAGTGTGACTGTTGGTAGACCTTGCTAGCTTTGCTACGAAGGTTGGATCTCTAAAGCTCAGCCGCCGCACTTCTTGCCGCCGCCGATCCCAAACGTCAAGCCGTCGCTCTTCTTGCTACCGCCGGGTTCGTGGAGATTCATTCTAAGTGAGAGCTAGGTCATGGACTCTTCGTCTTCATCAAGAACTCATCATCGAACGAAGAGGGACACCGAGCACTCCACAAGAAGTTTGTATAGTTTATACATTCCATTTTATTTTTGTTGTAAAGGAACGTAGGTTCCTCATTGTAAGGGTTGGGTGTAACCCGTGGTGGAGGAGTGGTGACTCCTTCGTTTGGAAGGGTTCCTTCAGTTAGTGTGAGGATTGGTTTTCAATCCGGTTGGTGAAGAGACCGAGTCGTCCCTTGTTGGGAGATAGGTCGAAGGGGGAAAGTGGACGTACCCAAATCGGGGAACCACTATAACTACTAGTGTCTGTTTGTCTGTGTTGTTTTGTTTACTTGTGCAGGTAGAATTTTAATTCCGCTAAAATCGCTGCAAGACACATATTCCCCCCCCCCCCCCCCATAGGTGAAGGTAGTTGGCACTAGGTGGACTTTCACTAACTGATAACAAACCAGACATAATATTTTCTACCTGTGTTTGTGCCAGATATCAAGTGAACCCTAAGGAATCTCACTATTCATATATTAAAAGAATTTTAAGATACCTTAAAGGTACACAAAATCTTGGCTTATGGTACCCAAGGAGTCATGATTTTGAGCTGATAGGATTTTCAAATGTAACTTTACAGGATGCAAGGAAGACAAGAAAAGTACCTCAGGTATATGCTAATTCCTATGGAAAAGGTTAATTTCCTAGAGCAGCAAGAAGAATACTAGTGTTATTATCACAACATTTTAGTTAGAATACATATTTGCTGGAAGTTGTGCCCAACTGCTATGGATTCAACATTAACTACGAGACTATAATATCTGGCTAAGTAGAACTCTTATATTCTGTGATTCATCAAGTGCAATATCAATTCCTAAAAATCCTATGTCACACATTAGGACCAAGCACATTGAGATTAGGTATCACATTATCATAGAGCATGTTGAGAATGAAGATATTTGCATTGAGTTTGTCCCTATAGACAAACAAGTTGCAGACATCTTCACCAAGTCTCTAAATGAAGAGAAATTCAATTTCTTCAAAATTGAATTAGGCATATTAAACTTTGAGTAATTTTCATGTCAAGCTATTCCTTTCAATTATCTATCATGCCTTATTTTTTTTGCAAATTATATGTTATGCATATTAGTATATATTAGGCATTTAACAAAGTTGTAGGAGATTAGTTAAAAAGAAAAATATCAGCTTGACGGGAAACACAAGTCAAATTTCTATCAATAAGGAAAGATATTAACACACCATATTCAAATATGTTCTCGTATATTACCTCTTCAACTTTTGCTATATATATATATACTATATTTAAAAGAAATATAAAATGGAACTCATGGAAAGGTAAATAAGACATATTCTCAAGGCAAATAAGACGTCAGGCAAATCCCAGCCATTCATTATTTTATAACGGTTCGGCCCACATAATAAGCACCAATCCACGAAGTCCCCGTTCATTTTTATCCCTACCAAAGTCGGAACCCCTCCTCCCACGAAATCTCTTCTTCACTCGCCTAGGGCATCTCCCACAACTTCAGTGACCCTCTTCCCCCGCGCATGGGAAGCAATCAGCATTCACACAGGAGTGTGTCCTGACTTGATATGCGGCTCGCCCTGAGGACCCTCTCGCCAACAAGCTGTCCGATGAAGCAAGCTCCATACACGTTGCACGGCGGCCAGAGCCATTGGAGAACGCTACACTTAACCCACGCCCTATGGAGGTGGACTTCAGACAGGATGACCAAAGGCTCACTCACCGAGAAGTAAGGAATATGATCGAGGAAGAGTACACCCAGTGATGCAGGCTAGTCCTTTTGAGCGTTTTGGTGGCCGACAAAACAAACGTGACGCTCTCGAATAACTCTCACGTCACACTCAAGCATTTAACGCAGTAGCGGTTTAATTAATATTGTTACTATTTAAAGATTACGGGGGGTTCGCGAGGCCCCTTAAGATAATACCAAGGCGATAGGCCAAGGTCCTCTCAAGCGAAAAGAACCCACACGGTTCAGTTGAGCGTTGTTGTACCAAAAGAGAATCCACCGAAAACAAAAGATTCGGACGAGGGTGGTTCTCTCCCATCAAAATAAAACGAGAGCCGCCACGCCTCACGAACTTAAACGAAAGAAATAAACACGACAATAACTAAAATAAATTAGCCACGAAAATTCACGCGTTGCACAAGCCACGCAATTTGCCAATGCCACAAGATCTATCTAAAGAAGAGAAACACATAAAGGTGAAAATGTTCGTTACCCAACCAGATTTGATGAATCCGGTTCACTCTAATAGAATTGTTCTTCAACGGCTCCGCCAGAGTTACGCCGGAGGGAGAGAAATCTGTCGCCTTCTTCGTATCACGCTATATTTGGAAAGTCACAGATAAGATCTTCTCAATAGGGTAGTAATATCTCCACTTATGGCAGGAGAGAGAAAAGGTGGTAGGTTTGTGGTATATTTAAGGAATGATATATTCCAAATATGGTGGGTTAAGGGATGAATATGGTAGAGGATCTTTAAGGTTTTAGGAAGGGGAATAGGGTGGGGGTCGGATTTGGTGAGGAGGAGGAGGAGGGCTCAGGTGAGAGGTTGGCTGGCCTGGTTTGTGAAGAAGGGTGGTGGTGGGGCTCTAGTTTTGGAGAGGTGGGGTTGCTTGGTTTTAGAGGGAAGGGGCTGCTCGGGTTGAGGGAGTTTGGTGGTGGCCGGACTTGTGAGGGTGGAGGTGGCGGCTTGGAGGTTGGGGAAAGGAGATGGCTCGGGTAGCAAGGAGGCAAAGTGGAGATGAGGAAGGAGGGGAAGGGTGGCCGGCGACCAACACAAGAAGAAGAAGAAGGGGAGAGGAGAATTTCGGCCCAAGGGAGAGAAGGAGGAGAACTTTAAGAGGAATTTCAACTTTTCTTTTCATTAAATAATATCAAAATATGAAGATACATGCCTATTTATAGGCTACACCACTCCATCTCCACCATACATATTAAAAATACTCATGATGGCTAATTGCACCCATCATGACATGAAATAAAACTATAGTTCGCAACATGAAATAAGATAACGAGGATGGTTATAGGTCTCCATCTTACATGAAATTAAAACATGAAATAGAATGATAATTCGAAATAAAAACACATAATAAAATATATTATTACTCAATAATAATTTATTAAAATATATTATTAATAAATAATAATTGGGCTTGCGCTCCGGATGGCTATTTTGGCGACGTGCCACCTGGTAGTCTGCGAGCATGTCGTCGCCGTACTCAAGTTATTGTGGGCCGTCGTCTCCATCCATATGTACCGGGTCACCATCATCGTCAGAGGGAGGACGTTCAGAAACAACCATTCGTGGGAAGTCGGCTCCATCAATCCTCCCCCTCTTAAAAATATTCATCACTGATGAGTATATCTGTGTGTACTCGCCTAGAAGGTCATCGACGGGGAAGAAGAACCTGCATGGCAAAAGGTGGTCTTGGAGGGACCTCAAATACGCGTTAGCCAAAGAAGGAAAAAGAATTTCAACAACATCCACCAACATACCTCCGATGGAGACCGAGAAGGAGAACAATCCTAGGAAACTGTCACCACCCAACCTAATAGAAAGCATAGTGGAAAATATATACGGAGAGGTAGACATTTCAAGTGGCATAAAATCATAAAGCGTAAAGTATGTAACGATGAAAATAGGAGCTATGCCCAAATCAGTGGAAACTTTTAAAAGAAATGTCATGTCACCAAACTTCCGTAAAATTCGTAAAGAATAGACTAGCCGATTCGTTATTATTTCTAAGGTGCCCGGGAGCATCAGTTCAGGGGTGAGACAAGCCAAAACCAAATCAATCACATAACGGTGGGAGACTTTCTGACACAAACTCGCAAGTAAATTAAAGGACGCATTTTGATGGATTAAAAGGATAAGAATGCGCCTAATTAACTTAAAACCATGTGGGGTGAACCCATGTGCAACATGACTAAAATTAATAGTATAAAATAATGGAACTATGTCAGGTGGCACGTGTGCTTTAAATTAAAAAATTATTTCAGTGGAGCCTAACGTTTTCGTTTTAAATTTGGAATTAAATTTTGATTTAAAAATTTTGTAATGAATAGCCAACAGAAAACGCTCGTCACCAACTACGTTTACCCATATCCATCTAAGTAAGCCTAATGGGGAGGCGGTAATAATAAACTTCTCCAAATATAAAGGGCTAGAAATGACTAGCATGTGTCCTAACAAATCATCTACTTGAGTTAAATGAACCGGAGGGAGAGTCGACATGGGTGATTCCGTAGGGGGAATTAAGTCACACTCAACGTCAAAACACGGATTACTCGCCCAAGAACAAGCCTCTGGTTATAGGCCGTTAAAATCATAGGGAAAATTAAACAGTGGATTCATCCTCACTGAAAACCCAGCTGACATGTCTTCCAATTCATTAGATATATCATTTAATTCAGAATCAGTGGTCATAGCATAGGTTGGCAAAATCGTATTCGACAAAATTTCTAAACAGTTTTGGGCTTCTGGCGAAGGAGCTAACATCAAAGAAATGTCTATCGGGTCCTCAGTGCTACCGTCATCCACAAATAAACTTCTCAGACTGGATAAATCTTCCAAAACATCACATCCTTCGCTAAACAAATCTTCACACGAAGTAGGTACACTGTCTAAATAAGGATGGAGGGTTGGGCAAATCGAATCCCGGGGAGAATCTAAATTAGTATGACCCTCAAGCAACGATGATAATATCAATGAACTATCTCTCGGATGTGCACCACTAAGATAATCTCAAGATAAACATCCATCCCAAGGTGACTCTTCCAACACCGTTGAAACATCTACCAATCCTAGATCATTCATAATAATATTATGATCCTCACTCGCACTTATCTGACTGGATTGATCTAACGGGGAAGCTAAATAAATAAGCACCTCAATATGTTCCAGGATAGAAGGAACTAGCACGTGTTCTAGCAGGTCATCACCTAAATCAGTAATAGGTAAGCTCTCAATATAGGGTGACTCAGCAGGAATGTCTTCTGACTCAGGGTCATCAGAAGACTCCATAACTATCAAGGGAGACGCCTCAAAAACATCGCCGAAAGGAAGAAGAGACGATTCCTCAGAGGAGAAATCCTCGTCACGATCACTAGGGTAACCAATCTCCTCATCGTCACTCAAATCTCCAGCGTATTCAGCCTCGTCCTCAGGGACGGGCACAGTCCTAGACACACCCTTAGACTCAACAGGAGAGTCAATGACTAATCCAGGCAACTCGAGGAGAGACTTAATAGGGCCTATGGGAGTAATCGGGGTAGGATGCTCAATAGAGCCAAGATCAGGTGTGCCACTTGATACATATATCATAATCATTTGCCTACCTTTACGGGTAGGATTACTCTCACTCCGCGAGCTCATGGCAGTCCTAGCAGTCACATGTACAGAACTCGGGATAGGGGACCTCACTATTTCCCTTCCTCTATAGGTGGGTGCAGGTACGCTAGGGGTAGCTATACCAACCTGGGGAAAGGACCTGTCTTGGGATAATATGTCACTCCTATGATCCGGCTTGGTTCTAGTGCCATAACAATACTGGCTATCGGATGTCGGGCTAGTACTAAGGCGGTAGGGGGAATCAAATTTCGCTGAGAGAATTCTTCGCATGTCCGGCCAATCATAAGGATAGCTACCAGCATCGCACTCTTTCTCTTTGTTCAGCCAAAACTCGTGGGCTTGACCTCGCTCTTAACCGCTCTCGGACTACACTAACCTTTAGGTATTCGCCCAATTGATTATATTCGAAATAGGTTTCTACCCTCTCAAGCCAGTATCTAAAATACTTGGGATCCCCATAACCATCATAGGTAAAAATATTAGTGTGTAGATAAGTCAGGGGACGATTGGAAGCGTTAACGTCGAAAGCCATTTCAGTTGTAACCGGAGAGGACACTCGATCCGGATTTTTTGCGAATGCAAAGAAAAGGGGACCTGAACAACCAATTCTAGGAAAGATGAAATTGTTCCCGCTTAGCCACTAAGGTTATAATTATATAAAATAGATTTTCTTGCTGGAAATAATATGAAGATTATTAAATAAAAAAAAATTTTATTTTACTGAAAAAAATAAAAAGAAAATAGGCCGCTATTTGCAGACCAAAATTAAAAATTTATGAAGATTTAATAAAAATAATGACTTAATAAAAATAAAATATTTTTTTGATTTATGACTAATAAAATGATAGAGAATTTCCAGAATTTTATTTTTTTGAAATTTGAAAAAAAATTAAAAATTTTAGGTCGCTATTTGCAGACCAAAATTTAAAAATTTATTTTTATGAAATACCATGCAACGAGTGAGTGCATGTTAACGTGCCAAATAAGAGGGGGAGGGTGCCAATTAGGAAATTGACGTGAACCTCCATCTGATACCAAATTGATGCAGGCTAGTCCTTTTGAGCGTTTTGGTGGCCGACGAAACAAACGTGATGCTCTCGAATAACTCTCACGTCACACTCAAGCCTTTAACGCAACAGCGGTTTAATTAATATTGTTACTATTTAAAGATTACGGGGGGTTCACGAGGCCCCATAAGATAATAACAAGGCGATAGGTCAATGTCCTCTCAAGCGAAAAGAACCCACACGGTTCGATCGAGCGTTGTTGTACCAAAAGAGAATCCACCGAAAACAAAAGATTCGAACGAGGGCGGTTCTCTCCCAACAAAATAAAACGAGGGCTGCCACGCCTCACAAACTTAAACGAAAGAACTAAACACGACAATATCTAAAATAAATTAGCCACGAAAATTCACGCGTTACACAAGCCACGCAATTTGTCAATGCTACAAGATCTATCTAAAGAAGAGAAATACATAAAGGTGAAAATGTTCGTTACCCAACCAGATTTGATGAATCTGGTTCACTCTAATTGAATCGTTCTTCAACGGCTCTGCCAGAGTTACGCCGGAGGGAGAGAAATCTATCGCTTTCTTCGTATCACGCTATATTTGGAAAGTCCCAGATAAGATCTTCTCAATAGGGTAGTAATATCTCCACTTATGGCAGGAGAGAGAAAAGGTGGTAGGTTTGTGGTATATTTAAGGAATGATATATTCCAAATATGGTGGGTTAAGGGATGAATATGGTAGAGGATCTTTAAGGTTTTAGGAAGGGGAATAGGGTGGGGGTCGGATTTGGTGAGGAGGAGGAGGGCTCGGGTGAGAGGTGGGGTGGTCTGGTTTGTGAAGAAGGGTGGTAGTGGGGCTCGAGTTTTGGAGAGGTGGGGTTGCTCAGTTTTAGAGGGAGGGGGCTGCTCGGGTTAAGGGAGTTTGGTGGTGGCCGGACTTGTGAGGGTGGAGGTGGCGGCTTGGAGGTTGGGGAAAGGAGATGGCTCGGGTAGCAAGGAGGCAAAGTGGAGATGAGGAAGGAGGGGAAGGGTGGCCGGCGACCAACACAAGAAGAAGAAGAAGGGGAGAGGAGAATTTCGGCCCAAGGGAGAGAAGGAGGAGAACTTCAAGAGGAATTAAGTTTCAACTTTTCTTTTCATTCAATAATATCAAAATATGAAGATACATTCCTATTTATAGGCTACACCACTCCATCTCCACCATACAAATTAAAAATACTCATGATGGCTAATTGCACCCATCATGACATGAAATAAAACTATAGTTCGCAACATGAAATAAGATAACGAGGATGGTTATAGGTCTCCATCTTACATGAAATTAAAACATGAAATAGAATGATAATTTGAAATAAAAACACATGATAAAATATATAATTACTCAATAATAATTTATTAAAATATATTATTAATAAATAATAATTGGGCTTGCGCTCCGGACGGCTATTTTGGCGACGTGCCACCTGGTCGTCCGCGAGCATGTCATTGTCATACTCAAGTTGGTGTGGGTCGTCGTCTCCATCCATATGTACCGGGTCACCATCATCGTTAGAGGGAGGACGTTCCAAAACAACCAGTCGTTGGAAGTCGGCTCCATCACCCATGGTAGGAGCCGCCCGCGAACACACGATGCCCATTCCATCTTGGTTCCCTGTTCACTCCTCAAGTTCTGGCTCACCTAATGTCGCACAAATTCAAGTTGTTTTCACTTTGAGGCATTCGACGGGATGGAGGACCCCCTCGGAAAACGTCAACCACTTTGAGATAATCTTCCGCCTCTTCAACGTGCTGAATTCCCTATTGTGACAAGTGTTCCTCACAACTCTGAAGGGGCAAGCATGCACCTGGTTTCACTCTCTACAGAAAAGGGAGATCAATAACTTCGATGTGCTCATATTCCTCTTCATTGATCAATTCATATCAAACCGTCGAATCATCAGATACCCCTCTTACCTCTCCGGCATTTGGCAAAATGAAAGGGAGTCTTATAAGGAGTTCTGAAAGAAAAGGGATAGATACTACTCTAGAGGGGGGGGGGGTGAATAGAGTAATCAAAAATTGCACTAGCAAAGTTGATTGTCTACTCAACTCTCTTGGAGTTAATTGCGGAATGAAGGTTATAGATATTTAAGATGAAACCCTAAAGCCTAACACAAGTGATGTGCACAAAGGCAGCCAACTGTAATTACAGTTAAGGCTTGGAATCCTAAACAGCAACTAGCAATCCTAGTTAAAATCTAATTACAGCCAATCAGCACAGAGAATTAATTACACAATCCAGACGACACAAGGAATTTATAGTGGTTCCCCAAAAAACTTGGGTACGTCCACTCTTTTACCAACAAGGTAGGAATCCACTCAGGTTTTTGATCAGGTGCCCTGCCACCAACAAGATCTGCTGCAGGTAGATCTAGAGACCCTTTAGACTTTTGATCAGGTGTCTAAAAACCAACACAGGTTTTTGATCAGGTGCCCTGCCACCAAGGGATACTTTTGAAGGGAGTAATAACCCTTTACAGGAGGGGGAAAGGAGGTTAGAATGTCTTCTCTATTTTATAATAGATTAGAGAAGCACAAGAACTTGCACTGAGCTAGAAAGCTCTAAAGAATCAAGGCTCCCCCTGGCTAAAAGAATGTCCAGGTGAAGTCTTGCTTTAGTGCAGAAACACTTCAGAAAATCTGAAGGAAAAAGCTACAAGAAGATAAATAATATGAAATAAAATTTCTTCTTTAGGCAGCTATCTTCTTCTCCTTCTTCTTCAAAAGGCTCTGAGTGCAAATCTTCCTGGAGGCAGGAGAACTCAGGTTGAAGAAGAGTGAAGAACTAAAACTTCTTCTCAATTAGAATGTGAACGAGCTGAGAGCAGTTGAAAACTGTAAGTTCTAAGTTTGAATGCTGCAGTTAGCTTTTTGAATATGAGAACTAGTTGATTTCTTTCTTCAAAGAATCCTTTATATAGCAGCAGCAGCAACGGCTCTCATTTGAGTTTGAATCTTGTCTTCTATTGAAATTTGCAAGCTGGGCTGCAAAAAGCATAAAGCAAAACAAATACTGCAGACAAATATCCTATAAAAGGATAAAGCTTTCTAAGAAGCTGCAAATAACTCTGATGAAATAATACAAGAGAAAGTCACATCAGAAGAGACTCTTTACGGCCAAGGAAGACTTTTTGAGTCTAACGGCTATAAAGGACAGCCTGGCAGATCAAGCAGAAATCATATCTCAGCTATTAAGACAAACAACTTTGTCAGAAAAAGATTAGCTCATGCATAAGGAATGGAACAGATATTGCATGGAAATAATATCACAATTTATTCAAATAATCTTTTATAAAATATGCTAAAATAAATATGAAATAAATCACATCATAGAAGACGACAAAATTATTCAAAGCATACAGCAAAACGTCGAACGACCCTCGGAGATCGTCGACCGAAGCACGGAGATCGTCGACCTATCAGACAGATAGTCGAACGATCCAGATAGTCGATCTATCAAAGAAGATAGTCGAACTATCTCAGCAGATAGTCGAACTATCAGGACAGATAGTCGAGCTATCAGATAGTCGATCTATCAGGACAGATAGTCGAACTACCAAAGCAAAACAGATAGTCGACCTATCAAACAGATAGTCGAACTATCAGATAGTTGAACTATCCAAACAGATAGTCGAACTATCAAGCAACACAGATAGTCGACCTATCAACAGATAGTCGAACTATCAGATAGTTGAACTATCCAAACAGATAGTCGAACTATCAAACAAAGCAGATAGTCGACCTATCAACAGATAATCGAGCTACCAAAGAGAACAGATAGTCGACCTATCAAATAGATAGTCGAACTACCAGATAGTTGAACTATCCAAACAGATAGTCGAACTATCAAACAAAGCAGATAGTCGACCTATCAACAAATAGTCGAACTATCAAAACAAACAGATAGTCGACCTATCAACAGATAGTCGAGCTATCAAAGCAAACAGATAGTCGACCTATCAACAGATAGTCGAGCTATCAGGAAGACGATTGTCGAACGGCTGATCGACGATAGTCGAGCGACGTTCGACCATAGTCGAACGAAAAACTACTTAACCAAATATTTATCTGGAAAAGTGACAAGACTAAACTAGAGCAAACTAACTACACAACTAACATTTGACCATAGATAAATCTTGGGTCAAGAGACAGAAAGAGACGACTGAACTCAAATCAAAACTAGGGTACCAACAAGTTCTGTCGCCGCTTCACCTCCGAGGCACTCCAAATCTCAAGAGTCAACCCAGAAATCCTTTGCGGCATGTTCTCAGTGGGCTTTGTCCAAGCAGATTCTACTTCACTCTAATGTGAGAAGCGATGCTAAGCTATGTAGACCTCATTCACCGAGTCGAGGCACAAATCACGGCGGACAAGACCATTGAGGCCCACTGCTAATAGTTCGAAGGAACCTCCAAGTAAAAGGGGAGTCGAAGTTTATACTGTCAGTGCAGCATAAGTGCTAGGACCGTCACAACTACCCTCATAAGGATATGTGCTCTCGCCAGCAATAGGAATTCACCCCTCTAAACACCGCTCAAATTCAGGTGCTCATGGCCATTTAGGACACTAGTATGTTACGTCAGCCCGTCATTTCCCCCACACCAGGGTAACCGAAAGCAGTACTGTGAGTTTCATTATGGGAGCGGGCACAGTACGGAGGAATGAACTCGACTGATAAAGCAGATAAAGCGCCTCATCTGTTAGGGGCATCTAGGGAGGTGCTTGTAGAACTAGGCACTAAATCGACCCCCATCGCACCAGTATGGACGGGAAAAACCCCCAACATGTGAGGAAGCACAGGGGGATAGGAAAATGGTTAGGGAAGTTGAAACCATCATCGTCTCCCTCTTCCTTGCCACCCATGTCCTCTTTGTCACCCAACTAAAAAAGGAGCTAGATAACTTAAAGCCACAATTAGACACTGACATCAACTTTGGGAGTAGGTACCTGGAGGGAGTGTGCATATCATACAAAGATCCCCTGGTCATCAGTGCGGGAAACAATAATCACTATTTTAGTGTCAGGAGAATACTGATCGCTAGTGGAATCTTACTGTATGTCATGTTCACGTCCAGACTACTCAGCATGAAGATCCTCGGGCACACCTCAAGCCAACAATCGAACCGATATACTAGTTTGACGACAATCCAGTTCTGGTGCGAGGGATGATCACTCTCCCCTCCAACCTAGGGGACTTCCCAAGATAGGTCACCCGGGATGTTCAGTTCGTAGTAATCAACTCCAGCTCATCAAGCAATATGATCTTCGGTCGGCCGCACTAGATGCTCTTTGGAGTGATCCCCTCCGTTCTCCATTTGGATAAGAAGTTCATCACGTCGGGATAGATTGACATGGTATGAGAAGACCAGGAGGTAGCATGACTCAGCTGCCTACAACAGTCACACCTCGTCCAAGATTCGGATCACGAAGAATCCTATGGAGCATGAGTTTGTCTCATAGGGCAGGGAAAAATTCACCCCGCCTTCTTTATCACTTTTCCTTAGTTTAATAAGTATAAATGGTAAGGAGAAATTTTTGAGCACATATATCTTCCCTTCCAACAACAAAGCATATATTTCCCCTACCACGGTAGTCGGATCTCTGGAAGACGAAGAAACCACGTGCCCTTTTTTTATTAAGGCAAGATGGATGAAAGTCCATCTATACCTCCCGTGTGAGAGGGATGAAAATCCTACTATACCCTTCAGGTGAGACGGATGAACGTCCTTCTACCACTCCTATGCGAGACAAAGCATATCTACACCTCCTAAGAAAGATGGACAATATTCCTTCTACACCTCCACTCGGACTGACCCCAGTCCTTATAAGGCGTGAACAGATAAAGGTTCTTTAACACCTCCACCTAGACGACCCTGATCCTTCTGAGGCGCGAATGAACAATGGTTTTTCATCATCTCCACTCAGAAGGACTCAGGTCATCCTAAGGCATGAATGAACAAAGGTTCTTTGCCACCTTCACCCGGACAGACCACGGTCCTCCTAAGGCCTAAACGAACAAAGTTTCTTCTTTACCACCACCCAGACGGACCCTAGTCCTCTTGAGGTGTGAATGAACAAATGTTCTTTGCCACCTCCACCGATAATAGGGCGGACCTCGAGCCCTTCCTAGGCACAAATGAACAAATATTATTTGTCGCTTCCACTAGAACTTACTCTAAGTCCTTCCAGAGCACAAGTCGAAGAACATCTCTCAATAACGTCGCACCCCGCTCAAGCGCTGATGCTCAAGCTAAGTGCTAGTCCATGAATGCTAAGACCAATGTTAAACATTGCGCATACTAGAAAAATGGAATAATATGGAAGGTCTGAATGCTCCCAAAACACAGCAAAAGATCTCCATTCAAACAAAAAATCGGTCCCACATGTTATATTATCATAAAAGATAAAAAAAACATACAACGGTGCAAAGTTGAACCCACAAAACAAAGCAGCGTCAAAATAAGCAAACAAATACAAAAAGATATAAGAAAGTCATCCCTTATTGTCGATATCTGCGTCGTCATTCGAGGCATCCTCCACTCCAATATCGGCATGCTCTAGCATCCTCCGAGCAAACTGCAATCCCTTGACGAATCCTAGGCGGAACACAAAATCGCACGCATCCTCCAGAAGTGGATCGACCTCAGATGCCATCATATCAAGACGATCCTCCTCCATGATTCGGGCAAGATCCACCCTGAATTCATAAGAATCCTTGTACTCCTCCACTAAAGAAGCTCGTAAAGCCTCAATATCCTTTTGTGCTAAGATAAACTAGGCTCTCTCCTCTCTCAGTTGCTCTACCTCTGCTTCAAACTTGGACATCTCCACACAAGCTGCCTTAGTGCAATGAATTGACTAAGTGAGCCCCGCCTTGAACACAATGAGCTTCCTTCAGAGCTCCTCGACCTCAGCCCTGGAAGCCGCCAACGCAAACTCGGAACTCTCTAGCTAGAGAGAGCCTTTGACCACCTCTTCCGAGCAGTAGTCAAGGACTCTTCTAATGATGATAGCCTCATCAGAAGAGAAAAGAACTTTTCTTTCATGGACACATAACTATTTTTCCAAGCAAGCATGACCTCACACAATTCATTTAGCTGCAAAGATGAAAGCTAGATCAAGGAAATGGTAAAGCATATAGAAATGGAGTAAGTAACTCGAAAGTCCATACCTTCGACACAGTAGTCCGAAAAGAAGAGGACTCCTGCTTCTTGTATCTTGCACCAACCGACAGTGACACTATTCCCTCCCATAGAGCTGGCTCTTCTACAAGCAAATCTGGGGGATCCTCAACCTCGGGGGCAGCAAGAGGGGGACCCTTGCCAAGCTTATTCGGGCCATCGTCAGTGACCTTTATGATGGTCACAGGGGCTGATAAGGATGGGCTTGCCTCCCCGCCCTCGCTTCAGCGAAAAGACCATCCCCCTCCACCTTCTTGCTCCAAGGGAACGACAAATCTCCGCTCCAAATCAATAGAGTGGCCCTCCAGGATTAACCAATTCTTGCAAATAAATGCGTTGATCTCTAAGAGCACACCATCCAGTTCCCGTGGATCCCCAAAACCAATTACCTAAGTAAATTTGTACTTGTGCCCCGTAAGATGACCACAATGCCTCGGGAGCTCCCGCCAAGACTCGGGCAGCTTCCAAGGATTCTGTACAAATCCAAAGAGTCTCCTGTAATACCCCCATCCGTCGTATGGCATATAAGAGAAGGTCCAGCTGGAACCCAACGCCATATACCACGGACAGTCGGAAGGGTTACATAAGAATATCAAAAATCAACTATAACTACTCGCCCTAACTCAGAGCATTCTAGCGGAAGCTTTTAAATAGTTTGAAAGAACCCATAATTGATTAACAACTATCATGAATGTCCACTTACCACCATAGGAATGAAATAACAAATACATTGAAAGTACTTGGTCTTATGGCCTTATAAGAGTTCACTTAACAAAGTAATGCTTTACATACATCGGCTCGCAGGCCGGCCACACATGACAAAAGTAAAACAACAATTCGCTTTGGCCTTCGAAAGCCAGCTCAGCAGCATGGGCTTCAGCCCGCTATTTCATACCTGGCTCTGTTGCACCTACAAGCAACATTCCACCGCACGGTCGCAAACAAAGCAACGGTCAGCTAAAGCTGACAAAATTATAATGACCCCACCCCCTTATTGGGGTGGAGGTGCTCCTTCCCTGTAGTGCATTAGTATAATCAAACAATTAAAATGAAAGAATAGTATTTGCACAATACACCACAGGTGCAGGCCCGCGGCCACACACCCCGTGCTCTCAGGGCACTTACTCGGTGAACCCGGTGAAAATCCGTGGTCTCACCACCGCCTCTAGGACGGCAAACCTCGTGAGCATTTTGGTCTTTCCAGCCTAAGCCTAAGACCCTCCATCTATGCCAACGGTAAGTGTCATGTACTTTAGGTCTCTTTAACCGAACGACACAGAGCGGGTACGGTTTCGCCTAACCCGTTGCTCACACCGCAACGTCAATTTAAGCCATATGCGCGGGTAAAGCTTCCCCGAGTCCCAAAATGTTTACACAAATTTTACATAACCAAGTTATGTACAAGGCTGGCTCCCCGACCGCCAAGTTAGCAGAACTATGTTTCCGCTCAATTTTCCGGGTATGCCTTGGAGTTAATCCCCAAGGATCCCTGTTGCAATCTACCGAGTAGAAACCCGAAAAACACATAGCACGGAGTCTTCTCCGACAATCCATACAATATGCAACATCACCGATCCAGACCAACATGTCCGGGTAGGCTTCACACACAATGAATATGTCTGCACTTCAATTCTGGACTCTATATGCAACACAAGGGAGACTATTCACATCTACCCTAAGGAACACCGCACACTCACCGCACACTCGCGGGAGCGGGTTTCCCATGCAGAAAGAAAGAGAGCTTCACATTCTCAAGTAGAGAATCGTTACCCTTGAAGTTCGCTTTTGCGCCATGGAAATCTATCTGGATGGAAAGCTTCGCAAGGGACTTTCCTCCGCGGATCCGGTCTTGGTTCTCAACTCGGTGCTCCGAAGCTCCGTCGGCGGCCGGATTCTTCCTCTTCCTTCCTCAACCGGTCTCTCCTCTCTCTAACTCCTTAGAAAGAGAATGCTTAAGATATAATGAGGAATTAATCCTCTATTCCCGGCCTTATTAAAGCAGGAACACATCTGGGTCGTCAGATCTTGTTAAAGAAAACGAACGGCTCAGATTCACCTGAAATCTCTCAATCCTGGGCTGAACACGGCCTTGCACACGGCCGTGTTCCAGGCTATGTGCCTCGATCCAGGCACGATCATCGAGCACAGAAAAAGACACGGGAAGAGACACGCCCGTGTCTCAACCTGACACGCCTGTGTCGGGTCCCGACACGCCCGTGACCTTGGGGCGTATCACAGATAACCGCCATGCCAACTGTCACGTCGCTTGGTGGACACGGGCAAGGACATGCCCGTGTCAAATGGTACATGCCCGTGTCGATCAGTACACGCCCGTGTAACCCAGTCGTGCACTCCTGGCAACACACCCCAAGTTTTCAACCCCGAGAAGGACACGGGTGGTGACATGGGTAAGGACACGCCCGTGTCGATACTGTTCCAAAACCGTGTTTCTTGCCGTGTTCTTTACAAGACACAGCCCGACCAACATAGAAGGATACGGCCTTGGACACGCCCGTGTCCCAGGACGTATGCCCCTATTTAGGCACCAAAAATTCCTTAGGACGCGAACGGTTCGTTTACGATTTTAGGGGCATTACAAATGTCCCCCCCCTTAAAAGAACTTTATCCCGAAATTAGGTAAAAGTACACAACCTAAATTTTACCTGAGCGGAATAACACAGGGTATTCCTCCAACATAATCTGCTCTCGTTCCCAAGAAAGCTCCTCACGACCGTAATTATCCCAACAGACTTTAACCATTCAGATTTCCTTATTGCGGAGTCGTTTGACTTCAAAGTCTTCAATGCATACGGGCTTGATCTTCGTCGTCAACCCACGATCAACCGGCACTTGATCAACCGCAACCACCTGCGAAGGCTCTTGAATCACCTTCCGCAACACTGATATGTGGAATACATCGTGTATCCCACTCAACTCCACTGACAACTTCAGTCGATACGCTGCTTCACCAATCCGCTCCAGGATCTCAAACGGTCCAAGGTACCTCGGACTAAGCCCCTTCAGGCGTCGAACTCACGAGACACCATTGAACGGCTTGATTTTTAAATACACCCAGTCGCCAACACCGAACTCCACGTTCCTATGATTGGCGTTATAGTATTTTTTCCTGCCTGTCCTGAGCGATATTCGACCGTTCCTGAATTGTACGTATCATTGAAGTGGCGTCTTCCACCGCTTGACATTTGTATAACTTAGACTCGCCTGTATCCAACCAAGACAATGACATGCGACACTTTCTCCCATACAAGGCCTCGAAAGGCATCATTCTAATACTCGCTTGATAGCTATTGTTATATACAAACTCCACCATGTACAGGTGGTCTTCCCACTGCTTTCTGGAATCCAAGACGCACATGTGAAGCATGTCCTCCATCGTTCTGTTGACCCTCTCGGTCTGACCATCCGTCTGCGGATCGAAGGCTGTGCTGAAACTCTGCTTAGTTCCCAACAATCTATGCACTAGTCTCCAATCATTTGACGTGAAGCAACCATCTCGGTCACTAACAATACTGCGGGGCACACCATGCAATCGTACAATATTATCCACATAAAGTTTGGCTAACTTTTCCACCGGATCTTCCTTCCTATTCGGAATGAAGTGCGACACTTTTGTTAACTTATCAACGACCACCCAGATGGCGTCGCTTCCCCTCTACGACTTTGGCAAACCATGCACAAAATCCATAGAAATGTCGTCAAACTTCCACTCCGGTATCAGCAAGGACTTCAAGAAACCTCCGGGCTTCTGGCACTCCACATTCCCTAAGGCACATGTTTGGCACTTGGCACATAAAGTGTTACATCCTTCTTTAATCCTGGCCACCAGAACAACTTCTTCATGTTTTTATACATCTTCGTGCTCCCCGGGTGGATTGAGTACTTGGTATGATGAGCCTCATACATCAACTCCTCCCGAAGATTATCTGCACTAGGGACGCATAGGCGACCGTCCCTCCTTAGTAGCCCATCCTCAACAGCAAATTGGGAATTTGACCCATCCAAAGATTCATCTAAGATCTGCTTCATGCTACTATCCTGAACCAAAGCCTGCCGAATCTTATCAGCTAGGTCATACTGCACCTCTGTCCAATACAATTTCACCACGGCACTAGTCTTCTTGTCAACGCAAGAGATCTCCAATGCCTCCAAATCACGGACCAAAATGTATGTCAAAGGAGTAGTCCCCCAGGAACTCCATCCACCTCCGCTGTCACATGTTAACGTCCTTTTGATCCATTAAGTACTTCAGGCTCTTGTGATCGATTTAGATATCGACCTTCACACTGTATAGGTAGTGTCTTTACAGCTTCAGGGCGAATATAACGGCCGCTAACTCCAAGTCATGGACCGGATAAATCCTCTCGCGTACCTATAGCTAACGCGAGTTATATGTTATTACACTCTCATGTTGTAGCAGAACACAACAAAAGCCACTACCCTAAGCATCACTGTAAATCTCAAATCCTTCGGTCCCACTCGGTGAACATAGAATAGTTGCCAAGGTCAACCGATTTTTCAGCTCTTTGAAAGTTAGCGCGCACTCCAGCGTCCACACAAACTTTTGATCTTTCTTCGTCAAAGTCGTGAGGGGGAATGCTATCCGCTAGAAGTTCTCTATGAACCGTCTGTACTAGCCGGCCAGTCCTAGAAAACTTCGGACTTGTCGCCAACGTAGACAACACAGGCAACTCTCGTATCGCAAATATCTTTGATGGATCTACCACGATACTTTCTCCACTCAAGACGTGACCAAGAAATGCTACTGAGGGTAACCAAAGCTCGCACTTGGAAAACTTGGCATACAGCTGATTTCTCCTCAATGGCTCTGTTTGGGACAGCTCTAGCGGATTGAAAAGCTGATGTTCGGATAGAGCTGTTTTAAAATAGATCTCTGGGGAGCAGTTTTGAAAAGCTGTAGAGTGTTTGGGTGTTTTGTGCATAAATGCGCTTGGAATCGCCGGAGAAAGGCCGTCGGGGGCTCGGAATCGCCGGAGGAAGGCCGTCCGGGGATTGGAATCGCCGGAGGAAGGTCGTCCTACCTCTGAGCATGTTCCAATTGAAGAAACCATTAGATTTCCAAAATCTGTGAGAAAGAAAGCTATTTTGCGGAAGCTGAAGCTGGGGGGGGGAGATTTCTGAAGAGCTGCAAAACAGCTCTAGATTTCTGAAAAGCTCTTCACAAGGAGCTGTCCCAAACAGTTAAAAAACAGCTCTGGCGGCTGGAATAGAGATTCTCCAGCCGCCAGAGCTGCGCCAAACAGACCCAATGTCTCCAATATCGAATTCATATGCTTGTAATGATCACCCTCATACTGAAAGTATACCAGTATGTCGTCGATAAAGGTTATCACGAACTGGTTCAAGTACTCACTGAACGTCCTATTCATCGAATCCATAAACACGGATGACACATTTGTTAGCACAAGAGGCATGACGATGAACTCATAATGTCCATATCTTGTGTTGTATGCCGTTTTGGTAATGTCACTTTCCCTTAACAACAATTTATAGTATCCGGATTTCAGATCCAACTTGAGTACATAGTTGACCCAACGAGTTGATCGAACAGATCATCACTTCTTGGGATTGGATACTTATTCTTTTCTGTTAACTTAATCAATTTCTAGTAATCACTATAGAGTTGTAAGCTTCCATCCTCCTTTTAACAAGAGGATCGGTGTGCTCCAAGGCAATAAACTTGGATGTACATAACCCTGTTCCACCAGCTCTTGAAGTTGTACTTCAGTTCCAACATCTCACAATCTATAGCTAGTACCAATCTGACCACCTTACGGTTGAAATTGATGTACGCACGCTGCTTTGAGAGCCATTCCACAACAAAGACTACGTCGAATTCTACAAATAGCAGTAGCGACGCTTGCAAGTCAAACTCCAGACTCCCTATCCGTAACTCCATACAACAGAATCTATTCGTATGTATAGAGCACCCATTAGGCAGCAATACTTTCGATTTGTCTCTTGCCATCGAAGAAGGAACTCTGATGCACGATACACATCCTTCGGACAAAAAGGAATGGGAAGTTCCCATGACGAACAGTGCTTTCACCGGACACTCAGAAAATCAATACAAATCCTATCACAACCAATCATAGGCTAACATGCGTAAGGCAACAAGTTATCTAAAACTAACCTAACAAATATTAAACCATACATGTCACCATGTCAGCATGTTCCATGGCCTCCTGATGGCCAAAGCTATACACTCTAGGTTGGGATGTAGCATATTGAGATGTAGTTGCCTCCAACAACTTTCCCTTCTCCTCGTAGGTTACTCTAGGCTTCTTCTCTGACTCTTGATGTCCGCTCCGACACTCTTGGGCAAAGTGTCCCAGCTTCCCACAGTAAAAGCATGCATCCGTGTCTCATCCAATAGTTGTTCCAGACGCACCAAAAGAAGGAACTAGACCTGAAATCCTAGCCTTCTTATACCATCTATGGAAATGGGACTTTGAGGAGGTCAGCACCTTGAACTCTATCTTCTTTGCACTGGAGTCTTTATTCTCTTGGACTCTCTTCATAATCTTCTCTGTCCTCGGATCGTCTCTATGACAATCTCGGGCGAAGTGACCAAACATTCCACATTTATAACAGTAATATGGAGCTTGACTAGTAGATACTTCAGGCCTCACTTTACTCCTCTTTCAGTATACAGACTTTGCGGGACCTAGGGAGTATGGTAACCTAAACACTGACGTCTGGTTGATTCTGTCTAGATCTGCTTCCAAAGCTCTAGCCGACTCCTCTAACGCTCGGAATCCAAGTAGCTTTGGTCCTTCGAGTAGCAGTCATAATTCATCGCACAGGCCATTGTAGAATCTATTAGCTATAGTCTGCTCGTTCTCCAACTCAAACCCTGGGTAGCGCCTTATGATAAGAAACACCTGCAAATACTCCTCAACTGAGTGCGTACCCTGCACTAAAAGCATGTTCAACTGCTGATCCAAAGGTCTTATACATGCCAGTTGTTCCATCACACCACTCGGTGTTGAAGCCACCCTAGGGACAGGGGATGCACTTGAACTCCAAGTTGTGCTTTAGTCACAGCGAACACCACTTCAACTTTCTTTCTTATGGTTTCAACAGAAAGAAGGGTCTCATGCATGTTGTTAAGTGTGCTACTCTCCGTGGAGTGCTGACCTTATGACTGCCCCACACCACTCCTAGTCACCTATATAGCATAACCATCGATTAGGCGACATACAGATTGCTAAAAGCAATCATTGGAACACTCAGGTTCCTCCAAACAAGTGTATTTTCATTCCTAAGTGGACATTCATGGGTTCTTTTATGTTATAACGATGACGCACATACATGTGCTCACCTCCCCTTAAAAGAATTCGCCCATGAATTCAAATAAAGAAGACCGACACCTTAGCCTGATACCAAATTGTAACACCCTCATCCGTCATATGGCATATAAGAGAAGGTCCAGCTGGAACCCGACGCCATATACAACGGACAGTCGGAAGGGTTACATAAGAATATCAAAAATCAACTACAACTACTCGCCCTAACACAGAGCATTCTAGTGGAAGCTTTTAAATAGTTTGAAAGAACCCATAATTGATTAACAACTATCATGAATGTCCACTTACCATCATAGGAATGAAATAACAAATACACTGAAAGTACTTGGCCTTATGGCCTAACAAGAGTTCACTTAATAAAGTAATGTTTTACATACATCGGCTCGCAGGCCGGCCACACATGACAAAAGTAAAACAACAATTCGCTTTGACCTTCGAGGGCCAGCTCAGCAGTATGGGCTTCAGCCCGCTATTTGGTACCTAGCTCCGCAGCACCTGCAAGTAACATTCCACCGCACGGTGGCAAACAAAGCAACGGTCAGCTAAAGCTGACAAAATTATAATGACCTCACCCCCTTATTGAGGTGGTGGTGCTCCTTCCCTGCAGTGCATTAGTATAATCCAACGATTAAAATGAAAGTACAGTATTTGCACAATACACCACAGGTGCAGGCCCGCGGCCACACACCCCGTGCTCTCAGGGCACTTACTCGGTGAACCCGGTGAAAATCCGTGGTCTCACCACCGCCTCTAGGACGGCAAACATCGTGAGCATTTTGGTCTTTCCAGCCTAAGCCTAAGACCCTCCATCTATGCCAATGGTAAGTGTCATGTAATTTAGGTCTCTTTAACCGAATGACACAGAGCGGGTACGGTTCCGCCTAACCCGTTGCTCACACCGCAACGTCAATTTAAGCCATATGCGCGGGTCAAGCTTCCCCGAGTCCCAAAACGATTACACAAATTTTATATAACCTAGTTATGTACAAGGTTGGCTCCCCGGCCGCCAAGTTAGCAGAACTACGTTTCCGTTAAGTTTTCCGGGTGCGCCTTGGAGTTAATCCCCAAGGATCCCTGCTGCAATCTACCGAGTAGAAATCCGAAAAACACATAGCACGGAGTCTTCTCTGGCAATCCATACAATATGCAACATCACCGATCCAGACCAACACGTCCGGGTAAGCTTCACACACAATGCCTATGTCCATTCTTCGATTCCGGACTCTATATGCAACACAAGGGGGACTATTCACATCTACCCTAAGGAACACCGCACACTCGCGGGAGAGGGTTTCCCATGCAGAAAGAAAGAGAGCTTCACATGCTCAAGTAGAGAATCGTTACCCTTGAAGTTCGCTTTTGCGCCATGGAAATCTATCTGGATGGAAAGCTTCGCAAGGGACTTTCCTCCGCGGATCCGGTCTTGGTTCTCAACTCGGTGCTCTGAAGCTCCGCCGGCGGCCGGATTCTTCCTCTTCCTTCCTCAACCGGTCTCTCCTCTCTCTAACTCCTTAGAAAGAGAATGCTTAAGAGATAATAAGGAATTAATCCTCTATTCCCGGCCTTATTAAAGCAGGAACACATTTGTGCCATCAGATCTTGTTTAAAGAAAACGAACGGCTCGGATTCGCCTGAAATCTCTCAATCCTGGGCCGAACACGGCCTTGCACACGGCCGTGTTCCAGGCCGTGTGCCCCGATCTAGGCACGATCGTCGAGCACAGAAAAAGACACGGGTTGAGACACGCCCGTGTCTCAACCTGACACGCCCGTGTCGGGTCCCGACACACCCGCGACCTTAGGGCATGTCACAGATAACCGCCACGCCAACCGTCACGTCGCTTGGTGGACACTGGCAAGGACATGCCCATGTCAAATGGGGCATGCCCTTGTCGATCAGTACACTCCCGTATAACTCGGCCATGCACTCCTGGCAACACACCCCGGGTTTTCAACCCGAGAAGGACACAGGTGGTGACACATAAAAGGACACGCCTGTGTCACCCCTGACACGCCCGTGTCAATACTATTCCAAAATCGTGTTTCCTGTCGTGTTCTTTACTGGACACAGCCCGGCCAACACAGAAGGTCACGGCCTTGGACACGCTCGTGTCCCAGGCCGTGTGCCCCTATTTAGGCACCAAAAATTCCTTAGAACGCGACCGGTTCGTTTACGATTTTCGGGGCGTTACATCTCCCATGTCGATAATCCATCGTGTCCTCAAATTCAAGTCATCTTTTCTTGCTACTAACCTTGATTTGGCCGTCAGAGCCGAGCCAAATTTCACACCACTCGTAGAATAGCTGGACAGGTAGGCAAGAGCGATTCTCTCGAAAGAAACAGAACAGTCCCGTTATCCTTATCATCCCTATTATGAAAAACTATGTCATCGGGACACCGCAGAACTTCAAAATATTGAAATCCTCCTCTATAGGGGATCTAGAAACCCGCCTTCAAGCACCCCTTCGAGACAGAAAAATAGCCTGGAGGATGATTCTGAACACTCTCTGACGGAGAAGGAATCCTGATCTCCACGTCCGCCATAATCCCAAAGCAGTTCTATCATGTGCTCACCTGATCTGCAATCAAGGTAAAGGTGAGACACATCGGGAGGCAGTGCCCGCGCAGGCACTAACGCGCACGCGGGCTCCGATGTGTGCGCCCCACGCGGGCTCCGACGTACGCGCCCCACGCGGGCTCCGACGCACGTTCCCCACGCGGGCTCCAACGTATGCACCCCGCCGCGCTTGCCCCGCATACAACCTCCCACATCCGCCTAAGAGAGCAACGTCGTGTGCCCCACAGGGGCACTGATGAACGTGCACCGTGCATGCCCCGCGTGGGCCCTGCCGCCCCGCATGGGCCCCGCCGCCCTGCATGGGCCCCGCCGTGCATGCCCCGCATGGGCCCCGGCACGCAAGCCCCACGCGGGCCCCGTCGCGCATGCCGTACCTTGTCGCTCGCACCTCGTGCACCCACCTCTATCGCGTGCGCCCCATCCGCACCCCGTGCGTGCCCTGCCACAGACAACCCACGCGTACCCCACCGCGGGCACCGTCGAGGACACCGTCGCGCGAAGCCCACACGCATGCGCGCGCCCATTCCCTCCCTCGCGCACACGCCCGCTCCCACCTGCATGAGCACGCCCTCTCCCACCCGCGTGCGTACGCCCACTCATGCCTAAGCGGGCACGCACACGACCACTCCCACCCGTGCACGCATGCCTGCTCCTGTCCGCGCCCGCTTGAGCAGGCATCGATGTGCGCCCCCACTCGGTAACTGTCGCACGCCCCCGCTTGGGCACCGCCATGCGCCCCAACTCGATTGCCACCGTACGTGCCCGCACGGACGTCGTCAACTGCTGATAGCTCAAATCGTTGATGCACAATTCCAAAAATAATCTTATAAGGAAAGTGTACCTATTATCTAATAGTATATGATCAAATGTTGTATTTTTTTGGGCTTGTCGAGTACTTCTACTCACAAATACGAGTTATTATTTTATCGATTGGAATTTGGGTTTTGTTCATAAAGCTAAGAAAGAGCAAATTTACTTAAAAGAAAAATTCGATGAATAAAAGACTTAGCACTTGATCTAGAATCCATTTAGAATAAAATATAATTTCATAAAAAAAAATCGCAAGCATTAATTTACTTTCTTCGACTGCGTAGGTTCCCAAAATATGATAGCGCCTCTCTCGAAGATTGTTAACAACTAACCTTAGGTTGATGATTGAGACCTCTTGGTCAGTAGAAATCTCTAAGCTTGCTTTAGACGTTGAATCCCACTAATGGATTTTACTCAAACCCAGAAGATTTATGTCATCCTCTCTCGAAGAGTGTATGCAACTCCTTTTATCTTTGAGTGATCTCCTTATTTGCACGGATCTCTCGATTGGCTAGCATATGGATCTTAGATCGAAATTCATACTCGCGATATATTAAATCGAAGTAAAAGTAATTCAAAGACAAATTAAAACAAAGTAAGAAGAGAGCTTGCTAATTTTAGAAAAGACAAAAAATTCTTATTTCATTCCAAATCATGATCAAGTGCTAAATAGATTTCATGTTGGGGGAAATACATGTAGAGAAAGAGAGAGACATGATTAAAAATTAAAATAAGTGCTTGAAATTGAAATTGCAAAAAGCTAAAGCTTACAGCTAGGAATGGAAATTACAGCAAAATAGTAAAATAAAATAGGAAATAAACTCCAAAATCAAACTCTTGGCCTTCTGGACACTATTGGAATTTATAGTTGAAAAATTGAGAAATACGCCGCTAGGTCACACCCGTGACCTTGGGCATGTCCGGTACATAACCGCCAACTTAAAAGCTCGTGAATGTTTGGGAGAAAAACCGCCAAAATTGAGTAACTCGGCGGGTCATGCCCGTGACCTAGGGCGCTCCTTGACTAGGTCAGCAATGACGGCGAAACGGCGGATCTGGAGTAAATTTGGCGATTGATGAAGGAGTCGCGCCCCTTGGTCACACCCATGACTTAGGGCGTGTAAGCTGAAACGACACGGCATGAACAGCTTGCTTTGAATGCTTTGTTGGGTTGAGTCACGCCCATATCTTGGATGCCACACCCCCATATCAAGCCCGTGATATGGGGCGTGTAATTTTAATTGATGTGGTAGGTTGATTTGGAGCGCTAGAGACGAGAATGGTTGTGACTAAGGTCACACCCATGTTACGCCCGTGACTTGGGGCGTGTACTTGAAATTTTTTGTAAAAAACTTCAAAAATTCTCCTTATCATGTCTGCGAGCTCCAAAATACTATTGGCAGTCTAAAATCACCTGAAATACAAAAAGAAGAGAATTATGGCCTTTATTAATAATTTATAAATTAAGGTCAATTATGTAATAGATAAAAATTATATAAAAATATAGATAAAAATAGAGTTATCAACTGCACTTGCACAAGCGTCGTCACACACACTCTTACAGAATCTGATGTCGCACGTCATGTAGACTTAGCGCACATGCCGCGCGAACTCCGCCGCTCGCTCCCGATGTCCTCGTTCACTTCCCCTTGGACTTTTATTAATTTTGTGAAAAAATGTTGACCATGACAACGACAAGACTTCACAAACTCCAAACAAGAACTCCAATGACTCCGCAGCAATGTAAATAAGAGAGCAGGGTTCTCTACAATTTATAAGGCATGTAGTGGGACTCATAATTGATGCTCCACTATGTCAAAGAAATATCCTGCCAAATTTCACTCTCCCTAGAAGGGAAATAGAGCCAATCATAATCCAATTGGTTATCTCAAAGAAAAGGCAGGAAATATCCTCTCAATCATGTCAAATATTCGGCAAAAATACAAAATATGCTCCTAAGATCAAATCACATATGGATGATGATTCATGGCGATGCTCATAACTATGTCTGAAGATGACACAAATGTCGGGAGAAATTTTCATGCTCGTTACTTTGCGGATTACGATTTGAAAAAAAATTGGGGCATTTGATAGGGTTCCCCTTGAATTTTCCAAGTCAAACAAGTAGGTCTTCGGACAAGAATACCCAAGCAGTTTGGCCCAACTGAATGAGTTGCGCCCACTCAAATAGAGCAATTCCAACCCCAAAGGGGGGAACCAAGCATTGCACGATGTACGCGCAGCCCGCACATTCGGGCAGTACTAGCGCACATGAGCCCGTGCATGCTCCTCTTGTGCCCTCCCTAAGCACGCTACTTGCGCGTGCCCGTGCATGCACATCTTCGGCGTGCGTGTGCACATCTTCCGCATGCACATGCGCTGGCATCCGCCTCCACCCCTAACTGTTGCCACTACCTCCTGCCACCATCGTCCATTGCCGCCACTGGGCAACTTTCTCGCGTCTCCTGGGGGGGCATGTTCATAATTTCATGAAAATTGGATATCTAGGTGACTACAACAGAGCAACGACTTTCGCTAACCCAAGACTCAATCTAACACAATTACCAGCATGTTCATCTAGAAAACTATAAAAAGGTCATCATACCTTCATTTAAAGGAATGTAATTCTAGAGACTTTAGAGAGCTCTAAGATTTCCCAGCAAGAATACAAGACTTAGATCGTTCCTCTGCTTGGAATTCGCTCTACTCCCTCTCTAATCCGCTCAAAGCTCAATCAGATGCTTCAGTGAGCCCAAAAGAAGGTACAAGAGAGCACTCTCGCAGACGCTCTCAAGAAGACATCGTAGAAGCTCCACAGACATAGCTTTTTTCCCTCTTTTCTTAGTACTCAAAGCTTGTAATAGAGAGGTTGTTTGTCACCCTTCGAGGAACTCCAAACACTTGTAAATAGAGCTAAATAGTGAATTTTGGCCCGATACAGATCCGTCCACATGGTTTTTAACCCTTTCGAGTTTTCCACAATAAAAAAGACTCTGTTGGTACCCTAGTTTGATTTGAGTTTAGTCCTCTCCTTTTGTCCCTTGACCCAAGAAATATCTATGGTCAATGGTTAGTGGTCTAGCTGTAGAGTCCTCACTTTTCCAGATGAAGAATTTGGTTAAGTAGTTTGTTCGTTCGACTATCGTCGAACGCCGCTCGACTATCGTCGACTGACTGTTCGACGATCGTCTATCAGTTGCTCGACTTTCAGTCTGCGAGGATAGTTCGACTATCGGTTGATAGTTCGACTATCTGTGTGCTTTGATATTTCGACTATCTGCTTGGATAGTTCAACTATCTGATAGCTCAACTATCTGTTTGATAGGTCGACTATCTGCGTCGTTTGATAGCTCGACTATCTGGTGATAAATCGACTATCTGTTTTCTTCTGATAGCTCGACTATCTGTTGATAGTTCGACTATCTGTTCTGCGTTGATAGTTCGACTATCTGTTGATAGGTCGACTATCTGTTCTCGCTTGGTAGTTCGACTATCTGCTTTGATAGTTCGACTATCTGATAGTTCGACTATCTGTTGATAGTTCGACTATCTGTTTGTTTTTGATAGTTCGACTATCTGTTGATAGTTCGACTATCTGTTTCGCTTTGATAGTTCGACTATCTGTTGATAGATCGACTATCTGATAGCTCGACTATCTTCTGATAGTTCGACTATCTGTTGTGATAGCTCGACTATCTCCTTTGATAGCTCGACTATCTGGATCGTTCGACTATCTGTCCGATAGTTCGACGATCTCCGTCCGTCGGTCGACGATCTCCGAAGGTCGTTCGACGTTTTCTGTCTGCCTTTAGATTTTGTATTTATTTATTATATTTAATTAATTAATACTTTATCTGGCATGTTTTTTAAGTTGTTTTATGATAATATTTCCAGGCAATATTTGCTCCATCCCTTTTGCCTGAGTCAAACCTTTTCAGATAAAGTTGTTTGTCTTATTAGCTGACATTGTATTTTACTTTATCTGCTGTCAGTCCTTTATAACCGTTAGACTGAAAAGTCTTTCTTCTGCTATAAAGAGTTTGTTTCTGATTTGACTTTATTTAGTACTTAATTATCAGACTGCTTCCTGCAGCTTCCTAGAAAGATGTTTATTCCTTTTATAGAATGTTTTTGCTGCAGAGATTGTTTTGTCTTCTTGATATTTATAGCCCAGGTCTCAAGTTTCAGAAGAAGACAAGTAATTCAAATTGAAGAGAGCCGTTGCTTGTTGCTGCTATAAAAAGGATCCTTTGAAGAAGGATTCAAGCTAGCTAACTAGCTACCCAGTTATTCATTTTAAGCAATCAAGCCTTCATCAAGATCAAGTTTTCTGCTCTCAGCAATTTCCATTCATCTGAGAAGTGTTAAGCTCTTCTGCTCTTCTTCAACCTGAGTTCTCCTGCTTCCAGGAAGATTCAAACTCAGAGTTCTTTTGAAGAAGAAGAAGAAGAAGACAGCTGCTTGAAGATTTCTAATTTTATTATTTATTATCTTCTTGTAGTTTTTCCTTCAGATCTTTCTGAAGAGTTTTTCTGCACTAAAGCAAGACTTCACCTGGACATCTTTGAGCCAGGGGGAGCCTTGATTCTTTAGAGCTTTCTAGCTCAGTGCAAGTCTTTGTGCTTCTCTAATCTTTTGTAAAATAGAGAAGACATCTTAACCTTCTTCCCCCTCCTATATAGGGTTATTACTCCCTTCAAAAGTATCCCTTAGTGGCAGGGCACCTGATCAAAAACCTGTGCTTGGTTTTTAGACACCTGATCAAAAGTCTAAAGGGTTTCTGGATCTACCTGAAGCAGATCCTGTTGGTGGCAGGGCACCTGATCAAAAACCTGAGTGGATTCCTACCTTGTTGGTAGAAGAGTGGACGTACCCAAGTTGTTTGGGGAACCACTATAAATTTCCTTGTGTCGTCTGGATTGCCTTGTTTAATTCCTGCATTGTGACTGTGAATAGATATAACTAGGATTGCTAGTTGCTGATTAGGATTTCCAAGCCTTAACTGTAATTACAGTTAGCTTGAGTTTGTGCACACCACTTGTGTTAGGCTATAGGGTTATTTCGATATCTATAATCTTTTCATTCCGCATCTCACTCCAAGGGAGTTGGGTAGACGATTAAGTTTTGTCAAGTGCAAAATTTGATAACTCTATTCACCCCCCCCCCCTCTAGAGTAGTATCTATCCCTTCACTTTCAATTGGTATCAGAGGGAGGTTGACTGACTGTATAGGCTAACACCTAAGTCACAAGATCCTGATAGATACCAAAGCTTATAGATATTCACTATCATGGCCCAGTCCAAGGATTATTCTAGCACCAGACCTCCAGCATGCAACTTAGCTAAGTTTGGCATCTGGAAGGCAAGGATAAAATTATATATGAATTCTATTGATGAAAGCATCTTTGCTTCCATTTTGACAGGACCCCCAAGAGCACCTGCTGCTGCTACTGCCTCATCATCTGATATGAGTGCAGTGCCTCCTCTAGATTATAATGATGAGTACAAGAAGGCCAAGATAGCAGATGCCAAGGCGATGAACATTCTGGCTCAGACAATGTCTGATGAGGTATTCCAGAAGGTTGCTGACTGCTCTTCAGCAAAAGCCATGTGGGATACACTGAACCAGATTGTAGCTGGTTCAGCTGATGAAAGGAAGGACAGAAGGTCCAACCTGATCTCACAATATGAGAACTTCAAGAAAACTGATGATGAATCAGTTGAAGCAATGTACACAAGGCTCAGCTCAATCATCAATGAGCTGAGGACCCTGGACAAGGACATATCATTGACAGAGGTCAATGATAAGATTCTTATGTGCTTCCCTAGCACATGGGATCTAAGGATCTGGCCCATCAAGGAAGCGAGAAGTACAAATGAGATTTCAACTGAAGCCCTTCTCGGCAAGCTCAAGTCTTTTGAGCAAGTGCTGAAGACAAGGGAAGCAGAAGCAGAAGCAAAGACCCCTACTCCAACAAGAAAAGAGCAATCTCTAGCTCTTAAGGCTGCTGATGCTTCTGAAGGCAGCCAATCAAATGAGGAGCTAATGGCATTGTTTGCCAAGAGGTTCCTCAAGATGGGGAGAAAGGAGTTCAGAAAGAAGTCTTCACGCTATGAAGACAAACCAAGGTATGACCGTTCACCTGCTAAAGAAATTATATGTTATGGTTGCAGGAAGCCTGGACATATCCTGCCCGAGTGTCCAGAGGAGAAGAACAAAGACAAGAGGAAAGAAAAAGAACAACACAAGAAGCACTCCAAGCCATCCTCCTACAAGAACAAGAAAAAGGAGAGAGGTTTCATTGCTGAAACCTGTAGTGATTCTGATGAAGAATCCTCCTCCTCAAGCTCCAGTGAGGATGAGGAAGAGAAGAAGGCAAAAGAAGTTTGCCTCATGGAAATAGATGCCTGCAGCAACCACTCAGCTGCAGAGAATTCAGATTCAGATGAAGAGATGCCAACAGAAGATGAGGTTCTATCTTCTTATGACTTCACTTCTGAAGAATTTAAGTTAGATTTTAAATCATTATGCTTAGACTTAATTAGTTCAGAAAAGGAGATAAAAGAACTTAGAAATAAGTTAGCTGACTTAGAATTAATTGCTACAGAAAATATTAGGTTAAAGGAAGATCTCACTACTTGTAGTGAAGAAATTAAATTTCTTAAAATGGAGTTAGCTAAGTCTAAGAGGTTAGAAGAATCACTTAATGGTAGAAGCCTTAAGCTGTTAGAGATTACCAGCATGACTAACACTAGGTCAGGTAATAACAAACTAGGCTTAGGAGCTTCTCCCAGTGAACCCCCAGTTCTTCTTAAAAACAATCTTTCAACTCCAGTGAACTTCATTTCAGCTAGTGGAATGAAGAACACTGAGCAAGTAAATCTAGTTAATAAAACCTTAAATAAAGCTAAGAGAGAAAAGAGGAAGAAATTCTTTAAAGAAATGCAAAGAGCGTCGAACGCCGCTCGACGATCGGAAGCTCAATGGTCGAACGAAGCTCGACGATCTGAGCGCCCATCGTCGAACGTCGATCGACGTTTTCAACATGATTTTCAAAATCATCATCAGTACCATAGAAACCTAAATGAAAATAGAAACCCTAGGTTTGTTGACCCATCATCTGCATGGAGAATACCACCTAGGAGATCTCACCCATTAGGTTATCACCCTCAGCCTGCATTTTCTTTTATTTCCAGTTTTTCTTATGTGAAAAACAAGGGACCCAAGGTTACCTGGGTCCACACTGTCTAAATAAATGTATTGCAGGTGAAGGCCTATCCTATCACTCAAAATAAGTGGTATTTGGATAGTGGATGCTCCAAGCATATGACAGGAAATAAAAATCATATGTCTAAATTCAAAGCTAAGCTCGGCCCAAAGGTTATCTTTGGAGATTCCAGCTGTGGTCAGACAGAAGGCTATGGTAGGATCACAATTGGAGATGTCACTTTCAAGAGAGTTGCATATGTGACAGGACTGAAGCACAATTTGATTTCAGTCAGCCAGCTATGTGATGCTGGCTACCAGGTTTCATTTTCTAACTCTTCTTATAATATTACTTTAAATAATAATATTGTTTTAGTAGGCATTAGAATAGGTAATATTTATTTAGTAGATTTCAATTCATCTCACTCTGAAATCTGTTTATTTAATGAAGTAACAATTAATAATAACTCTTTGTGGCATAAGAGGCTTAGTCATGTTAACCTTAAAAATATATCTAGGTTATCTAAGCACAACCTTGTTAGAGGTTTACCTTCTTGCCCCTACAAGAAGGAGAGCCTATGCAAGGCTTGTCAGCTAGGCAAGCAAACCAAAAACTCTTTTAAATCAGTAAATAAGAGTGATTCTCCTAGAATCCTGTATCAATTACATTTGGACCTTTTTGGCCCAATAAATGTACAGAGTTTAGGAGGGAAGTATTACACCTTAGTAATTGTAGATGACTTCTCTAGGTTCAGTTGGGTTTTCTTTTTGAGAACTAAGGCTGATAACTTCAAAGCCCTTACAGACTTTCTACTATGTGTGCAGACTGAGTACTCTACTCATGTGGCCTTGATCAGAAGTGATCATGGTACTGAGTTTGACTCTCTTCTCATGCAAGAATTCTGTGAGAGAGAAGGTATCAAACATAGTTTCTCAGCTCCTAGAACTCCCCAACAAAATGGGGTAGTTGAAAGGAAAAACAGAACACTCATTGAAGCTGCTAGTACATTGTTGGCAGATGCTAACATGCCTCTCTCCTATTGGGCAGAAGCTGTTAGTACAGCCAATTATGTCTTGAATAGAAGTTTGATACACAAGCTTAAGTGTAAAACTCTTTATGAGTTGCTTAAAGGAAAGAAACCTAAAATTAACTATTTTAGAATTTTTGGTTGTGTAGTGTATATTTATAATAATAATAAAGAATACCTTAGAAAGTTTGAAGCAAAAGCTTCAATGGGAATTATGCTTGGATATTCCCAAGTAAGCAAAGCTTATAGGGTTTATAACAAATCTACCTGTAAAATTGAAGAATCTGTGCATGTGTCTTTTGATGAGTCTCAGATGTTTTACAAGGAGAAAGAAAATTCTCCTTCCTCTAGTTCATTGCAGGTACCTGATGCCACTCAAGAAATTCTTCATCTTTCAACTCTTCAGATCACTGAATCAGACAGTGATGAAGACATTGCTGAAGCTGTTGTTGTACCACCAACAGTAGATCAAATTCCTCCTGAGGAACTAATCCCAACTATTGCTGAAGATCACATCCCGCCTGCTGATATTGTCATACTTAGAGATCACCCCACATCTCAAGTGATTGGAGACATATCAGCTGGTGTGCAAACAAGACACCAATTAAGACAGGATGTGATGCACGCTTGTTTCCTCTCACAGGTTGAGCCCCTCACCTTTAAAGATGCAGAGCTAGATCCCCACTGGATCATTGCTATGCAAGAGGAACTCAATCAGTTTGAGAGATGTAAAGTTTGGACTTTGGTTCCAAGACCTAAAGGCCAACTGATCATAGGCACCAAGTGGGTGTACAGAAACAAGTTGGATGCAAATAGAATTATTATAAGGAATAAAGCAAGGCTTGTAGCTCAGGGCTACAGACAGGAGGAAGGTATAGATTATGACCAAACCTTTGCTCCTGTTGCAAGGCTAGAAGCAATAAGGATCTTCTTGGCCTATGCAGCCTACATGAAGTTTAAGGTGTTTCAAATGGATGTCAAAAGTGCATTCCTGAATGGTGAGCTTAAGAAAGAGGTGTTTGTTGAACAACCACCAGGGTTTGTTTCTTCAACTCAGCCCTCACATGTGTTTAAGTTACAGAAAGCTCTTTATGGACTAAAGCAAGCTCCCAGAGCCTGGTATGAGACTTTAGCTAGTTTTCTTTTAGAGCACAACTTTACTAGGGGAGTAGTTGATAGAACCCTCTTCGTCAAGCTTCACGCTAGAATCCTTCGGTGAAAGGGCGCGAATCGGTTGTTGAGGCCCTAATTGCCCTCTATAAAATGACTCAACAGCATCACAAGGACACAATCCTGCTAGTTCAAGTGTATGTAGATGATATTATATTTGGCTCCACTGATCCCAAACTTTGCAAAAGGTTCTCTGACCTGATGCACTCTAAGTTTGAGATGAGTAGTATGGGTGTGCTGTCTTACTTTCTTGGTCTCCAAGTTAAGCAAGATGCTGATGGTATCTTCATCTCCCAATCCAAATATGCCAAGGAATTGGTAAAGAAATTTGGGATGGCTGATGCTTCAGCAATGCCTACACCTATGGCTACTAATGTAGTTATTGATTCTGATGATCACGGCAAGCCAGTTGATCAAAAGAATTATAGGGCCATTGTTGGTTCCCTATTATATCTAACTGCAAGTAGGCCTGATATAATGTTTGCTACATGCCTTTGTGCTAGATTCCAGGTCAACCCCAAGGAATCTCATCTGATTCTTCTAAAGAGAATCCTGAGATACCTGAAGGGATGTCCAAATCTAGGACTTTGGTACCCAGCTGAGTCAGAATTTGAATTAATTAGATATTCTGATTCTGATTATGCTGGTTGCAGAGTTGACAGGAAGAGCACCTCAGGAACTTGTCAGTTCCTGGGAGAGAGATTGGTCTCTTGGTTCTGTAAGAAGCAGGCTTCTGTCTCAACTTCAACTGCAGAGGCTGAATATATAGCAGCTGCTAGTTGTTGTTCACAGATCCTGTGGATTCAAAACCAGCTTGTGGATTATGGTTACTCACACAAGAATACCAAAATCATGTGTGATAGCACCAGTGCTATCTCAATTGCACAAAATCCAGTGTACCACTCTAGAACGAAGCACATTGAGATTCGGCACCATTTCCTGAGAGATTGTGTGGAAAAGAACAAGATTTGTCTTGAGTTCATATCCACTGAGTTTCAGAGAGGTGATATATTCACCAAGCCCTTAGATGAACAGAAGCATCTGTTCTTTTTAGTTCAACTAGGCATGATCAATGGACGAGACTAAGTGTGACTATATCTGCCTATGTTGAAACCTGCTTGAAGATCGTCGAACGATGATCGAAGATCGTCGAACGGATCAAGTCTATCGTCGACCTCTGGTTAATGAAAGCTTATCTGTTTGAAGTTCGTCGACCGGCGTTCGAAGATCGTCGAACAGGTCGAGCTTATCGTCGATCTCTGGATGACGACAGCCTGTTGTTTGAGAAGCCAGAAATAGTCTAACGATTGATCGACTACTCTGCTTCTGGGCCGATCGTCGAACGACCGTTCGACTATCGGGTCTAGTATCTTGTTAATAGATCGACTATCTCCGGTCTAATATAAAGCCGATAGTCGACCTAGGTTAAAAGATCTTTTGTTTTATCGTCAACGGAGCGTGACTTTTCGCATTCTGTCTTCCCGCTTGCGATTTTCTGCTACTTCGTCTCCTTCATCTTCGTCGTCTTTCTCGCGCATTCTCCAGCAACTCAATGGCGATTTCTCCCGCAGTGTTAGCTGTTGTAAAGTTCGATGCAGGCTTCAGCGTCGATTTTGACGCCTTCAGTTGCTGTGAAGCAGGGATCGTAGAAATTCTTCAGTTATGCCGGGACCAAGGTCTAGAAAGATTAATGTCGACAAGGATAAAGTTAAATATTCCCGAGATCAAGGAATGGGCTTTCACTTCGTCATCCTCTGACGATTCGATGACTGGCACCATCGGCGGAGAAGAGGTAATTTTAACTCCGGCCGTTCTGACTGATGTTTTTGGATTAATTAATGGTGAAGATGATTATGAGCAAGATGCTCAAGAGTTTGGAAGGATGCTGACTGAGCTGGGACATGCGGAGGGCATTCCCACGAAGCTGCTCAAGGTCAATTTTCCCTTTAAGATTAAATTTCTTGCTGAGTTAGTTGGAAAAGTGCTCCTTGGAAAGCACTCTGCTCATGACAATATCACAAGGCAACAATTTGCACTGATGTGTGCAATTGTTAATCAGAAAAAGATTGATTGGGCAGGAGTAATGTTTGATTTGATAAGGAAAAAGAATAATAAGAAAGAGGTTACCCTAGGCAGGGTTATTGGAATTTTCCTGAAGGAAAAGTATCCTCAGCTGCTGGTCTCCGTGGCAACAACCATAAATGCGAGCAAGAAGATGGACCCAAATCTGTTCTCCAAGTGGAAGAGGACTTTTGTGAAACCCGCTCTCATAGGGATTGCTCCAGCGACATCAGAGAGCACCATGACTGATTCGGTCGCTCCTCACCCGGTAGAAGCTGGCTCAGCTCTTTCCCTTCCCTCATCTTCTTCTGCTATGCAGTCTGCTTCAGTTGAAGTTCCATCAACTTCAGCTGAAGTACGACTTTCTCCTTCTCCTGTTCGAGAAACAACCACGGTTGTTCTTCCTTCCCCTCCAGCATCTCCTCTTCCTTCTCATCTGGCTAGGATATCTGCTCCTAGTTTTGATCTGTTAGGATCTTAGAGGATTCCAACACCTCCTCAGTCCCCTATTCATTCTCCAGTTAACACTCTTGTTAACTCTCCAGCTCCATCTCCAACTCGATCTCCAGTCCACACCACTTCTCATCCTAACTGTAAGACCCCAACCTCGGAGATGATCGCGGGGCGATCAAACGGCACTTTTGGAGGTCTGAACAGGGGCACACGGCCAGGTACACGGCCGTGTGCCTACCCGTGTTCAGTGATTTATTGTGTTTTTGTGCTGTCTCGAGTCAGAGAAGTACACGGCCTGAGACACACGGCCGTGTCTCAAGCCGTGTGTGGGGCACACGGCCTCGAACACGTCCGTGTTCGAAGCCGTGTTCATGAAGCCCGACGATCGTCCTGAAGCTCCAGGTAACACGACCCGTGGCACACGGCCGTGTCAGGACCCGTGTGGATCGGCGTAACTGATTTTTTGGGTTGAATCCGAGCCGTCCGGATCTTTTATTTTGGATCTAACGGCTGGGGGTTAACCTAGGGGGTATTAGGGTTGAGTTTGGGGCTGATTTCCCTCATTCCAACCCAACCCTTCCTCTTTCTAAACTCTTAGAGAGAGGTGAGAGCCAAGAGGAGGAGGAGCAAAGTTCCGGCCGCCGGCGGAGCACCGGAGCACCGATTCGCGATCCGAGTCCGGATCCTCGAAGGCAAGGGCGAGGCGAAGCTTTCCATCCGTCTACATCTTCATGGCGCCGCGGAAATCTTCGAGGGTAATGATCCTCTTCATAGGGCATGTGTAGTCGCCCTTCTTTCTATGCATGGGGAAATTCCCCCTCTCGCGAGTGAGCGTTGAGGCGCGGAATCCCTTCGGGTAGATATGTAAAGTCCCCGTTGATAGAGCCCGGAATCGGAGTACGGGCGTAGGCATTGTGTGTGAAGCCTATTCGGGTTTAACCCGGATCGGTGATGTTTGCATTGCATGGCCGGAGAAGACTCCGCGCCGGTGAATTTAGTTTTCCGAAAATTCTACGCGGTAGATTGCATACAGGGATCCTTGGGGGTTAACCTCGAGGCGCACCCGGAAAGCTTGGGCGGAATCACATTGCCGCCACGATGTTGCCTTGGAGGGCAAATCGGTACATAACGGGGTTATGTGCGTGTTTTGATCGATTGTGGGAATGAGGAGAAACTTGGCCCGCACCGATGGCTAAATGGCCGTGGTGAAGTGAGCAACGGGCGGGTGGAACTCTACCCATTCCAATTGGTCTCGGTAGAAGCGACCTAAAGTACATGGGACTTCCCGGGAGGCTGGAAACGGGCCTAGGCTTCGGCTGAAAGGGCTAAATGCTCACGAGTGTTGCCATCCGAGGGATGGTGGTGGAATCGCGGTGTCGGACTGGGTCCGGACCGGGTTCACCGATTAGTGCCCTGAGAGCACGGAGTGTGCGGTCGTGCGTGCCGACACTTATGGCGAATAGAATACTTTATAGAATTGCTATGGTAGCTTTATATGCAGGGAAGGAGCACCGTCGTCCCGAGAAACGGGACGGGGTCGTTATAATTTGGTCAGCTTTGCTGACCGTTGCCCTTTTGTATTGCCACCTCTTGGGTGGATTGCTTTCTTCAGGTGCTGCTGCGGAGCCAAGCGGCAAATAGCGGGCTAAAGCCCAAGTTGCAGCGCCAGCCCTCGGAGGCTTAGTTATTAGCTTTTTCATATTCATGTATGGCCGGCCTGCGTGCCGATGTATGAAAGACGCTATCTTGTTAAGCGAACACTTTTGTAAGGCCTTAAGGCCGTGAACTCTTTTGTGTATGTACTCATTCCTGGGTTGTAGTGGACATTCATGCTCTGTGGCAGGGTTCTTATCTTTTTGCAACTTAATTAAATTGCTTCCGCTAGGTGTTGTGTAGGACGCTCTGATTGGTTGTGTGGTTTCAACGCGTAACCAACCGGTCTGTCCGTAGTATATGGCGTCGGGCCCCGGCCGGACCTACTGCTATATGCTATGTGACGGATAGGGGTGTTACAAATTGGTATCAGACTTCTGGTTTCGTTCACGCTTAAATGAATTCGTGGACGAATTCACTTTAAGGGGTGGTGAGCACATTGTGTGCGTCATCGTTATAACATGAAAAGAACCCATGAATGTCCACTTAGGAAAGAAAATACACATGATTGAGGAACCTGCGTGTTCCTATAATTGCTGTTTGCAGTAATTTTTGGTCGCTTATCGGTGTTTTGCACGATCTTAGGTGACCAGAAGTGGTGCTGGGCCGTCTGAACGGCCAGGTTCTGAGGCGAGCAGTGCGCCAAGCGATGCACCTGCAACACCTTTGTCTGCTGAGACCATTAGGTTGGTGGCAGAAGCGGTCATGGCAATGATCAATGCGCAGCCTGCAAGGCAAGTGCAGCAGCCTGCTCCTGCTGTGGAACAGGTACCGCTTCAGGCGGCAGAGCAAAGGAGGGTTGAGCAAGTAGTTTTGGAGCCAGAGTTGCCTAGGAGAGCAACTGAAAGACAACTGAAGCACGTGATGGGCTTTCACCCACCGGTATTCACGGGGGCAGAAACCCCGACCCAAGCAGAGGATTGTCTCTCAAGGGTCAACAGGGTGATGACGGCGACGGAAACTGAAGAGTGGCAGAAGACCACTATAACGACGTTCCTTTTGGATGGGGACGCAAGACTGTGGTGGGAGGGCCTAGAGCTGCATCAGTTGAGGGGAAGGCCATTGGCCGAAGTCCCGATGGAGGAGTTTGCGAGACTATTTATGGCTCGATACCTCCCCTCGGCGCAGAGGATTGCGCTAGAGAGCGAATTCCAGAAGTTGGTGCAGGGTGATAGCACCGTTGATGAATACCTCCACGAGTTTACTCGGTTGGGGAGATATGCCAGCGCTACCTTCGCAGACGAGGAGCGCAAGACGAGCCGCTTTTATGAAGGGCTAAGGGATGATTTGAGGTTGTTGCTGTCGGGGCCCAAGACGCAGGGTTTCATGACCCTGGTCAGTTCGGCCCGGTCCTTGGAGAAGGATATGAGAAACGTGCAAGCAAAGAAGGAGAGGGAATCTGGTGGCAAGAGATCAGAGTTCAAGGCGCCGACTACGTCGAAGTCGGGCTACCGCAGATTCTCCAAGAAGTCTAGGACGTCGGGTCCAGCTTCTTCTGCAGGTGCCTCGGGGGCAACTACCAATCGAACCCCGGGCGCTTGCTTCACGTGTGGAAAGCCGGGGCACTTTGCCCGTGACTGCTGGAGTGGACGCTCAAAGTCCGAAAGGAAACAAGGAGCTACCTACGAGGAAAAGGGCAAAGCGGTGGAGTCGACCGCGTCCCACTATGCTCCGACTCAGCCTAGAGTCTACAACTTGGGCCAGCAGGAGGCCATCAAGCAAGCGGATGTGGTGACAGGTATGAGTTAATTTATGCAAGTTGACTTGAGAATACTATTACCTATTGCTTGTTAAGCTAATGTCTTTTGCTTAGGCTTTGTGGTGATTAGCGATAGTCCGGCACGAGCACTGTTCGACACTGGTGCTTCGCATTCTTTCTTGTCCGAACAGTTTATATCGCGCATCGGAGTCCCTTCTTCGATGGCAAAGGACAAGTTAGATGTGTTGCTACCAAATGGGTGCTCGATGCGTGCGGACAGAGTGTGCGCCGTAAAGGTTCACATAGGGAGCCAAGAGTTCGACTTGCTAGCGTCATTATTGCCGTTGGTAGAGTTCGATGTTATCTTTGGAATGGATTGGCTGTCAGAGCAGAAGGCTTGGATCGATTGCGACCGTAAGGAGGTCAAGCTGGGTGTAGGGCGGGAGACTACTTTCGAGGGGCTTAAGGGGTCGAGCAAGACACTAATGTCTGCTCTTCAGGTGGTGAAGGCGGTTCATGCTAGTGCAGAGCTGTTCTTTGCGATAGTGGGGGCTGTGGAGCCAAAGTCCCCGTTGGATAGCATCCCCGTGGTTTGCGAATACCCCGATGTGTTCCCGGATAGCCTTCCCGGAGCCCCACCGCAGCGAGAGATTGATTTTACGATCGAGCTCGTGCCGGGTGCCAAACCCGTGTCACGTGCTCCTTATAGATTGGCGCCAAAGGAGATGGCGGAGTTGAAGGTTCAGTTGGAGGAACTGATGGAGCAAGGTTATGTGCGTCCAAGTTCGTCGCCTTGGAGCGCACCGGTCCTCTTCGTTAAAAAGAAGGACGGTAGTATGCGGCTGTGCATCGACTACAGAGAATTGAACAAGTTGACGGAAAAGAATAAGTACCCGATCCCGAGGATTGATGATCTCTTTGATCAGTTAGTCGGATCGTCGGTATACTCCAAGTTGGACTTGAAGTCGGGGTACTATCAGCTGAGGATCAGGGAGTGTGATATCCCGAAGACGGCGTTCAGTACGAGGTATGGGCATTTCGAGTTCACGGTCATGCCGTTTGGACTGACAAATGCGCCATCGGTGTTTATGGATCTGATGAACAGGACGTTCAGAGATTTCCTGGATCGCTTTGTGATCGTCTTTATTGACGATATTTTGGTATACTCGCAGTGCGAAGAAGACCACTTCAAGCATTTGCATTTGGTGTTGGAGACTCTGAGGAGGAATGAGCTTTACGCAAAGTTCTCCAAGTGCGAGTTCTGGCTACCCTCGGTAGCGTTCCTTGGTCATATAGTGAGTGGGGAAGGTATAGCGGTGGATCCGGCGAAGATTGTTGCGATACGGGAGTGGCCTGCGTTATCTTCTGTCGCGGAAGTCCGTAGTTTTCTCGGGCTTGCCGGATATTACAGGCGCTTCGTAGAGAACTTCTCGCGGGTAGCGTTACCTCTCACGAAGTTGACAAGGAAGGATCAGAAATTCTTGTGGACGCAAGAGTGCGTGCAAGCTTTTGAGGAGCTGAAGAGGCGGTTGACCACGGCGCCAGTGCTTAGTTCGCCGAGTGGGACCGAGGGCTTTGAGGTGTATAGCGACGCTTCGGGTAGTGGCTTGGGCTGCGTGTTGTTGCAGCATGGAAGTGTGATCGCGTATGGATCGCGTCAGCTGAAAGTGCATGAAAGAAATTATCCGGTGCACGACTTGGAGTTGGCGGCCGTGATTTTTGCACTCAAGTTGTGGAGGCACTACCTATACGGCGTAAGAGTCGATATATACACCGATCACAAGAGCCTAAAATACTTGTTGGATCAAAAGGACCTTAATATGAGGCAGAGGAGGTGGATGGAGTTCCTGGGGGACTACACCTTCAAGATACATTATGTACCCGGGAAGGGCAACGCAGTTGCGGATGCGCTGAGCCGCAGGGCTCCCGCCCGAGCCAACTGGTTGTCGGTGCATGATGAGCGGCTAGTGCGGGAGTTGGAGGAGCTTGAGATCTGTTGCGTGAACAAGCAGACGAGCGCCAAAGCAATGTTAAACTGGACAGAGGTGCAGTATGACCTAACTGACCGGGTTCGGCAGGCATTGGAGTTAGATGACTCCATGAAAGAGCTTATGGAGGCCGCTCTGGATGGGTCAAATTCCCAGTTCTCGGTGGATGATGGTTTGTTAAGAAAGGATCATCGGTTGTGCGTCCCGAGTGGGGGTAACCTCCGGGCGGAGTTGATGTACGAGGCTCATCATACCAAGTACTCAATCCACCCAGGGAGCACGAAGATGTATCGCGATCTCAAGAAGTTGTTTTGGTGGTCGGGGCTTAAGAAAGATGTGGCGTTGTACGTGGCTAAATGCCAAACGTGCGCCTTGGTGAAGGCGGAGTGCCAAAAGCCAGGAGGATTTCTGAAATCCTTGCCTATACCGGAGTGGAAATTCGACGACATATCCATGGACTTTGTGCATGGGTTGCCAAGGTCACAGAAGGGGAACGACGCCATCTGGGTGATCGTAGATCGACTAACCAAAGTGTCGCATTTCATTCCGCATAGGAAGGATGATTCTGTGGAGAGATTGGCAAAATTGTATATCGACAATATTGTTAGGCTGCATGGTGTGCCCCGTAGCATTGTGAGTGATCGCGATGGGCGGTTCACGTCAAATGATTGGAGGTTGGTGCAGCAGATGTTGGGAACAAAGTTAAAGTTCAGTACAACTTTCCATCCGCAGACGGATGGGCAGACCGAGAGGGTTAATAGAACGATGGAGGACATGCTCCGCATGTGTGTTCTAGACTTCGGGAAGCATTGGGAAGACCACCTTTATTTGGTGGAGTTCGCGTACAACAACAGCTACCAAGCGAGTATACAAATGGCGCCCTTCGAGGCCCTGTATGGTAGGAAGTGTCGCACGCCGTTATCGTGGCTTGAAGCGGGTGAGGCAAGGTTGTATAAGAAGCAGGAGGTGGAGAGTGCTACCTCGTTAGTGCGGGTCATTCGGGAGCGCTTGTTGATCGCTCAGGACCGGCAGGCGAAGTATTACAATGCCAAGCACCAGAACGTGGAGTTCGCGGTAGGCGATTGGGTATACCTGAAAGTGAAGCCGTTCAAGGGGGTTTCGCGGGTGAGACGCTTGAAGAAGCTGAGCCCAAGGTACCTTGGACCTTTTGAGGTCCTGGAGCGAGTCGGCGAAGCTGCATACCGTTTGAAGCTATCAGTGGAGTTGAGTGGTTTACATGATGTGTTCCACATTTCTGTGTTGCGGAAGGCGGTGCAAGAGCCTTCGCAGGTGATCGCGGCTGATCAAGTACCGGTTGAGGAAGGGTTGACAACGAAAGTCAAGCCCATATCTATTGAGGATTTCGAAGTCAAGCGGCTTCGGAACAAGGAAATCAGAATGGTGAAGGTCCGTTGGGATAACTGCGGACGCGAGGAGCTCTCTTGGGAGCGAGAGCAGACAATGCGCGAGGAGTACCCCGAGTTGTTCCCCTCAGGTACTCGTTATGTTTTTGTTTTTGTGTAGTCTCTGTTCTTAATTTCGGGACGAAATTCTCTTAAGGGGGAGGGAGTTGTAAGACCCCAACCTCGGAGATGATCGCGGGGCGATCAAACGACACTTTTGGAGGTCTGAACAGGGGCACACGGCCAGGCACACGGCCGTGTGCCTACCCGTGTTCAGTGATTTATTGTGTTTTTGTGCTGTCTCGAGTCAGAGAAGTACACGGCCTGAGACACACGGCCGTGTCTCAAGCCGTGTGTGGGGCACACGGCCTCGAACACGGCCGTGTTCGAAGCCGTGTTCATGAAGCCCGACGATCGTCCTGAAGCTCCAGGTAACACGGCCCGTGGCACACGGTCGTGTCAGGACCCGATTGGATCGGCGTAACTGATTTTTTGGGTTGAATCCGAGCCGTCCGGATCTTTTATTTTGGATCTAACGGCTGGGGGTTAACCTAAGGGGTATTAGGGTTGAGTTTGGGGCTGATTTCCCTCATTCCAACCCAACCCTTCCTCTTTCTAAACTCTTAGAGAGAGGTGAGAGCCAAGAGGAGGAGGAGCAAAGTTCCGGCCGCCGGCGGAGCACCGGAGCACCGATTCGCGATCCGAGTCCGGATCCTCGAAGGCAAGGGCGAGGCGAAGCTTTCCATCCGTCTACATCTTGATGGCGCCGCGGAAATCTTCGAGGGTAACGATCCTCTTCATAGGGCATGTGTAGTCGCCCTTCTTTCTATGCATGGGGAAATTCCCCCTCTCGCGAGTGAGCGTTGAGGCGCGGAATCCCTTCGGGTAGATATGTAAAGTCCCCGTTGATAGAGCCCGGAATCGGAGTACGGGCGTAGGCATTGTGTGTGAAGCCTATTCGGGTTTAACCCGGATCGGTGATGTTTGCATTGCATGGCCGGAGAAGACTCCGCGCCGGTGAATTTAGTTTTCCGAAAATTCTACGCGGTAGATTGCATACAGGGATCCTTGGGGGTTAACCTCGAGGCGCACCCGGAAAGCTTGGGCGGAATCGCATTGCCGCCACGATGTTGCCTTGGAGGGCAAATCGGTACATAACGGGGTTATGTGCGTGTTTTGATCGATTGTGGGAATGAGGAGAAACTTGGCCCGCACCGATGGCTAAATGGCCGTGGTGAAGTGAGCAACGGGCGGGTGGAACTCTACCCATTCCAAGTGGTCTCGGTAGAAGCGACCTAAAGTACATGGGACTTCCCGGGAGGCTGGAAACGGGCCTAGGCTTCGGCTGAAAGGGCTAAATGCTCACGAGTGTTGCCATCCGAGGGATGGTGGTGGAATCGCGGTGTCGGACTGGGTCCGGACTGGGTTCACCGATTAGTGCCCTGAGAGCACGGAGTGTGCGGCCGTGCGTGCCGACACTTGTGGCGAATAGAATACTTTATAGAATTGCTATGGTAGCTTTATATGCAGGGAAGGAGCACCGCCGTCCCGAGAAACGGGACGGGGTCGTTATAATTTGGTCAGCTTTGCTGACCGTTGCCCTTTTGTATTGCCACCTCTTGGGTGGAATGCTTTCTTCAGGTGCTGCTGCGGAGCCAAGCGGCAAATAGCGGGCTAAAGCCCAAGTTGCAGCGCCAGCCCTCGAAGGCTTAGTTATTAGCTTTTTCATATTCATGTATGGCCGGCCTGCGTGCCGATGTATGAAAGACGCTATCTTGTTAAGCGAACACTTTTGTAAGGCCTTAAGGTCGTGAACTCTTTTGTGTATGTACTCATTCCTGGGTTGTAGTGGACATTCATGCTCTGTGGCAGGGTTCTTATCTTTTTGCAACTTAATTAAATTGCTTCTGCTAGGTGTTGTGTAGGACGCTCTGATTGGTTGTGTGGTTTCAACGCGTAACCAACCGGTCTGTCCGTAGTATATGGCGTCGGGCCCCGGCCGGACCTACTGTTATATGCTATGTGACGGATAGTGGTGTTACACTAACACTACAACCATCTCTGCTGCATCCCCATCCACTGTAATTCCATCATCTTTTGAGATCACCCCAGAATTCATTTCCAGCATTTTGGAGTTGATTACCCCTTCAATCAAAATCATGATTGAAGAGGCAATTGCTCCACTTGCCTCCTCCATTGCCACCTTGACTGCTTCCATCCAATCACTTTCTAAATCTGCTGAGCCCTCTTCTTCAAGGGGCCTGGTTTCAGTTTCCACTGAAATCAGGTAGGGGGAGATGTTCTGTGAAGATGCCTCAGAGCCTCCAGCCTCCCTTCCAGCAGTTCTTCCAGCAGTTCAAGAAGAGACTGATGTAGTTCAAGCTCAAGATCAATCAGGTTCAGTGTTATCTGACAAAGAAATATCTGATGCAATTATGCTATCTGAATTTGCTGTGAAAGTCTGCTTAGAAGATCTCACCACTCCCGTGGTTGCCCATTTCCTAGAAGGGATTATTACATCCTACCTAGATGAATCTTGGGAGTTGGTAAAATTTGAAGGTAATTCACTCATCCGCTTTATTGACGAGTCAATTAATTTGATAGCTTGTGAATACCTAGAAGGAATGATTTTAGCTTATTTAGCAGATTTGTGTTCATAAATCTACAGATTATATTAAAGAAGATTTAGCTGCTCAGATTATAGTAATTGTTTCAGAAGCTGCTCTAGATGTTCCTATTGTTCAAGTAGATCCAGAATTGGATTCCTTTTTAGATGACATAGAAGATGTGTCTGAAATTCAAGAAGAGAAAGCAAGAGATGCTTGGAATCAAAGAGTTCAATCTTTGTTAGAGGAAAAAGAAAAAGATTTGCAAGTTGAAAAGTCAACTGTTTGGGATGATTCCCCAGGACTTGATTTGGATTTCCTTCTGGCTCAGGATGCCATAGAAGAAGAAAAAGAGAAAGCTGCTTTGAAGGAAAAGGCTGTTTCTGAAGCCTATGATCCATATGACAATCCTCCTTCATCTCACTCTGAAGATGAAGAGGATTCAGATTTATCTGAAAATTCAAAGAAAAAGAAAGCTGCTCAGAAGAAAAGAAAAGCTATTGCTCCTCCTCCTCCCAACCGTGATAATGATACTCCATACTATATTCTTAAAGGAATTGACCCCAAGTCAAAAGAGTTTCAGTATTGGATGTGGTTCTCCAAGAACCAGCAGAAAGAGAGAAAGAAAGCTAAGAAATATGATAGTCCTACCCCTAGATGGACACCCAGAGGTCCTCCTCCTCCACCTCCTGGTGCAGGAGCCTCTGGGAATTTATCTGCCAATCCTTCTGCTCCGTCAGGAAAATCTGCTCCGTCTCAGTCTTCTTCAAGAAAAAGCTCTCAAGATTTCCAAGGTAAATCATATTCTGTCCATCAAAGAACTGATACAGTAAGAGAACAAGTGAAGGAGGTTGTGTTTCAAAGACCAACTTTTTCCCCTCCTCCTTCTCCAAAGAAAAGAGTTTCATCTCCAATGCCAGTGCATTCTGAAAAAGTTGTTTCAAAAGGTAAGTAGTTTATTTTGTTTAAAAATTCTAGCAAGAACTTTGCTAAGTCTGCTCCCCTGTCTTATCTAGTTAATCAAGATAAAGAACCAGAGGTTACTCCTTCTGAGTCTGTTTATGAAAGTCCTGAGCTTGATCCTAACTTTAGGATGGCTCGTTTTCACGAATTGGTTGGAGCAGCTCAAATCAGGAAAGCAAAAGCTGAAGGAAAAGATACTACTGGTTTAACCACCATGTCTACATTCAGAAAGAAGGAGTTTGAAAAGTTCCAGGTTAATCCTGAGGTCTTTGACCCTTCAAAGTATATGGAAAAGCACCCGGAAGCCGTTGTTCCAAGGGCTGCAGAATTAAAGATCATTGGCATGCAAGACTTGAAGATGTCTAAGAAAGAGGCAATTGATCCTTTACGGAAAGTTTCCTTTGTTCCTAGCTCGTCTAACCCTAAGCCAGACTCTGTAGATCCTTAGTTTTGCTTGACTGCTGTTATATATATATTTGACTGTTATTTATCTGTTTGATAACTGCTAGTTAATTGTTAACTATTTCCTGTATTAATTTTATTGCTCTTTAGCTAGCTCTATGTTTTAGTTTTTGAGAGACTTAACTCAAATAGGGGGAGATTGTTGGTACCCTAGTTTGATTTGAGTTTAGTCCTCTCCTTTTGTCCCTTGACCCAAGAAATATCTATGGTCAATGGTTAGTGGTCTAGCTGTAGAGTCCTCGCTTTTCCAGATGAAGAATTTGATTAAGTAGTTTGTTCGTTCGACTATCGTCGAATGCCGCTCGACTATCGTCGACTGACTGTTCGACGATCGTCTATCAGTTGCTCGACTTTCAGTCTGTGAGGATAGTTCGACTATCGGTTGATAGTTCGACTATCTGTGTGCTTTGATAGTTCGACTATCTGCTTGGATAGTTCAACTATCTGATAGCTCGACTATCTGTTTGATAGGTCGACTATCTGCGTCATTTGATAGCTCGACTATCTGGTGATAGATCGACTATCTGTTTTCTTCTGATAGCTCGACTATCTGTTGATAGTTCGACTATCTGTTCTGCGTTGATAGTTCGACTATCTGTTGATAGGTCGACTATCTGTTCTCGCTTGGTAGTTCGACTATCTGCTTTGATAGTTCGACTATCTGATAGTTCGACTATCTGTTGATAGTTCGACTATCTGTTTGTTTTTGATAGTTCGACTATCTGTTGATAGTTCGACTATCTGTTTCGCTTTGATAGTTCGACTATCTGTTGATAGATCGACTATCTGATAGCTCGACTATCTTTTGATAGTTCGACTATCTGTTGTGATAGCTCGACTATCTCCTTTGATAGCTCGACTATCTGGATCGTTCGACTATCTGTCCGATAGTTCGACGATCTCCGTCCGTCGGTCGACGATCTCCGAAGGTCGTTCGACGTTTTCTGTCTGCCTTTAGATTTTGTATTTATTTATTGTATTTAATTAATTAATACTTTATCTGGCATGTTTTTTAAGTTGTTTTATGATAATATTTCCAGGCAATATTTGCTCCATCCCTTTTGCCTGAGTCAAATCTTTTCAGATAAAGTTGTTTGTCTTATTAGCTGACATTGTATTTTACTTTATCTGCTGTCAGTCCTTTATAGCCGTTAGACTGAAAAGTCTTTCTTCTGCTATAAAGAGTTTGTTTCTGATTTGACTTTATTTAGTACTTTATTATCAGACTGCTTCCTGCAGCTTCCTAGAAAGAGGTTTATTCCTTTTATAGAATGTTTTTGCTGCAGAGATTGTTTTGTCTTCTTGATATTTACAGCCCAGGTCTCAAGTTTCAGAAGAAGACAAGTAATTCAAATTGAAGAGAGCCGTTGTTTGTTGCTGCTATAAAAAGGATCCTTTGAAGAAGGATTCAAGCTAGCTAACTAGCTACCCAGTTATTCATTTTAAGCAATCAAGCCTTCATCAAGATCAAGTTTTCTGCTCTCAGTAATTTCCATTCATCTGAGAAGTGTTAAGCTCTTCTGCTCTTCTTCAACCTGAGTTCTCCTGCTTCCAGGAAGATTCAAACTCAGAGTTCTTTTGAAGAAGAAGAAGACAGATGCTTGAAGATTTCTAATTTTATTATTTATTATCTTCTTGTAGTTTTTCCTTCAGATCTTTCTGAAGAGTTTTTCTGCACTGAAGCAAGACTTCACCTGGACATCTTTGAGCCAGGGGGAGCCTTGATTCTTTAGAGCTTTCTAGCTCAGTGCAAGTCTTTGTGCTTCTCTAATCTTTTGTAAAATAGAGAAGACATCTTAACCTTCTTCCCCCTCCTGTACAGGGTTATTACTGCCTTCAAAAGTATCCCTTGGTGGCAGGGCACCTGATCAAAAACCTGTGCTTGGTTTTTAGACACCTGATCAAAAGTCTAAAGGGTTTCTGGATCTACCTGAAGCAGATCCTGTTGGTGGCAGGGCACCTGATCAAAAACCTGAGTGGATTCCTACCTTGTTGGTAGAAGAGTGGACGTACCCAAGTTGTTTGGGGAACCACTATAAATTTCCTTGTGTTGTCTAGATTGCCTTGTTTAATTCCTGCATTGTGGCTGTGAATAGATATAACTAGGATTGCTAGTTGCTGATTAGGATTTCCAAGCCTTAACTGTAATTACAGTTAGCTTGAGTTTGTGCACACCACTTGTGTTAGGCTATAGGGTTATTTCGATATCTATAATCTTTTCATTCCGCATCTCACTCCAAGGGAGTTGGGTAGACGATTAAGTTTTGTCAAGTGCAAAATTTGATAACTCTATTCACCCCCCCCCCTCTAGAGTAGTATCTATCCCTTCACTTTCAGACTCGTCATTGTTGCTTGGGTTTCACTTGACTGTTTGCACCCACGTTCCGACTCATATCTAAGACAATCTAATCCTCCGGACCGGAGGAAAATCGGGTAATCCGCAACAACTATATCTTTGTGTTGATTAGAACTTGATTTTGATTTAGCCAAGCTTGGCTCAAATTTGAAATGAAGTCCTTCTTCATTTGCACGAAATCAAATTAAGTCATTTTAAATCCAATTCAAGGCAACTTATTACAAAGAGAATTGATATTAGCAGTCTACTGCTATTCGCAATTCGTAAATTATATCCGTAGTACAAAAATATATTCGCAGTCCATAAAAAGTACTTGAAGTGGAGACAAAAATACAAGTGTACAATTATATAATAATGCAATTTCAAGCAACAAAAAATATAAAATGAGCAAAATTGTTGATTTTAAATAGACGATGTCATCGTTACGATCATCTACAACAAGAAAATAACACAAAATCTATCAAATTCTCAAATTAAATCCTGCAATTGAGAAGCAAAACAAATATTAGCAGTCAAATACTCACAACAAAATATACAATATGGGAAGCAAAACTAGATAGCATAAACTCTATCTTTTGAAAGTCCACAACAGTGAAGCAATGAATAATAGAACCTTCAACATTTTCTCATGAAGCAATGACTCTAACATCCTCTCCTAAGCTGGTACCACACTTCAGAGTAGAGTCTGCTGTACAACCCCTTAGTTGTCGAGTGGGGCCCTTCGAAGAGATCAGTCAGGTAAGGCAAGGTTGGCCCAAGCAAGTCAGAACGGTTAGTGGAGGGGATACCTCCTTACTCGCCCCAGGAAAGTAGGGGCGAGAAGGGTCACTTGGGGAACACTCGCCCGGGCTCCAAGCCAGTGGTTGGTGAGTAGGGTGAGCTGGTTTACTTTCGGTCAAGGATCTGGGCGAGTGGAAATTCACCGGCCACTCGCAACCCCTTGGCGAGTAGGAATAGCATGATCAGCTCGCTTAGGTGTGCTTTCCCAAGGAATCCTTTTTTGGCCTGCCCTTAGCCACTCCAAGAAGTGAGAATCCGTTGTTGGCAGACCAATTTGGGTTGTGTAAAGTAAAATCAAAAGGGGATTTCTGCTATCCTCAGACTGTTCCTAAAAACTATAAATAGACACCCAAGGGAATCTTTGGAGAGGACCTTTTTTGGGATTTTCTCTCTTCTAGTTGATCACGGTTGGTTGGAGCTTCCACACTGTTAGCTGTGATTTCCGGGTGGATAGTTTAGTGCTTCACAGTGCCCAGCTTAGCATTGGCTAGGGAGGGGGAGCACTCTTTGATCTTCTGGGTATGTAGTAGGACCTCCTTGTTGTAGCTCAAGGGTCGATTTCTTTATTCTAAGTAACTGGTCAAGCATATTAACTTGGGTAAAGTAAGTGCAAGTTGCCTCATCAGTCTGAACTCCTCCTTGAACTGTGGTTTTTGGATTCAACATTCTGGTGCGGTAAGCGTGGATCGTAGCTTGCAAGGAAAATCCTGAGTGATTCTCATGGTCGGAGGCAAGGAGCGAGGAGACAACCCCGATGAGTCGCCCAACTCAAACGACTTTGTGAGGAAGAGTGGCTTTGTCAAGTTTACAAATATGATCATGGAGAACATGCATCATGCCCTCACCCCACAAGGAGAGTGCTCGATGCCAGTGGTCCCTGTACTCGTGCCCTAGTTCCTAAGCGAGGAGGCCCCAAGTATGAGACTAGGGAAGGAGGAGGTGGCAGGAGCGAGCTCAACCCTACGCGAGAGCTCTTCCCAAGCCCGCCAAGTGTCGGTTGCCCAGGCATTGCGATGGTGGAAGTCGACTCAGCTCGACTTCCAGGGGATGAAGCCCATTCAACGAGTTGATCGTTTCGGCCCCTATTCCATAGGGGTTCAAGGAGTCGGAGATTTCCTACTATACATGCAAAGATGATTATGTTCAACACCTTCAGTGGTTTGACGACGCGGTCTCTATTATGCAAATGTCTGACTCATTTAAGCATCGCTTGCTTCTTCGTCATCACACTCAAAGGGAATGCAAAGGATTGGTTCCACCAACTCCCCTCCAGATTAATTTATAGCTTCGAAGATCTCCATCAGAGTTCCAACTGTGATTCTCGACATCCAAAAAGAGGAAGAAGTGGGCAGTGGCCCTCTTTCTGATCAAGCAAGGGTGGGAGGAGACGTTGGGCAGATACGTGGACTAATTTCATGAGGTGGTCCTTCTAGTTCATGAAGCGTCAGGTTACCCCCTGCAGCTCATATTAACCTTTGAGCTGCACCAGGGTTTCTTCAAGATAGAGCTGAATTGTGATCCCCTTATCCTACGAGGAGCTGATGGAAAGGGCAGAAAAAGAGATTAAAGGAGAAGCCATGAAGCCTGTGTTCGCAAAAAAGTTAACTAAGTTGGGGAGAGTGAGGCGAAGGAGCAGGGAGATTACTGGAAGCGAGAGTGGAGGAGAAGAAAGGAGTCGAGGGGACATGGATTCCAAGGATATCATAGAGGATAGGAGACGAGATAGTGGTTTTAGGAGCCGGTCAATTGGCCAGTATGGAGGCTGCTTAGAGGACTAGGCCAGGGTCAGGGAAGAGGAGTTGCCTAGGGTGGAGGCTACTTTTATGGAGGGCAAGGGCGGTTCAACCCTTCGGGCTGGATAGTTTCCCAAGGCCACTCCTCCCTCTACCTCGGCAATAAATGACCATTGGAAGAAGAGGAAGGAGAGACATAAATAATGAGATGGGAGGGAAAGGAAGGGGCAAGGTGGCATTGCCCTATTATGACTTCCACTTAGAGGAAGGCCATGTAACAGCCACCTGCCCAGAGTTCTTGGAGATGAGAGGGGCGAGGGGTTCGAGGGAACAAAAGTCGAAGGTGCGAATCGAGGAAGTGGTAGAAGGAGGAACTGGGGAGGAAGATCGATGTGAGGATCAGGCAAAAGTTGGTACCTGGGGGATTAGAGTTATCCACAGAGGGGTGGAAATCGAGACCACCTGTGAGGGGACACTCTATACTATGTTCCGTAGGAGCATCGTTTTGACCTCATAAACCCCACCTCTAGAAGAAAAGATCACCTTCTCGACAAAGGACATGCCAGATCACGAGAATCACTATATACTATGTTCCGTCGGAGCATCGTTTTGACCTCACAAACACCACCTCTAGAGGAAAAGATCACCTTCTCGACAAAGGACATGCCAGATCATGAGAATCAGTTCTGACATGCACTAGTAAATCGAGTGAAAATCGAGAATTTCACGGTCCCAAGGATCCCGGTGGACAACAGGAGCTCGCTGAATGTGATATTCAAGATGGCCTTCAATGAGATGAAGGTGGAGGCCTGGAGAGTGTTAGCTTTGGATGGGCTATTATTTGGGTTCTCGTGAGAGAGGAAGGAAGTGGAGGGAGGAGTCGGGCTCCATGTGATCTTACGTGAACAGTCCAGGAACTATTGGTTCTTCATCATGGGCACTTCGAGCAACTATAATGCCATTTTTGGTCGTCCCTTCAACAGTACTTTTTGGTGCATCCCCTCTTATTTCCACCAATGCTTGAAGTTCAACGTCGGAGGAGTTCAGGTCAGAGTTCAGGGAGATCCCAAGATGGTTAGATAGTACTACATTGTGGTTGCCAACACCATCTCCTTAAAGGAGGAAGCTGAAGAGATGGAAGAGGTGATAGAGGATCAAGCTAGGATGGAGGCAGTGGAGAAGATAGTAGAGAAGGAGGTTCTCACCCTGGGAAGGAATATAGAGAAGGTGCAAGAGAGCGGAGGACTGAGCTCAGAGGACCATGAGAGGTTCTTGGCTTGCATCCAGCAGAACGTGGATGTCTTTACTGGGAGCGCGTTGGACATTTCAGGCATTGACATGGATGTGGCGTGTCATCACCTTAATTTCAACCGTGGCATCTGCCCCATCTGCCAGAATAAAAGAGTTGTAGTTGACAAGCTGGTTGTGCCCATCCGAGGGGAGATGGGTAAGCTGCTCAAGGCAGGGTTTGTTTCAAAGATCCAGTATAGAGGTTGGGTCTCCAATGTTGTATTGGTAAAAAAGAGTGATAGGAGGTGGAGGATGTGTGTTGATTTCACTTTATTAAATAAAGTCTTCCCTGAGAATTATTATCTGTAGTCCCAAATTATCGTGCTGGTAAACTCAGCCGTCAGTTTTCCTGTAATGAATTTTTGAGATGCTTTTTCAGGTTACCATCAAATTCACATGCACTCACCCGATGTCAAAGATGTATCATTTATCACAGGCGACGAGTTCTAATGCTATAAGATGATGCATTTCAGGTTGAGAAACGTAGGAGCAACCTACCAGAAGATGATGGACTGGTTTTTTCGGGAGGAAAAAGGAAGGAACTTTGAATTTTAAGTGGATCGCTTAATGGTGAAGAGAAAGGATGACAGTTCTCACCTCCAGGACATGTCAAGGACCTTTTCCACCCTAAGTTTAAGATGCGGCTCAACCCCTTAAAGTGTATCTTCGGGGCTAGTAGTGAAAAGTTTTGTTGGATCTTTAGGTGCGCTTAGAGAGGGAAGAATAAGGGCATTTAGGAAATTTAAATTTTATTTAAAATATCAAAGTTACTTAAAGAAGTTTCAGAATATTTTATATGAAAATATATTTTAATATCTGAGAAAATATAATATCAATGATTACTTTTAAAGGTGACCGGATTTTAATATTTCTTCACTACCGCCATCTTTAGCACTAATGTCTGGTGATAGTAACAGAAAGTGAAATCTGTGCGTGTATTTTAAAATTAATTTGCAATATGTTTTCCTTTGATGCTTTGAAGGAGAAATATTATTTAAAAATATTTTAAAATACGAAATAAAATCAATTTACTAAAATAATGAAAGACATGATTTTATTTCATAAAAAAATTGATTACAAAATGGTTGATTTCTATAATGCTAAAAATCAAGGTGAAATATGAAAAACTCTTTTTCCTTTTCAATACTGACCCTTCTCCCAAGGACCGGTTAGTTCCAGTATATCTGTCCCAGATATGGCCTCGAACCGCCCCTAGATCTACCCTTTACCTAGTCTCCACAGCACGCGGAGAATTCATGGAATCCTCCTAGGAAACCTACGTCTGCACTAGACAATTTTTCCCCTAAGTCCCGCAAGACCTAGTCGCCCCTACCTGCGACGAATTTAAACTTATAGAAGATAAAAAAATGAAAACACAATAATATAAAAGAAACTTCCTCAAAGAGTTGGACTCGTTGGTGAATATGCGTGATCGATCTGATGTCTGAGTCAATAGTCTTCAACTGCATTGAGTGAAGTTCTTGACGCCAATAGGAGGCTCTCACGAAATAGTAAGAGTTCCAGTTCTAGTCGTGGCCTCTAGTTGGTGTCTCTCAATTGTGTTCTGCATCTGAAGGAAGACTACTCTTTTTATAGGCATGGGACCTACCGCCAGCGGTAGCACTACTGCCCTACGATAGCTATATTAGGCTGCTTTTGTCTTCACTAGAAATCTTCATCTTTGAAACCTTTTCATAACCATTTTAGGAAACTTTTCCAATCCATTTTAGAAAACATTCGAACTTTGGAAAAAAATATTTTTGGTGTTTAGTTTTTTTTCAAAAATGGACCTTATTAAAAGGTGTCTGGCGGAAGAAATACTGCCCGACGGTATCACCTTCCTTTTGAAGCGATTTCCTACTTTGGCTGATATCCTTTCTTTTTGGTCACATAGCTAGAGTTATCGCCAACGGTAGTGATACCGCCCGACGGTGGTAGTTAGGATGATGTAGGTGACCAGTCAATGCAAACGACACGTTGATATAGTTGACAAGATGATCAATCTGATACATATGATATATTATCGCCCGATGGTAACAGTACTGTCTAACAGTAGCAACAAAACTTGTGTACCTTCTTTTTTCAATTTGTTCATCCATGTGGTACTTAACCTGTAGTTCTTGCACACTATAAACACACAATAAACATGATCAAATACAAACTGGGATTTGTTATTCTCAAACCAAGAGATGCGGAACGCATGTTCCAACAAGTTTTTGGGTCATCTCCTCGCCCCGGAGGGGGTAGAGCCCAACCCGGACAAGGTAAAGGCAATATTAAAGATGACGTCACCAAGGAATGTAAAGGAGGTCTAATACCTCACAGGAAAGTTAGCAGGGCTAAGAAGGTTTCTTTCCTGGGCTAGCGAGAAGTACTCACTTTTCTTTAAGGTGGTGCAGGGGAACCAGAAGTTCTAATGGACACCTGAGAGTGAGGAAGCATTTTAGGCATTAAAGAGGAAGCTCACGCAGGCTCTACTGCTCCAGGGATGTAAGGAAGGGGAGGACCTTGCCTTATACCTTGGGGTGGGGGCGGAGGCGGTAAGCTATTTCCTGGTCCGAAAGGAGGGGAGGAATCATCTTCCAATTTACTATGTTAGCAAGGTCCTAAAGAATGCAGAACTTAAGTACCATATCTTAAAGAAGTCGACATTTCCCATGATCATCTCAGCCAGGAAGCTCAGATCGTACTTCCAAGCGCATTCGATCCAAGTGGTGACTTATCACCCTCTTTGTAATATTTTGGAGGAGGTAAAGCACTCGAGGAGGTTGGCAAAATAATTAGTGGAGCTAAGTGAGTTTTACATCTCCTTTGCCCACCCCCACCCCCACATTTATCAATGAATGCTCAGGTAGTGGTGGATTTTTTGGTTGATTATGTGGTAGAGGTGGAAGAGTCAGAGTTTCCCCAATAGGTTGCTTGGGAGATACTCGTGGATGGAGCATCAAGGAAGCACTCTCTGTGAGGGGATGGTCGTAGTTAGCTCCCATGGGATGAAAATTGAATAGGCGGTTGAAATCCACTCCTCGTAACCTATAATAAGGCATAGTACGAGGCCATGATCGCAGGACTTCGCTTGGCTAGGGAGCTAGGAGTATATAATATAATGGTATTGACAGATTCAATGGTGGTGGTCTCCCAGATCAAGGGAGAGTTCGAGACGAGAGAACCCACACTCCTGTTCTATCTAACAAAGGTAAAGGGCCTCATCAGGTTGTTCTGAACCTTCTCTATTTGGCTTGTGCCAAAGGGAAGAGAGTTCCAGGCGGATCGACTAGCCAAGTTTGGTCCTCGAGTTGGAGGAACTGTGATGAAGTTGTTCCTCCCATCTATTGAGGAAGGGGAGTTGATGGAGATTAACTGAAGCTCCTCGTGGATGGATCCCTTTGTGACAATCTTGACCACAGGCAAATTTCTGAAGGGGGTTCCAGATAAAAAGCGATTCAGGTACAAGTTCATGAACTACCTGTTGCATAAAGGAGACCTATATCAAAAGGTCCTTTCAGGGCTCCTGGTATAATGTGTAGCTGAAAATGAAGTCCCAAAAAACTTGGAGGAGATCCACTCCAGGGAGTGCGACAACCACTCTGTGAGCCAGGCCTTAAAAGGAAGGGTATTGTGACAGGGTTATTTTTGGCCAATCATAAGTAAGGATGTGGCGGAGTTCACAAAAAAGTGTCAGAAGTGCCAACTATTCGCGCCACTCCAGCTCTTCTCAGCTTAGAGGCTCGAGAACATCACGGCATTGTGGGCCTTCGTAATTTGGAGAATGAACTTGGTAGGACCCCTTCCCTAGGCCAGCGGGCAAAGGAAGTTCATTCTGGTAATGATCAATTACTTTTCAAAGTGGCTGGAGGTAAATGCATTGGCTAAGGTAACCTCACATGTAATCAGAAATTTTGTATGAGAGGAGATAATTTGTCAACATGGGCTTCCTCTAGTAATAGTCACGGATAATGGGTCACAGTTCGCTAGTGATGAGTTTGTCAGATTCTGCAACCAGTTAGTCATAGATCTTCACTTTACGTAGGTCCACCACCCCAGCAGTAACGAGAAGGTGGAAGAGGTAAACAAGATAATTGTGAATTTCTAAAAAAAAGAAGGTGGAGAACCTAAAGAGTAATTGGGTGGAGCAGCTCCCCTCGGTCCTTTAGGCTCTAAGGACTACGCCATATATAGCCACGAGAGAAACTCCTTTCAAACTCTCTCATGGCTCTGAGGTCGTGTTATCTGTGGAATTCGAGTTAAAATCTCCATGGGAAGTTGTTGTAGGAGAAGGAGACTAGTGGTGGAGTGTAGAAAATAAAGATAAGCAACGACTCTCGCTTGATCTCATGGAGGAACTCCGCAACATGGCAGTCATCCGATAGGAAAAAAAGTCAAGCGTCGAATGCCTAAGTATTTTGATAAGCATATTAGAGTCAAGCAGTTTGTAAAGGGAGATCTGGTCGTCAAGAAGGTCGATATGGCAGGAAGGTCGGCAACGGTCAAGAAGTTAAATTCTATTTGGGAGGGTCCTTATATAATCTCAAAGGCACTGAAGTTGGGGGGATACCACCTCCAAAATGTGGTGGGTGTCCCCCTTGGTTGCACATTGAGTGGTGATGACTTGAAGTGTTTCTATCCTTAATTAAGATAATAATGATATTTGCTTCCAAAACTCTTTTTTATGAGTATATATGAAAAGTGTATTGCATGAAATCCCCGAACAGATCATGTTGATGGGGCTCCCACTAGCCGGTAGGTCAGGCCAATCACTCGAGCGACATTTTGAAATGTGAAATTGTGTTGAATGAAAGCCCCGAGCAGATCATGCTGACCGGGCTCCCACAAGTCGGCAGGGCAGTCCAATCACTCAAGTGGCAGGTTGAAATATGAAATTATATTGGATGGAAGCCCCGAGCAGATCCTATTGACCGGGCTCCCACTAGTCGACAGGGAAGGCCAATCACTCGAGTGACATGTTAAAATTTGAAAAAAAAATTGGACGAGCAGATCTCGTTGATTGGGCTCCCACTAGCCGGGAGGGCAGGTCAATTACTCAAGTGATAGGTTGAAATGTGAAATTATGTTAAATAAAAGCCCCGAGCAGATCCCGCGGATCGGGTTCCCACTAGCCGGCAGGGCACGATAATCATTCTATTGGTAGGTTTAAATGGGAAATTATGTTGGATGAAAACCCCGAGCAGATCTCGCTCACTGGGCTCCCACCAGCCTATAGGGCAGCCAATCACTTGAGTGGTAGGTTAAAGTATGAAATTATGTTGGATGAAAGTCCCGAACAAATCCCACTGTCGGAGCTCCTACTAGTCGACAGGGGAGACCAATCACTAGAGTGATAGGTTGAAATATGAAATTATGTTAGATGAAAACCCTGAGCAGATCCCGCTGATCGGGCTCCCGCTAGCCGGCAGGGACGACCAATCACTTGAGTGACACGTTGAAATGGAAAATTAAGGTGAGTAAAAGCTAAGAGGAAGGTTGTACAACCCCATATTCACTGGGTAGGACCCAGAAGACTAAGACTTCAGAGGTCGGGGTTGGGCTAGTCCAGGGTCAGCCCAAGGGCGGACTGGTAGAGTTCTCGCCCTTAGGGAGCTCTCGCCAACCCATAGGCGAGATCGTTCGTGCTAGGACTCAGGCCTTCAGGCCGGCCTTAGACGTCGGGACAGTAGAGCTCCCGCCCGGAAGGGACTCCCCCTGTGGGCGGGCGAGAGCCAGAACCCTCTCGGCAGAAGGTCCCGCCAAGATGAGCCAAGTTGGGGCTCGACGAGAGCCTTCTCGCCCGGGGTTCTTGCCAAGCAGGTCCATGTGGTGGGGCCCGGCGCTCAGGAAAAGATTATTTTATTATCCCTGGGTAAGATTACCTGTTTACCCCCAGGATAATAGCGGGATTTGTCTATCGGCAGACCCATCAGGGGTATTTCAGTATTCTCAGGTCAGGAGAAGACTATAAAAAGATCCAGAGGGGCTCTTTGGAAAGCAGGCTGTCATTATTCTCCAACTCCAGTGCTTTCTGAGGAGCTCCCAATCCAGCTTTTGGTTTTGGAGGGGAAGCTCTCAGAGATCTTCCGGGCGTGAGGTGGGACCTCCCAGCTGGGTCTTTGGGTCGGTCTTAGGACCTTTGCAGCTAGTCAGGGGTCGAGATTTGAGAGAAGTAAGCGTCGGCTGCACTTTGGTTTGTGAACATTCATTGGGGTCAATTTTGGCTTCAACAGTTCTGGTGCGGTGAGCGTGGAAGCAGTCGGTGCATGAAAATCTTGAGTTAAGTCCCATGGCGGGAGGTGAAGGTGAAGGATCTGGCGTAGGAGAATCACCCACCCAGGGAGAAGAAGCGACGAGGAAGATGTTAGAGGATTTCAGGCGAGAGGTCATGCAGACAATCAGCTTGGCCTTCTCGGCAAGAAGCGAGTGGGAAACACCGCAGGTTCCTGTGGAGGTGGTTCCGCTATTAGGCGAGAACGCTCTAGGGCAGCACCCCGGGAAGGAAGTCCCGGTGGAGGCAGGCGAGAGGGATGTGGCCGCGCGGGAGCTTTTCCCAGGCCGGCGTCCCGAGAAGGAGGTTCCGGCGGATCTGGGCGAGAAGGAGGCGACAGTGCGGGAACTCTTCCCCGGGCATGGTCTCGCGGATCGGTCCAGCCAGCCGAGGTCATGAGATGTGCCCTCTCGCCAGGCGGGAGGCGAGACCCCATTTAGCGAGCTCATCGTCTCGGCTCCAATGCCGGAGTGGTTCCGGGAGCCAGATATGACCTACTACACCGGGAAGGATGACCCGGTTCAGCATGTGCAGTGGTTTGAGGATGTGGTGTCGATAAGGGAGATGTCGGATGCCTTCAAGTGTAGGCTCTTTGCCATCACTCTGAAAGAGAAGGCCAGGGACTGGTTCCACCAGTTGCCGGCGAGCTCGATCTACAGTTTTGAGGACCTGCGCAGAGGTTTTCTGTTGAGGTTCTCGACCTCGAAGAAGCGGAAGAAGGAGGCTGAGAGTCTGTTTGCAGTGGGGCAAAAGCCGGAGGAGACGTTGGGTCATTATGTTGATCGGTTCCAAGAGGAGATTCTCCTGGTCCAGGAGGTCCCGGGGTACGCCCTGATGCTTGCCTTCACCCTGGGACTGAGGCCGGGGTTTCTTAGCATGGAGTTGAAGAGAGTGCCCCCTCTCTCTTTTGAGGAGCTCATGGAGAGGGCGGCAAAGGAGATAGACTTCGAGAGGGCAAACCCTGCGTTTGCGAGGAAGCTGGCCAGGTAGGCGGAGGATGATGTAAAGGAGCCGGCATCAGGAAGGCCGAGGGAAGTGAGAGAGCAGAGGGAGCAGAGGGAACCAAGGGAAGATAGGAGGAGAGAGGAACCCCGAGGGTAGGGGCAGCAGCATGGGGGGCCAGGGAGCTGAACAACCGATTGGGTTGGAGGCCTCAGGAAGGTCGCCCCCAGGGCCAAGGGGGTCTTCAAGGAAGAGACAACTTCCGGGAGCCGAGAAGACTCGAGCAGGGAGGATGGAGGCAGGGACCGAGGGGTCACTTCCCACCACCGCAGGAGGCCATGGAGGTGGGAAGGGGAAGAGGTAGAAGAATCCGGGGAGCAAGGAGAAGGGGAGGAGAAGGAAGAGGGGGCGGGGTGGCGTTGCCCTATTGTGACTTCCATCAGGAGGGGGGTCATGCAACGGCCACCTGCCCAGAGTTCCTGGAGATGAGGGAAGCCAGGGGAGCTGGGAGGCAGGATCCACCTACAAGGATCGTCGAGGTACAGCATGAAGAGGCTGAGGATAGATGTGAAGATAGGGTCGATGTGGGGACCCGAGGGGGGATCGGGGTGATCCATGGGGGAGTAGGGATCGAGGCAACCCACAAAGGGAGCCTTCAAACCATGTTCCGCAGAGGGGTCGCCTCGACCTCCCTAGCTCCCCCCCCCCTAGAAGAAAAAATCACCTTCTCATCCGCGGACATGCCAGATTACGAAGACCCGTTCTGCGACGCACTGGTGATCCAGACAGCGGTGGAAAACTTCACGGTCTCCCGAATACTTGTAGATAACGGGAGCTCCGTGAACGTGATCTTCAAGAAAGCCTTCGACGGGATGGGGGTGGAAGGAAAAAGGGTCCTGGCTTCTGATGGACCGCTCTTTGGTTTTTCTGGAGAGAGGAAGGAGGTAGAAGGGGGAGTGGGCCTGCATGTGAGGCTTGGGGGGGGGGGGGGTCTCACGGAACTGTAGGTTCGTAATTGTAGACGCCCCAAGTAGCTACAACGCCATCTTTGGGCGTCGTCTCATCAGCGCCTTTCGTTGTGTCCCCTCCTCTTTTCATCAATGCCTCAAGTTCAACGATGGAGGGATGCAGGTTAGGATCAGGGGGGATCCGAAGGTGGCGAGGCAGTGCTATGTGACAGCGGTAAACACCATGTCGTGGATGGCTGAGGCGGAGGAGCTGGAGGAAGAGATGGCTGGCCAAGAAGGGAGTGTCGAGGGTGAGGAAGCGAGCATGAAGAAGGCAGTGGAGGAGGCAGCGGAGATAGAAGAGATGGGCCTGGGAGAGACAAAGGAAGGAGAGCGGAGGCAAGGGGAAGGCCTGGTGGAGGCGATAGGGGTTGACGAGGTCGAAGAAGAAGAAGTTAGGCAGGAGGAGGCAAGGGCGGGATGGGAGCGGCCGAAGCTGGAGCCGGCCGAGGAAGTAGTGGAGATGGAGGTACTTACCAGGGCAGGGCAAGTACAGAAGGTGCAGATCAGCGGAGGCTTAAGCCTCGAGGACCAGGGGCGGATGCTAGCCTGCATCCAGAGCAACATCGATATCTTCGCTTGGAGCGCGGAAGATATGTCGGGCATCGATGCAGACGTGGCTTGCCATCGCTTGAACCTGGACCCGAGGACTCACCCCATACGCCAGAAGATGAGGGCCATTGCCACCAAGCTGGAGGAGCCCATCCGAGAGGAGGTCAGGAAGCTTCTGGAGGCGGGCTTTGTCTCGGAGATCCAGTATCCAGGCTGGATCTCCAATGTGGTGATGGTGAAAAAAGGGGGAGGAAAGTGGCGTATGTGTATCGATTTTTCCTTGTTAAATAAATCATGTCCTAAGGATTGCTATCCCCTGCCTCGAATCGACGCGCTGGTTGACTCAGCCGTTGGTTTTTCTGTTATGAGTTTTTTGGATGCTTTTTCAGGTTACCACCAGATCTGGATGCACCCTCCTGATGTCAAAGACGTCTCCTTCATCACGAGGGAGGGATGCTTCAGCTATAAGATGATGCCCTTTGGGTTAAAAAACGCAGGGGCAACATACCAACGCATGATGGATCGAGTCTTTCGAGACCAAAGGGGGAAGAATCTAAAGGTCTACGTCGATGACCTGATGGTTAAAAGCAAGTGCGTGGATTCCCATTTGCGGGACTTGGAGGAGACGTTTGCCACCCTGCGGAGATTCAAGATGAGGTTGAACCCCTTGAAGTGTGTCTTCGGGGCCAGTCGTGGGAAGTTTCTCGGACACCTCTTGACTCCGGCGGGGGTGGAGCCTAACCCGGACAAGGTAAAGGCCATATTGGACTTGGAATCACCTCGCAATGCCAAGGAGGTCCAGCGCTTGACGGGAAAGTTGGCCGGACTGAGCAGGTTCCTCTCTCGGTCCAGGGATAAGTGCTCCTCTTTCTTCAAGGTGCTCCTTAGTAATCAGGTGTTCGAATGGACGGCCGAATGCGAAGAGGCTTTCCAAAGGTTGAAGAGGCAACTCTCCCAGGCTCCGCTGCTCCAAAGTCCCAAAGAGGGGGAAGACCTGGCCTTGTATCTCGGAGTGGGTGTGGAAGCTGTGAGCTCCGTCTTGGTTAGGGAAGAGGGGAAGAAGCAGCTACCCGTCTATTATGTAAGCCGAATCCTGAAAAAGGCGGAGCTCCGCTACCCCATCCTGGAGAAGCTGGCTTATGCCCTGGTCATATCGGCAAGGAAGCTTCGTCCATATTTTCAAGCGCACTCGATTAGGGTTGTCACCGACCACCCTCTTTGCAAGATCTTCGAGGGTGTAGAGCACTCGGGAAGGCTGGCAAAGTGGTCTATCGAACTAAGCGTGTTCGACATCTCGTTCGTCCCGAGACTCTCCATCAAAGCTCAGGCCGTGGCGGACTTTCTGGCAGACTATGTCACTGAAGCTGAGAATGAGGAGCCAAAGCCCCAGGAGGCATGGAATATGATGGTCGATGGGGCCTCGGAGAGACACTCTCTGGGAGGGGGTGTAGTGTTGGTAAGCCCTCAGGGGGTTATCATAGAACAGGCGGTGGCTTTCCACTTCCCTGTTACCAATAATCAGGCGGATATGAGGCGGTGATAGCCGGCCTTCGATTGGCGAGGGAGTTGGAGATCCAGGATGTGGAGACCTTCACTGATTCGATGGTGGTAGTGTCGCAGATCAGAGGGGAGTTCGAGGCTCGGGAGCCTACCCTCGTGAAGTATCTATCCAAGGTAAGGGCCATCATCGGGGAGTTCCGTTCCTTTTCTATTCAACATGTTCCCAGGGAGGAGAGCGCAGCAGCTGATCGGTTGGCAAAGTTTGGGCCCCAGGGAGGAGGGACCTTGACTGAACTTTTCCGACCGGCGATTGAAGAGGGGGAGTTGATGGAGGTAGGCCGGCGATCCTCATGGGTGGACCCTTTGGTGACCTTCCTTACCACAGGCGAGCTATCAGAGGGGGTTAAGGATGCAAGAAGTTTCAAACGAAAGGCAGCCCACTACCTGATGTGGAAAGGGGGCTTGCACAGGAAGATGCTATCGGGGCTCCTCGCGAGATGTGTGACTGAGGAGGAGGTCCCGAGGATCCTGAAAGAGGTACATTCGGGAGAGTGCGGCAGTCACTCGGGGGGAAGAACATTGGAGGCTAGGGTGATAAGACAAGGATACTTCTGGCAGACCTTGAGGAAGGACACAGTCGAGTTTGCAAAGAGATGTCGAAAATGTCAAGTACACGCCCCCCTCCAGCTCTTACCCGCACAAAGGCTTCGAAGTATCACGGCCCCGTGGCCCTTCGCCATCTGGGGAATGGATCTAGTTGGACCCTTTCCTACGGCCAGCGGATAGAGGAGGTTCCTCCTGGTCATGATCGACTACTTCTCAAAGTGGCTGGAGATCAAAGATCTAGCCAAGGTAACCTCCCAGGTCATCAGGAACTTCGTTTAGGGAGAAATCATATGCAGGCACGGGCTCCCTCAAGCGATAGTAACAGATAACGGTCCTCAGTTTGCCAGCGAGGAATTCATCAGCTTCTGCGCCCAACTGGGGATTGACCTCAGGTTTGCCTCTGTACATCACCCCCGGAGCAACGGCCAGGTGGAAGCGGCAAACAAAATCATCGTGAACTTGCTCAAGAAGAAGGTGGAGAACCTAAAGGGCAGCTGGGTGGAACAACTTCCTTCCGTCCTATGGGCCTTGCGAACAACTCCGAACACGGCCATAGGGGAGACCCCCTTCAAGCTCTCTCATGGGTGTGAGGCTGTCCTCCCGGTAGAGTTCGAGGTTCGGTCTCCACGGGTTGCAACCGCGGGAGAAGGAAGCGAAGCTTGGAGGTCGGAGAACGAGGAAGGATTGCGCCTCTCGTTAGATATGGTGGAAGAGCTACGGGATGTCGCTGCCATCAGACAAGAAGAGATAAAAAGGCGAATGGCCCGGTACTTCGATAAGCACATTAGAGTCAAGCAATTCACCGAGGGGGACCTGGTGCTAAAAAAGGTCGACGCGGCAGGAAGGTCGGCCCCGGTGGGCAAGCTCAACCCCAGCTGCGAAGGGCCTTACATAGTAGAGAAGGCTCTGGCTAATGGGGTTACTACCTCCAGGATGTGGAGGGAAGGACCTTGAGTCACACCTGGAACGGTGATGACTTAAAACGCTTCTACCCTTAAAGGGAGAGAAAAATTGTAATATGGTGAATAAGTGTTATCATGTCAAAGTGGTTGATTCAGAATGTCGACTCTCTAAAGAATGCTATCGTAGGAATAGATCTTTTTTACTCTACCATGTTTTTGCTTTAACCAACTATGTCTCCTCGTCTTGATGATAGAATAGGTCTGGTTAAAGGAATTTTCATCAACACCCCGAGCTCGGCTCGGCCCCAGGTAGACCCGCTGCGCAGGCTCCCATCTAGCTGGCAGGTCCGAAGGCTCGCCTGTGGGGGAGAGGTTTGGTTTGATCTTCATCAACACCTTGAGCTCGGCTCGGCCCCAGGTAGACCCGCTGCGTAGGATCCCATCTAGCTGGCAGGTCCGAAGGCTCGCCTGTGGGGGAGAGGTTTGGTTTGATCTTCATCAACACCCCGAGCTCGGCTCAGCCCCAGGTAGACCCGCTGCGCAGGCTCCCATCTAGCTGGCAGGTCTGAAGGCTCGCCTGTGGGGGAGAGGTTTGGTTTGATCTTCATCAACACCCCGAGCTCGGCTCGGCCCCAGGTAGACCCGCTGCGCAGGCTCCCATCTAGCTGGCAGGTCCGAAGGCTCGCATGTGGGGGAGAGGTTTGGTTTGATCTTCATCAACACCCCGAGCTCGGCTCGGCCCCAGGTAGACCCACTGCGCAGACTCCCATCTAGCTGGCAGGTCCGAAGGCTCGCCTGTGGGGGAGAGGTTTGGTTTGATCTTCATCAACACCCCGAGCTCGGCTCGGCCCCAGGTAGACCCGCTGCGCAGGCTCCCATCTAGCTGGCAGGTCTGAAGGCTCGCCTGTGGGGGAGAGGTTTGGTTTGATCTTCATCAACACCCCGAGCTCGGCTCGGCCCCAGGTAGACCCGCTGCACAGGCTCCCATCTAGCTGGCAGGTCCGAAGGCTCGCCTGTGGGGGAGAGGTTTGGTTTGATCTTCATCAACACCCCGAGCTCGGCTCGGCCCCAGGTAGACCCGCTGCGCAGGCTCCCATCTAGCTGGCAGGTCCGAAGGCTCGCCTGTGGGGGAGAGGTTTGGTTTGATCTTCATCAACACCCCGAGCTCGGCTCGGCCCCAGGTAGACCCGCTACGCAGGCTCCCATCTAGCTGGCAGGTCCGAAGGCTCGCCTGTGGGGGAGAGGTTTGGTTTGATCTTCATCAACACCCCGAGCTCGGCTCGGCCCCAGGTAGACCCGCTGCGCAGGCTCCCATCTTGCTGGCAGGTCCGAAGGCTCGCCTGCGGGGGAGAGGTTTGGTTTGATCTTCATCAACACCCCGAGATCGGCTCGGCCCCAGGTAGACCCGCTGCGCAGGCTCCCATCTAGCTGGCAGGTCCGAAGGCTCGCCTGTGGGGGAGAGGTTTGGTTTGATCTTCATCAGCACCCCGAGCTCGGCTCGGCCCCAGGTAGACCCACTGCGCAGGCTCCCATCTAGATGGCAGGTCCGAAGGCTCGCCTGTGGGGGAGAGGTTTGGTTTAATCTTCATCAACACCCCGAGCTCGGCTCGGCCCCAGGTAAACCCGCTGCGCAGGCTCCCATCTAGCTGGCAGGTCCGAAGGCTCGCCTGTGGGGGAGAGGTTTGGTTTGATCTTCATCAACACCCCGAGCTTGGCTCGGCCCCAGGTAGACCCGTTGCGCAGGCTCTCATCTAGCTGGCAGGTCCGAAGGCTCGCCTGTGGGGGAGAGGTTAGGATTGACCTTCGTCGACACCCCGAGCTCGGCTCGGCCCCCGGCAGACCCACTACACAGGTTCCCATCTAGCTGGCAGGTCCGAAGGCTCACCGGTGGAGCATAGATCCAGTTTATGGGAAGGCATCTTGTCACGACCCTGGCCAAGATCAGGGACAGAGCCCCCGAAAAGGTCTCGGCCAGTTAGGGCCTCGGCAAGTAGGGGTCTCGGCCGTAAGGTCTCGGCTGGGGGGATCTCGTTGAAAAAAGGCTCCCAGCAGACCTGGGCAAGATGACTTAATCAATGGCACAAGGCTCTCGCCTAACGAGTCTCTAAGGTGATCCTAAGGAGGCTAAGGGTCTCGGCGGAAGCTCGTGCGGAAGCTACTTGGCCGTCTAACCTATTCATTCAAGCAAGCACAACAGTGGAGAATGAAACATTGCATTATGTTTAATAATTACAGGGTGAGGAGCTTCTCGCTCATTACAAAAGAATATCAAAAGTAAAAAGGCGCTTCAAGGGGATGCGCTGTAGTCCCCGCTGATGCTCTCGCCAGAGTCCTCGCCAGAGCTCGCTTCAGACGTCTCGCCGGCCTCGGTGGAAGACTTCGGGACATCTGAGGGAGGAGAGTCCGGCGCGCCCGGGGGCTTCGGCACTGGGTCGAACAGCCAAGGGAGGAGTTGGCGAGCGTTGATGGTTGCACCATCCTCCCGAAGCAGCTTCGCGTCCCGCAGTGTCTCGACAGTCAGCTTGACGGTGGCCTGAGCATTCGCCTGCAGCAGCTTGTCGATGTCGTACACCGAGAACTGGTGGCTCTTTAGTCTTTCGTCAAGTGTCGGAGGCGGGCCTTTCGCCGCTTCCGCACGCTGGAGTTGGTCCCTCAGCAGGACGTTCGCGTAACGAACGTCAGCCAACTCCGCGCGAAGCGCCGTGGCTTGGACGGAATCCTGTGGAGAAGAAATCAGCTCAGTAAATATTGCGCAAACGTGACTTCGAGAAGCAAGAGCGGGGGGCCAGGAAGATCTCGCTTACCTCGATGGTGGGGCGTAGAGACAACGCCTCTTGAGCTTTCGCCAACTCCTGGTGAGCAATCGCAAGCTCTGTCTCCAAAGCGCGTGCTCTGGCCACCGCCTCTTCCCTCGCCTTGTACATGTCGGCGAAGTTCTTGTCGATGTTGATGCTTCGACGCGCGCACATATGCGCAAGCTCGAACCCGAGAAGCAGGGCCCGGGTAGCATCGAAGGCCAGGAGCCGGGTGGGCGTCTGGTCGAAGACACTGGCGCCCTCTCGGCTATAGAGGCCGTAGCCCAGCGAGAAGGCCTCGCCGGTAACCTCATCCCGCTCCGACCAGCTAGGGAGGAGCGTTGAAACTGTAACCCTGTTGGTTTCGGGATCCCATTGAAGCAGAGGCTTCCCTTCCACGTCGACGTGCTTCACGCCGAGGCCATAATTCCTGTGCCCTTTCGGCACTTCCCTGGGCGGGGTCCGGGCGGAGGTCTCGGCGATGACTCCCTCTCCTCCCGCCCTGTCGGCGGCTGGAGGGTTCTCGGCAGTAGTCTCGGCACGCCTCCTGGCGGAAGCACCCATCTCGCTGGCCATCTGGAGCAGCCCTTCGAAGGACTTGCCCAAGGCAGGATGTCAGGCAGGCGAGACGGCCAAGTCTTTTCCCTTGTCCGCAGCGGATGGCTTCGGCCTCTTCAGCGGTCGCGGGGCGGGAGCGGGGCCTTTCCGCTTCTTAGCTCCGGTCGACAAGGGTAGAGTGGGTTCATCCCTGCAGGCGCGAGCGCTGGCTTCTGCAAGAGCAAGAGAGCCTCTCGCAGGCCGATCCCCGATGCCCGGGGCGGCAGCGAAAGGTTGGCTTAAAGGGACCTCCCGCTCTCCTGCAAAGTTAGCACTATTCAGCACAGGGAGATTCTAACAAGAGATCGAATCTAGGGCGAGACCGTACCTTCGCCCGGGTGGACGGGAGGAAGGGAGTCGACGTCTCGCCGGAGGAAGAGAACGTCAAACTCCTTGGTTCCGAAGAACTCCAGGAGTGCGCTCTCGCACGACCCCAGAGTGGGCGGCTTGTAGGCAGCATTCTCATATTGAACAGGTTGGAGGGGGATGTTGCCGAAGTCCCCGGTGACGAAGACGAACTTCTCGCCCCAATGATGGTGTTTGTTGGCGAGACCGGTGGTCTTGAGCAGCTGCCCGGAGAAGAAGACCACCCCTCCTTTCGCGCGGAAGTTGAACAGCTTGCGGAAGATCGGCAAACTGAACTCGATCCTCTCGGATCGCATGTAGCATATAAACGCTACAAGGATCGCGACAGAGTTTGGGTTCAGCTGGGCGGGAACCACCCCGTAGTAGCGGAGAGCTTGCCGAATCTCCGGCCAGAGGGGAAGGCGGAAGCCCACCTCAAAATGTTCGAGGGGGATGGCAAGCTCTCCAGCCCCCGGGGTATTCACCTTGTCGTGATTGCCCGGGTTCCGCGCCGAGAAGCCAGCGGGAATGAAACGGTCGACGGTCAGATTGTATTCGTCTAGGGTAAGCGTGCAGGAGGGGAAGAGATATTTGCGGAACGCTTCCGCGCAGTGAGCGCGACCCTCGTTCTCGCCCGGCATCTTGAGTTTATGGGAGCTAGCGAGAGGTATAAGAGAGGTAGAAGCGAGAGCGACAGGACGAGAGCAGTGAAAGGGGGTTGAGGTTCCGGATCAGGGAAATAAATGCAGTTGGTAGACTTCCCTATTTATAGGGAACCGTGATCGTTGTGGCTCCGTCCGATAGAGAGAGAAAAATGACGGCGGAGCACAGCTGTCACGATCTGGACCGGTGATGCCTCGGTTTTCCCCCTCAAGATTACAGCAGTCGACGATCGCCTCTCATAGGTGCGAGCCTCTTGGTTTTGGCGCAAGCTTCTTAGCTTCGGCGCAAGCGACCTAATTCCAACACATTCCTAAAATTCGCAGCGCAATGAAAGAAGGAACGGGTAATAGTGTGCTCTCGCTGCCGAGAGCTGAATAGAGTTAACAATAGCAGTTATTACAGAGTCCTAAGGGTACATGGCAGAAGGGAAGGCTAAAGAGGAAGAAGGGGCGAGACCTAGATGAACTAATACGGTTCCCAGCACCATCGCCCTCATTCTCGCCGCCTGGTTCGCGGAGGTGCCAGCGGGTTGAAGTAAGAGGACAGCGTGGTGCACCCCAGGTTGATCCGCCTAGCGTGATCCCGGATCTGCGTGATGCATCTCCCTGGCGAAGACTGGGCAGTAGGCCCTCCCGGTCGATCAGTCTCGCCCAAGAAGAAATCCCGTTCCAGGGCCTCCAGCCTTTGTTCCACGGACTCGCGGAACGCTTTCGCCGCGGCAGCATGGGCGCGGTCTCGCCGGATGAGCTTGGCCAAAATGGCCGAGATCTTCTTCCTCCGCTCCCTCGTATTCCCGGCGCCGTTCAAGGTTTCCTCTATCTCGCCGGGCGAAGGAGGAAGGGAATCGTCTTCCTCCTCTTCTTCTTCTTCTTCTTCTTCTCCTTCTTCTTCTTCTCCCTCGTCGTTGGCTCCCGGCCGAGAGCTGGGATCCCCTGCGAAAAGTGCGCTCAAGGTTATGATTAAGGCTTAACGATCAGCCAACAAAATGTCTCGCATGCCTGTAGTCGGGAGAGAGCCATTGACTGGCGTCGAATGAGAAGGCCCGACCCCTCCGTCAGTACCATAAAGAAGGTGGAGAGGCTTGCCCCGCCCTGGGCGGAAAGGTTTGCGCACAGGGGTCCCGGCCTGGCCGAAAGCATGGAGAGGGTTGTCCTCTCTCAAGGGATGATCGGCATCCTTAGGAGTAGTAAAGGGGTCAAGGGCCACCCCTCCCGCCGTCAGGGCGGGATTTGCCGCAAAAGAAATCAACGCGCCGGTTCTCGCTTCATCTTCCCGGGTGACGAAACCCGGGAGAGCGGAAGCTGGCTCTGCGAGAAGACAGTTCAGAAAAGGAAAGGCACGGTTGAAATAGCGAGAAGTGGCGGAAAACGTACCTATCACCTGGGTCCCGGCTGGAGGAATTTCCTCCGAGACCCTCGTTCGATCCTCGGGAGGGGGAGCTGACAAATCGAGGAGAATCGGGGAAGACCCGGCATCGTCATTAGGAATGGATTCCTGCGAGAGGTCGTGTTAGCCGTCGGGCCAGTGGCATAATCATCTTGGTAAGCATGGTCGGGAGGCATACCTTCTGCAGGGAGGGGCCCTCCGCGGAATTGGGAGTAGGAGAGGGTGGATCCCTGTTCTCGCCAGCAAGGTCTCGCCGGACCACCTTCGCTTTTCGTTTGCCCTTTTTCTTCTTCGACTCCGAAGGACCGGCATTTGGGGATTTCCTCGATAACCAGGGCACTACCGCAGCGCAGTTGGCTAAGGCTCGCGCTTGAGCCGCGGCCAACTGATCCTGAAGGTCCTGCAGAAGTGGCTTGCCGGCACGCTTAGTATACATCTTGGTATCGCACAAAAAGCCCCAGGCGAGAGCTCAGTGAAGAAGCAGTAGTCCGGAGGCAAGACTTATGGCCACCCGACGGCACATATTTATAGCTGCAGTAGGGCCTGCCAAAAGATTCTCTTGGCTATCAGGCACGTGTCCAGCGAATATTTTGGGGTTGGACTTGTCTTGTCGAGCGCAGGGCTAGCTCGAAAAGAGCGGGGATTGTGTACAACCCCATATTCGTTGGGTAGGACCCAGAAGACTAAGACTTCAGAGGTCGGGGTTGGGCTAGTCCAGGGTCAGCCCAAGGGCGGACTGGTAGAGTTCTCGCCCTTAGGGAGCTCTCGCCAACCCATAGGCGAGATCGTTCGCGCTAGGACTCAGGCCTTCAGGCCGGCCTTAGACATCGGGACAGTAGAGCTCCCGCCCGGAAGGGACTCCCCCTGTGGGTGGGCGAGAGCGAGAACCCTCTCGACGGAAGGTCCCGCCAAGATGAGCCAAGTTGGGGCTCGGCGAGAGCCTTCTCGCCCGGGGTTCTCGCTAAGCAGGTCCATGTGGTGGGGCCCGGCGCCCAGGAAAAGATTATTTTATTATCCCCGGGTAAGATTACCTCTTTACCCCCAGGATAATAGCGGGATTTGTCTATCAGCAGACCCATTAGGGGTATTTCAGTATTCTCAGGTCAGGAGAAGACTATAAAAAGATCCAGAGGGGCTCTTTGGAAAGCAGGCTGTCATTATTCTCCAACTCCAGTGCTTTCTGAGGAGCTCCCAGTCCAGCTTTTGGTTTTGGAGGGGAAGCTCTCAGAGATCTTCCGGGCGTGAGGTGGGACCTCCCAGCTGGGTCTTTGGGTCAGTCTTAGGACCTTTGCAGCTAGTCAGGGGTCGAGATTTGAGAGAAGTAAGCATCGGCTGCACTTTGGTTTGTGAACATTCGTTGGGGTCAATTTTGGCTTCAACAAAGGTGAACTGGAAAAGTGAGTATAATCACACTTGACTTGCTCCTACAAGCAGGGCACTCACCCACTCAATGAGGAGATCATCGCATAGTGTAGGGCACGAAGCTGGGGTTAAGTGGGGATGTGAGCAAGATCAGACTCATCATATTCAAACTAGTCGGGCATTCGCTTGCTAAAGATGCATTGAATCAGACACATTATGAAATTCTCTCAAGGTGGGAGTACATGAAGTCGAGAATCTAGGGGGTCGGCTTGATCCTAGCAAGATGTATAGAGCTGCAAATGCACTAGGGGTGTTTAGCCTGAGTATCATGAGATGCTAATAGGAAATGAACTGCGCCTCGGTAATACCCTGGACATCGGAGGCCTATATTATGCGAGTCCAGGGCCAGGGGTGAGTCGCAAATAAAAGAAAAATTAATACACAAAAGAATGATCAAAGGAGAACCAATCAGGCTTTACTCATATAATTAAAGAATCATGTTTTTACAAAAAGGGGTCTCGCCCCCGCATCAGCAAAAAACAAAATGTGGGAGGGAACAAAAAAGTATGTGAGTCCTATCCCTTAGGCATGTTCATCTGACTTGTAGTAATGTTCGCCAAAGAGCGAGTCGGATGTATCATAAGGCAAGCTGACTAGGCCTGTGGGGAGGAATAGCTCAGGGACCAGCAGATCAGCAGTGACGTCCTCGTAATCTTCCTTCAGAACATTGATTCTCCACATCATGAGGAGCATGTCCTATATAGATTTGTTTGTCGCGGTCCTCTTTATTTCCTCCATCTCACGCGAGGAGTACTATTGCAACTTGACTCCCCAGCTAGATGACTCATTGCGACTCGACGGTAGAATGGTTGAGGAAGCTTGGACTGGGCCTTGAGTTCCTTGTTCCCCCCTCCAGATCAGTAACTCGCGAGCGCATTTGATCTACGGCCTTGACATCATACGATATTTCTCAGCTCACTCTTGCAAAGGAGGTCGTAGCACCATGCAATAACAAGATGGGCGCACCCATATCTTATAGCGGCAAGAAGAGGGCATCACCTATTGACCTTGACTCTTCCCTCTCACCGGCCCTGCAAAAGAGACATAAGAAGGTGGCGACATCCAAAGAGAAGCGAGTCAAACTGTTTTGCCAAGAGGGAGACCAGGCCACGAGAGATGACTTGGGGCCCTCCGGGTCGGTGGCGGGAGCTCGTGAAGAGGTGGGGCCTGACACACACCTAAACTTTGGCCTGGGGCAAAAACCCTTGGATAGTGTCGACGACCCGCTGGTCCTTTGGGTGATAAGGTGAATAGGACCTCCATCTCCACCCTCAATCCTTAATGGTCTGAGCGAAACCCACCCATCGGTCACACCCACACCCTAGCCTGTGGGCTCTATGACTAGGAGGACGCGGTGACATGCGATGGAGTGTCCACACAAAGGCTGGCTCCCGAGAGCACGCGAGCATAGTTGTGCGCTCTTGAGCTTTTGCGCATGCCCTTGCGTCGCAGCCTCAGCCTCTTAGGAAGTGGATCTTGGCCGAGACCGCATGAAGCTTGCAGCAGATAAGGTGAAGGACCTAAAGCTTAAAATGGAAGTCATCGAGAAGCTTATCGTGATGTGACGTGGGCTACGATACATAGAATTGTTGGGTCCTCCTCAACCTGGTGGAAAATTTAATAAGATAAGGAAAGAATAAGTATTTACTGACAGACAAGGACAGAGAGACTGCATCCTGTAAAGGGAAGGAAAAAGTAGGGGAGGGCCAAGTACCCCAAGATGCAACAACATCGAGCAAGACAGAGGTGCAGAAGAAAGTATAGAGGATGAATGTGTGGAGATAGAGGGAGTCAACCTGCTAGAGAGTTTAAACTACATACACAACGGAGTAGGAGTGGAATATTCCCAAAAAGGGAGTCAAAAGTGATTGTAAGGGAGGCAAGTTGCATCAACATCACAAGCTCCACCTTTTTGTGGGATGGTGACATTTAAGGAGGAAGATCTTCCCTAAGTCACCAATCCATTCCATAATGTTGTGGTCATCAAAGCTATTCTTGGAGATTACATCGTGGATCGTATGCTAGTGGACACATGAAGATTTGTTAATGTCCTCTTCAAGCCTGTGTTTAAGGTGATGAAGAGGAATGAGTCTCTAAAAGCTTTTGACCGCCTACTCTACGGCTTCGTAGGAGAAAAGAAAGAGGTTGAAGGAAGCGTGGACCTTAATGTCGTCTTGTGCAGGATAGCCTGAGAATAGTCCTTTTTGGTGATTGAAGTGCCTAGTGTAGGGGCCCTGACACTCGCGTACGGAGGGTTTGCTAGGATGAGACGCTCACTTGCATTGTTATAACAACAACATTTCAGAAAATTAGGCGCCATAAAGAGACTTATATAAGAAGAAGGAAAGTATGAATGCACATTCTCTAGGGAGCATCGGGAGGAGTAAGTCGACGTTTTGCCTCAGGTGTGCGGCCTCGAAATTCTTTTGAAGGAAGAATTTGTGGAGGGATGTGTCTTGACCTTCCATGAGCGGGGCTCGATATGTCGCCTCATCTTGTTGGATTAACGAGTAGTGGATGTTGCCGAGATTTCCCTTGATGAATATGAATTTATCTATCTAGTGGCGCTTTTGTTGGCAGTCTTGCATACCTTGAAGTGCGAGCCGGAAAGGAAAGTGACGCCTTCATTGGTGGCCCTTTATATGAACAACTTACGGGACACGGTGTAATTAAACTCAATCCTCTCCTCGCGTATTGTTAGGACACTTTATTACTGATTTGGGCTAGGATTACTATTCTTTGATTAGGATTTTTATTTTGACCCAACTTGTATAGACTAGGGTCATATTTTATTTCCAGAGTTATTATTTCAGAAGGTATTCCAGAGATGCTCCGTTCAATGAACTTGTTGGGTACATTGGAAAATGTGTACCTGATTTGAAGAAGCCCAACTTAGCTCAATGATATACATCAAGGTGTATTTGATGTTGTTTTGAGTTGACATGTGCAGGTGAAGAAGTATTAAAGAATGCAGAAAAATATTCTAAGTCCACATGTCGACACCTGAAGAAATTGTGTCGACACTTCAGAATATTTGTGTCGACACTTCAGAATATCAGTGTCGACACAGAGAAAGATGGTCGACCACATTTATGTCGACACTGGGAAGCAGTGTCGACACATAAAGAAAATTGTCGACCTCAGCGCTGGGAAGCAGTGTCGACACAGAAGAAGATAGTCGACTAGTGAAAGATAGTCGACTAGTGAAAGATAGTCGACCAGAGAAAGATTGTCGACACAGAAGAAGATAGTCGACCAGAGAAAGATAGTCGACTAGTGAAAGATAGTCGACCAGAGAAAGATTGTCGACACAGAAGAAGATAGTCGACCAGAGAAAGATAGTCGACTCACAGAAGAAGATAGTCGACCTCTACTGTGTCGACACTGGGTGGATGTGTCGACACCTTGAGATTGAGTCGACACATATTGGCAGAAGTCGACTATGCTTGTGTCGACACCAGAAGACTGGGTCGACACATTTTGGCAGAATTGAAGATTGATGTGTCGACACCTGAAGGCTGAGTCGACACATACTGAGTTCTGAATCTACAACAACTGTGTCGACACACAGGACTTGTGTCGACACACTGCAGAGTCTAGACCAAGTTATTTTCTAAAGAAGCTGTGTTGACTTAAAGGCAACTTAGTCGACATCATCAAAGACTGTGTCAACACCAAAGTCACTTGTGTCGACACAGATAGACAGATTGGTCTCGACACTTTCTAACAGACTGTCTCGACATTTTGCTGTCCAGGGCTAAGGTACAGGAACTATTTGAAGACTTGACAGCTATGGGTTGCCACCGTTTAACTGAAGCTGTCAGACCTGTCAGAAATCAGTTAGAAACCGGATCAGCCGGTTACCATGAAGAAAGTCTATAAATAGACATATTCAGAAGGAAATAAAAAGCTAAGAAAAATAACAGAAGAATAACTAAGAAGAAGAAACAAAAGGATTACGATCCTATTGAAGTTTCAATTCAAGAAAGTGCTAAGCTCTAAAGAAGATCTTCATCAGAAGATCTAAGAAGAAGAAGTCTGAAGTATCAGAAAAGGTGTTGGATAGAGAGGGATCCAGTCATCTTGAAGAAGAAGAAGGAAGCCATCAGTGGTTTCTCAAGAAGCTGTTTGGAAATCAACTCAGCTAAGTTCAGATTCAAGAAGCTTTGAAGAAAGCTCAGATTCAGTTGATTTCATCAGCTGATTAAGAAGTGTCTTGTCCTCTTCTCTCTCAACAAAGGCAAGACATTAAAATATCTTTTCTAAATTTCTGTAGGATCTGTTTACACAGATCTGAGTTGTAAGCCTGTATTATAAAGGCTGAGTGTAGGAGAGGTGATCTCTGAGTGGTAGGGCTATTTGCCTGAGTGTAGGAGAAGGTTCTTCTCTGAGAGGTAGGCCTTGAGGCAAGGCTGAGGTAGGGCTGTTGTGCCTGAGTTGTAAGGACCTATCCAGGTTCTGAGCTGTAGGATCTGAGGATCTGAGAATAGTGGAAGTTTGGCCGAATCTAGCATACTGCTAGATAGGTGAAGGGGGAAAGTGGATGTACCCAGACCTTTGGGAACCACTATAAAACATTGTGCAATCTGTGATGCTTAGTTGTCTGTGAATGCTGTGCTAGTTGTTTTATTTTGTAATTGAATTCTGCCTAGAAGTATAAACAAGAAATTAGAACCTATTCACCCCCCCCCCCCCCCCTCTAGGTGTTTAGGTTATCTTGAAAGTAAAACTATCAAGTGGTATCAGAGGGAAGTTTCTCAGAAAGGACTTAACAGTCTGAGGTAGATCTGAAAGGCAGAATCAAGATTCAAAAAGATGGGTTCTGGTGAGAATCATAAGGAGCTAGGGTCTATGAAATTACCCATATGCAAGAAAGAAATTTTTGGAATTTGGAAAGAAAGAGTCAGATTGTTTATGGAGGCATCTGACCCATGGATTTACATCACAGTACAGGAAGGCCCCTTTATACCAATGAAGGTATCAGTTCTTGATGCAAATATCCAAACTCCAAAGAGTTATTCAGAAATGACCAAGGATGAAATCATCTTGGCAACCATGGATAAAAGAGCTCAGAACATTATTGTTAGTGCCATAGATGATTCAACATTTCAGAATCTGATTCACTGCAAGACCTCCAAAGAGATGTGGGACACATTGATTGTCTACATGGAGGGATCTGAAGAAGTAAGGCAGGACAGGAAATCTATGCTCAATCAGGAGTATGAAAGTTTTAGACAAGGAAAATCTGATAGCATAACTGAGTGCTACAAGAAATTCTATAGAATTGTGAATGAGCTTATGTCCTATGGAAGAGTCTTCAGTACTTATGAACTGAATGACAAATACTTGAGATCCTTAACAAAGGATTGGGGCACAAAGATCTGTGCCATAAGAGAAGTGGCTAAATTGGCAGAGATATCTCCTCCCACCTTGTTTGGAAAGTTGTTATCCTATGAAATGCAACTTATGGTGAGGAAGGAGGAGGAAAAGAATTCAAGAGGAGAGCATAGAGAAAAGACTGTGGCATTCAAAGCAGAAGCCACTAGAAAGAATAGGAGGAAATCACCATCTCCTCCTAAGGTAGTTGCAGAAGATAGTTCTGAAAATTCAGATAAGGGTTCAGAAAGCTATGATTCAGATGCAGACTTTGCTACATTCACACGGCAATTCCAGAGGTTCTTGAAAAAGAAGCAATGGAAGTCTAGGCCTTCCACATCACAGCAAGTTGATGACTATTATCAGAAGAAAAGGTCATCAAGGAAAGAGAAGAGCAGATTAAAGCCCAGCAAAGCCACTACTTCAAAGATTGTCTGCTATTGTTGCAATAGGCCTGGACATGTAGTGGCTGACTGTCCTGATAAGAGAAAGGAGTCTTCAGACAAGAAGAAGACTCATCAGAAAGGCAAGAAGGAGAAATCCTTTACTGCAAAGAAAGATAGGAGTCTAACAGACCAGTCAACTTCAGAGTCAGAATCTGAAGCTGAAGCATATATTGGACTATATGCTGCATCTGAAGAAGAGGAGTTTCTGCAGTTTCTAGACTCCATCAATGAACAAAAGGATCATCAGTGTATGGGGCTAATGGCAGGATCAGAAGAGGACATATGCCAGAATCAGTCTGGTCCTAATAAGGTACAATGTCCTTCTATTACATCTGTTTGTTGTACAAGTGAAGAATCAGCTACATCTGCATCAAGTGATGTAGATGCATCTGAATCTGAAGGAGATGTCTATCAATTGATAGACAAGTATGGGGACTTGTTGCAAGCCCTTAAGAAAAGCAAGAACCTGGTTAAATCCCAGGCTCAGGAAATTGCTGAACTAAGGATTGCTACAACTGAGTTAGAGAAAGTTATTGATCAAAAATTAAATGAAATTGTCAAGCTGAAGAATATAACTATTATTCAGATGGGCACAATTAATTATACTAATGATCAAGTGAAGAGTCTGGAGGCCAGACTTAGAATTGAGAGGGATTTAGTGGCTAGTTACTCTAAGCCAAAATCTGTCTTACCCTTGATAGATGAATTTGTCACTCAAAAGGGTAAGGCTGGATTAGGATTTAAAGGTAACTCCAGGGCTGACAGATTCAAGAGGAAAGGCAAAGCTCCTGTTCAGCCACTAAATCTTTCAGTCCCCATAAAGTTTAGTAAGGTGGAAGTGCCTTCTAACAAATATGATCATGAAGATATTCAAGGTCATATTAAGACAAATGTTCTGAAGAACAAGGGTGTAAATGCAAGCAGGCCTACCTATGGTCATAAACCCAATGGTTTTAAGAAATCAGTAGGTGAAGTTGCTGCAGCACCAGCAATGAACAGAAATTCTTCTGACACGGATGTATCTAGATATAGATACAATAAGTTTGAATGTTGGTGCTGTGGCAAGAGAGGCCATTTTGCACTAAACTGCTGGTATAACCCAAGTGTTATAAAGAACAATAGTCTACCTGTTAGAAGAGGTTATGGTAGCTTTATTAATGCTAACCTAAACCAAGGACCCAAGACTTACTTGGGTTCTAAGGGTAAGTAATTCTGTGTTGCAGGTGAATCCAAGTAACCATGCCCCTATATGGTACTTGGATAGTGGTTGTTCCAGGCACATGATTGGAACAAAGGGGCTGCTGAAGGAGTATTCATCTGTCAAAGATGGACCTAAAGTGATCTTTGGTGGATCTGAAAAAGGAGTCATCAAAGGGTTTGGTAACATTTCTTCTAACCTAATTACTATCACTCAAGTGGCTTATGTAAAAGGTTTGAAACATAATCTAATAAGCATAAGCCAGCTAAGTGATTTAGGATATGACATTTCATTTGTTAAAGATGGATGTCATATCAAAAGGTCAAGTGATCAAAAGATCATATTGACTGGGTATAGGAAAAGAAATGTATATTGTCTTAATTTTGAATGTGAGAATAAGGCTTCTCCCATCTGTCTTGTAGCTGATGACAATGCTTCTCATTGTGTTAAGTGGCACAAGAGATTGGCTCATCTAAACTACAAGACAATTGGCCAACTCTTTAGCAAAGAGTTAGTGAGGAATGGACCTCAAGTTAAGTGTATAAAGGAAGGGATATGCTCAGCTTGTCAAAAGGGCAAGCAGACAAAATCCTCCTTTCAAAGCCTTGAAAACAAGGATTCTGTGAGGTGCTTATACCTCTTGCATATGGATCTTTTTGGTCCTATGCCAATTCACAGTCTAGGTAGGAAAGTCTACACTTTTGTGGTTGTAGATGACTATTCAAGATTTACATGGGTGTTCTTTCTGAAACAAAAATCTGAAACCCCAAGTGTATTACTTAATTTTGTAAAGCAAATTCAGAATGAACTAAATAGTACAGTGGTCAAAATAAGAAGTGACCATGGTACTGAGTTTCAATCTGAAAGCATAACAAAATTGTGTAAAGACTTTGGGATTTTCCAAGAGTTCTCCTCACCTAGAACACCTCAGCAAAATGGAATTGCTGAAAGAAAGAATAGAACATTAATTGAAGCAGGTAGAACTCTGTTGAGTGACACCTCTCTCCCAGAATATTTTTGGGCTGAGGCAGTTAACACTGCTTGTCATGTAATCAATAGGGCTACTATCTCCAAAAGCCACAAAATGACTCCCTATGAGATTGTGAAAGGCAGAAAACCAAATCTATCTTACTTTAGGATCTTTGGTTGCAAGTGTTATATACTTAACAATGGCAAGTCATATTTGACTAAGTTTGCTGCCAAATCCCAGGATGGGATATTTGTTGGTTACAGCACAAATAGTAAGGCCTATAGAGTCTTCAACTTCATTACTCAAGTTGTTGAAGAATCTGTGCATGTTGTGTTTGATGAAACAAGATTAATCAACTGTAAGTTGTCTTGTAGATCAAATGACTCAACAGGTATAAGCAAAAGTATGGACAAGCTCTCCATTACTGAAGTATCAAAGGAAGATGGGGCATTGGAAAATGAAGGCTTCTGTCCAGGGGGAGAACAAGACACTATAGAAGCTGATGAAAACCAAGAGATTCAGCTAGATGAAGGAGCTAGAAATGTTCAACCATAAGGGAATCTTCCTCCAGCTACAAGACATTTAAGAGATCATCCAGCTGATCAGATAATAGGTGATCCAAGATAGGGGGTGCAAACTAGAAGCAGAAATCAAAACACAGTTCTACATTCAAGTTTCCTGTCACAAATGGAGCCTAAGAAGTTTGAAGAAGCTATCCAAGACCAGCACTGGATTGATGCTATGCAAGAGGAGCTGAATCAATTCAGAAGGTGCAATGTCTGGGAGCTTGTTCCTAAACCAAGAGGCCACAACATAATTGGCACAAAATGGATCTATAGGAACAAGCTAGATGAAAGTGGAATAATAGTAAAGAATAAAGCAAGATTGGTTGCAAAAGGATACAGGCAGGAAGAAGGGATTGACTTTGATCAAACCTTTGCTCCAGTAGCAAGGCTGGAGGCAATCAGAATATTCCTTACCTATGCAGCCTATCAAGACTTCAAAGTATACCAGATGGATGTGAAGTCAGCATTTCTGAATGGTGATCTTAAAGAAGAAGTATATGTAGAGCAGCCATCAGGTTTTGTAGATCCTCTTAAACCTGATTTTGTTTATAAGCTTGGGAAAGCTCTGTATGGGTTAAAGCAAGCTCCAAGGGCTTGGTATGAAACCCTGTCTACTTTCCTTATTGAGAATAAATTCTCAAGAGGAAAAATTGACAAAACTCTATTCCTCAGGGAATCCAAAGGCAAGATCATCTTAGTTCAGATCTATGTTGATGACATAATCTTTGGATCTACTGAAAACAACCTTTGTAAAAAGTTTGCCAAACTTATGCAAGGGAAGTTTGAGATGAGCAGTATGGGGGAACTGAAGTTCTTCTTGGGACTCCAAGTAAGACAGACTGATGATGGCTTGTCCATATCCCAGTCTAAGTTCACCAAAGAATTGATTAAGAAATATGGTATGGAGTCATCCTCCACCATGAGAACTCCTATGGGAACAAGTATGCCTATATGCAAAGATGATGCAGGTAAACCTGTTGATGAGTCTTTGTATAGAGGAATAGTTAGCTCACTACTATATCTCACTGCTAGTAGACCAGATATTATGTATGCTACATGTGTCTGTGCTAGGTACCAAGCCTGCCCTAAAGAATCTCATTATACTGCAGTCAAAAGGATTCTGAGATATCTTAAGGGCACACCTAATCTAGGTCTTTGGTACCCTAGGAATAGAGATTTTCAACTAACAGGCTATTCAGATGCAGATTTTGCAGGATGTAGAGAAGATAGGAAGAGTACTACAGGTACTTGTCAATTCCTGGGAGGAAGACTAATATCATGGAGTAGTAAGAAGCAGACCAGTGTGGCAATTTCCACAGCTGAGTCTGAGTATGTTGCTGCTGGAAGCTGCTGTGCACAGCTATTATGGATGCAGCATCAGCTTAGGGATTATGGTATTCAAGTAAGTAGAACACCTCTTTTGTGTGATTCTAAGAGTGCAATTTCTATTGCTAATAATCCTGTTTCTCATAGTAGAACTAAGCATATAGAAATAAAATACCATTTTCTTAGAGAACATGTAGAAAAAGAAGACATTTCATTGGAATTTGTGAAAACAGATTATCAAATAGCAGATGTGTTTACTAAGTCCCTAGATGAGACCAAATTCAATAAATTCAAAATTGAGTTAGGTATGTTAACCATTGATTAGTGTAATCACAATATCATCAACAATGAAGTTGAAGTGGTAACAAGACATTCAAGTGATATAAAGACACATTGAAGTAGTATCAAGTACTCTGTAGTACTTATAAGTTGTGATGAACAAACAGAAATTGGCTAAGTAAGATGGTGTCGACACATTCAGTAATATTGTGTCGACTCAAGGTAGTAATGTCGACAAGTCAGAGATATTGTGTTGACACAGAAAATATGTGTCGACACTTAAGAATCTTATTGTCGACTTATCCAGGAATGTAGTGTCGACTTCACCAGGATAGTGGTGTCGACACTTACAGATTTTGTGTCGACACTTCTACTAAGAGTCAACACAAAATTTCTGATGCTCTACTATATATCTCTGGTGTCGACATAACTGCAAATTGGTGTCGACACATAATAGACGGACTTGATGTCGAGACAATAGAAGCTTGTGTCGACACATTCCATCTGTGTCGACACTTATAGTCTGTTTTTGGCGTCTTTTGATCTTCTTTAAACAGAAGGTATAAATAGGTCAAAAACTCATTCTGTCGACACGCTTACAAGGTTTTCGAAACCCTGTGTCGACATTCACTCTCTCTCTCTCTTTCTCTCATCTTTCAAGCTTTCTCGACTGATCAATGGCGCCAAAGATTGAAGATAATGTGAATGAAGGATATGAGTTGGTGCGCCAGGCCTTTGCTGCTGCCCCTCCAGATGTTCTCGGGGTTATTTCTCTACTCTCTGACTCAGGATTAGAATTTCTGGTCTCCGAACCATCTAAGATATGGAAGAAGGAGGTGCATAAGTTCTATACTTCTGCATCTGTAGTCTCTGAAAGTCATGAGATAAAATCAACAGTTCATAGGTCACCAGTGGAAATTACACCAAGTAAGTTAAGAACAATTCTACACTTACCTATAATAGAGAATGAAGAGGATGTCCCTGCTTCTAAATCAAGGGAAGCTCTTCAATGGTGTGGATTGGATTCCACCATGAAGATTGGAGCTGCTTTCAATAGGAAAGGAATGAATCAACAGGGCAAGTTTCTGTCTGAGGTGGTTGGAAAGGTTATTCTGTGCAAGCCAGGTGGACATGATAGGATTTCCGCCTATATGTTCAGCCTAATGACCAGGATTGTGTTTACAATTCCAACGGATTAGTCAACTGTAATTTTTGAAAAGATTAAAGAAGGAATCAAGAAGCCAAATCTGGCTAGAATAATGAGTATATACCTAAGTAAGGAGATTCCTGATATTATGCAACAACAATCTGGAACAAAAATTAATCACATGAGAAGGATGGACATGAGATTGTTCTCCAGATGGGATAGGGTGCTGACCAAAGAGATGCCTGAAGTGGAAAGGCAGGATTCACCTGAGAAATCCCCAGGTCATGCTACCGGTACTGAGCACCCACAAGAAGAACAAGTAAGACAAGAGGTTGAAGATCAGCCTGCTTCTACACAAGTTCAGGATGCCACAATCCCTGCCATTCAAGAAGAAGAAGTAAGAATACCAGCTCAGCAAGTTTATTCACCTACACAGGCTGTATCTACTCATGACCAGGTACAGGTGCAGGGGGAGCTGGTGTATTTTCCTACAAAAGACATTTCTAATATTCCTATTTTTGCACAGGTCCAGGGAAAGCAAGTGTCCTCACCTGCCCAGGACATCACCAATACTGAACAAGTTCAGGGGGAGAAGCTGTCTGAGCAAGTGCAAGACAATGCTCAAATTGATATAACTCAAAATTTGAATACTACAGATGTTCCAGCCCAGAAGGAATATACTCTAGAAGAGTTATTTCCAGATAATGAAATAATTACTGATATAATGGAAGTGGAGCAAGAAATTGAGGGGGAGCCTGTGCATATGGAGACTGTACAACATGGCACTGAAGAAAGAGTTCAAATTGATAGTACATCCGATTCTGAGAATGAAGAAGCCAGGGTGGCTAAGAAGAGAAAACTTATGGTCTTCTAGAGAAGGAGCAAGAGCTATAAGCAGGCTCTACAGTCTACAGCACATCACACTCCTTCTGACTTTGATTATAACAAGTTTTTGATCGATTTACAAGTGAAATTGGATGAACACAGAGTGGCTATTGAAAAATATGTTGATGAAAACAACAAGTCCCTGCAATTTGACTTAGCTCAAGATATAAAATCTATTAGGTTTGAGGTCAATATGCATAAGAAGGAGATGACAGATTGCTTCCATAAGGGAGGTAATGCTGTGGTATATTTGGCAAAACAACAGCAGTCTATCATCCCTAAGGTGGATGATATTGCTTTAAAGCAAAGCTATGTCTTGGAAAATCAGCTAAGGATGAATGAGAATTTAACTGAATCTCATCATGCGATCATTGAGGAATTGAAAAAGATTGTTCCAGGCCTGCCTGCAGCTAGAGCAAAGGAAATGGAAGAATTTGATAAGAACTTTCAAGCTGCTATTGATTCTGTTAAAACTGCTATCACTACCTCTCAACAGGAAATATCTGACAAGCTTCAAAAGTTAAAACCATTTTTTAAAGAGGGTGTGAATTATCTAGATGGTCAAATCAGATTTCAGAAGGAAGATCTAAGAGATCATGTTACTAGAGAAGCCATAAAGGGGGAGAGGATGTTAGTTCATGCAGGCTCAGAGCACACCAAATGGGTGAACAATAGTATTCGAGCCACATTGGGATATCCACCTTTGTGTGATGATGCTATGGTGGCTGAGTCCGGAATACAAACAAGTCTACTTGAAGGCAATCAACCTGAGGTTGCCCAAGTCATTTACCCTCCTCCAGATTATGATATGATTGATCAGCAAGTTCAAGGAATGTATAGTCCTCCAAAGGAGGTTGCTAATGTTGTTATTGGGAAGGTTGATAAGCCTGAGGCTACTTTGAAAGACCAGCAAGATGCTCTACTATCTAAGAAAAGATTTAGAGAGCAGGCTGAACTTAAGCCAGACTTTGAGCAGTGGAGTCCTACTTCCAGAAATATTATACTCACTGCATGGAAGGCTGTCAAAGACCAAGTGCAGGAAAGAGGCAAGTGGTACAATGAGATGGAATGGCAGAAGTATGAAGCCAGGCAAGAGGCCATAGTACAGTTTAGAAGAAAAGCCAAGCTGGGTAGGCTGCCTCCAAATGCTCAGGAGCCGAGCAAGTACTTTCCAAAGCCCTTTCATTATTTTGAAAGGCAAAGGCTCAAGGAAGAAGCAAAGAAGAAGGCTGATCTAAAAGGCAAGAAGCCAGCTGAAGATTCTGAAGCTCCTGTGAAGGCTCAAATTCTATCTGGCAAAGGGATTGTCATAAAAGAGCCTGATCAGTCTTAATTTTTAGTTCTTTCAAAGTATTTTGTAATGTTTTGATTAAATCATTAGATGTAAATCTCTGTATTCAAACATTATCAAGTTATAAACAAAATATTGTTTGGTATCATATAATGTTCATTCTGTGATGGATGGTTTTTATTTTGTTTATATTAAGTATTCCTGTTATGTCATATATCATCAGTTTATACTTTTTATAAATGGTGTATATCATTGGCTATAGGGTTATGACTTCTCCAAATAGGGGGAGATTGTTGGGTATATTGGAAAATGTGTACCTGATTTGAAGAAGCCCAACTTAGCTCAATGATATACATCAAGGTGTATTTGATGTTGTTTTGAGTTGACATGTGCAGGTGAAGAAGTATTAAAGAATGCAGAAAAATATTCTAAGTCCACATGTCGACACCTGAAGAAATTGTGTCGACACTTCAGAATATTTGTGTCGACACTTCAGAATATCAGTGTCGACACAGAGAAAGATGGTCGACCACATTTATGTCGACACTGGGAAGCAGTGTCGACACATAAAGAAAATCGTCGACCTCAGCGCTGGGAAGCAGTGTCGACATAGAAGAAGATAGTCGACTAGTGAAAGATAGTCGACTAGTGAAAGATAGTCGACCAGAGAAAGATTGTCGACACAGAAGAAGATAGTCGACCAGAGAAAGATAGTCGACTAGTGAAAGATAGTCGACCAGAGAAAGATTGTCGACACAGAAGAAGATAGTCGACCAGAGAAAGATAGTCGACTCACAGAAGAAGATAGTCGACCTCTACTGTGTCGACACTGGGTGGATGTGTCGACACCTTGAGATTGAGTCGACACATATTGGCAGAAGTCGACTATGCTTGTGTCGACACCAAAAGACTGAGTCGATACATTTTGGCAGAATTGAAGATTGATGTGTCGACACCTGAAGGCTGAGTCGACACATACTGAGTTCTGAATCTACAACAACTGTGTCGACACACAGGACTTGTGTCGACACACTGCAGAGTCTAGACCAAGTTATTTTCTAAAGAAGCTGTGTCGACTTAAAGGCAACTTAGTCGACATCATCAAAGACTGTGTCAACACCAAAGTCACTTGTGTCGACACAGATAGACAGATTGGTCTCGACACTTTCTAACAGACTGTCTCGACATTTTGCTGTCCAAGGCTAAGGTACAGGAACTGTTTGAAGACTTGACAGCTGTGGGTTGCCACCGTTTAACTGAAGCTGTCAGACCTGTCAGAAATCAGTTAGAAACCGGATCAGCCGGTTACCATGAAGAAAGTCTATAAATAGACATATTCAGAAGGAAATAAAAAGCTAAGAAAAATAACAGAAGAATAACTAAGAAGAAGAAACAAAAGGATTACGATCCTATTGAAGTTTTAATTCAAGAAAGTGCTAAGCTCTAAAGAAGATCTTCATTAGAAGATCTAAGAAGAAGAAGTCTGAAGTATCAGAAAAGGTGTTGGATAGAGAGGGATCCAGTCATCTTGAAGAAGAAGAAGGAAGCCATCAGTGGTTTCTCGAGAAGCTGTTTGGAAATCAACTCAGCTATGTTCAGATTCAAGAAGCTTTGAAGAAAGCTCAGATTCAGTTGATTTCATCAGCTGATCAAGAAGTGTCTTGTCCTCTTCTCTCTCAACAAAGGCAAGACATTAAAATATCTTTTCTAAATTTCTGTAGGATCTGTTTACAAAGATCTGAGTTGTAAGCTTGTGTTATAAAGGCTGAGTGTAGGAGAGGTGATCTCTGAGTGGTAGGGCTATTTGCCTGAGTGTAGGAGAAGGTTCTTCTCTGAGAGGTAGGCCTTGAGGCAAGGCTGAGGTAGGGCTGTTGAGCCTGAGTTGTAAGGACCTATCCAGGTTCTGAGCTGTAGGATCTGAGGATCTGAGAATAGTGGAAGTTTGGCCGAATCTAGCATACTGCTAGATAGGTGAAGGGGGAAAGTGGATGTACCCAGACCTTGGGGAACCACTATAAAACATTGTGCAATCTGTGATGCTTAGTTGTCTGTGAATGTTGTGCTAGTTGTTTTATTTTGTAATTGAATTCTGTCTAGAAGTATAAACAAGAAATTAGAACCTATTCACCCCCCCCCCCTCTAGGTGTTTAGGTTATCTTGAAAGTAAAACTATCAGAACTCAGAACTCAGTTCGACAAACTCAGATCTCAACTCAGAGCTCAGTTTGACGAACTCAGAGCTCAGCTCGACGAAAGTAAAAGCTTAGTTCGACGAAATCCAAGCTCAGTTCGATGAAATCCTTGCTGAGTTTGATGATCAGGCAGTTTCTATATTATAGAAGGCAAAATGTTTTCAAATGCTTGGTAACTGTCAGTTAAAACTCTGATATTTAATGCTAAATATTCTAACGAATATAGCCATTTAAGGCAGCATTAAATATGGATTTATCACATAGGATTTAAATCTAATTAATTCCAAGGCAGTTATAATTCTCAAAGGATTCTTCAGACGTTTCAAGAATCAATTATTTCAAATAGACACAACGATTGAATTCTGCCCCGACAGTCTATATACATAGAAGATTAATACTTCACCATATACATATAAATATACATACATTTTTCTTTAGACTCTTTTAGTGACACACATGAACTTAACATCCATCAAATATAACTTTGTGTATATCATTGAGCTGAAAGGACTTCTTCAAATCAAGTACATTGTGACTAATGTACTCAACATACTCTTCCAGTGACATATCTTCAATTTGAAAGACATCTTAATACATATCTGTCAGAAACATCTACTAGAGAGTAAAAGCATACAAGATTGCACTAATGCTACACCACCTCTAGAATGGACAGAAGCTCAGAAAAAACTGAGAACTGATGATGCAAAGGCTATGAATATACTAGTCCAAACAATATCTGATGATATTTTCTAGAAGGTTGCTGAATGCACCTCAGGAAAAGATATTTGGGACTCCCTCACTACAATGGTAGTTGGATCAACAGATGAAAGAAAAGATAGAAGATTTCACCTGATTTCTCAATATGAGAATTTCAAAAGGGAGAAACTGAATATGTTGTTGATATGTATACAAGAATCAGTCTCATAATCAATGAACTGAAAACTTTAGAGAAAGACATCACATTGACAGAAGTAAATGACAAAATTTTCATGTGTTTTCCTAGAACATAGGATTCAAGAATTTGGCCAATTAGAGAAGTCGGAAGTGTGAATGAAATTACAACAGAAACTTTATTGGGCAAGCCCAAATCATATGAGCAGCTCATCAAAACAAGAGAAGCTGAACAAATGACTTTATCCTCAGTGAAGAAGGACAAGAGTATTGATTTCCAAGCAACTGAAGAGGAAGAACAACTTCATGAAAATTAAAAACTCATAAGCCTATTTGCTAAAAGATTTTATAAAATGGCCAGGAAAGACTTTAGGAGAAGATTTTCCAGAAATAAGAAAAAACCAAGGTGTGACAAAACACCTACTAAGGAAATTGTTTGATATGGTTGTAGGAAATCAGGACACATTCTTCCAGACTGTCCTGAAAATCAGAAAAAAGATAAGAATAAGGAGAAAGACTTTAAGAAACATTCAATCAAAACCTCTTCTAGTAAACACAAACAGAAGGAGAGAGGCTTTGTAGCTGAAACATGGAGTGAATCAGACACTGAATCTTCATCCAGTTCAAGTGAAGATTAAGAAGAATCAAATGCTAAAGAAGTCTGTATGATGGCAATCAATGCATCAAACAGTAGCTCTGAATATGAGTCCGAAGAAGACCAGGTAATTTCATCTTTTGATTTTATATCAGATCAATTCAAAATAGATTTTAAATTACTTTGTAAAGATTTGATAAATCTGATAAGGAAATAAAACTTCTCAAAGAAAAATTAATTGAATTGAACAATCTACCTTCAGAAAAAATTAAACTTTAAGAAGATTTAAAAATTTCTAAGGAACAAACAGTTTCTCTGGAAAAAAAATTATCTGAGGCTAAGAAGTTTGAAGAATCTCTTAATGGGAGAAGTATCAAACTGATGAATATTACAAGTACAGTCAATACCAGATTAAATGGCAGACTAGGCTTGGGAGCTTCATCTAGTCAACCTCAAATACTTAAGAAAAATACTTTAACTACTATAAAATTTATATCTGCTAAAGGAAAAGAAATATTATAAGTTACAAATAATGACACTAAAGTTTTATCAAATAATGTACTAGAGAATAAGTCAAAATCTATTCTAAAACAGAATAAAAATTTCCAGAAAAACAATGTTCAACAGAATTCGTCGAACAGAGCTCGACGAAATCAAAGTTATTCGTCGAACAAAGATAGACGAACACTGAACACAGGAAATGAGAATAACTATACAGTGAATGGTACTCGACAAAATCACTATTATTCGTCGAACGTGGCTCGATGAAATCAGAATAATTCGTCAAACTAAAACTTTTCAAACAGAAAATTTAATTCTTTTCAAAAGAATAATCAAACTCAAAAGTTGATAAATCTTTTTACTGAGTGGATCATTCCTCCCAGGAGATATCATCCACTTGGATATAAAAATCAACCTGAATATTCTTATATTTCTACTGATTTAGGGTTTAAATACATGACAGGAAGAAAAGCTAATCTAAGAGGCTTCAAAGAAAAGCTTGGACCAAAAGTCATATTTGGAGACTCTAACTGTGGCCAGACAGAGGGCTATGACAATGTCAAAATTAGAGTAACTACCTTCAGAAAGGTAGCTTATGTGAGAGGTCTTAAGCATAACCTTATCAGTATCAGTCAACTATGTGATGAAGGTTATCAGGTAACATTTAATAAGTCTTTATGCTTTATTACATCTAATGTAAACAAAATTGTTTTATCTGGGGTTAAACAGGGTAACATCTATTTAGTCAAGTTTAATTCCTCTAAAACTAAAATATGTTTGTTTAATCAGATAAGTAAATCAAATGAAATTTAGCATAAAATATTAGGGCATATAAACCTTAGAACTATAGCTAAATTGTCTAAGGATAACCTTATTAGAGGACTACCTTCTGGATCTTACAAGAAGGAAGGACTTTGCAGGGCTTGTCAATTAGGTAAGCAAACTAAAAATAGTTTTAAATCCATATCTAAGAGTGATTCACCTAGAATTTTGTATTTGTTACATATGGACCTTTTTGGACTTATTGTAATACAAAGTTTGGGAAAGTCATACACTTTAGTAATTGTTGATGATTTCTCAAGATTCACTTGGGTATTCTTTCTTAGGAACAAGTTTGATAACTTCAAAATTCTTACAGAATTTCTTAGGAATATCAAGATTGAGTATTTTACTCAAATTGCATTGATCAGAAGTGATCATGGCACTGAGTTTGAATCTCTTCTGATGAGAGAATTTGGTGAGAAAGAAGGAATCAGGCAGGCTCAATAAAATGGGGTGGCAGAAAGGAAAAATAGAACCCTAATTGAATCTGCTAGAATATTACTTACAGATGCTCACTTACCCCTATCTTTTTGGGCAGAGGTAGTAAGCATAGCAAACTATGTTCTTAATATAAGTCTCATTCATAAACTCAAGGGTGAGATTCCCTATAAATTGTTTAAAAATAAGAAACCTAAAGTAAATTATTTTAAAAAAAATTGGGTGTAAATGTTATATTCATAATAATGATAAGAAATATTTAGAAAATTTGAAGTCAAAGCTACAGATGGAATATTTCTTGGATATTCTCTTGTCAGTAAGGCTTATAGGATTTATAATAAATCTACCTTTAAAATAGAAGAATCAGTACATGTGTCATTTGATAAGTCTAACATGTTTTATAAGAAGAGGAATACCTCTACCATAGATTCTTTTCAGGTACCAATTCTATGTGAGAAACTATATGAATTAAGCCTAAAGCAAGAGGATACATTGCATCCTTCTCAACAGATTGTTGAAGACAGTTATGAAGATAATCCTAAAATTTATGTTGAAAAAGTTGTAGCTAATGAAATTCCGCAAGAGGAATTAACAACACAAATCATTGAAGAACCAACACCACCTACTGATTATGTCACTATTATAATCCTAGATCTCAAGTGATTGAAGATATATTAGTTGGTGTGCAAACAAGGCATCAACTCAATCAAGATCAGATGCATACATGTTTTCTATCTCAGATTGAAACTCAATCAATAAAAGATGCAGAACAAGATCCTCATTGGATCATTGCAATGCAAGAGGAACACAATCAGTTTGAGAGAAGTAGAGTTTGGGACTTAGTTCCAAGACCCAAAGACTATCCAGTAATTGGAACCAAATGGGTCTTTAGGAATAAATTGGATGCTCAAGGAGTTATAGTGAGAAATAAAGCTAGATTGGTAGCTCAAGGATATTTATAGGAGGAAGGAATAGATTATGATCAAACATTTGCTCATGTTGCAAGATTAGAAGCTATCAAAATATTTCTTGTTTTTGCTGCATTCAAGAAATTCAAAGAATATCAGATGGTTGTAAAGAGTGAATTTCTGAATGGAGAAATCAAAGAGGAAGTCTATGTAGAACAACCTCTAGGTTTTATATCTTCAACTCACTCATCTCATGTATTTAAGCTTAAAAAAGCTCTTTATGATCTTAAAAAAAACTCCAAGAGCTTGGTATGGGACTCTTGCTAATTTTTTATTGGAGAATAAATTTTGTAGACGCAAGGTAGACAACTTTATTTTTTAGACATCATAAAACTGAAATTATACTAGTTCAAATATATGTTGATGATATAATTTTTTGTTCTACTGATTCCAAATTTTGCAAAAGGTTCTCTGACCTAATGCATTCAAAGTTTGAAAATGAGTAGCATGGGTGAATTATCTTATTTTCTTGGTTTACAAGTGAAGCAGACATCTGATGGCATCTTCATATCTCAATCTAAATATGTTAAAGAGCTAATTAAAAGATTTGGGATGTCAGATGCCTCCTCTATGAAAACTCTCATGCCCACTAATGATGTAGTTGATAATGATGAACAGGGCAAATTTGTTGATCAGAAAACATATAGAATAATCATTGGGTCTCTATTGTATTTAACAGTAAGTAGACTAGATATTATGTTTGCAACCTGTATTTGTGCTAGGCTTCAAGTTAATCATAAAGAATCTCACCTTAATTTAGTAAAAATAATTTTGAGATATATAAAGGGTTTCCCTAATCTAGGACTCTGGTATCCTATTGAGTCAGGATTTGAATTAATTGGATTCACATATGCTGACTATGATGGATACAAAGTTGACAGAAAAAGCATATCAAGAACTTGTCAGTTTCTTGGTGATATGCTTGTGTCATGGTTTTGCAAGAAGCAAACTTATGTTTCTACTTCAACTGCTGAAATTGAATATATTGTAGCATGTAGTTGTTGTTCATAGATTTTGCGGATTCAAAATCAATTACTAGATAATTGATACAACTTAAATAATTCAATTATATACTGTGACAATACTAGTGCAATTTCAATTACATAGAATTCAGTCCTTCATAGTAGGACTAAACATATAGAAATAAGGTTCCACTTTATCAGAGATAATGTGGATAAAAATTAAATTGGCCTAGTATTTATTTCTACTGATTTACAAAGAGCAGATATTTTCTCCAAACCATTGGATGAAAAGAAACATTTTTTTAAAAAAAACAGTTAGGAATTATTGATGGAGAGACATTAAATTGATTTTGAATAGAGATCGACGAATTGTGAACCTTTCGTCGAACGGAGATCGACGAATTGTGAAACCTTTCGTGAACCTTTCGTCGAACCGTGATCGACGAATTGTTTATCGTCCTTTAAACTTCTGAAAACTAATATTTTTAGGTTTTCATCGAACTCCATCCCGCGCATTCTCCATTTCTCTTGCACTTGATCTCTTTGTTTTACAGAATAATGGCAGTGTCGCAAGCGATTCTCACTGCGATGAAGTTAGATGCTGGATTTGATATCGACATGGACTCTTTTTGACATTCGGATCAGATCTTCCAGGACATTTTGCAACTTTTTGAGGCACAGCATCTGTGCAATTTTATGTCCACCCGAATCAAGCTCTCGGTCGTAGATATAAAGGAATGGGTTCACACTACAAAGGTTCATGATCTCACAACCATTACTGGATCCATCTCAGGTCATCAGGTTTCTCTCACACCTACGATTTTATCCGAAATTTTTGGTTTTGTCAATGGAGAAGATGATTTAGAATTATCTAGTACATTTTTTCATATTATGCTAGATAGAATGGGTCACTCACAAGGAAACCCTAACCATTTGTTGAAAAAAAAAATCTATGGAATATAAATTTCTAGCCGATGTGGTTGGCAAAGTTCTTCTGGGAAAACATTCAGCCCATGACCATGTCACCAGGCACCAATTTCTGTTATTGAGTGCTCTAGTTGATCAGAAAAATATTAATTGGGGGACGGTTTTGTTTGATTCTATTAAAAAGAAGATTAATAACAAGATGGGTGTTATGGGAGAATTTTGGGAATTTTTCTCTAGGCCAAATGTCCAGAGGTTTTGGTCTCTCAAACTATACATATTAATGCATCCAAGCGGATCACCTCTATTCTGTTTGGTAAATGGGAGAGGGTGATTCCTAAGCCTCCCAAATTTGCATCCTCTAGGGAAGCTTCTGAAAGTACTAGAGCTATCTCAGCTACTCTCCCTACTAGAGCTATCTCAAAAGAGGTTTCTCCCCTTGTTTCTCCCACTCCACAATCTCCACATCATTCCCCTAATCCTTTCACATCACCTTCTCTACAGCCTACTTTGTCTGTAGAAGTTCCATCCTCAGCCTTCCATGCAGATTCCCTAGCTCATCAGTCACCTCACTTATCTCCACCTCACTTATCTCCACCTCACTCACCCATCCAGGAGCCCATTCCTGGATCCAATTCCTATGACATTCCCCCTGTCATCAGTCCTCCATCTATATGACAGTCTTCCTTTATCTGTATAAACTGTGCTAACAGAACAACTCCCTCTTTTTCCAATCCATCCTCTGCATCTACTTAGAATCCACCTGAGTTTATATATCTGGATTTCTCCTCTATTTCCACTCAACTTTTTGATTTCCTCTCTCCTACACTCAAGGAGCTCTTGGATTCATCTTTGGTTTCTTTTTTATTTGCTATCTCAGAACTCTCTTTTAGAGTTGCCTCTTCCCATTTTATCCCTTCTTCTGGGGGCCTAGATTCAGTTTTCCATGGATCTAGGTAGGGCGAGATGCTTGATGAAGAAGCTCCCAATGAAGAAGCTCCAGTTGCAGCAGCCAATTTTGTTGAAGTTGTTGATTTAGAAATGACTGAAGTCATCTCAGTGTTAGCTGGTCTAGCTCACTATAGAATTTCTATGATAGTTGAGGATGAGTTTTTAGATCCTCCAGAGGTTATTACTATTGGTTATTTCATCATTAATCCCACAGTTAATATATATTCTTTGCTATCAGATTTTGATTTACTGCACAACCATATTATTAGCTTACCAGATTTTGGAGAGGATCTCTCTAGAGCAATAGTTTGTTACTCTGCTCCTATTGATGTCTCAACTTTAGAATGGATTTTCAGAGATGTTTCTACCCGTCTTGATCCAGTCTCACAGACTATAATGACGGATGATATAATGAATATCTTTGAGCAGGCTTATTCCCCTCGTTTATGGGATGAATCACCCAAGCCTAATTTTGATGATCTGCTTAATAAAGATATGGAAGAGGTAGATAAAATAGTTATACAAATTGATGAATTATATGAATAGGCAGAAGTGCAGTCTGATGATCATATAGATTCTGATGAATCAGAAAACACTATTTCTAAGAAAAGGAAAACAAGGAAAAAGGCTCAAGCCAAGGTTGTTCCTCAACCTTCTTCTACTGCTGATATCCTTTACTATATCTTGCATGGGATAACTCTTACTCTAGACCATCCAAATTGGATGAGGTACTCTAAGAATGAGCAGAAAAGAAGGAAGAAAATGAAATGGTTTCATTCACATCCAAAGTCTTGGAAAGGCCCTCCTCCTCCAACAGCAGGATCTGCAGGTATTTTACCTTCTTATCAGAGGCCTATCTCTCATTATTCTAGAGCAACTCAGATCAGGCAAGACAGACCTATAAGGTCTGGAACTTATGGCAGTCAGAATAGTCAGCAATATTCCAGCCAAGACAGGCCAGCCTCTCATGTGATTGAACCAGAGTTAGATCATGTATACAGAATGGCTAGGTTCAAGGAACAAATTGCACTTTCTCAGATAAAGAAGACAAGAACTGAAGGTAATGATACCTCTTAGTTTACTATTATGTCTTCTTACATGCAACAGGAATTGGACAAATATGAGAAGAAAAGCTTGTTTGATGTTGATGAATATATAAGCTTGCATCCAGAAGCTGTTGTTCCTAGAATCTCTTCCTAGACTATTATTGGTTCTCAAGATCTAAAGCTGAGCAATTGGGAGTCTGATGATACAATAAGGAAACTGATTTTTACCAAGTCTTCTTCAAATCCTTCATCCGATACACCTCAGAAGGATTCCAAATTTTGATTATGTATTTGAACCTTGTTGTTATATTTATAACTTTCCTAAAGCTTTTTATATATCTGCTGAAAATTTATGTTTCTGCTAGATAATTATTTTTGCTTTGTGTTTCTCTTGCTTTATAGTATCCTAACCCAAATAGGGGGAGATTGTTAAAACACCTTATTACTGATTTGGGCTAGGATTACTATTCTTTGATTAGGATTTTTATTTTGACCCGACTTGTATAGACTAGGGTCATATTTTATTTCTAGAGTTGTTATTTCAGAAGGTATTCCAGATATGCTCAGTTCGATGAACTCAGAACTCAGTTCGACGAACTCAGATCTCAACTCAGAGCTCAGTTTGACAAACTCAGAGCTCAGCTCGATAAAAGTAAAAGCTCAGTTCGACGAAATCCAAGATCAGTTTGACGAAATCCTTGCTGAGTTCGACGATCAAGCAGTTTCTATATTATAGAAGGAAGAATGTTTTCAAATGCTTGGTAACTGTCATTTAAAACTCTGATATTTAATGCTAAATATTCTAACGAATATAGTCATTTAAGGCAGCATTAAATATGGATTTATCACATAGGATTTAAATCTAATTAATTCCAAGATAGTTACAATTCTCAAAGGATTCTTCAGATGTTTCAAGAATCGATTATTTCAAATAGACACAACGATTGAATTTTGCCCCGACAGTCTATATACATAAAAGAATGCTGCTTCACCATATACATATAGATATACATACATTTTTCTTTAGACTCCTGAGTGTCGACACAGCTTGCTTCCAGTCTCGACTCAGCTTAAATAGAGTGTGTCGATACATTTGTCCTTAGTGTCGACACAACTTTTCTTTGTCTCGATACAACTTATTCAGTGTGTGTTGACACTAGTCCTGAGTGTCTCAATGCTTTTGTACTTGGTTTTATTTGCCTACACACATGAACTTAACATCCATCAAATATAACTGTGTATATCATTGAGCTGAAAGGACTTCTTCAAATCAAGTACATTGTTATCAATGTACTCAACAATCTCTCCCTATTTGGAGAAGTCATAACCCCAATTCAATGATATACAACATGATACCAAAATATAATGATAAAGATAATAAGAATACAGAGCAATACTATATGTGATACCACAGATCAAAAACACATATTAGAAACAATAAAGTAGAACAGAAGATAAGGCAACCAATTGCAATACTTTTTAACCACACATAAAATGTTAAGTAAGCCAAGATAATAATTAATTGTTTAACACAAGATCTACTGCTGCAAGTTTTGGTTACTAAAAAGTTACAGATCATTTTTTTGTTTTCATATGAAATTTTAAACTAAGAATATCCTAAGGCAGCTCTTGTTCTTTGATAATTATGCCTTTTCCAGATTGAATCTTTGCTTTCACCTCAGGCATCTTGTCAACAACAACCTCCTTTCCTTTCTCATTCTTAACTTTAGCTTTTGCAATTGCTTCTTCTTTCAGCCTTTGTCTTTCAAAATAATGGTAAGGCTTAGGGAATTATTTGCTGGGAATAATTGAATTAGCAGGAAGCTTTCCTTTCTTCAGATCATACCTGAACTTCTAAATAACTCGATGTTGCTTAAGATGTTTGTCCCATTCTTATTCACTGTACCATTTGCCCCTATATGTGACATTAGCATTTACAGCCTTCCATGCAGTAAGAATTATTGATCTGCAGGTTGGACTCCATTGCTCAAAATCTGGTCTAGTCTCAGCTTGTTCTCTAAACCTTTTCTTTGATAACTGAGCCTCTATCTCTGGAGCAGTAGAAGATTTGTCCACTTTCTCACAAACTACATTCTGATCTAGGCCTTGAGGAGGACTGTACATATGTTGGACAATTGCTTGAATAGACTCAAAATTAACTTGTGTTATAGTTAGATTAAAATCATAAATTTCAGCAGGAGGTACTTCAGTAGAGGTGGTTGACAACCAGATTTAGCAGTTTGATCTCCATCATATCATAAGGGAGGAAAGCCTAAGGTGTCTCTGATATTATTTGATATCCAGGTAGCATGTTCAGAACTGGCCTTAATCATTACCCTCTCCCCTTTATGACTTCTCTTTCAATATGATCCCTTAAATCATTTTTATGAAATCTTACTTGACCATCTAGATAATTAATTCATGATGTTACTGTGTTCTTAACTCTTAGTAAATTATTGTCAAAAATCTTATCAGAAGCCTTTATGTCCTTTAGCAGAGATTCTGAATGAATTTTCAGTTTGGTTTCTATATCTGTTGCAGTGGAATTAAGTTTTGTTTCCAAAGCAGTGGTTTGATTCTTTATTTCTCCCAAAGTAGTGTCATGCATAACTATCAGATTTTCATTCATTCTATTCTATGGCCTTGCTTGAGTGTCATATCATCCTCTAGTGGTTTGGATTCCTATTGTTGCTTTGCTAGGTAGACAACAACATTTGCACCTTTCTCAAAGAACTCAGCCATATCTTTCTTTAATAAGTTTACTTCGAATCTTATTGATTTGATGTCATGAGCCAGCTGAAATTGCAACTCCTTGTTGATTTTATCCACATACTTTTGTAGGTCTTCCCTTTATTTATCAAGCATGATTTGTAGTTGAACTAGAAAGGAGCTAGAATACATTGCAGGAGCTGATGGGGGTCCAGATTTAAGAAACTTCTTGTAACTCTTACTTCCTTTTCTTAACTCAGAAAGTTTTCTTTTCTTGAGTTGTGAGACTTCCTCTTCCTTAGAATCTGATGAGCTAACCATCTCAACAGAGTTTTGTTATACAGTACCTTCAATATTTGTATTAATACTTTCAAAAGAAACATCTGCATGCTGAATTGAACCATCAGGTACCGCAATCTGGGAATCTTCAGCTCTCTCCCCTGGATGTTTGATATCTTTGACAAAAGAATTCTTCTTCATTCTCTTCTGAATTCTCTTCCTCCAGCACTTGTTCAGATATTTCATGTTCAGGAAATTTTGATTTATCCAGGTCCTGAACAACATCCATTATAATAGTGGTAGCTGTATCCATAGGTAATTCACTAAGGTTCTCCCCCTCAATTTGTTCTTTTTCTGGAATGTTCTCCCCCTGCACCTGTACACTTGTTCTAGGGGAATGCCTTGGAGATCTGCCTTGTTCTTCCATAACATCCTCATCAGAACTGAAGTGCACCTCTTCTTCAGAATCACTAGAGGATACAACTTCTTCTACCACAGATTTCTTGCATGTTACCTCCTTTGTCCTTTTAGGTTCTGGTGTCTCTTTAGATAAAACTCTGTCCCATCTAGAAAGAATTCTCAAGTCCATTCTCTTCATATGATTTATCTTATAGCCATTTTTCTGATTGATATTATCTTGAATGACCTTTACCAGATACAAACTAATAATTTTGCCCATATTGGGCTTCAGTATTCCTTCTGTAATTTTATCAAAGACCACCCTATTCCAATCAGTTGTGATTTTGAAGATAATCTTTGTCATCAGGTTAAACATATATTTGGAAATCTTGTCATGTGCTCCAGTCTTACAGAGGAGCACCTTTCAAACTATCTCAGATAAAAAATTTCCTTGGGAATTCATTCCCTTCCTGTTTAAGGAATTTCCAAATCTAGTCATTGGAGCTAGTCCACACCATTCCAAGGCATCATCAGTCTTGCTTGATTCTAGGTCATCTTCTTGTTCAGTTCTTAGAATCTGAAAGACTTTATCCAGTCTTTTGATTGTGATCTTTACTCTTGCTCCATTAACACTGGATTTTATTTTGCCTGACTTTGGGTTAAAGGAGGCATTAGAGTAGAATTCAGATACCTCTCTCTTCCAAATTTTGGTTGGTTCTGAAAGAAGATACTCAAGTCCTGCCTCGTTGACAAGGTCAATCACCTTCTTTATATCATATGTAGTGGAGACGAATGCGTTGCGCACCAGTTCGTATCCCTCGTTGATGTTGTCGTCCATCTTGGGTGTCATTCTTGTTGAAAGAGCTTGAGTTTGAGAGGAATCGACTATGGATTTCTAGGTCTCGACACACACCGATCAATCTCTCAAGATATCTGGTAAGTGAAGTCGACAAAACCTTATACCTCCTATTTATAGTAACAGTCTTTTGAAGATGAAAAGGCGCGCTGCATTTAGTAATTTTTTAACTGTTGGGAAATATCTAGTGTCGACATGGAAAACCTATTTTGTCGAGATGTGTCGACTTAAGTCGACACAAGGTTCATCTTTCTCGACTCAGACCTCAAGGTCTCGATAACCTTATGTCTCGACACTAAATTATAATGTCTTGACATACTATCACTGATTAGTGTCGACACACTGTCAAGTGTCTCGACACATGATTACTTATAGTATCAACACATATTCTGGTGTCTCGACACAATACTACCTATAGTGTCGACACACACTGCGATGTTTCGACACAATTCTTTGAATTAGACAAACTTTGAGTCTGAAAATAATTTCTTGACTTAGATCAAGTTTTTCTTGGTTATTAAGATTTGTAGACCTGGTTAGTCATATTTTTAATAGTTGTATAAACTTTTGTAGCTACTAATTTTAAATACTTATTCAATGTTCAACATGCCTAGTTCAAATTTAAAGTAATTGAATTTACTTTCATCTAGGGGTTTTGTAAAAATGTCAGCAACTTATCTTTCTATTGGAGTATACTGTAAGCTTATATTTTTTTTCAACATTCTCTCTGAGAAAGTGATATCTAATTTCTATATGTTTAGTTCTACTGTGTGAAACAGGATTATTAGCAATAGAAATTGCGCTAGTAGAATCAAAAAACATAACAGATTTACTTAGCTGTACATTATAGTCCAGTATTTGATGTGGAATCCACAACAGTTGAGCACAGCAGCTCCAAGCAGATATGTACTCAGATTCTGTTGTAGAGATTGCAACACTTATATGCTTCTTGCTACTCCAACTTATAAGCCTTTTCCCTAGAAACTGGCAAGTTCCAGAAGTACTTTTTCTATCTTCTTTGCACCCTGCAAAATCTGCATCTGTGTACCCTATGAGTTCAAAATCACTATCCCTAGGATATTGATGACTAGTTTTAGTCATCCCTTTTGGGGTAGTTTAGTATTCATAATTCTTAGGTTTTATTATAATTTTATGTATTTATATGCTTATTATGTTGTTATTTTATTTTAATGTTTTGTTATGTTATGATATGAAAATTCAAAGTTTTATTTATATGTTTTAATGTATTTTCACTTTCATTTTATGTTCTATGTTAAATATTATCATGTTATGTTATAAAATATAGATAACATCTTGTTTATTTTGTTTTGCTTTATTTGTAGGTTCAAGCCCAAGCTCAAGGCCAACTCAACCATTCAATCCTACATGGTGCTACCCGAGCCACCACTTCAAGTCAAAACCCGAGCACAAACAGCTTTAGATGATGCAACCCGAGCACAAGCAGCCCTATATGATGCAACTCGAGCACTTACATGCAACATGCAGCCCATGGAGCAGCCCTTCACCTAGCCTACCCAAGCACTCATCAAAGCCCACTACAAAATAGCCCATGTTTGGCCGGCCACCCCTCTCTCTCTCCCTTTATTACTTTCTTTCTCCTCTTTTATTCTCATTCACCCCCATCCATCTCCCCTCTTTTATATTTCTATTTTCTATTTTTATTTTAATAAAATGCATGCATGTAACTCTTTCTCTCTCCATCTCATTAAACCCCATTCATGCATTTAGCCTCCTCTCTCTCCTTCCATTTATTATCATATATGCATCTCCCAAATACATGGCCGGCCACCCCCTTGTCTCCTCCTCTTCATTCCATTTTCTAGAACTTTCTCCCTCACCTATAAAAGGACCCCTTGCCTCATGTTTTTTTTAAAAAAAATTGTGGTAGAAAGTAGAGTGCTAGTTCAAGAGTGTTACTTTCTTGTCAAGTTCCTTTTATTGTAATTTTTGTTGTAGTAGAATAACATTGTCCTATTTTAATTTTTGTGTATTTCCTTTTCTTAAGCAATGCAAATGATTTCTATTTCTTCTATTTTGTTTTCTTCCTCTATTATGCTTAGCTAATTATATTTTGTGTCCGATCGCGATGAGCTTTGCGATAAAATAACGCATCTTTAATTTTATTTTTGTATTTGTATTTTTCCTATTTTTGATCCTTCTTTGATTTTTATCGTGTCGACTCCGTATTCCGGTATACGGTAGTAGGCAATTGATCTCATTTCATAGAAGTCGAGAGACTCATTGATTTGAAAGATCACTCAAAGAAGGAAGGAGTTGAACGCAACCCTAGAGATAGGATGACATAAATCCTCCGGATTGGAGTCAAATCCAATAGTGCGGGTCACTTCAGTGATGCGACTTTAGGCCATTTTGACTTGTAAAGAGATTTCAGTCAAAACGTCTATAAGTTAGGGGATTTAATGCTCTAGTGAGATTACTTCCTAATATCGGATCCGTCACGGTCTTAATAGTATTGCAAATGCTAAACTAATTTATTTCGTTATTTTATTTCAAAGTGAATCGTCGATCGAGCACTCTTTCGCAATATTTTATTTCTCTTTTAATTAAGCTTAGCTCATTTTAATTTTCAAACTCATCAATCGTTCGGTAGGATAATAGAATCATTGTGAGTAATAATACTTGCCTGCCCCGAGTTTTTATACGACCTTGATATATTTTTATCACTATACTATAAAACGATAGGTACACTTGCCTATTCGGATTGTAGTCCGTGAGACGATTTTTACGCATTAGATACCAAAGCCCAAGATTGGGTGTGCCCTTAAGATATCTCAGTATTCTCTTTACTGCAATATAATGAGACTCTTTGGGGCATGTTTGGTACCTAGCACAGACACATGTTGAGAACATAATATCTGGCCTATTAGCTGTCAAATACAGGAGTGATCCAATGATGCCTCTATATAAGGATTCATCAACTGATTTCCTAGATTCATCCTTGTGTAGTGACATAGAAGAACCCATTGGAGTCCTCATGGTAGAATAATTTTCCATACCATATTTCATAATCAACACCTTAGGGAACTTAGATTGAGAGATGGATATTCCATCCTCTGATTGTCTAACTTGGAATCCCAAGAAAAACTTTAGCTCACTCATGCTACTCATTTCAAACTTGTCTTGCATAAGCCTTGCGAATTTACTACACGGCTTCTAATTAGTAGACCCAAAGATTATGTCATCTACATAAATCTGGACTAGGATGCTTGATCCTTTGATGTCCCTAAGAAATAGTGTATTGTATATCTTTCCTCTAGAGAATTTGTTCCCTATAAGAAAGGTAGACAGGGCCTAATACCAGGCTCTAGGTGCCTGTTTTAACCCATACAAAGCCTTGTACAATCTGAAAACATAGGAGTTGTGTTTAGGGTTTACAAAACCTAATGGCTGCTCTACATAAACTTCCTCCTTCAGTGTGCCATTTAGGAATGCTGATCTTACATCCATCTGTTAGACCTTGTATCCTTTGAATGCTGCATGAGATAAAAACAACCTTATGGCTTCTATCCGAGTTACAGGTGCAAAAGTTTGGTCAAAGTCTAACCCTTCCTCTTATTTATATCCTTTAGCCACTAATCTAGCTTTGTTCTTGACTATAACCCCATACTCATCTAACTTATTTCTATAAATCCACTTAGTGCCTATGACATTGTGATTACTAGGTCTAGGAACTAGACTCCAGACTTTGCATCTCTCAAATTGATTTAGCTCTTCTTGCATATCCATAATCCAGTTGGGGTCTTAATTGGCTTCTTCAAACCTTTTAGGTTCTATCTGAGAGAGAAAACTAGAGTAAATAACCTCATTGTGATGTCTACTCCTTGTAGTTACTCCTAATCTGGCATCACCTATTATTTGATCAATATGATGATCTCTAAGGTGTCTAACTATTACTGGCAGGTGCCTACCATCACCTAGTACTGTAGGAAGATTAAGATGATTCTCTTCCTCCCCCTGAGCAGTTGCAGTATCTTCTATATGAATTTCTATATTGTCTCTAATGTGTACCTCTGGGTCAGGTGAATAACTTATTTTTAGCTTTTCCATTCTAGAGTCTACAACACCTAGACTAGAGTTGTTAAAGATCTTATTAAATAAAACAGATGATTCATCAAACACTACATTAATTGATTCTTCTATAATTTGATGTTTCAAGTTGTAGATCATGTATGCTTTGCTATGAAGACTATACCCTACAAAAATTCTTTCATAGGATTTCTTTGAGAATTTGGTTAGATATGTTTTCTCATTGTCCAAAACATAGCACTTACTGCCAAAAATTTTGAAGTAGGACAGATTTGGTTTTCTGCCTTTCATTAGTTCGTAGGGAGTCTTATTGTGATTCTTGTTGATCAATGCTCTATTATGAACATAGCATGTTGTGCTTACATCCTTAGCCCAGAAATATTCTGGGAGAGATGTATCACTCAGCCTTATTCTTTCTGCCTCAATATGAGTTCTATTTTTCCTCTCAGCAACTCCATTTTGCTGTGGTGTTCTTGGAGAGGAGAACTCCTGAAAAATTCCTAGTTCCTTACAAAAATTTGTCATCTTTTTAGATTGAAATTTTGTACCATAGTCACTTCTAAGTTTGACCACAGAACTTCCCATCTCATTCCGAATTTGTTTGACAAAATCAGCAAGGATATCTAGTATTTCAGACTTTCTCCTTAAGAAGAATACCTAAGCAAACCTAGAGTGGTCATCCACAATCACATAGGTATAGGACTTCCTACCCAAACTAAGAACTTGCATAGGACCAAATAGATCCATATAAACTAAGTACAGGCACCTCTTAGTGTCTTTGGATAGAATGCTCTTAAAGGAAACTTTTGTTTGTTTGCATTTTTGATATGCAGGGCATAAGCCTTCTTTGGAGCATTTTAGTTGTGGACTATTTCTAACTAAGTCCATAGAGAATAGTTTACTCATAGCTTTGTAGTTTAAGTGAGCCAACCTCTTGTGTCATTGTACACACAAAGAGTCTTTCTCACTAGTTACAAGACATACAGGTGATTTTTCATTTATACTAAGAAAATTTATTAAATAAATGTTCTCACTCCTAGTGCCTGACAAGATGATCTCTTGATCACTTGAATTCCTTATCAAACACTTGTTATTATGGAAAACAATTTCATACCCTATATCACAAAGCTGACTTATGCTTATTAGATTCTGATTCAATCCTTCCATATAAGCCACTTTAGTGATGGTAACTAGGCCATTTGAAATATTATCATATCCCTTGGTGAGTCCTTTCTTTGACCCTCCAAAGATGACTTTTGGTTCATTCCTAACTGGAGTGTAATCTCTTAGTAACTCCTTGATCCAGTCATATACCTGGAACATCCACTATCCAAGTACCATATTGGCCTATCTTTGGTACTTGGTTCCACCTGAAAACACAGATTTTGTTCACCTTAGGCACCCAAATAGTTTTGGGGCCTTGGTTCCTGTTAGTCTTTGCTGTGTGAAATACAACAGACTTTCTAAATAAAGCTGGTTGAATCTTATATGAAAAAGTTGTTGGATTATACCAACAATCTAGGGCAAAATGCCCAACCTTCCCACATCACCAACACTCAAATCAGTTGTATCTTCTCTTTGGTTTCACACTTGAGGTTGTCCTTTCGTGCAACAAAGAACTGTCATCCAACTTCCAAGGTAGTAGTGCAAAATTCACACCCTTACCTTTTAGATTTAAGTGAGATGCATTGGGACCAGCTCCAAGAATTCCTTGGCTTCTTGGATTGATCACCTTTTATGGTGGTATTTGGCCTATATTGTCATTAGATGTCTGATCCTTCCAAGGCTCTTTATTGACCTTACTGGTAAAGCACTCAGATCTCATGTGTCCAGGAACACATGATCTCAAGCATCTGTTAGAAGGCAGATACTTGACTGGCTGCCTAACTGGTTGTAAAACCCTCATCCGTCACATGGAATATAACAGAAGGTCTGGTCGGGGCCCCATGCCATATACCACGGACAGTTAGTGGAGTTACGTATTAATACCAAAATACCGCCAAAGGAACATGCGTCCAAACTCAAAGAATTCTAGAGGAAGCTTTTAAAATAGTTATAAGAACTCAAATGCAATAGCATGAATGTCCACAATAACCAGAGTAGGAATGATAGCAAAATACACAAAAGTCTCGGCTTTAAGGCCTTACAAGAGTTTACTAAAACCATAAGTGTTTTACATACTTCAGCACGCAGGACGGCCATACATGACAGTAATAAAATAAAACACTTCGCATTGGCCTTCGAGGGACAGCACAGCAATAAGGGTTTCATCCCACTATTTGCCACTAGGCTCACTTATTCCTGCATAAGAACAATCCACCGCAGGTGGCAAAACAAGGCAACGGTCCGCTAAAGTTGACCAAATTATAAGGACCTCACCCCTTACTCAGGGCGGCAGTGCTCCTTCCCTGCATTTCATTAGTATAACGAAACAAGATATTGAAAGTACAGCTTAAGCACACTTCACCATAGTCGTAGCACATACGGCCACACACCCCGTGCTCTCAGGGCATATTCTCGGTGAACTCGGTCCACCACCGCCCCTAGGATGGCAATATCGTGAGCTAAATGGTCTCTTTCGGCCGAAGCCTAAGACCCGCCCTCTATGCCATCTGTAAGTACCACGTACCTTAGGTCGCTTTAACCGAACCACATAGAGCGGGTACGGTTCCACTCAACTCGTTGCTCACACCGCCATATCAATTTAAGTCATAGACGCAGGTCAAGCTTCCCCGAATCCCGAATCGATCACACAATTTTACATAACTCAGTTATGTGTAAGTTGGCTCCAAGGCCACATAGATGGCAGAACCACGCTTCTGCCAAGTTTTTCAGGTGCACCTTGGAGTTAGTCCCCAAGGCTCCCTGTTGCAATCTACCACGTAGAAAACCCAAAAAACAAACGGCACGGAGTCTTATCCGGCAATACAAGCATAATGAAAACATCACCGATCCAGACCAACTTGTCTGGATAGGCTTCACACACCAGGCCTACATCCGTACTTCGATTCCGGACTCTAAATGCAAAATGACGGGGATAAACCATATCTACCCGAAGGAATACCTCGCACTCACCGCTCACTCGCGGGAGAGAGTTTCCTATATAAAAAGGAAGAGGACTTCACATGTCAAAGTAGAGAATCGTTAGCCTAGAGGTTTGCTTCGGTGCCAAGGATAAGGAACTAGACGGATGAAAACCACTGCAAAAGACTCACCTCTGTGGATCTGGACTCGGCTCGCAATTTGGGGCTCTGAAGCTCCAACGATGGTTGGAATCCTCCTTCTTCTTCACCCTATGCTCTCCCCTCTCTCTGTCTCTTTAGAAAGAATGGATCAAAGGAAATGGGGTTTAGACCCTCATCTCCCGATGTTAATCCCTCAGGGACCATCCTGGGCCGTCAGATCTCTTTTAAATAAAACGAAAGGCCATGATTGACCTTTAAAATCATCTAACTGGGGTCGAACATGGCTTGTGACACGCCCGTGTCACAGGATGTGTCTCTCAATAGCTAGAGAAGTCGTCGATCTCAGAACAGGACACGGCTCTAGACACGCTCGTGTCAATACTGGACACGCCCGTGTCAACTAGGACATGCCCGTGTCATAGGTCATGTTCCTCAATTGACACAGAAACCATCACGACCGAATAGGACACGGCCCTGTAACACGTATGTATCACAGGCCGTGTGCTAGGCACGGCTTCGGACACGCCCGTGTCCCAAGCCGTGTGCCTCAATCGAAACAACCTGGCAACTACAGAGCAGGACACGGCTTTGGACACGCCCGTTTCCTAGGCTGTGTTGCAAACACAGAGCAGTACACGGCTTTGGACACGCCCGTGTCCCAAACCGTGTTGCCCAGTTAACACAGCCCACTCAAAATCGATTTTTTGGGCGTTATAATTCTCCGCCCCTAAAAAGAATTTCTTCCCAAAATTATAGAATATATAGGTACACAAAATTAAATGGTACCTGAGAAGAAAAGCTCGAGATACTCCTCAAGCATGGTCTGCTCTTGCTCCTATGAAATCTCCTCACAACCGCAATTATCCTATCAGACTTTGACCATCCTGATAGTTTTGTCCTACAATTTCTTGACCTCCGTATCCTCGATCCGAATGGGCCTAACTTTAGTTGTTAGCCCACTATCAACCGATACTTGATCCACAGCAACCACTTGCGCTGGTTATTTCACGGCTTTGCATAGGACTGAGATGTGCAATACATCGTATAAGCCACTCAGCTTTGCTGAAAGAGCCAACCAATAGGCGGCTTCACCATCACTCTCCAAGATCTCAAAAGGCCCAATCATATCTTGGACTAAGCTTCTTTAAGCGTCGAATCATTGATACGCCTTTAAACGGCTTTATCTTGAGTTATACCCAATCACCCACCGCGAACTCCACGTTCTGAAGCTTGGCATTGTAGTACTTGGCCTATCTATCTTAAGCAATCAGTAGTCGTTCCTTAATCGGTCGTATCGTTGAAGTAGTATCTTCAACATCCCTTCACTTGTACAGCCTCGATTCTCCCGTTTCTACCCAAGAAAATGGCATACGACACCTCCTTCTCTACAGAGCCTCAAAGGGCGCCATCTGAATGCTGGCTTGGTAGATGTTATTGTATGCAAACTCAATCATGTAAAGATGGTCCTCCCACCTTTTACCAAAATCCAATGCACGCATACAAAGCATGTCTTCCATCGTCTTGTTCACCCTCTCAGTTTGCCCATCTGTTTGTGGGTGAAAAGCAGTGCTGAAGTTCAACTTGGTACCCAATAACTGATGAATGAGCCTCCAATCATTGGATGTGAACCGACCATCCCGGTCACTAATGATGCTTCGGTTTACACCATACAAACGGACTATATTATCCACATAAAGCTTCGCCAGCTTCTCCACCGAATCATCCTTCCTATTGGGTATGAAGTGCGACACCTTCGTTAACCGATCCACGACCACCCAAATGGCGTCGTTCCCCTTGTGCGATCTTGGCAAACCGTGCATGAAATCCATAGAGATGTCGTCAAACTTCCACTCTGGTATAGGCAAGGACTTTAGAAATCCACCTAGCTTCTAGCATTCGGCCTTCACCAAGGCACACGATTGACACTTCGCCACGTATAACACTATGTCTTTCTTCATACCTGGCCACCAGAACAGCCTCTTCATGTCTTTGAACATCTTTGTGCTCCCAAGATGAATTGAGTACTTGGTAAAATGCGCCTCGTACATCAATTCTTCTCGTAATTTTCCAACATTAGGGACGCACAACCGACCACCTTTCCATACAAGGCCATCGTCAATGATGAACTGGTCATTCAACCCATCCACGGACTCTTTCACGCGACGTTTCAAGCTTACGTCCAACTCCAAGGCCTGTCGAATCCTGTCCGCGAGGTCGTATTAAACCTCTATCCAACTCAAACATGCATTAGCACTAGATCCCTTATCAACACACGAGATCTCCAAAGCCTCCAAATCACGAATGAGCCGCTCGTCAAGCATCTGCAACCAGTTGGCATGTGCAGGAGTTCTACGACTCAGAGCATCTTCCACAACATTTCCCTACCCGAGAATATAACGAATCATGTAGGTGTAGTCCCCAAGGAACTCCATCCACCTACGTTAGCGCATGTTTAGGTCCTTCTGATCAATCAGATACTTCAGGCTCTTGTGATTTGAATAAATATCGACCTTTACTCCACAATGGTAATGCCTCCAAAGCTTGAGAACGAATACCACGGCCGCCAACTCCAAGTCATGTACCGGGTAGTTTCTCTCTTGCACCTTTAACTAACGAGATCCATAAGCTATCACCTTCCCGTGCTGGAGCAGGACACAGCCTAACCCACTCCCAGAAGTGTAGTGTAAACCTCAAAGCCTTCAGAACCATAAGGCGAACTTAAGACAGGTGTCGTGGTCAAATGACACTTTAGATCTTCAAAAGCTTGTGCGCACTCGGACGACCAAACAAACTTCTGATCCTTCCTTATCAGAGTAGTGAGGGGCAAAGCTATCCGTGAGAAGTTCTCCACGAAGCGCCTGTAATAGCCGGCAAGCCCCAGAAAACTCCGGACTTCCGCCACCGAAGACAACACAGGCCACTCCCGTATAGCAACTATCTTAGCCGGATCTACCACAATCCCTTCACCACTAACTATATGACCAAGGAACGCTACCGAGGACAACCAAAACTCGCACTTGGAGAACTTGGCATACAGTTGGTTCCTCCTCAATGTCTCCAGCACCAAATGCAGATGCTTGAAAAGATCATCCTTGCACTGCGAGTACACCAATATATCGTCAATAAAGACTATCACAAACTAGTCCAATTATTCTCTGAACGTTCTGTTCATCAAATCCATAAATACAGATGGCGCGTTCATCAGCCCAAACGGCATGACGGTGAACTCATAATGCCCAAAACGTGTGCTGAAAGCGGTCTTGGGGATGTCACTTTCCCTTATCCGTAGCTGATAGTATCCGGATTTCAGATCTAACTTTGAGTACACAGTCAACCCCACCAGCTGGTCGAACAGATCATCAATCCTTGGGATCGGATACTTATTCTTCTCCGTTAACTTATTCAACTCCCGGTAATCAATACATAGCCGCAAGCTTCCGTCCTTCTTCTTAACAAAGAGGACTAGCGCGCTCCAAGGCGACAAACTTGGACGCACATAACCTTATTCCAACAATTCTTGAAGCTGTAATTTAAGTTCTGCCATCTCCTTAGGCGCTAACAGATATGGAGAGCATGACACAGGTTTGACACCTAGCACTAGCTCAATGGTGAAGTCGATCTCTCGTTGAGGTGGAGCTCCAGGGTGATCTTTAAGGAATACGTCAGGAAACTCAGATACAATTGGAATGTTGTCCAAACCAAGTTTGGGCTTCGAACCCTCCACTAAAGTGAGAAACAGCTCTGCACCACCACGAACTGCCTTAACCACCTGGAGAGCAGTCATCAAAGTATTGCTTGACCCCTTCAAGCCTAATAATGTCGTCTCACGATCTGTATCCAGTCCCAGTCTTACCACCTTAAGGTTGCAATCAATATACGCATGTTGCTCCTATAACCAGTCCATTCCAAAGATCACGTCGAACTCCACTATCGACAGTAACGACGCTCGCAAGTCATACACGTGACTCCTAATCCCTACCTTCATGCAACAAACTCTCTCCGCTCGCATAGAGCACCCGTTAGGCAGCAACACATCCATTTGTCCCTTGCCATCGAAGAAGGTGCCCCGATGCGCGATACAAACTCTTCGGACAAAAAGGAATGCAAAGATCCCGTATCAAACACTTCTCTCGCCGAAAAATCAAAGATCGAAACAAAGCCTAGCACAACCATTCATAAGCTAACATGCGCAAGGCAACATGTATTTAAAGTTAAACTGCTATAAATTTAAACCGTACCTGTCACCGCGTCAGCCTGCTTCATGGCCTCCTACTAGCCAAGGTTGTACACTCTAGGCTGGGTTGGGGCATAATGTGATGCGGTTGACTCCAACGCCTTGCCCTTCTCCTCATAAGTTTGCTCCAGGCTTCTTCTCAGACTTTGGATGTCCGCTCCAACAATCTCGGGCAAAGTGTCCTGGCTTTCCACCGTTATAGCAAGCGCCCGGGGTTCGGCCTGTAGTCGCCCTAGATGCACCAGAAGAAGGGACTGGACTCAAAGTCCTAGCCTTCTTATTCCACTTACGGAAAACAGCCTTTGAGGAGGTCGGCACCTTGAATTCCATCTTCTTCGCACTCAAGTCCTTCTTCCCTTAGACTCTCTTCAGATCTTTCTCCAAAGATCGGGTCGTATTGACCAGGGTTAGGAAGCCCTGCGACATAGGCCCATAGAGTAGTAGCCTTAGGTCATCACGCAGACCCTCGTAGAACCGGTTGGTCTTACGCTCCTCATCGGCAAACGTAGCGCCAGCATAACGACCCAACTGCGTAAACTCGTGGAGATACTCATCCATGCTACTGTCTCCCTGCGTCAGTCTCTCGAACTCATTCTCCATAGCAATCCTTTGAGCCGAGGGGAGGTATCTTGCCAAGAATAACCTCGAGAATTCCTCCATTGAGACGTCAGTGAGTTTCCTTACAACCAAGTGATGCAGCTCCAACTCTTCCCACCACAACCTCGCCTCTCCATCCAACAGAAAGGTAGTTATGTGGTCTTATGCCATTCCTCCATCTCAGTGGCCGTCAAGACTCTCTTCACCCGAGAGAGCCAATCTTCGGTTTGAGTTGTGGTTCCAGTCCCCGAAAACACCGGAGTGTTAAAGCCCATTACGTGTTTGAGATGCTTCTCTGTTGCTCTTCTTAGTACCACAAGCTCTATCACCACTTGTTCCGCCTTTCTAGGTTCTACCGCTTGAAGCGGTACCTGCTCCGCTGCAGGGGCAGGCTGATGCACTTGCCTTCTTGGCTGGGCATTTATCATCGCAAACACCGCCTCAGCCACAAGTCTTATAGTTTTTACCGAAGGAAGGGTTGCAGACACGTCATTTGGTGTACTACTTGCCTCAAAAGGCGGGTGCTCTAACGACCCTGCGCCACTCCTATTCACCTATAGTCATACAAAATGCCATTAAGTGACCAAATAAAAGTACAAAAAGCAATTATAGGAACACGCAGGTTCCTCAAACATGTGTATTTTCATTCTTAAGTGGACATTCATGGGTTTTTTTCATGTTATAACGATGATGCACATACATGTGCTCACCACTCCTTAAAAGAATTTGTCCATGAATTCCAATAAGCAAGACCGATGTCATAGTATGATACCAAATTGTAACACCCCCATCAGTCACATGAAATATAACAGAAGGTCCGGCCGGGGCTCCGCGCCATATACCACGGACAATTAGTGGAGTTATGTATTAATACTAAAATAGCGCCAAAGGAACACGTATCCTAACTCAGAGCATTCTAGCGGAAGCTTTTAAAACAATTATAAGAACCCAAATGCAATAGCATGAATGTCCACAAAAACCAGAGAAGGAATGATAGCAAAATACACAAAAGTCTCGTCCTTAGGGCCTTACAAGAGTTTACTTAAACAATAAGTGTTTTACCTACTTCGGCACGCAAGCCGTCCATACATTACAGTAATAAAATAAAACACTTCGCATTGGCCTTGGAGGGCCAGCACAGCAACAAGGTTTTCAACTTGTTATTTACCACTATGCTCACCTTTTCCTGCATAAGTGCAATCCACTGCACGGTGGAAAAACAATGCAACGGTCAGCTAAAGCTGAACAAATTATAACGACCCCACCCCTTACTCGGGCGGCGGTGCTCCTTCCCTACATTTCATTAGTATAACAAAACAAGATAGTGAAAGTACAGCTTAAGCACACTTCACCACAGGGGTAGGCACATACGGCCACACATTCCGTGCTCTCAGGGCACATTCTCGGTGAACTCGGTCCACCACCACCCCTAGGACGACAACATCATGAGCTAAATGGTCTCTTTCGGTCGATGCCTAAGACCCTCCCTCTATGTCATCGGTAAGTACCACGTACTTTAGATCGCTTTAACCGAACCACATAGAGCGGGTATGGTTCCACTCAACCCGTTGCTCACACCGCCATGTCAATTTAAGTCATAGACGCGGGTCAAGCTTCCTCGAATCCCGAATCGATCACACAATTTTACATAACCCAGTTATGTGCAAGTTGGCTCCCAGGCCACCAAGATGGCAGAACCACGCTTCTGCCCAGTTTTCTGGGTGCACCTTGGAATTAGCCCCCAAGACTCCCTGTTGCAATCTACCATGTAGAAAACCTGAAAAACAAACGGCACAGAATCCTCTGGAAATACAAGCATAACGAAAACATCACTGATCCAGACCAACTTGTCCGGATAGGCTTCACACACCATGCCTACGTTCGTACTTCAATTCCGGACTCTAAATGCAAAATGACGAGGATAAACCATATCTACCCTAAGGAATACCTCGCACTCACCGCTCACTCGCGGGAGTGATTTTCCTATGCAAAAAGGAAGAGGACTTCACATATAACGACTCCACCCGTTAAATAACATATAATAGAAGGTCCAGCCGGGGCCCCACACTATATGCTACAAACAGACGGTGAGATCACAGGATAATACCATCAACGCATCCTAACACAGAGCATGCTAGCGGAAAAGATACACAAGTAGTTGAACTCATAGCAGGAATATCCACTAGATATATGTAAACCAACGTTATATACAACCACTAAAACGAGGGCATAGCAAATACTACAGTTTGGCCTTAAGGTCTTACAGTTCCTCTTTAAACCGTATGGATTACAGACATCGGCGCGCAGGCCGGCCATACATGAATAAAAGAAAATACAAAAGCTAGCCTTCAAGGGCTAGTAGCAACAGCAAGAGGGCAGCAGCAGCAGCAGCAAGGGCATCAGCCCTTCATTTTCCGCTCGGCTCTCCAGCACCTGCACAGGGACAATCCACCCAGAAGGTGGCAAACAAGGCAACGATCAGCATTTAGCTGACCAATTTATAACAATCCAACCCCTTACCTAGGGCAGAGGCATTCCTTCCCTGCAGAGCAATACAACAATTGATAGATAATATACATATTGTGCTCTCACGCACAAGCAATCTATCACAACCGTCAGCAACCCGGCCCGACGATCTGTGCTCTCAGGCACACTTTTGGGTACACCGACAAACCGGGATCAACACCAATGAGCATTTAGTCTTAATGGAGCGCAGGCCTAAGACTCTCATTATGCTACTGACGAAATCCCAATGCCTTGGCACTTTCTTGTACAGTAAACATAACGCAGGTACAGATCCACCACCCCCGTTGCTTAACTCGACTTGCCCTCACCAAGCACATCATACTTGCAGCTATAACAAAAGGCGCGGGTCAGCTTCACCTTTCCTGTTCGGCACGAGGCCTTTTAGATCTCGTAGCTCCCAATCGCCACAACGTTCATCAAGGACTAGCGTCACAATAGCCACACTGTCCAACTAGAACTGGCTTCATCGTCCATCAAGGACTGGCTACATCGTAGCCACAGCACAAACAGCACAAGGGCATTTTCCTGGATTTCCACATTCCAGTACTTCCTGCTACTCCCCTTCACAGGCATAACCCAACGACTCCACTAACTACACGAGTATACGCAGAGTCTTCTCCGGTGCATTAATGCAACATCACCAATCAAGACCAACATGTCCAGATAGGCTTCACACAGCATGCCTATCCCGTACTACACTTTTCCGGGACTATATACAGACTCAAGCTGGGGATAGCAACTATCACCCACTGGAATCACTCACTTTTTCCACCTTTTGATGGAGAGGATTCCTTACTCATGCATAAAGGAGGACTTCACATGTCCAAGAAGGAAGATCGTTACCCTTGACGATCTCTTGGGAGCCATCAAAAATCTAGCCGGTTGGAAAGCACCGCAGCAGCTTTGCCTCCACTAAACTAGCCTCGGATCGCGAATTGGACCGCGGGAGCACCACCAAAGCCTTTCTCTTCTCCTCCTTCTCCTTCCTCCAAGCTCTCTCTCTTTTTATCTCTTGATAAGAATGAGAGAAGAAGCTAATACTCAGTCTTATCACTTCAAGAAAAGACCAGGGCCATTGGATCCAAATAGAAATAATTGGATGGCCAAGATCTGCCCAAAATTCCATTTTTGACTTGACACGGCCTGTGACACGCCCGTGTCCCAGGCCGTGTCCCCCAATCGGTGTAAGAACCGAATCAAAATGAACCAGAACACGGGCTCCATATGCCCATGTTAGAGGGCAGACACGCCCGTGTCAACTTTGATATGGTCGTGTGACTAGTCGTGTCACCCTTTGTAACACAAGCCCAAATCACCCGAGAAGGACACAGCTAAGGCACATGCCCGTGTCCATAGCCGTGTGCCCAACACGCCCCTGTGACACGCCCATGTCACAGGCCGTGTTCCACACTCAACGCCACTCAACGCCATTCCTCTAAGCGCCACTCAACGCCACTCAATATTCTCCTGAGCAGGACACGCCCTGGGACACGCCCGTATCCCAGGCTGTGTCGCCTCTCGACGATCAGTTCTCGAGAACTCGAGTCGACGCCTGGAGAAAAGGACACGCCCTGGGACACGCTCGTGTCCAAGGCCGTATGCCTGGACACGCCCTGGGACACGCCCGTGTCCCAGGTCGTGTCACCCAGCCTGACTCCATCTTAAGACTTTGGGGTGTTACATCACATATCCAAGTAGAGAATCGTTACCTTGGAGGTTTGCTTTGGTGCCAAGGAGAATAAACTAGACGGATGAAAACCACCGCAACGGACTCGCCTCCGCGGATCTGGACTCGGCTCGCAATTTGGGGCTCTAAAGCTCCAACGATGGCCGAAATCCTCCTTCTTCTTCACCCTATGCTCTCCCCTCTCTCTGTCTCTTTAGAAAGAGAATGGATCAAAGGAAATGGGTTTTAGACCCTCATCTCCCGAAGTTAATCCCACAGGGACCATCCTGGGCCGTCGAATCTCTTTTAAATAAAACGAAAGGCCCTTATTGACCTTTAAAATCGTCTAATTGGGGCCGAACACGGCTTGTGATATGCCCGTGTCATAGGCTGTGTCTCTCAATAGTTAGAGAAGTCGTCTATCTCAGAATAGGACACGGCTCTAGACACGCTCGTGTCAACACTTGACACACCCGTGTCATAGGCAGTGTGCCTCAATCGACATAGAAACTGTCACGACAGAATAGGGCACGGCCCCGTAACACGCCTGTGTCACAGGCCGTGTGCTAGGCATGGCTTCGAACACGCCCGTGTCCCAGGCCGTGTGCCTTAGTCGACATAACCCGGTAAACATAGAGTAGGACATGGCTTTGGACACTCCCGTGTCCTAGACCGTGTTGCAAACACAGAGTAGGACACAGCTTTGTACACGCCCGTGTCCCAAGCCGTGTTGCCCAGTTAACACAGCCCACTCAAAATCGATTTTTGGGGCATTACACTGGTCCACATGGAGCTTCATCCTTGGATACAGACTTCTTTTTAAACTTTTTTCCTTAACATATCCTACACCACTTCTAAATGGTGTAGAAAAGGTATCTATGATAGGTAACACTAACTTAGGTTTTGAGAATTGAGCCAGGAGCTGTCTTTCCTGGGTAAGCTTTGCTTCCAGGTCCTTAACAGTCTTGACCTGTTCTTTTATTACCTCTGTCTGGCTATCTATCTTGTTAGTTAGTTCTATGAGTTTCAATTTTTGTAGGTCCAACTTTATGTTGACTCTTTCCAACTGAAAAGATACTCCTCTCAAGGATTCTAATTCTTAGGCCTGATCCTTAGCAAGCTGTTTGCTTGCAATCAAGGCCTTTAGTAACTTCCCATATATGTTGATAAGGGAGTTAAAATCAACTTCAGTGTCTAATCATGTTCTTTATTATCTGAGGAGTGTGACCATGATTCATTTTCTGATGTAGAAAAAGAATCTGAGGCTAAACTATGAGAGATTGATTTTACCTAAGCAGGATCTGAACAATCCTGATCTTCTTCTCCTGGTTTGGTCTCCTCAATAGCCATCAGGCCCACGAGAACCTCCTCCTCTTCTGATTCTGATGAATCAGACTCACTGTCAGACAGTGTCAACTGTCTTTTTGCCAAGAGGCTTTTTTCAGTCTTCTTGTGATGTCCATCTTTCAAGTTCTCTGACTTTTTCTCCTTTCTTTTTGCTGGACAATCAGCTATGACATGCCCTTTTCTATTGCAACAATAGCACACTACATTAGTCTTAATATATTTATTATGTGAAGACCCATACATGTCCCCAGATTTCTTTTTCCTGGGTTTCTCTGGATGATTGGTCTTCTTGAGAGAAGAGTATCCAGCTAGACCTTCCAGCTGCCCTGTCTTCTTTTCCTTAAAATCTTCTTGAACTGTCTAGAGAAGAGAGACAGTTCCTCCTCAATCAGGTCTCCTCCTGATGAGGAAGATTCTGAACACTCAGAAGTTGTTTCCAGTTTTTTTGTGAGTTTTGACTTCTCTGACTTTTCTGGATGACTCAGCCTTTAGGGCCAAGGTCTTTTCTCTATTGTGTGCTCTAGCTGAATCTTCTTCAGTCTTCCTGAGATTGAGTTGTTACTCATGTGACAACAGCTTGCCAAATTGGGTCTGGTGGTCTATGTTGGCCTAGTTCCCCATTTCTCTTATGGCACAGATCTTAATGTCTCATTCCTTGTTCAGGGACCTCAATAACTTATCATTAAGTTCATAGTTAGTAAAACTTCTGCCATAAGTCCTCAGGTTGTTTACTATTCTGAAGAACTTTTCAAAACATTCAGCCACTGAGTCATTCTTATCTTGTCTGAAGGCTTCATACTGTTGGTTTAACAGAGATTTCCTATCATCTCTGACCTCATCAGTTCATTCCATGTAGACAATCAAAGACTGCCACATTTCTTTGGTTGTCTTGCAATGAATTAGATTCTGGAAAGTGGAATCATTTATTGCACTGACAATAATATTCTGTGCCCTTTTGTCCATAGAGGCCAAAATGATTTCATCCTTATCCATCTCCATGTAAGTCTTAGGTGTCTTGATGTTTGCATCAAAAAGTGACACTTTTATGGGAATGAAAGGTCCTTCAATCACTGTGATGTATATTCTTGGAGCTGCTGCCTCCATGAATAATCTGACTCTCTCCTTCCATATTCCAAAGTTTTCCTTAGAGCAGACAGGGAGCTTAATGGAATTTTTTTCCCTCTGAGCCAAAATATATCTTTCTCTGCAATCCTTTGGATTCTCACTAGGCTGTTATGCCTTTTTTAGTGAACCTCCCTCTGAAACCAATTGCAAATGTTTGCTTTAGGATTGAGAATGACCTAGAGGGGGTGAATAGGTCCAATTTAAACTATGGCTGCCCCTTTAAAGAATTAGAGTTAAACTTTCTTTATGTTGAATAACACAGTCAGATAAACAAGACAATCTTAACAGCAATGTAAAAATTATCACAACACAGCAATCAACAATCACAGCATAATGCACGTAGATTTATAGTGGTTCCCCAACTTATGGGTACATCCACTTTCCCCCTTCGCCTATCTAGCAATGAACTAGATTCGGCCAAACTCTTTCTCTTTCTTTTACTCAGATCCTTTGATCTTACAGCTCAGAACCCTGCTGGCTCTTACAACTCAGACTATACAAATCTTATCACTCAGATCACCATGATCCTACACCTCAAGTTCTTCCCAAGAACTCTACCTCAGAATGAATCCACACTCCTACTCAACAGGCAAATCCAGCCCTACACCTCAGAGAATTACAAACTTCTCCTACCTCAGGTAATCCCAGCCCTACCTCAGCCTTTATAATACAGGCTTACAATATAAAGAGAATAATTCTCCTCCACTCAGATCTATAGGTAGATCTTACACAATGAATGTAGGTAAAAGAATATTGATTCAGAAAATGTCACCCAATAAGAAGGACATGAGTAACAGCTTCTTGATCTGATCTTGATGAATTTGCTTCCTTTGATCTTGACAAGATAGATCTGATCCAACCCTTCTTAGCTTTTCAAAGCTTCTTGAAGTAGAAATTAGAGTAGATCTAGGCTGGAGAATGTTGAAGTTGAATTTTGATCTGGCTTCTCTCCACCTTCTAAATTGTAGCTGATGCTTCTAATATCTGATTTTACCAAAATTGTGCTTGTTGTAATTGTCATTCTTCTGAATACTAGATCCCTTTAAATAGTCTTTGATAGGAGTAACCGGTTGATCCGGTGTTAATAACTGACATCTGACAGTTCTGATAGTTGTCAGTACCTCCGACTTGATTTCTGTACTTAGGAAACAAATATGCTTGAAGAGTTGACACATGATAGTTGAATGCGTCGACACAAGTCATGTGTGTCGACACTGCTCTTGTAGTGGTGTCGACATTGCATCTAAATGTGGCGACACAACCCTTCACCATGTCTTGACATAACTTGTGTAGAATGTGTCGACACAAGTCCTGAGTGTCGACACAGCTTGCTTCCAGTCTCGACTCAACTTGAATAGAGTGTGTCGACACAGTTGTCCTTAGTGTCGACACAACTTTTGTTTATCTTGACACAAATTGTTCAGTGTGTGTTGACACAAGTCCTGAGTGTCTCGACGCTTTTGTACTTAGCTTTATTTGCCTACACACATGAACTTAACATCCATCAAATATAATTATGTATATATCATTGAGCTGAAAGGACTTCTTCAAATCAAGTACATTGTGACCAATGAACTCAATAGACTCTTCCAGTGACATATCTTTAATTTGAAAGACATCCTAATACATATCTGTCAGAAACATCTACTAGAGAGTAAAAGCTTATAAGAAGGCCTACACCCTAAAGAAAAGTCACCTCTCTTGATCACAATCTCTATTCAGATCAGGGGGAGCTTTTTGAAACATCATCCACTAAGTCTTCTCAGAGATACTTGATAGAGAAGACAACATCTAACTCTTTTAGTTTACTCTTAAACTGCGTACAGTGTTCTAACTCCCTTCAAAAGTTTACACTTGGTTCATAAGTCACCTAATCAAAAGACTTAAGTTTGGTTTTTGGGTATCTGGTCAAAAGCCCAAAGGGTTGCTAGCTCTCCCTTAGAAAATAAATCTTCTGGTGATAGGGCATCTGAGCAAAAACCTGTAGTAGATTCCTACCAGGGTGGTAGAAGATTAGATGTACCCAGATTAATTGGGGAACTACTACAAAATCCTTGTGTCGTCTGTGATTGTAACTTTCTATTTGTGTCCTGTGCATATTATCTCTATATATATATCACTAATTTTTAAAATTGCTATAAAAATAAATTAAAGTTTTTAAAATACTCTATTCACCCCCCTCTAGAGTAAAGTTAGATCTATCCCTATAATTTTCACGTAATGTTGCGCGTGAATGGCACCAACAATACGATTGTGTTGGCATTATGCTGCACCGGGACAGCCCCAAAGTACTTGAGGACTTTACGTACTTCCGGTCATAGGGGAAGGCACAATCCCACCTCAAATTACAAGATGGGGAAGGCGAGCTAGTCCTCATAGAAGGTGGTGATCACCTCACGCTTCCCGGGTCAGCGAGCAATGAACCCTGGTGGGATGCATTCAGCCACGAAGGGAAGGTATTCCTCTTCAGGCAGATGTCCATCATGAATGGGTGATTGACATATTGCATGGCATATTTCATCCTCGCCATCGCAACCCATCGTAATCATGCAAAAAGTGCGAGTACTAAGAATGAACAAGGGAGAAACAGTGGAGGATGATTGATGTTGTAGGTGAATGTATGACAGGGGGGCTATTTATAGAAAAAAAAATTGGCAATGAGGGGATGGACCCCTATCCCCCACCACCAGACCAATCCAGCGAGACCCCTCCCATCTCGCCCACGAATTGAGAAAGATATGTCACCAAGATAGTCTAAAAATAGAACGAACACAAAAAGTAAGGCAGTGCCCTTGCACGGGACCAGAACTATCGCATATAAGTGTGCAAGTCCCAAAAAAATCAAAGCAAATAAAATTAACGAGGCGAGTACACGTAATTAGTACAAAACATTAAAGCATGTCTCAAGAAAGTCGAAAAAATACAGTCCATGTTTCCTAAAAAGAAATGAGAGAAGAGCGAGAAAGAAAGAGGAGGGGGCGATGTAGGTGGGTATGCACAAAACTGGTGCCATTTTCACCTTCCCCGACCTCATTTCACCACCCTGGGCGGACGACGAGGATTGTTACACTTGCGGACAACATCGAGCTCCAACTACGTGTGACGCATATACTCTTTGACTCACTGAATTTGCATCTTCGGAGATGTCGCATCACCACCTGCTCCACGACGCACCTCATCAGCCAGCAATATGTAATCCTTTTCGAGAGCACACAACCGTTGCTCTGTGGCAGCCTCAGTGATAGCTCTTCCCTCATCGATCTCGTGCAGCATGAGTCAATATTTCTGGAGAACGTCGGTCATTCACCTCTTCATCTTGGCGGGGTGGTTTGGGACGTCCAAGAACTCTTTCATCATGTTAGGGGAGGGTGGTTTTAAGCAGGCTCCTGCATCAAACGATTATTTGGCTGCTGAAACCTCTTGTTTATCTAAAAAGGGAGTTGTAAGAATTGAAACTAGCAAAATAGGAAAGATGCAGGAGGCCCGTGCTCTAACTAATTGTGTGAGGCATCGAGCTCTTTCCCCAGGCGATGAAGAGATGGGCTCGACCTGCCTTGGAAAGGGTTGAAGTGGGAGAGTGTAAGCTGTATAACCCTGTATCCGGCGAGCGGGGGTCGGCAGGAGCCATACTGGCCAAGTACAGCTGTGGCGTTGAGTGGGGGTCGGCAGGAGCTCACTCGACGTCTTTAGTCTCGGCGTTGAGTGAGGCGAGCTCCAACTTTTCGCTCACTCGCGAGAGAGGGCTTCCTATGCAAAGGGAAAAAGGGCTTCACATGCCCAAGGATGAGAAATCGTTACCCTTGCGTTCTTCCGTGGCGCCATGAAAATCTATGCGGATGAAAAGCACCGCAATCTCCTTGCCTCCGCGGATCCGAAGACGGTTCGCGATTTGGAGCTCCGAATCTCCTCTGGCGACCGGATCTAGCCCTTCTTCCTCCTCCTTGCTCTCTCCTCTCTCTAGCTTTTAGAAAGAGAACCACTCAAGAGAAATGAGGGTTTCTAAACCCTATTCCCGAGTATAACCCTGGGGAAACAACCCCCAGCCATCGGATCTCAAATCAAAGAAACGAACGGCCTTGATCGGGCCTGAAAATACCAAATCTGAGCCGAACACGGGATGCAACACGGCCGTGTGCCTGGCCGTGTAGTTCATTCGCCGTCTCGACCAATTTGGAAACCAGCACACGGCCTTTGACACAGCGTCCGACACGCCCGTGTCACTTTTGACACGCCCATGTCAGGACCCGTGTCACGCCCCCCATGTGCGATCGGCCAACACTTCGCAGTCAGAGAGGTACACGGCCTTGTGACATGACATCAGACACGCCCGTGTCAAATTTGACACGCCCGTGTTCGTGCCTGTGTCACGGCCCGTGTACCACACTGTAGATTCCCTGGAGTGACACGGCCTGGGACACGCCCGTGTCCTAGGCCGTGTTTTACAACTCGACGATCGTCGACCGCCAAAGCGTCAACCGCACGACCCGTGGTCGAACACGCCCTGACACGGCCTCCGACACGCCCGTGTCGAGACCCGTGTCACCTGCTTCAAAACCCCGTCTTGGCTTAAAAATGTCACCCGTCTCTCTTTTGAGTTTCGGGGTGTTACAACTCTCTCCCCCTTAAAATAATTTTGCCCACGAAATTACTAAAGGAAAGTAAACATAAAACCAAGAGCGGTACCTGAGCGAAATAACTCTGGGTACTCCTCCAGCATGGTCTGCTCCCATTCCCAAGAGAGCTCCTCACGACCGCAATTGTCCCAACGGACCTTAACCATCCGGATCTCCTTGTTACGGAGTCTCTTGACCTCAGCGTCTTCGATACGAACGGGCTTGACCCTAGTCGTCAACCCTTCGTCCACCGGTACATGATCCACTGCGATCACTAGCGAAGGCTCTTGCACCGCCTTCCGCAACATAGAGATGTGGAACACATCGTGTAGCCCACTCAACTCCACCGATAGCTTCAAATGGTATGCGGCTTCGCCGACTCGCTCCAGAACCTCAAAAGGTCCAAGGTATCTTGGGCTCAGCTTCTTCAAGCGTCTCACCCGCGAAACCCCCTTGAACGGCTTCACTTTCAAGTATACCCAATCGCCCACCGCGAACTCCACGTTCCGGTGCTTGGCATTGTAATACTTCGCCTGCCTGTCCTGAGCGATCAACAAGCACTCCCGAATGATCCGCACCAATGAGGTAGCACTCTCCACCTCCTGCTTCTTGTACAACCTTGCCTCACCCGTTTCTAAATAAGACAACGGCGTGCGACATTTTCTACCCTATAGGGCCTCAAAGGGCGCCATTTGGATACTCGCCTGGTAGCTGTTGTTGTACGCGAACTCCACCAAATACAGGTGGTCCTCCCAATGCTTCCCGAAGTCTAGAACACACATGCGGAGCATGTCCTCCATCGTTCTATTGACTCTCTCGGTCTGCCCATCCGCCTGCGGATGGAAGGCTGTGCTGAACTTTAACTTTGTCCCCAGCATCTGCTGCACCAACCTCCAATCATTGGACGTGAAATGCCCATCGCGATCACTCATAATACTGCGAGGCACACCATGCAGTCTAACTATATTGTCCACATATAGCTTTGCCAACTTCTCCACCGAGTCTTCTTTCCTATGCGGAATGAAATGCGACACTTTAGTTAACCGATCTACGATCACCCAGATGGCGTCGTTCCCCTTCTGTGACCTTGGCAACCCATGCACAAAGTCCATAGATATGTCGTCGAACTTCCACTCCGATATAGGCAAGGACTTCAGAAATCCTCCCAGCTTTTGGCACTCCGCCTTCACCAAGGCACATGTTTGGCACTTAGCCACAAACAACGCTACGTCTTTCTTAAGCCCCGGCCACCAAAATAGCTTCTTGAGGTCACGGTACATCTTTGTGCTCTCTGGGTGGATCGAGTACTTGGTATGATGAGCCTCGTACATCAACTCCGCCCGTAGGTTACTCCCGCTTGGGATGCACAACCGATGATCCTTCATTAGCAACCCATCTTCCACTGAAAACTAGGAATTTGACCCATCCAACGCTGCCTCCATAAGCTCCTTCATGGAGTCATCTAACTCCAATGACTACCGAACCCGGTCAGTCAGGTCACACTGAACTTCTGTCCAGTTCAACATTGCTTTGGCGCTCGTCTGCTTGTCAACGCAACAGATCTCAAGCTCCTCCAACTCCCGTATCAGCCGCTCATCATGTACCGACAACCAGTTGGCTTGGGCGGGAGCCCTGCGACTCAACGCATCAGCAACCGCATTGCCCTTCCCGGGTACATAATGAATCTTGAAGGTGTAGTCCCCCAGGAACTCCATCCACCTCCTCTGCCTCATGTTAAGATCCTTCTGATCCAATAGGTACTTCAGGCTCTTGTGATCGATATATATATCGACCCTTACGCTGTATAGGTAGTGCCTCCACAGCTTAAGTGCAAATATCACGGCCGCCAACTCCAAGTCGTGGACCGGATAGTTCCTTTCATGCACTTTCAGCTGACGCGATCCATAAGCTATCACGCTCCCATGCTGCAACAATACGCAGCCCAAACCACTACCCGAGGCATCACTATACACCTCGAAGCCCTCAGTCCCACTCGGCGAACTAAGCACTGGCGTCGTGGTCAACTATCTCTTCAGCTCCTCAAATGCTTGCACGCACTCCTGCGTCCACAAGAATCTCTGATCTTTCCTTGTCAACTTCGTGAGAGGTAGCGCTATCCGCGAGAAGTTCTCTACGAAGCGCCTGTAATATCCAGCAAGCCCGAGGAAACTACGGACTTCCGCGATAGAAGACAACGCAGGCCACTCCCGTATCGCAACGATCTTCGCTGGATCCACCGCTATACCTTCCCCACTAACAATGTGACCAAGGAACGCTACTGAGGGTAGCCAGAACTCGCACTTGGAGAATTTCGCATACAGCTCATTCCTCCTCAAAGTCTCCAACACCAGATGCAAGTGCTTGAAGTGATCTTCTTCGCACTGCGAGTACACCAATATATCGTCAATAAAGACGATCACAAAGCGGTCCAGGAAATCTCAGAACGTCCTGTTCATCAAGTCCATAAACACTGATGGCGCATTCGTCAGTCCAAACGGCATGACCATGAACTCGAAATGCCCATACCTTGTGCTGAACGCCGTCTTCGGGATATCACATTCCCTTATCCTCAACTGATAGTACCCCGACTTCAAGTCCAACTTAGAATATACCGACGATCCGACCAACTGATCGAACAGATCATCAATCCTCTGGATCGGGTACTTGTTCTTCTCCGTCAGCTTGTTCAACTCTCTATAGTCGATACACAACCGCATACTCCCGTCCTTCTTCTTAACGAAGAGGATCGGTGCGCTCCAAGGCGATGAGCTTGGACACACATAACCTTGCTCCATCAGCTCCTCTAGCTGAACTTTCAACTTTGCCATCTCCTTAGGCGCCAACCTATACGGAGCACGTGACACCGGTTTGGCCCCCGGTACGAGCTCGATGGTGAAATCAATCTCTCGCTACCGTGGGGCCCCAGGAAGACTATCCGGGAACACATCGGGGTATTCACAAACCACGGGGATGCTATCCAACACGGACTTTGGCTCCACAGCCCCCACCATTGCGACGAACAGCTCTGCACCAGCACGAACTGCCTTTACCACTTGAAGAGCAGACATCAGCGTCTTGCTCGACCCCTTGAGTCCCTCGAATATTGTCCCCCGCCCAACACCCAGCTTGACCTCCTTCCGGTCACAGTCAATCCAAGCTTTCTGCTCCGAAAGCCAATCCATCCCAAAGATAACGTCGAACTCTACTAGCGGCAGCAATGACGCTAGCAAGTCGAACTCTTGGCTCCCAATGTGAACCTTTACGGTGTACAACCTGTCCGCACGCATCGAGCACCCATTCGGTAGCAGCACATCCAACTTGTCCTTCGCCATCGAAGAAGGGATTCCGATGCGCGATATAAAATTTTCGGACAAGAAGGAGTGTGAAGCTCCCGTATCGAACAGTGCCCGTGCCGGACTATCGCTAATCAAAACAAATCCTATGCAAACCATATTAGGCTAACAAGCAATAATCAAAAGTATCTAAGTTAACTTGCTATAAATTAACTCGTACCTGTCACCACATCCGCTTGTTTAATAGCCTCCTGCTGCCCCAAGTTGTAGACTCTAGGCTGAGTCGGAGCATAGTGGGACGCGGTTGACTCCACCGCCTTGCCCTTCTCTTCGTAAGTAGCTCCTTGCTTTCTCTCGGACTTTGGGCGTCCGCTCCAGCAATCGCGGGCAAAGTGCCCTGTCTTGCCACAAGTAAAACAAGCGCCCGGGGTTCGATTTGTAGTTGCCCTCGAGGCACCTGAAGAAGAAGCTGGACCCGACGTCCTAGCCTTCTTAAAGAATTTTTGATAGCCCGACTTCGACGTAGTCGGCGCTTTGAACTCCGGTTTCTTACCACCGGATTCCTTCTTCGCTTGAACATTCTTCATGTCCTTCTCCAAGGACCGGGCCGAGTTGACCAAGGTTAGGAAGCCCTGCGCCATGGGCCCTGACAGTGGCAACCTCAGCTCATCTCTTAACCCTTCGTAGAAGCGGTTAGTCTTTCGCTCCTCGTCGGCAAAGGTAGCGCTAGCATATCTCCCCAACCGAGTAAACTCGTGGAGGTACTCGTCTACAGTGTTATCTCCTTGCACCAACTTTTGGAACTCGTTCTCCAATGCGATCCTCTGCGCTGAGGGGAGGTATCGAGCCATAAACAATCTTGCAAACTCCGCCATAGGAACTTCGGCCAACGGCCTTCCCCTCAACTATTGTAGCTCTAGGCCTTCCCACCATAACCTTGCATCCCCATCCAAAAGGAACGTCGCTATTGTGGTCTTCTGCCACTCTTCCGTTTTAGTAGTTGTCATCACCCTATTGACTCTTGAGAGCCAATCTTCAGCCTGGGTCGGGGTTCCCGTTCCCGAGAACACCGGTGGGTGGAAGCCCATCACATGCTTCAACTGTCTTTCATTTGCTCTCCTAGGCAACTCCGGCTCCACCGCCACCTGCTCAACCCTTCTAGGCTCCGCCGCATGGAGAGGCACTTGCTCCTCCGCAGGAGCAGGCTGCTGTACCTGTCTTGCAGGTTGCGCATTAATCATAGCAAAGACAGCTTCTGCCACCAATCTAATGGTCTCGGCAGACGGAGGTGTTGCAGGTGCCTCACTTGGTGCACTGCTTGCCTCAGAACCTGGCCGTTCCGACGGTCCAGCACCACTTCTGGTCACCTATAATCGTGCAAAAATACAGATAAGCGACCAAACACTATTGCAAACAGCAATTATAGGAACACGCAGGTTCCTCAAACATGTGTATTTTCATTCCTAAGTGGACATTCATGGGTTCTTTTCATGTTATAACGATGACGCACACATGTGCTCACCACCCCTTAAAGTGAATTCGCCCACGAATTCATTTTAGTTTGACCGAAACCAGTAGTCTGATACCAATTTGTAACACCCCTACCCGTCACATAGCATATAGCAGTAGGTCCGGCCGGGGCCCGACGCCATATACCACGGACAGACCGGTTGGTTACTTATTGAGACCAATCAACCAATCAAAACGTCCTACACAACACCTAGTGGAAGCAATTATTAAGTTGCAAGAAAGGAAAGAACCCAGCCACACGCATGAATGTCCACTACACAAACCAAATAGGAATGTACAATACACGAGTACGGGACTTAAGGCCTTACAACAGTTTTCTTTAAATAAAGTGTTTTCCAAACCTCGGCACGCAGGCCGGCCATACATGATAAACGGGAAAAATATAAACATTTAGGCCTTCGAGGGCCGGCACAGCTTCAAGGGCTTTAACCCGCTATTTCCCGCTCGGCTCCGCAGCACCTGTAAGCCACAAACCACCGCCCGGTGGTAAACAAAATAACGGTCAGCTATGCTGACCAAATTATAACGATCCCGCCCCCAAAATCGGGGCGGCGATGCTCTTTCCCTGCACGTTATTAGTAGGCAACGACAATAGTGTAAACACACTTCATCACAGGCGTAGGCTCGCACGGCCACACACCCCATGCACTCAGGGCACATTCACGGCGAACCGGCCAACGTCACGTCAATTCAAGCCATAGACGTTCCCGTTCCACCACCGCCTCTTAGACGGCCAACCATATGAGCAATTTGCCTTCCTTGCCTTGGTCATGACAATTTAAGCCATAGACCGCCGAAGACCCTCATCCATGCCAACGGTCCTACCGAACGACATAGACCGGGTACGGTTCTGCCTGACCCGTGCTCATATCGCAACGACAATTTAAGCCATATGCGCAGGTCAAGACTCACCAAGTCCCGTTTCCACCACAATAATCACATAACCCGGTTATGTTCACGTTGGCTCCCCGGCCACCGTGTTGGCAAAACTCGCTTTTGCCCAGTTTTCCGGGTACACCTTAGAGTTAATCTCTAAGACTCCCTGTTGCAATCTACCACGCAGAAAACCCGAAAACACCCAAACATCCGGAGTCTTGCCCGGTTCAAATGCAATGCAACATCACCGATCCGGACCAACATGTCCGAATAGGTTTCACACACAATGCCTATGCCCGTTTACGCATACGGACTCTACACAAGGGAGACTTCACATATCTACCCCAAGGAACGCTCCAACTCTTCGCTCACTCGTGAGAGAGGGCTTCTTATGCAAAGGGAAAAAGGGCTTCACATGCCCAAGGATGAGAAATCGTTACCCTTGCGTTCTTCCGCGGCGCCATGAAAATCTATGCGGATGAAAAGCACCGCAATCTCCTTGCCTCCGCGGATCCGAAGATGGTTCGCGATTTGGAGCTCCGAATCTCCTCCGGCGACCGGATCTAGCCCTTCTTCCTCCTCCTTGCTCTCTCCTCTCTCTAGCTTTTAGAAAGAGAACCACTCAAGAGAAATGAGGGTGGTTTCTAAACCCTATTCCGGGGTATAACCTTGGGGAAACAACCCCCAGCCGTCGGATCTCAAATCAAAGAAACGAACGGCCTTGATCGGGCCTGAAAATACCAAATCTGCGCCGAACACGGGATGCAACACGGCCGTGTAGTTCATTCGCCGTCTCGACCGATTCGGAAACCAGCACGCGGCCTTTGACATGGCCTCCGACACGCCCGTGTCACTTTTGACACGCCCGTGTCGGGACCCGTGTCACGCCCCCTGTGTGCGATCGGCCAACACTTCGCAGTCAGAGAGGTACACGGCCTTGTGACACGGCATCAGACATGCCCGTGTCAAATTTGACACGCCCGTGTTCGTGCCCGTGTCACGGCCCGTGTACCACACTGTAGATTCCCTGGAGTGACACGGCCTGGGACATGCCCGTGTCCTAGGCCGTGTTCTACAACTCGACGATCATCGACCGCTAAAGCATCGACCGCACGACCCGTGGTCGAACACGCCCTGACACGGCCTCTGATACGCCCGTGTCGAGACCCGTGTCACCTGCTTCAAAACCCCGTCTTGGCTTAAAAATGCCACCCGTCTCTCTTTTGAGTTTCGGGGTGTTACACTCAACACCTTCAGCAACGACGTCGAGTGAGGCAAGCTTACTCAACGCCTTCAGCCGTGACGTTGAGTGAGGCGAGCTCGCACTCACCCTAGAGAGCTCGGCAGTCTCCGACTCACCCAAGCCGGGTGAGATGCTTCTGGGATGCGAGCTTGTACTCGCTAAGCCCCTTTCATCGAGCTCTGGGACTTTCGTCAAGATCTAGGCCTTTCATCGAGCTCTGGGTTGTTCGCCGAGCTCTGGGCTATTCGTCGATCTCTGGGCCTTTCGTCGAGCTCTGGGCTGTTCGTCGAGCTCTGGGCCTTTCGTCGAACTCTGGCCATTCGTCGAGCTCTGGGCCGCTCGCCGAGTTCTAGCCGCTCAACGAACTCGCGGCATGCGAGCAGGACAGGTCGGGCCTATACTCACCAAAGGTCGGGCGGAAGCGGCGAGTGCCAGCTCCATCGAGCACTCGCCATTCTTGTCGAGTAGAGGTTGTTGAGGGATACTCGCCCAATGATCTGCGAACTATTTTTACCATTTTGCCCTCGCTGGCCTGCCCATAGCCAGTTAGAACAACGGAGTTACGCTGTTGGCAGACCCAGTTGGGTTGCACATAGCTGTTCAGAACAGCGGAGGTTGGCTATTTGCAGGCCATTTTCAGAAATCTATAAATAGGACCCAAGGGGTACCTGATGGAGACGTTGCTGACACGACCGCCAGTGATCCCCGTCTGAGAAAGTTCGTCGATTGGGACAATCGCTGCCGCAAGCTCGAGGATGGGATCGACGTCCGCCGCCATTATATAAAAATATATAATTATAAATTAAATAATTATAATTATATATTTTTAATAATTTTATTATTTTAGCAATTTTATTTTAAGTATTTATTTCATGTTTTAATTTTCATTTCATGTGTAATGATGGGTGCTTATAACCATCATATGTTGTTTTAATTATTTCATTTCATGTGCTATGATGGGTGCATATAACTATCATATTTTCAATTTGTGTTTTGAATTTTGAATGGAGGGAGATTGAGTGGTGTAGGCTATATATAGTCATGTTATGAAGGATTGATTAGAGAAGAAGAATAAGAAAATAATCCCCCTAAAGATCTTTTGAGATCATCCTTCCCCCTTGGCAAAATTCGGCCACCTTCCTCCCCCTCCTCCTCTTGGCCGCCGGCCTTCTTTCTCTCCCCCTCTTAGTGGCTCGGCCACCTTCCCCCTCCCCTCCTCCTCCTCCTCTCTCTTCAAGTTCTCACCACAAGGTAACTCGAGCCCCTCCCCTACCCTAGTCTCCACCACCTTCATTCCCTTCAACCTATTGGCCACCCAACTCCACCACCAAAAACCGACCACTATCTACCATTCAAAAAAAAATAGGCCACCCCATACCTTTGAAGAAATTCATCCAAGGCTAGAAGATCATCTGTTGTGTTCAAACTCCGGCATGAAGCAACGAAGACGGACAAGTTTCCTCTCCTTCTGACGTGACTGCGGCAGAGCCGTTGAAGGGCGATCCAAGTAAAGAAACCGAAATCATCCATTCCGGTTGGGTAACGAAAAATTCCTATCTTCGTGTGTTTCTCTTTCCTAGATATTCTTGTGGTGGAAATTCTTGGCGTTGCATTTTGAAGCATTAAATAATCGTGATTTTCCTTCGATTGCTTTGTGTTTATCTTGATTGATTTTAATTTTGAAAGGCTCGGCGAACCGTCGTTTTCTTTTTTTGGGAGAGATCTACCGTTTTCCGAATCGTTACTTTTGGTAGATCTCTTTTGGTACAACTTTCGCTCGATCATACCGGGTTGGTCCTTTTAGCCAGAAAGAATATTGGTGATGCAGGCCACCCCTACGCGATGCTAGAATTGAAAATAACAAAAGGAAAGCCTAAGGGACATTATAGCGAACACCTAAAGTGCTTTGAAAGCGTTCTAATAGGCATTTCTACGAACACGTGGTGCGCGTGCAAAGTTGGAAATTCCGGCAGAGTTTTGCTCGTAACGGCACGATCTCACAAGTGGGTATCTCCTAACCAAACCTACACGAACAATCATATATATTTGGCATAACCTAACTCAACACCTAAGCATTCCTTACCAAGCAATTTTCTATCCATATGGAGGGTGTTCCGGACTCAAGCAACGATCCGAAATAGTCCGAACTCGGCCCTCAAAACAAATCAATGAGGATATACCAAATCCTCTTGATCCGTTCGAAACCAAAGGCTAAACAAACCCCGGCTTGCAAACGTCCAAGGGGACCTATCCTTATAAAAAACTTCGTAAAAAATCGGTTAACAAGCAATGTGAAATCAGATTTTTAGAATGCAAGTTTGAATCAACATTTTAGGATAAAATATGCCATCTTAGTTTCCACCAATCTCACACTATAATAAGAGGAATTACACAAGCTTAGGAAAAGGAAAGCGTTACCCAAATTTCAGAAATTAGAGAAGAGGTGAGGAGGAGGAGCAAGATAATGGTGGAAGAGTCGCACTCCCACGGGTCACCGGAGTCGCACCGGATGGGGGAAGAACCGAGCCGCCTTCTTCGGAGTCACACCGGAGGAGGATGGAGATAGCCGGAGCAGCAATAGCACACCCCAAGAGGGGCGGAGCAGTAGCCGAACGGCGGTTCCTGGGCGTCGGGTAGCTGGTCGGATCGGCCAGGCCGAGAGAACGGAATGGGGGGGCGGCTGCAGCAAACCGATAGGTTTTCCTTTTTTTTCTTCTTCAATTACCCCTCTTCATCTCACCATACAAATATATATAAAGACCTACAACTTCCATCCACCCTTCATCTTAAACAAAAAGAAATCCTAACCACTAATAATCCTTAACAATATAAAACTAAAACAACATAATTATAAAGCTTATAAAATGAAGATAACTAATAAAATTAAAGATAGGAGGATTATGATGATTATTTCAAAATGAAATAATCATGATAACCATGATGGAATGACGAAGCGCCGGCGATGGCAGCGGCGGTTGCGGCAACGATCAACAACGTCCACGAACATGTAGCGGCGACTGCGGCGGCGGCGACGTCGGTTGCGGCAACGGCCGTCAATGTCCATGAACATGTCGCGGCGGCGAACAAACGAGAAATCCATGTCGGCACGAGCAAATGGCGGGGCAACCTCGCCATCAATTGGTTGATCGCATCTATTCGATCCTAATCGGTTTGGCTACTCGTACGCTAGCATATAATTGATAGAATTAATTAACGTGATACTGCGTAGAACGATTGTGTGAGTATAGGATTGGATCGTAGAGAGGTATACGTGCTTGTCCGTAGATCTATTCGTTGTCAAACGTGTGAGTCTGCATCAATTTGGTATCAAAGGGAGGTTCGCGTCAATTTCCTAATTGGCACCCTTCCCCTTTTATTATTTTTCACCGACACACACTTGCCCGTTTCATTGCACACCATATAAATCAATTTTTAAATTTTTGGTCTGCAAATAACGGCCTAAAATTTTCAATTTTTCTCAAAATTCAAAAAAAAATATTCTGTAAATTCTCAATCATTTTCTTAGTAAGAAATCCAAAAAAAATTATTTTTCATTAAGTCATTATTTTTATTAAATCATTATAAAATTTTAATTTTTGTTTGCAAATAGCGGCCTATATTTTTATTTTCCAGCAAAAAAATCAAAAAAATTTATTTAATAATCTTCAATTTATTTCCTGTAAGAAAACAAAAAATATATTTTTTTACCCTAGTTACTAGGCGGGAATAATTCTATCTTTTCTAGAGTTTAGTGATTCAGGTTCCTTTTCATTGCTTGTGCACACGTTTCGAGTAGATTTTTCTGTCTCATCACCACTGAAAATGGCATATGACGTATATGCTGCCCGTTTAGACTATTCACATGCTAAGGAGATGACTAAGCACACCTCAGCCTTGCTTTCCATTCGTCCCCACACGTATTCTCACACTGAGGATGAGATACCAACGTATGATGGTTATGGGAATTCGCAAAAATGTAGGGACTGGCTTAAGTGGGTGGATATTTACTTTGATTATCACGAATAGGATATCCCCCAACAGGTTAACATAGTCCGAGTGTGATTAATAGGTCAAGCCCGCGTGTTCTGGTACAACGAAGAGCTTCGTGTTGGTAGTCATACACATTCTTGGCCGCACATGCGTAGCCTGCTCTCTGATCGATTTGACCTCGCCTACCTTCACCCTACTGACACCAAGCCTATGAGTGAGTATCATTATGGCGCTAGTTCCATATCTGCCTTTAAGAATGACTATAAACCAAACGTCCAGACCGAGCGGCAGATAACTGATGATTTGGCTACCCTTAAGCAAGGGAATAAGACAGTCTCGGATTATATGCGTCTTTTTAAGGATATGATGGTTAGGAGTGGTGTGAAGGAGTTGCCAGAGATCATCCTCTCTAGGTTTTGTAGGGGGTTAAACCCCTACATCCAGGGTAAATTACTGTGTTATGGTCACATCGACCTAAACACCACTTTTAATACGACATTGGAAATTGAGAAGCACCACCTTCCTAGGAATAAAGCTCACTCGTGTCAGACCGGAAATATCGTATTAGGACCACCACCCACCGTTAGGGAAACCTCTCCTAATAGGTCATTTGCTGTGGACTCGATAGATGTTACAACTAGGGTTATGCCTCTATTAACCTCGACATCTAAGCCCCTTGAGGTAGAAACTGATACCCATGAAGATGTTGATGTATGTGTGATATTTCTTGATCCTGAGGATGACCCCATAGGTGAGAGTATTTTGTCATGTACGATAGAGCCCGATGATTCTGATGAGTCTGAAATTGAGGGAATACCTAGTGACTTAGACGACGATGAATGGGATGATGATAGTCTGATATGTGAGAGTAGTACATTGCCTATTACTATCCCTACTAGCATTATAACTGATCACCCTAGTATTGAGAGTCCTCTCCAAACTACTATCCCCATCGTGTTAGAGCCTACGATTACACCTACTGATATACCTGAGATATCTGAGGAGCCTGTGAGTGAGGATTTGCCTATTATTATTTATAACCCTGAATTACTGGATGTCTCGACTGATTGGGAAGACTCACCTTATGAGAGAAGGTTATGTTTTGATGATTTTAGCACTGCGAACCCGAACGATTGCTATTTGATGTTATCTCCATTATCTGAAGTTCAATCTGAATTAAAATTTTTGTTGGGTTCGATTTTGCCCATTTCTGAGGCCTATACTGATTCTGAATTGGATGACGTATCTAATGTGTTGGAAGAATTTTTCATGTGAGAGAGATATACTTTTGGAAAACGTTATTGAAGTAGACCCGGATGAGCGTCCCCTGATGATGTCTCTGTTGCGTAAAATTGAATATGATTTTGATTCTCTCTCGGTTTTAGTTTTACCGACTCTCCCACCGGATCCGTTGACTCATTTAGTGGGCCATTTAGGACACGAGTTTGGTATGTTTGATCTGTGTCATTTTATGTTGCCAACCCTGTGGGCCCCTCCTTTGGACATGTCTTGTCGTACAAGTTCTAGTGAGTTGTTATATTTTGTAGCCGGTCTTTTCACCACGCCTCCTTGATTTAATTTCATGTCACATTTGACTATTCATTTCTCTGCGTGTCCGGCTACGGGTCTATTCTCGTCTGTGTCTGATTATTTGGCTATTGTGCCTCTCGATGTGGTGCCTCCTTCACATACTTATATACCATACCCGGTCGCACGCATTTATCCACCGCCGTATAATGACCCTCATTTCCACACGTTAGTGACCACGGTTAGGCCCCATGATTTGTATCGCTCGCACATCTTTTCACACCCGGGAGCGTCCAACTCTGTTATTTATGATAAGCGGTTCCCCTTGGCATATCTTCATGCCAAGCGTGAAAATGACGAATATAAAATTAGAACTGTGACTTTGGAGCCATTGAAAGTTATCTTTGATGTTAAGGCTCCCGTGCCCCCTGACTTAACCCCTATATCCTCCGTATTCGGGTTGAGTCACGTAACACATGGGTTCACACCTCACGGTAGCAAGATATTTAGGCGCACTTTTAAGAAATTACTCAATCAAGTCGCGTCTTATTATTATTTATATACTTGTTGCTCGCCGAATGAGATCGTGCACGGATATAATGCACAAGTGCCTTTTGACTTGATTTCGTTACCACTGTCTTATAAGACAAGTCAACTCGCACTAGTTTATGCCTCTCATGCTCAAAAATTATATAAGCACATTAGTGAAGCGCTAACCATACAAATTACATTTTATCAACTTCATGATAGCTTATATAAAAGGGCGTCTCACTATATTGTTGACGATTTAGTTTTGGTGCGTCTCGTCCCTGAATGTTGCCTTCGGGCGCTATGGAAAGATGGCGAGTTGGCGAGCTGGACCTTTTTCGGATATTAAAGAAATTAGGAGAATATGCATATCATTTGAAGTTATCCATTGATTAAGGTATTACCCCTATTTTTAATGTTTCTGATTTAACGTCATATGTTTCTCCACCACTTGAATTATCTACCTGTCTGTTTGGGTCCACTTTGTTTTCTTATAGTTTTGGTAGTGTGCTTGTGCCTGGATCGCTCTCTTCATCGGTCTTCACTGGAGGTACGTTGGTTGTTGATGTAGAAACTTGTTTTCCTTTATTGCCTAATGCTTTTCCAAGGTTCTCCAGGACCACCTTTTTGCATGATAGGATACTCGAAGATGAAGTGCTCTCCTCACCAAGTGGTGTTATTTGCTGCTACGTGGTCCTTTTGGATGATGCTCTCCTTCACCGGTACTTTCAAACCAACTCATCGGTTATGAGTAGTTTTGAGCGGGGGAGGATTGATGGAGACGTTGCTGATACGGCCGCCAGTGATCCCCGTCTGAGAGAGTTCGTCGATTGGGATGATCGCTGTCGCAAGCTCGAGGATGGGATCGATGTCCGCCGCCATTATATAAATATATATAATTATAAATTAAATAATTATAATTATATATTTTTAATAATTTTATTATTTTAACAATTTTATTTTAAGTATTTATTTCATGTTTTAATTTTCATTTCATGTGTAATGATGAGTGTTTATAACCATCATGTGTTATTTTAATTATTTCACTTCATGTGCTATGTTGGGTGCATATAACCATCATATTTTCAATTTGAATTTTGAATTTTGAATGGAGAGAGATTGAGTGGTGTAGGCTATATATAGCCATGTTATGAAAGATTGATTAGAGAAGAAGAATAAGAAAATAATCCCCCTAAAGATCTTTTGAGATCCTCCTTCCCCCTTGGCACAATTCGGCCACCTCCCTCCCCCTCCTCCTCTTGGCCACCAGCCTTCTTTCTCTCCCCCTCTTAGTGGCTCGGCCACCTTCCCCCTCCCCTCCTCCTCCTCCTCTCTCTTCAAGTTCTCACCACAAGGTAACCCGAGCCCCTCCCCAACCCTAGTATCCACCACCTTCATTCCCTTCAACCTCTAGGCCACCCAACTCCACCACCAAAAACCGACCACTGTCTACCATTCAAAAAAAAAATCGGCCACCCCATACCTTTGAAGAAATTCATCCAAGGCTAGAAGATCATTTGTTGTGTTCAAACTCCGACGTGAAGCGACGAAGGCGGACAAGTTTCCTCTCCTTCCAGCATGACTCCGGCGGTGCCGTTGAAGGGAGATCCAAGTAGAGAAACCAGAATCATCCATTCCGGTTGGGTAACAAAAAATTCCTACCTTCGTGTGTTTCTCTTTCCTAGATATTCTTGTGGTGAAAATTCTTGGCGTTGCATTTTGAGGCGTTAAATAATCGTGGTTTTCCTTTGATTGGTTTGTGTTTATCTTGATTGATTTTATTTTCGAAAGGCTTGGAAAACCGTCGTTATCTTTTGTTGGGAGAGATCTACCGTTTTCCGAATCGTTACTTTTCGTAGATCTCTTTTGGTACAACCTTCGCTTGATCAGACTGGGTTGGTCCTTTTAGCCGGAAAGAATATTGGCATATCGCCTCTATTCGATCCTAATCGGTTTGGCTACCCGTACGCTAGCATATAACTGATAGAATTAATTAACGTGGTGCTGCATAGAACGGTTGAGTGAGTATAGGATTGGATCGTAGAGAGGTATACGTGATAGTCCGTATATCTATTCGTTGTCAAACGTGAGAGCATGCATCAGTACCTCAAAAGGCATGCTCACTTGTCTCCCAGTCTTCTAACGCTTTCTGAGTACCTTAGCCCGACATTTGGCTAAGGAGGGGAAGCGCTCTGAGATCTTCTGGGTGTGTGGTGGGTCCTCCGCGATGGGCCCTTGGGTCAGTTCCCTGTTCTACTTCCTTTGTCATTTTGCTTGCAGGAGAGAAGTAGGTGAGCGATTACCCCTTCCCCAAGGGTGAACTCCACAGAGACCGATTTTTTCGGTTTCAACATAAGCGACTTACCCAGACCCAGGCGAGGAGGGACCTTGTCGAGAGCTTAAACCGTAGAAGGATTTGAGAGCTCGGTAATTTTCTTCTCTTGAGTAATTGCAGTGGAGGCAAGCTCGTGCATGAGGTGTCGAGCTAACAAGCTCATTGTAGAAGGGTGGCTCAGCTCGATGGAAGGGTGGCAAGCCGAGCCCCTGGCCGAGCCCCGAGTCCCCTCCGTATACTCCACCCCCTCCAGTTTTACTTGTGAATTTTTTAACAATTTTAGCGAGCCCTAGCTTAACGCCGGCAAGGAAGGAGGGAGCTCGCGAGCGAGCTGTGTGACGGCGAGCCCTAGCACGGCGAGTGGTTCCCCGGGTTTCCTAAGGGTGGCGAGCTCTCGGGATCTATTCATGAGTACGAATCCTAAACATGTATTCTAGCGACGAGTCCTATCCTAGCGAGGTCTCCCAAGGAGGAGAGCTCCCGGGCGAGTACATCACAGAAAGAAAGTTCAAGGAAAAGAAGAGAAAAATTCATGGCAGAAAAATTTCTTTCATTAAGTAAGTTGTTACAAAAAGTGAGCTCGCCTAGGCGAGATTACAAAAACGGGGGAGAGGAAAATTACACAAAGAGAAAGGAAAAACGGGGGGTCAGCTCTCGCCTCCATCCCCAGACTGGCGATCTTCGCCTGCTTCTCTAGAGGGATCATCCTTGAAGCCCTTTCCAAAGAGCAGGTCGAAGCTGTCCTCCTTCTCGCTAGGGGGTGTGGACGGGAACAGGCTCGGCATGAGGTATCGCATCGTAATCTCCTCGCAGCCTTCCACCAGCACCCGCGTATCCTTCATGATCTGCAGGGTGCATTCAGCAGACTCGATCGAGTTGACCCACAGCCGCTCAACGACCTCAGCCTCGCCAAAGACCCGCGCTTGTACGGAAGCGAAGGATCGCTGCCATCCGGGGGAAGGAAGACTTCCACCTGGCGGATGATCTCGCGGTCGAGCCAATCGATTCGGCCCTTCAGCTTCTCATTATCCACCTCTAGTCCGACGGCGCGAGCTTCCAGCTTGGCGGTGCGGGCACACAGATGGGCTTTCTCCTCCTCCAGCCCGACGGCGCGAGCTCGCAGCTCGCTTGCGGCCTTGGTATCCTGTGAAACAAAATAGTAAGCAAATCTAGTGCGAGAAATGTGAAGAATCCCAAGTAAAAAGAGAAGGAGGTGCTCGGTTTTTACCAGCCGGCCAGCGGCTTTTGCGAGTAAGTCCTCGGTGATGCCGAGCCTCCTCTCCATGTTAGTAGCTCTATCCTGGGCGACTTCGTGCTTCTGCTCCGCCTTTTACATGAGGTGGCTGAGGATGAATCCGCGATGGACCATCATGTGGTGCAGCTCTAGTGCCCGTATGTTGGATTGCAGGCCCTCATGGCCGAGCTGGCGCAGAGTCGTACGCTTGTAGTCCGCGACATCCTCACACCCGTATAGGCTGAAGCCGAGCGCATAGGTATGACCGGAGGAGGGCTCGCGGTCTGTCCAGGAGGGTTGGAGGGTGGAGACGGAGATCCGGTGGGCCGCCCCTTCCCATTGGACCACGAGCTCGTCGATTGAATCTTTCCACCTCCCCCTGAGGCAGAAGAGGGGGTGACTCTTCGGCGGGCCTGGCTCGCGGGCCGCAGTCTTCTTAGCGGCAGGGGGGCAGAGGGCTCGCCTCCCTTCTGCCATTTATCTGTTATCTCCTTTAGCGGGCTCCCCGGCGATCCATCCGGGGTGGTCTCGGGTGAGCTCATGTATTTGGGTCTTTGTTGTTGTTGTTTTTGTTGCCTCGACCAAGGGACCACCACTGCCTTCAGCTTCTTTAACGGCAGGTGACGGCGAGGCGACCTGGACCCCGTCGGGTCAACCCGCTTCTTGCTAGAGGAGGGCTTGGATGAAGCCGCCTCATCTCGGCAGGCGCCTGCAACTACTTTCTCTTGGGAGAGGGGGTCAGGGAGTAGTCCCGAGTCCGCAAAGGGCGGGTTCTCGGGGACCAGTCGCTCCCCTTCACAAAAACTTGGTTAGAAAAAATCTATTGTTTCGGCGAGCTCGGAAAGAGGCATAGATGTGAGGTGTACCTTCGCCGAGATGGACGGGAAGGAGCGAGTCGAGGCCTTTTCAGAGGAAAGCGACCTCGAAGTCCTTGTGAAGGAAGAACTTGTGGAGCTCGGCATTGTTGTAGGACACGGTTGGAGGTCGGTATACCTCTTCGCCTTCTGCTGTGGCGAGTAGGGGACATTGCCGAGGTCACCCTTGACGAAGACTATCTTCGTCATCCAGTTGTGGTGCTTGTTCGCGATCTCGCAAACTTTTATGAAGGAACCCCCTAAGTAGGTGACGCCATCGGGAGTCGCCTTATAGGTGAAGAGTTTCCTGAACACGGTCAGGTTGAACTCTATTCGCTCCCTCTAGAGGAAGCACGCGAACGCCACCATCATGGCGATGGCGTTCGAGTTAAGCTGCGCGGGCACCGCGCCGTAGTACTTCAGGATCTGGCGGATTTCTGACCAGAGTGGCAGGCACAACCCCATCTTGAAATGCGAGATGGGGAAGGCGAGTTCGTCGGGGTAGAAGGTGTTGATGGCCTTGCCTTCCCTGGGCTGGCGTGCCTCAAATCCAGAGGGCACGAACTCGGCATTGAACTCCGCTAACTCCCCCTTGGAGATGTTCCCCTCAAAAAAGCAGTAGTCGGCGAAATGCTGACCGCATTTGGAACGGCCATCAAAATCTGGATTGGTCTTACCCATGCTCGCGGGAGGTTTGTAATGCGAGTATAGGTAGGAAAGAAGGCGAGAAGAGAGGGGTATGAAAGCAATAAAATCAGTTAGTCTTGGTTGGTGAGAGGGGCCTATTTATATAAAAAGAGGTCCAAGGCCGAGCCGACCGATCAGTGTGGCTCGCCTAACTCAGCTCAGCGGCCCCAGCTCGCCGACTTTCAAGACCTATCCTATCACATACTGAGCTGAACATGAAGGTTATTGAATCCGAATAACAAGCATTAAAATCCAAAGAATATTCTAAGTTATACAGATCAAGGAAAGAATATTGTTCAGAAACAATAGGTGCAGAAGAGGTAAAAAAGCAGCAAGTTCAATACAGGCGCGGGCTAAGTGGGCAAGAGGCGAGTGTCAGTAGGCTCAATAATGGAGCCGTTTTTATCTACCCCGGCCTCGTGTCTCCTTCCCCGCAGATCACCGCAAGAGGTGGAGCTCGCGGATCCGCCCCAAGTTCCTTTGGGCGATCTGGAGGCTCTCTTCGACCTCATCCAGGAGCTGAGAAGGGGATGTCACCTCGTGTAATGCCTCCATCCGTCACATGGAATATAATAGAGGGTCCGGCCGGGGCCCCATGCCATATTTCACAGATAAACAACGGAATCACGTATGAATATCAAAATTACTTTCTAATCTCATCTTAACTCAGAGCATTCTAGTGGAAGATTTTAACTGACAAGAACTCATCATAATGAATGTCCACTAAATATATAAATAACACATTTATATATATCACCAGAAATGTATACAAACACAAATGCTCAAAGCCTTAAGGCGTTACATGTTTCTCTTTACAGGTGTGGTTTCATACATCGGCACGCAGGCCGGACACACATGAAAATATAATTCTTCGCACGGTCTTCAAGGGCCTACAAGCAGCAAGGGATTCAGCCCGCTCAATCTAATTCAGCCCTTTAGCACCTGCATATGGACATCCACCCCAAGGGTGATAAACAAAGCAACGGTCAGCATTCAGCTGACCAATTATAACGACCTTACCCCTTACCTGGGGCAGTGGTTCCTTCCCTGCATGCATCACAATCACAATATATATATTTATATATCACAACAAGTGCTCTCACGCACAACATCTCACAAATGTCGGCCTCAGTGCCAGACACTCCGTGCACTCAGGGCACGCTTACGGTGTACTGAATTATCCTTAGTACCACCACCGATTGGAGGTTCTTAACTTGTTGGTTATGGGCATTAGTCTACTACAACATGCATGCTAGAGACCCCCTCGCCCATCCCAATTAGAGGTGTTAACCTCACGGCAATAATTGAGCATTCTAGATCGACCCACCACAGTAGTGTAACAACCCGGGATTTGGCCCGCAGCCCCCCATTGCATTACCACCAATCAATCTCTCACAATGTAGGCACAGGTCAGCACTTTCTCGTTGCTCAACTCGTCGATAGAGCACATCTTTACGTGGGTCGGCTTTCCCTTTTTTGTTCAGCACACATCTCACTTAGAGCATACAGCGCACGCAGCGCACACAATACAAGGAGCTCACACAGAGCTTCCTAGGTATTTTGGAAGTACTTACAATTCACAAGCACCCTCACAAACTTCGTAAATTACTCATTTCATACACGGAGTCTTCTCCGATTCACAACATAAACATCACCAATCCAGACCAATCGTCCGGATGAGCTTCATACAGCATGCCTATTCCGTACTACACATTCCCGGATCTAGATGCAAACTCAACCGAGGATATCAACTATCAACATACTAGAATCACTTATGCTTTCCACCTCTTGGTGGAGGATTCCATGCATATGCATAAAGGAGGACTTCACTTGTCCAAGAAGGAGATCGTTTCCCTTGACGATCGCTTTGGAGCCATGGAAAACTAGACGGATGAAAAGCACTGCAACGACCTTGCCTCCACAGATCATGACTCAGTTCGTGATTCGGGGCTCTGAAGCTCCACCGGTAGCTGGATTCCTCCTACCTCCTCCTTTCTTGCTCTCCCCACTCTCTAACACTTTAGAAAGAGAAATACTTGAGATAAATGAAGTTTATCCCTCAATTCTCGGCCTTATAACAGCAGGAAGAGTTCTGGACCGTTGGATCCTAATTGAAGGAAATGAACGGCCACGAATCGCCCTGAAATAACTTTCTTGGGCCAAACACGGCTTGTGACACACCCGTGTCACAGGCCGTGTGCCTTAAGTTGTAAAGAAACCGACTCTGCCAGACCCGAACACAGCTCTGTGACATGCCCATGTCACAGGCCGTGTGCCAGACACGGCTTCAGACATGCCCGTGTCCAGCCCATGTTCAACGGGCCCCATAGACCTGACCATAAACAGAGAAGGACACAGCCCTTGACACGCCCGTATCACAGGCCGTGTGCCCAACACGACTTGCCTCTCGAGGATCGTCGAGTGCATTTCTTCGAGATAATTTCTTCGAACTCATAGGACACGGCCCTGGACACGCCCGTGTCACAGGCCGTGTGCCCCACTCGAGGCCCACTCGAGACCCCGAGTAGGACACGGCCTTGGACACGCCCATGTCCCTGGCCATGTTGCCTCAGACTATACAGCCCACTCCTAAATGAGATTTTGGGGTGTTACAATCCTCCCCCACTTAAATAAATTTCGTCCCGAAATTTAGCTCAACTGTAGACACCAACACAACCACGCCTTTGTTGCACTTTTTATAGAACGACCCGGATTTAGAGCTCAGAGGCCGAAGCTTGTCTCGCCCCACGACATCGCACAAATCCAATTCTTTAACAAACATATTGTTAGACATACATACAACATGTACATTATTACATCGGGGAGACAGTAAAGTGCACTCTTTATTTTATTTCCGCTCATCCGCATCCTTCATACTTCGCTTTATGGCCTCCTGTAATTCCAGATTATACACGCAAGGCTGCTGTACTTCATGAGTTGAGATTTGCGGCTCCTAGAATTAGAGATTGTACACTCGAGGTTGCGCCCGGGATGTAGACGAATCTATCACTGCCTTGCCCTTTTCCTCATAAGACGCACCTAGCTTTTTCTCACCCTTTGGAGGGCCACTCCAACAAGCATGGGCTAAATGTCCCTGCTTCCCACAATTAAAACTTGTACGTGTTTCAACACGTCCCTGCCCGTATGTAGCTCCTGAAGCAACATTCGAAGGAGTTTGTTCAGCAGGCCTAAACCTCTTCTTGTCTCGTTTCCTAAATTCCGATTGTTCCGACTGCGACACTTTGAACTCCGGCTTTTCCACCGCCAAGTTCTTCTTGTCCTGCACCTGTTTCAAATCCTTCTCCAGTGTACGGGCTATATCTACTAATGCTTATAAGCCTTGGTTCACCGAACTCGGGAGCGCCAACCTCAGCTCATCACGAATTCCCTCATAGAACCTACTCGTCTTCCGCTCCTCCTCAGCAAAAGTAGACCTCGCATCAGCCTGGTAAACTCATGCAGGTAAGTATCTACACTACTCTCACCCTTCACCAGACGTTAGAACTCATTTTCCATTGTAATTCGCTGCGACACTAGCAAATACTTTGCCCAAAATAACCTTGAGAAATCCTCTATCGATATCTCCCCTAGTCCCCTGCCTGCCAAGTGGTTCAATTCCACTTCATCCCACCAAAGCCTCGCCTCTCCTTCTAGCATGAAAGTGGCTAAGGTAACTTTCTGCCCTTCCTCAGTCCTGATTGCTGTCAGAATCCTCTTCACTCTTGCGAGCCAGTCCTCGACCTGCGTTGGGGAACCCGCCCCTACAAACGTAGGTGGACTAAAACTCATAAACCGTTTTATTTGCTCGTCATTTGCTTGCTTGTCAATCAGAGCCTCAACACGCTCTTGCCTCGCACCATATCGTACGGGCACCACTGCAGGCCTTGCCTGCCCAATAGGTTATGAATTTAGTGCTGCGAGCACTGCCTTAGTAACTAAACGTATGGTCTCCGCCGAGGGAGCAGGTGTGGGCACCTCAGCTGGTGTCGCACTCTCTGCAGATTGTTGGGGCTCTGACCGCCCCGCACCACTCCTCGTCACCTATAAGTGTACAAAACACCATTAACGTCCATCCATAACGGCAAATATACCTAGTATACACGCTCACGCCCCTCAAACACATGTATTGCATTCCTAGTGGACATTCTTTAGTTCAAATATGTTATCCCTACAAAATCCTATCCTCTGATACCAATTTGTAACGCCTCCATCCGTCACATGGAATATAACAGAGGGTTCGGTCGGGGCCCCATGCCATATTTCACAAACAAACGGCGGAATCACGTATGAATATCAAAATTACTTTCTGCTCGCATCTTAACTCGGAGCATTCTAGCGGAAGATTTTAACTTGCAAGAACTCATCATACTGAATTTCCACTAAATATATAAATAACACATTTATATATATCACCAGGAATGTATACAAACACAAACACTCAAGGCCTTAAGGCTTTACATGTTTTTCTATACAGGTGTGGTTTCATATATCGGCACGCAGGCCGGCCACACATGAAAATATAATTCTTCGCACGACCTTCAAGGGCCTATAAGCAGCAAGGGCTTCAACCCGCTCAATCCAATTCAGCCCGTCAGCACCTGCATATGGACATCCACCCCAAGGGTGATAAACAAAGCAACTATCAACATTCAGCTGACCAATTATAATGACCCTACACCTTACCCGGGGAAGTGGTTCCTTCCCTACATGCATCGTAATCACAACATATATATTTATATATCACGACATGTGCTCTCATGCACAACATCATCACAAACGCCGGCCTCAGTGTCAGACGCTCCGTGCACTCAGGGCACGCTTACGGTGTACCGAATTATCCTTGGTACTACCACCGATTAGAGGTTCTTAACTTGTTGGCTATGGGCATTAGTCAACTACAACACACATGCTGGAGACCCCCTCGCCTATCCCAATTAGAGGTGTTAACCACACGACAACAATTGAGCATTCTAGATCGACCCACTACAGTAGTGTAACAACCCAATATTTGGCCCGCAGCCCCCCATTGCATTGCCACCAATTGATCTCTCACAACGCAGGCACAGGTTAGCACTTTCCCGTTGCTCAACTCGTCAATAGCGCACATCTTGACGCGGGTCAGCTTTCCCTTTCCTATTCAGCGTATAGCTCACTCAGATCATACAGCGCACGCAACTCACACGACACAAGGAGCTCACACAGAGCTTCCTGGGTATTTTGGAAGTACTTACGATTCACAAGCACCCTCACAAACTTCGTAAATTACTCGTTTCATACATGGAGTCTTCTCCGGTTCACAACATAAACATCACCAATCTAGACCAATCGTCCGGATGGGCTTCACATAGCATGCCTATTCCGTACTACACATTTCCGGATCTAGATGCAGACTCAACCGGGGATATCAACTATCAACCTACTAGAATCACTTACGCTTTCCACCTCTTGGTGGAGGATTCCATGCACATGCATAAAGGAGGACTTCACTTGTCCAAGAAGGAGATTGTTACCCTTGACGATCGCTTTGGAGCCATGGAAAACTAGCCGGATGAAAAGCACCGCAACGGCCTTGCCTCCACAGATCTGGACTCGGCTCGTGATTCGGGGCTCTGAAGCTCCACCAGTAGCCGGATTGCTCCTACCTCCCCTTCCTTGCTCTCCCCACTCTCTAACACTTTAGAAAGAGAAATACTTGAGATTAATGAAGTTTATCCCTCAATTCTCGGCCTTATAACAGCAGGAAGGGTTCTAGACTGTTGGATCCTAATTGAAGGAAATAAAATGCCACGAATCACCCTGAAATAACTTTTCTGGGCCGAACACGGCTTGTGACACGCCCGTGTCACAGGCCGTGTGCCTTAAGCGACAAAGAAACTGACTCTGCCAAACCCGGACATGGCTCTGTGACACGCCCGTGTCACAGGCCGTGTGCCAAACACGGCTTCGGACACGCCCGTGTCCAGCCCGTGTTCAACATGCCTCATAGACCTGACCACAAACAAAGAAGGACACGGCCCTTGACACGCCTGTGTCACAGGCCGTGTGCCCAACACGACTTGCCTCTCGAGGATCGTCGAGTGCATTTTGTCGAGATCATTTCGTCGAACTCATAGGACACGGCCCTGGACACGCCCGTGTCACAGGCCGTGTGCCCCACTTGAGGCCCACTCGAGACCCACTAGAGACCCAGAGTAGGACACGACCTTAGACATGCACGTGTCCCTGGCTCTGTTGCCTCAGACTACACAGCCCACTCCTAAATGAGATTTTGGGGTGTTACACCTCGCCTGTCGGGCTGCCTCTCACCTCGTCAGCAAGTCGCACATAGTCGCGCTGCAGCACCTCGTTATCCTCCGGCACCTTGCGCAGCCCGTGCACCAGTTTCTTGAAGAGCCCGATTCCCCTCCTCGTCAGCTCGTCGTTCTCCACCTCAGGACCCAGAAATGAATCTAGCGAGCTTGGAGATGGAAGGGGTGAATATTGGGCTGGCCCCGAGGAGTCGTCAGCCTCGGACTGACTGGGAAGAGCTGTAAAGATAGTTAAGAATTTGTATGTAAGGCGAACACCCCAGGAAGACTACATGATAAGGGCTACTGAAGATCAACTTGCCTAACGAGATCAGCGCCTCGAAAGAGAAGCGAGGTGGGGGCATCCTTAGATTCTTGCCCCAGCCCGGGGGGTGAGTTCTTGACGGAAGGAGGATGAAGCCCGGCACGGGGACAACCTCGTCGCCTCCTCCCACAGTCCCGATAAGTTGCTGGGAGAAGGGAACGCGGGCTGGAGAGTTCAACCTATACGAGTCCAGCCCCAAAGTCCCAAAGGGGGACGAGTCTCGCGGACGAGTCCCTTGGGTTTTAGGCCGCAAGTCATTGCGAGGGGTCTTAACTCGCGGCGACAAGACCTCACCATTATCTTGTTGGCTGTCCGGGTCAGTGCAGAGGTCGACAATGTCTTTATCCTTCTCAAGGACGGGCCGAGTGGAGGAACCGGCCCCGTTCTCTAGGGTGGATTTCAAGTCGCGAAGGATGGGCTCGGCCACTTTGGGAAATGGCTTCACCCTCTTAGCATGATTGGGTTCGGCCAGACCCCCTGCGGAATAATAGGGGGAATCGTGGTCAAATTGGAGACGCGGGCGGAGGAAACCTCACGAGCTTTGGCCAGCCTCTCTTGGATCTCCTTGGGGATAGACATCTCAGCGAGCTTAGAACAAAGGGAATGGCAAAGGTCACCTAGGTATGTTATCGCATATTTATAGCCGCTGGTGGTCCCCACCGAAAGATTCCCCTCAGCTCTTGCCATACTCGCTGAATCCTGTGGGGTTGGATGATTCTTTCCGAGCTTGTTCCATCCTCGCAAAGAGCGGGGATTGTGTATAACCCCGTATCTGGTGAGTGGGGGTCGTTAGGAGCAAGACGTGCCAAGTCCAGCCCAAGGTCCAGGCGAGTCGCTCACTCAACGCCTCCAGCCGCGGCGTCGAGTAAGGTGGGCTCACTCAACGCCTTTAGCCGCAGCGTCGAGTGAGGCGAGCTCATGTAATGCCTTCAGCCGTGACGTCGAGTGAGCTCGACGCTCGCTCACTCAACGCCTTCAGCAGCGACGTCGAGTGAGACGAGCTCACTCAATGCCTTCAGCCGCGGTGTCGAGCTCACTCAACGCCTTCAGTCGCGGCGTTGAGTGAGGCAATTTGACTCAACACCTTTAGTCGAGGTATCGAGTGGGGCGAGCTCGCACTCACCCTAGAGAGCTCAGCAGTCTCCGACTCGCCCAGGCAGGGTGAGATGCTTCTGGGAGGCGAGCTTGTACTCGCCAAGCCCCTTTTGTCGAGCTCTGGGCCTTTCATCGAGCTCTAGGCCTTTCATCGAGCTTTGGGATTTTTGCCGAGCTCTGGGCTGTTCGTCGAGCTCTGGGCCTTTCGTCGATCTCTAAGCCTTTCGTCGAGCTCTGGGCTATTCGCCGAGCTCTGGGTTGTTCATCGAGCTCTGGGACTTTTGTCGAAATATGGCTATTCGTCAAGTTCTGGGCCGCTCGCCGAGTTCTAGCTGCTCAACGAACTCGGGACATGCGAGCAAGGCAGGTCGGGCCCGTAATCGCCAAATGCCGGGCGGAAGCGGCGAGTGCCAGCTCCATCAAGCACTCACCGTCCTTGCCGAGCAGAGGTTGTTGAGGGCTACTCGCCCAATGATTTGCTAAGTGTTTTTACCATTTTGCCCCCGCTGGCCTGCCCATAGCCAGTTAGAACAATAGAGTTACGTTGTTGGCAGACCCAGTTGGGCTGCACATAGCTGTTCAGAACAACGGAGATTGGCTATTTGCAGACCGTTTTCAGAAATCTATAAATAGGACCCAAGGGGTACCTCAGAAGACATGCTCACTTGTCTCCCAGTCTTCTAGCGCTTTCTGAGGTACCTTAGCCCGACATTTGGCTTAGGAGGGTAAGCGCTCTGAGATCTTCTGGATGTGTGGTGGGTCCTCTGCGCCGAGCCCTTGGGTCAGTTCCCTGTTCTACTTCCTTTGTCATTTTGCTTGCAGGAGAGAAGTAGGTGCGCGATCACCCCTTCCCCAAGGGTGAACTCCACAGAGACCGATTTTTCGGTTTCAACATAAGCGACTTCCCCAGACCCGGGGGAGGAGGAACCTTGTCGAGAGCTTGAACCGTAGAAGCAGTTGAGAGCCCGGTAATGTTCTTCTCTTAAGTAATTGCAGTGGAGGCAAGCTCGTGCATGAGGTGTCGAGCTGGCAACTTCGGTAGTAGGGATACCTCGATAATTTTGAATGGGGGTACTGCAACAAATAGTGTGAAATCAACTCAAGTACCAGAGAAATATAAAAAATGAGATGACGTTAGACAGCTCATCGGGAACTTGTGGGTGGGAACCGAGAGTAGCATGAGGACTCGCGTCACCCTGAGGGCGAGTACCCTATAATTCTTGGTGACTCGCATCATTTTGAAGATGAGTGTCTAGATCCGCCCGAATACTTCCATTACCTTAGTTAGGTTCAACTCGGCCTCCTGCGTCTTTCTCGAGAGCCAGATCACTCTGCGAGATCTGTGGTCAGTAAGGGAGAAGTGCTTCAAATAAATCACGAATGAGTAGGAGCACAAGAGTTCGTACCCCGTCAGAAGGGGTGAGCCCAAGGTCAAACTTAAGCGTCCTCAGGTCAAGACGAAGGGGCTCGCTCTTTGTCAGGACGCGCTTGACCTTCTTGGCCTTCATCATTCATCTTGCTAGCGAGCATGAGGTAGTGCTAGAAACCCATGACAAAAGTCCGACAATGGAGGATTTGTTCTTCTCTCACATAGTGGTGAGTCAGTTTTGAAATTCCTTAGAAAGAGACATTGTGTAGTGAAGGGAGGAAAGCCAGAGAAGGACAGAATAAAAAGGGAAGGATTGGTTTACAAGGTACCTCCCTACCTCTCCTGCTTCGATATATATATATATAGCATATTGGGGGCCCGCCAAAAGATTCCCTCTAATTTAGTCAGCACTCGCCAAATACTTGGGATTGGAATTTCTTTTTGAGCTTGAGGCAAGCTCGAAAAGAGCATGGATTGTGTACAACCCCGTATTTGTCGAATGGAGCCCTTTGAAGAGATCAGCCAGGTAAGGCATGCTCAGCCCAGACAAGTTAGAGCAGCGAGTGGAGGGGATACCTCCTCACTTTCCCCACGTGAGTAGGGTTGAGAAGTCACTTAGGGCGCACTCGCTCCATGCTCCAAGACAGTGGTTGGTGAGTATTGTGAGCTGGTTTACTTTCGGTCAAGGATTAGGGGGAGTGGTGTAAAATCTTTCTCTCAAAAAGACCAGAGAGCAGATTTTATGCCCAGTGTAACCATCCAGTGGTGATACCATTGAACAAGGAAACTATCACCACATGACGCTTACCCTAGCGGCTAAATATCACAAACTGCATCATAGTATAATTAAGAGTACACATGTATAGTGGAAGTCTAAATAGTAAGTAGAACCAACATAAGTAAACCCAGTCATCATAGATATATGCATATCAAATCCTAGAGATACCAAAAGTCTAAATATGAGGGCTACAAAAACATTTGCCCCAAAATAAAGACAACGTCAGTCTAGAACAATAATATCCACACCACTCATGGTCACTACATCATCAGATAAGTTAGTAGAAGAGTCTGGTAATAGTGGTGGACTGGTGTAGTCTGAATAACTCTCCTTCTACCTTGGTACGGATTAAACCTCAATGAAGGCACCCACAACTGGATTGTTAGATCATGCGCTTGTTGTGTTTAATTTTTAAAATATTAGCCATTGACAAATAAGAAACATCCTCCCGCCCCTCGGTGTACGTCAGGGCACAATGCATGTAGGGTCAAACAACTTTTAAATTACAAAATCACATGATTAAGTTATTTGAAAGTGAGAGTAAGATCTATCTCAACTCTAGAGGGGGGGTGAATAGAGTTTATTTAAATTAATTTCATAGTTTTGAAATAATCAGCACATATAAAATTCAGTTTATAGTATAGTGTAGAGTGCTAGTAAAGAGTTAAAAACAAAGAAGTAAAGAGCACAGCACACATCAAATCAATCACACAAAGAAGCAAGAAGACACAAGGAAATATAGTGGTTCCCCAAAAACCTGGGTACATCCACTCTTCTACTACCCTTGGTAGGAATCCACTCAAGATGAGTTGATCAGGTGTCCTGACACCAATGAGCTTTTGATAAGGTGCTCAAAAACCAAAATTGGATTTTTTGATAAGGTGTCTTGCCACCACTAAGTTTTGACAAGGCTCTCAAAACTAGACAGAACTTTTGAAGGGAGTTCAAGAACCCTTTTATAGCAGAAAAAGAAAAGATAAAGAGGTGAAGTTGTCTTCTCTGTTCTCAAATCAAATGAGAGAAAACTAGTGGATCTTTTGTTGTCAAAGCTCCCCCTGAGATGTAGACAGGTTCAGGAATGGAAGCTTTGCTCTAGGGTGATAGGTCTTCAGAAGTTTAGATCTCCAACAAAAGATTGTTTCAGCAAAAGGCTGAAAGATGAGGTGTCTGGAGTTCTTGAGATGAAGCTGTGATCACTTTTCTGTAAGCAAAAAGATTGTTATTCTGATTCTTCAGAATTGATCACTTGTTATCTGTCACAGCTTAATTCTCTTGTTGTTGTGCTCTCTGTGTATTCTATTGTATATTCTATCTGACTGAAGATAAAAAGGAAGATCTGATTCTCTGGAAAAAAAATTCTTGTCAAAGATAGCCGTTGGCAGTCATAAATGTCTTCCATAAAAAGTCTTGTCTTCTAGAGGAAGGTCAAATAAAACATTCCCTGAATAATTCCTTGAAACTTGCTCCAGAATAAAGACAAACGACTGGCAGATCTCCTTGATATAAATGCTGAGAGAATTCAAAAACATTCCAAAGACTGGCAGCATTTGAATCCTTAGAATCGTTGATCTTTTCCAAAAATCGTCGATCTGAGCTCTACGATCATCGAACTGAGGTCAGAGATGAAAAAGATCAAACAGACAGAAAACGTCGAACTGAGCTCGAAGAACATCGAACCGAGCTCAGCGACCTGAAGAATAAGAGAAGAGAGATCGTCGACCTGAGCTAGAAGATCGTCGACAGGAGTTCGACGTCTAAGCAAAACTGGCTGAAGGCAAATCGTCGATCTGAGCTCGAAGATCGTCGACCGGAGTTCGACGATTTATCGAAGTTGAGCTCAGTGAGCATCGAACCGAGTTCGACGTTTCGTCGACCGGAGCTCGACGAAAATTGCCTTAGACTTGGCTCTATATCCTTGATCTTGGAATGGTCCTGGGGGCAGCTTCAAACCTAAGTTCTAAGCCCTAGACTCATTCTAATGTTGACCTTTACAACTATACAACTAGGTCAACCTGGTTTCCTAAGACAAACATAGTGATCCTTACCCAAATTAGTAATAGGGTGTTCCAACAATCTCCCCCTATTTGGGTTAGGATTACTATTTACAGACAGAATTAGGAAATAAATAAGCATACATTCAAAACAGAAGCTAAATCAACAATGCAGTAAGAAAGATATAGCAACAATGCAGATCACAGATAAAAAGTCAGCAAATATCCAGAGGAGGATGATTGTTCAGCTTACACAATTCACTTCTTCTCAGTTCCCTTTTTAAACATAATTTCTCTGTTGGGATTGAGGGCTTCTTTCTTGGATCTTCTATCATCTTCTGCACCTAAGGAAGTTTGAGATCTGGGCCTTGGAACTACAGCCTCAGGGTGCAGCTTCATATAATCTTCTGGATTAAAGAATTTTCTTGATGCATATCTCTCCAGTTCTTTCTTTCTCTGATCTGATAGAGTTGTTATGTTGGAAGTGTCCTTGCCTTGCTCTCTGGCCTTTTTCATTTGATCAAGAGCAGCCAACTCTTTCATTCTAGCTGTCCAGGACAAGGGGTTATTCTCAGGATGCTCAAATGGAACAGGAGGTTCATATCTGTTGATGGATTCAGAATCAGTAGGAGGAGTCCTGGAGACAACTGTATCTTTTAGCTTATAAGGGAAAGGACCTGAAGTAGAATCAGTATGGCCTTGTCCTTCCCTTTGTTGAAATCTGTGCCCTCTCTGGCTTCTTCTATATTGACCCCTTCTAGATTGATATCCCCTTTGATGTTGCCCCCTTTTATAGTATCTCTGATAAGATTGGGAGGAGCTTTGTCTGGAAGTTGGAGCTTGAGAGGCTGAGCCTGAACCAGAATCTGGAGGAGGAGGAGGAGGAGGAGGCTAATACTGAGAGGATCCTTTTTCATACTTATCCAGCTTCCTTCTCTTCTTCATAGCCTTTAATTGGTTCTTGGAATACTGCATCCAAGGCTCAGATATGGGGAAGTTATGCAGAATATAGTAGGGAATGTCATTAGAATCCTTTGCCTGAGCTGGGGGGACTGTCATCATGGCCTTGCTTCTGGCCTTCCTCTTCTTGGCAATAGTATTTGCAGAGTCATCTGATTCAGTTTGAAATTGATCACTCTCTGAACTTTGAGATCTGTCATACAAATCATCAATGCTTTTTATGTATTTCTCTTGTAACTTCAACTAATCATGAGTCAGGTCAGGAGCAGCAGCAGCAGAAATTTGAGCAGAATGAACTTTTGAAGCAGAAACAACATCAGGAGATGGAGCAGAAACAGCAGCAGCAATAGGAGCAGAAACAACAGCAGGTGCAGGTTCTTCCAGGTAAGAAGCAAGTTCTTCAGTAGCAGATGTATCTTCAATTACAGGAATCATTTCAGTATCTTCAGTAACAGCAGTAGCAGCTTCATCAACAAGAGGCACAATGGCCTTAGTAGCAGCATCAGAGATGGAAACATAAACATCCACAGCCTTCCAGGAATTTACATATGCTTCAATTTGGCTGGGATCACAGGCAGAAATAGGCACAATGGCCTTAGACAAGTCTTCAGTATGTGGAACTGGTAAAGATCTGAAGTAAACTGTATCAAACTCAGAGAGCAGGCTCTGGAGGTCCATTGCAAAAGCAGGAGCAGGAGCAAGAGCTGGAGCAGACTCAGGCACATCCACTACTTCAGAAGGCATCTCCCCCTGCCTGGATTCAGGGAGAACTGAATCAAGGAACCCAGAAGAGGTAATTGCCTGAGAGGGAATGAAGGAGGAGAGCTTGGAAGACAGCTCCTTGACATTGGTCAGGAGTGGAGCCAGAGTGGTCTCCAGTAATGAGGTTAGCTTAGGAGCTAGCAGCTCATATAACCTGTCTGCCAGGGCTGATAGATTTACATGCTCAAGAGGGGCTTGAGCAGAGGTAGGAGAGAAGGTTGTTGGAAGGATGTTGGCTGGAGCTGGTGGCATGGAGAATGTGGAGATAGGAGGTGTGGGAATGGATGGCTCTGAGAGTGGAATGGTGAAGATAGAGGTTGTTGAGATGGATCTAGATGAGGCAAGAGATGGGGTGAAGGATGGTTGAGAAAGAATTTCGTGGAGAAGTTGTTGATAAGAGGAAGTTGAGGGAAGCTCAGGAGGAGAGGAAGGAGAATCATCCATAAAAGAATCATCTACAAGAGAAAATGATGGTGAGGTGAAGATTGGATAAGAGAAAAGAGGATGGAATTCCTCTGAGGTAGATGCTGGAGGGGGTGAAACTAGTGAAGAAATGGTAATGGGGGAAGATACCAATACTGAGGTTTGAGAGAAGGTTGAGGTTGAGATTGGGATGGAGACAGCTGGAGGAGGAGAGGAAGGAACAGACAAGTCTTCTGCTGGGGCAGAAACCTAAGAGGGAGTGACTTGGGTAGTCCTGGTGCCTGAAGTCAGTGGTGCAGCAGCTCTGGTAGGGTTAACAATCTGCCTGTCCCATTTGCTGAAAAGGGCACAGGAGAGCCTCTTGGATGCATTAATGAACATCCCAGAAGAGGTTAGCAGCTCAGGGCATCTGGAATGCAGATAGACCCCTAGAATTCTCCCAAAACTGACAGCAGTCTTATTCAGCTTCTTCTTAATCAGGTTGAAGAAAATTGATCCCCAGTCTAGATGTTTCTTATCAAGCAGAGCTCCCATTAGACAAAATTGATATCTTGATATGGTGTCATGGGCTGAGTGCTTGGCCAGAAGCACTTTCCCAACTACATCAGCCAAAAATTGAAATTCTATCGACAGATTTTTCTTCAGCAGTTTGTTAGGGTTCACAGCATTGTGACCCATTCTATCAAGCATGGAGTCATATTCCTCTCCAGATAACTCTATGGAATCTTCTCCAGAACTAAGATGAAAAACTTCAGTTAAAAGAGCCGGGGACAATTGTACCTGAGTCCCTTTTATGAAGCCGACGACAGAGTTCTCATTCTCATCTGTCGCTGTATAACACCATTCTTTTATTTCTTCTGATGCAATCTTCATTCTGGTAGTCATTATTTGGGATAGCTGCTGTTCTCTGAATAGATTGAGAATGTCTTTGAAGCGCTGATCGCTTCCATCAAATGAGTTCATTTCGATATCAAACCCGCTGTCGAATTTCATTTTGGAAATCGCAGCACTGGAGCCAGCCATTTGTACCTGCAACAAAGAACCAAACACGACCAAGCGTAGAAGATTTGGAGGGAAAAAGAAGAAAGTTGCAGAGAGTATGAAAGCGCAAAGATGAACGACGGCCGAGGAAATGATTTTATATTAGGGTTCGACGGCGAAATGGAAAATTGTGGAGCTCGGTTCGACAGAACGTCGATCTCAGCTCGACGATTTGGGCTACAGAAGGAATCTGAAGAGACTTCAATATCGTCGATCTCCGTTCGACGATGTTGAAAAGCGTCGAGTTCCGCTCGACGACCTCTGAACAGAAAGAGAGGAAACCTGGAGCTAACAGAGGCGCTGAACTCAGATCGACGATTTCGGAGACGTCGATCTCTGGTCGACGTTTTTTAGAAAAACGTCGATCTACGTTCGACGATTTCTGGGAAAGCGTCGAGCGCAGTTCAGAGACAAAGCCTATTCCACAGACACAAAAAAGAACTGATTTTTTTAGCCTAGTCTTGGTGTGTTTTAACTTTTCAAAAATCTTGTAAATTAGTTTAGTCTTCCTCCATCTAACATGCCTAACTGATTTAGGAAGAAATTGTGCTTCTTTTCATCCAAGGGCTTGGTGAAAATATCTCCCCTTTGCAAATCAGTTGGGATATATTGAAGTTCTATTTTGTTTTTCTCTACATTATCCCTTAGAAAATGATGTCTAATCTCTATATGTTTTGTCCTACTATGGAGCACTAGTATTATCACAAAAAAATTTAGACTTCTCTATATTGTAGCCATAGTCTATGAGCTGATTTTGTATCCACAATATTTGTGAACAGCAACTGCCTGCAGCCATATATTCAGCTTCAGCAGTTGAGGTTGACACAAATGTTTGCTTCTTACAACACCAGGAGACAAGTCTGTCACCAAGGAACTGACAAGTTCCACTGGTGCTTTTCCTGTCTACTCTGCATCCAGCATAATCAGCATCTGAGAATCCAGTTATGTCAAATGCTGAGTCTTTTGGATACCAGAGTCCTAGATTTGGACAACTTTTTACATACCTAAGAATCCTCTTCACTAAAGTTAAGTGTGATTCTCTAGGGCTCACCTGGAATCTAGCACATATGCATGTAGCAAACATTATATCTGGTCTACTAGCTGTAAGGTAATAGAGAGCCAATCATTGCTCTATATATTGTCTGATCAACTGGTTTCCCATGTTCATCAGCATCCAATACAGCATTGGTAGGCATGGGTGTTTTCATATAAGATGCCTCAGACATACCAAATCTCTTAACCAATTCTTCAGCATACTTGGTTTGGGAAATAAATATGCCCTCAGCATGCTATTTTACTTGCAATCCTAAGAAGAAGGAGAGCTCACTCATGCTACTCATTTCAAATTTGGAATGCATCAGGTTGGAAAACCTTCTGCACAAGTTTGAATCAGTAGATCTAAATATGATATCATCTACATAAATTTGTACTAGTAGGGTATGGGACTTATGGGTTCTAATAAAAAGAGTTTGGTCTACTCTCCCCCTAACAAAATCATTTTCCAGAAGAAAGCATGCTAGGGTCTCATACCATGCTCTAGGAGCTTGCTTGAGACCATATAATGTTTTATGCAATTTGAAAACATAATCAGGGTGAGTTAGAGAGATAAAACCTGGAGGTTGTCTAACATAGACTTCCTCTTTGATGTCTCCATTGAGAAATGCACTCTTCACATCCATCTGGTAGATCTTGAATCCCTTGTGAGCAGCATAAGCTAGGAATATTCTAATGGCCTCTAACCTTGCAACTAGTGCAAAGGTCTGGTCATAGTCTATTCCTTCTTGTTGAGAATAGCCTTGAGCAACTAGCCTTGCCTTGTTTCTAACAATAACTCCTTGATCATCCAGCTTGTTTCTGAACACCCACTTTGTTCCAACAATGGAGTGATCCTTTGGCTTAGGCACTAGTTCCCAAACTTTATTCCTTTCAAATTGATGCAACTCCTCTTGCATTGCAATGATCCAGTGTGGATCTTGCTCTGCATCTTGAATGGATTGAGGCTCAACTTGAGATAGGAAGCAGGTGTGCATCAGGTTTTGGTTGACCTGATTTCTGGTTTGCACACCAGCTGAGATGTCTCCAATTACTTGGGTAATTGGATGATCTCTTGTTGTTACTAGATCAACAGGGGATGTTGATTGTTCACCAACCTGTGTTGTTGTTTCCTCTTGTGGAATAACAACTGGCACTTCAGGATGATTTTCTTCAAGAGGTTGAACTTCTTCTTCATCATCACTGCTCTCATTCTTTTGCAGAATAGGTTGAGAGGTTGTATCCTCTTCTTTAACCTGTAATCTGTCCATACTTTCTAAAATAGAGTGTACCTGCAAAGGTTCTATGGTAGAAGTAGACTTCTCCTTATAACACATGTTAGTCTCATCAAAAGTAACATGAACAGATTCTTCAATTTTACAGAAAGATTTATTATATACCCTATAGGCCTTGCTGATCATGGAGTATCCCAGAAACACTCCTTCATCAGCTTTAGCTTGAAATTTTGCTAAATACTTCTTGTCATTATTGTGAATATAACAAGTGCAGCCAAAAATTTTAAAATAATCTACTTTAGGTTTCTTCCCTTTGAGCAATTCATAGGGAGTCTTGCCCTTTAGTTTATGTATCAGGCTTCTATTTAGCATATAGTTGGAGGTGTTCACTGCCTCAGCCCAAAAAGATAGAGGTAGGTGAGCATCTGTCAACAATGTAGTAGCAGATTCAATTATGGTTCAATTTTTCCTTTCAGCTACCCCATTTTGCTGAGGAGTTCTAGGAGCTGAGAAAGTGTGCTTGATCCCTTCACTTTGATAGAACTCTTACATAAGAAGAGAATAAAACTTTGTCCCATGATCACTTCTGATCAGGGCAATGTGAGTGTTGAACTCAATCTGTATGCATTTGAGAAACTTTGTCAAACACTTAAAGTTATCAGACTTTTTCCTCAGAAAGAATACTCAAGTGAATCTAGAGAAGTCATCTACAATCACTAAAGCATAAGATTTCCCTCCTAAGCTTTGTACTGTAATGGGTCCAAAAAGGTCCATGTGTAGCAGATACAAAATCCTAGGTGAATCACTCTTATTAAGTGACTTAAAGCTATTTTTAGTTTGCTTGCCTAATTGACAAGCCTTGCAAAGTCCTTCCTTCTTGTAGGGGCCAGAAGGTAGTCCTCTAACAAGGTTGTCCTTGGATAGCCTAGCAATGGTTCTAAGGTTTAGATGTCCTAATCTCTTATGCCATAAAACATTTGGCTTAGATATGGAATTGAATAAACAGATATCTACTTTAGATGAAAGAAAATCTACTAAGTAAATGTTACCTGTCCTTTTACCTGTTAACACAGTTGTGTTATCCTCTGACTTGATCTTGTACAGGGATTTGTTGAAAGTCACCTTGTATCCTTCATCACATAGTTGACTGATACTTATCAGATTGTGCTTCAGTCCTTCTACATATGCCACCTTCTTGAAAGTGACTGAGCCTATCTGAGCAGCACCATATCCTTTGGTTTGGCCAAAATTTGAATCACCAAAAATCACTTTGGGTCCAAGTTTGGTTATGAAGGATGATAGGTTCTCCCTGTTCCCTGTCATGTGCTTTGAGCACCCACTATCCAGATACCATTGTTGGTTAGATACTGGATAGGTCTTCACCTGCACATGAACAGCTTATTTGTTTTTGACCCAGTTAACCTTGGGCCTAGGTTGATATCCTTTGAATTCAGAAATGAAAGACATCCCAGGTTGACTCTTATAGCCTTCAGGATGGTATCTCCTAGGAGGTACTATCCATTCAGTATAGGGGTTAAAGCCTTGGGATGTGGGACTTCTGGGATTTAATCTAGATGTGCCATTGAAGGAATGTTCACAGACCTGATCTCTGTTCGACGATCGTCGAGCTGAGGTCGACGATCTTGGGTCAGATCGTCGATCTCTGTTCGAAGATCGATTATTCTGGAGTTCAGAGTTTGGATATCGTCGAGCTGAGGTCGACGATCTTGGGTTAGATCGTCGAGCTCTGTTCGACGATCGTCGAGCTCTGCTCGACGCAATCTGTTGAACTGAAATTTTCTTTGGCAGATCTGCATTCTTCCTAGCTACCTCCACTACTCCCTTCCCTTTGTCAGAGACAAATTTGATTGGAGTTGTTAATATTGTAGGTTGGCTGGATGAAGCACCCAAGCCCAGTGTACTATTAAGTCTAGAGTTCACTGTGCTTGTAATGTCCATCAGTCTGATACTTCTCCCATTTAGGGATTCTTCAAACTTTTTGGCTTTTGATAGTTCACTTTTCAGTGAAGCTATCTCTTCCCTACAACATTCCAACTCCTTAGAGAGTTTGAGGTTCTCTGATTTTATAGTGCTATACTCAGATAGTTGTTTTCTGAGGGAAGTGATTTCCTTCTCAGACTCCAACAGATCTAGGCATAGTACCTTAAACTCATGTTTAAAATCCTCAGAACTGAAATCAAATGAATTGATTACTTGATTTTCTTCTAGTTGAGCTTTTGAATCTGATTCTGACTCTTCTGCTTCTGAGTCTATTTGAGAGGCATTGATAGCCATCATGCAGAATTCCTTTTCATCAGCATCATTCTCATCATCACTGGAGCTGGATGAGGCTTCAGAGTCCTCTTCAGTCTCACTCCATGTCTCAGCAACAAATCCCTTCCTTGTATGCTTATTCTTGTTGAAGGAGGGTTTGTCTGAGCTGTTCTTTCTGAAGTCTTTTTCCTTTCTTCTTTCTCTTCTATCTTTCTTGTCCTTGTTCTTATTTTCTGGACAGTCAGGCACAATATAGTCTGGTTTCTTGCAACCAAAACATATGATTTCTTTATTGTTATTTGAATTATCATACCTTGGTTTATCATGACCCTTGTATGATCTCTTTCTGAAGTCTTTTCTGGCCATCTTGTAGAATCTTTTGGCCAGTAGACTTAGGAGCTCATCATTTCCTGTAGCTTTATCTTCAGGCTCCTCTTCTGCAGCTTTGAAGGCTATGGTCTTTTCTTTCCTTGTGACTGGAAAAGTAACCTTTTGTTCTTCTTCTCTATTTTTAATGAGCAGCTCATAGGATTTGAGCTTGCCCAGGAGAGCTTCAGTGGTAATCTCATTTAGACTTCTGGCATCTTTGATTGGCCAGATTCTTGAATCCCAAGTGCTGGGGAAGCACATTAGGATTTTGTCATTCAGCTCAGTCAATGAGATTTCTTTATCCAAAGTCTTTAACTCATTGACAATCAGACTTAGTCTATTGTACATGTCAGCCACTGATTCAGCTTCTCCCTTTTTGAAGTTCTCATATTGGCTTATCAGATGGAATCTCCTGTCTTTCGTTTCATCAGCAGACCCTGAGACAATTTCAGAGAGCTTGTCCCAAATTCCTTTGGCTGAGTTGCAGTCAGCTACCTTCTGAAATATCTCATCAGACATTGTCTGAGCTAAGATGTTCATGGCCTTTGCATCTGCAGTTTTCCATTTCTTTATGTCTGCATCTGTTCCTGAGGGAGGTGGAACAGTACTTGTGCTTGTGGTCTCTGGAGGTGTTGGGCACACTATCAAAACAGAATTAAATATATCCTCATCAATAGAATTCATATAAAGTTTAATCATTGCCTTCCAGAGTGCAAACTTGGAAAGGTTGCACACTGGAGGTCTGGTGCTTGCATAATCTTTATTCTATGCCATGTCTATTTAAATAGATAGATATAGTGAAAATAACCCTCTTAAGAGATTGATCTTATCAAGGATCTTTTGGTTCAGGTGTTAGCCTGTATGAGCAACCAACCTCCCTTTAATACCAATTGAAAGTGAAAGTAAGATCTATCTCAATTCTAGAGGGGGGTGAATAGAGTTTATTTAAATTAATTTCACAGTTTTGAAATAATCAGCACATATAAAATTCAGTTTATAGTATAGTGTAGAGTGCTAGTAAAGAGTTAAAAACAAAGAAGTAAAGAGCACAGCACACAGCAAATCAATCACACAAACAAGCCAGAAGACACAAGGAAATATAGTGGTTCCCCAAAAACCTGGGTACATCCACTCTTCTACCACCCTTGGTAGGAATCCACTCAGGATGAGTTGATCAGGTGTCCTGACACCAATGAGCTTTTGATAAGGTGCTCAAAAACCAAAACTGGATTTTTTGATAAGGTGTCTTGCCACCATTGAGTTTTGACAAGGCTCTCAGAACCAGACAGAACTTTTGAAGGGAGTTCAAGAACCCTTTTACAGTAAAAAAAGAAAAGATAAAGAGGTGAAGTTGTCTTCTCTGTTCTCAAATCAAATGAGAGAAAACTAGTGGATCTTTTGTTGTCAAAGCTCCCCCTGAGATGTAGATAGGTTCAGGAATGGAAGCTTTGCTCTAGGGTGATAGGTCTTCAGAAGTTTAGATTTCCAACAAAAGATTGTTTCAGCAAAAGGCTGAAAGATGAGGTGTCTGGAGTTCTTGAGATGAAGCTGTGATCACTTTTCTGTAAGCAAAAAGATTGTTATTTTGATTCTTCAGAATTGATCACTTGTTATCTGTCACAGCTTAATTCTCTTGTTGTTGTGCTCTCTGTGTATTCTATTGTATATTCTATCTGACTGAAGATAAAAAGGAAGATCTGATTCTCTGAAAAAAAAATTCTTGTCAAAGATAGCCGTTGGCAGTCATAAATGTCTTCCATAAAAAGTCTTGTCTTCTAGAGGAAGGTCCAATAAAACATTCCCTGAATAATTCCTTAAAACTTGCTCCAGAATAAAGACAAACGGCTGGCAGATCTCCTTGACATAAATGCTGAGAGAATTCAAAAACATTCCAAAGACTGGCAGCATTTGAATCCTTAGAATCGTTGATCTTTCCCAAAAATCGTCGATCTGAGCTCTACGATCACCGAACTGAGCTCAGAGATGAAAAAGATCAAACAGACAGAAAACGTCGAACTGAGCTCGAAGAACGTCGAACCGAGCTCAGCAACCTGAAGAATAAGAGAAGAGAGATCGTCGACCTGAGCTAGAAGATCGTCGACAGGAGTTCGACGACTAAGCAAAACTGGCTGAAGGCAAATCGTCGATCTGAGCTCGAAGATCGTCGACCGGAGTTCGACGATTTATCGAAGTTGAGCTCAGAGAGCGTCGAACCGAGTTCGACGTTTCGTCGACCGGAGCTCGACGAAAATTGCCTTAGACTTGGCTCTATATCCTTGATCTTGGAATGGTCCTGGGGGCAGCTTCAAACCTAAGTTCTAAGCCCTAGACTCATTCTAATGTTGACCTTTACAACTATACAACTAGGTCAACATGGTTTCCTAAGACAAACATAGTGATCCTTACCCAAATTAGTAATAGGGTGTTCCAACAATCTCCCCCTATTTGGGTTAGGATTACTATTTACAGACAGAATTAGGAAATAAATAAGCATACATTCAAAACAGAAGCTAAATCAACAATGCAGTAAGAAAGATATAGCAGCAATGCAGATCACAGATAAAAAGTCAGCAAATATCCAGAGGAGGATGATTGTTCAGCTTACACAATTCACTTCTTCTCAGTTCCCTTTTTAAACATAATTTCTCTGTTGGGATTGAGGGCTTCTTTCTTGGATCTTCTATCATCTTCTGCACCTAAGGAAGTTTGAGATCTGGGCCTTGGAACTACAGCTCAGGGTGCAGCTTCATATAATCTTCTGGATTAAAGAATTTTCTTGATGCATATCTCTCCAGTTCTTTCTTTCTCTGATCTGATAGAGTTGTTATGTTGGAAGTGTCTTTGCCTTGCTCTCTGGCCTTTTTCATTTGATCAAGAGCAGCCAACTCTTTCATTCTAGCTGTCCAGGACAAGGGGTTATTCTCAGGATCCTCAAATGGAACAGGAGGTTCATATCTGTTGATGGATTCAGAATCAGTAGGAGGAGTCCTGGAGACAACTGTATCTTTTAGCTTATAAGGGAAAGGACCTGAAGTAGAATCAGTATGGCCTTGTCCTTCCCTTTGTTGAAATCTGTGCCCTCTCTGGCTTCCTCTATATTGACCCCTTCTAGATTGATATCCCCTTTGATGTTGCCCCCTTTTATAGTATCTCTGATAAGACTGGGAGGAGCTTTGTCTGGAAGCTGGAGCTTGAGAGGCTGAGCCTGAACCAGAATCTGGAGGAGGAGGAGGAGGCTGATACTGAGAGGATCCTTTTTCATACTTATCCAGCTTCCTTCTCTTCTTCATAGCCTTTAATTGGTTCTTGGAATACTGCATCCAAGGCTCAGATATGGGGCAGTTATGCAGAATATAGTAGGGAATGTCATTAGAATCCTTTGCCTGAGCTGGGGGGACTGTCATCATGGCCTTGCTTCTGGCCTTCCTCTTCTTGGCAATAGTATTTGCAGAGTCATCTGATTCAGTTTGAAATTGATCACTCTCTGAACTTTGAGATCTGTCATACAAATCATCAATGCTTTTTATGTATTTCTCTTGTAACTTCAACTGAACAGGAGTCAGGGCAGGAGCAGCAGCAGCAGAAATTTGAGCAGAATGAACTTTGAAGCAGAAATAACATCAGGAGATGGAGCAAAAATAGCAGCAGCAATAGGAGCAGAAACAACAGCAGGTGCAGGTTCTTCCAGGTAAGAAGCAAGTTCTTCAGCAGCAGATGTATCTTCAATTACAGGAATCATTTCAGTATCTTCAGTAACAGCAGCAGCAGCTTCATCAATAAGAGGCACAATGGCCTTAGTAGCAGCATCAGAGATGGAAACATAAACATCCACAGCCTTCCAGGAATTTATATATGCTTCAATTTGGCTGGGATCACAGACAGAAATAGGCACAATGGCCTTAGACAAGTCTTCAGTATGTGGAACTGGCAAAGATCTGAAGTAAACTGTATCAAACTCAGAGAGCAGGCTCTGGAGGTCCATTGCAAAAGCAGGAGCAGGAGCAAGAGCTAGAGCAGACTCAGGCACATCCACTACTTCAGAAGGCATCTCCCCCTGCCTGGATTCAGGGAGAACTGAATCAAGGCACCCAGAAGAGGTAATTGCCTGAGAGGGAATGAAGGAGGAGAGCTTGGAAGACAGCTCCTTGACATGGGTCAGGAGTGGAGCCAAAGTGGTCTCCAGTAATGAGGTTAGCTTAGGAGCTAGCAGCTCATATAACCTGTCTGTCAGGGCTGATAGATTTACATGCTCAAGAGGGGCTTGAGCAGAGGTAGGAGAGAAGGTTGTTGGAAGGATGTTGGCTGGAGCTGGTGGCATGGAGAATGTGGAGATAGGAGGTGTGGGAATGGATGGCTCTGAGAGTGGAATGGTGAAGATAGAGGTTGTTGAGATGGAGCTAGATGAGGCAAGAGATGGGGTGAAGGATGGTTGAGAAAGAATTTCGTGGAGAAGTTGTTGATAAGAGGAAGTTGAGGGAAGCTCGGGAGGAGAGGAAGGAGAATCATCCATAAAAGAATCATCTACAAGAGAAAATGATGGTGAGGTGAAGATTGGATAAGAGAAAAGAGGATGGAATTCCTCTGAGGTAGATGCTGGAGGGGGTGAAACTGGTGAAGAAATGGTAATGGGGGAAGATACCAATACTGAGGTTTGAGAGAAGGTTGAGGTTGAGATTGGGATGGAGACAGCTGGAGGAGGAGAGGAAGGAACAGACAAGTCTTCTGCTGGGGCAGAAACCTGAGAGGGAGTGACTTGGGTAGTCCTGGTGCCTGAAGTCAGTGGTGCAGCAGCTCTGGTAGGGTTAACAATCTGCCTGTCCCATTTGCTGAAAAGGGCACAGGAGAGCCTCTTGGATGCATTAATGAACATCCCAGAAGAGGTTAGCAGCTCAGGGCATCTGGAATGCAGATAGACCCCTAGAATTCTCCCAAAACTGACAGCAGTCTTATTCAGCTTCTTCTTAATCAGGTTGAAGAAAATTGATCCCCAGTCTAGATGTTTCTTATCAAGCAGAGCTCCCATTAGACAAAATTGATATCTAGATATGGTATCATGGGCTGAGTGCTTGGCCAGAAGCACTTTCCCAACTACATCAGCCAAAAATTGAAATTCTATCGACAGATTTTTCTTCAGCAGTTTGTTAGGGTTCACAGCATTATGACCCATTCTATCAAGCATGGAGTCATATTCCTCTCTAGATAACTCTATGGAATCTTCTCCAGAACTAAGATGAAAAACTTCAGTTAAAAGAGTCGGGGACAATTGTACCTGAGTCCCTTTTATGAAGCCGACGACAGAGTTCTCATTCTCATCTGTCGCTGTATAACACCATTCTTTTATTTCTTCTGATGCAATCTTCATTCTGGTAGTCATTATTTGGGATAGCTGCTGTTCTCTGAATAGATTGAGAATGTCTTTGAAGCACTGATCGCTTCCATCAAATGAGTTCATTTCGATATCAAACCCGGTGTCGAATTTCATTTTGGAAATCGCAGCACTGGAGCCAGCCATTTGTACCTGCAACAAAGAACCAAACACGACCAGGCGTAGAAGATTTGGAGGGAAAAAGAAGAAAGTTGCAGAGAGTATGAAAGCGCAAAGATGAACGACGGCCGAGGAAATGATTTTATATTAGGGTTCGACGGTGAAATGGAAAATCATGGAGCTCGGTTCAACAGAACGTCGATCTCAGCTCGACGATTTGGGCTACAGAAGGAATCTGAAGAGACTTCAATATCGTCGATCTCCGTTCGACGATGTTGAAAAGCGTCGAGTTCCGCTCGACGACCTCTGAACAGAAAGAGAGGAAACCTGGAGCTAACGGAGGCGCTGAACTCAGATCGACGATTTCGGAGACGTCGATCTCTGGTCGACGTTTTTTAGAAAAACGTCGATCTACGTTCGACGATTTCTGGGAAAGCGTCGAGCGCAGTTCAGAGACAAAGCCTATTCTACAGACACAAAAAGAACTGATTTTTTTAGCCTAGTCTTGGTGTGTTTTAACTTTTCAAAAATCTTGTAAATTAGTTTAGGCTTCCTCCATCTAACATGCCTAACTGATTTAGGAAGAAATTGTGCTTCTTTTCATCCAAGGGCTTGGTGAAAATATCTCCCCTTTGCAAATCAGTTGGGATATATTGAAGTTCTATTTTGTTTTTCTCTACATTATCCCTTAGAAAATGATGTCTAATCTCTATATGTTTTGTCCTACTATGGAGGACTGGATTTTGTGCTATAGAGATAGCACTAGTATTATCACAAAAAAATTTAGACTTCTCTATGTTGTAGCCATAGTCTATGAGCTGATTTTGTATCCACAATATTTGTGAACAGCAACTGCCTGCAGCCATATATTCAGCTTCATCAGTTGAGGTTGACACAGATGTTTGCTTCTTACAACACAAGGAGACAAGTCTGTCACCAAGGAACTGACAAGTTCCACTGGTGCTTTTCCTGTCTACTCTGCATCCAGCATAATCAGCATCTGAGAATCCAGTTATGTCAAATGCTGAGTCTTTTGGATACCAGAGTCCTAGATTTGGACAACTTTTTATATACCTAAGAATCCTCTTCACTAAAGTTAAGTGTGATTCTCTAGGGCTCACCTGGAATCTAGCACATATGCATGTAGCAAACATTATATCTGGTCTACTAGCTGTAAGGTACAATAGAGAGCCAATCATTACTCTATATATTGTCTGATCAACTGGTTTCCCATGTTCATCAGCATCCAATACAGTATTGGTAGGCATGGGTGTTTTCATACAAGATGCCTCAGACATACCAAATCTCTTAACCAATTCTTTAGCATACTTGGTTTGGGAAATAAATATGCCCTCAGCATGCTGTTTTACTTGCAATCCTAAGAAGAAGGAGAGCTCACCCATGCTACTCATTTCAAATTTGGAATGCATCAGGTTGGAAAACCTTCTGCACAAGTTTGAATCAGTAGATCCAAATATGATATCATCTACATAAATTTGTACTAGTAGGGTATGGGACTTATGGGTTCTAATAAAAAGAGTTTGGTCTACTCTCCCCCTAACAAAATCATTTTCCAGAAGAAAGCATGCTAGGGTCTCATACCATGCTCTAGGAGCTTGCTTGAGACCATATAATGCTTTATGCAATTTGAAAACATAATCAGGGTGAGTTAGAGAGATAAAACCTGGAGGTTGTCTAACATAGACTTCCTCTTTGATGTCCCCATTGAGAAATGCACTCTTCACATCCATCTGGTAGACCTTGAATCCCTTGTGAGCAGCATAAGCTAGGAATATTCTAATGGCCTCTAACCTTGCAACTGGTGCAAAGGTCTAGTCATAGTCTATTCCTTCTTGTTGAGAATAGCCTTGAGCAACTAGCCTTGCCTTGTTTCTGACAATAACTCCTTGATCATCCAGCTTGTTTCTGAACACCCACTTTGTTCCAATAATGGAGTGATCCTTTGGCTTAGGCACTAGTTCCCAAACTTTATTCCTTTCAAATTGATGCAACTCCTCTTACATTGCAATGATCCAGTGTGGATCTTGCTCTACATCTTGAATGGACTGAGGCTCAACTTGAGATAGGAAGCAGGTGTGCATCAGGTTTTGGTTGACCTGATTTCTGGTTTGCACACCAGCTGAGATGTCTCCAATTACTTGGGTAATTGGATGATCTCTTGTTGTTACTAGATCAACAGGGGATGTTGATTGTTCACCAACCTGTGTTGTTGTTTCCTCTTGTGGAATAACAACTGGCTCTTCAAGATGATTTTCTTCAAGAGGTTGAACTTCTTCTTCATCATCACTGCTCTCATTCTTTTGCAGAATAAGTTGAGAGGTTGTATCCTCTTCTTTAACCTGTAATCTGTCCATACTTTCTGAAATATAGTGTACCTGCAAAGGTTCTATGGTAGAAGTAGACTTCTCCTTATAACACATGTTAGTCTCATCAAAAGTAACATGAACAGATTCTTCAATTTTACAGGAAGATTTATTATATACCCTATAGGCCTTGCTGATCATGGAGTATCCCAGAAACACTCCTTCATCAGCTTTAGCTTGAAATTTTGCTAAATACTTCTTGTCATTATTGTGAATATAACAAGTGCAGCCAAAAACTTTAAAATAATCTACTTTAGGTTTCTTCCCTTTGAGCAATTCATAGGGAGTCTTGCCCTTTAGTTTATGTATCAGGCTTCTATTTAGCACATAGTTGGAGGTGTTCACTGCCTCAGCCCAAAAAGATAGAGGTAGGTGAGCATCTGTCAACAATGTAGTAGCAGATTCAATTATGGTTCTATTTTTCCTTTCAGCTACCCCATTTTGTTGAGGAGTTCTAGGAGCTGAGAAAGTGTGCTTGATCCCTTCACTTTGATAGAACTCTTGCATAAGAAGAGAATAAAACTCTGTCCCATGATCACTTCTGATCAGGGCAATGTGAGTGTTGAACTCAATCTGTATGCATTTGAGAAACTCTGTCAAACACTTAAAGTTATCAGACTTCTTCCTCAGAAAGAATACTCAAGTGAATCTAGAGAAGTCATCTACAATCACTAAAGCATAAGATTTCCCTCCTAAGCTTTGTACTGTAATGGGTCCAAAAAGGTCCATGTGTAGCAGATACAAAATCCTAGGTGAATCACTCTTATTAAGTGACTTAAAGCTATTTTTAGTTTGCTTGCCTAATTGACAAGCCTTGCAAAGTCCTTCCTTCTTGTAGGGACCAGAAGGTAGTCCTCTAACAAGGTTGTCCTTGGATAGCCTAGCAATGGTTCTAAGGTTTAGATGTCCTAATCTCTTATGCCATAAAACATTTGGCTTAGATATGGAATTGAATAAACAGATATCTACTTTAGATGAAAGAAAATCTACTAAGTAAATGTTACCTGTCCTTTTACCTGTTAACACAGTTGTGTTATCCTCTGACTTGATCTTGTACAGGGATTTGTTGAAAGTCACCGTGTATCCTTCATCACATAGCTGACTGATACTTATCAGATTGTGCTTCAGTCCTTCTACATATGCCACCTTCTTGAAAGTGACTGAGCCTATCTGAGCAGCACCATATCCTTTGGTTTGTCCAAAATTTGTATCACCAAAAATCACTTTGGGTCCAAGTTTGGTTATGAAGGATGATAGGTTCTCCCTGTTCCCTGTCATGTGCTTTGAGCACCCACTATCCAGATACCATTGTTGGTTAGATACTGGATAGGTCTTCACCTGCACATGAACAGCTTATTTGTTTTTGACCCAGTTAACCTTGGGCCTAGGTTGATATCCTTTGAATTCAGAAATGAAAGACATCCCAGGTTGACTCTTATAGCCTTCAGGATGGTATCTCCTAGGAGGTACTATCCATTCAGTATAGGGGTTAAAGCCTTGGGATGTGGGACTTCTGGGATTTAATCTAGATGTGTCATTGAAGGAATGTTCACAGACCTGATCTCTGTTCGACGATCGTCGAGCTGAGGTCGACGATCTTGGGTCAGATCGTCGATCTCTGTTCGAAGATCGATTATTCTGGAGTTCAGAGTTTGGATATCGTCGAGCTGAGGTCGACGATCTTGGGTTAGATCGTCGAGCTCTGTTCGACGATCGTCGAGCTCTGCTCGACGCAATCTGTTGAACTGAAATTTTCTTTGACAGATCTGCATTCTTCCTAGCTACCTCCACTACTCCCTTCCCTTTGTCAGAGACAAATTTGATTGGAGTTGTTAATATTGTAGGTTGGCTGGATGAAGCACCCAAGCCCAGTGTACTATTAAGTCTAGAGTTCACTGTGCTTGTAATGTCCATCAGTGTGATACTTCTCCCATTTAGGGATTCTTCAAACTTTTTGGCTTTTGATAGTTCACTTTTCAGTGAAGCTATCTCTTCCCTACAGCATTCCAACTCCTCAGAGAGTTTGAGGTTCTCTGATTTTATAGTGCTATACTCAGATAGTTGTTTTCTGAGGGAACTGATTTCCTTCTCAGACTCCAACAGATCTAGGCATAATACCTTAAACTCATGTTTAAAATCCTCGGAACTGAAATCAAATGAATTGATTACCTGATTTTCTTCTAGTTGAGCTTTTGAATCTGATTCTGACTCTTCTACTTCTGAGTCTATTTGAGAGTCATTGATAGCCATCATGCAGAATTCCTTTTCATCAGCATCATCCTCATCATCACTGGAGCTGGATGAGGCTTCAGAGTCCTCTTCAGTCTCACTCCATGTCTCAGCAATAAATCCCTTCCTTGTATGTTTGTTCTTGCTGAAGGAGGGTCTGTCTGAGCTGTTCTTTCTGAAGTCTTTTTCCTTTCTTCTTTCTCTTCTATCTTTCTTGTCCTTGTTCTTATTTTCTGGACAGCCAGGCACAATATGGCCTGGTTTCCTGCAACCAAAACATATGATTTCTTTATTGTTATTTGATTTATCATACCTTGGTTTATCATGACCCTTGTATGATCTCTTTCTGAAGTCTTTTCTGTCCATCTTGTAGAATCTTTTGGCCAGTAGACTTAGGAGCTCATCATTTCCTGTAGCTTTATCTTCAGGCTCCTCTTCTGCAGCTTTGAAGGCTATGGTCTTTTCTTTCCTTGTGACTGGAGAAGTAGCCTTTTGTTCTTCTTCTCTATTTTTAATGAGCAGCTCATAGGATTTGAGCTTGCCCAGGAGAGCTTCAGTGGTAATCTCATTTAGACTTCTGGCATCTTTGATTGGCCAGATTCTTGAATCCCAAGTGCTGGGGAAGCACATTAGGATTTTGTCATTCAGCTCAGTCAATGAGATTTTTTTATCCAAAGTCTTTAACTCATTGACAATCAGACTTAGTCTATTGTACATGTCAGCCACTGATTCAGCTTCTCCCTTTTTGAAGTTCTCATATTGGCTTATCAGATGGAATCTCCTGTCTTTCCTTTCATCAGCAGACCCTGAGACAATTTCAGAGAGCTTGTCCCAAATTCCTTTGGCTGAGTTGCAGTCAGCTACCTTCTGAAATATCTCATCAGACATTGTCTGAGCTAAGATGTTCATGGCCTTTGCATCTGCAGTTTTCCATTTCTTTATGTCTGCATCTGTTCCTGAGGGAGGTGGAACAGTACTTGTGCTTGTGGTCTCTGGATGTGTTGGGCACACTGTCAAAACAGAATTAAATATATCCTCATCAATAGAATTCATATAAAGTTTAATCATTGCCTTCCAGAGTGCAAACTTGGAAAGGTTGCACACTGGAGGTCTGGTGCTTGCATAATCTTTGTTCTGTGCCATGTCTATTTAAATAGATAGATATAGTGAAAATAACCCTCTTAAGAGATTGATCTTATCAAGGATCTTTTGGTTCAGGTGTTAGCATGTATGAGCAACCAACCTCCCTCTAATACCAATTGAAAGTGAGAGTAAGATCTATCTCAACTCTAGAGGGGGGGGGGGGGTGAATAGATTTTATTTAAATTAATTTCACAGTTTTGAAATAATCAGCACATATAAAATTCAGTTTATAGTATAGTGTAGAGTGCTAGTAAAGAGTTAAAAACAAAGAAGTAAAGAGCACAACACACAGCAAATCAATCACACAAACAAGCCAGAAGACACAAGGAAATATAGTGGTTCCCCAAAAACCTGGGTACATCCACTCTTCTACCACCCTTGGTAGGAATCCACTCAGGATGAGTTGATCAGGTGTCCTGACACCAATGAGCTTTTGATAAGGTGCTCAAAAACCAAAACTGGATTTTTTGATAAGGTGTCTTGCCACCACTAAGTTTTGATAAGGCTCTCAGAACCTGACAGAACTTTTGAAGGGAGTTCAAGAACCCTTTTACAGTAGAAAAAGAAAAGATAAAGAGGTGAAGTTGTCTTCTCTGTTCTCAAATCAAATGAGAGAAAACTAGTGGATCTTTTGTTGTCAAAGCTCCCCCTGAGATGTAGACAGGTTCAGGAATGGAAGCTTTGCTCTAGGGTGATAGGTCTTCAGAAGTTTAGATCTCCAGCAAAAGATTGTTTCAGCAAAAGGCTGAAAGATGAGGTGTCTGGAGTTCTTGAGATGAAGCTGTGATCACTTTTCTGTAAGCAAAAAGATTGTTATTCTGATTCTTCAGAATTGATCACTTGTTATCTGTCACAGCTTAATTCTCTTGTTGTTGTGCTCTCTGTGTATTCTATTGTATATTCTATCTGACTGAAGATAAAAAGGAAGATCTGATTCTCTGAAAAAAAATTCTTGTCAAAGATAGCCGTTGGCAGTCATAAATGTCTTCCATAAAAAGTCTTGTCTTCTAGAGTAAGGTCCAATAAAACATTCCCTGAATAATTCCTTGAAACTTGCTCCAGAATAAAGACAAACGGCTGGCAGATCTCCTTGACATAAATGCTGAGAGAATTCAAAAACATTCCAAAGACTGGCAGCATTTGAATCCTTAGAATCGTTGATCTTTCCCAAAAATCGTCGATCTGAGCTCTACGATCATCGAACTGAGCTCAGAGATGAAAAAGATCAAACAGACAGAAAACGTCGAACTGAGCTCGAAGAACGTCAAACCGAGCTCAGCGACCTGAAGAATAAGAGAAGAGAGATCGTCGACCTGAGCTAGAAGATCGTCGACAGGAGTTCGACGACTAAGCAAAACTGGCTGAAGGCAAATCGTCGATCTGAGCTCGAAGATCGTCGACCGGAGTTCGACGATTTATCGAAGTTGAGCTCAGAGAGCGTCGAACCGAGTTCGACGTTTCGTCGACCGGAGCTCGACGAAAATTGCCTTAGACTTGGCTCTATATCCTTGATCTTGGAATGGTCCTGGGGGCAGCTTCAAACCTAAGTTCTAAGCCCTAGACTCATTCTAATGTTGACCTTTACAACTATACAACTAGGTCAACCTGGTTTCCTAAGACAAACATAGTGATCCTTACCCAAATTAGTAATAGGGTGTTCCAACATTATTTATTCAAGTTAGCGCGCAATTCCAAATATGAATATGGTAAAACATAAAGTAACTTACCACGTGAGAGAGCTCATAATAACTCACATAATAAGGGTCCATGGTGAGTATAAGCATAAAAAAACTTAACTTATCTTATTACGATGCTCATACACCAAATAAGATAAGGATGTAAGGTATAATACATTCACTCAAAACAATGTAGATAAAATTATGCAAATTGCGAGCTTACCCAACCCTGAGGTGAGACACCATCATGTACACATGATTTATGACATATGCCGACACCAACAACCTTATTAAGTAGGTAGCAATCCTATGAGCCTTGTCGTAAGATGGCAACAGCAATACGGTTACCACCGCTTCTAGGGAATTAACACACAACTCACCATAGGCCTTATTGTATGGGTTAAAGCTGTACTAAAAGTAAATGAATAAGTCAAATGCACAAACTATGAATAACTCATGATTTAAGAAGGAAGAGCCAACCGAGGAAGATTACCTTAAAAAGCAGTTAATGATTCCCTCAAGACTTACAACTTCTTAGATTCACCTGCCTAACACCCCGTCAGTGTACATTATTTGGGAGAGGTAGAGTGACTCGCCACTAAAAGACAATACCCATCACAATTGTGATATAGACTCATGCATGCTCATGACAAAAGAGTACAAGATAAAGACGTCTTAAGCAGTCATGAGCAAAAAGCTGTAAGTCTAGCCCGGTTAGGCCCTTCAGGCCTGCCCGGCCTGAATTCAAAGGGCTAATCCCGCCTAGCGGGATTTTTTCCTTAGCCCGGTGCCGGGATCAGGCTAGACCGGCTCCCGGGCTTTGCTCGGCCCAGGCTGGTCAACTGGAAAAAATAGGGGCCCGGTAAGGGCCCCAAGCCCGGCCCTGGCCGAGCTTTTCCCGGGTCGTGCCTAGCCGGGCTTTTCTCGGGCCGGGCCCGGGCAGGCTTTCCGGGCCCGGGCTTTTCCCCATGACTAGTCTTAAGTATTGAAACATTTATAATATGAGTATTAAACATGGTATTATTAAGAGAAGAATAAAGCACTCTCTCTCTAAATGAAATACCAAGAAACATATTGTCTGCTTGTGACCATCATGGATAATATAAAACTATCTCAACATATGGCTAAACATGCTCAAGTAAATCTACTGCATAGAAACAAGATGGGTTTACATGATTAACAAATTTGAATGCTAGTAAATCAAGTAACTTTTTCTTCTTCCAAGATTATGAGTTATTTGTAACAAGACTAAATATAGTGAAGTGATAAATACTCTGAGATTTCGGAGATCGCAACACCAATCTCCATAGTGTTAAACACTTGCACAAGTGCGCAAACAGTCACAACTTAAGATTGTCCAAAGTAGCTCTTTTAGGTGTTACCTTCAACACGTAAAGATGTGATAAAAGTCATAACTATGCGCTACTAAATTCCTAACATACAAGGAATAAGAAAATGTAATTTTACGGCACAAGTTTCATCACATAAAGCCTTGAAATAAATGAAATTATTAATTCCCACTGTAGTTTGGTGTAACGAATAGTAACTAAAACATGATTAAGTTAAAACCAGAGTATTACTTATCCAAATGATACCAAATTTTGCCCATTGAAGGTTAATAGCATAATAAAGGGATCACCAAAATTTCAGACTATTTGGAATAATTTAGATTCTAAAAATTCTAATTATTTATTTGATGTCACACACAAATTTTATCAAAAACTACAGGGAAATTAATTATAAAAATTCCCAAAATTTAACCAAAGGTATAAAATGGTACTATAAGCTTCTATATGAAATTTCAGTCCATAATAATTATTTTTGAGAGAAAAATAAACTTTATTTAATTGTTGCCTTGTAGTTTAATGACCCTCAGTAAAATGGACTTTTAGAGAGCAACAAAGATTGTCTCGGGATGTGCCACACTATTTTGTAAAACTCTCACTATCCTCTACAAGTTTGATGTTCGACACTTTTCTGGAAAAGACCCTAAGGTCCTCAAATTGATCAAATAATGAACTATGCTTAAATTAAATAAATCTGTCAAATTTAATTTAATTAATTTTACTCTTGGACTGCGGATAGCGCACATCGCCTTATTCCAGCGGCAATGATGCAGGAAGATGACATAATGTAAAACCAAAACGCGAGACCAGACAGATATGATCCATTGCGCTGAAATCCAATCACTGTCAAGGAAATCAACGGTCTTGATTTCGTCTTCTTCCTGGGATCGACGGTGGGCGATTATCTGAAACTTTATCTCCTTCTCCACTCCACTTCGGCAATCACAATGGAGAGGCACCACCATCAATCAACTCATCGAATTACAACAAACTCTTGGGAGGAAATCTAGTGGTCGACCGCTACCAATTCTCTTTGGAAAATGTTTATTATCATTTTCCCATGGTGCGACTTCTCAGGATCATTTTCTTCGACGACGACAACCTCCTCAAAGGCCCAGAGGAGGACAAGAAAGTCCTCCTCTCCATTGTGGTGCTCCCAGTGAATTCTAGAGAGATCTGGAGTGCTTCTACAAATCATGTGGTGGTTCAAGGCTCGGGTGGCCTGGAAATGGGTGCTCCGGTGGCTGGAGACCTCATGCTAAACGTCCTGCATGATGAATACACTAAGTGGATTCAAATGTGTACTTGAGAGGAGAGTTTTGACGTTGAACGAAGGTGCGACAACATGGTGGCGTTCACGATGGCGGAAATCCTGTCTTCGCTCTCCATTCGTCGCCGCCACCCTTCACTTCGCTCTCTCGATTCAAAAGTGATCAGAGAGAGTAAATAGAGGTAATGGAAGGCTTGGGGGGGTTATAATCCCTCCATAACCATCGGCCATTATTCTCCACCACACAAGTGGCGGTTAGCCATGGACGACACCTTCTCTTTCCTCCAAACCCCTTCCCAACCAAGCAAACGACGAGACACACCTATTAGAGACTAGTTGTGGTTGAACTAGCAGGTCTAGACCCAATTGGGTTGAGTTTACTCAATTCAAACCCTAAGGGCTTGGGTTTGACTATACCTAGTCAAACTTTGACCTTTTTGAGGACTTCACCCCACCACATGATGACTCGAGTCTCACAAGGGCCCAATCTAGCCTAAGAGTTTACTAGAATAGTATGAGTCATCTAAGTTCAATAGGATTGGCTACAGGGTTGACTTTAAGTGATGCGCCATATCAAGATTGGTCTTTAGTGACCCAGGTGCACACACCAAATCTAAGACACCTATATGACTCCCACAAGTCATTTTAAGGCTTAATAGAGCATGAATAAAACCTTATGTACACCTCTTGAAGGGATTGAGAGACTCATCCACACTCAGTACGCCACTTTGGGTGCACAGAGCCTCTCCACCAAACTTCTGGACCCTTAAACAAAATTAAGATGTTACAAGTGGCGAGTGTCAGCTTCATTGGGCACTCTCCACCCCCATGCGAGTAGGAATAACATGGTGGACTCACCTAGGTGTGTTTTCCCAGAGAATCCTTTTCTGGCCTGCCTTTAGCAGCTCCAAGCAGTGGGATTTCGCTGTTGGCAGACCAATTCGGGCTACATATAGTAAAACCTAAAGGTGGAATTCCGCTATCCATAGACCGTTCCTGAAAAACTATAAATAGAATCTCAAGAGCACCTTTGGAAAGGACCTTTTCTTGGGCGTTTCTCTCCTATAGTTGATCTTGATTGTCTAGAGCTTCCACAATGTTAGCCGTGATTTCCAAGTGGATAGTTTGGTGCTCTATAGTGCCCTCCAAGGTGTCTAACTCAGCATTGGCTAGGGAGGGAAAACTCTCTTTGATTTTTTGGATGTGTGGCGATACCTACTCGTTGTAGCTCACGGGTCTTTTTCTTTGTTCTAAGCAACTGGTCAAGCATTCTAACTTGGGAGAAATAAGTGTAAGTTGCCCCATCGGTCCGCACATAGAGCATGGATGTATCAAGGGACATGTAGGAATGAACTAATACAAACTTCAATACAATTTTACAAGAAAACAAACTTGGTACCTTGAGTTCATGGATCAGCCAAATCAACGATCGAACTCGCAAGCTTGGTATAATGTATAGCGCTAAAGAGTGGAATGCAGGGTATGTCCCATGCTTATGATATTGAATCATGATACCTTTTGAATATTGAAATAATAAGTGCTTGTGGACAATTTTCATCCATTACTAACTGAATGAAATGATTCGCATAGACAAACCTCATATAAATGATTTTTTCGAACACCTGGAGGTGCTGAATGTAGATGGAGAAACATGAAGGACTGGAATCGTGAATAATGAACCAAAGCAACATTGTAGCACGATGCAACGATCAATCTCATATCTGGCTTGCACGAGTAAATTCCCTCTATCACACCCAAATTTGACCCGAGGCTTTGACCTATATGTTAGGGGATCAACTCTCTGAATAATTAAAACAAATCCAAGTCGTTAGCCATTATTCCAAACCCATTCAATTAACTCCTCTCTACTGTAAAATATTGCTAGTAACAAAATGACTCCCAAAATCTACTTGCGTGGGCTTCAACAGTTTCTCATTCATAATATCTATTTCAATAAGAGAATTAAAAATATAACATTACAATTAACATAAACATCAAGATCATCAAATGCACATTAAGCATAACATAAATAGTCAAATTCAAAAAAAAAGAACTATTAGGCTAACTGTTCTTCCACCATGAGTACTCAAAGGACAACACAATTAATATTAACAGAAAAGAAGATAAGTCTGCATCCAGAGAGAAGAAAAAGAGTTCATAATATCCACATTAAGCATAAAAGAGAGAACACTTAGCCAAATTCAAAGATGATGTGTCCGCAACCATTCACAACCGGGTTTCTGTTAATAGATGAGGAGGAAGATGAGATAAACGAGGAGGAAGATGCATCTGCTATCTAGATAAGGAAGAATAGGAGATAAGATTGAGGATCAAACAAATTTTCTGGAAAGCTGGAGAAAGAGGGTCGTCGTCTAGATGGGGAAGAAGAGGAGGCGCCAAAAGAAGCGGAGGTGTCGTCTAGGGTTCCCCATTGGCGAACTCGTGAGTGTGGGTGCGAATTGGGGGAAATGGCGTTGGGGGTGCAGGCTGGGGCAAGGAAAAAAACACTATTCACGAGCGGCTGATGTGCAAGGGAGAAAAGAAAAACTTTAGAAAGGAGGGTGTGAGTGAGGCTTTTTGGCAGATTGCACCCTTCAACCGCACCATTTTGGCACTTTGCACCCCCAATTCATAAATATTGCACTTTGCACCCCCCCCCCCGATTGATTTTTTTTGGCATTTTGCACCACAGACTTCATTTAAAGGGGCATTTTTGTCCGGATTTTTCTGAATCATATATATATTTTTTTTTGCACCCCGAATTCTTTAAATTGACATTTTGCACCCCTATTTTTTATGCACACACTTTTAACACATTAATTTCAACTTTTTGGCAGATTGCACCCTTCAATTGCACCATTTTGATACATTAATTTCGGTGTTTGGCTTATTTTGCGGTGTCCAAGCTTGGAGAGCTTTCTTTGGATGGCAAGACCGACACAAATCCTTATGGATTGACAAAACGAAGCTTGGAGAGCCTCCTGTAGTGCTCAATTATTGTTCTATGCACAGAAATTAACAAAACTTGTAGATCGTGATCATCAAAATGAAAAATAAGTTTAGCACTTCAAAATTTGGAGTGCTTAAGTTTTAGATCGTCATCAAACTTTTAGATCGCCATCATCAAAAATAAGTTTAGCACTTCAAAAATTCAAGAGTCCATTGTAACCACTTTCAAAATAACTTTTAGATCGCCATCATCAAAAATTGGAGTGCTTAAGTTTAGCACTTCTCACACTTTTTGACACAATGAAAAATAACTAGTAATTAACAAAACTGAACACAAAAATTCAAATTCATAACAACACCTATTACAAAATTGAACGCAGAAATTCAAAGATAATTGGAACACAAAATTGTTTCATCCGCGATCAACTCCACAAGCTTAAAGATCGCGATCAAAAATTTTACCTTGATTGCATAGAACAATATTATAAAAAATTTTAAACAAAAACATGTTTAACATGTAGATCAAAATAATTAAATGTCAAATAGTAACTGCATAGATCTCTGATATCATCTCCAGTAGATCATGATCAGTCCCCGAGATCTACAATGATATCTTCTCACCTGCATATCAACATTGCAATGAGTAAATAACAACAACAAAATTAAAGGTTTACCCTTTGCTTTTAGAATGACTTTGTTGAAAGACTCGCAAAAATTATTTAACATGTCACATTTAGATCAAGTGCTAAAATGAGATCTAGCCCAATGTCTTCCATAGCAAGTCCTTTAAATGTAATCCTCTATGTTTTTGTTTGAAGTTGTTGTACATATGTCGCAAACAAAACCTATGCTCAGCATTTGAGAGTAGTTCATTAATTGCTTTAATCAACCCTTTCTGCTTATCCGAAATAAATGACCATGTATGTGTGTTTTCAATACACAAATCTTCAATAAGAAGACTAAGAAACCATGTCCAGGTCTTTGTATTCTCCTTTAAGACAATGGCATATGCAATAAGATACATGTTATTGTTGCCATCAACGCCTACAACGCAGAGTAAAACACCCGCAGTAGATGTTTTCAAATGAGTCTTATCCAACCCTATAATAGGTCTACATCCTGTCATGAAACCTTTCTTTAATGCACCCCAACATACATATAGCCTTTTAAAAATGCATGTTTGTGAAGCCAAATTATCCTTAAATTTTACTTTAATTGTAGTGTCAGGGTTGGTCCTATAAATTTCCTCAAAGTAATCCCAAAGTTTATTATATTGCTCAATCTCCGTTCCACTGATTTCTTTAGAGGCGTGCTTCTTTACTCTGTACATCTTCCATAAACTTAAAGAAGTTTTTTTTTGCATTATTTCCTGCATTGAACCAGCGGGTCATTCTTGATTGCTCCTAATATTATGCTCATATCTCCTCGCAAGAAACTTGGATGTACAATGTTGAGAATTTAAAACCCTATAACATGTATGTTCTCCTTTGATCGTTTTCACTTGAAATGTTTTCTCACATTTTGACATGAAATAAACATACATAAGCCAACCACAATCACATGTTACTTTAATTTTGTCATTATAATTTTTAGTGAACTTTAGTGATTTACCTTGCTTGATAGCATGCAACCTTACATCATCTCTAAAATCAGTAGCACTATTAAAACAGAAGCCTACTTCAAACTCAAAATCAGAATTGTTTTCATCGTCTTGATAAACCTTTATTTGTGTACATCTCACTTTTCGTGCCTGAGCTGAAGGCTGACTACTGGGCTCCCTTATATGTATTCCAACGTTCGTTTGTACAGACACTTTTAGCTTGGTTCTTTCACCAATCAATTGAATTTCTCCATCGATATCGTCATCAAACAACACATCATCAACTTCAAGTTCACTATCAATCAAGCCATCACTAAGCGGTGATTTATCTTGGTCCGACCCCTCTTCCATGTACGATGAATCACTGATACTATTGACATTATCTTCTTGTTCAAAACAATTTCCAGCAATCACAATATTTTGTCAATCAACATATTCACTTGAAGACATTTCTTTAGAAAAATCTAAAAAATTCAAAATATTTTTTGTAAAACAATATAGAGGTTCTAGTTCATTTGCCAAAGAATTGCATATTGAAGATGAGTGCTACATCAAATGGATTTCAACAAAGAATTTGCCTAAAAATCGGAGACTAACAATTAACCCTAAACTCAAAAAACTGTTTTTATACCTTCCGAAAGAACTTCCAATGGAATGCAGGCGGGAGGCTTGACGGGAAGGAGCGGAGTTACAGACGAGATGCAGGCGGGAGGCTTGACAGGAAGCAGGAGGGAGGCGGGCCTTCCAACGGGATGCGGCCCTTCCCGCGAGATGCAGGCTTTCCGACGGGATGCGGCTTTCCGACGGGATGCAACTTTCTGACGGGATGCGACTTTCCGACGGGATGCAGGCGGGAAGCGGCTTTCCGACGGGATGCAGGCGGAACAGCAAATGCGTTGTTATCGGGAGAGATGGTGGCTAGGGCTTAGAGGAGTAATGAAAGGAGGAGTAATGAAACCTGACCAATTTGCCCTTCATGAAAAAACCCTAGGGTGCAAAGTGCAATAAAATATCAAATGAGAGGTGCAAAGTGCAATATTTATGAATTGTGGATGCAAAGTGTCATAGAGGATGATTTGGAGGGTGCAAACTGCAAAAAAGCCGTGCAAGTGAGAAAAGAAAAACTTTAGAAAGGAAGATGTGAGAGAGAAAAGAAAAACTTTAGAAAGGAGGTTGCGAGAAAAGAAAAACTGTAGAAAGGACCGATTTTCTCTGACTTTTGGAGTGCCAATAGCGATCACCGACTGCGAATATCAATTCTCATTAGAAATGAGCGATCTCGGAAGAGCTGTAACTGCGGAGGGCTGACGTGTGCTTCGCGGCGTCCGACTGAGCTTCAGCTTTCCGGCGAAATAAGAAATAAACGGGGGACTCAGAGTTACCACTTTCGTCACGGATAGGTTTTCTTGGTGCACGCCTGTTTCTCCTGCTTCATAGCCCGTGCCAAGTATGGTGAGCTGAACTCAGGAAACTTCTCCTTCTACACTATTTCTGAAATACAGAATTTTCAGGCTTTACGTTGTATGTTTTATGGTCGACTCTGGTCTTCCACATTTGGGCTTTAATATGGTTTCATTTGAGAATGGCGTTTTCTATTCTGATCACCTAGTTTTCCTAATTATTATCTGTTTTCACCGATAAATTCAAATAAATAACCTGCCCACTAATCAGATTTGAAACCTTAGCCGACAATTAGGCTTCTTTCGTTCGTTTGGGCTGTTTTGATGGGAAGGTTTTTGTTTTGGTGCAAAGCGAAAAAATCTTATGTTTTAGTTTTGGGTAAAATCAAAAACTTATGTTTGTTTGCCGGATGGTTTTCGGATTCATTTTGGGCCAAAACGAAAACTTATGTTTGTTTGGAGGTTGGAGACGGTGGAGGCATAGACAAGAATTTTTGTGTTTATGCTGGATTTTGGTGTTCATCTTCTTTTTTTGCCTCCTTCGCCAAATATTGATAGACTAGAGATTAGCGTGATCGCCTTCTCTGGGATTTGTAAGTATGAAGACTTCTCTGTGGAAGCTGAGAGGATTATCCCTTAACAAGGGCACCGACCTAACTGAGAAGATGGGCAATGGAGTACCTGCCCTCCAGAATGAGCTCCTCCAGGCCGCACATGTACTCATTCTCTCTGTCTCGTTCGTCTCGTGGGATGTTACCTGCCACCGATCTAGTATCCAAAATCCAAATCGAGCGCAGTTGATTTTTTTTGAAGTAATTTTCCCTGTTAGGGCGATCGAATGTGGTGCTTTTCCTTGCTGCATTTGTTTCCATGAATTGGCTGAACTTCCTATTCGTATTTCTGTCGACACCCTGTGTTCCTGATGATGTAAGAAGAACGAAGCAGAAGGAGCTCGTTCTCCTCGCGGAAGCATCGCCCCGCGTCTTGAGACCTTTCGCGGCCGCGTCTCCTTCTCCCACTTCGCCTGTTCTCAAAACGCGAAAAGAGAACTCACTAGGTCTGTTTTGGGGCATGAAACTTTTAGAAGGAAACAAAAACATCCGGTTTTCATCCCAAAATCAAAACGGCCAAAAATATGTCTTAATGAACACTAAAATTTGATTTTCGGAAGCCCAAAACGAAAACAAACCTGCTAAAAACAGCTGAAACGATCACAGTCTTATAACAGGCACACACAATACACTTCGATTCAAAAGAGTTCATTTTTTTTTCTATTTCTATTTTGTATTTATAATATACGAGTCTCCTCATTAAGATACATGATAAATTATAATATAAACATTAAGGCACCTACCACCTAACAAATAAAGTAAAATGTATTGATGGCAATTTTCTGATATTGATAGACCCGCTTTTCGAAAATACATTAAATGACATGCATTCTAAGTCTTCAGAGAAAAGAAGATTTCTTTCCACATAATTATCTGATATGATTTCTTGACACATCTTGATAGAAGTCTTCATCACTTAGGGTCTCCACAAGTCATCACCATAGAGCTACTTGACAATTCACTTGAACCAACTTATATCAACTCTATCCCTGGTTTCTTGTGTATCTATCTCTCAATTACTATTTTAGTAGGGCTTTTATTACTCCTTCATATTCTTCTATAATAGATGTAAATATTTGCCTTTTACCAAAGCATATCGACATAGGAATGATAAGTTACAAAACGAGACCTTTTTATATTTAGACAAAGCCATCTACCTGCAACGGCTCTATTTAATTCAAATGTTATTAATTGTCGATCGCTGGGTCATCAATCAACAATTCACAATCTTCAGTTGTTCGACAATCAGAGATAAACTCGGCGATCTCCTTCAAGCCTGTTTCTTGATTATCAAGTAACTCAAATGAAGATCACTATCTGACAATCAAGTGGCTATATCAACTGTACAACCCATATTCGACGAGGGTGGGTCCTACCACCGCCAGGTCATCAGAAGTCAAAGTCAACAAGGCAAGATGGGGATCCAGATCAGCACCCCAGGCCGCAGGAGGTTCGGTCGAGTATGACGAGCTCCCCAGGCCAACTCGCCAGGTGGCGACTATGGCCAGATGCTCGCCTCTTCTAGGCGAGCTCCCCAGGGAAGTCGCCAACTCGCCAGGGTGGGGGTATAAGTAAGACCCCCCTCTTTGGATTTCCCTATAAATAGGACCCCAGGGGTACGAGGGAGAGGACAAGCAAATCTCGGCCTGAGCCCTCGCGAGTTCCAACAATTGCCCTCGACTCGCTATTGCTCGAGCTCGTCTCCTTCGTACCTAGCTCGACCAATTTGGTTGAGAAGGGGTTGCTTCTTCTAAGCAACTGGGTACGTGGTGGGACCTTCCTGCCGCAGCAACCTGGGGTCTTGTTCGCACAGTTTGCTTCTGTTTCCTGACCAGAGACCGTCTTTTTGACCGCTCGACCAGTAACTTCAGGTGGCCTAGTCCGATTTCTGAGGTTGAGATATTTCTCGGCTTCAACACTTGGTGCGGTGAGCGTGGATAGCGACCGAAGAAGAAAGTCGTGGTTGGAAGATGGCCGATGGTGGAGACCGGGGCGAGTTGGGAGGTAACTCGGCGGGAGCTGGAGTCCCGGGGCAAGGTAGCGAGTATGTGACAGTGGTGGCTTTTGAAGAGTTCGCGAGGAGAGTGGAGAAGGCGATACTCGTCGGGTTGTCCAATCCGCCTGAGGTGACGGCGACTTCTCCCCGCCGCCGGACACCCCCGGGCGAGGAGATACCAACTCGGCGAGCAGGGAAGGAGCCCGCTTGGGCGAGTGGAGAGCAGGTGATCCCGCCGCGGCATCACCCGGCGAGTAGTCAGGGAATCCGGTTTCGAGATCCGGAACTCTCGGCGAGGTATGAAGATACTCGCCGATGGAGCGAGTATGACTGCTCGAGCGGGGAGGATACTCGCCGCCGCCAGGAAGGGAGGAGCCCCTTTTGCGACGAGATCCTCGCAGCCCTCGTCCCCGACAACTTCAGAGAGCCGGTCCTCTCGTACTACTCCGGCAAGGACGACCCGGTGAGACATCTTCAGTGGTTTGAAGATGTGGTGTCTATTCGTAACATGTCCGATGCTCTCAAGTGCCGGTTCTTCTCCATTACCTTCAAAGGTAGCGCAAGAGATTGGTTCCACCAGCTGCCAGCAGGATCAGTCTACTGCTTCTCAGATCTTCGACGGGGTCTGTTGGCAAGGTTTGCGACGTCCAAGCGGAGGAAGAAGGAGGCAACCGCCCTCTTCAAGATCGTGCAGGGGCAGCACGAGAGTTTGGGCCGTTACGTCGATCGGTTCCAAGAGGAGGTGCTGGAGGTGGAAGAGGTAGACGGGTTCACCTTGATGGTGGCCCTCAAGTTTGGGCTGAAGCAGGGCCTGTTCAACATGGAGCTGGGGCACAGGCCGCCCAAGTCGTTCGAAGAAATGGTGGAGCGAGCCAATGTGTTCATCCAAGGAGAGGAGAGGAACAAGGAGTTCCTGGCACGGTTAGACGGAGACAGACCGCTAGGGAAGGACAGAGGAAGGCTGCTGGAGAAGGAGAGGGCACCGGAGGGGCGCAGCAACAGGAAGCAGGAGAGGCCGCAGAGGAAAGAGGAAGAGAAGAGAGAAAGGGGAAGGGAGCTCAGAAAAGCGGAGAGGCAGGAGAGGCCTCGAAGGCAGGAGGATAGGAGGCCCGTCGGGGGTCGAGAGACGAGGAGCGAGGAGAGAAGATTCCAGTACCCGAGGGATCGCCCCCAGTGGAGGCGACCCGTCCATCAGGAGGAGAGGAGGAATTACAACCCTCGGGAGCAGGGAGGAGGAAGAAGGGAGACCATGGCCATCACCCAGCGAGCCGCTAAGCGCCGGCGAAAGGAGAGGCAGCAGGAGAGGAGGCAGGAAAGGCAGCATGAAGCGGCGATTCCCCTCTACTGCGATATCCATCGAGTGGAGGGGCACGGAACCTTGGCTTGCCCTGAGTTCTGGGAAGCAAGGAGGAGGATGGAAGCGACGGTGGCCGAGAGGGAGCAGCCGCAGCAGGAGGCCCAGGTTGGGCAGGTGGCTTACCAGGTGCCGCAGAGGAGGAGAAACGAGGACATGATCGACCAAGGAGGAAGGGGGAATGTTATCCCCGGTCCGGGAGGCGGACACGTCGGAGTAATCAACGGAGGGGCTGGGTTAGGAGCTTCCCGCAAGGGAAGCCTCCACCAGATCTACAAAAAGAGCGTCGCCTCGACGTCTCAAACCCCCCCTCCATTGAACGAGATCACCTTCTCGGAGGAAGACATGCCCTGGAACGAGAACCCCTTCCACGACGCTCTGGTGATCCAGGCCGCGATCGAGGACTTCACCGTCGACCGAATCCTCGCGGATAACGGTAGTTCGGTGAATGTCATCTTCAAGAGAACCTTCGTCGGTCTTCAGGTGGAAGCGTCCCGGGTTCAGGCGGCGGACGGGCCTCTCTTCGGTTTCTCGGGAGAGAAGAAAGAGGTGGAAGGAGGGGTGGAGCTGCTGGTCACTCTCGGGGGAACTTCGATCCGATGTCTCTTCGTCATCGTCGACGCACCCAGCGGTTACAACGCCATCTTCGGGCGACCCCTCATCAACTATTTCAAGGCCGTTCCGTCGTCATATCATCAGTGCCTGAAGTACTGCCGGGACGACGTCCAAGTCAGGATCAGAGGAGATCCCAAGACCTCCAGGGAATGCTACCTGAATGCGGTCAGCACCATCAGCTGGATGGGTGACGCAGAAAGGTTGGAGAGGATGATGGAGCAGGAGGAGGGCCTGCAGGCTGCCGAGGAGCTGGAGGAAGTGGAGGTGATCTCCCCGAGAGGAGAGCCTGAGCTGCTGAAGATCGGAGGAGCCTTGCCCCCGGAAGGGAAGGTGGAGATAGCTGCTTGCCTGCAGGAGAACGCGGACATCTTCGCGTGGAGCGCCGCCGAGATGCCAGGGATTGATGCTGATGTTGCCTGTCATCGCCTCAACTTGGATCCAGCGACGGCCCCAGTCCGTCAGAAGCAGAGGAAGAGCGCCACCGCGCTGGCGGGACCAATCCGGGAGGAAGTGGGGAAGCTGCTGGAAGCGGGTTTTGTTTCAGAGATCCAGTATCCAGGCTGGGTCTCCAATGTTGTAATGGTGAAGAAGTCGGGAGGAGGCTGTTGTTCTTCATATTCTTCGGACACGGGTAAGCCGGATTTAAGTCTTCGATTTATCCCGAGAAGGACACGGTCTGGACACACGGGCGTGTTCAGACCCGTGTGAACAAATAGTTCCAGCTATGATAGAACACGGGTAGGCACACGGGCGTGTTCCTACCCGTGTTCGACCAATTCTTCTGCTTTGATCAGCCCTCCTGGTCCCGTCAACTCCCCTGTTTGCTCCAAGACTTTTAGTTCCACTGATTAGTCGTACCTGCATTAGAAAAATGACGTAATAAGTGGGGAGTTCAATACATAAAATAGTAACGACTCTAACCTATGCTCTACTATTCATGATAACACCAATTCTCAACTATTTTGCACAATTACTTGAGTAAAGAGGTAGAAAACAGTGGACATGATTACAATTATGATAGTCAGAATCTATCATAATTGTACTCATCAAATACCCCCAGACTTGAGTGTTTGCTTGTCCCTAAGCAAACTAATTCAAACAATTGAGTTACCTATACATAATTCTTCTTCCGCACACTGATTGTTTTGAATTCAAATAGAAATTTGATGTTGTAATTGTATAGGAAATAATATAGCAGATTTTTCTAAATATAACTTTTTCTTAAAAATTCCTCCAATACATATCTTAACTATTTTTCGCTCTTTCTTAGAATTAGGATTATGGTTATCCATTACTATTGTAAGGAGAAAAGAATAATCTTAATAACATATGCATTAGTCTTTCAAAACTTAAACATACTTCTATTGATAATCATACACTTTCCTTTACACACCCTCTCCATAGCGCTAATGAGAATTAGTAAAGTTGGATCCTTAGGACTTGTATGGTGGTGTAACCTTTTTGGCTTAGGATAGGTAATTATAGGTGGGGTAAGCAACTAAAAAAAATAACTCGACGGGTTTTTTTTCTTCTTTGCACACCTAGATCACAATTGAGCCCTTGGTATGGTCAATACCTTAACAAACATTGATATTCTACGAGCACCCCCAGACTTTGCACGTATTATACTTCCCATATATTTTTTTCTTTGTTTCTTAACCAAAGGTCCATAGTAGGGATCATTCTGAATGGGTGCAAAGTCACACTCACTCAGGCCACATATCACTATGTTTTTGTTTTTAGGGATTTCATAGTAGGGATCATTCCGAATGGGTGCAAGTGTACACGCACTCGGGCCACATATCACTATGAAAATTCATTTCATGACGAACTCAATGATAGGTGCTACTAGGTGAGGATTTGCCTTGGTGAATTTTAGAGTTGGAATACCACAAAAATATAGGGATAAGGTTCAAATTGGGTGAGCAAGGGTATAATGTTTAAGGTTTTGGGATGTGAACGGCTCAAGCTATCCAAAAGGGGGCCTAAATCATTTCCACCTTTACTAATTAACATGTGCAAAAGGTTTGAGGATTATTGGTTAGTTCGAGACACCAATAGAGAGAAGTTTTGTTATATTATTTTGATCTCCTAATACACAATTACCAAAATATTGCATTCATCGACTCACTTTAGTATAGATAAATATAATTTCTAAAATGGAGCGATTATTAGTTAATAATATAAAGGACAATATTTTTAAACCAAATTTTATGGAGAAAAGTAGGCTAATGAATTTCTATACGTAGTTACTAATCAACAAATTTGAACACGAATTCGGTTTAATCAGCGTGCGAAAGTAAATTAGATAGTTATATTCTCAATGAGCGAAGTACGGAAAGCTTAAAGAAAAGTAATAGAATGCTGTGATAGAGAAAGAGAGTACTATGAGAAAGATAATATCAGTAACTGTAATCATGCACCCCACTGTCAACACCAATAAAACTTGATGATCATTTTCACAAAGCCTAACCTTGATGTGGAGTTATTCTACATTTTATCATAACTATGTAGATGGGCATAAGTTAGATTGAATTATCTTTCAGGCAAGTGCACCTATCAATCATAGTATAAGAGAAGCTTACATCTCGTATCGTATTCCACAGGGTCCTTTCAACTACTTGTACTCACTCTCACTCTATTATCATACCTACATTTAAAATTTCGTTCTAACATAGATTAATCCTAACTATGACTACTTGGATAAAAATTATATTGGAGAGTTAAAAAAATAATTTCAAACCGAAAGTTAAAGGCGTTCAATGAACATCATCATTTTATGTAATCATGCAATAACAAAACTATCAAATTCATTGTATTGTAAAGGGTTAAACTAATTATCAAATTCTCTCTCGAGCAATTTGAAATTTAAATCTAAGTTAAGTAAATCTTCTCTCGAACAATTTACAATACTGAAATTTGCATTGAATGAAATACCCTATCTACTACATAGATTCATGGAACTTTATCTCTAAAATACCATAATTTCATCATTTCGTATTCTAATTTTCCAAGAAACATATCTCTCGATCATGAATTTTAGATTACAAAGAGAAATAACACATAAATATGAAGATTTAACCATCATCCAAAGAATCCAATTTCTCAATCTAGTCATTTGGAATTCATGTAAAAGCAAATAATCATTCATAACAAGGATAATTCTCAATGTGTGCAAACCCATATACGAACAAAATACCATGAAATTGATTAAAACAAGAAGATACATGATTACTAATTTGTTCAAACACATTGTTCATGAAAATTAAAAGATAAATAAAGTTGGATTACCAAGAGAGATACAAGATTAAATGAGATAAATTGAAGAATAAATGCATACAAATATCTCCTTCAAGCCTTCCTTCTCTTGGGTGCTCCACTTTCGTTCTCCAGAAACTCTCCAAATAAAATTGATCCAAAAGTGCAGAATAAAATTTTTCTCCAGGTTTTTATAGTCTCATAGCAAACATGGTCGAACACGGGTTCCGACACGGCCGTGTTGCAGGCCGTGTCGGCAGTTCCAAGGCAGTTCCACACGAGCAGACGTGTTTGGTCATGGGCCGTGTTGGATGACACGGGTACTGACACGACCGTGTTGGAGAACACGGCCGTGTTGTTCTTCATATTCTTCGGACACGGGTAAGCCGGATTTAATTCTTCGATTTGTCCCGAGAAGGACACGGTCTGGACACACGAGCGTGTTCAGACCCGTGTGAACAAATAGTTCCAGCTATGATAGAACACGGGTAGGCACACAGGCGTGTTCCTACCCGTGTTCGACCAATTCTTCTGCTTTGATCAGCCCTCCTGGTCCCGTCAACTCCCCTGTTTGCTCCAAGACTTTTAGTTCCACTGATTAGTCGTACCTGCATTAGAAAAATGACGTAATAAGTGGGGAGTTCAATACATAAAATAGTAACGACTCTAACCTATGCTCTACTATTCATGATAACACCAATTCTCAACTATTTTGCACAATTACTTGAGTAAAGAGGTAGAAAATAGTGGACATGATTACAATTATGATAGTCAGAATCTATCATAATTGTACTCATCAAATACCCCCAGACTTGAGTGTTTGCTTGTCCCTAAGCAAACTAATTCAAACAATTGAGTTACCTATACATAATTCTTCTTCCGCACACTGATTGTTTTGAATTCAAATAGAAATTTGATGTTGTAATTGTATAGGAAATAGTATAGCAGACTTTTCTAAATATAACTTTTTCTTAAAAATTCCTCCAATACATATCTTAACTATTTTTCGCTCTTTCTTAGAATTAGGATTATGGTTATCCATTACTATTGTAAGGAGAAAAGAATAATCTTAATAACATATGCATTAGTCTTTCAAAACTTAAACATACCTCTATTGATAATCATACACTTTCCTTTACACACCCTCTCCATAGCGCTAATGAGAATTAGTAAAGTTGGATCCTTAGGACTTGTATGGTGGTGTAACCTTTTTGGCTTAGGATAGGTAATTATAGGTGGGGTAAGCAACTAAAAAAAATAACTCGACGGGTTTTTTTTCTTCTTTGCACACCTAGATCACAATTGAGCCCTTTGTATGGTCAATACCTTAACAAACATTGATATTCTACGAGCACCCCCAGACTTTGCACGTATTATACTTCCCATATATTTTTTTCTTTGTTTCTTAACCAAAGGTCCATAGTAGGGATCATTCTGAATGGGTGCAAAGTCACACTCACTCAGACCAAATATCACTATGTTTTTGTTTTTAGGGATTTCATAGTAGGGATCATTCCGAATGGGTGCAAGTGTACACGCACTCGGGCCACATATCACTATGAAAATTCATTTCATGACGAACTCAATGATAGGTGCTACTAGGTGAGGATTTGCCTTGGTGAATTTTAGAGTTGGAATACTACAAAAATATAGGGATAAGGTTCAAATTGGGTGAGCAAGGGTATAATGTTTAAGGTTTTGGGATGTGAACGGCTCAAGCTATCCAAAAGGGGGCCTAAATCATTTCCACTTTTACTAATTAACATGTGCAAAAGGTTTGAGGATCATTGGTTAGTTCGAGACACCAATAGAGAGAAGTTTTGTTATATTATTTTGATCTCCTAATACACAATTACCAAAATATTGCATTCATCGACTCACTTTAGTATAGATAAATATAATTTCTAAAATGGAGCGATTATTAGTTAATAATATAAAGGACAATATTTTTAAACCAAATTTTATGGAGAAAAGTAGGCTAATGAATTTCTATACGTAGTTACTAATCAACAAATTTGAACACGAATTCGGTTTAATCAGCGTGCGAAAGTAAATTAGATAGTTATATTCTCAATGAGTGAAGTACGGAAAGCTTAAAGAAAAGTAATAGAATGCTGTGATAGAGAAAGAGAGTACTATGAGAAAGATAATATCAGTAACTGTAATCATGCACCCCACTGTCAACACCAATACCCCCAGACTTGTGTTGCAATGTCCTCATTGCAAAAAAAAAAAATTAAAAACAAATTGATGTTATTATTGCACCAGAATAGAGAGAATTGATGATCATTAATATAAAGGAGCACAGAACAAAACAATGAGCAAAAAAAATAAAATACTGCTAGATGTACTGCTAATACAAGATCATGAGGAGCACAGAACAAAACAATGGTCAGCCGGGTCTTCCTGAGGGCGAGATCGATGAGGAGCTGCTCGTGTCAGGCTAGTAATCCCTAAGTGTTGCCGGATCTGATAGAGGACGTCCTCAGTCCGCTGCTGCGTCTCCTCGATACGCTGAAGGCGCGGCGATAGCTGAGTGTCGTAGAAACGCTTGATCTCCTGTGCATATCGAGACGGCCGCGGAGGCTGGGCAGAAGAAGACTCCCCCTGAGAATACGTCGAGCGGGGTGGGGGAATGAGAGGCTCATCGAGGTCTGGATCTATCTCCTCGTCGTCGTCGTGGACATGGCGTCCACGACTCGCAATGGTGTAAGTAATCCCACCCCGGCCCTGACGTGCTGAAACGAGGCGGATGGAGCGAAGACTTGCCATGGTGATGGGCATAGTCCTTGCTACCACCGTCATCGGGGGAAGAGGCGAGAAGATGCCCATATTCCTGGCCAAGCGCGTAATGTAAGGGGCTACACAGATGGACCCGACGCGGGAGTTCTCCTCCTGATGCAGAATGAAGTGAGCAAGCATATAACCTAAGTGGATGGGGTAACGGGCTGTCATGCTTTGCAGATAAAGGATGTCCTGTCGGCTAACTACGCCGGAGCTTTCGCCCCGGCCACTCAGAGTATGGCTAAGCAAATGATGAACGTAATGTACGGCGGGGGAGACCAGCTTTGAGGCCTTAGACCTCTTGGCTTCGTAGGGCTCGGTGTCAAAAGAGAGACGGCGCCAAATATCGCCCGCCTGGTCGCGACTCGGGAGACTAAAATTCAGTTCAGAGTAGGCATCACTAAAGAGGAAGGTCTCTTCGTACACTCCTAAATGTTGTGTAAATTGGATGAGAGATAGCGTGTAGAAGGTGCCCACCACCCGAAATGAGATATTCCCCTCGGTTGGTCTTCCATCATCGGTCATGGAGGGTCGAAGGTTTAAATAGAAGGTGGACAAAAACTCGAGCGTGAGCTCGCGGAAACCTAACTCTTCTATTTCAAAAAAATTTTGCCACCCTATTACAGAAATTAATTCCTTAACATTTGCAGTAAGACCGATGGCTTCCAAGACGTCCCAATCGATCATTCGTATGTCCTGAAATTTCTTTGTTTATAGGCGGTTATAGCGGTTAGTATGCACTGCATCCGTGAAAACTAAGGGTTGAACGACGTCGCGTCTTTCAGTAGACAGCGCTTGTAGTTCCGGTCTACGTCGGCGAACGCCTTGGCTACGTGAAGATGACATGATCTGAAAATAAAGGAACAAAATAGTCTAAAGCGAATGAAGATGGAGAGAAAAAAAAATCAAATACATAAGAAGAGATCTTATGGATAGAAACCCAGGAAGTATACCGATGATGTAAATAGCGAAGCGACGAGGCGATTCCACGAAATTTGGGGGAGCTCCGGCTGTGCTGGTTGCAGGAAGAAAATGGGAGAAAGAAGAACTGATGGAATGAAAGAAGTCGAACACGGCCCCTATAAAAAGAAGTCGAACACGGGTGTACACACGGCCGTGTGTGCACCCGTGTTAGGGAATCTACGTGGGCGGGAAACACGGTCTCCAAGGAGACGTGTGGTCATTTCGCGGGAACTGCTCGTGTCAGTGGACACGGTCAACAACACGGCCGTGTCCACTGACCCGTGTGGTCAATCTGACAGGCGGTTGGATCGGACACGGTCCACAACACGGGTGTGTGTGGACCCGTGTCCTTCTCTGGATGAAATCGTTTTAATTTGCCTTACCGACACGGGTGTGCACATGGTTGGGTTAATAGCCGTGTTCATTAAAACACGGCCACAAACACGGTTGTGTGGATACCCGTGTTAGTCGCTAGCGTAACATTGAAATTGCGATGATTGACACGGCAACGCACACGGGCGTGTATTTGCCCGTGTGGTGCTCTGTAAATTTCTGCCTTTCCTGGATTAAATAGGGTGCACGGCTGGGTGACTGCGCGTGTGCTCGACACGGCCAAGCACACGGCCGTGTGTTTGGCCGTGTACTCTTCTTAAATATTGATTTCTCCTAAGTTCTTTATTTTATTTTATTTTTCGGGGTAGAAATTTAAATAAAGTTTTCATTAAAATTTTTATAAACTATTTAAACAAATTACTATTGAATTATATATATATATAGTTTCTTAGTCTAGATGAAGGCAGAATTCTAGGCGAGCAGAAGCTTGAGGAAGTGCACTATAATAAAGTTTTAACTGGTGCCCGTTGACTTTAAAATCTCCTTTTTCAGGGTGAGTTAGTTCGACGGTGCCATAGGGGAAAACTTTTTTAACTTGGAATGGTCCGGACCACTTAGACCTAAGCTTCCCTGGGAATAGACGCAGCCTAGAATTAAAAAGGAGAACCTGGTCACCCTCGTTGAAGTTTTGGTTTTTCGGAGGTGACGGTCATGAAATAATTTGGTTCTCTCCTTATAAATTCTGGAGTTCTCATAAGCCATAGTCCTCCATTCGTCTAGTTCGTTAAGTTGAAGTTTGCGTTTTTCCCCTATAGAATTAGTATCAAAATTTAGAGATCGTATTGCCCAATATGACTTGTGCTCTAATTCTATAGGTAAGTGACAGAATTTACCATAGACTAATCTAAAGGGGGTGGTTCCTATAGGTGTTTTAAATGCGGTCCTATAAGCCCATAAACAATCGTTTAGTTTCCTAGACCATTGTTTTCTATTCCCTTCTATAGATTTTTCTAGGATACGTTTAAGTTCTCTATTGGATATCTCAACTTGACCACTAGTCTGCGGATGATATGGTGTAGCTGTCCTATGTACGACTCCATATTTCTGCAATACCTTATCTAGCTGTAGATTGCAAAAGTGAGAACCCCTATCGCTAATAAGTGTACGTGGTGTGCCAAATCGCGCAAATAGAGATTTCAGGAATTGAATTACTACTCTACTATCATTAGTAGGTAAAGCTTGCGCCTCAACCCACTTTGATACGTAATCTACGGCTACCAAGATAAATTTATTCCCGAATGAAACTGGAAATGGGCCCATAAAATCTATTCCCCACACATCAAATACTTCACATTCAAGAATAAAGTTTTGTGGCATTTCATGTAATTTAGAAATATTACCCGTTTTCTGACAAGAATCACATGAAAGCACATACCTTTGGGCATCCCTGAATAGAAGGGGCCAATAAAAACCCGAATCAAGAACCTTTTTTGCAGAGCGATTTGCTCCATAGTGACCACCAGTAGGACCTGAATGACATTGCTCCAGGATTTTCCACCCTTCCTCGGCTGATACACACCTTCGGATCACGGAATCTGCACATATCCGAAAAAGAAAAGGGTCCTCCCAAAAGTAATATTTCAAGTCGGAGAAAAATTTCTTTTTCTGCTGATATGAAAAATCCTGTGGGAGGACCTTAGCAACAAGATAGTTTGCATAATCTGCAAACCATGGATAATTATTGTTTACTTTCGAAGATAAGGCAAATAACGATTCCTCAGGGAATGCATCAGAAATTTCAGATTCTTCTAACATTGCTCGTAATGGATTTTCTAAACGTGAAAGATGGTCTGCCGCTAAGTTTTCTGCTCCTCGTTTATCCCTAATTTTCAAATCAAATTCTTGCAATAGAAGAACCCAACGGATTAAACGAGGCTTTGCGTCCGTCTTGGCTAGCAAATATTTAAGTGCAGAGTGATCCGTGTAAACTACTACCTTGGACAATGTTAAATAGGATCTAAATTTATCAAAGACAAAAACTACTGCTAGAAGTTCTTTTTCAGTAGTAGTATAATTCTCTTGTGCATTATTAAGTGTTTTACTAGCATAGAATATAGGATGAAAATGTTTGTTTCGGCGTTGTCCTAGAACAGCCCCTACCGCAAAACTGCTAGCATCACACATGATTTCAAAAGGCTGAGTAAAATCAGGCGCTATCATAATAGGAGAATTAATTAATCTCTCTTTTAAGAACTCAAAAGCATGTAGACACTCTTGATTAAAGAGAAAAGGTGTGTCCTTTTCTAAAAGTCTTGTGAGTGATTTAGTAATTTTGGAGAAGTCTTTAATAAACCGACGGTAAAATCCGGCGTGGCCTAAAAAACTTCTCACTGCCTTAACGGATGTGGGTGGTGGTAACTTTTCTATTGTTTCTATCTTCGCTCTATCTACTTGAATTCCTTGATTGGAGATTTTATGACCAAGTACTAACCCTTCTTGTACCATAAAATGGCACTTCTCCCAGCTAAGTACTAAGTTAGTTTCCTCACACCTCCTCAAAACTTTTTCTAAATTATTCAAACATAAATCCAAGGAATCTCCAAAGACGGAGAAGTCATCCATAAACACTTCCATGATATCTTCAACATACTCATTGAAGATGGCCAACATGCATCTTTGGAAAGTAGCGGGGGCATTACATAGACCGAAAGGCATACGCTTATAGGCAAAGGTGCCGAATGGGCACGTGAACGTTGTTTTCTCTTGGTCTTCTGGGGCAATGAGATTTGGAAATACCCAGAAAGTCCATCTAGAAAACAATAATACACAAGCCCTGACAAACGTTCTAATATTTGGTCGATAAAGGGTAAAGGGAAATGGTCCTTCATAGTGGCATCGTTTAGCTTCCTATAGTCTATACAGACACGCCAACCTGTTATTGTTCGCGTTGAAATTAATTTATTTTTATCGTTTGCTACCACAGTTAAACCACCCTTCTTAGGAACGACTTGGACAGGACTAACCCATGGACTATCGGAGATAGGGTATATCATACCAGCATCTAACAATTTAACAATTTCAGCCTTAACTACCTCTTTCATATTAGGATTAAGCCTACGTTGCGGTTGAATAGATGACTTATAGTTTTCTTCCAAAAGGATTTTATGAGTGCAAAAACTAGGATTAATACCTTTTATATCAGATATTTGCCAGGCTATTGCACCTTTACATTTTTTAACATAGTTAATAATTTGGTTTTTTCAATCTCAGAAAGATGAGAAGAAATGATAACTGGGTGAAACGAATTAGTTCCTAAGAATGCATACTCAAGATGATCCGGTAAATTTTTTAATTCAACTACAGGTGGATTCTTAGTATTATTCGTAAGAACTTCATGTTTTCCTTCTGCAAGTAAGTTATATTCAGTATTTTCATTCATCGAAACTGAGCTATCTAGAAAAAATAAATGATCAACAATGTCTTCACTAGTTTCATCTTCTAGAAAGCAATTAGTAATGCAAATTTCTAAAGGGTCTTTATAATAAAAATTAGAATCAATAGAAGTCATTAAATCATCAACACCATGAGAAAAGTAGCAACAATCATCACTATCCAAAGATTGTTTCATAGTATTGCCAATTTGAAAAGTGACTTCATCCTCCCCTACTTTCAAAACTAATTTACCATCAAAAACATCAATAAGAGCTCTAGAAGTGGCTAGAAATGGACGACCAAGTATAAGTGGTACTTCTATATTTTCGTCCATATCTAAAATAACAAAATCGGCAGGAAATATAAATTTGTCTATCTTAACTAATACATCCTCCACTATACCTCTTGGGTACTTAACCGACCTATCTGCCAACTGGATGCTCATCCTAGTCGGGCTAAGTTCCCCTAGGCCTAGTTTCAAATATAATTTATAAGACATCAAATTTATACTAGCTCCTAAATCCGCTAAAGCTTTATTAACTTGCAAATCACCGATTAAACATGAAATTGAAAAAGAACCGGGATCCTTAAGTTTTGGCGGTAATTTATTTTGTAAAATAGCAGAGCATTCTTCACTAAGTGTGACTAAAGACAATTCTTCTATTTTCCTTTTATTAGAAATTAAATCCTTCAAAAATTTTGCATACTTGGGCATTTGAATAATATCTGAAAAAGGTAAATTAACATGCAATTGTTTTATCATAGATAAAAATTTACCATATTGCGCATCCATGCGCTCCTTGTTTATCTTTGCTGGATATGGTACGGCTGGTTGATATTCAATTGGTGTCACGTTCGGTGCTTCTCCACTGGACTCCTCTTGAGGTGCATCTTGTGCAAGCCTTGGGTCTTGTAATTCTTTCCCGCTCCTTAACTGAATTGCTCTTGCATGCTCCTTTGGATTTGTCTCAGTATTTCCTGGAAGTGTCCCTTATTGTCTCTCTGATACCATCCTTGCCAACTGCCCAATCTGATTCTCCAAATTTCGAATAGAACCCTCTTGATTACGGAAGACAACATCGGTAGTTTGCATGAACTTTGCAAGGACATCTTCCAATGTTGGTTTCCTTGGCTCCAATTGTTGTTGTTGTTGTCCAAACATGGGTTGTTTGCCTTGGTTGCCTTGCCCTCCCCAAGAGAAATTGGGGTGGTTCCTCCATCCTTGATTGTATGTAAAACTATATGGGTTGTTTGCAGGATTGAAAGGTGGTCTGGGATTATTACCCATGTAGTCTACATATTCTTGCACTTGAGGTTCACCACTAGGTATTCCAACAAGGGAAGGGTCCCATTGTTGAGGTACCATGGGGGGCGTAGCTAAAGAAAGGTTGTCCATCTTTTGATGGAGCTTCTCCACTTGAATTGCTAAGGCTGTTACGGCATCCACTTCATACATTCCAGCAGGCTTAGTAGACTTTGGCCGCACGGTAGTCCATTGGTAGCTATTCATTGCCATTTCTTCTATCAACTGCTGGGCGGTCTCAGGTGTCTTATTGTTCAAGGTGCCTCCACTAGCCGCATCAATCATCTGTCTGGTGGCTGGATTTAGACCATTGTAGAAGGTCTGAATCTGAAGTCAAGAAGGTAAGACATGATGGGGGCATCTCCTTAATAATTCCTTGAATCGTTCCCAAGTATCGTACAATGATTCAGCCTCCAATTGAACATACGTAGAGATGTCGTTTCTTAACTTCGCGGTCTTTGCCGGTGGAAAATACTTCATCAAAAACTTCTCAACCATCATGTCCCAAGTAGTAATGGAACCTCTAGGTAACGAATTGAGCCACTGCTTTGCCTTATGCCTTAATGAGAATGGGAACAATCTCAATCTAATGGCATCGTTGGAGACACCATTAATCTTGAAAGTATCACATATCTCTAGGAATCCGGCTAAGTGTGTATTGGGGTCCTCGTCTTGTAAGCCATCATATTGAACATATTGTTGAACCATCTGTATCACGCTTGGTTTCAGTTCGAAATTATTGGTTGGAATGGGAGGTCGAACAATGCTTGACCCAGTTCCTTGGAGGTTGGGTCTAGCAAAGTCAGACATGGTTTGCTCATTTTGGTTTGTCATGATATCTAAATCTTCAGGATGGTGTTCTCCTTGATTCACTGTTTCTTCTTCTGACAGTTCGGTTTCAATATCTGTGGTGTTAATACCCACGTCTCTTTGATTGGTGTTATGAATAAGTCGTTCTGGATCAGATTGAAATGGTTCTAGCCCAGAATTTCTTGCCCTGGTCATAGACTAACAGACTACAAAACAGAGATTAAATAATATAATTATACTATAAACTATATTACATATATTTATTAGTAAACAAAAATGGTAGATTAATAGAGTTAAAGCTTTCAAAATATTAAAAAGGGTTCCCCGGCAACGGCGCCAAAAACTTGATGATCATTTTCACAAAGCCTAACCTTGATGTGGAGTTATTCTACATTTTATCATAAATATGTAGATGGGCATAAGTTAGATTGAATTATCTTTCAGGCAAGTGCACCTATCAATCATAGTATAAGAGAAGCTTACATCTCGTATCGTATTCCACATGGTCCTTTCAACTACTTGTACTCACTCTCACTCTATTATCATACCTACATTTAAAATTTCGTTCTAACATAGATTAATCCTAACTATGACTACTTGGATAAAAATTATATTGGAGAGTTACAAAAATAATTTCAAACTGAAAGTTAAAGGCGTTCAATGAACATCATCATTTTATGTAATCATGCAATAACAAAACTATCAAATTCATTGTATTGTAAAGGGTTAAACTAATTATCAAATTCTCTCTCGAGCAATTTGAAATTTAAATCTAAGTTAAGTAAATCTTCTCTCGAACAATTTACAATACTGAAATTTGCATTGAATGAAATACCCTATCTACTACATAGATTCATGGAACTTTATCTCTAAAATACCATAATTTCATCATTTCGTATTCTAATTTTCCAAGAAACATATCTCTCGATCATGAATTTTAGATTACAAAGAGAAATAACACATAAATATGAAGATTTAACCATCATCCAAAGAATCCAATTTCTCAATCTAGACATTTGGAATTCATGTAAAAGCAAATAATCATTCATAACAAGGATAATTCTCAATGTGTGCAAACCCATATACGAACAAAATACCATGAAATTGATTAAAACAAGAAGATACATGATTACTAATTTGTTCAAACACATTGTTCATGAAAATTAAAAGATAAATAAAGTTGGATTACCAAGAGAGATACAAGATTAAATGAGATAAATTGAAGAATAAATGCATACAAATATCTCCTTCAAGCCTTCCTTCTCTTGGGTGCTCCACTTTCGTTCTCCAGAAACTCTCCAAATAAAATTGATCCAAAAGTGCAGAATAAAATTTTTCTCCAGGTTTTTATAGTCTCATAGCAAACATGGTCGAACACGGGTTCCGACACGGCCGTGTTGCAGGCCGTGTCGGCAGTTCCAAGGCAGTTCCACACGAGCAGACGTGTTTGGTCATGGGCCGTGTTGGATGACACGGGTACTGACACGGCCGTGTTGGAGAACACGGCCGTGTTATTCTTCATATTCTTCGGACACGGGTAAGCCGGATTTAATTCTTCGATTTGTCCCGAGAAGGACACGGTCTGGACACACGGGCGTGTTCAGACCCGTGTGAACAAATAGTTCCAGCTATGATAGAACACGGGTAGGCACACAGGCGTGTTCCTACCCGTGTTCGACCAATTCTTCTGCTTTGATCAGCCCTCCTGGTCCCGTCAACTCCCCTGTTTGCTCCAAGACTTTTAGTTCCACTGATTAGTCGTACCTGCATTAGAAAAATGACGTAATAAGTGGGGAGTTCAATACATAAAATAGTAACGACTCTAACCTATGCTCTACTATTCATGATAACACCAATTCTCAACTATTTTGCACAATTACTTGAGTAAAGAGGTAGAAAACAGTGGACATGATTACAATTATGATAGTCAGAATCTATCATAATTGTACTCATCAGAGGCTGGAGACTATGTATCGATTTCTCTATGCTCAATAAAGCTTGCCCCAAGGATTGTTATCCCTTGCCTCAAATCGACGCGCTGGTTGATTCCGCCGTCGGGTTTCCCGTAATGAGCTTCCTTGATGCCTTTTCAGGATATCACCAGATCCGGATGCATCCCCCCGATTGCCGCGACGTTTCCTTCATCACCAGCGACGGATGCTATAGCTACAAGATGATGCCCTTCGGGCTCAAGAACGCCAGCGCGACATATCAAAGAATGATGGATCACGTCTTCAGAGAGCAAAAGGGGCGGAATCTGGAGGTCTACGTGGATGACCTGCTCGTCAAGAGCAAGAGCGCCGCAGAGCACGTAGCGGATCTGACAGAGACCTTCGCCACCCTGAGGAGGTGCAAGATGCGGCTCAACCCGGCCATGTGTGTTTTCGGCGCGGGAAGAGGGAAGTTTCTAGGGCACCTCCTTACTCCCCAGGGGGTGGAGCCTAACCCCGACAAGGTGAAAGCCATCGTGGAGATGACGTCCCCGAGAGATTCCAAGGAAGTTCAAAGGTTGACCGGAAGGCTGGCAGGTCTTAGCCGGTTTCTCTCCAAGGCCGGAGAGAAGTGCTCCCCATTCTTCAAGGCCCTTCGGGGCAACCAGAAATTCGAGTGGACCCCGGAGTGCGAGGAGGCTTTCATAAAGCTTAAACAACAGCTGACCCGAGCTCCTCTCCTTCAGGGTCCGTAGGGCGGTGAGGATCTCTTGCTCTACCTAGGGGTGGGGGCTGAAGCAGTTAGCTCGGTGCTGGTCCGAGAAGAGGGAAAGAAGCAGCTTCCAATTTACTACGTGAGCCGGGTGTTGAGGCAAGCCGAAGCGAGATATCCAATCCTCGAGAAGTTGGATTTCGCCTTGGTGGTTTCGGCCAGGCGACTCCGTCCGTATTTCCAAGCCCACTCTATCAAGGTAGTCTCCGACCACCCCCTGAGGAGTATCTTGGACGGAGTGGAGCACTCCGACAGACTAGCCAAGTGGGCTGTGGAGCTGAGTGAGTTCGACATCTCCTACCCCCCAAGGGTCGCGATCAAAGCACAAGCCGTGGCGGATTTCCTAGCCGACTTCTCGGTCGAGGTCGAGGCAGACATGGGCGTCTCTCGGCCAGTCCCCTGGAAGATGTTTGTAGACGGCGCGTCGGGAAGGCACTCCGTGGGAGCCGGGGTGGTGCTGGTTAGTCCTCAAGGGACTAGGATCGAGCAAGCCATCGAGATCCTTTTCCCAGTAACCAACAATCAGGCGGAGTACGAAGCCATGGTGGCTGGCTTGCGACTCGCCAAGGAGCTGGCCATCAGAGACATCCAGGCTTTTACCGACTTCATGGTGGCCGCATCTCAGATTCAGGGAGAGTTCGAAGTTCGAGATCCCATTTTGCAGCAATATCTGGTTAAGGTCAAGGGCCTGATCGGGGGATTCCGATCCTTCCACGTCGAGCACGTGCCCCGATAACGCAACTCCGAGGCAGACGGCCTTGCAAAATACGGCCCTCGGGCTGGGGGAATCGCCATCGAGTTGTTTCGACCATCTGTCGAAGAAGGCGAGCTGATGGAGATCGATCAACGAGCCTCGTGGAGGGATCCGTTCATCACGTTTCTGACAACAGGCCGACTACCATCCGACGGGCAAGATCAGAGAAAGTTCCGGTACAAGGCCGCATACTACTTATTGCAAGACGGCGAGCTCTATCGCAAGACCATCTCAGGCCCTCTGGCCCGATGCTTGTCAGAGCTCGAGATTCCCCGGGTCCTCGAGGAGATTCACTCAGGAGAGTGCGGCAGCCACTCCGGGACCCGCACCCTGGAGCAGAGAATTTTGAGGCACGGTTACTTCTGGCCAACCATCCGAAAGGACGCAGAGGCCTATTCCAGAAAATGCTCCCAATGTCAACTCTTCGCGCCCCTCGCGCTCCAGCCGCCTCAGCAGCTTCGCTCGATCACCGCTCCGTGGCCTTTCGCAATCTGGGGAATGGACTTAATCGGCCCGTTCCCTCAAGCTAGCGGACAAAGGAAGTTTGTGCTAGTAATGGTCGACTACTTCACAAAGTGGATCGAGGCCAAGGCTCTGGCCAAGACCACGTCTCAAATCGTCAAGAACTTCATCTGGGGCGAAATCGCATGCAGATTCGGGATCCCTCTGGCCATCATCACCGACAATGGGCCGCAGTTCGCCAGTTTGGAGCTAGGGGACTTTTGTAAGCAGTTGGGAACCGACCTTCGGTTCGCCTCGGTACACCACCCTCGGAGTAATGGGCAAGTAGAGGCCGCGAACAAGCTCATCATCAACTTGCTGAAGAAGAAAATCACCAACCTCAAGGGAAATTGGGCCGAACAACTCCCTTCCGTCCTATGGGCTCTCAGGACCACCCCAAACTCAGCCACAGGGGAAACACCCTTCAAACTGTCACACGGATCCGAGGCACTCATCCCGGTCGAATTTGAAGTGCATAGTCCGAGGGTCATCGCAGCCGAAGACGGAAGCGAGGAATGACGGCTAGAGAACGAAGAGACTCAGAGGCTCTCCCTAGATTATGTGGAAGAGCTTCGGGACTTGGCCTTCATACGCCAGGAAGAAATCAAGAGACGCATGACGAGGCATTTCGACAAAAATGTCCGCTTAAAAAACTTCCTCGCAGGGGACTTGGTCATGAAGAAGGTGGACGCCGCTGGGCGGGGAGCCGCCGTAGGCAAGCTACATCCCAACTGGGAAGGACCTTTCATCGTCCAAGAAGCCCTGGCCACAGGAGGCTATTACCTACAAGATCAAGCGGGAGGGCAGCTGACTGGGACCTGGAGTGGGGATGATCTGAAAAGATTCTACCCATAGCGGTAACCCATGTATCTATTTCTGTAAACATAGTTAATATACAAAGGATGCGGGATTTTATCTCTTTTGTGTTGAACATGCCTCAAGGCTTCGGAGTGTTTCCATGGCCCGCCTCGTAGTCGACTTCGGGAGGCAGTTGTCGGTTTGTTCCTCATACATAGCCCAGTACGGATGATGGGACGATGCTTCGGGATTTTAAGCGCTCTTGTAAGACCGGGCCTCTGCATTGTCGGCCGAGATCAGCTCCCCCCTTGCATGTCGGCCTATGTCTCCCCGAGTGCATCTCTCTTCCGTCCGGAGGAACTACGAGGAACAGATCCGCACCCTGATCCCCCGGACTCGAGGAGAGGCCGGCCTCGTAAAGCACCCAGAAGGGAAAAATCTCAAGTGAGCAACAAGGCAGGATAACCTGCTGAAGGGAGGGCGTGGACGAGCCCAGGGGTGTGTGTTGATTCCGAGTGCGTCCGGAGAGGACCCTCGATGAACACCACCCCCGTTCGAATCGTAGCTGGAAGCGATCTTCACTATCAAATCGAGATACGTGCCTTCAACCCGTTCTTACTGAATAGCCTAGTACGGATGATAGGACGATGCTTCGGGACTTTAAGCGCTCTTGTAAGACCGAGCCTCTGCATTGCCGGCCGAGATCAGCTCCCCCCTTGCATGTCGGCCTAGGTCTCCCCGAGTGCATCTCTCTTCCGACTAGAGGAATTCTTAGGAACGGGTCTGGACGGCAACCCCCCGATTTGGCAGGGTCAAGAGCGTCCCTCCGGAGAGAGTTTCTTTCTTGTCAAGATGTCTCTGAGATTAATCTCCAAACTATGTAAGGATGCAGGATTTTATTCAAGACTTCGAGTTGAGCAGCGTCGTAAGACCGGTATCCCCACGAGCTCCTCTCCTCGGGAATCGGCCGATCTCCTCGATTATAATCCAAGACTTCGAGTTGAGCAGCGTCGTAAGACCGGTATCCCCACGAGCTCCTCCTCGGGAATCGGCCGATCTCCTCGATTGTAATTCAAGACTTCGAGTTGAGCAGCGTCGTAAGACCGGTATCCCCACGAGCTCCTCTCCTCGGGAATCGGCCGATCTCCTCGATTGTAATCCAAGACTTCGAGTTGAGCAGCATCGTAAGACCGGTATCCCCACGAGCTCCTCTCCTCGGGAATCGGCCGATCTCCTCGATTGTAGTCCGAGACTTCGAGTTGAGCAGCGTCGTAAGACCGGTATCCCCACGAGCTCCTCTCCTCGGGAATCGGCCGATCTCCTCGATTGTAATCCGAGACTTCGAGTTGAGTAGCGTCGTAAGACCGGTATCCCCACGAGCTCCTCTCCTCGGGAATCGACCGATCTCCTCGATTGTAATCCAAGACTTCGAGTTGAGCAGCGTCGTAAGACCGGTATCCCCACGAGCTCCTCTCCTCGGGAATCGGCCGATCTCCTCGATTGTAATCCAAGACTTCGAGTTGAGCAGCGTCGTAAGACCGGTATGCCCACGAGCTCCTCTCCTCGGGAATCGGCCGATCTCCTCGATTGTAATTTAAGACTTCGAGTTGAGCAGCGTCGTAAGACCGGTATCCCCACGAGCTTCTCTCCTTGGGAATCGGCCGATCTCCTCGATTGTAGTCCGAGACTTCGAGTTGAGCAGCGTCGTAAGACCGGTATCCCCACGAGCTCCTCTCCTCGGAAATCGGCCGATCTCCTCGATTGTAATCCAAGACTTCGAGTTGAGCAGCGTCGTAAGACCGGTATCCCCACGAGCTCCTCTCCTCGGGAATCGGCCGATCTCCTCGATTGTAATCCAAGACTTCGAGTTGAGCAGCGTCGTAAGACCGGTATCCCCACGAGCTCCTCTCTTCGGGAATCGGCCGATCTCCTCGATTGTAATTCAAGACTTCGAGTTGAGCAGCGTCGTAAGACCGGTATCCCCACGAGCTCCTCTCCTCGGGAATCGGCCGATCTCCTCGATTGTAGTCCAAGACTTCGAGTTGAGCAGCGTCGTAAGACCGGTATCCCCACGAGCTCCTCTCCTCGGGAATCGGCCGATCTCCTCGATTGTAGTCCAAGACTTCGAGTTGAGCAGCGTCGTAAGACCGGTATCCCCACGAGCTCCTCGTCGGGAATCGGCCGATCTCCTCGATTGCGAGAATGAGAGGCCCGCAGGTTATGATTCGACAACTAAGCCAGGTTCGACTTGCGTCACGCGCAGGTGGGCGAGCAGGCCTCGCGCGAGTAGGCGAGCTGATCTCGCGCGAGTAGGCGAGCTGGTCCCACGCGGGTAGGCGAGCTGGTCCCACGCGGGTAAGCGAGCTGGAACCGCGCGAGTAAGCGAGCCCCGGAGGGCATGCGAGTATGTCCCACGCGCCGACCCGCGCGGTGCGCGAGGTTCTCCCAGCAGGTTCACGAGTACCCGGGCGCAGGGGCGAGTAGGTCCCGGCGAGCGGATGATCGATGTCGGGACCATCCCCCTGCGATCTAGCGAACGCTCCCCTCCGAGCCTATGAGCCTAGCGAGCAACATGTCAGAAAAATGCAGGAGCAAAAATTTGTATAAATCACAAGTCAAAAATTGATTTACAAAAGGAATATCGGCGAGCAACTAGGACTCCTCGTCGCCAGTATCTGGCCGATATTCGTCGTCTCCGATATCACCGATATCTACAGATTCATCGCTCTCGCTCCCGCCGCTGCTGCTGTCATCGGAATCGCCGGAGCTGGTCGGCGGCGAGGCGCGGTACGACGGGATGGTCCCCTCGTCGAGTAGCTCGGGAATGAGCTCGTCGACAGTGAGCGGCTTCTCCCCCTCGACGAGCTGGCCCCCGAGCCTGAGGCGCGCGAGTATGATGTTCCCCGCCGCCCGCGCAATCTCGCGGCGAACAGAGGATCTCTCCTCCCAGAGGACGCGGGATTGCTTCACCGCTCGCGTCGGGTCTTCGGGTAGCGGGGTTGAGGAGCTCGGCCGTCCTTCAGCAGCGACCAGCCTCGTCTCCATCTCCGCTGCGCGAATTTGGGCCGCCTCCAGCTCGGCCTGGGAGGCGGCGAGCTTCTCCCCGCACTCAGAGAGCTTCTTCGCTGCTTCTATCTCGGCAGCCTGCGAGATGACCGACGTCAGGACCTATCGATGAAACAAATCGAGCAACCAACCCAAGGACAGCTCACCTCGAAGTCCTTCCAGCGGACCGACTGCATGCCGAGGTCGATGGCCTTCTTGGAGACGACCTTGAGGGCATCGGTCGTCTCCAGCAGCTTCCTCGCCGAGTAGTGCCCCAGCTCGGCAGACCGCGCGAGCGCGCAGGCCGACTGATGGGCGAGCTCTAACGGGGTCAGCTCCAGGACGGACTCCGCATCGACTCGCCCATATATGGCGTGGAGGACGGCGAAAGCCTCCCCCTTGTCCTCCCAGTCGGTTGACCAGGACGGGAGGTTGGTGCTCAGCGACACCGAGTTGTCCTCCGCCGACCAAGTCACGAGCGGGCGGCCGTAGGAATCCACCACCCCCTGCCCGAGGCCGTAGTTGGGGTGGAAGTGGGGCGACCGGGCGCCCGTCGGCGACCGGCGATCGACGGATTGTGGCGACGAGGCCTTCGCCCTCTTCCTCGCGGGGCCTGGCGAGCTGACCCGCGACTTTCCTTTGGCCGCCTTCTTCTCCCCAACGTCGGCAAGGGGGCGAACGTCCGAGCGCGTAGTGGCGACTTCCTTCGCCAAATGAAGAGGCTTCTCCGGAAGCTCGTTGGGAACTGCAAAACGCGCGACAAGTTAGCTTCAGCGAAAAAAGGACAACGAGCGAGTAACCAGAATGCATTCTAAGCTCGGCTTACTCTCACGGGGGTGGACTGCCTCGAGCACGTTGACGTTTAGACGCCAGAAAATGACGCCAAATCGCCGACCCCGGAAGTACTCGAAGAGCTGCTCGCGAGCTCCTTCGAGGATGGGAGGAAGGAAGGCGACGTCGGCCGGTTGGTGCGGCCTGCCGAGAATCCCGCCGAAGTCGCCGTGGACGACCACCAACTGCTCGCTCTAGCGGTGGACCTTATTCGTGGTCCCGACCAAGGTGCAGACGTGGCTGCTAAAAAAGACGACTCCCTCCGAGGTCGCCGCAAAGGCGAAGATGCGGCGGAAGACGGAGAGGTCGAAGGCGATCCTCTCTTCCCGGAGGAAGCATAGGAACCCCATGATGATCGCCATGCCATTGGGGTTGATCTGCGCGGGGACGATCCCGAAGTAGCGCAGGATCTCGCAGAACTCCGGCCAGAAGGGTAGCCGCAGGCCGGCGTCGAAATGCCGCAGCAACAAGACAAGGGTGCCCTCAACATATGTGTTGAGCCGCTCGCCGCGAGTAGGAAGCCTCGCCGAGTAGTCCTCGGGCAGCAGGCGCTCCCTGAAGGCCGCCAGGTCCTTCTCTGAGGTAATGGACTTCTTGAATGCCGCATCCGCGAAGTTAATGGCGTGAGTTTGTCGGCGAGCGCTGGCGTCGTCGCCGACCATGTTTGCGAGCTGTAAAAAGAGCGAGAGAAGGCGAGCTGGATGTTCGGATACTCGCCGGTATGAAGAGAAGATCGCTACAACGTACGCTTTATGACCCACCTACCCCTCCTATTTATAGATATGGCAAGGCAAAGGGGGGGGGGGTCTGCCCGTCTCGGCGAGTATCGAACGAGCTCGCGCGGTGAAGAATAAGAGGCGACATTGCCAGAAGACCTAGAGCTCGACACACCACAAAGAAAGCGCACACACGAAGAATCAGAAGGCGAGAATACTCATACACGCAAAGATGAATTAATCAATAAAAATAAAAAGTAGATGTCCGAAAGAAGTACAAAGTCGCGCAGGGCGAGCTACATTCAAAAGGCAAAATTACTAAGGCGCCCTAGGCCGCTCAGGGGGGTGAGGATGTCGCCCGGCCCAGCCGATCTCGCGTGCACGCCGGTAATGCTCCGTCGCCAACGCCATGGCATCGTCGCCGAGCCGGAGCTGCTCCTCCATCCTCGCCAGACGTCTAGCAGACCCCATGCTCGCCCGGATGCCGGCCAGCTCGTCAAGCACCAGCTGCAGGCGGTGGTTGTTCAACTGCAGCTGGCGATCATTCTCTTTGACCATGTGGAAGCGAGCTTCATAGTTCTCCAAGGTCGCCTGGAGCCCTTCGACCTTGGCCATCCTCGCCTCCAGAGCCGAGATGCGTCAGTGAGGGTCGCAGATAGCGAGCTGGTCGAACTTGCTTTCCAGCTCCATGTAGGCGCGAGCAGCGGCTTGGCGATACTCGCTCCCCGACAGCCCGATGGCGTCGATGAAAGCCGCCCCAGGGGTCGCCGGCCGATCTGACAAGAAAGAGAAATAGATCGTCAGGTCGGAAAAAGTGGAGCAGAATTCGAAGTGGTAAAAAAGTTTACCACGGCGAGGAGATCGGGATCGGCGCGGCGAGGGAGGTCGCCCGGAGGTATCTCGCCTCCCCGAAGAGCTGCTCGGAAGATCGGCAGGCCTGCCCTGCCCGCGCTCTCCCGACCCTCGGCCGACGTAGTCGGGGTCTCCAACCCGCGGAGGGAAGTATGCCGGCCGCTGCCTCTCCGGCTTCTTCAACGGCGGCGGAGCTTGAGATGAGCTCGCCGGGTGGTGTAGAGCCCTCGGCGCAGGAGGTGGAGGAGGTCGCGGAAGATCCGACCTCTGCGAAGCAGACAAAGGCGGCGGCGGGGGCCGGACGATGCCCGACATCTGGCCAGGAGTGGCGACCAAGGGTGGCGGCGGCGGCAATGAGGCGCTCGCCGAGATTACTTTCCCGCCACTCGCAACGGCGGAGGCCGCCCTGCTCGCCGGAGGATCCTCGCACGCCGACCCGGACAACCCAGCGGGAGTTTCTTTCACCGGCAGCTCCTTGCTCGCCGGGCGGGTGCCCTTCACCAACGTCGCCCCCGACGCCTTCCCCGAGCTAAGGCCCATCCGGACCGTGTAGGCGGTCTTGTACGGCCTATCGGCCGCCAGGGCGAGTAGGGGGGCCGAGCTCAGCGGGACGACGTCAAGAGTCGCGTCCGCGGCAGTCGGAAAGTCTGCATAGAAAAGTAGTCGGTAAAGAAGAAGCGGCGACAACCTAGCAGGAAAGATTTCCAGATGGCGACCTGTCACGGTGACGACCTCGACCTGAGCCGCCGCGGATTCCTTAGCGGCCGCGAGCTCCTCGGCCACTCCCGGGTCCGGCGGGCTGTCCTGAACCGATCCGGGGAGGTCGTCAAGCCCGAGATCGCTCAACAGCTTCTGGGTGCTGGGAGAAGCTGCGGGATTTCCAGTCGTCGCGGCGATTTGGTTCAGCGGTGGAGGCGAGCCGACCGCCGCAGTGGCGGACTGCTTGACCTTCTTCGCCTTTTTCTTCTTCGGCGGGGTCGAGGCGGTGGCATCTTCCTCGCGCGGCCTTTTCTGTCTGGCTATGCCGAGGAGGCCAGACAGGGCGGCGAGATTGTCCATCAGCAACTTCTCAGCATCCGACATTTTCGGCGAGCTTCAGGGTCCGTCTCGAAAATCAAGCCCCCCTATTTATAGACTACTCTACCAGCAGACGACGATGCGAGCTGTCCATATACTCGGCAGAGGTACTCGCCGAATAAGCGTTGGATGATTCTTTCCGGGCTCCTACGTCGCCCAAAAATAGCGGGGATTGTGTACAACCCATATTCGACGAGGGTGGGTCCTACCACCGCCAGGTCATCAGAAGTCAAAGTCAACAAGGCAAGATGGGGATCCAGATCAGCACCCCAGGCCGCAGGAGGTTCAGGCGAGTATGGCGAGCTCCCCAGGCCAACTCGCCAGGTGGCGACTATGGCCAGATGCTCGCCTCTTCTAGGCGAGCTCCCCAGGGAAGTCGCCAACTCGCCAGGGTGGGGGTATAAGTAAGACCCCCCCTCTTTGGATTTCCCTATAAATAGGACCCCAGGGGTACGAGGGAGAGGACAAGCAAATCTCGGCCTGAGCCCTCGCGAGTTCCAACAATTGCCCTCGACTCGCTATTGCTCGAGCTCGTCTCCTTCGTACCTAGCTCGGCCAATTTGGTTGAGAAGGGGTTGCTTCTTCTAAGCAACTGGGTACGTGGTGGGACCTTCCTGCCGCAGCAACCTGGGGGCTTGTTCGCACAGTTTGCTTCTGTTTCCTGACCAGAGACCGTCTTTTTGACCGCTCGACCAGTAACTTCAGGTGGCGTAGTCCGATTTCCGAGGTTGAGATATTTCTCGCCTCCACCGCTGAATCAAGTAACTCAAATGAAGATCACTATCTGACAATCAAGTGGCTATATCAACGATCTCCGCTTGATGATCAAAGATTCATTGCTAATCTTGCTCAGAGATTTCTGCTCATTGATCTCTGATTTCTTCTGTTAGTTGGTCATCACTGCTCGACGATTATTGTAGTTGACGATTCTGAAATAGTTCAACAGTTAGTGCTTAAGGTTCTTCTATCACCTCTGCTAGCCGACTATTGCTGATTGACAATTACTATGGTTACTTGATGATCTACACTCTTAGAAACATAGAATAACAAATGGAAATTACATCTTAGCTTCCAAATACTTTATTATTATACATATAGTTCTATGCATTATAAATTTTTCCTAACATTTACTCTAAATTAAATTATTTGACATGTTTGAATATAATAAGGCACTTATATTTCAAAATTAAATTGATAATATTGATTACAAGTTATTTTTTGGCGAATAGGCAAAATCAAATTCATATCATTAGAATTTTTTTACTTTTTTTGTTCCTCACTAGTTTTTGTATTATTAATTTAATCAAATTTAACTCTATGAGCACTTTATTCTTATTTATTTATTTCGTTTATTACCACTAGCAGTTGTGCACGGAGCCCTCATGCATAATATGCAATAATGTCAATACCCGACCGTCACTTGAGTGACGATTGAGTACTATTGCCGCCTCACACTGTTCCTGGGAGACCCTGTGCACGACTGCTAATATCTATTAACAAAATATATATTGATTTTATGTTAGCTATATGTATTAAAAACTATGCGTTATGTTAGATCAGTGAGATTAAAACCCAAGGGTTCAACATGCTGTCTTGTCCAGGTGGTTTGATAAAATATTTATCCACTTCAACACCTTTGTCATGTCATGTTGGACTGGATTGTTGCCAATATTGATGACATTTTTTTCTCATAATACAAATGCAAAATTTACCTTTTGAGAGTTCAAGATCTAGTAGATTTGAATCACAGGACCTCACATACTCCTTGTGACATGATTCTATATTCCTCTTCTGCATTCGATCTTGCCACCGCATTTTCTTTTTTCTTATGCGTATTATTAGGGTACCACCAACAAAAGTGCAATACCAAGATATGAAATTTCTATCATCTTGACTACAAGCCTAATTAACATCTATGAATACTTCAAATTTCAAGTGCTAGTTCCCTGGAAAAAGAATTTCACGTCTAGGAGACTCTTGAGATATCATAAGACCCGTTGAGCTATTTCCTATGTCAAATTCTAAGAGCATTAATGTATCAATTCATAATTCTTATGATGTATGTGATGTTAGGACGGATATGAGATAAGTAGACGAATTTGCAAACTAGTAATTGGTAGCTTGACGTGTCAACTAAATCTCTATCATTGTCTTCATCAATCTTGTGATTAACTTCAGGAATATCCACAAGTACACAATGACAAATACTTATTTCTTCAAAGAGATCAAGGATATTTTCACCGGGAAATAAAGATTCCTCGATTGGATCTACAACTCCAATCCCAACTTCAATTTCCTTAAATCTTTGACTTCAAATTTTTTGCATAAGTGTGTTTTCAGCCATGTGATTTCTTCAACATTATCTCGTGTGATAATAATATTATTCACATATACAATTAAGACTGCTACTTCATTATGTTTCCTTGTTTATATTTCAACAAGATGATAGCTATTGATATCTACTGAACTATGCTATGGAGGACTATTCAAACCATGAAGAGACTTCCCGAGGTGATAAACTTTCTCTTTTGATTTTGTTTGTGAGAAACCCAATGAGAATTTCATATATACCTTGTCTTCTAGATCACCATGGAGAAATGCATTCATTACTTCTAATTGTTGTAAATCCCATCCAAGGCAATCCTTACAATTTGCTTAAAGATTTCCTGATTATCAACACCCCGAGTTTGAGTATATTTTCGAGCCATTAATCTCACATTGTATAGTTCCATAACTCCCTTTTGATTTTGCTTAACCGAGGACTCCTATTTGGACCAAACTGCACACTTATTCAGGAGGGAGGTGGAAGATTTTCCACGCCCAATTGTTTTCTGAGATACATTTCTTTCTCATTTCTTTTTTCCACTCATGCACACCAATTGCATCCTATTAGTTTTTGGAACAACAATGAAGAAAGAGAAGAAATAAAGGCTTTATGTGCAAGGGTAACATGGTAATATGTACATAATTGTTTATAGGATGATTAGTGCACCTATTTTATCTTTTAGGCGGACAATATGAAGGTGGAGATCGTCCTTGGAAGCCTTGAACAATTTGAAACCGCACTTATGCAACAACATGCTTCCAATGATGGCTCGAGGAAGGGGAAGTATGAGATTTTGTAGTGGAGGGACAGGGGGAACAATAGATATGCGAGTGAGTAGTATGAACAATAATAGGAGATGGGTTAACAATAGGTAGATGAATATCAACAGTGTAATCATCATCATCATCATCATCCATTTTCTCTCTCCGACGAGACCAAAATAAGTTTCCCTTCACGAAAGTTGACATCTGTATTGTAGAAAGAGTGGTAGGAAGGGGGTAGCAACACTGAAAACTTTTGGTAGTAGAAGAGTACTCAACAAAGACGCGTCTGCGATCACACATCTAGTTTGTCATGATTCTCTTGATGAATGTGAATAAAATAGACACCCCATAACACAAGGAGGAAGATGAGATGTATGAACCAAGCATTTGGACTATAAAAGAGCAATGTTGTAGTATACTGATGGACACGAGATGGAAGACGATTGATCATGTGTCACATGATCAACACAACCTTTACTCAGTATGACTTGAGAAATAATAGTGGAAGTGGAGAGGACATGAATCATTGGCTCTTGATCCAAGAGGTATTGTCCCTCATAGTTCCTGCTACTGCCAATGAGCTACTTCGTAGCTAGATCCTGAAAAAAACAAACATCAGGGAAAATCTTGCTGTACTATTTAAGGATCTAGTTAAATGCATAATAGATAGCAAGTTGCGAGATAAAGAGGATACGTGTAATGCGGATGCTTGAGAAATAGCAAGGGAATATAAAATTGTTACTTTACTTGCAACAAGGGGAAGTGAGCCCTTAGTTGCAATGATCTTTTCTTGGCCAAATAAGGGGTTGCAAAAGGTTAAACCTGAGGTTTTCTGATCATATGATTAATCGCATCAGAGTCAAGGATCCACTTAGATTGGGATGTAGACACAATATTTGCATTTGCTATGCATGATGCGGGAAAGGCATTGTAGAAGTGAACGATCGAAGAATCACTCTGAGAGCTTAAAAGATGTCCTAGGGTATCCAACTCATCAACAAAAATGCCCCCTTGAGGGGGTAGGTTCCCAATAGTATCCTCATGAAACTGATGATATGATTAACAACTGTGAGCAAAAACTAGGCTACCTCCCCTGCAACCACTGCCACAACCATGATCACCACCACCAGTGCCCCCTGTTAGGTGGGGCCAGATGAAGATACATGCGATAACATGACTCCTGAGCATGTCCCTTCTTAAAATGATCTCGTGTATGGGTAGGAACACCAGATGTAGGTAGCCCACAACCAAATACAACAAGAGCGGAGTGGCCAATCATCACAATAAATTTAAGTGAGCGGCGATGGTCCATCAACCAAGACAAAGTTGAATGCCTTCCGTAGATACGAGAGAGGCTCATAGTGTATGGCATGGGTTCCTGCTATATCAAACTTCATGTTGATCCCCATGAGAAAGACATGTACCCAAAACGGCCCTTTTTTTCTATTAAATCGGCACAACAACCTTAGGGGTGGGGGAATATGCACAAAATCTATAAATAATTATAAATAATCTGGATTATTTTACTTGACGATAAACATACCCAGTAAATATAAGCATGAAACAACGCACAATGCGGTAAATTTGTACTTAATTTTAGCTAAATGTACATAGTGAAGAAAGCACAAAAGAAAAGGGTACACTCAAAACTGATTTTCTATAAGTACACCATGAGGCGATTCTTACAGGGCCAGCCCAACCTTTACGTCTCTTACAAGGGCCTAATTTCTCCTTAGTGATCGCAGATTAGTCACCACCAACAAATGAGGCTCTTTCGTCCTAGTCTACCTTGACTAGAGGCACACACACACCCATCGATTTACGATCTAACGAGTAAAAAGAAAAATAAAATGAAAAGAGAAAATGGAGAAAATGAGATAGAAATTGACAAAAACACAAAAAACTCCTCTAGAGGTAGACTTCGCCCATTGGTGGGGGAATCCATTTTTTTGTTGAGGATTGCTTGCGAAGTTCATGTTAACATTCTCCTTGTGGTTGGTGTGATAGTGCGGTGAAGGTTCTCCCCAGTCCTTAGCTCCGAGAGGTGGAGGGTAAGCTCGATGGAAACAAAGGCTCGAGAAATATGGAGAAAGCCTTGGAATTATTCTTGAGGGCTTCAAACTTTTCATCTCTAGTGTGAGCTCAGATTTCCAAAGAGGACGTGGAAAAATGGTTGGAGTAGAGGGGATGGAGCTCAACAATTTTGCTCTTGGACCCAATTATATTTATATAATCGCCTAATCAGGGGCCTGTGAGTGTATTGCCATGTTTTAGGGCTCTATCGGCATGGCGATAGGCCTATGTTGGGAAAAATTATAATGATTTGACATAACACATTAAATGCATGATGATCAAGATAATTTCATCTTCACAAGCATTATGGAATCTAGGTTGAAGGACAACCCTGCATTTGACCACTAAAGACTAGACATACAACATTTTGATGACTTTGATGATATTTTCTACTTACAGTTGACATTCGCCGACCATGTCCAAGATTTGTTGATTGACATTCGCCGACCATGTCCAAGATTTGTTGATTGACATTCGCCGACCATGTCCAAGATTTGTTGATTGACATTCAACGACCATGCATGCTCGCTGTACGGATACTCGTTTGCCTCTCGTGTCCAAGAATCGCTAATCTAAAGTTGAAGAAAGCAGAATCTAAGAGATTTCTCCATTAGTTGATGAAGTCCCTCCCTATTAGAAATCACATAACCTGGAAGTACTCATAAAGATAATAGATCCCTGGTTACCGAACAATCAATCCACGATCGCTGATCAAAGACTCTTCTCATTAGCGATCCTTGATTGAAAAATATAAGGACAAACATAGATCGCAGATCACCGTGTGATCAAGTCACAATCGTCGACAGAAAGTTAAGTTTGGCGGGAACATAAATATAGTCGTTATTGTTCAAAATTAACAAAGAGCCGTTATTGTTACCCATGCTTTCTGGCACTTGAGGCAACCAAAAGAGAATACGTACATACTCTCGGAGGATCATTAGTCACAAGATAAAGAAATAGAAGAAGAAGAAAAAGAAGAGTTTCCATTTGAGAACACAGTTGTATGAAAAAAAGAAGTGTTTGAAGCTCTAAAAAGATCATGTTGATATGTGAAAAGCTACTTTCTTGTGAAAAAGTTCATAACAACCATCTTTGTAAAGGGTTCTGAAATCCCTCTTCAAAATATTGTGATTACTAAGTCTCCACTGTAAAAGACTATGTTGGGCTTGATTATCCATTGAAAAAAACTCTTACCTAGATATACAGTAGATTCCCACAGTGGGTTGAAGAGTGGATGTACCTTGGTTTTTGGGGGAACCACTATAAATTTCTTTGCGTCTCTCTTTAGCTTAGCTTTTATTTTACTGCATTTTATTATTGCTTTAATCTTTGAACAGGTGCAGTAATTGTGGATTGTGGGAGAGTTTTTATACTCTATATTCACCCCTTATACTCTATATTCACCCCCTCTAGAGATATTCAGTTTTATTTCACACTTTCAGCCTCAATTCTAATGCACGAACAAGGGAAAAGGATGCTAATGACTGTTTCTCTATGTCGATAGAACATGGTTTCGGAGTTCCGAAACCCGTAGAGTTGGAGGGGACATTGAGCTAGGCAGACACATCAGTGTTCCAATTGAACCATTATCGGAATCGGCTAGCTCCACTACTGGCAGGCAGCTACAAAATAGTATCCCAATCGACGTGACAATAATGATATATCACCATGCGTATAGAACTAAAATAGACCATGTGCTGCAATGTGTACTTCCTAATACCTGCACAAACACAAACAACCGCACACACATCAAATACATAATTTGTTATAACCAAGGTGCTTGTACTCCACAATGCCTAATGTCTTATCGGGGAGTAATGAAGTGCTTGGGGGGAATCTAAATAATTATTTTTATATTTCGATATTTCAGTCCTCAAAGCGCTCGAAGTAATCCACCGAATGAAAGTACACCATTCGGGATGGAAAAAATTACAAACTGAATCATTCACATGAGTTAGTATTTTGAAAAACAAGTAGCTCAAATCAATGTTTTGCAACTCTATTGTTTATCAAAGTAAAATGTATAAAATTAACACATCATTCAAGTACTGTAGATTCTCACCACATTCATCTATCTTTGTACAGTGTTTTGTGCACATTAGCGACATCAAATACTATATAATCAAACTAAATGCAATTTCATGAGTTCTAGCATAATGAAAATAGACCCCCTCCCAAAATAACAAAAAATTTATTTATAAGAGAGTAAAGATGTAATGTTATAGACCACACAACAAGGAATAACATGTCTAAATTATGCTTATGCGGTAATGATCAAGTACACCAGTATGCACTCACTTAAATGATAATTAGGGGATATGAAGAGTGAAGTAAGCATGAAGATCAATAAAAGGAAAAAAATATTTTTCATTCTTAAATATTTAAGAAAGTCACCAACTTAAGATAGGCAAATGAGGAAAAAATTGTATCATGGTATGATAGGCACAAGATGAAAAGACAACAAAACTACAACACATGTTAGAATTAGTTTTAGTTCTAATATGTATTACTTGTATTACTCTTCTATATACAGGAGTCTTCAGATTCAAGTTTATATCTCTCAACATGGTATCAGAGTCAGGTTTCGAGCAATAAACGCTGTTCGACTTCCGCTCGCCTTTCGACTGTCCGTCGCCGAAGACCGCTCGCCTTTCGACTGACCATCGCCAAAGACTGCTTGCCCCACTTCCGCTCGCCGTTCCCGACCATCCCAGCATCTCCGCTGCTCGCTTCCGCAAACGCAACACCGATCTACTCTCGAGACATGCCCCGTCAGCCGATCGGTGCTTGCTGACCGGATGGAGATTCCGACGATTCTCGGACGATCCGATTCACTTCAAATTTGGAGGAATATTTATTTTTGATCTTATCATTATACTGGTTTTTTAGATTATTCCAATAGTTGGATGCTACTCAAAGTCAGATCTAAGTATTTTCTTTACGAGAAGAGGAAGGATCCTAACTCTGAAATGATGCCTTATCTGACCTCCTCTTTTTGAAGACTCTTCCTCGGATTTTTGCTGGAGCAAATTTTTTAATGTCGGACGTGACGAATTCTGGTGGCTCCATGACCTCCCACTTGATTTTCCCGTGCTAGTTAGGATCACAATTTCTCTCAGATTACTACAGTCTGATTGGATGACATAAATTTCTTGTCATTGCCCCACTCTATTACCATGGTTTTTAAGAGCCGACATTTCTTTGGCTATATCAGTGGCTCCACCAGTGAACCAACCTGGAAATCTACAAGTTGGTATCAATGGGAGTTTGAGAACTCTCTTATTATGTCATGACTCACGAATTTCATGCAGGAGTCCATTACTCGAAATTACTTTTTCTTGGACATTATTGTTGACATATGTAAACACGTTGTTTCTACTTACTCCCGTAAGGGAAATGCGGCCCGGATTTGCCAACTATGCCGCTAGATATTTCTTATCCGACAGGGTGACTACTCTGCATCTGCTTACTATTTTGAGTTTGCTTAAATGTATCGGGAGTAGTATCACTCTTTTGCCATGATCTGTATTGCAGATAGGCTCTTGATTAAGGCTCTCTGAGATCATAATTGCGCGCTTGAGTTCTTACATGGGCAGCATATGGATTTTGATCAGATCACCGTCCAACTTTTGGACATGTTCTTATCCCTTCACTTTCTGAAGTTTGTAATATCGCACAACAGGAGTTTGACCGCAAGCAGTCTTGGAACACCACCACTGTTACTGAGGGATCAACATTAGTGGTTCGTCATCCCAGTTTTTGAGGCCAGGTTTTTCACGATTTAAAGCCAAAGCCTACAGATAAGAATCACTTGACTTGTGATTATTGTGGAAAGCCTCATCATACTCAGGGTACGCGTTTCAGCCTACATGACTTTCGTCTTCCCAGGGGAGAATCCGCATCACATGGTGATTGCGGTCGTGGTAGAACTCTAGAGAGAAACTCTCCATCATATCACTCAGCTCGTCTGACTGAGGTTCATGATAAGACTGCAACTCGACTCAGTTCAGATTGGTTCCACCAAAAAGTAAGGACCGATCCATATAGGTCTGCATCCACCTTTTTGGAACCAGATTTGATTGATATATTCAAATTATAAAACCATACTTGAACCAAATAGTTTGGTTCGATTTTACCTGGCGGTATAAATATAACTAAAAATGTTTATAAAATTTATAAAAAATTTATCTTCCTATATAGTTTTTTATACAAATCTTATTTTTATATATGTTCTTTATGTTCAATAATATCGTTGTAAACATAACTTTTGTTGCATTATATTAAAATAAAATAAGATTAATATTTGTGCGATAGGCATTACACATTCAATTCTCAAATTGGTTCTCGGGTACCCGTCCGCAAGAACCGAGAACCGACCCAAAATGTTAGTTCTTGCCTTTTCTAGAATCATACCAGAGTCGAAAACCATTAGGACTGTGTCGAATTGATCAGCTCAGTTCGTTTCTGGGCTGGTTCTCGGTTATACAACACACCCCCTTAGTTCTCGAGGATAGTTCTCCTAAACATTTCTACCCTAGTCATAACTCCTCAGTCATCCTCTTTTTCTACAGAAGTGATACTGGCTCTTTACCATTGATGGATGGTCTTACTCATCAGACTCCCATTATGTTTACTTCCTCATCTGTCTTTGCCCATACAGGTACACTAGGTGCCACTTTACTACTACTCACCCTTCTCCTCAGTAAATTATTGACTCATGAGCCACTGATCATATGAATGAACCAACTTTAGGTTTTGTGCTCCTTTTCCCTCTTTTTGGAATAGAGAAATGAGCATTGTTGATGACCGTTCCTTCTCCATTGCTGAAAAAGGATCCATTCCTTATTCCTCTCACTTTATCTTATGTACTTCATTTTCCAAATTTTACCCGTTTTTTTACTTTTTGTTAGTTATTTTGACTAATTATCTTCAATGCCCGGTTATTTTTTTTTTCATTTCATTTTTTTCAGGATCTGAAGACGGAGAATGTGATTGGATCTGGTAGCATGTAGGATGACATGCACGTGTTTGACTCCTCTAATGGGTCTTCATCTCCCCAAGCTCTCCATATTATATAGACCTCCACCTTGCATGACATTATCATCATGGACATCACTCTGTTGTTACCATGCAACATTTTGATGGCGACGTTGCTGATGCGGCCGTTGATCCCCGACATAGAAAGTTCGTGGATTGGGACGGTCGTTGCCGCAAGCTTGAAGATGAGAGTCTACCACGACGTTTCTTCGCCAACGCCGCGACGTTCTTCGTCAACGCCGCTACATATTTTGCACGACGTCTGCCGCTGCCATTTTAAATAAAATATATAATTATAAATTAAATAATTATAATTATATATTTTTATTTCATCATTTATTATTATGTCCTATTTTATTATTTCATTTCAAATATGATGGGTGCTTATAACCATCAAGAGTATCTTTTATTTCATGCATGTTTTATTTTATTCATATTGCATGCATTATATGTTATATTGTTTTCCTATTTCATGTATGGTGGAGATTGAGTGGTGTAAGGCTATATAAAGCCATGCTTGTTGTTGATTTGGATAGTGAAGAATGAAAAAGAAAACCTAAGAAATTCAAAGTGAATTTTTCCCCCCTCTTGGCAATTTTCGGCCTCCTCTTTCTTCTCCCCTCTCTTGGCCGCCGGCCACATCTCCTTCCCCTCTCTATCTCGGCCTCCTTTCCTCCTCCCTCCTCCTTCTCCAAGATCGTTTCCGGCCACCCTCCTCCTTTTTCCCAAAACTCGAGCAGCCTCCTTCCACAAAACTGCCGGCCACCACATCTCTTCCCTAGCCGCCACCCCCCATCATATTGAGAAAATTATTTTCTCATCACCTTTTCTCTCTCTCCCTATATAATTACTGGACTTTTCAAGGAACTCCCTCTTCTAGGGTTTTGCGAAGGAAGACGGCTTGCGTTTTCATCATCCGGCGCGGAACCGTGGAGTTGCGTGGGAATAGAATCAACCACCGTCGTGTGCGCATCCTCCACCCATCTCGTGGACGGAATTCTCGTGGGATTTTGGGTAACGATTTCCTATACCATCTCTCGTGTGATTCTTTCCAAACTATTGTGAGTTTTGGTGGAAGCAGGAGGCTAGTAATTGGTCCTGATTTATATTGAATATTGTGCTTAATTAAAATCTAAATTTTCAAGCCTAAATCATCCGAATATTCTCATGAAAATTGGAACGGGTAAGCAACCCTCGTATTAATTAATTTTTTGGGGATTATTTTGGACTTAGTTTTAAAATCACTTATTTAGTCCGGATATTCTTGTATTGGTCTTGTGAATGTTTGCGCGTAACTTAGTTTGATTTGCTAATTGTCGAATCTAAGAACGCGTAGTTTAATCCGTCGAAACCATGGGCCTGCATCACATTTATATCCCACTATTTCTTCTGTGTTTTAATAATCATATTTGCCAGGTATCGTTACCCTGTACCACTCATTTTCATAGTTCATATTGATGTTTTGGGGATCCTGCTCCACTGCCTCAATATCTAGATGTCATTGGTTTATTACTTTAATTTACTGTTTTTCTCGCATTATTTGGCTATATTTGATGAAAAATAAGATTGAAGTGTTTTTTATCTTTTATAAATTCAAAACATGATTTCTGCCCAATTTTTTGCTATTATACAAATTTTATGTACTTATAATGTTATCGGTGGTGGCAGAGATACAAGGGGGGCCGAGCTCAACCTGCGAAGAATGCTAGGTGAGAGGAAGGAGAGTCTTGCTCAATCCTAACCCTAGAAATCAAGAAGAAGAGAGAATTTAATTAAAGAAAACTTAGAGGGATAAAGAGAAAGTTGGATTAATTCATTTCATATCCTTCTCATGCGCCAAAGAGGCTATATTAAACGACTCAACAGTACTCGACTCATATTGTGTAACACCCAAAAAACCTGGATTAACTGAGGCCATGAGGTACGTAAGAGGCTTAGGGAAGTCACATGAAGATTGAGTGTTGATTGAGGAGGTTTTGGAGGCCATTTAAAACAAATCATGCTCTATACGATTTGGTACACGTTCGTGTAAAAGCCGTGAAAACGCCTTGTTTTCTCGAGAGCTATACGGTTTATAGAGGGATTCTACATGGCTGGGTAGGGAGCCGTGTCACCCGCCACGTCCTGAGACCAAGCAGTGCCAGGGGCCGTGTAGAGGCCCATGAAATGAGCCGTGTAGGGTTTTTTATCCTGAGAGCTACACGACATGTCACACCGTTGTGTACGGGGTCATGAATAGTTTATAATTTTGATTTCTGTGCCTTTCAATTTGGATCTTTAGGTCCGACGGTGGGGATCCTTAGCTGGGGTCTTTATGTCGAATTTGTTCCTGAGAGGAGCTCATTTCATCAAGTTATTTCTCTCTCTTAGGTTAAAGAGAAGTAGAGGAAGAGGAGGAAGAAGAAGGGGAGATCCTCCATTAGAGGTCGATCCAGAGCTCCAAACGGCGGACCGAGGCCGGATTCGCAGAGAGTGTTCGATTGCGGTCATCTTTTTCCGTCTCTTGCAATGATTCGATGGCATGGAGAAAATCAATAACGGTAACGACTCCTCTTCCCGGTTATTAGGTTGCGTGCTTGCATTCCTTTATTTTTTCTTTGAATGTTGGTGTTTGTGGTACCCGGTGCCTCTAATTAGAGTTTTTGAGGTTGCCACGATTCATTGTGAACCATCTTGGCGTGGGATGGTGACCCCGACATGATTGAATTAGAACGATCCAGAGTTCCAAATGGCAAGCCGAGGCCAGATTCGCGGAGAGGGTTCGATTGCGGTCATCTTTTTCCGTCTCTTGCACTGATTTGATGGCAGGGAGAAAATCAATAACGGTAACGACTCCTCTCTTCCCAGTTATTAGGATGCGTGCTTGCATTCTTTCATTTTTGCTTTGAATGTTGGTGTTTGTGGTACCCGGTGCCTTTAATTAGAGTTCTTGAGGTTGCCACAGTTCATTGCGAACCATCGTGGCGTGAGATTATGACCCTGACATGATTGAATTAGAAGTTCGAAGGCAATTCTTAGATTAGGCATTGTCCTGAAGCCAAATTGAGGTTGTTGACCCGATTTGGTGATGATTGTTTGACGTTGCATATACGAATTTCGGTAGATGTGCTAATACGGTCATAGTGTTGTTGTGATACTCATTTTCCCTGAGATTTCGAGATGTTGAGGTTAGGGCAAGGTTTTACATGTGAGATTCCTAGTGATTGAGTGCGACGCCATTAGATTGTGTAAGCTAGTGAATAGGTCATTGGAAATGTCACGACCTTGGGGTCTGCGTGTTCTCCCGCCGTAGAATCGGTGTTGATTTCTTCACGCGTTGCCACAAATGTAATTTTGATAAAAATGCAATGGTGCATGTCTTTGTGTGTAATGCCACATCGAAGGTTAGGATCTTTAAACAATGTCGCCGTATATAAATTGGATAATTATGATAGTGGAGTAGAGGGACTTTGTGTGTAATGCCCCCGTGAATGCTGAGATTCCTTTTTATGTATTTCCTTTGCATGTTGTTTCGGCCTATGAGTCGAGATAGCTTAAGAAACTTTATATGTTTTGGATGGACATGTTTTGTACGGCCTTAAGGCCAAAGACTCTTGTTGTTATATTATAGAAATGTGTATGCTCATAGTTGTAGTTATGTTTTCGTTGTGCTACTGTCTAGTTGTGGCGTTTACTTTTATACCTTCTTTTAATACTTAGGTTGTGATGGGTATATGGTGTGGGGCCCGAACAAACTTATATTATATGGTCATTGCGATAATGGTGTTACATAATGACTCATGATGACTCGATTCGATAAGAACGGCTCGCCAGTTTACCAGTTTAAGTAATAATTCATGAAGAGGGGGAAAGAAAATCTCCCATATGTAATAAGAGCATGATATGCACCCAAGTAACTCAACTATGTTTTTATATGCTCTATGATCAAAATGAGAGAATATGATATATGAATCTAAATCCTATAGAATGAGGAGCGAATTAATGAAACCGAGCTAAATGCATGCCAAAAATATTATACAAAATGCACTCATCAATTAGCCCAAGACTTAACTTTTACTCGTTCCAAGTAAATCATTTTACTCATCAGGGAATAAGGAGGTAAATGATACAATTCAATTATGAAATATAAAGTAAACAGAGAAGTGATGTGCACACGGTGAATTACATGAGATTAAACTATCTCTCTAAGCATAACAATAATTTAAAAATCTTTTTAACAGAATAACATATGCATAATAATCACTTCGTAATTAGAATAATAGGTGCTTCCTAGATATATTGAGGGGAAAGTAGCGGAGCTGTTTAGATCGACATTAGAGTCCGTGACTGAGGCAACTTCTAAAGAAATTCATCAATGATGGTAGCCATAGGCTTTCCCGATCACATCATCTCCAATCACCGGTAATGTGACAACTCCTGAATCACTAGGACTTATATTAGGATAAACGTGAAAGCTTATGTTTTGGGTGAGGGTAAGCAATAAGATAAACATGACGGCTTAAGTATCACACCTAAAAAAAGAGAATGAGCTTTGAAACAAAAATTTTATCACTGATAAAAATGGAGAAGTGACCCAGACTTGAACAAAATAAAATGGTGTCACTCTCACTACTCACTAGCCAAACACAACTAAATACGACTAATTCTATTTCTCAAAATGTTCTTTATTTTTCAACATTTTTTTGTTCTTTTTCAATTTTCTCATGCAAAGACAACACCCAAGAAGTGTGGATAGTCAATTTTATCCTCCCGTCCCCTAAACAATTGTTTTTCAATTCCACAATCAATCACAAGGTAACATCAATTACAACAAACTTAAACAATTCCGATTTTTAACTTAAAGCTCAAATTTTATGTGTGATTGTAGGTTGGAAAATTTGCTTTGGTGAATTGAAAGTGAGGGTGATCCAAATGAAAGGTGTAGGGCTCAATTGGAGTATGCAATGATAGAGAATGTTGGCTAGTATGCAAAGGCTCAAGCTATCTAAATTAAGGCCTAAATCATTTTCTGAAATTGAAATGACCTATGCCCTTGCTTCGAGGATCTCTAGGGGAATGTTCTAGACACCGAGAAAGGAAACCCTTTCATCATGTTCAAATAGTACCTCTGTAGAAGCTCGCTACACACATCCTACACCAAGCTTTTAAAACCCAGACTAGACCGGCCGGTTCAATCAATCGGACCGCCGACCGCTCTGGTCAAGGATCGGGACCCTCCATAGCAGGGGTCCACCCAAGAACCTACCTGCAGACTTAAATGATGCATTACCCTCAATGCATATGAAAATAAAAACAAGGAAGGTGAGTTGGAACACGTTTCCCAAACCAAGTTGCATCCATGTTAACTAATAAGTGCAGGCCTAACCAAGAGTACACAACAACACGACCTAAGAGACGACGACGGGAACTCCAGTCCTTCAAAACAAAAACAAAAAAAATAAAATTGTGGAACTACGTTATGTTAGAAAAACATAAAAGCATGCAAACACGCTATAAGGAATTCAACTAGGCTGTTTTTAAAATTCCCAGTCGGCCCTTGAAAAATGCAAAAAGAAAAGAAAACCGGTTGGCTATATGATCTGAGACAAATAAATAAAATCACAAAAGCACTGCAAGAACAGGAAATAGTAACCAAAGCAGTGCTCAAAAATAAATAAGTGACAGAGCCACAAAGCCAATAGATATATAAAAGCTGATAGTCAGATTGCACAAAATAAAATGGTCTCAGATAGAAATAAACACAACACAAAGAAATAAGAGTCAAATGGTGCTATTGAATAGGATTCCCAAACAGTCATCACTAGGGGAGCGGATCGAGGCCCCCCGCGACGACGAGATGTAAAGGAATGTCTTGGCGGCTGCGGCGAGTTTGACCCCATATGCTCTCCCGCGTGGAACACCTCATGGGTGTAGAGAACTGCCTCCTCCATCCACACAAATCACTCATGATAATCAGGAAATTGCACCTTAAAGCTTGGACCTCCCTGGTGCCTCCTCTGCTGCTCCTCATGCGCCTCAACATGGAAAATCGACAATACAGGCTTGGGCTCCTCATCAGTAGGGGCATCAACAACAGTGGGGGTAGGCATGGGAACAACCAAACAAAATTCCTTCCCATACTCGATGTGAATAGCCTGGATCAGCTTGAAGGAAATGCACATGTTCAAATTGATTCCATACTTGCACGATACCGACTCCATGGGGGATGCACATCCCAAAAATTCTAGCCCTTTACAATGTGCGTGATATACTGGGCTCCAACAATAGTCTTTTGGTGGAGATGTGTGGCTTGGGGGTGTAGAAATTAGGCCAAAATGACCCCCCAAGTAGAGTGGTACACGGTCCTGCATACTATAAAGTTATAGGAGATCTGCACAACTAGCATCTTACTCATTGCTCTCCCTGCTATGGAGTGACTGATAAGATGTTGCAAGTAGCGCAAGGCAGGAGAATGAATCGTGGAGGATTTGGCAGCACGGGCCTCATAACGTCCCTCTCCATTCGTCATGGAGCACCAATGATCATGGACACTGACACAGGGCGGGAACTCAGTCGGCAACTCGCGAAATCTTTGCCGCAAGACCTCCCCACACTCATATATCTCGGCAACAACCCCAAATCTTCAAGCACCCATGGAGAAATTACGTCCCAACAAGTAGAAACAGATCCGAAGGTGGGAAACGTCCTCATCAACGGTGGGTTCCAACTCTAAGGTAGAGAGAAATTCTAGAGTCAGCTCCCCAAAACCCCTCTTCTCATTGTCAAAGAGGCGTTCCCAGTTGCCGACATTAATGAGAGTACGCACTTCAGCTTGTAATCCATTAGCGCGCAGCGCATCCCAAGAGATGGAGTGGAAGTCATGGAACTACTTGCCTTTTAGCCTTTGAAAACACTCAATTTGCTTTGCGCGATCAAAGATGAGCATGAATTCTGCAGTGGGACGTCGGTAGGGGGAAATGGCTGTCCACCCTTAGTGCGAGGGCCCCGAGAGTATTGGCGAGAAGAGCTAACCATGGAGAAAGGGAGAAAAGTAGAGAAGGAACCATGGAGGAGCACAAAATCGCCGGAGAGGGAGGCACTGAAGTCGCAATACTTAGGAGGAGAAAAGGGTGAGTCTGAGCGAAATAGCGCTGGGACAGATTAATAAAAATTTCACAACCGCACGATCATGCGCAAATGGCGCACACGATCATGCGCGTCAAAATCTTTTCAAATTCATCTTTGTACAAATTTCGCCCGACGTGCACCAGAACGGATGTAATTCATCGGACTCTGACATGATAACACCTATGACTCAGAATTCCACTTAAACATGAACTTTATGACTAAAAGGAATTAGGTAAAAGTACAAAATGGACAATAAAAAAAATAGATTGCGAAATGGAACTAGTAAACTAGAGAAAAAGTTTCAATAAATACAAAAGATAACTACTGAGTTTATTGTTCATAACACAACTAATTTTAGCATGAAAGCATATGTTAACTAATGGGAGTTGAGAAAGAAAAATGTACAGGCAACTCTGTTCATAGCCGTTTCGATAACAGTGATAAAGAAGTAAATCCTCCATCAAAGTAATAATACCTGCACAGCTGCACTCAGCAGGCAGAGGAAATACGACAAAAATGATGAGGATGGAGTATCTCCCTGATCGATCCAAACAAGATTGATTGCCTCGCCCATCAGAATACCATCCTGTTCCTGCAAAGAAAAGGGATTAAAAATAAAAGATATCTCACATTCCTGCTCCTCTTCTTGCCTAGGGTAGATAGAGATATTAGAAAACAAGAAAACAAGAGATAGATTAGGAATGGTGGGAGAAGGAGGCTCCACCTTATCTTTCTCCAAAATACACACAATGATGTTATCGACAAAAAAATCATCCTCGATGAGTGAACTTTTTGAGATAAGATCGGGTGAAAAGGAAGAAATTTCCTTTACGAGAAGATTCCACTAGTGCAAAGGAGGATTCCCCTCACCGGTGACTCTTTCTACTTGCATTAAGCTAGAACTAGTAAGACAATCTTGTAATGGAGTCGTTTCCATGGGAGATAGAGCAGAAGAAAGAGGGATGAAAGTGCTTGCATCGGGAGACTCAAAAAGAGTGCTCTCACCAATATTAGAAATGGTATACCGGAGTTTGAAACAAGCCGACGTGAAGGCATCCCACCTTAGAAGATGCCGTAGGGGATATCACTATTTCAGTCTCCCCCACATCGTGGGTTACCATAATGGGATAATGCTTATAGAAATGGGAAACTTTTCACCTGAAGTTTCTTTATCGGGGCGACCCTATTCACTTGGCATACTTTAGGAATATGCCCATGCTTATTACAATTAGAACAAAATAGCCTCACAATTGGGGACTTCGCTATTTCCTCCTGCATGTCAGTTTTATCAACAAAATTAATAGATACACGTATAGTAGTGTTCAAAAAATTTGTAGTATTTAATACAGGAATAAAAGATTTAACCTCCAAAGTCGAATCCAAAAGGGGAGGAGAAAGTAGTGGGGAATGTTGCCCCACTATGTCATCGTGTTGATCAACGAGTTTTCCAATTGACAAATCCGCTACATTCCCAAGAGGACTCTGGAGAGTTGTAGATGCATCAAGGACGGCTGAAGGAGCAGTAATGAAAGAAAAGGGTGGTATGACGGTGAGTACTGACTTATCATCCTCAGTTTATAACATAATTTTTTCACCATCCTTCACTGCACTGATCAAAACTCTGACAGAACAGACATTGCTTCACCGTAGGTCTCAGCATCAAAGAAACCAAGTCTGCGGATCAGTGCCATGCTTGTTGTGGAGGCGCGTGTGTACAATAATTGGGTGCACCATATGAAGAATTAAAGGAAGTTGATTCTCCATAGGATGAGCCATAAGAATTATATCCACGGTTTCATGTATAACATTCCTCACTGCGATGGTTAGTATCTCCGCTCCATTTGCATTGCTGATAGGTAACATAATGGTGCAGATGAGGATTTAACATAGATAACTCAGTTAACTAGCTATACACGAATCTATGAATACTTTAATGAAAGATGAACATTTATACCTCTGAGAATTCTCGAGAGGGGGGGGGGGGGATGGGGTGAATAAAGATTTAAAATTTTTTACCCAAAATATAAATCAGATTCAAATTAACATCCACAGATCACACAACCAGAACTAAGTTATTCACAACAGAATTAAAATGTAGGAAATAAAACAAAAAAGAAAAGCACAACAAAAAGCTACATCACAGATGACACAAGAGCTATAGTGGGTCCCCAAAATATGGGTACATCTATTCTTCTATCACTTTGGTAGGAATCCACTATCCAGTGTCTAAATCTTTTGATAAAGAGACTCTCAGAACCAGTATCTGAGTCTTTTGATAAAGAGACTCTAAGAACAACACAATTTAATATTTTGATAAGGTGATCTAACCAAACAATTAGATCTTTTAATAAGGAGATCTTGAACCACAGTCAGAATTTTTTTAGAGGGATTTAAAAACTCTTATCACAGAAACAGAAATGAAAGGTAAAAGAATGAAATCAAGAGAGAATAAATAAGATGTCTTTGATTTGAATCCTCCTTCAACAGTCTCTGAGGATTCTTAAGCACTTCAGTGGATTGGATCTCTTTGAAAATAATGAATTCTTGATGAGAAGATGCAAGATGAAGCTTTTTGATCCACTATCTTCTGTAAGACTGTAACAGAGAAAGGAGAGGTAGAAGAAGACCCGAAAGCCGTCATTGAATAATGTTGTATTCTGTATTGGTTGTTATCTTCTGCTTGAATCTTAGTATTTTTAATCTCTGATTGATTTCAAATTTATTCCCTTGATTAACTGTCTTTAGAAGAAATAATATAATCTCTGAGAAATTCTTTCTAGAAGTAGTCTTTTAAAATCTCGTCCATCTATTCAAATCTCTTCCATATATTCTTGTAGAAATTCTATAGGAATTTATTTCCAAAGGAACTTCTCTAACAACACTTAAAAATTCAAAAAAATTCCTTAATTAAATTCTTTAAGTAACTCAGAATAGATCTTTTGAAATTTCCTTTTTGGATGGATGTCAACACGATGTCAACTTCTAATAGAAGGAGCGTCGAATTCTGCTTCAAAGTAAGAATCTGCCAATCTGACTGAGCAATCGACGTTACGTCAATTACTTATCGACCCTTGCGTCGACTTTTGCTTTGGAGAGGCGTCGACTTCAATTCAGAGAATGAGTCAAAATCCAGTCGGAGATACGTCGACTTCTTGTCGACGTTATGTCAATTTCTAATCGACGCATCTTTAACTTGGTTGATTTTTTTTCCTATTTTCAGCTTGCCTTGTTTTGCCTTTGACTAGACTGACTTTCTAGGACATCTATGATCAAATTATCCCCTTTACAACATGGGTAATTATCCTATAAAATCGCTTAGAAATAATTTGTTAAGTTAAATCGTAAGTTTTTTCCCAACAATCTCCTCTTATTTAGCTTAACAAGTATTACAAGATTTTAAAGTGATTTTACAACATAAAACAAAAAAAAACAAAAATAATTTTAAAGAAACATAATAACCATTAATATAATGTCATGCTCCAAAACCATTCTTTTACAAATACTATTAGAACTTTGTTAAGTGCAACAAACTATTTTCTGAAATAAAGTAATTTTGAAAAAGCAATGTATAGTTATTTGGAATTCTTTTCAGCATACTCAAAGTGTGCTAACTTTACTTTGTTTGGATGTTCTTGAATGTCATTATATACTTTGAACAACTTTTGGATCTGTCTCAGCATTATAAGAAGCTGCATTTATTTCAAGGCCAAGACTTAAGATTCTTGCTGGCAGTTCATTTATTAATTCAAGCTTGTTCTCAGGAGACTCAGGCTGGAGGCTCTTCAGCTATAGGTTCAGAATCAGGTTCTTTGGCAATGAGAGCTAAAGATTTTACAAAAAGAATGTCTTTCACTCTCATCTTAATTAGGTATATAACCACCTCTAAAACCAAGACCTCTTTTGTGAAGTTGTCCTACAATTTCAATGATTTTTGCTTGAGGATGTTTCTTAGCATAACCTGTATGATCAAAGATTGTATCAGGTATTTGGACCGATTTTTATTAAGAATATCCTCCTTAGTCTTTCCTTTCCTGAGTTTATCAAGGAAAATCTTCACTTTGTCAGCTATCTCCTTCTGAGCAGCTTCATACTTAGCCTCGTCTCTTTCTTCGATTTCATCAAGAGCTTTTTCAAGCTCAGGATCCTTATACATTTCCATTGTTTTTCAGGAACAACTTTTGGATATTTCTTCCTGTACAATCTATCTTTTTATATTGTTCTTTTTGAGTTTTTGTATACCTTTTCCATATTGGCAAAGGTTTTGTAATTGATTCTACTAGAGAAAGAATCTCTGGGGTTACAGGCCTTGGAGAGTCAGCCCACATCCCGTGTCCTTTTATTTTCTTTTGAAGTTCTGTATCATCTGACATGAGCTCCCCTTGACTGCTAGACTCCCCCTGATATGTAGGAATTATCATTCCAATTTCTGACTCTGGCACTTCTATGAGTAGTTTAGACTTAATGACTGACTTCCCCTCAGATTCATAAGGAGAGTTAGGAGCAGCCATGGTATAGACAGTTTCCGTAGGTTTTTCTGGCTCTGGGATGTGGTCATAGACAGTTTCAACATTCTCTGCCTCAGACATTTGATCATTAACAACTTTATCATACTATGCCTTTGGCATTTGATCAACAACTTTAACAATCTCTGCCTCTGACATTTGATCATCAGTAACTTGAACATTCCCTTCCTCTGGCATTTGATCACCGACAACTTGAACATTCTCCGTTTTTGAAATTTCATCATTAGTAACTTCAACATTCTCTGTTTCTATTAGTTTATCAGCAACAACATCACAGTCCCTCAGTCTCTGGAATTTTATCAATAACAACATTGTCAGCCCGAGGACAATCCCTGGTACTGTGAGGAACAATCACCTGAGACTGACCTCCCAGACTTCTTCTCCCCCTTCTTTAGATCCTTGAAGAAGGATTTAAAGACCTCTTCAGGAACATGAGATTGAATCATCTGTTGTTCATGCTCATGCAAAGAGTTTGATAGGTCATTCAGGTGAATCTGTAGCATGACAACCTTGTTGGAGCAGTCATCTAAGAAGATGATAAAACGAGAGGAGAATTTTGTGACCAATGTCGCCAACACCTTGTTAAGAGAAGCACAAATTTCGGGCTCAAATGACATTGGGGCCTTTTTTGTACCTGCAAACGTCTTAACATTTTTTGTACCTGCAAACGTCTTAACAAACACGAGAGAATGAGAACAAGAAAGAAGAGAATGAAGAAGAAAAGTTTGAAACCCTATTAAATTAAACTGGATGTCTGGTATAAGAAGGCAATACGTTGAATGTTAGGGCAAGTCGACATATTTTAGGAAATAAATCGATACATCACGTCAAAATAGGTCTAAGTAAAGAATCTGCGCGCGCTGGAGAAATCAACGTTGCGTCGAATTGTTTTCGACGTAACTTCGAATAAAACTATCAAACATCCTGTCGACGCATGCATCATTAGAAATCGACGTTGCGTTGAATAAGTTCATACTCTTCATGATCTCCTGCTCGACGTTGCGTCAAATAAAAATCGATGTTGCGTCGAATAAAAATCGATGTTGCGTCGAATAAAAATCGATGTTGCGTCGAATAAAAATCGATGTTGCGTCGATTTGTATTCGACATTACGTCGAATAAAGACTTAAAATTTTCTAGTCTGTTGCTGTTTTTCCCAGCAATAATTGTTCATAAAAAAGAAGTTTTGTATATATTATTATATATTTTATTGAACATCTTCAAACATTCCCAATGCATTGATGAAGTACTTGTGTTTGACTTCATCAAGGGGCTTTGTGAAAATATCAGCCCTTTGATTTTTAGTGGACTTATACTGAAGGAATAATTTGCATTTCTTTACATTTTTTCTGAGGGAGTGATGTCTAATTTCTATGTGCTTAGTCATACTGTGATTCACTGGATTTGATGCAATAGAAATTGCACTTGAGCTGTCACAAAATATTATGGAGTTTTTAATAAAAAAATTATATCAAGTAGTTGATTTTGCATCCATAATATCTGTGAGCAGCAACTTCCAGCTGCTATATACTCATCTTCAGCTGTAGAAGTAGAGACTAACATTTGTTTCTTATTGATCCAAGAAATTAGTCTAACATCCAAGAATTGACAAATTCTTGAGGTGCTCTTCCTATCTAGCCTACATCCAACATAATCTGCATCCGAGTATCCCGCTAACTCAAATTCTGATTCTGCTAGTTACCACAAACCAAGTTTAGGAGTAACCTTTAGATGTCATAGAATTTTTTTGACAGAACTCAAGTGAGACTATTTAGGGTCTACCTGGAATCTAGCACATACACATATGACAAATATGATATCTGACCTACTGGCAGTGAGATAGAGAAGAGAGCCAATAATTGCTCTATAATTCTTTTGGTTAATGAATTGACTTGACTCATCTCTATCAATCACAACATTAGTAGCTATACGAGTTTTCATAATGGAGACACTTTCCATCCCAAACTTTTTGATAAGTTCTTTAGTGTATTTAGATTAAGATATGAAAATGCCTTCATCACTTTGTGTCACTTGAAGACCAAGGGGAAAAGATAGTTCTCCCATGCAACTTATTTCAAATCTAGACTGCATTATGTCAGCAAACCTTTTGCAAAGTCTTGGACCTGTTGAGTCAAAAATTATATCATCATCATATATTTGTACTATTAATATTTGGTGCTTATGTGTTCTTGTGAAGAGTGTTTTATCCAACTTTCCTATTTCAAATGAGTGCTCTAGAAGGGAAGTGGATATGTTTTCATACTAAGCTCTTGGAGCTTACTTTAGACCATAAAATACCTTATTCAATCTATAAACATAAGAGGGGTTAATTGGATTAACAAAACCTGGAGGTTATTAAACATACACCCCTTCTTGTAAAGTGTCATTGAGAAAAACACTTTTGACATCCATCTAATATACTTTAATCTTCATATATGTAACATCGACAAGGAATAACCTGATTGCTTCTAGTCTAGCTATTGGTGCAAATATATGATTGTAGTGTATCTGTCGGAACCCATGATCCGCATCTTTTAGTATGACAATATCAAATTCCAAATTGTATTTGATCATACTTGTGTTGGGTATAATGTGCAGATTTACAGGTAATGAAGAATGATATTTTCAACATCTGTGACCTACTGCCAGACGTTAGCTCTACCGCAGGCGCTAGCGACATATGATTAAAGTGAACGCGCAAAGATCCCTCTGTGACCTACCGTCGGACGCTAGTCCCACCTTTCGGGCACTAGCCATCTCGACGATCGTCGAGTGGATTGCGTCGAGAAGAAACGCTACCGCCAGACGTTAGCCTTACCGCTCCGTGGTATCCAAAAATGGCGCAAATATTATTTTGGATATTTTTCCTAATTTAATAGACAGTTGACGACACCGCGTGAGAAGACCTACCGCCGGACGCTAGCTCTACCGCCGACAGTAGCTTTTTTAAAGACAAGTATAAAAGCATGCGTTTCTTTTTCTGGAGGAACAACAACGACAAAAAGAAGGATTTCACATCTAGGGTTCGACTACCGTCTCTGTTGGTGCGAACCACCACCTCCAACCAAGAAAAAGAGAAAATTTCTCCCTCCGTTCGTGATCGAAGAACTCTGAAGCGCGAAGTCTCCAACGACCATCAATGGTTGATCGAGTGCACGAAAAATGACATTCAGAAGCCTTGATCGCGCACCGTTTCACGGAGGATTTCTTATTTTGAGGGAGCAATAATTTAAAAATCTTTTATTCTTATTTGTATTTTTCTATTCAGTCTGAGTTTGTGAAAAATCGATCTGGGAGGCCGTCATATTCCTAGGAGGAATTTATGAGAAATCGTCCTGGGAGGACGTTCTCTCTAAGACCCTTCTTGGGAGGAAGGTGAAGAATCGACTCATCAATCTTCTTGGGAAGAAGAAAGTGAGCCAACCGGTCCTGGGAGGGTCGGTATAGAATCCAATAGAGATTTGTTTGATTCATCGCCTCCGATCTTCGCCGTTACGGAGATCCAGTCGTTTTGTTGTAAACCCTTGTTTTGGTTTTGAATAAAATTAAAGTTCTTTTATTTTATTGTGAATTCGTGGCTGGATATTGGTAGGGTTTTAAAGGCTGTGTATAATTCAAAAAATAACATTTGCAAGGGAAGTTGTTCACTGTGACTTACCGCCGCGCGGCATTATCCGACCGCCCTGCGGTAGCTTCCAGAACAGGTTGCCCTTGGTGAAATTTATTTTAATTCTGAATTTACTTAAAAAATTTTGTTCACCCCCCTCTAAGGTTGGTCGACAGATCCAACAAGTGGTATCAGAGTCAGGTTATTCCAAAAACGGTTTCACCACTGAGAATAATGACCAACCCTGATCTCGAGTCGACTAGTGGGGAGTAAATTTCTTATACTGAAAAATCACTAGCACCTCTTTTGTTTACATGTGTGAATTATAACGTGTAAAGAATACTAATGAAAAAATTTCTTATATCATTAGATATAAAAGTTTGAAACATGACTAGTGTCAAATCTCCAAATAATTTAAATAAGCATGAATGTTATTTAAATGCCAAAGCTATGAATTTTTTGTTTTGCGTGTTGGTCAAGAAATTTTTAAACTTATCTACACGCTTCATACTGCCTATGGTATATGAAATTTTTTTGAAGATTACTTATAGTGTTTCTTCTACAGACAATGAATATGAGTACTTTTTCATGGATCCAAGTGAAAAATCAAATGAAGACTTACTCTTGGAGGAGGACACTGCAAACAGATCAAGAAGAAGGGAAGATAAAAATATATCTTTGGAAGAGGAAAGTCAAAATGAAGAAGTCAAAGAAACTCTATGCTTCAATTTTACCTCATCCAAAAAACGCTGTAAGAAAATCAAATTCCCTTAGGATCCGTTCATTTCACAGGAATTGAGCTGCAGGAATTGGAATTGAATTCAATTCCCATTCCCACAGGAATTGGAATTGAATTCAATTCCAATTCTGCTGTTCGGCTTGAATGTAGGAATTCTATCACAGGAATTGGAATTAGTAATTCCGATGTTCGGCTGTATCCTGGAATTCAAAGTACAGAATTCAAATTTGTAATTTTTATTATAAACTGAATTGAAATAGCTAAATAAAAATCATACTTCAACGTGACAATCATCCTTCAATATCAACGTGGCAATCATCCTTCAATGCCCGTATTGCCGCCGTGTATGCGACACTTTTCCAGCCGCTAGCTGCCTTATTTCCCAGATTTTGCTGCTCAAGGAGAGCAGTCGATAACGCACAATCCATCTGCGGCGTCCATGGAACATAGGACCGTTCACTTGGCTTGACCCCCTTTCCTTTTTTATCAGAGCATGAACAAAACAAATAATGGCTATCGAAGTAGGAGGAGAGGATGACTCACAGTACTTTCAAGCCGAGCCCTAGATCGGAGAAGGGGAAAGAATCAGAGGTCGATTCTGGCGGAGGAAGAAAATCTGCTGCGGCTTGCGCCGGAGGAAACTAACGCCGGAGAAAAGCGAAGCCGGAGAGAGGGAGTCGCCGGAGGAAGCGAACGCCGGAGAGGGAGTCGCCGGAGGAAACGAATGCCGGAGAGGACTCGCCGGTTGGTGGAAGCAGTCGCCAGGGACGAAGAAGGTCGAGCGGCTAGGGGTTGTCGAGGGATCGCGCAATGTTCTGGAGCAGGGAGGAATCGCGATTTCCGACCTAAAGAGGTCGGAAATCGCGATGCACGGGTTTAAGGCAAACCGGGTTTCCATCGAAATTGCGGGAATTCCAATTCCAACATGTTTTTTTGCGGCGCCGAACATCTTAAATCGGAATTGGCAAATGAATGCCAATTCCGACCACCCAATTCCGAGGAAACGAACGTGGCCTTATTGTTTGTATTTTTTTTCTACATTACATGTGCTAGATGCGGCTAAATGCAGAATTAAGAAACTGAAAAATATTAATTCAAAATTAAGCTTAGAAAATAAAAAATTAAAAGCACATTTTCATGAACAATCTATTTTTGATGTGTCTAGTTCTACTTGCTCTTTAGTTAACACTTCTACACTTTGTATAGATTATAATGAATTAAAAGAAAAATATAAGGTTTTTGAAATAAAAAAATTCTTGCAAAAGAACAAAATGAGAAATTATGTTTAGAAAACTATCATTGAAAAGTGATTGTGCTAGATGCAATAATTATAAAATTGAAATTAAGAAGATGAATGAGACTTTTGATGAATTCAGGAGTAAGTATGAAATTGTAGTTTTCATTCTTAAAAATAATACAATCGCGTACAATAAAGCTAGACTTATTTTCAAAATTAAAAATAAAGAATTGGAAATAAAAATCAATATGCTTAAGAAAATTTTGATTAAAAACTCTCAAACCATAACTCCAAAATTTCAAGCAAAACTCAAAAGCACGTTGAATATGAATTTTTGTATAATAACTAAGCCGAGTGAAATACATCAAGCACGTGCAAATGAAATTTCAAAATATAAAAATCATCTTAATTTGCAAAATCAAATCACTCCCATTTTAAAATCAAATGAACGAAAATTTCCTTTTGAGAATCACCACGCAATGAGTTTTTATGTTAAACAACGTAAATCTAATTTGGAAAATCAATTCATCACAGCTGAATTTTTCACGCATGGTGTTTTAAACAAAGATTACTATAAGAAGACTCAAAATAATTTGTATAGAAATTTGATGTATAAAACGAATATTCAACCAAAGTATGAATGAAGACTCATTAATAAGAATGACACACTATGTTCTAGTGAAATGACTCATTCATCCGTGTCTCCCCATAAGCCAACACAGTATTTGGGTACCCATGGGAACCACCTCACACGGTCTCTCTTGGATACCTAAATCTCATATCCATTAATATCCACCATTTGCGTGAAGTTCAAAACGAACTACACTATTTTACTTCATTATATGCTTATTATTTTTTGCTTTGTTTCTTTTTCATTTGTTTGTTTTGAGCCAACTCGATATATGCTCTCATTAGATATATGTTAGTTATATGTTAAAATATGAAAACTCACTTATGTTCCTGCAAACTGTAAGGAACTCCTGCAACATGCTACTTTGAAACTATACTTAGCTAGCCACAGATTTCTAAAAATGTTGAATATTAAGCTAAGCAGGTTATTGTCTCAATACCAATCATAGTAGGCATAATTAAAAACATGTTAGTTATCACTAACAGTATCACTACCGACGGGAGTTCACAATAAATATAATAATGTCCAACCGGTCTTAATACAGTCTTTAACAAAAAGGGAAAGGGGGGAAAGATAGTGCAACCAGGCTACGAGTACTGACTTTCTATTCATTGATGCTACTCCTCTGAGGAAGTCAGAGAAATATTGAACTTCTGCATCATATTCTTCAATCCTCTCACCGCCTTGCTCGCCTCTCGCATCTCCCGACCTTGTTCTTTTATCTCCCGACCCTGTGCCTCAACCTCCTCATATAGACCTCGACGGGATTCCCATAGTGATTCTCCATGGCGAAGAGGAGGTTGTGATGTTGATGGCTGATCGCTAGGAGCTGTAGAGATCTCCTCTACCTTATACGTCCGAGGTCGAGTATTGTTTGGAAACGATGCCCAATCGATAGTCGGATATTTTTGCACCAATATCCTCTGAATCAGCCCGCTCAATGGCAGAGTGTTCAATCGTTGGCGCATGGGAGATTTTAGCCGAAAAGTATAACAAATCATAATAGATAAAATCAAATCTGATACACTGAATGATATACCTGCCATGATGCAGTATGTCACCATGGAGAGCTACGCGATTATCTTCTTCGTGTCCCCAGACTTGTACATGAGGGAGTGACGCAAGATGTCCTGAATAATGAGTGCGAGTGAACGTTGCCATTGTAGTGATAAGGTCTTGACGATCTTCCTCACCATGGAGAAACTCATTTACTCGAGTCCAGTTTCTAGAAGTCCTGAAGGACTCGATGATGTCGAGTCGTTCGGAGCCTAGAGTCAAGTTGTATATTTTCTCCAAGCCCTCGTGTTCAGTGGTCACAATGTGTGAGCCTATACTGGACTGCACCCCTCCGTCGAGTGATGTGATTGCTGGATCGCGAAGATTGTTATAGAATTCACGAACGGGTACGGATGAAAAAGGGGCATCCGACACAAGCATCGGTAGTATTCCCGCATCGTCCCAGTAGGTATATATGTGGGGGTATCAGCCCACTTCGATCTCAACGACCATTGCCACACTCACAGTGACACTCTCCACTGCAGGGTGGGTCGGTGTAGGAGTTCGGGGATGCTTTGAGAAACTCCGTCGTGGTGGTTGTGAATTGGAAGATGCCATATCCTGAGAATACAAATTTTTGTTAAGAAAATTTAACAATTGACCTCTGCCTCTTACCGCCGCGCAGTAGCCCGACGAGCTGTATCTCGTCTTCTTCCTCCAGATCTCCCCCAAATCTCCAGTTTTAGCAATTATTAGCATAAAAATTTAGTGGACGAGGGTATCTAATCACATATAGCCTAGATTCAAAAGATTCAACCTTAGATATATGTAGAAAAACAAAAAAACCCTAACTCTACTTGTTTTGAAACTTCAAATCCCTAATCTACCTCCATGGATCTTGCCCTAACTTGTAAATCTTCCATTGAATACAACCTTAATCTCATCATAAATCAAAAAAGGGAAGAAAAAGAAGGGTTTTTACCTTAGATCAGAGGAAGCGCCGACGGAAGCTCTCGTTACAGGTTGAGAATGAAAAAAGAAAACGTGACGGGGTCGGCCCAGGGCCGAGTCTATTAAAACATGCTACCGCGGCGCGATACCACTACCGCCGGCGGTAGCATAGTAAAATCTTTTAAAATATTCAAATTAAAATTTTTAAAAGATTATAAAAATACAAAAACACGTTTTTTGATTTGTTTTTTTTTCTTTTTTCAGTTTGATTTGTTTGATCTTTAATTATTAAAAATAATATATATAAAATCCCAAAAATAACGAAAAAATATATTTGTTCGTTTGTTTATTTTCAAAAAAATTTTGCAATAAAATCGTACCATTATTATTAGGACATGCATGACTAGAAATGAAACTAAAAAGATTAAATGCACTCTAGTAAGAAATTTCAAAGCTTACATATTATAACTCGTGATATTGTGTCTAACATGCTCGGAATGATTTGAAAAGCAATGTCACGTTGCTCATTTTTCATATATTGTATTTAGAACATTGAGCTAAAATTACAATAGTAAGGTCTTTGTTTACAAGTTAAAATGTATATACGTATGTGGGTAGATTTCGATTGATTCGGGGATCTCGAACTAAAAAAAATATATAATTGATAGTAAAAAAACATAAAATAAAAAAAATATACATTATTTCTATGCTAGCAAATTATGTGTCAAGGATATCCCCCCCAAGCACTATTCATTTCTCCTGATAAGCCTCTATGAGCATTGTAAAGATGAGCACCTTGGTCTATGAAATCTTTTGATCTTGTGCAAAGACAGTTAATTGAGTTAGGGCAATTTGTTCTAATCTTGGTATATAGTAGATAGAAATGTGACATGATTTTTTCACTTCATCACTCATGTGTTAGCATATTGATTTATTGAAGTAAAACATGTATTAATGATTATTTCTACTTGATTTTTTTTTCTTTGATGCTACATGTACACATGCCATTATTCTATCTAACTCTTCCATGCATAAGAATTTGACTAAAACTGCACTGACTATCTATCGCACAAGTGTACTAATACACGATTACTATTCACTACGCTTCCAATGTTACACTGTATTAACTCTATAAATCACCTAACATTGTTCGACAAATCTTATGTATTTAGTTTCACATGCTTTGTCCAGATATTTCTTATGTTCTGCCATTCTGTAAATCAAATGTTTTTGTTATGTTGGCTAGATCTGTCCAAATATTGTTTTTCTCCCATACTTTTGTGTTTGCGTTGCCAAAACTTCATCTCTCTGCTTAATCTTACACCACTACCGTTAATTCCCCGCCCTTTCGAAAATATCAAAAGTGGGAGATTTGTTTGTTTATGAGTAAGTCCCATACTAGTCACCTAAGGGAAGATTATATATAGGGGGGGCACACATGTAGGGGGAGCATATATGTAGGGGGAGCATATATGTAGGGGGATTCGTACTTCGTATTTCTGTTTATATTTCATGTTTATTGTTAAGCTACACTACACCTTGCTACTAATGATTTATATCTCATGAACGAGATTTAATATTATCAAATGGGGAGTTTGTTGGAACCCATGGTCAGCGTCTCTTTAGTTTGACAATATCAAATCCTAAGTTGTATTTGATCATACTTGTGTTGGGTATAGTGTGAAGATTTATAGGTAAAAAAGAAAGAGATTTTCAACCTCTGTGACCTACCGCCGGGCGTTAGCTCTATCGCCGGCGCTAGCGATGTAGGATTAAAGTGAGCGCGCAAAGATCTCTCTCTGTGACCTACCGCCGGGCGCAAGTCCTACCGTCGGGCGCTAGCCATCTTGACGACCGTCGAGTGGATTGCGTCGAGAAGAGAAGCTATCGCCAGGCGTTAGCCTTACCACGCCGTTGTATCCAAAAGTGGCGCGGATATTATTTTGGATATTTTTCCAAAATTCATCTCTCTGCTTAATCTTACACCACTATTGTTAATTCCCCGCTCTTTCAAAAATATCAAAAGGGGGAGATTTGTTCGTTCTTGAGTAAGTCCCATACTAGCCACCTAAGGGAAGATCACATGTAGGGGGAGTCATACTTCTGTTTATATTTCATGCTAATTGTTGAACTACACTATACCTTGCTACTAATGATTTATATCCCATGAACGAGATTTGATATTATTAAAATGGGGAGTTACTCATACTTGTGTTGGGTATAGTGTGCATATTTACAGGTAATGAAGAAAGAGATTTTCAACCTCTGTGATCTACCGCCGAACGTTAGCTCTACCGCTGACGCTAACGATGTAGGATTAAAGTGAAGGCGCAAAGATCTCTCTCTGTGACCTACCGCCGGGTGCTAGCCATCTCGACGACCGTCGAGTGGATTGCGTCGAGAAGAAAAGCTACTGCCAGACGTTAGCCTTACCGCACCGTTGTATCCAAAAGTGGCGCGAATATTATTTTGGATATTTTTCGTAATTTAATGAACAACTGACGACACCGCGTGAGAAGATCTACCACCGAGTGCTAGCTCTATCGCCGATGGTACCTTTTTTAAAGACGAGCATAAAAACGCGCATTTCTTTTTCTGGAGGAACAATAACGACAAGGCGGATTTCACGTCTAAGGTTCGGCTAACGTTTCTGTTGGTACGAACCACCGCCTCCAAGCAAGAAAAAACGAAAATTTGTCCCTCCCGTTCGTGATCGACGAACTCTGAAGAGCGAAGTCTCCAACGACCATCAACGGCTGATCGAGTGCATGAAAAACGACATTCAGAAGCCTCGATCGCTCACCGTTCTACGAAGGATTTCTTATTTTGAGGGAGCAATAATTTCGAACTCTTTTATTTTTATTTGTATTTTCACTTTTCTATTCAGTCTGAGTTTTTAAGAAATCAGTCTGGGAGGCTGTTGAATTCCTGGGAGGAATCTGTAGGGAAATCGTCTTGGGAGGACGTCTAGATCTTGGAGATCTAGTGGGCTCTAAGACCCTTTCTGGGAGGAAGGTGAAGAGTCGACTCGTCAATCTTCTTGGGAAGAAGAGAGAGAGCCAACTGGTCCTCGAAGGGTCGGTATAGAAACCAATAGAGATTTGTTTGATTCATCGCCTCCGATCTCCGGCGTCACGGAGATCTAGTCGTATTGTTGTAAACCCTTGTTTTAGTTTTGAATAATAATTAAAGTTATTTTATTTTATTGTGAATTCGTGGCTGAATGTTGCTAGGGTTTTAAGGGTTGTGTGTAATTCAAAAAATAACATTTTGCAGGGGAAGTTCACTATGATCTACCGCCGCGCGGTAGCTTCCAGGACAACTTGCCCTTGGTGAATTTTTTTTTAATTATGAATTTACTTAAAAACCTTATTCACCCGCCCTCTAAGGTTGACCGCCAGATCCAACAGTATCCCTTCTTGCCTATATCTCTGTGCAACCAGTTTTGCCTTGTTCTTGACAATAACTCTATTGGAATGTAACTTGTTTCTATATACCAATTTAGTTCCAATGATTGGGTAATTTTTAGGCCTTTCAACTAAAGTCCAAATCTTATTTCTTTCAAATTGAGCCATCTCTTTTTGCATGACAACAATCCAGTAGGGCTCATTGTCTGCTTCCTCAATCTTTTTTGGTTCATATTGAGAGAGGAAGCATTGAATCATACTCTCATTTGATAGTTGATTTCTTATTTGCACTCCCAGAGTCATATTTCCTATTACTTGAGAAGGGGATGATCCTTAAGATTTATTCTCTCAGGATTTGTTCTAGCTACATCAAGTATATGAATGACCTCTTTAACAGCTTCTTCAATAACAATTTCTGGTTTAGCAACTTGCATTTGATCTTGAAGAGTGTCTTGGACTATGTTGTTAACCGCTTCATTAGAATCTTCATCATTTGAATTGCTATCAACAATATCCAACTGATTAGTGTGCTCTTAGGATGAGCTTTCTCCATTTTCCTTAATATTGAGTTACTCAAACTCAGTAATCAAAGGATCTTCTGATGCGGGACAGGTGTCACACCTGCCCGCCACCCTGGAGTCCCACCAGGGGGCCCACCCGGAGTCAGCACCAGACGGCTTTCATCAGGGCCACAACCCGTACACTCCAACCAGCTCTCCGTCATGGAGTCACTACCATGCGACATATTGTTGAGGCTGGGGCTCGATCCCCAGACCTCCTAGATAAGAGGCCTTCACCAACGCTCTCATCACCAACTGATCCGGGCAGCGGCCCTGATGAAATCCTCCTGGTGCTGACTCCGGGTGGGCCCCCTGGTGGGACTCCAGGGTGGCGGGCAGGTGTGACACCTGTCCCGCATCATAAAAGTGCAAAGCCCGACGGATTAAATCACAATTGAATAATAAACTTTAACATCCCACGTAAATAAGTCAAAAGCAAGCCAGACTAATTTATTTGGGCAAAAACAAGCTTAGGTTTTCCTCCGCTTTGAGGGTCAAAGCAATAGCACGTGGCGAATAAACCTTTCCTACAGTTTGAGATTTTCAAGGAGCAAATAACATAATAAACATTAATCCCAAGCAAGTATCAAATAACAATACCATAACAATGTTTTACAACTGAATACCAACACAAAACACCACAAAAATATGAGGCTGCTGCCAATGAAATAGATCTGAATATTAGAGAGCTAAAAGAGGGGTTTCGGTAGTTGGTGAACCGGATCGGGTAAGGGAAGGCTGGTTGGGGGATTAGGAAGGCTGGATCGGAGAGGTAAGTGGCTGGATCTGTGCTGAAATGCCCAGATCTGGACAAATTTGATGATGACCGGTTGTTGAGAGGTGGATCCACGTGATCGGGAGTAATGACAGCAAATAAGGAAAGACTTGGCGGCTGGTTATGGCTGGAAAATTTCAGATTTGGCCTGTTTTGGGGCTGCACACAGCCAAACAACTGTAAGGTGGGTGGCGGCAGAGTTGGACAGCAAGGAGGGGGAGTTTGTGAGGGGGTAGCAGGCTGGATCTGATGGGGAAAAGGAGGGGAACGGTGGTTGTGCAGGGAAACAGGGAGGCGGTTATGATAGGTGTGGTTGGAGGTACAATCCGGGGAGGCCGGCGACTGATCTGGGGGAAGAGAGGGTGGTGCAGTGGGCTGGCTAGGCTGGGCAGCAGGGAGAAATTCCTGCAGGGAGGTTGGGCAGCAAAATAGGAAAGGTGGGGGGGAGGAGGAAAAAAAATAAAAAGATACAAAACCTTACCCAAGGAGTCGTTACCAAGGGGTTCCACGGAGTCGGCACCGCGGAGGAGATCACCGGAATGAAGGAAGACACTCTTCTCCAAACATTCAGCAATGATAAATGACGGCAGCCCTAAACCATCTATTTATAAGAAATAAAAATTAGGGCACCCAGAATCAACGGTTATGATTGACCGTTGGTCTCGGAGCCAAAACTACATGAAATAAAATCTGAAAAGTACAAAGATATATATGAAATTGATTCACAACGTGAATCCGGACGCATCCACGGAGTCGAATCGTCGATCCGGGCAAGCCATATGTTAGGAGAAAGCTCGGAGAGAAAGCAACTAAGAGAGATCTAGAGAGCTAAGGGAGAGGATTAGGGTTTGAGGAGGGAAGAAGAAGCTAACCTGATAATACTCTTCATACCCCCCAAAGGGGGGCTGCCCGGATATATATATATCCGGGCATGGAGGGGCAGGCCGGCCCTTCCCAAGGGGGCTGAACCCGCCTGGTTCAGCCCCTGGCCGGCGGTTCAGTGAGTGGGGGCTTAACCGGAAGGTTCAGCCCCGTTGTTTAGCGCGCCCTTGCTCCTCCGAACATAATGACGACCCGCAAAGCGTAGCGGGGGCGTAACATTCCCCGCCCCATCAAGAACCAACTTGTCCTTACGGTGGTATTCCGGATAGAGCTCCTTGAAATCGAAGAAGTCTACCCAAGAGTTGTGTGCTGACAACAGGTTCTTCCATTTGACCAAGAGCTCGGGCCGGTATTCCGTGCCCCGGTTCTTCCACCCGTGCCCCAAAATATCCTCTGGAAGCGGCCGCAGCTCACCCGTAGTAGTAACTGCAGGCAATAAAGTACTAGGCTGGATATGCGGACCCAATTTCCGTTTGAGCAAGGAAACGTGGAATGTAGGATGGATGCGGGAACCTTCCGGCAAAGCCAAGGTATAAGCCACCGGCCCCACCCTGCTGATGATCTGAAAGGGGCCGTAATAGCGCGGGGACAGCTTCTGGTTGCCACGATGAGCCACAGACAACTGCCGGTACGGCTGGAGCTTGAGAAAAACTTCGTCACCCACGGCGAACTCCCGCTCCGTGCGGTGCTTATCCGCCTGGGACTTCATGCGCTCCTGGGGTAGGCGGAGATTCTCCCGAAGAGTCACCAACATGCGATCACGATCCAGAAGAGAACGATCCACTGCCGGAAGAGCGGTGCTGCCCGGCTCATAGCTGGCCAAAGTCGGAGGCAGCCGCCCGTAAACCACCTCAAACGGCGTCATCCTGCTGGCTGAGTGATATGCCGTGTTGTAACAGTACTCGGCCCAGTGTAACCAATCCGGCCAACTCCGAGGCTCATCCATAACAAAGCATCGAAGATACGTCTCGACACCCCGATTGAGCACCTCCGCCTGGCCATCCGACTGCGGGTGATGTGCCGTGCTGAAGTGTAAGCGAGTACCCTGTAACCTGAACAACTCCCTCCAGAACCCACTGACGAATGTGGGGTCGCGATCAAAAATAATGGCATGAGGAAGGCCATGCAGTCGAACGATTTCTCGAGCAAAGAGGGCGGCCACGGACTCCCCAGTATACGGATGGCCAAGGCCCAAAAAATGGCCATACTTGGAGAGCTTATCCACCACGATCAGAATAACTGACTTTCCTTTGGACTTAGGCAGCCCATCAATAAAGCCCATAGACACCGTGTCCCAAATAAGCCGCGGAATGTCCAATGGCACGAGTAGCCCGGCAGGAGAAGAAGTCTCATATTTTTGTCGCTGGCAGATGTCGCAGTGGCGTACAAACTGCTGAATGTCCCGGCGCATGCCTGCCCAAAAAACGTTTGCTCTCGCCCTCTGGAGAGTCCGGAGCACCCCCGCATGCCCTCCTGTGGGCGACGAATGGAACTCATGCATCAATACCGTCTTCCAAGCTGAATCGGCGGGTACGACCACCCGACCCCGATAATAAAGCCGGCCATTACACAAGTGATAGCCAGCCGGCCCTGTCTCGCTCCGCTGTAAAGTGTCCACCAACGGCCGTAGCGTGTCGGAGCGAAGTACCTCCTCCTGAATGTCCTCCAAGGAATTGACCAACGGCCCCGAAATATGAGAGAGAGCAGCCTCTGGAAGACGAGAGAGAGCGTCGGCGACCACATTCTCTTTGCCCCGCCGATAAACAATCTCATAGTCGTAACCTAGAAGCTTGGTAACCCATTTCTGCTGCAGAGGTGAAGAAACCCGTTGGTCCAGAAAATGCTTCAAGCTCTGGTGGTCCGTTCGGATCTTAAAGTGCCGGCCCAACAAATAGGGCCTCCACACAGCCACTGCGTGAATGATCGCCAACATCTCCTTCTCGTAAGCCGAGAGACCCAAGGTACGAGGAGCCAAGGCCTTGCTGTAAAAGGCTATTGGCCGCCCCGCCTGCATCAAAACCGCCCCGATGCCGACCCCCGACGCATCGGTCTCCAGAACGAAGTCCTTGGTGAAATCTGGTAGTGCAAGCACTGGTGTGGTGGTCATTGCCCGTTTGAGAGCCTAAAAGGCTTCCTCCGTCTCCTCACTCCAAGAAAAAGAATCCTTCTGCAGCAGCTGGGTCAATGGTCGGGCTATCTTCCCATAGTTCTGTACAAACCGCCGGTAGTACCCTGTGAGGCCCAAAAAACCCCCAAGCCACGAACTGTAACCGGTCGCGGCCAGGACTGCATACTCTGAATCTTCCGCGGGTCGGCCCGAACGCCCTGACCAGAGACCAAATGACCCAAGTACTCCACCTCCGCCTGCCCGAAGGAGCATTTGGAACGGTTGGCATAAAGATGGTGCTGACGAAGTCTGGCAAGAACTTGTTCCACGTGGTGCACATGGTCCTCCCAGGTCGCGCTATAGATGAGGATATCATCAAAGAATATCAGGACAAACACCCGCAGGAAATCTCTGAATATCTCATTCATGTTGGCCTGGAATGTAGCGGGCCCTCCAGTCAGCCCATTGGCCATAACCAAAAACTCATAATGGCCGTCATGTGTCCGAAAAGCCGTCTTATGGACGTCCTCCGGTGCCATCAATATCTGATAATATCCGGAACGAAGATCCAGCTTGGTGAAATGCTGCGCTCCATGCAGTTCATCCAGTAACTCCTCTATGTGAGGAATCGGGAAGTTATCTTTGACAGTAGCGCCGTTCAAGGCCCGGTAGTCCACACAGAATCTCCAGGACCCATCCTTTTTCTGTACCAAAATAATAGGAGCCGAGAAGGAACTCGTACTCGGCCGAATGATGCCGGCCTCCAGCATCTCCCGGACACTGCGTTCGATCTCCACCTTCTGAACGTGCGGGTAGCGGTAAGGACGAACATTCGTAGGCTCAGCTCCCGCCTTGAGCGGAATACGGTGATCCCGAAACCTCGGCGGTGGCAAAGTGTGTGGCTCCTGAAAAACGTCAGCATAATAAGTCAGAAGTAACTGTAACTGAACCGGTACCTCAAGAAGTGTGGAATCGCCGGTCTGGACCTCCCGAAGGACGGCCATGATCTGCCCATCCCCGCTCAACCGCTGCAAGCTGCGAAGAGAAACCTCCTTAACAGGAGAGGACATGATACCCTTCAGGAAAAACTGTTTTTCCCCGTGCACAAACTCCATAGTCATGTGCTTCCAATCAAAAGTCACCCGCTGTAACTGGCGCAACCACTGAACTCCCAGCACCATGTCCGAACCCCGAATAGGCAATAAGTAGACGTCAGTCCGTCCCACATAACTGTGTATCCGCATTTCCACTCCCTTCAGCACCCCCTCGCACTGCAGCTTGCTGCCATCCGCCACCATAACGTGAAAGGCAGCCCCCCTGTCAACCACGTGTCCCACGCGCCGTGCTACGTCGGGATGTATGAAGTTGTGGGTGCTCCCACTGTCCACCAGAATAGTAACCTTCTCTTGGGCAATCCGGCCCGCCAGCCGCATTGTAAGCGGGGGAGCGCAACCCTCGAGAGCATGTAGAGAAACTCCAAACTCGGTCTCCTCCAATTCCTCCCCCAATTCCTCGTCCGGAGCCGGCCCGTCCTCATCCTGATGCAACATGAAAACCTGCAGCTTTTGGCATTTATGACCTGGCACAAACTTCTCGTCGCAATTAAAGCACAGGCCCTTCTCCTTCCGAGCGGCCAACTCACTCCAAGAGAACCGAGTCACCGTTGGTTTGGTACCCGTGTGCTGCTCCCGTCGTGCTGCTGTGGCCGGGGCCAAGGCTGTCCTACTCGTGATGCGGGCCCGCTGTCTGTTGAACTTCTCCTCCTTGATACGCGCCAAAGTAATGGCATGGTTCAAGGAACGAGGCATGAGTGCCTGCACCTCGTCACGAATGTGCTCCTTGAGACCCGAGATGAAACAGCTGTAGAGTGTCCTCTCCGGCCACTGAACCCGATTTGCCAACTTCTCGAACTCAGTGCGGTACTCCAGCACTGATCCTTTCTGACGAAGCTTCTGAAGGAGGGCCTCAAAGTTGTCGTGCTCCAGTGGACCAAATCTGGCCGTAAATCCATCCACAAACTCCCCCCAAGGCACGTACTCCCGTCCCCGCAGGAACCACTGCGTCCACTGGAATGCGTCGTCCTTCAAATGAAAGGACGCCAACTGCACCCACTGTCCGTCAGGCACCTCCTGGTACTGGAAAAAAAGTTCCGCCTTTTGAATCCATTCCAAGGCGTCACCGCTCTCGAACTCCGGAAAGTACATACGAGTTAATCCGGGAGTCAAGCGTTGTTTCCCCTGACCTCCTTCCCGTCTTGCAGGCTCCCCTTGCTCGAAACCGCCGTAACCATGATTCTGACCCGCTCCCCAAGGCGGAGGTTGCGGCTGGCCGCCCCATCCTGGGCCAAAACCGGCCACCCCTGGCGGCCCAAACCCACGCGGAGGAGGGAGGAGCCCCCCTCTTTGCTGTCCCATCGTGTCGGGTGGCCGCCGGAACCCAAATGGGTCGTCATCGCCCCGGCGCCACTGCCCTTGGCCGAATCCAGGCTCGCCGAGCCCCGCTGCCGCAGATCCCAGCGGAAACGACCCCGCCGGACTCCCGTACGCCGCCGCCGACCCTCCGGGTAGACCGTAGGCCGTCGAGCCAACTCCGCCCGTCCCCGGCCAAGCCGTGCCAGGCGCGATCCCGCCCGATGCGCGCGTCCGCTCCGTTTCCGGAAACCGCACGTCGACGCCCTCCGCAAGTCGCACGCCGCCCGTAGCCGCTGGATCGGCCCCCGATCCGGCCGAATCTTCGTTCGCCGGTGCCTTACCTTTCAACAGCGTTTTCAACTCCTCCATCCGAGCGTCCAACCGCCCTTCCAAAGCCGCCATCGAATCGGTTAGCCCAACAACGTTCTCCTCTAGGGTTTCAATCCGCGAGGACTCCTCTTGAGTGCGAGTGGTCACCATTTCGGAGAGACGAACACCTCTGATACCAAATGTTAGGAGAAAGCTAGGAGAGAAAGCAACTAAGAGAGATCTAGAGAGCTAAGGGAGAGGATTAGTGTTTGAGGAGGGAAGAAGAAGTTAACCTGATAATACTCTTCATACCCCCCAAAGGGGGGCTGCCCGGATATATATATATATCCGGGCATGGAGGGGCCGACCGACCCTTCCCAAGGGGGCTGAACCCGTCTGGTTCAGCCCCTGGCCGGCGGTTCAGTGAGTGGGGGCTGAACCGGAAGGTTCAGCCCCGTTGTTTAGCGCGCCCTTGCTCCTCCGAACATAATGACGACCCGCAAAGCGTAGCGGGGGCGTAACACCATATATGGTAAGTCTCCAAATCAGCCTCGAATGGGCCCAAAGCTCGTCCTCATCTCTGCTCCGCATCATCTTCTTTCTGCAAAATAGTGTTGGTGGAAGTTTACTTCTTCTTGGAAAACATGTTAGCCTCATGAAACATTACATGCATAGACTCTTCTATTTTAAGAGTTCTCTTCTTGAAGCACCTTTATGCTTTACTTGTTGATGAGTATCTTTAAAAGATACCATCATAAGCCTTTTTCTCAAATTTGGCATGACGACTTTTTTTATTATTTAAAATAAAACAAGTGCGGCAAAAAATCTTAAAGTATGAAACTATAAGTGTTTTCCCTTCAGATGCTCATAATGAGTATTTAACTTGTTTTATGGATAAAATTTCCATTCAGAACATAATTGACAGTGTTAACTGCTTTAATCCAAAACGACTTAGGCAAGTTTGACTCAACCAGCAATGTACTTCTTGATTCAATTAGGGTTTTATTTTTTCTTTCGGTAATCCCATTTTGTTGAGAAGTTTTAGGAGCTGAAAAGCTTTGTTTTATCCCTTCATACTCATAGAATCTACAAATTAACTGATTTTTAAACTCTATACTATGGTCACTTCTGATCATAGCAACTTGAGTGTTAAATTCAAATTGAATATGTCTAATAAATCTTGAGAGGATCTTGAAGGTTTTAGATTTAGCTCTCAGAAAGAACACCTAAGTGAATTTAGAAAATTCATCCACTGCAACTAAAGTAAAGGATTTCCCTCCTAAGCTCTGAGTGGATATGAGATCAAATAAGAGTCATTCTTGCAAATTGGTTTGAATGATTACTTAGTTTTCTTACTTATTTGACAATCCCTATGGATTTTCTTTTCTATACTTACCACTTGACAAACTTCTAACTAGATTATTTGTAGCTAACTTGGCTACAGTCTTATGATTTAGATCACTAAGCCTCCTATGTCAAAACTCATTTCTGTTTATATCTGAATTGAACAAACAGATTTCATTTGAGCTGGAATTGAAATCAACTACATAATTTTTTTCCCTATATCCAGATATCACTATTGCATCTGACTTTGAGTTGACAATTCGGCATAGGTTGTGAGTGAATACTATTTTGTATTCAGCATCACACAATTGACTACTGCTAATTAGATTATGTTGAAGACCTTCAACATAAGCTACTTTGGAAAAAGAAATGTCTCCAATTTTGATTATACCATAACCTTTGGTTTGATCACAATTGGAGTTATCAAATATTACCTTTAGGGCCATCCTTCGTCTTATAGTTTTCCAGCAGGTTTTATGTCCAGTCATGTGTCTGGAGCAATCACTGTCCAAATACCACAGCTGGTTTGTGGATAGACAGTCTCCACTTGCACATGTAGTTCAAACATTAGCTTGGACCCAGGTTATCTTGGGCTCATTGCTTTCACCATTGAAGATGATTATGAAAGAATAAGAAGGCCATTCATGATACTTTTTTTGATGGAAGAGTGTTGGTCTATTAAACTAACAATTTATAGCATCATGTCTTATCTTTTTACAATACTTACATCTATGTATGTGTGTATAAAATTCAGAAAACAATTCAGTATTAAATCTGTTATGTCTATTCACTTGTAAGTTACTTCGATTAAAAGTCGACGCAGGTATGAAGTTACATCGAGCAAAAGTCGACGTAGTTTGATACTTGCGTCGATTATGAATCGACGCACCTGCAGAGTGGGGTCAAGTTGAAATCGACGCAAATTTTCAGTTTTAAAAAATTTAAGACTTTGCACCCTGGTGTTCTAAGGGCTTTTTCCCTATAATCCCCTGATAATTTGATAAACTACCCTTATTGAATACTGTGATTTTATTAGGGTCTTCATCTATAATTATAATGGGTTTTTTATTCTTAGCTTTAGCAAAAGCTATAAGATTCTTCCAAGCTGGTTTACTGGAAGACTCACCTGGATTTATTGGTTCAGCTCCTAATCCTAGGTTTAGGTGCTTGTACCCCCTTTTCTTTATTAGACAATTGTACTTTCTTTTGAGAGTTTTGTTGTCCATAAGACCATGAACATTCTATTATTTTAGATGTGGACATTCTCTAGTGGCTATGATATTTATTAGTTTTGCCGCTGCGCACTCATATAAGATTTGTGTGGTTGTTCAGTTGTTTTAGTTTACACCTCTTTTTAATAATCTTCTTGTGCTGATCCTATGTAGTGGGGACCGGCCGGACCCATGTCATGAGGTAATTACACATGGGGTGTTACACGACAAATAATTAAATATAATTGCAGCTAATTTATCGGGAGATAAACACACAACATATATAAACATGAAATGACACAGTGCAATTAATTAGTAATGAATAGTAGTTGAATATACACAGTACTGAAAATACAAAATAAACGAGATCACACAAAATTGGTTCTCTACTATCATTGTACGTAATGGTTATGCCATGAATACATATTTTAACCCAGGTCACCCCGGACTTAGACGTCACACCATAAGATGATTTCCTACAAAACCAATTCAACCTCGGCGTTCCTCACAAAGGTCCGGTTTCTCCCTAGTACTGCAAACTAGCCCCACAGACAGACGAGACACTTTCCTCTTAGTCCACCTTGACTAGACGCCCACACAACCTCAAACCCTAAAGCCTGGGCAAGGGAAATGGCACTTCGATGGTCATATCTCCATGCCAGAATCTTGAGTTTTCAGTCATCTATTGCCTTGTCGATAGGACAGGGTATCCGAATTCCGATCCCTATAGAGTTGTGTGGACATTGAACTAGGCAGGTGCTTCATCGTTCCCATAGAACCCCTATTGGAATTCCAATGGGCTCTATTGGTAGATGGCTAGACAATATACGCTAGGGATGTACTACGGTGTTGATAGAACTAAACGTGTGGATCATGAGTTTTAGTGTGTATTCTCCCTAAGCCTGCACAGATACAAACACAAACACTTGAATTCACATCAAATATATAGTTTATTATTTATCAAAGGACACCAAGGCATGAGTGATGAGTCCCCACATTTTCTGCAATTTGAGGACATCAACATTACACGATGGGCTGAAATATTCTATGTAGTCCAATACTTATTAAAGATGTTCAAATTTAGAGGCATAGACAGTGGTAGTCATGAATCCTTGCTTTGAGACAAGGATTAGTTGAGTAAGCTCATAAACTCGAGTTGAGTTTCCAATATGTGAGCGTGGCTCTTGTTTGCGAGTCCAGATCTTAGAGGCAGAGTCCATTAACATATATATTACTTCGGTAGACGAATGAAGTTGCAATGAGAACACCAAATCGTACTTCCGGTATGATAGGTCAGTTCGTGGTGGATCAACCATTGCTTTGTCCATATACCAGTATCACATGCTAGGATGCTCGTGACTATTCGAGGTGATGGGTGTTGTCCAAAGGCACAAAGTGGTGATATTCATGGAACTAGAGTGACCGTGTGTCCAAGAGGGGTCACTCAGCGGAGGAGCATCGATACTGGGTGACAAGCCTGAAGAATCCCCCATGAAGGTGAAAAAGCAAGGTGCCTTCGAATGGAACCTGTTGTGAAGCGCATGTTATATATAGTCCCACATCATGTATCATTTCCTTATGACGTTTCTTAATAAGTATATATAGACAAGGAGACCTCTATGGAGGTACTAAGTTTTCCCTCAATACGCGTAACATGGTATCAGAGGGAGTTTAGGGTTTCTCGCGTAATCCCGCCGCTCTCTCCCTCGCGTAACTCCCCCTTCGCTGCACCTCGCTCGCGCCTCTCTCTCGGCTCGATCCAGTCGCGCCTCGCTGCACGCCGAAAGGGACGGAGGCATGGTCGATCGCTGCCTGCCGCCGTTCCGTCCTACTGCCACCGTTCCGTCGATGGAGGCGTGATGCAGTCGTTCCTACTGATGCAGTCGTTCCTACTGCTGCCATCGATCGTTTCGTAGATCGTTCCTACTGATGCAGTCGTTCCCTCTACCTACTGCTGCTGTTTCTGCGATTCCTTCTAGTGCCAGCCACTGCTTCCTGCGTGTACCGGTTGCTTCCTCGTGCTAGCATCTGCCGCTGCCTCTCCCGGTTCCTTCTCCGATTTTCTCTACCATTGAATTTGGTCATGGGTTCCCCTGTGACAAGACCACTCAGTCGTCGGTTCCTCAGACGACCGTTCCCTCAGGGGATTCTACTAATACCTTCCCTCCCAACGCGAGGCTTGCTACTACCATCCTTACCTCCTCCAATTTCCAACTATGGAAGAAGGGGGTTACTATGTCTCTGTCAGGTATCCGACGCACACACCACCTTACTCGACTTCCAACTCATGCCGTGGGAAGTACAGAATACGATGATTGGTATAGTGATGATTGCCGCATCTTTGCTCTTCTCCTAAGTTCCATGGACCCATCTGTCCAGCAAATGTGCAAGAACTGCGACAGCACCAAAGAACTCTGGGATATCCTACACATGATGTTCTCTCAAGCGAACAATCTCTCTCGTCTTGGTGAACTCTTCCCAAAAATAGCCGAGCTGAGGCAAGGGGCGCGTCCTATTACCGAGTACTTCGCCGAATGGAAGGTTCTAGCTGATGAGATCTTGGATCTGTGGGAGATACCCTTTACCAGGGAAGGGCATCAGGCCCAACGTGAACACCTCGTACTCCTTTGGCTTTTAAATGGATTGGACCTACACTTCTCAACAACAAAGACTGAAATGCTGGCGAGTCCTACGACCCTTCAAACGGCTAGTGTGTACCATCGCCTTACTAAAGATGGATCCATTGGTACTTCTTCCTCTGCTCTACATACTTCCTCCAGAGAGTCGATGGCTCTTGCGTCTCGGGGTGGCAAGGGAACTGGTAGGGGGGACGATCTGGGCGTGGTCGTGACACTGACACGAGACATTGTGCCCATTGCGGGCGTCGGGGACACACAAAGGATACATGTTGGTTGATTCATGGGAAGCCAGACTGGGCCTCTAAACCTTCTGCTCCATCTCGGTCGGCGCACCTGGCCGACGCCACTTCTATCTCTCCGGGTCCAAGAACTGTTGAAATATCTGAGGATGAGTACCGTCGACTACAAGCTCTCCAGATTGACTCCCCGACACATAGTGCTGCTGTGGCTCAAACCATTCAGCCTGTTTGTACCTCACAGCGTCCGGTCCAGTGGTTGGCTGATTCTGGCGCTTCTGATCACCTGACTAGTTCCTCAGGTATCTTACACTCATACAAACCCCATAGTGGAGCTTCAATTACTGTTGCGGATGGCTCCTCTGTTCCTATTGTTGGTTTTGGTAGTTGCAGTGTAACCCCTGACATAACGCTCTCCTCTGTGGCTCATGTCCCTCAATCTGCTTACAATCTCTTATCTATTAGTAAGATCACAAATGATTTGAATTGTATTGCTATTTTCACATCTTCTGGTTGCATTTTTCAGGAACAGTCGACGAGCCGTATTATTGGTAAAGGAAAGCTGCGTGGTGGCGTCTATGTGCTGGATGAAGTCTCCCACCTTGCTTGTTCTGCTGCCTCCAAAAAATTCTTGGATCTTCATTATCGTCATGGTCATCCATCTATGCAGGTCATGAGTCGTCTTTATCCTTAGTTTGGGAAAGTCTCCCATCTCAATTGTGAGTCTTGTTTGTTTGCTAAACTCCACAGAGTTAGCTATAGTCCTCGTCTTGATATTCGTGCTTCTGCATCTTTTGATTTACTTCATTCAGATGTTTGGGGGCCGTGTCCTGTCCCTATGTTGTTAGGACACAAATATTATGTCACTTTTATCGATGATTTTTCTCGTATGACTTGGGTATATTTAATGAAAAATCGTTCTTAGTTGCCTTCTATTTTTCAAAATTTTTGGAATGCAATATTTACTCAATTTTCTATTCGTATCAAATGTCTTCGTACTGATAATGGCCGGGAATATTTGTCTCAGTCTATGTCTAATTTTCTCTCCGAGAAAGGCATTCTACACCAAACCAGTTGCCCAGATACCCCTCAACAAAACGGTGTTGCCGAGCGAAAAAATCGACATCTCCTTGAAGTCTCTCGGGCCATCCTTCACCACCAGCACGTACCCAAACACTTCTGGGGTGATGCAGTCCTTACCGCTGCACATCTTATTAATCATCTTCCCACTCACATCCTTCAGGGGGAGACACCATATCACACTCTATATCCTGAGCATGATTACCCCCGCCTCCCTTTGCGGGTTTTTGGGTGTGTTTGCTATGTTCGGGATGCTCGTCCCTCTGTCTCCAAACTTGATCCCCGTGCTTTGAAATGTATCTTTCTCGGGTATTCTCGGACTACTAAAGGGTATCGGTGCTACTCTCCTGATCTCCGACGATACATTATTTCCTCCGATATTGTCTTCCTGGAGTCGGACAATTACCCCTTTCATGGATCACATAGTCCTGACCCCTCTCTTGATGCTCTTTTAGTCCCTCGGCATGAACCTGCTATCATTTCGCCGACTGACCTTTTTACCCCCCTGTGGGGGCAAGTTTACTCTCGTCGCTCTTCTGATAGTACAGGGATGCCACCATCTCAGCCTACCTCTGTCTCAAATGATACAACGACTGTTCTTACGGAAGCACCTGCGAGTGTACCTACTACCCTCACACCAGCCAGTCCAGATGTTCCTATTGCTGTTCGGAAAGGCAGTCGAACTTGTCGGGAGAATCCTCTTTATGTTAGTTCCTACAAGGGCTTGTCTGCTTCTCATACGGCCCTGCACTTGACTCTGGATCGATATCGTATTCCCTCTACGGTGGCAGAGGCCAAAGCTCATCCTGGCTGGGCGGCAGCCATGCAGGAAGAATTGACAGCTCTTCAACTCAACAACACCTGGGACCTGGTCCCCTTACCTGCCGGCAAGCGGGCGATTGGATGCAAATGGATCTATTCTGTAAAGGTGAATGCAGATGGTTCTCTTGACCGCTTGAAAGCTCGCTTGGTTAGCCAAAGGCTATGCTCAGACTTATGGTGTGGATTATGATGAAACATTTGCACCGGTTGCCAAGATGTCCTCTCTTCGTATTCTTCTTTCTCTGGCCGCCTCGCGCTAGTGGGCCTTACACCAGTTGGATATCAAGAATGCTTTTCTTCACGGGCTCTTGGAGGAAGAGGTTTACATGGAGCAACCACCTGGATTCGTTGCTGAGGGGGAGCGTAACAAGGTGTGTCGTCTCCTAGCGTCATTATATGGATTGAAACAATCCCCTCGGGCTTGGTTTGCTCGGTTCCGAGCTGTGGTTACTCAGTTTGGACTTATCAAGAGTACTAAAGACTCGTCCCTCTTTTATCAGAACTCCTCGCCCGGTACTATTCTTTTACTGGTTTATGTCGACGATATTGTTATCACAGGCAGCAACGTTGAAGGGATATCAAATCTCAAAGCATTCTTACACTCCAATTTCCAAACAAAAGATCTGGGTCCTTTGCGGTATTTCCATGGGATTGGGGTTACTCATGATGATCACTCTCTATTTATTTGTCAACGGAAATATACTCTTGATCTTCTATCTGATCTTGGAATGTCTAACTGTGGCCATGTGGATTCCCCGCTTGAACCTGGGGAAAAGAGCCTTCATGCCGAAAGCAAACCTTTTGATTCACCCGAGAAGTACCGCAGGATAGTTGGAAAATTAAACTATCTTACCATGACTCGTCCGGACATTGCATGTGCTGTAAGTAAAGTCAGTCAGTTCATGACTTCTCCAACAGCGTCTCAATGGGAGTCTGTTCTCCGGATTGTCAGATACGTGAAGAAAGATCCAGGTCTGGGAGTCTCATACAAGGATAGAGGTCATTCCAATTTAGAGGCATACAGTGACTCTGACTGGGCAGGATGCTTAGCTACCCGAAAATCAATCACGGGATTCACAGTCTTTATGGGTGGAAATCTTGTTTCCTGGAAGAGCAAGAAACAAACTACAGTTGCTAGATCTAGTGCTGAGGCTGAATATCGGGCTATGTCTCACACTGTTGCTGAGATCATGTGGGTAAGGCAAATCCTCTGTGAAATCGGGTACCCAGTTCAGGATCCCACTCCTCTATGATGCGACAATCAAGCTGCAATCCAGATAGCCACCAATCCTGTGTTCCATGAATGCACAAAACACAGAGGTCGATTGTCACTTTGTTAGGGAGAAGTACGAAGAAGGCCTTATTTCTCTTACTCATGTGAAGACCGGAGATCAAGTTGCAGATATTCTTACGAAAGGGGTTACAGGGACTAGAATGAACTTTATATGTAACAAGTTGGGTCTGGGAAGTTCCCATGATCCAACTTGAGGGGGAGTGTTGTGAAGCGCATGTTATATATAGTCCCACATCATGTATCATTTCCTTATGACGTTTCTTAATAAGTATATATAGACAAGGAGACCTCTATGGAGGTACTAAGTTTTCCCTCAATACGCGTAACAGAACCGAATTATAATGAAGGTCGTGATCACCAACGCATCCCAAGCCACTCTAGAGCATTACTCGCCAGCGAGTGTAGCATGCTGTGATTCAAAGAGGTAGCTCTGATAGCTGCCTAACTGAGAACAAACAATGAATCCCATGCATTGGCTTGAGAGAGAGAGAGAGACCTGCATGGTGGAGGTGAAGGTTCGACAAGAGTGGATATGCTGGCTGGAGGGCTCGAAAAAGACAATCGAGGCCTCTGGAAGGGAGAATGAGAGCTGCTAGGGCCTCTGTTTGGAACGCCGAAGATTGACCAAGCCTCGATGGTGTGTGTGAGCAGAGGTGGGTGCTCAGTGGGGCACGGTATCGTGGGAGAGGGATCCAGAAGGTCTCGACTAATGCTGTCAAGGCTCTGGGAGTGGCTCATGTGTGAAGGTGAGGATGCTTGAGATGGAAGTGTGGATTCGGGCTTGTGCGACTGCTTTTTCTCTGATATCAAGTAAAAAAATACTTGAAGAATCTTATTATTTGGGATTCTTGCACACTACTAGCCTTTATATAGGCGTAGAACATAATAGAAGGAACTATTTCACAATATTCAACTAATTCTTCATTCTAATGCTTCACGACTACAGACTACCTTAGTTTGCTGTATTGGATCCATGGAGATAGAGTTATTTTGCTCTTTCTCCTCCCTCTCTCTGGGCTTTGTTTGAGCTCTAACGTGTCTTATTTTTTCTGTAGCTTGCGAAATGTATGATTTCCTTACTGCCTTCTTGATTTCTCCATCCTTTCAGTTATGTATTAGAGCTTTATATGTGCATCTCTATGTATGCAGAGGGTTGAAAAAGTGGATTGTTGTAGCGATGATCTTGATCTGGAGTTGTAGTTCAGTGCGTGTTTTCTCGACAATAAAACAATGTGCTGAGCTGCTGTGATTCTGGGGATAAATTTCTTTTCAACAAGATTGATGACCAATATAACTTGGAGCAAAGGGTCTCTCCATATTCCGCAACAAGATTCTTTATTAATTATTACTATTATATATATATATATACATATATATATAATTAACATGTTTAAGACATCATATTTGAAATTTGGTAACAATAGCCTGTGTATATTAGAAGCCCATTTGGCCAAAGATTTTATGGTCATCTATATGCGACTGTCTTCATTCCTGGGATGGAGATACGAATGCTTGTTGACATCTCATTTATCCATGCTTTGATACCCCTTTGAAACTGATTCTCTTGCAGGCAACTCCCCTTCTTGCTGGACTTGCAGTAGCTGCAGCTGCACTTGCTGGTCGATATGGAGTCCAAGCATGGCAAGTATACAAGGCACGGCCAGTTGTTCCTAGGATGCGCAAGTTTTATGAAGGTGGTTTTCAACCTTCAATGACGAGAAGAGAGGCTTCTCTTATTCTTGGTATCCGGTGAGTACTTCAGGGTCAAAACTTGTTTAAGGTTCATCAGCAAGTTTATCCTAAAGAAACACCATGCATTCTGATGTTACTCAACATGCATATACATTTGCATCATTTCATTTCCATCAGGTGGTGCAAAGTTGGCAATATATGGAAATATTTATTTAGCATTTTCTTCTCAGCTCTTCAGCAGTTTCATGAATCCCTAACACTGTTTCTCTTTACGATTTACATTCTTGTTTTCTTTTGCAACTCATTAATCAAGTATTCCATTGTAATGGTGTTCTTAATATTTCTTATGAATTGTACCATCAATTTTCTCTTTCGTGATGTAATAGATTCAGAGTTGGAAATTAGCTAAAATGATGTCTCTATATTATTTATCTTCTTGCTATTGCCTTCTGTTGATTTAGGTCTGAACAAAGGAGGCACACCTACTGATGGGGATCAACCGCAAGATCATTACGGGACTGGGCTACCACCTAACAGGGCCACATTTGTGTACTCGTGCAGGAAATGTTGATCGGGTCGTCGATCCGACACCACGAGTACGTCCGGAGCGCCGTTTCTACATTTTCTATGTATTTTGTTTTTTTTATTTTGGGACGTTTTGTGTTATTTTGGCACCGGGCATAGCGGCCAATCAAAGCCGTTCACGCCGGGTGTCCTAGCCCCCCTTCGCTATAAATATGGGGGAGGGCTGCTATTTTGAGACATTATTACTTTTGTGAGAGAATCCAGAGCCTGCAATCACATCGTGGTGCGATGCCGCGAGACCCCGGGGTGCGACGTCCAGGTTATTTTTCCAAGTTTTAATTTTGACATTTTCCCGTAAAGCATTTTCATAGTTTCCCCGCCACTCGATATTTCCTTAAACCGTTTAGGCGGTTAATTCTTTAGAACCAATATCCCGTCTGCTTCACGCGTTCGACCCTTTACCGATCGATCTCTCTGCAAAATGAAATCTTCCAATCCTCGCACCGACCTCCCTACCCGAACACTCCTCCAGCAGGCAGCTCAATTTGCCTTGGAAGTGCAATTTTTGTGAAAATTGTTTTACAAGTTCATATACAAGAGTGATAGTACATTTGTTAATGTTAGATTATATTTAAGTTTTATGATATATGTAGCCTTTTATGTAGCCGGTGTTCCCTCTATATATAGAGGTCTCCTTCATGTGAATAATAACGAATTACCTATTGATGCTTTACAACATGGTATCAGAGGAACCCTAAAACCCCGATAAGCCGTTTCCGCACCCGCAGCCCCTCCGCCTTCCGCAGCGCTTCCACCTTCCGCCCGACAGCTCGCATCGCAGCCCTCATCGCAGCATCTCCGCCTTCCGCCTTCGTCCTTCCGCAGCGTCTCCGCCTTCCGCAGCGTCTCCGCGTCGCAGCGTCGTAGCCCGGAGTCGCAGCCCGCATCGCAGCAGCCCGCGTCGCAGTTCCGCCGCCCGAAGTCGCATCTTGCGTCTTCGTTCTCCTCCTCTGGCGCCGGAAATGAAGTGCTTGTCTTCTACTCCTTTCGGCGCCACTATTTCTTCCTGATGCCTCTCTATGGGTGGATTTTTTCGTCTCTCTACGATTAATCTCTTGATGCCCTAACCTTTGGGCTGCCTTCTTCCCTCCGGATTTCTCTTCCGGTCTTCCTTCCCTGCGGGATTTCTGTTCCTGCACAATGGGTTCTAATGGCGCGGATTCTCCGGCTCTTTCTACCGCCGTTGCTCCGGCTCCTGGTTCCGGTGGCCCTCCTCCGTCAATTTGTTTCCGTGGAACCACCGACCATAATACTCCTCAGATTACTACTATTCGCCTCGATGATTGTAACTATCTCTCATGGTCCCGTTCCATTACTCTGGCGCTCAAAAGTCGGCGTCTCTTTGGCTATGTCACGGGCCAAACGAAGGAACCAGATCCTACTTCTCCCGACTGGCAGCAGTGGGAATCGGAGAACTCCTTGGTTATGTCTTGGCTTATCAACTCGATGCAGGAGTCCATCGCCCGCAACTACCTATTTCTTGCTAATGCCGCCGATATTTGGCGTCGTGCGGAGTCTACTTACTCCCGCCGTGGCAGTGCTGCCCAGATATTTCAGTTGCGGCGCCGCATCAGCTTACTTCGGCAGGGTGACCGACCACCTTCCCCATACTATTTAGAGTTCACACAGCTCTATCAGGAGTATGATCATTTTGATCCTTTGGTCTTTGTCAGTCCTATTGATGAGGCGATGGTTCGAACCAGGGATGACCGTAATCGCATCTTCGAATTTCTTCATGGCTTGCATCGGGATTTTGACCAGATCAGTGTCCAGATCATGGGACGGCCTTCGATACCTTCTCTTCCTGAGGTCTACAACATCGTTCAGCAGGAGTTTGATCGTCGTCAGACCCTTCTACCAGACTCGGTGTCGGAAGGATCTGCTCTGGCCGCTACCGCCCCCTCTCTTCTTGGTACTCGGCCACCCCGGGATTTCAGGCTGAAGAATCCTGATAAGGATCATCTTCTATGTGATTATTGTGGCAAGACCCGCCACACTCGGGATACCTGCTTCAGGCTTCATGGTTTCCCAAACCCCAGGGGAGGGGCTCCACCTCGTGGAGGTCGAGGTTCTGGACGTCCCTCGGGTCGTTATGCTGCTCCGCCCCGGGCGGCCCACTTTACTGATGCTACTCCCGATGCCTCTGCTGTTCCCTTGGGTGCTGATGTCTCTGCCCCTCCTGGTGGATTTTCTGCGGATGAAATGTTGGCCCTCCGACGTATGATGCAGGGAATGTCTACTGAGCCGTCTTCCTCAGCCTCGTCCTCTTACGCGCACACGGGATTGCCAGGTGCCCATTCTGCCGTTTCTCCGTCTTCCACTCAATGGGTCATTGACTCGGGGGCCACGGATCATATGACCGGGTCCTCCACAGGTTTTGTTTCCTATACTCCTCTTTCTGGACAAGATAAAGTGAGCATTGCCGATGGTTCTCTTGCCTCTATTGCTGGTAAGGGTACCATCCCCTGTTCATCGCTCACTTTGTCCTCTGTCCTCCATGTTCCCACCTTTACTCGTAACCTCCTTTCAATTAGCCATTTAACTAACTCCATGCATTGTTCAGTTACCTTCCTTCCTTCTTCTTGTGTCTTTCAGGACCTGACGACGGGGAAGGTGATTGGCTCTGGTAGCATGGTGGACGGCCTCTATGTTCTGGACTCTGATGCTGCTCCTCCTACTACGGCACTTTACTCCAGCACCACTCACCCTTTGTACTCCTGGCATTGTCGCCTGGGACACGCCTCTATCTCTGTTATGAAGTTGTTATTTCCTGCTTTGTCTACTGCTGTTTTTGATGCTTTCGTGTGTGATGACTGTAGTCTTAACAAACATCATCGTTCTTCATTTACAAATGTTTCGTTGCCTAGTTCTACTCCTTTTGCTGTTATTCATACTGATATTTGGGGCCCATGCCGTGTTCCGTCCATTTCTGGTTGTGAGTGGTTTGTTACTTTTATAGATTGTTTCTCTCGTACTACATGGTTGTACTTGATAAATCGAAAAAATGATGTCTTCTCTGTCTTTCGACGTTTTCATAGTATGGTCTCAACTCAATTTCACTCCAAGATTCAAATTCTTCGCAGTGACAATGGCCGCGAATACATTGATTCGCAGTTTGAGGCTTACCTTGCCGATAACGGCATCCTCCACCAGACCACTTGTGCTTATTCCCCCGCACAAAATGGGGTCGCTGAGCGAAAAAATCGCCACCTTCTGGAGGTGGCTCGATGTCTCCTATCTACCATGCATCTCCCAAAATTCTATTGGGGAGACGCTGTTATGACTGCTGCTTACCTCATCAATCGTCTGCCCACGCGCGTCCTTGGGAAGTCTACCCCCCTTGATACTCTTTGGGTGCCCCCTACTCGGCTTCCTCCTAAGGTGTTTGGTTGTGTTTGCTTTGTTTACATACACCAACCACGCCCCTCCAAACTGGATCCTCGTGCTCTCAAGTGTGTCTTTATTGGCTACTCTCCTACGCAGAAAGGTTACAAGTGTTACCACCCACCTACCAGGAAAGTTTTTGTCAGTATGGACGTCACATTCCGTGAATCTGAGTCCTACTACCCTCTCTCTGCTCCCCCCTCTTCAGGGGGAGACTCCATCTCCCTGCCCGTTCCACCTCCGTATCCCTCACTTCAGGGGGAGACTCTACCAATGGAAGTGAGCCCTTCTATCCCAGTGGTGAGCTCCTCCCCTATGGTTCCTCCTTCACCCCCGACCTTGCAGGTTTATACTCGGCGCATCACGAGACCAAGTACACAGGTCCCTGCCATGCTTCCAGAACAGTCAGTGGAACCTGACTCAGGGCCTTCCGACCTCTCGATTGCCCTTCGAAAAGGTATCCGGTCTTGTACTCGGCATCCTTTATCAAATTATGTTTCTTATGCTTCTCTTTCTACCTCCTATATGTCTTTTGTCTCCTCTCTTTCTACTGCCACTATACCTGTATCATGGCAACAGGCCCTTACAATCCCTGTGTGGCGAGAGGCGATGGTTGAGGAAATGCAGGCTCTTGAGAAGAACCATACTTGGGATTTAGTTCCCCTTCCCTATGGCAAGAAAGTTGTTGGGTGTAAATGGGTGTTCTCGGTGAAACAGAACCCACAAGGAGTTGTTGAAAGATGTAAGGCAAGGTTGGTTGCACGGGGTTATACTCAAACCCATGGCATCGACTATCAGGAGACGTTTGCCCCGGTGGCAAAAATGAACACAATCAGGGTCTTACTTTCTGTTGCCTCTTGCAAACATTGGGACCTATTACAGCTTGATGTGAAGAATGCCTTCCTCCACGGTGACTTGGAGGAAGAGGTTTATATGTCTACCCCTCCGGGTCTTACTCCAGTTGGTACTGCAGGGAAAGTGTGTAAAGTGTTAAAGGCCTTATATGGGTTAAAACAGTCCCCCAGAGCTTGGTTTGGGCGGTTTCACAAGGCTATGGTCTCATTTGGATATTATCAGAGCAATGCGGACCACACCCTATTCATCAAACGAAGACTTGGAAAGATTACTGCTCTCATTGTGTATGTTGACGATATTGTCATAACAGGTGATGATGTTGAAGAAGTTCAAATTCTGAAACAGAAACTAGCTAGAGAGTTTGAGGTCAAGGACCTGGGAAAACTTAGGTACTTCTTGGGCATCGAGGTTGCCAGATCTAAACAGGGGATCTTCATTTCTCAACAAAAGTACACCTTAGATCTCCTTGCAAAAATGGGGATGAGCGGATGCAGACCGGCTGACACTCCGATTGAAGCAAACCACCGGTTGGGGCGGGATGATGGTGAGAACATTGAAGATATCTCTGGCCCAGATATCTCCTATGCCGTGAGTGTTGTGAGCCAATACATGCATGCTCCTAAGACCCGACACATGGACGCGGCTCTCAGAATTCTACGGTATCTCAAGTCTTCACCAGGAATGGGTATTCTGTTTGCCCCCAATACCGATCTAAAAGTTGAAGTCTACACTGATGCTGATTGGGCAGGGTCCGTGGACGATAGGCGATCCACATCCGGATATTGTTCCCTCATTGGAGGCAACCTTGTTACGTGGAGGAGCAAGAAACAACAAGTTGTGGCACGCTCTAGTGCTGAGGCCGAGTTCAGAGCCATGGCTCAGGGTGTTTGCGAAGGCCTATGGCTTCGGGCCTTGATGTGTGATCTTGGTCTTTCGGAGGATGGACCCATCAGGCTATATTGTGACAACAAGTCTGCCATCAGTATCGCACACAATCCCGTCCAACATGACCGGACGAAACATATCGAGGTGGATAGACACTTTATCAAGGAAAACATTGAGAAAGGGATTGTGTGTACTCCCTTTGTGCCCTCCAACAGGCAGCTAGCTGACATCTCACAAAAGGATTGCTTGGGAACTTATTTAGCATGATTGTGGACAAGTTGGGCATGATCAACATCACTCGCCCAACTTGAGGGGGAGTGTTAGATTATATTTAAGTTTTATGATATATGTAGCCTTTTATGTAGCTGGTGTTCCCTCTATATATAGAGGTCTCCTTCATGTGAATAATAACGAATTACCTATTGATGCTTTACAACAGTTAATGATTGGTGAAAAAGGAATTGGAAAGTGTTTACAAGTCTCAAGGAGTGATCTATTTGAGATGAAAAAAGTAGAAGAAGAGGTGAATGCTAGAATATCGAGTCTTGCTCTTAAAAAAATGACTTTGCCCCCGTCTAGCATTTCAAGTAGTGAAGGTGGATCTACTAGTGAGGTGAATATTTTCTCTAGAAAAAGGAAGATTCATAGTGAGGGAAAATGTTTGCTTGAGAATCCATTATTTTTATTGATGATATATAATGATAATGTGTTCATGTTCTATTATTTTTTGACATTTTGTTAAGTTTACATTTGAATATTTGATGAGTAATATTTAAACATGACATAGTTTATTTGAATATTAGTTAATTGTTCATTTTTTTTGTTAAATGTTTTAAGATTTTTATAATTATAAAAATTAAATATTTAATATACATTTCCCAGTGTGTCGGAATACGATATTTTTTAAGAATTGATGAGTCATGTGTTGGAACCGAGAACCAGCTTCTGTGGAGTTCGGACCCTTGGAGAAGGTGTGACCGCACACTTATTTCTTCCAGTGAGCTTGATTGACTGAAGACTTAGAACTCAAAATTGACCCAAGGCTCTAGCACGGAGGTCCCACCACACACCCGGAAGATCTTAGAGCGCTTCCCCTCCTTAGCCAGTGCAGAGCTAATAGCACCTCAAAAAGCGCTAGAAAACCAGAGAATGAGAAAACTTCCAAGCCCCCCTTCTGAGGTACCCCCTTGGGTCTATTTATAGATTTCTTAAAGTGGTCTGCCAACAACTCAACTCCGCTATTCTGAACGGATATACGCAACCCAAATCGGTCTGCCAACTGCGCAATTCCGCTGTTTGGGGGAGATATTGGCAGACCAGTGAGGGGGGGGGGGAATGGTAAAAAGCATCACTGGGCGAGTTGTCCCAGAATTACTACTCGCCTGGGGTGGCGAGTGCCCGATGAGACTAGCACTCGCCGCCTTCAGAGGGACCGGGGCGCGTGCGAGCCCGCTTGCTCTACTCGCTTGTCATCTGATATACCCCCAGCCCGGGCGAGCCGGGGAGCTCCCAAGGCACTCGCCTCCCTGCTGACTCGCCCAAAGCTTGGATTTCCTGGGCCGGCTCCTGCCTCTCCCACTCGCCGGATTGGGGCTGTACAGGGGCTGTACATCATGTGTTGTGTCGTGTCGCGTGTCGGTGCAATATAGCTGAGCACAAGGGCTATCAATGTTATGACCCTGTTGCACGTCGACTTTGCATCTCACGTGATGTCACTTTTGACGACCTTCATCCTTTCTTCGCGTCCTCTGTCCCCTCGTCATCACATTCTTCTGTTACTTCCTCTGACGTACAGTTTCTCACTCTTCTCATCCTTAGTTGTCAAGGCGCGCGCCTAGGCGTGCCTGACGCACCGGGCGCAGCCTGCCGCGCCTCAGCACAGCTGAGGCGGGCGATGTGCCCCAGGCGCGCGCCTTAGAGGCTCCCAGGCGCACCAAAGGCACGCCTGGGCCTTTCAAGGTGTTTTTTTTAAGAAAAATTTGTGATGGGAAAAAATATTATCTTAGACGCACTCGAGGTCAGCGAATTGGGCGCCCAATTCGTTGAAGTTGGGCGAATTGGGCGCCCAATTCGCTGGATTTGCCAGCGAATTGGACGCCCAATTCGCTCAATATCCTTTCCCCCCCATTTTTACGCCTCACGTGCCTCAGGCGCGCCCTGCGACTTGCACCTAGGCTCCAGGGGCCTTTTGCTCCTTGGTGCGCCTTGCGCCTTTGATAACTTATAATCTCATCTCACCTCCACATGTATCATTTCCTCCGGTATGTCCACCTCCTCTTCCCTTGTCGCAGTCTACTTCGCCACCTCCTCACTCCCCTCCGTCACACTCTTCTTCCTCTGATGAGCTGTCCACTTGGGACTGTGCCCCTCCTCTTTCCCATCACTATACTCGTCGTTCTCCCATTCCCTCGTCTCCAATGCCCCCGGACTCAGTGCCTGCCTCCTCCAACGAGTGTCCTGTGAATGACTCTTCTGTGCACCGCAATCAACCTCGTGAGAGACGTCTTCCTGACCGCCTTAGCCTTGCTACCCTACTGCTGGACCTACCTGCTCTTCCTGCTACTTCATGTAGTATTCTAGAGTCGATTTCCTACCGTGAGGCTGCCCCGATATCTGAGTGACAGATTGTTATATCTACTGAGTTGGAGGCGTTTGAGCACACTCGTATATGAGACCTTGTTCTTCTTGCACCTGGTGCTGTTCCTAGCAAGTGGGTCTTCAAGATCAAGACTCACTCCGATGGTTCTGTGGAGAGGTATATTGATTGGCTTGTTACAGGAGAGAGACTATGATGAGACCTTTGCTCCAGTCGCTCACATTATTACAGTTCAGACTCTTATTGCAGTTGCAGCTGTTCGCCACTGGTCTCTGTCACAGCTTGACGTGAAGAATGCTTTTCTTCACGGTGATCTTCAGCAGGAGGTATACATGCTTCCTCCTCCCGGTCTATCCTTTCCTCCAGGTCTTGTCTGCCGTTTGAGGCGAGCTCTTTATGGGCTCAAGCAGGCACCCGCTCGTGGTTTGCACGTTTTAGCTCAGTCATTACAGCCGTCGGTTTCTAGCAGGGCCTGTTCACACGATTCAGCTCTCTTCGTGGACTCCTCTTCTCGTGTTCGGACCCTTTTGTTACTTTACATGGATATAATTATTACTGTTGATGATCCTTCTCACGTGGCTTTCGTCAAGCATCACCTTCAGCAACAATTTCAAATTGTTGATCTTAGATAACTGAGCTACTTCTTGGGCCTTGAGGCCAGCTCTACAAACCGTGGTTTTAAGCTCTCACAGCAGCGTTACACATCAGATCTCCTAGCTCGGGCTGCTCTCTCTGACTCTCGCACAGTGGACACTCCCATGGAGCTTCACCTTCGGCTATGTCCGGATGATGGGGTTCCACTCTTTAATCCTACTCGCTACCGACACCTCGTTGGGAGTCTCGTTTACCTCACCATTACTTGGCCCGACATTGCCCATGTTGTTCATATGTTGGGCCAGTTTGTTAGTGCGTCCACCTCTGTGCTTTACGATCACCTTATGCGTCTCCTGTGCTATCTTCGGGAGACAACTTATCGTAGTTTCTTATTCTCCAGTAGTAGTTCTCTACAACTCCGTGCATACTCAGATGCTACCTGTGCTAGTGATCCTGTTGACTGTCGCTCTCTCACTGATTTTTGTCTGTTCTTGGGTTCCTCACTTATTGCATGTGAGTCCAAGAAACAAACTGATGTTTCTCGTTCCAGCACTGAGCCTGAGCTTTAGGCCATGACCACCATTGTTGAGGATATTATTTGGCTTCGTTGGCTTCTTGAGGATCTTGATGTCTCTTCTCCAGATTCCACTCCACTCTACTGTGATAACACCAGTGTCATTCAGATTATTCTAAACCCGGTGAAGCACTCACTCTCCAAGCCTATGTGGGTGGATACTTTCTTCCTACGTGAGCACTGTGACCGTCTCACTCTTACTCCTTCCTTTGTTCCTTCCGAGCAGCAGATTGTATATTTGATGACAAAGCCGCAGACGAGGACCCAACATACCTATCTACTGTCAAAACTCTCAGGTGTATGATCCCTCATGAGTTTGCAGGGGATGGGTGGGTGGGGTGGGGTGTGGGTGTTTGATATAGTGTACATCTTGTGTGGTAGAGTTAGCTTAGGCTCACCTTGGGTGTTGTGAACACCCTTTCTTGTACATGTATATATATATATATATATATTTCTATTGTTCATGTGAATAGATCATTCAATCATTCCTTCCTATTAATGTGAACTTCAGGGGAGGTGAATGTTATGTTTTGTTACATTAAGGAGAGGTTTTTGCAATTTGTAGTTTTTAAAACATTAGAGGGGAGGCCTTGGTAAATGCACCTATATATATTCATAATTTTGTGCGGATCATCACATGTAGATTAGTTTTTTTTTAAATGATTTATGTTACCTCTGCCTTTCATGAAGTTAAATATTTTTAAATATGGTGCTCTTGACGAGCCATATCATTGCTGATGACAAATTTATCAAAATGAGTCAGATAATCCGCTACAGAAATGGTTACTTGTCGTAAGTCATTGAGCTGCTCTAGGAGTTGACTCTTATATGAAGCGAGTAGATATTTGTGTAAGTTTTTTTCTTCATATCATCCCAGCAGGAGAGACACTTTTGAAAAGAAGAGTTTTAGATTGGGCAGGGCAAAGACGAAATATATGGAGCTTTAATTTAGCAATGCAAGAAGGACAGATGATTCTGTTATTAAGTTGGGTGATCAAGATATTTCACGCAGTGAGTGCTTTAAATATATGAGTTCGACAGTTCAAAAAGATGGAGGTGTAGATAAAGATGTGATACATAGAATCCAAGCAGTTTGATTGAAGTGGAGAGACGCGTCAGGGATCTTATGTGATCGTGAAGTACCATTAAAACTTAATGACATGTTTTACCGTATTGCAATTAGACCAACGATGCTCTACGGTTCTGAGTGTTGGGCAATGAATTGTGTACATGAGCAAAAAATGAGAGTTGTAGAGATGAAAATGTTTAGGTGGATGTGTGGACACACGATACTGGATAAAATTTGGAATGAATGTATCAGGGATAAGACAAGAGTGACACCAATTATAGAGAAGATGCGAGAAGCTCGACTAAGATGGTTCTGACCGTGTACAAATGAGACCATTAGATCCACCTGTTAGGCGTTGTGAAAGTTTAGTCACTAGGCATGTTAAATGTAGGAGGGGCAGACCACTCAAGACTTGAAATGAAATTTTAAGGAAAGACATGATGTACTTAGGCATTGGTGTGATTATGACTAAAGATAGGGCACAATGGAGACAAAGGATCCATATAGCCGACCCCACTATAGTGGGATAAAGGCTTGAGTATTGTTGTATCATTCTATCTTGCGATAGGATTTTTAGCACACTCTCTCTCTTTGCAGGGAATGCTCAAGACTCGTCCAATAGAGCTTGGTTGCTCATTCCCTTGATGTAGATATATATTTGTAATTTTGTGCGCACCATTATATGTAGATTGGTTTATTTAAAGAAGAATTATGCTATCTTTGGCTTTCTTAAAGTTAAATATTTTTAAATATGGCGCTCTAGATGGGCAATATCACTCCTGATGACAAGTTTATCAAAATGAGTCATATAATCTGCTACAGAAGGGGTTACTTGTTGTAAGGCATTGAGCTGCACTAGGAGGCGACTCTTATATGAAGCGTGTAAATATTTTCGTTTAAGTTTTTTTCTTTGTATCATCGCATCGGGTGATAGGATAATCAACCCTCTCTCTCTCTCTCTCTCTCTGTAGGGAACGCTCAGGACTCGTTCAATAGAGCTTGGCCTTTCCATGTAATTTTGTTACGACAAACCTCACTCTATGTTCCTATGAAGCACCGACACTTCAAAATGTCCAGCGTGTTGGTGTCGGAGAGTCCGACACTCGTCCGATTCTCCGACACTCTCCGACACTTGAGTCAGAAATCCGACACGATGGCTCACGCGGGACTCGCGTGTCCCGCTCAATTGGACACGCGTGTCCCGCTCAATCGGATACATGTGTCCCTAAGTTCGCTACTCATGGTGAGGCGGGTGGCAATTTGTCTTAGAAGTGCCTTTACCCCCTTCTAGCATTTCAAAGTAGTGAAAAGGGATCTACAAGTGACAGATATTTTCTCTAGAAAAAATGAAGATTGAAAGTGGAGAAAAAAGTTTGCATGAGAATCCATTATTTTTACCGATGATATATAATGATAATGTGTTAATGCTCTATCATTTTTTGATCATTTGTTAAATTTGCATTTGAATATTTGATGAGTAATATTTAGGCATGACTTAATTTATTTAAATATTTGTTAATTGTTTTTTTTTTTGTTAAATGTTTTAGGATTTGCATAATTATAAAAAATGAATATTTAATATACGTGTCCCAGCGTGTCGGAATATGGTATTTTTTGAGAATTGACGAGTCGCGTGTCGTGTCATATCGCGCGTCTTGTGTCGGTGCAACATAGCTATGTTCATTGGTTATCTCGTTCACATCTATTAACCAAACACTAAAGGCTTTGGGTCTAAGGAAGAAGTGTCGATATGAATGCGCTGAGTGATATCATCATCTCCAATCTGACATCTGCGGGGTTTGTGATAATCCCGATAGTTGTCATCTCTACCATAATTGCATCATTCTTGTGGGATAGCACGATCTATTTTGTTGGGGTATTGGGGCCGAGTTCGATCTTCTCATGGAAAGGTCGGCCAAGGATAGAATCTGTATTGCGATTATAGACGGACTCCGGTCCTCTTTGGAAGGGTAGCTTGGCAAGTGTGTTCATGAACATACAATGTTCGGGCTGCACATCTATGTCATGAAGTCTGTCATGTTGAACTACTTGTTGCCAAACGACCTCTCGTGGGCGTGTTGTGCGATCGGGGATTCCTATGGGGATTTAGACTATCAACTTCTTGAGATGAAGACTCCAAGCCTTTCTCTAAAGTCATCAAACTGTGCATCCATTTGGTCGAAGCGATCAACCAATATTTTTTGGAAATCGATCATCGATATGTTTGAGTTAGGAGTAGTGGCTTGATCTTCCGAGGGATTGTGCCATGTCATATTGCATCTAAACACCTCACCGCTATGCAACTTGAAAATGAACACAATGTCGGAGCCTGATACCAAATTTGATGTTGAATAAGGTGATGTAGTGCTATTGTATCATTAGGGAATTCTAATGAATTAGTGTTAGTGAAGTGTTGCACGGATTTAGGGATATTGCAATGCACAAACAGAATATTCCGACAAGCAATTATGTTTAAGTGCTGAAATTTTTAAAGATGTTCACAAACAATCACACTTGAAGTTATCAACTCGAGCTCGAGCCTGTGGAGCTCGAGCTCAGATATTATTATTCATGGGCTCGCGAGCCAGCTCGCGAGTTGTTTATTCCTATATTTTTTAAAAATTAAAAATATATAGAAAATCAGGCTCATGGGCTAAAAAGCTCGTGAGCAACTTGAGCTCAACTCGAGCACACGAGCTCGAAGCTCGAGCTCGTTAAGCAGGCATTGTGCACGAGCTCGAGCCAAGCCAAAATGAGCTTGACGAGCTCGAGCTCGAAATGATTAGCTCGAGCTCGAGCTTAGAAATTTTGGCAAGCCCGACTCGAGCTCGACTCGTTTGCACCCCTAAGCTGAATTAAAGTTAAGAGTAATTCAATTAAATCCAAAGAGAATGTACCACAAAAGTAGAGTAGGATAATATGCAAAGACATTCGAGTTAACGTTCAAAAATAATATGTTCTTTCACAATTTGAACTACAATGAATACTATTAACTTCAACTACAAACTTACCTAAGAAATAGGAAGCCCGGGGTTGTGTAGTTATTGATGTTAGTGGCTGGACAGTAGTATGGTTACTATTCTACACAGGTTCTGTGTAACAGTTGTTTAGCCACGTGGCAAGTGCATAATAGCTGCTTCACTTGTAATCAGGCTCTATAAATATGGCCTCCTCTGTAATAGTTCAGCATGGAATGAGTGAAGTCTTTTCTGTTTTTCTCTTTCTAGCCTAGAATAAGAGTAGCTGTAGTGGTAGGTACTCGGAAGGTATCATCCTTCTTCTCTTCCGTCGCTGGCGATCTTTTAACGGCTCAGACCGTTGCATTCTTACAGCTGCATGGAATTCTGCTGCAACTAGGAGAGGCTCAAATAGAATGTGTAATGCTGGGGAGTACTGGGACTGTTGGAGAACAAGATAGAAAGTGGTCACCCTAGGCATGCTTAACCAAAACAAAATTATAAATATGGAAACCTAAAAGAGAAGCCATTAAAAATAAAATAGTCTCAATCTATTTGTCTCTAACACGTGCACATTTTAATTTTTTGATGGCTCTAATGACTTTGAGGTTTGAAAATTTTCTCATTATACCTAGTCTTTTCTTTTGTTGCATGCCAGGGAAAATACTCCTCCCGACAAAATTCGTGAAGCACACAGAAAAGTGATGGCTGCAAACCATCCAGATGCAGGTGGCAGCCATTACCTTGCTTCTAAAATCAATGAGGCAAAAGATATGATGATTGGGAAGAGCAAGGGCAGTGGATCCGCATTCTGATTCAACAGAATCATTATTATTTAATTAGAATGAAATGTTAAAGGTTTTGTTCTTCAGCATTTGTATTTTAGACTCTCGCTTCTGAGGCTTCAGAAGCTTTTTTTGCCTGCGAGGAATAAGTTTTATTTTTTCCGTGTTCTCAGATTCACGAAAGATCTTGAATCATCAGCAAAAAGTGAAGCTTTTGGAGATACCGCTGATCATGTGCATGCGTGCCCAGCAGATTTAAGCTTTAGGCTGCGGTTTTTTTAAAAAAATTGAAGAATGAGTACTGAGCCAACAGCGAGCCTATGAGACACAAGCATAAATGTCAATGTAGTAGTAATAGTGCATTTTTCCAAGCATCCACAATATCATGCGCATGTGGTCATTTTACAACTGAAGCACAATTCTGAATGATAACAAATTTCTGTAATATTTTCTTAATGTTTTCCAGCATCTATCTGGGTGAAATTGCTGCCATGGATTTACTTGTCGACAGGAGTTGTGCTCTTATCTGCCGGCTTATTATCAGGATGATGAGCTCATCTATTCTTTGTTGAAGGGGAGAAATTATTCACATACTTGGAGACATCATGGCTCGCTAATTCGTGGCACGACTGACAATCGGCATGTGCAAATGGTGCATTAGGCCGCATATTGGTGTGACAATGCTTCAAAGATGCAAAGAGTTTGGTGTGGGAGCTTTGGCACGAGTATGACTTCGCCGTACTCATGAAGTTTTTGTACATGCAGTTCAGAGCTGGGGCAAGGTGTAGTGATAGGATTGCAACAGAGGCGCCATAAGAGTGTGCCGAACACATCAGCATATCCAAGGTTATATGGATATATCAAATGTGATGCAGGATCATAGAATGGTGGTGACTGAGTGTATTGGTGGTGACTGAGTGTATAGACTACTAAGATTGAGCGGCGGAGTGCCGTAATGTAGACATGAGGATGCCTTGGTGCATAGTCAACACGTGGTGCAAGTATATCGCAAGGTAGCAATGATGACACAACAAATGGCGGTGCAAGACACGCGATGCTTTTCGTTGCCGACGCCGAAGCCCGTCCCATTCAGAACTTTTAGGCCCTGTTCGTTTCGCAGGAATTGAGATGCAGGAATTGGAATTGACTTCAGTTCCAATTCCCACATGAATTGGAATTGAAGTCAATTCCAATTCTATCGTTCGGCTAAATGCAGGAATTCTGTCACGGGAATTGGAATTATTAATTTCACTGTTTCCCTCAATATTATAATTTTTCCGTCCGAGCGTGCATTTTTCGCCTGGGCGTGCATTTTTTCGCCCAAGCGCATATTTTTTCGCCCGGACGCGCATTTTTTGCCGCCCGAAAAATGCGCAACCGGGTGATAAATGCGCGCTCGAGAGAAAAATTATGGACCGGGTGAAAAATTTGCGCCAGGGCGAAAAATTCACGGCCGACCGGAAAATGCGCGCCCGGTCGGAAAATTTGCGCCCAGGCGAAAAATTCGTGCCCGGGCGAAAAATTTGCACCCATAAAAATCCGCTCCCAGGCGAAAAATTCGATCCCGGGCGAAAAATTCAGCCCTGGGGAAAAATTCGCGCCCGGGCGAAAATTGCGTGCCCAGAAGAAAATGCGCGCCAAAGCAAAAATGCGTGTTCGGACAAAAACTATGCGTCTAGGCGAAAAAATCTGCGTTCGGGCGAAAAATTCGCGCTAAGGCGAAAATTCGCATCCGGGCGAAAAAAGGGCGCTCGGGAGGAAAAATGCGCGTCCGGTCGAAAAATGTGCGCCCGGTCGAAAAATTCGCACTCGGGTGAAAAATGCGCGCCCGATTAAAAAATGTGGGCCCGGGCGAAATATGCGCGCCCGAGCAAAAAATTGGCGCCCGGGAGAGTAAAATTGCATCCCGAAGAAAAATTCGCGTCCGGGAGAAAAATTCGTTCCCGGGCGAAAAATTTGCGCCTTGGCGAAAAATGGGCGCTCTGGCGAAAAATGGGCGCCCGGGCGAATAAAATCGCATCTGGACGAAAAATTCCCGTTCGTGCGAAAAATCCGCGTCCGGGTGAAAAAATCTGCGTCCGGGCGAAAAATTCGCGCTCGGGCGAAAAATCGCATCCGGGCGAAAAAACTGTGTCTGGGCGAAAAGGAGCGCGCATTTTCGCTCGAGCGAAAAAATGCGCGGCCGGGCGAAAAAGAGCGCCAGAGCGAAAAATGGTCGCTCGGGCGAAAAAATGCGCGCCCGGTCGAAAAATGAGGGCTCGGGCGAAGAATGCGTGCCCGGGCGAAAAATGCGATCCCGGGCAGAAAAAATGTGCGCCCCATCAAAAATTTCGCTCTTTTGCAAAAAATGCGGTCCCGGGCGAACAATAAAATTTGCGTTGTTATATTTTTGAGAGAGTTGGGGACGCGCTGGTAGGGGTGGGAATCACGAATGATGATCTCGTGAGGTAAAAATTGAGGGAGCCGTGTTTCTTCTATAATCAATTCTCATGGGAATTGAAATGAATTCCAATTCCAATGTAATATTATGGCCGCCGAACAGTCACAATTGGAATTGGCAATTGAATGCCAATTCCAAAGCCTCAATTCCATCGAAACAAACGGAGCCTTAGGGTTTGGGTTTCTCCTTTTCTTCACGGCGCGAGTAAGGCCTGAAAAAAACCTTACTACACCCTTCCTGTGCATTCACGTTGACGCCAGAGAGAGGAGTTTTATGATGACCATGGATAAAGCAATTGAGGAGGCGGCCCAAACCAAGGTTTTTTATAGTTTAGTTTGGTGTTAAGCTTAGGATTTACTCTGGAATAGGTTTGTTTAATCTTGCTTTAAGGCAGATCTGAGTTTCATCCTCAATAAGGTATCCTCCTGCTTAGTCTCTCTTCCTACATTTTGTACTTTGTTTGTAAATCGTCTGGCCGAATTATTTCAACGAATTAGTTTGTAGAAAGCTACTTTTGAATAGTCAGGCTGGATTATTTTTAAGAGCAGTGGTATGTTAATATGTTGGCAGTGAACAAAATTTTTTTAGGGGCAATGACAATGTAGTTTTTCCAATTGTCCATTTGGAGGAGGAGGCATACAAAATGTATTGAGATTATGCACGCAAAATGGGCCTTAGCATGCACAAACAATATTTATTGTGCTTGCTCACATACTCGAATTATTAAGGGGAGAGAATATTCTTGCTCAAAAGCCGGTCTTAAGTCCTCCACACCAATGTCGGAAGGTCAGGAAAAAATTCCACAAACTAGATATTAGAATTTAATGTTTGGCCTGTTTACATTTCAGCATTGATAGAAAGGGCAAGAATTGGATGGTAGCTGTTGCGGATCGTTCAAGGCTCCGGTAGACTTGATTAAATTGAACCGTCTTAGCTCGGGAGCAGTCGAGCGCGCAGACAATCACATAAAAGAGAGTTGATAAGACAATTTTTTAACGTGAAAAACCCGTCAACTAGATGAAAAATCACGTGATCGGATCTGTGTCGACCAAAACTCTACTATTTGATGACTGTTGTACATGACTTTTTGAAGAACTCAAGGGCGATAGACCAACTCTTGTTACATTCGTTGAGAGTGAGAGAGAATGAGTATTGGGCTCAGAGTTTCCTGCTATAATGGGAAGCTTCACACTCTGTATGCTTTAGAGTATTTGACTTTAGCTTGGAGGCAGGAGCAACTTGTTGCACACGTTCTGATGTCTGGGGCTTGGAAGCCCAGGTGGCGCGCTCAGCACACCTTATCCTCTGCGGTTTCTACTATTGAGCTTAGAGGAGTCTGAAGTGGTTCACTTGTCGCTGACTGGTAAGCTTGTTACTGGGTTGAGGGCGCTGGGAATGCTGAGTGTTCTGCACATCTGACTGTAGTTGAGCAGTCCTTGGCAGGCTCTGACGCTAGTCTTGTCAATTGTTGGCGGTGCGGGACACATAAACTTTGGGAGCTCCGGCGGGCTTGGTATGTTCACTCTAAGGAAGCATGTGGTTGGATCGGTCGCCACACAGATGACTGATTGGTGAAGGTAGTTGTTGTACCTCTTGCAGTCTTCAAAGTGCTTGATGTATCTAGCAAGAGGCTTCAATAGTTGAGACGAACTTCGGCGGACTAGACAGTCTCCGGCTGTCTAGACAGGGCGCTAGCAGGAGCGATCTGGAGAATGGAGCGCCTGACAACGCACTTGGAACAGTCTTGAGAGCAGAGCGCATAGAGTCGCGCGCAAGAGCACGTAAGGAGGCGCACACAAGGATAAGGGGCGCTCAAGAGCGCGTAAGGGGGAGACACACGTACGAGTGCACAAGGAGGAGGCGTGCGCAAGAGTGTACAAGGCGGAGGCGCGCACAAGGAAGAGGTGTAACATCCTTTTTCTTCTAGAACCCCTTAACTTAGATTAAGGTAGGACATGTGGTGAGTGAGAGGGATTAGGCTAGGTATTGACCTTAGGGCCCAATGAGTTAGGGTGGACTCACATGGGGCCCAGTATATGGTTTAAGTCCACTTAGGTCAAACTAGCCCAAATTGAAACCATAAGTACAACTTGACCTCACCACTATATCCCTAACCCTAGAAGAAATCTAAGTGACCCAAAAGCCCCATCACATGGTCACCCATTGGCCCAATTTAGCCAAAGTCAATGAGATAGTTGTTCGTCGAACTCAACAACTGATAGGAGATCAGAGTTCATCAAACTCAGTTAAACTTTCGTCGATCTCAACTTCAGAGAAGAAACTTTGAGATCGTCGAACTGAGAACGAAGATCGTCGAACTCCATTCAGATTTCGTCGAACGACTTCTTCAACATAGAAAAATCTATCTTGTTCTGAAATCTTCAGTCTTCTAAGTCTTCTGAAGGATTGGTCCAATCAAACTGACTTGTTGACCTACCCTAAGATCTAATAAAGACCTATGACCCTAGACTATACATTGTGGGTCAATCTATGCAATCCTAATAGTGAACCTAGCCCAAATCAACCCTAAAATAGGTGGGGTTCCACATATAAGAATAAACTTAATGGTGACTCTAGGATAACAAAAAACAAAGCTAGGTTGGTGGCACAGGATTACTCACAAATTGAGGATGTGGATTTTGAGGAATCTTTTGCACCAGTTACACGTCTTGAATCCATTCGTATGTTTTTGGCATTTGCTAGTTACAAACAAATTAGATTATATCAAATGGATGTTAAGGGTGCATTCTTGAATGGATACATTATAGAAGAAGTGTATGTAGAGCAACTGCCCGGATTCAAGAACGTTGAATACCCAAATCACGTATACAAGTTGGTGAAAGTCTTGTACAGACTAAAGCAGGCACCTCGTGCTTGGAATGATAGGATCACAAATTTTCTCCTAGGACATGGCTTTAGGATGGGTAGGGCGGATACCACTCTGTTTGTGAAGCACGAGAATCTTGATTTAATTCTTTTACAAATTTATGTGGATGATATTATTTTTGGGGCAACAAATGATAAATTATGCAAAAAAATTATCACCTTCATGCAGTCTAAATTTGAAATGAGTCTAGTTGGAGAGTTAACTTATTTCTTAGGATTTCAGATCTCTCAGCGTAATAATGGAATTTTTATAAGTCAATCGAAATACATAAAAGATATGTTTGTGTGATTCGGCTTTTTGAATAAGAAATAAGTCAAAACTCCAATGAGTGCCTCTCTAAAATTAGGAAAGGATGAAAGTGACATTTCGGTGGATCAAACTGTTTTTAGAGGAATGATCGAATCACTACTCGACTTAAGTGCGTCTAGGCCCGATATTGCATTCATCGCGTGTCTATGTACTAGGTATCGAGCCAATCCTAAATAATTACACTTGGAAATAGTTAAACATATCTTTAGGTATCTAATAAGCACCCAAAATCTAGGTCTTTGGTACCCACACACAACTGATTTCACACTCCACGGGTACTCCGACTCTGATTATGCTGGATGCTCTCTTGATCGCAAGAGCACGAGTGGTACATGTCACTTCCTTAGTCCGACACTAGTCTCATGGTCAAGTAGAAAACAAAACTCGGTTTCTCGGTTTCCCTCTCTACTGCTAAAGCCGAGTATATTGCCTTAGGGAGTTGTTACGCACATGCACTTTGGATGTCTCAAACGGTAGAAGACTTTGGCTTACTTTGTAGGAACGTTACTCTTAGGTGCGACAACAAGAGTGTCATAGACTTGACAAATAATCCAGTACATCACTCTCGTTCTAAACATATTGACGTTCGTCATCATTTCATTCAGGATCACATTAAGAAAGAGAATGTGAGAGTAAGCTTCATTGGAACTGACGACCAACTAGCTGATATATTCACAAAACCCCTCCCAAATGCTCGTTTCTTGTTACTTCGACTCGAGCTGGGTGTATTGGATCTCTCTTCCTAGTCTTGGTGCATCACCAGCTGTCATCGGGGCGGTTGTCTGTTTTTGTTATTTTTTTTCTTTGGTTGTTTCTGCTTCTATTTTCGTTTTTTTGGCCAAAAATTAAAAAAATTGAAAAATCCCCAAAAATCCAAAATAGTTCTTTGACTATTTACTTTCTACTTCTTAGCTTTTCGCTTGATTTGTTGTTTATTTCTTTTATTTTTGTTGAATCTAAAAAAACAAATAAAAATTTATAAAACTCCAAAATAAAAAAAACTGTGGAGTGAGCACTCTTAGAACACACATGGCTAAAACATAGAGCATAACGATTATGTACAATGTTAGGACTTAGGTGTGTTAATCCCTGTGAACATTGTCTACCTATGTAATGATGTGTCGAATCTATAGGTGCTCAGCTACTGAGTGCGACTAGACATGTTAGTGTTCGTTGACTATGCCTCTAGGTATGTGTTAGGGTTTTGATGCAGGCCACTCCAAAAATGGAAATTATGGCACGAAAAGACAAAGGGATTCCTATGGGGAATTTAAGCGAACACGTTGTGTGCGTCCAAAACTCAAAATTTTGGCAGAGTTTCGTCTGTAATGTCGCGATCTCACAAGTGGGAAATTCCCATCCAAATCTGCACGAAAATTCACATATACATTTTCCATAACCTAGCCATACATCTAATTTCACATCACAACATTTCCATCCATATGGAGAGTGATCCGGACTAAGGATTCGATTCAGAAAAATAGTCCAAATGCAGCCCTCAAAACAAAATCAAACGAGGATATACCGAATCCTCTTGATCCATTCGAATCAAAGGCTAAACCAACCCCGGTTTGCAAAAGTCCAAGGGGACCTACCCTTGCAAAAATCTTCGCGAAAATCGGATGAAAAACAATAATAATTTCAGATTTTGTAAATGCAAACTAGAATCAAAATGTAGGATGAAATATGATATCAAAATTTCCACCAATCTTACAATCTAATAAGAAGATTACACAAGTTTTAGGGAGAGGAAAGCGTTACCCAAAATTTGAAATTAAAGTGGAGGAGGAAGAGGAGAAAGATAACTATGGAAGAGTCACACTTCCACGGGTTCACCGGAGTCACACCGGATGAGGAGAACCGAACCGCCTTCTTCGGAGTCACACCGGAGCAGGTAGGAGGTCGTCGGAGCAGCAAGGGAACACCACCAAGAAGGCGGCGGTAGCAGCTAGTTGGCGATTTCTTGGGAACGGGAATGGTTTTCAGCCTGGCCGAAATAGGGGGGCTGGAAGCAAAACCGTGAGATAGGTTTTAGGTTTTTTTTATCTTCTTTTCATCGTCATTCTCCTCTCCATCTCCTCACACATATATATAATTTTACACCACTCCATCTACCCTTCATCCAAAGCAAAACTAATCCTAGCCACTAATGCTTAACAAAAATAAAAAAAACATATTAATAAGACTTATAAAATTATAAATCATAAGACAAAAATGTGGATAATTAAAAGTATTATGATTATAATATTATTCCAAAAAATGAAATAACATTATAGACATAATGATGTGATGTAATGCCGTCGGCGACGGCGGCGGCGGCGACGATAGTTGCGGCAACGACCATCAATGTCCACGAACATGTAGCGGCGGAGATCAAAAGAGAGATCCATGTTGGCATGAGCAAATGGCGGGGCATCCTTGCCATCAATCCTCCCCCGCTCAAAATCACTCATCCCCGATGAGTGGTCAGGAAGAGAATAGCAGGAGACAGCAGCATCCACAGGTAGCATAGCAAGAGCGGACATCCACGGGGTAGGACATGCAGTGCGGGCATCCACAATAGAACAGAACCTGTCATAAGCAAGAACAGTAGAAAACCTCATAGATGTGCCAGCATAAAGAAAAGCAGTGCAGATCTTACCATCTAATGCGAGAACCAGGAAACCCAAATGGAAGAGCAACACAGAAAGAATCTCACCTCTTAACCCAAGAGAATTTGAAGAGGATGAGAGAAACGTCGGAGAAAACCACTCAGGTGGAAACCAGATATGCAAAATTAAATCCGAAAAATTTAAACACGGTGAAAAATCGATTGCATCGTAAAAATCCAAAAAATTGCATTAAACCCAAAATTCTTGAAAATCATGAAAGGACCGGCGCTCCAATGTAATAATTTTGTTACGAAACCCGAAGGTATCCACTCGGGGGCTAACCAGACTAAATTCGAATCAAAAACTCTGCAGTCAGAATCTCTCGGAGGTGAACTGACGTTAACGTGACGCAACCCACAGACACTGGCATAAGGCAACGACATGTGTACGTGTAGATCGTACCAGGATGGATGAAAAATATGTACAGTTTGATTTGATGGGTAACAATGTCGTGAGGACACAAAATCAAAAGGCATAGTCGTCGTGAAATCATACGCAGTCGCAAACGAAGACATGTCCGCCGACGGACACTCACTAATACATAGCCCACAAGTCATGTCCAATGAAGGTGCTAATAACGACGACCTAACTAAGTGGATTGGATCAGGAAAAACCAATTCGTTTCCTAACAAATCCGCTAATCGAGCCAAAGGAACAAGAGGGAGGGTCAGTGAAATCGAACCCGAGAGAAAATCTAAATCATGGTGAACGTCACGCATTGGTGTTAACAACAAAAAGAAATCATCCGGGTTTGCACTACTAAAATCATCCAAAAGTACAACTCCCTCGCAAGATAAATCTTCCAACACAGTAGGTACATCGGCTAACTCAGGGCCATCAGACGGTTCCCCAACTAGCATAGGAGACGGACCAGAAATATGGTCGAGGGGAAGTGGGTTAATCCCAGGGGGTGATACCTCAGAGGAGACATCCTCATCCAGGTCACTAGGATATCCAATCTCCTCATAGTCACTAAAGTCATCAGAAAAATCGGCATCGCCCTCAGTGTCGGACTCAGACGTCGAAGTTAAAAGAGCCAAAGCGATACCAATTAATGCAGGCCACTCCAAAAAATGGAAATTATGGCACGAAAAGACAAAGGGATTCCTATAAGGAATTTAAGCGAACACATTGTGTGCGTGCAAAACTCAAAATTTCGACAGAGTTTTGTTTGTAATGTCGCGATCTCACAAGTGGGATATTCCCATCCAAACCTGCATGAAAATTCACATATACATTTTCCATAACCTAGCCATACATCTAATTTCACATCACAACATTTCCATCCACATGGAGAGTGATCCGGACTAAGGATTCGATTAGGAAAAATAGTCCAAATGCAGCCCTCAAAACAAAATAAAACGAGGATATACCAAATCCTCTTGATCCATTCAAAACCAAAGGCTAAACCAACCCCGGTTTGCAAATGTCCAAGGGGACCTACCATTGCAAAAATCTTCGCGAAAATCAAATGAAAAGCAATAATAATTTCAGATTTTGTAAATGCAAACTAGAATCAAAATGTAGGATGAAATATGCTATCAAAATTTCCACCAATATCACAATCTAATAAGAATATTACACAAGTTTTAGGGAGAGGAAAGCGTTACCCAAAATCTGAAATTAAAGAGGAGGAGAAAAATAACTATGGAAGATTCACACTTCCACGGGTTCATCGGAGTCACACCGGATGAGGAGAACCGAACCGCCTTCTTCAGAGTCACACCGGAGGAGGTAGGAGGTCACCAGAGCAGCAAGGGAACACCACCAAGAGTGCGACGACAGCAGATAGTCGGCAATTTCCTAGGAACGGGAAAGGTTTTCGGCCTGGACGAAATAGGGGGGTTGGAAGCAAAACCGTGAGATAGGTTTTAGGTTTTTTTATCTTCTTTTCATCGTCATTCTCCTCTCCATCTCCTCAAACCTATATATATAATTTTACACCACTCCATCCACCCTTCATCCAAAGCAAAACTAATCCTAGCTACTAATGCTTAACAAAAATAAAAATAACATATTAATAAGACTTATAAAATTATAAATCATAAGACAAAAATGTGGATAATTAAAAGTATTGTGATTATAATATTATTCCAAAAAATGAAATAACATTGTAGTTATAATGATGTGACGTAATACCGTCGGCGACGGCGGCGGCGGCGACGATATTTGCGGCAACGACCATCAATGTCCACGAACATGTACCGATGGCGATCAAAAGAGAGATCCATGTTGGCACGAGCAAATGGTGGGGCATCCTCGCCATCAGGTTTAGGTAGCAGAATGACTTTACACTATTCACACATCCCTAGACGGAGCACTCTTGTAGAAATTATATGCTTATATGCTATAACTCGTGATATTGTGTATGCCCCGTTAGAAATAACTTGAATAATCAATATCACAGTATATATGCGCTTCTATTAAGGGTAGAACTTTGGGTCGAATCTCTAGTGGTCAAGTCCTGTGTATATGAGTTAAAGTGTATCTATTTATGTTGGTAGATTTCAATTGATTTGGGGTCCTTGGAATCCAAAATATAAAAAGGTAGCTCACCGTGTATAAATAAAAACAAATGAATGCTATCAAGTCTTGTGTCAAGGATACCCCCAAACACTACTCACTCCTCCTGATAAGTCTTTATGAGTATTGTGAGGATGAGCACCTTAGTCCATAATATCATTTCGATCTTGTGCACGGACTAGAACCTTAAGCTTAGGCCCCTAGTTCTAGTCTTGATATTACGTAGATAGCAACATGACGTCATTTTTCACTGTATTCCTCTCGCGATAGCATATTGAATTACTGAGATAAACCATGTAATGAATGTTAACTCTACTTGATGTTTGTCTTCCGATGCTACACGTACACACGTCATTGCTCTATCTAACACTTCCATGCATAATAATTGTACTGCAACGACACTATATATCTATAGCATGTAAGTTCTAGCACACGATTTCTATTCGTGACATATACAATGTTCCTCTGTATTAATTCTATAATTCTTTTAGCATTGTACCCTAAATCATTATGTGCTTAGTTTACCTGTGTTGTCCAAATTCCTTTTCACTCTGATAACGAATTTAAACTATTTCTATGTATCACACTCATTGGTTTGACTCCTATGCTTTATACTTTCTGAATTCATTTTTTGATTCACCCCTATTGCTTTTTTGCATCTCGGTTCACCTTCTATAACGTGCCCAATGCGCTTTCTTTCTCATGCTCATTATATATTGCATTTCGTTTCTCCTATGTATGCCCATGTTTTTTTGTCTCGCTTATCCCCTTTCAATAATATCAAAGGGGGAGAATAGTTTGGTCATGAGTAATAGATTGGTCATGAGTCATGGGAAAGGGAAGATCACACGTAGGCGGAGTTTATTATGTTATGTGCATGTAGATAGGGGGAGCGCATAGAACACGTATATAGGGGAGCACATGTGTAACGGAAGTTATGTGTAACCTGACTTTATATTTTTTAACGTTTATCTCTTATATGCGCTCTATCATGCATCTTATTGCTATATCTCATGAATGAGAATTGATATTATCAGAAGGGGGAGTTTGTTAGAACCGATGGTTCACATATCCTTAGTTTGATAATATCAATTTCTATGTTGTATTTGATCACATCTTGTGTTTGGTAGAGTGTGCAGGTTTATAGGTCCAAGCAATGCAGAGAGCTCTCCTTTGGCACCTACCGCTGAGCGGTAGTAGTTATCGTCGGGCAGTAGCTTGAATTAAATGGACATGGCGCTCGGGTTACTACCGCACCTCGCTAGTACTACCGCCCGCGCTAGCTCGAGGACTTATTTCAGCCAGATGCTCGGGAAGCTTCCGCCAGGTGATAGTAGTATACCACGCTTCCCTATCCCACTCAACGATTGTCGAGACGCCTAGACTACCGCGAGGCGTTACCTTTCTACCGCGCCGTTCTAGCATTGGAAAAAGGAAAATATTCATTTTGAATATTTTTCCAAATTTGCAGGACAGCTGTCAACATCAAGCGCGTGAACCTACCACCGGGCGCTAGTCTTACCGCCGGCGGTAGCCTATTTTTACGAAGACATATAAAAGGAATATCATTTTTTGGATTCCTTACCAAAATGAAAAGAGACTCAGTTCAAAGATTCCTAAGGTTCGGTAACCATCTCTGTGCTCCGTTCCGCCGTCTTTGTCGAAGGAAAAGAAAACCGTCTCCCTCCCGTTTACACACAAAGGACTCCGACGAGCCAAGGAAAACAACGACTACGAAGAGTTGATCTGTTGCAAGTACACAAAGATTTCAAGCACCAGCTGCGGATCGCTCAACGGACGAATTGTCAAAGGGAGATTCAATCTTAAATATTTTATACCTTTATTATATTCTTTTCTTTTCTCTAAATTCTTGTGGTGAGGGAAATCGACCGGGGAAGGTTGTCGAAATCTGGGGAGGATTCTGTGAGAAATCGTCCAGGAGAAGGGACGTATAGATCGGTTGATCTAGCGGGGCTCTAAGACACTTCCTTGTATGAAGGTGAAGAGCCGACTCAAATACCTTTCTTGGAGGGAAATGGAGAGAGCCAACCGGTCAGGGGAGCGGGTCGATATAGAAAACAAAAAATTATTTTTCATTCACCGCCTTCGATCTCCGACATCACGGAGATCAAGTTTTTATAATTATTAAAACAATTGTTGATTTAGTTTACAATGAAATTTGTTTTCTATTTCTTTACTTGCGTATAACGTTGTGATTGGTAGCCTGTGAGTTTCTGAAGGGTGTATAGATATGCAAGGAGGAATCTGCCCAAAAAAACGAGTTTTATGACATACCGCCGTGCGTTAGCAACCTAACGCCCCGCGGTAGCTTCCAGAACTAGTTTTCCTGGTTAGAAATAATTCGAATTTCTTATAAACATCTTAAACCTTATTCACCCCTAAGGTTGGCCACTAGATCCAACATAATCATCAAAGATACTTACAATAATGTTTCGTGCCCTCTTGTCCATAGTAACCAGGATGACCTCATCCTTGGTCATCTCAGAATACTTCTTAGGTGTCTGTACATTGGCATCCAGAATTGAGACCTTTATGGGGATGAAAGGTCCTTCTTGTACTGTTATGAAGATTCTAAGTTCAGATGCTTCCATGAACAACCTGACCCTTTCCTTCTAAATCCCAAAGCTCTCTTTCTTGCAAATTGGAAGCTTCATTGAGCCCAATTCTTTATGGTTCTCTCCTGAACCCATAAAGACTATACTTAAACTACTCGTGGAGATCAGCTCAGACTGTTAAGTACTTTTTAAGCAACCTACCTCTGATACCACTTGAAAGTCTTTGTTTCAAGAGTAGCTAAACACCTAGAGGGGGGGGGGGGGGGTGAATAGGTTTTTGTGTCTTTCTACACTATCTTCCTACTTAGGTGAGTCGTGATTTACTGCTATGTTAGCTTTCAAAAATATAAAATCAACACACATGTATTTATAGTGGTTCCCCAAAGATTGGGTACATCCACTGTCCCTCCCACCTTTCTTATAGTGTGTTAGACAAGGCCAACTTCTCCAAACTCTGCTCAATGAGCTTACAACACAAATCAGTCAAGATCTCTTAGACTCCTCCAAGTCCTACCTCAGGCCCAAGGCCTTACACTCAGAGAAATATTCTCCTACACTCAGTTATTTGCTCCAGAACACCAACCTCAGACTTTAACTCAAAGTCCTACACTCAGATCCACCACTGGATCCTACCTCAGAGAGAAACTCTCCTACAACTCAGATTCTCAACCAGAATCCTACAAATCAGTCACAAATGCCCTATGACTCAGATCTACAGAAAAGATCCTACCTCAGCCTTTATTGTTTAGGATTATACTCAGATTAGTTAAGATCCTATAGAAGGAAATGTTGTTTGTTGATGTTGATTGACTCCAGAGAAATAATCTCTGGGTCCGCCTCTTCCTGAATTGAGATGAGTCAGTCCTACCTTCTTCATAGCTCCAAGAATGAATCTTCAAGAATGTTTTGCTTGAGCTGTGAAGTAACTGTAGGTAGGGCTTACTCTGTTCCTCCTTCTAACTCAGAGAGATAAATCTTTGATCTTACTGTTAAAGGTGTGAATGACAACAACTATCTTGTCTTGAACTTTCAGATCTACAGCAAAAGTTATTTCTTCAAGCTCTGTAACTTTGTTGATAGGAATAAGATGAAGCTCTCGATTTCCAAAAGTTAATTTCTTCTTCCTTAGAATATCTCTTTTGTATCCCGCCGTCCAATGACTCTTTGAGTAGTGGGACCACCTGGAGTTGGTAGCTGCTACTTCTCTTTTGCGTTAATTGTTGTACAATAGGTAAGTAGCGCCATTTATCATCTACTGTTCCATTCCCACAATATTTGAATTCCTGCTGATGTCATCATGACTTAGCACATGTGGACTTAGCCAAATTCAGACAATTCTGCATAGACATTGAGTGAAGACTTGTCACTAAACGTAAAAATACTTAGGCAGAATTCTGCACCACCAGGCGTTGAGTGATCATTCATCACTCAACAAATATCGATAATTATAGTCAATTGACTAGGAGTTGAGTGAACATTCATCATTCAACGCATCTGGACTTAATCGATTTTCTCTGTATTATGGCATTGATTGAGTTGTCTTCACTCAATGCTTTCTGCCTTTGCCTGTTTTATTGAAGAGCCGTTGAGTGAACTGCCTTCACTCAATGCTTCTGTCCTTAGACATATTTTCTGTTAAATAGGAGTTGAGTGAGTTGTCTTCACTCAACGCATCTATCCTTAGAAAGATTTCTATGTCAACAACCATGTGGATCTGACTGAACAATGTTCTATCAACACTTTCTCTTCTTGGCATTGAGTTAACTGTCTTCACTCAACGCTTCTGAACTTAGCCAGAATTCTTGTCAGCTTTTCTCTTGCTTTGACTGTTTTAGCTTTACTCAACACTTCTGGCTCTAGGCATTGAGTGACTGCCTTCACTCAATGCTTCTAGACTTAACCTAATTTTTGCTTTAGCAATGCTGAGGCTTTGACTGCCTAGGCTTTACTCAATGCTTAAAGCCATCTTGCGTTGAGTGAACTGCCTTCACTCAACGCATTTGGACTTAGGTAGATTTCTGCCTTGTCAACATCCTGTCTTTTGTCCACCTGTTATTGTTGCTTAGACAACCTATTTAAATAGTGAAGAAAGAGTAACCTGCATACATAGAACTTAGAACATGCATCAAATACAATTATATGTATACTATGGTCTTATAGGCATTCTTCAAATCTAGGACATTGTGATCAATGGACCCAACACCTATGTTGATAGTATAGTTGTAGATGTTTAGCTTTCTACGTACTTCTTACTTTACATTACTGCTTCTCATTTCAGTACTACTGTTTCTTTTATTACTGTCTTTTATACTCTTGCTATTCATATACACTACTAGTGTAATGATTTAAATGTTAGATACTTACTCTTGATAGAATAGTTCCACTATGACATGCTCTTTTGTTTCCACCCCATGTTGTCCTCTGCTTTCGTCCTCCCGCACATTGCCTAGGAGTCGTGGGGGTGAGGCATGAACAAAATGGCTTAGTCTTTATGACTAATGGTCGGTTGTGACTGTATCATTTTAGGAGCTCGAGGAGACGAAGCACCAGCATGGCCAGCATGACGAGCTGGCAAGTCTTGATGAGCAGATACCGTGCACTACTACTATGGTTCAGCATCAGGTGATGATGAATGTTAGTTCAGCTTCCGCTTAGTGTTGTGTGAGAGAGTGATTTGTTCTATTTTGGCATGTACTAGACATAAGCCCTTACTCTCATTTTGTACTCATTGTGGACTGTACTTTTCATTATTTATATATGATGATGCTCTGTAACATGTGGACTCTCTATGTAACTGTTATTTGCTTCAATTCTCAAATTGGCCTATAAGTTAAATAATCGTAATAGCCGGTAGGATTGAAGTCATGCGGTGGCGACTAACCTGTGTGTTAGTGTTACCGTAGGGCGGCGGTTCTGGGCAAAAAGACCGGGTAAACTCCTTGGTAAGGGGATAGGTCGTACAAGAGGTGCGCACACGAGCGCTCAAGGAAAAGAGAGAAAGTTATAAGAGGAGTAGGAGAGAGAAAATCTGTAGGAGGAGAGTGAAAATATGTAGGAGGATTTTTCGACCGAGAATCAAATGAAAATGAAGGAGAATAAGGGTCTATTTATAGATTCCAAGAGGGGAGACTCGGTAATTTCCCTTGATAACTATAGGCCTGTTCAGAGCATGCAGATTACCGATTTTACGAAAATGACGATACTGCCCCAGGGTGGTTTTGGGTTTACCGGAAAACCAACTGATCCTTCCGCGAGGGGAGGAGCGGCCGGTGATGCCAGCAGCCGGGGAAGAGGGACCCCGACCGGGGATGGGTCGCCAAATAGCCGCCCAACCTGGGTGACATCGAGGCTGCCCAAACAGGGTGGCCAAGGGGCTACCCAACTTAGGCGGTCGCGTAGAGGTCAGGAGGCCAAATCGGGCGCGTAGAGGTCAGGCGGCCAAATTGATAGCCCGACCGGGGCATACGGGAAGCCGCCCCAGTTGGGGGCGACAAACTTGGCCTCCCGATCTCGGTGAATCAGAAGGTCGCCCCTGTCGGGGGCAGCGACAGAGATCGGTCGACCAATTTGGCCGCCCGATCTGGGTAAATCGGGAGGCCGACCCCATTATTGGTAGCGACCAAGGTGGAGCAGCCGCCCGTCTCCGGGGAGACGGCAAAAGCCGCACGACCATAGGGCTGTGTGGTGGTTTTGGGCACGTCGGCTAGCGATGGGATGACTAGGCTAAATGGAGGAGAAGAAGGCGGAAGTTACTCTAGCGGTGGAGATGGCGGTTAGTGTAATGGAGTTGGCGATTGGCACGACAACAACAATGCTGGTTGGCGCGGCGGTTACACCTCGGGTGGTTACGTCGGGGGAGGTTCAGATATTCGCACCCCATGGATGGGGTGCGGCTAATGTATTTAATGAGACCCCATCAGTAGCGAAGTTTATGGAGGAGCACAATCATCTACTTGTTATGAAAAATGAAAGTAATTTGCTGTAGTCTCACTGGAAAATATCCAATATTAAAGTTAGTCTATTAAAAAATATGATTGGTTCTGGCATTAGAATGGTGGACACATATAATTTTCTTACTGAGGAGGTTGGTGGTTTTAAAAATGTCATTTCTGTAAGAATGATGTATATAACTATGTTCAACGATAAAGGAGAACACTTATAGAAAGTGGTGACTCTTTAAGTTTATTGAAGCTATTTAAGGATGACAAATGAATATTAGCATGTTCTCCTATGACGTGCATACCGATAAGTTCAACATGCTTACGAGTTTTATCTAGATGAATGGACACAGTAAAATAGACTATAATTGCTTCGAGGATGTAATTATATTTGATACTACTTATTGGCTCATCAAATATAATTTGGCCTATGCTTCATTCATCGTGGCGAATCATCACTGACAGATTTTTTTTATTAGTGACATTTTCATAGTAGAGGAAACAATTATTTCATTTTATTGGGTTCTTAAGATTCATTGACGACAAACAACAGTCCACTATATTTACAGGCCAAAATCAAGCGACGGCGGCCTCTATCACTAGTGCTTTAATGATAGTCAGTGTCTTTGTCAGTGACATATATCCAAAAAAAACACCTTTTAAGTTTTCATCTTTCATCCAAGATATGTGTGCTAGAGCCATTTTTTTCATTACATGTGCAAATGCAATACCGAGTATGAATTTGCATTCATTAGAGTTCAATGATTTCAAGGGAAAACTTAGAAGACAATAAATGGTTGTGTAATTTGTACAAGATCAGAATTATAAGCCCTAACGATTCGTTGAGTTATATTTAGTCAAATGTAGTGGATAGAGTGTGACCAGACAAGCTTATGACCATCATCATTGATGAATTTCTTTGGAGACTACCATGTAGTCTTAACTGGATAATGCTAATGCTTAGTGCCCACATTACTTTCTTCCCACACTAAATCTCTGACAATCAGTGTAATTATTTCCTTGGAGTGGGTATTGTTTTTTGATATTTTGTTTGAAAATGCTTGTAACTATTTAGTATGCAAACCACTCTACAACTTGCACACGATCGTGCACATTCATTTTCGCTGATGACCTATAAATATAGATTTTCTCAATTTCTTTCCATTCTTCCACGGGATGCGCTGGTTTAACCCATGTTTCACTCCAGAACACTTGGGCTTCACCTCTTTCCTTCTACAACCTCCCCAAATACCCTAAATATTAAAGAAGGATATAAGCTAGGTTCCATTGGAGCTTCAAGCCCAAAGCACTAGATGTGGAGGCGAACAAACCAGAGAGAATACATGACTAGGAGGAGGTGAAACTCATTCCTGTATTGTGGAAGGTAGCCAAGGAGGAGTTTGGATAAGCTGGTAAATCGAGTCGTGCTCTCCTACGACTCCGAGGAAGAGTCTATAATTTCCTCCGTATCAAGAAGTGGTAACTTGTATTTCTTCTTTTATCTTTAAAGCATTTATTGAACTTGTATTGATGTGCATTCTAAAGCATTCCGCATACCATGACCATTGGGTGTAGATGTTTATAGGTTCTCTTTTTATTGTAGATGGTTTGCTTATGAGATGTTCTTATTATTGTGATTTGTCTTAAAACAGTTTTTGGCTATTTTTTCATTGTGTTATTAAGATGTTGATGATACTTTGTTAGTGAGATTCTTGAGTTGTTGAGATTATGAAACTATTGAGCTTTGCAATTTCAAAGTGAGAGTGTGGATGTAAAGGCTTCCCTTGCTGGTGATTGTGAGCGGAGTAGTGAAGACAATCATAGAGAGCGCAAAGTGGTGAAGGACACTCACATTGAGAGAGTGAAAATCAGTGTTGTCGATTCGTAGAGGAGAGAAGTGGTGAAGGCAACCCGCACCCTTTACTTTGTTTTATTTCTTGCTTTAGGAGTTAGAAAAACCCTACTGTTTCAATGCTTTCACACTTAAACCTTTATTTCTAGATTTTCACTTAGAATGACCACACCGCCGTATTTTATTTGTGATCAATACTCAGGGATTCACTCATTATTTTATTATTACTTATATGAATGGAGTATCCTGTCGTGAACACATATGTGTGTTTATTCTATTGTGCTTGACTACTAGCTTTACTAGCTCATTAGTCTGTTCTTCTAACTTTTGATGGTGGATCTCATGCCATTGCATAGAGGCCTCTGCACCTTGGAACCGTCTTTACATAATGAGAGTTATTTAAGGAAAGAATTTCCCGTGCATCTCCCTCAAAATTATGGATTGGGAAACTTGAAGTTGTTGGGTTTTTATTGAGTGGTTACACTTTAAATGTGCACAACAGAATAGATTACAAGAAAACCCTAAACAGTAATAGGATCTTGCAATAACCATGAATCAAGAAATAAAACATAGCAATACATTGCAAGGTTACTTGAGTGGGATTGAGTATGTGCTCGATCAAGATGCTTCAAGTGTCCTTTATTACAGAGTTCGCGATAGCACAGAAGTAGATCTGCACCTTTACAGGATATCCATACTAACAAAAGAAACGCCTCTCCGTCGTGGCACGAAGGTAGGATAGAAGGATCATATAGGCATTCATCGGTACGAATGGCTAAGTTCACTTCCAGGAGAGGATCACCAACACTAGGGCTCTGATTCGCAAAAGGACCGCCGCCGGGTTCCCCACTCTGAACTCTTCAAAATTAGGCTTGGGAGAATAAGAGAGATTAAAAAACCTTAACCCTAGATATAAATATTATATTTATATATAATATCCAGTGAACTGGGTTCAGCTTTAGGAGGAATCACCCAAAGAAAAGCCAAATCGGGTTCATGGTTTAAGCATGAGAATAAATTGTCAAAACATCTTCTAGTCGATTTGTCTAGACTAACTAATCAAATATACTTGTCGAGTTGAATTTGTTCAATCAAACTAAGCTTATCTTGTTGAATTCTTCTAGTCGAATCTGTTTAGTTGAACTAAGCTTATCTAGTCGAATTCTTTTAGTCGAATTTGTCCAGTCAAAATGAAAATATCTAGTTAATTTCTTCTAGTCAAATCTGTCCAGTCGAAATGAACTTATCTAGTCGAATTCTTCTAGTTGAATCTGCCCAATCGAACTAAACTTATTTAGTTGAATTCTTATAGTCAAATCTACCAGTCTAACTAAACTTATCTAGTCAAATATGTCTAGTTGAACTGAACTTATCTACCCAAATTATTCCAATAAAATCTTCTAGTCGAAATAGACTTTCTCCATTTCACTCAAGCTTGGCTCTCAACTAATATCCTATATGATTCAAGCTATCCCGATCAATTATCCAATTTCTCATACGTTATTATCTGCGACCCTATAAGTTAATATTATGTTGGCAACAAGATTAACTCATTGACTACTTTTAGACCACAAAGATCCAACAGTCTCCCACTTGATCTAGAAAGTATAAACTATAGTCTCACAAGTAATGAGCGTCATCTAACAATGCATCACTACTACCCAAGTAATATAAGAGTTTGTAACTCAATGAACCTTTTGTGATTAATGTTTTAGTGATGTCATATCCCTTTTTCCCTTACATCTAGATTAAACTCGAGGCGTGGACCGGGCTACCCTCTTTAACAATTCAATCTCAGTTTCTTAATCTAGAATGAACTTTATGAAATTGGTGAGCTCAATATCATACATTGACTCAACCCAGCATGGCCATGCATTTCTTAGTATTATTCCATCAAGGGGACCATGAATGCAACTCTTGTCATATAGGAGGACAAATCCCATTTCTATACACACAAAAATACCCAAATGATTCGTAATGCACCCAATAATTACCCTTATCATCAACCTTTCTCAAGAAAGACTTTAGATGAACTCAAAGTATGCTTTTCCTCACTTGATTAATATTATGACTTCAGGTCAAAGAACCATAAGCACCATTGTCATTTGAGGCATACTTGTGATACGTTCATATAACAATTCATAAAGTTGTCTCAAGGTGGGTCTGTTTAGTACAACTTGTTCTTAACAAACACCTATATGATGACTTGATATCCAATATCATGATCTGTGAGAACCGATCATCAGTCAACACAAATACTAGCCTTATGTTATCATCACCTCCCTTAATTTCTAAGATGATACCTCGACTAGAAACCATTTAAGAATGATGTTTCTTATAAACATATGCCCTCACATTAAAGTCATGCACTTGAGTTCCTATGTAAACAAACATTCTACGGATATTTATTAGGTTAATCACTATATCAAATATAGAAACAAATTGACATAATAAAATAACTTGCCATAAATATAAAATGAAATACATTGTACAAACACAATTCATCATATGAATAAACAATAGAAAAATATAATCCACAAGTCTCCTACTAGAGTTGATCATTCAGGTATCTAATACTCATTGATCTAGTATGATAATCATGCTTTCTCTACGCAAGAGGATTTGTTAGTGGATCCACTAAATTGTCCTTAGTCGGTACTCTACATATGCTCACATGTTCTCGATCGACAATCTCTCAAATGAGATGAAACTACTGAAGTATGTGCTTGGAGTGCTGATAGGATCTATGTTCCATGGCCTGTATAATAGAACAATTGTTGTCAAAGTAAAGAGTTACCCAACCAACAATGATATAATGCTAGGAATTACATCAAGCTTGTCAACGAATTTGCTCATCCATACTGTCTCTTTTGTCGTATATGCAACAATGACATATACTTGGCCTTAGTTGTAGAATCGCCAACTATCTCTTGCATGGAATTCTTCCAACTTACTACTCCTCCTTTCAGGAATAACAGAAAACCTTATAGAGACTTTGAGTCATCCCTATTATTTTGAAAGCTAGCATCTGTGTAACCCTTTACAACGAGTTCTTCTTCTCCACCAAATACCAAGAATATATCCTTAGTCCTTCTCAAGTACTGCAGGATATTCTTGACTGTTATCTAGTGACAATCACTAGGATCAGACTAATATCTGCTAGTTATGCTCGAAGTATTGGAGGCATCAGACCGAGTACATAAAAATGCATACATGATTGATATAATTGCCGAAGTATATGAAATCAACTTCTGTTGGGCACATTGACCACAATATCATAGAATTAAAGAAGGCCCACAAGTCAATAATATACACAATCCTATATTTGATATTTATCTGAGTGTACATGTGCATGATATTGTTGATTATGTGATTAGACATGCCAAGTATATCAGAAGTGTGGCTAGAATGAAGCCAGAATGGTCAAGGAAGTCAGGAAAATGACTAAGCGTAAAAGCATTGAGTGACTACACATCACTCAATGCCTGAGGCCAAAAAGCATTGACTGTTCAACTATCACTTAAAGCCTCAGTGGAGAAGCTCTGATACCTGGCTAAGTACAAATGCATCCAGTGAAGGACTTACACTCGACATCTTCTCAAAGAAAGAATGCTAAGTATAAATATGTCGAGTGAAGGACTTACACTCGACGCCATCTCAATAAAATAGTCTAAGTACAAATGCATCGAGTGAAGGACATACACTCGACGCATTCTTAAAGGAAAATTGAGTAAGTATAAATGCATTGAGTGAAGGACTTACACTCAACGCCTTCTCAGTATAAGTGTTAAAGGACAAATGCATCGAGTGAAGAACCTTCACTAATGCATCAGAGATAGACAAAAATTTGGCTAAGTACTAATGTGTCGAGTGAAGATCCTTCACTCAACGCCTCTGTATCAAACATAATTTTGGCTAAGTACAAATGCATTGAGTGAAGATCATTCACTCAATGCTTCTGGAGTTAACTGTCAAAGCTCAGATTCGTCGAGTCTTATGAAATCACTCAATGCCTGTAGAGAATCATAATTATTCTAAGTCTATTGGCACCGTGTTAAATCTGCTGTTGTCATCCTTAATTCAAATCGATGCAAATCGCACGCTAAAAGACAAAGACTACCATATTGATCGGGCAGTGATATCCTGGAATGAATCAACCATTAAAGTCGGCCATGCCGGTTACCAAAGAAGGATATATAACCATTGCTATTGTCAAGATATATAAGGGAAGAGAACTGATACTTTTAGAAGAACTTTTATGAAGAATTTTGCAATCACTTCAAACCCTAATTTCACAAAGTCGGCCAGCAAAGCAGAGCAAATTTATCATCATCTTCAAGCCTGCTATTCAACTCAAAGAACATCTTTCTCGAGCTTGAAGAAGAAAAACTTTGCTAGTTACAACAAAGTACATGCTGAACTTAACCTGAAGAAATCATCTTTCTATAGTTGTGCTGAAGAAGGGATGTCTGTTGATTCAGCCACAGAAGAAGACTCAGAGATTTTCTGTTGAGTCAAATATTTCAAACACTTAAATAATCTTGTAGGATTGCTCTGAGATCTGAGTTGTAGGCCTATCTTATAAAGGCTGAGTGTAAGACTGTGAGCAGTCTAAGTGTATGAGTGTGAAGCACTCAGAGTTTTAGGGTCCTGTATAGGATTTGAGGTAAGGATTGTGCCTGAGATAGGATCTTTATTAATATCTGAGGTAGTAGACTAGCTGGGTCTTTGAGTTGTAGGGCTATTCAGCCTGAGGTAGGAGACAAGTGTTTGTCTCTGAGGTAGGACTGTGAGTAGTCTGAGTTATAGGAGTGGTGTTCACTCTAAGTTGTAAGATCTAGGGAAGAAATCTAAGATGTAAGATCTATTTGATCTAAGTACTGGAGGAGTTGGCCGAATCTAGCTCACTGCTAGATGGTGAAGGGGAAAAGTGGATGTACCCTAGATAGGGGAACCACTATATATATTGTGTGTTCTATATGTACTTTAAAGCTAACCTAATAACATAAACACACCACAATATCTACCTTCAAATAATTAAAAGATTCAAAAGAAACATATTAACCCCCCCTCTAGGTGTTTAACTACCCTTAAAAAGATTTTCAAGTAGTATCAGAGGGAGGTTGTTCAAAAAGGGCTTAACAGTATAAACTAGATCTCCAAGGGTTGGAGAAGTATATCATTGTGGCTTCTGGTGAGAACCATAAGGAGCTTAGTTCCATGAAGTTTCCTGTATGCAAAAAGAAAAACTTTAGAATATTAAAGGAGATGGTGAGATTGTTCATAGAAGCCTCAGACCCTTGGATCTTCATCACAGTAGAAGAGGGACCTTTCATTACTATGAAAGTCTCAGCTATTAATGCTAACATCAAGACACCAAAGAAATACTCTTAAATGAAAAAAGATGAGGTGATTCTGGCCACTATGGACAAGAGGGCCCAGAACATCATAGTGAGTGCAATTGATGACTCAACCATTCAGAATTTTGTTCACTACAAGATTGCAAAGGAGATATCTGACTCTATAATAGTCTACATGGAGGGGAATGCAGAAGTAAGGAATGAAAGGAAACCCCTTCTTAAACAGTATCATGAAGCCTTCAAACAAGGCAAGAAGGATTCCATAACAATGTGCTATGAGAAGTTCTTCAAGATTGTAAACAATCTGATTACTTATAACAAACAGTTCTCCAACTATGAACAGAATGACAAGTTCCTGAGATCACTCAATAAGGAGTGGGATATGAAGATCTATGCCATAAGGGAGGTAGGCAATGAAGGATCAAGCGCATACCCAACTGCACCAAAAGCTCGGACTGTTGGAGAGGGCGCTACTTAATTTCTTAAATAAATAGCAAAGCGCCACGAGTTAAGTGAAGGAACGTCGGACCCAACAATCCCCCCGGCATCCAACACAACCCGTCGGCTCAGAGGTGGGGTTACCACATGGCCCACATGGCTCAGAGGTGGGGTTACCACATGTCCACAGTTTGCCTGACCCGCCGGACCCACACAGGTAGAAGGGAAAAATCAGGATTTAATAGCGCCCCCCGGTCTTGAACCCGTAACCTCCCTATGATACCAATAGAAGGATCAAGCGCATACCCAACTCCACCAAAAGCCCGGACTGTTGGAGAGGGGGATACTTAATTTCTTAAATAAATAGAAAAGCGCCACGGGTCAAGTGAAGGACCCAACAGGCAACTTGGCCAACACACTGCCACAAAATCTGTTTGACAAGTTGCTATCACATGAACTTCAGCTGAACTCCAGAAAGGCTGAAGAGGTTGCTGCCAAGTTTCTCAATAGATAAAAGACTGTGGCTTTCAAAGCTGATTCATCCAGGAAGAGAAGGGAGAAGACTCCTTCTCCCCCAAGAAGGGCTGCTGAGTTAGAAAGTTCTTAGCCCAACACATCAGGAGAAGAACTATCTGATTGAGAACTAACCTTATTCTCCAAGCAATTCAAAAAGATGCTGAGCAGAAGAAGGTAGTGGAAGAATAAGGGCTCATCTAGATCTAGCTCAAGAAAGCCACAAATCAATCTGGAAAAGTCTAGAAAAGACCCCTTTGGGGACAGGTATAATTCCAAACAGAATAAACATTAAAAAACTAATGTGGTCTGTTATTGCTATAACGGGTCAGGACATGTCATAGCTGACTGTCCTGTTAAAAGGAAAGAAAGCAGGAGGTCTAATAATAAGAGTTATCATAAAGACAAAAAGGTGGATAAGTGCTTCTTAGCTAAGAAGAAGTCGAGCTTGTTAGATAGTGATTCTGACACTTTAGAATCTGAAGATGAAGAGGTCTACATTGGTCTAATCTCCATAGAAGAGGATGTTGATCATCCTACATCCAAAGTGGGCATAAGGGAACCACTGTCCTCTATTGATAGTGGCTATGAAGATGAAGAAGAGTACAACCTCATGGCCACTAATGAAGACAATCAGGATATTCCTGATCCTGATATGGTAATCTCTAACCCAATCTCTCTTTCAGATTCTTACTATGAGACTGACCCAAATTTTGAGGAATCCTCTTCATATAGTGAGGAGGATGGATCAGAACCTGAAGAGGATGTCAATAAACTAATTGACAGTTATGGTGCTCTCCTGGAAGCTCTAAAGAAGTGCAAAAGGCATGTCAAGAGATAAGCTAAAGAGATTGTTTCTCTACAGTAAGCCAAGTCCTTGCAATCTGAGTCAGCTTCACTGCTAGCTCAGATGAGCAAAGAAATTAGTCAACTAAAAACAATCACTATCATACAAGTGGGCACCATAAGCCAGAAGATCAAGATCATTAATGATCTTGAAGAGAAGCTCCTCAAAGAGAGGGGTCTAATGGAAAATTTTTATAAGCCCAAGATAGTATTACCACGTATAGACGCATTCTCCTCTCAAAATAATAAGAGGGAATTGGGGTTCAAGTGGAATGCTAGAGCTGCCCATTCCAAAAGGAAAGGCAAGGCTCCAATTGTACCTCAAACCACCTTTTATAAGGTAGTATTCCCTTCTAACAGGTATGACCATGACAACATGTATGGTCACTAGAAGAATGGAAATTCTTATTGTAAGAGCAATAATGCTTCTTACAATGGAAGAATAAAGGGCATGAGGTTGAGTGCCTTGAAGGCTCCCCATGAAGAAATACAAATGGCCCACCATGGAACATTTGTGTTTGGTGCTCAACACCCACACTCAAGGATAAGGCAGTGGCCTCCTCCCAAGATATTTTAATGAAGAATAAGGTTGTGGGCAAGACAGCAACCAAGTCTCACTTGGCTATTTCTGATGTCATCAACACCTTGTCAGCTAGAAAGCCGACATCTGTTGCTATCAAACTAAACATGCCAAGAGAACCTACTTGAAGACTAAACTTCAGCCAGATTCTAGCTGAAAGAAATAAGAAGAAGGTTACTACATTCCCTACTGAGCAAAAGAAACCAGATGGTTCACACAAATCTAAGGCTCTTCAAAAAAGGAGATATAACATACATGGGTGCTGGTGATGTGCCAAGGCGGGACACTTTGCCATTCACTGTTGGCACAATCCTAGTGTGCCAAGTTCAAAGAGAAGCCTTCCCATCAAGGCTACAATTGGGAGAGACATTTCTATTTGTGCTAACAAGAACCAAGGACCCAAACCCTTTGAATACCTAAGGTAAACTAATTTTGTGATTGCAGGTTAGTCCAAGTACCCATCAAATGCCTATCTGGTACTTGGATAATGGATGTTCGAGGCACATGACTTGAATAAGGAGCCATCTAAAAGATTATACTCCGGTGAGGAATGGACCTAAAGTCAATTTTGGTGGTTCAAATAGAGGGGTAACTAAAGGCTATGGTAAGATCATTAATGACATAGTCCCCATCACAAAAGTGGCTTACGTGGATGGATTATAACACAATCTGATTAGCATAAGCCAACTCTGTGATCTAGGCCGTCATTGTATTCCACAAGGGTAAGTGCCTTATCAAGAGGTCAAGTGACCAAGAGATTATTTTGACAGGCTCTAGGAGTGGAAATATTTATTTTCTTAATGTTCTATACTTAGACTCTGATTCTCCAGTGTGCCTTATTACAAATGAGAAAGACTCTTATTATGTGCAATGACACAAGAGGCTTGCTCACTTGAACTACATGGCTATCAGAAAGCTCTTTAGTGAAGGGTTGGTCAGAAATAGACCCAACTTGAAATGCACTAAATAGGTCATTTGCTCTGCATGCCAAAAGGGCAAGCAGACAGAGGCATCCTTTAAAGGCATTGGGTCCAAGGACTCTGAGAGGTATCTCTACCTCTTGTATATGGATTTATTTGGTCCTATGCCAATTCATAGTCTAGGTATGAAATTCTATACCTTGGTAATTATTGATGACTATTCTAGATTTGCCTGAGTGTTCTTTCTTAAGAAAAAGTAAGATGCCTTAGATAGCTTTGTGTCTTTTGTCAAGCAAATTCAAAATGAAAAGGAATGTACTGTGGTTAAAATCAGAAGTGACAATGACACAGAATTTCAGTTTGAAAGCATGAAAGATTTCTGCAAAGAATAAGGTATCTCTTAGAAATTTTCTACTCCAAGAACACCTCAGCAAAATGGCATTGCTGAGAGAAAGAATAGAACTCTCATAGAGGCTAGGAGGACTTTGCTAAGTGACACTTCTCTCCCAGAATATTTCTAGGCTGAGGCAGTGAACACAGTGTGTCATGTCCAGAATAGGGCCTCTATCAACAAGTATTACAATAAGAATCCATATGAGCTTATGAAAGGCAGAAACTCAAATCTTGCATATTTCAGAATCTTTGGAAGCAAGTGCTTTGTGCTGAATAATGGAAAGTCATACCTGATAAAGTTTACTGAAAAATCCTATGAGGGTATTTTTGTTGGGTATAACTGCCACATCGAAGCCTATAAGATCTTCAAATTGAAAAATTAGGTTGTAGAAGAGTCTATTAATGTTGTGTTTGATGAAACTACTATGATTCACAATGAGCTGCCAAGCTCTTCTAGTGCTGCAGGTATAGATTTAAGATTGGACAAACTAAGTATTGATGGCACACCTCCAGTTGAACAAGATAAGGATAATTGTGTGCTCATCCCTGAGGAAGGTCCAGGTGAAATGCAAAGAGCAGATGATCTTTAGGCCACTAAAGATGAAGATCAAGAAGCTGAAGAGAGGATGCCATCAACCATCAGACACTTAAGAGACCATCCTAGAGGACTGATTATTGGGGATGCAAGATAGGGTGTAACCACAAGGAGTAGAAATCACAACATTGCCATGTACTCAAGATTTCTGTCTTAGATAGAACCCAAGAAGTTTGAAGAATCTAACATAAACTCATTCTAGATAGTGGCTATACAAGAAGAGTTGAACCAGTTCAAATGGTGCAATGTTTGGAAGCTGGTTCCCAGACCTCAAGAACATAACATCATAGGATCCAAATGGATATTCAGGAACAAACGTGATGATAATAGTGTTATAATCAAGAACAAAGCTAGACTGGTTGCTAAAGAATACAGACAAGAAGAAGGTATTGACTTTGATTAAATCTTTGTACCAATGGCTAGGCTTGAAGCCATAAGATTATTCCTTGCATATGCTGCTTATAAGGGGTTTAAGGTATACAAAATGGATGTAAAGTAATATTTTCTAAATGGTGACCTAAAAGAGGAGATCTATGTTGAGCAGCCCTCAGGTTTTATCAATCATTCTCTCCCTAACCATATATTTCATTTAAGAAAAGATTTGTATGGGTTGTGATGGCGACGATGCCGATGCGGCCATTGATCCCCGTCAATGAGAGTTCGTGGATTGGGACGATCGTTGCCGCAAGTTCGAGGATGGGAGTCTACCACGACGTTCATCACCATTGCCGCTACATGTTTTGTATGACGTCTGCCGCCATTAAATAAAATATATAATTATAAATTAAATAATTATAATTATATATTTTAGCAAGTTATATTTTAAGCAATTTCATATTTAGTATTTATTTCATGTTTAATAATTTTATTTCATGTGTAATGATGGGTGCTTATAACCATCATGTGTTATTTAATTATTTCATTTCATGTGTATTGATGGGTGCATATAACCATGATGAGCTGTTTAATTTTCAATGGTGGAGATGGAGTGGTGTAGGCTACATATAGCCATGTTATGAAGAGAATAGTAATGAAGAATGAAAAATTGAAAATTCAAAATTTCGAATTCCCCCTACCTCTCTCTTCCCCCTTAGGCAAAATTTAGCTCACCTCTTTCTCTTGCCCTCTCTTAGCCGCTGGCCTCCTCCTCTCCCCCTCTTGGTGGTTCAGCCACCCTCTTCTTCCTCTCCCCCTCCTCCTCTTTGTGAGAGTCCCCACCTCTACCTCTCCTTCCTTCTACTCCAAGAATTTCGGCCAACCTTTTAGCCACGACCCTCTCTTTTCCCTTACAAAATTTCAGCCACCAAGTTTCCCTCTCTCCAAGGGTTTTACAAAAAAGGAAGAAGAACGGCTCGCATCTTCATCGTCCGGTGCGGATCCGTGGACTCGCATGGAGATAGACTCAACCACCATCGTGAGTGCTTCCTCCACTCATCTTTGTGGATGGATCTGTTGGGGTCCAGCAATGCCCCCAATGTTGGGAGGTACGGCGTGAGGCGCTATGGCCCACACTAGTCGAACAGAAGGGCATGTCACCTGGGACTAACTGGCCGTCCCGTAGATCCTGCCTAGGGTAGCCAGCTCCATAAAGGAGTGGTAGCATCGTCCTCAAACAATTCGGGATTTTGGGAGAGTTGGTAGTGCCATGTACCTATAAGTGCTATCAGAGGAGGTCACGGGTTCGAAACCCCGAGGTCGTTTCTGGGGGGGATTGTTGGGGTACAACAATGCCCCCAGTATTGGGAGGTACGACATGAGGCGCTATGGCCTACACTAGTCGAACAGAAGTGCGTGTCTCCTGGGCCTAACTGGCCGCCCTGTGGATCCTGCCTAGGGTATCCATCTCCATAAAGGAGTGGTAGTGTCGTCCTCAAACAGTCCGGGCTTTTGGGAGAGTTGGTAGCGCCATGTCCCTACAAGATCTTTCTTGGGATTTGGGTAACGAGTTCTCTAACCATCTCTTGTGTGTTCTTTTTATTATTGTGAGATTTTGGTGGAATAGAAAGCTAGTAATCCATCCTGATTTATATTGAATATTGTGCTATAATAAATCTGAATTTTTAGCGTGTTTTTCTTCCGAATATTTTTCATATAAATCGGAGCGGGTAGATCTCGTGAACGCTTGTAGAAATTGGTTTCCTTAACCTTAATTTCTTTGTGTTCAAGTGATTTGGCAACCCTCATATTAAATTAATTTGGGAGCGATTTGGACTTCATTTAAATCGCTATTTTAGTCTTGATCTTCTCCTGTTGGAATTGTGAATGTTTGCGTATAATTTTAATTTGAATTGCTAATTGTCCGAGTCGGGTAGGTCCTTTTCGCTTGAGCAAACATTGTCATATAGCCCTTATTCAATCTATAAAAGGGGTAGCGTCTCTTTGCTTTGTGCATTGCTATATTGTTGGATTCATTGTTAGTATTAATTTATAGAAATATTGCTCGCTGCATAATTATTTTAATTACCGATCCTAAGAACGCGTAGTGTTTTACCTGTCGAAACCATGGGCCTGCATCAGGTTGAAACAAACTTCAAGGGCTTGGTATAAAACCCTGTCAAGATTTCTCATTGAGAAAAAATTTTCAAGGGGAAAGATAGAAAAGACATTATTCCTAAGGAAAGTAAAGGGTAAGATTATCCTAGTCCAAATTTATGTTGATGACATAAATTTTGGGTCTACTGATGATGTCCTATGCAGAAAATTTGCTAAACTTATACAAGGGCAATTTAAGATGAGCAGTATGGGTGAACTCAAGTATTTCTTCGGCCTTTAGGTTAAATAATATGAGGATGGACTGTTCATTTCTCAGTCCAAGTTCACAAAGGAGTTAATCAAGAAATTTGGAATGGAGAGTGCCTCTACTATAAAAACTCCTTTGGGATCAAGTATGTCCATAGACAAGGATGAGAATGGGAAACCCGTTGATGAAACCTTGTATAGAGGCATAATGGCTCACTTATTTATTTGACTGCTAGTAGGCCAAACATTATGTTTGTTACATGTGTTTGTGCTAGGTACCAAGCTTGCCCTAAAGAATCGCACTACACTGTAGTAAAAAGAATTCTGAGATATCTCAAGGGCACACCTGATCTTGTTCTTTGATACCCTAGGAATAATGACTTTGAACAAACTGGTTACTCAGATATATATTTTGCAGGTTGCAAAGAAGATAAGAAAAGCACTTCTGCTATATGTCAATTTCTAGGGAGATGGCTTGTATCCTGGAGCAGCAAAAAGCAAACCAGTATAGCTATCTCCACAGATGAATTAGAATACATCTCAGGAGAGAGTTGCTGTGTACAGCTCCTGTGGATACAACATCAAATTCAGGATTACAACTTATAGCTATGTAAAACTCCTATGTATTGTGATTCCTATATTGTAATTTCAATAGCTAAGAATCCTGTGTCATACAACAGGACCAATTATATTGAAATTTGATATCACTTCATAAGAGAGCATATTGAGAAAGAAGATATCAGCCTTGATTTTGTCCCCACTAACAAACAAGTGGCGGATATCTTTACTAAGCCTCTTGACAAAGCCAAGATCAATAGTTTCAAGTTTGAATTGGGAAAGTTGAACTTGAAGTAGCTTTATTCTTGTAAAGCATTATCATATATATATGCATTTGGAGGCTAAATTTTTGTAGGAGAACTTAAGGGTGAATAAGACTAACCATCCAGACATTGAGTGCATTGAGTAAACCCCAAGTGTTGAGAGCGTTGAGTCAACACCAAGCATTGAATGCGTCGAGTAAACTTGACGTATACACTCTGACGGGTTGGACAAGGGTTGAATTGACCAAATCTAATCATAGCCATTCATTAAAAGTGAAAATCACAACAAGGTACATGCCTCTCCACCTTCTTAAATAGGGTAGAGTATAAATAGACATCATGCCTAGAATAAACACTTTCTTTCTATTGCCCTTCCAAATTACTCTGCCCATACCCTAGTTTTCGTGTCTTGTCTTTCCCTCTTCGATTAATATCTCAAGATTCAATGGGTCCCAAGGGTGCTGATTTTTTGTTTGAGGGTAGTGAAGTTATCAGAAATGGATTTCATGATGCTCCAGAAGAAATCCTATCAGTTATTCACCTTCTCACCATTGTAGAACTAGAATTTGTGTTGTCTGAGTCGTATGCCATCTGGAAAAGGGAGGTCCTGGAATTGTACGCTAATGCAAAGGTGAACTCTTCCTCCACTAAGATTAAAACTACCATCAATGGAGAGAAGATTAAGATCAATGTTGAAAGGTTTGCAAGGGACTGAAGCTCTCCAAGCTTAATGACTCTTAGGAAGAAGATGAACTATTCAAAGATGATATAAGGTCTGACCTGAAATGGTGTGGCCTATCCAAGCTCACTAGTGGTTTTGTCATCAGGAAGGAGATGAATCTCAGAGGAAAATTCCTTGTTAACATCATATGAAAGGCTCTAATCTATAAAACTGGATCACACGACAATATTTCAAGGAAGATGTTTGAATTGACGTCAAGGGTAATCCTCACTAAGAAGACCAACTAGGGTAAGGTCAACTTTGATAGGATAATTGAATGCATCTGATAAGTCACTAATTATAGTTATTTTTATATAGTTTTTATTTAATTAATAACAAGATTATAATTATATTTTAGTAATTATGTTTCTAATTGCTTTCTTTTCATATTTCAGGTAAATCTGGGCTGCGAATAGCAATTTGGAGCTTGTAGAACTGATCAGGAGATGAAATGGAGAAAAACCGGAAAAATGTCAAGAACACGCCCCTGACACGGGCGTGACCCTTAGGTCACGAGCGTGACAGGTGGTCGTGACTCATAAAGGAAGCTCCAGAGCACATTCTACGTCAGATTAAAGTTACACGCCTCGGACACGGGCGTGACCCTTAGGTCATGGGCGTTTAAGCCAGGCGTGACATCTAGGCGTGCCGCACTTATTGCTACAGTTTTAGATCTAGTCAGTTTGGGCTTACATGCCCTAGGTCACGCCCGTGACCAAGGGCGTGACCTCTTCAGCAATGCCAGAATTACTTCCCGCCGTTTCTCATTCCCGCCGTTTCCTATAACAGACTAGACACGTCCTAGGTCACGGGTGTGACCTAGGGTGTGACTCCTAAGCAGAAAAATCTATAAATTCCAGATGAGTTCAGAAGCCCAGGAAGGGGGATTAGGAGCTAGTTTTAGGCATATTTTATAGCTTAGTTTACTGTTTTTATGCATTTCTTTCTGTACTCTTCCATTTCATAAAATAGTTTAGTCTTGTTATTTTAATTAAAGCTTTTCTATTTTGCAATCATGCCTTCCTTTTACTTTTATTGTAACTTTTATTTCATGTCATGTAGCTAATTTTCTTAGCGCTTGATCAAGACAATCTTTGAATAAAGCAAACTTTATTTTTTTCTCAAAAACATGTCAAGCTCTCTATTTTTGCTTGCTATCGTTTTATCTTTGATTTATTTTGTATCGAATTCTTATTTCGTTAATTTGTTTTTTGATCCTAGATCCGTATCTTAAATGATCGAGAGGTTGCGGATACGAGTAGATCGCTCAAGAATAAAAGGAGTTGAATGCACTCCTCGAGAGAGGACGACATAAATCTGCCGGATTAGAGTAAAATCTGATAGTTTAACTTTCAAGGCAGCCTAAACACCTAGAGGGGGGGGGTGAATAGGTTCTGCTTTTCTTATAAAAACTTCTAGGCAGAATTCAATTCAATGACTGACAAAAGAATCACAGCAATCACAGAAAAAATAAAACATCACAGATTGCACAATATTTTATAGTGGTTCCCCAAGGTCTGGGTACATCCACTTTCCCCCTTCACCTATCTAGCAGTATGCTAGATTCGGCCAAACTTCCACTTATCTCAGATCAACAGATCCTACAACTCAGAACCCAACTGGTTCCTACAACTCAGGCACAACTGCCCTACCTCAGCCTTGCCCCAAGGCCTACAACTCAGAGAATATCCTTCTCCTACACTCAGGCAAACAGCCCTACCACTCAGAGTTCAACACTCCTACACTCAGCCTTTATAACATAGGCTTACAACTCAGATCTGTGTAAACAGATCCTACAGAAATATAGAAAAGATTATTAAACTGTCTTGCCAAAGTTGAGAGAGAAAAGGCCAAGACAATTCTTGATCAGCTGATGCAATCAACTGTATCTGAGCCTTCTTCAAAGCTTCTTGAAAATGAACTTAGCTGAGTTGATTCCAAACAGCTTCTTGAGAATCCACTGGTGGTTTCTTTCTTCTTCTTCTAATTCTGGCTTGATCTCTCTCTATCCAGCACTTTGAATGATTCTTCTGAATTCTGATTAGAACTCTTCTTAGATCTATCCTTAGATAGTCTTCTTAGATCTCCCGGAGAAGATCTTCTTAAGTGCCTAGCACTTTCTTGAAATGAATTGGATCTTAATCCTTCTCAACTTTTTGATTCTCAACAATGTTTTCCAACTGTTGCTTTCTCCTTCTGAATCCGTCTATTTATAGACTTTCTTCATGGTAACCGGCTGATCCGGTTTCTAACTGTTTTCTGACAAGTCTGACAGCTTCAGTTAACTGGTGGCAATCCTCAGCTGTCAAGTCTCCAAACAAGTCCTGTGCCTTAGTCTTGAACCATAAGTTGTCGAGACAGTCTGTCAGAAAGTGTCGAGACCATCTGTTTATTTGTGTCGACACAATTGACTTTGGTGTCGACACAGTCTTCAGTGATGTCGACTAAGTTGCCTTTGAGTCGACACAGCTCCTTCTGAAAATAACTTGGTCTTGACTCTCCAGTGTGTCGACACAAGTCCTGTGTGTCGACACAGTTGTTGTAGAATCATAACTTAGTAAGTGTCGACTTACTTCTCCTGTGTCGACACTTTTTCCCAGTGTAGTTGTAGACTAACTGCTATGTGTCGACACTGCTTCCCAGTGTTGTGTCGAGTTACTTCTTCTGTGTCGACACTTTTTCCCAGTGTAGTTGTAGACTAACTGCTATGTGTCGACACTGCTTCCCAGTGTTGTGTCGACTTACTTCTTCTGTGTCGACACTTTTTCCCAGTGTAGTTGTAGACTAACTGCTATGTGTCGACACTGCTTCCCAGTGTTGTGTCGACAATTTTCTTCTATGTGTCGACACTACTTCCTCTGTGTCGACACTTAGACTTAGAATTTTGCTGCATACTTTATCAATTCTTCACCTGCACATGTCAACTTTAAAACAACATCAAATACACCTTGATGTATATCATTGAGCTAGGTTGGGCTTCTTCAAATCAGGTACATATTTTCCAATGTACCCAACAATCTCCCCCTATTTGGAGAAGTCATAACCCTTATAGCCAATGATATACACCATTTATAAACAGTACTAAATGATGATATATGACATGACAGGAATACTTAATATAAACAAAACATAAACAAAATAATCCATCACAGAATGCACATTATAATATGCCAAACAACATTTTGTTTATAACTGGGTAATGTTTGATTACATTGTTTTTCATTTAATGATTACATCACAACATTACAAAACAATATGAAGGAATTAAAAAACATAATCAGGATTGATCAGGCTCTTTAATGATAATCCCTTTTCCAGATTGAATTGTAGCTGTCACAGGAGCTTCTGATTCTTCAGCTATCTTCTTTCCTTTTAGATCAGCTTTCTTCTGAGCTTCTTCCTTGATCCTTTGCCTTTCAAAGTAGTGAAAAGGCTTTGGAAAGTACTTGCTTGGCTCCTTAGCATCAGATGGCAGCCTCCCCAGCTTAGCTTTCCTTCTAAATTGGACTATTGCTTCCTGTCTTGCCTCATATTTCTGCCATTCTGTCTCATTGTACCACTTCCCTCTCTCATGAACTTTATCTTGTACAGCTTTCCATGCAGTGAGTATTATGTTCCTTGAAGTAGGACTCCACTGCTCATAATCTGGCTTAATTACAGCCTGCTCTCTGAATTTCTTCTTTGCTAATAGAGCATCTTGCTGTTCTTTCAGAGTAGCCTCAGGCTTATCAACCTTTCCAAAGACAATATTAGTAACCTCCTTTGGAGGACTATACATTCCTTGAACTTTCTGATCAATCATGTCAAAATCTGGAGGGGGGTAAATGACTTGGGCAACCTCAGGTTGATTGCCTTCAAGTAGATTTGATTGTATTCCTGACTCAGCCACCATAACATCATCACACAATGGGGGATATCCCAAAGTGGCTCAAATGCTATTGGTCACCCATTTGGTGTGCTCTGAGCCTGCATGAATTAGCATCCTCTCCCCCTTTATGGCTTCTCTAGATACATGATCTCTTAGATCTTCCTTTTGAAATCGGATTTGGCCATCCAAATAATTCACACCCTCTTTGAAAAATGGTTTTAACTTTTGAAGCTTTTCAGATATTTCTTTTTGAGAGGTTGTGATGGCAGTCTTAACAGATGCAATGGCAGCTTGAAAATTCTTATCAAATTCTTCCCTTTCTTTGGCTCTATCTGCAGGCAGACCTGGACCAATCTTCTTTACTTCCTCAATGATCTCATTATGAGATTCAGTTAAATTATCATTCATTCTTAGCTGGTTTTCCAAAACATAGCTTTGCTTCAAAGCAAAGTCATCCACCTTTGTAGTAATAGCCTCCTGTTGTTTAGCTAGATAAACCACAGCATTGCCACCCTTGTGGAAGCAATCTGTCATTTCCTTTTTATGCATGTTGACTTGAAACTGGATGGACTTTATATCCTGAGCTAAGTCAAACTGAAGTGACTTGCTATTTTCATCAACATACTTTTCCAGAGCCATCCTTTGTTCATCCAATTTTACTTGTAGATCTACCATAAATTTGTTGTAATCAAAGGCTGGAGATACTTGTAGAGGTGTGGTCTGTAAAGCCTGCTTATAATTCTTGCTTCTTCTCTTAAAGACAATAAGTTTTCTTTTCTTTGCCACCCTGGCATCTTCAGTTTCTGTTTCAGATGAAGTATCTACATGAATTCTTTCTTGAGGATGATGAATTGTATCTGTTCCAGGGGCCTGTTGCTCAGCTTCAACATCCACTGGCTCACCCTCAACCTGTGGCTCAACTTCAGCTTCCTGATCAATGTCCATACCTATGGACTTCTCAATATCTGGTCCACCTCCTACTTTATCAGCAGTAGTATCAATATCAGGGAATAACTCCTCCATAGTAAATTCCAGTTGAGCTGTAACTTCTGCAGCAGTTAAATCTTGAGACAAGTTTAACTGTGCATCCTCTTGTACTCGCACTTCAGTATTTGTAGTATCTGGAGTAGGAGTGGACACTAGCTCTCCCTGAACCTGTGCAGTAATAAGAATATGAGCAATGTCTTGTATAGTAAAATACATTAGCTCCCCCTATACCTGAGCAGGAGTAGATACCTTTGGAGCAGGAGTGGAAACTGGCTCCCCCTGCATCTGTGCAGGTGTTGACACTTCCTGGACTATAGATGAGGCAAGCTGTTCTTCAACCTGTGTCCTCAGTGGGTCTTCTTGTAATTGTTCAGATTCTTGATTTTGTGTAGGGGATTTCACAGGGGTGTCTGGCCTGCTCTCTTCAGTCACATCCTTGGACAGCACCCTATCCCACCTAGAGAACAATCTCATATCCATTCTTCTCATATGATTAATCTTACTCCCTTGCAGTTGCTGCATCACTTCAGGAATCACTCCAGTGAGGTACAGGCTCATGATCCTAGCCATGTTAGGCTTCTTGATTCCTTCTTTGATCTTGTCAAAGATCACTCCTGACCAATCAGTAGGAATAGTAAAAACAATCCTGGTCATCAGGCTGAACATATAGGCAGAAATCCTATCATGTCCACCTGTCTTGCAGAGGATTACTTTCCCAACTACTTCTGACAAGAACTTCCCTTGCTGATTCATACCCTTCCTGTTGAATGCAGCTCCAATCCTTAATCCTGAGTCCAGTCCACACCATTGAAGGGCTTCCCTTGTCTTAGATATAGGAACTTCCTCTTCATTCTCAACTACTTGCAATTGAAAGATCTTTCTTAAACTTCTTTGATTAATCTTCACTTTAGTCCCTTGAACTGTGGACCTAATCTTGAGGCCAGTAGAGTGGACTGATGCAGAGATAAAGAACTCGTGCACCTCCTTCTTCCAGATTTTTGTTGGTTCTGAGATGAGAAATTCTAACCCTGACTCAGAGAGGAGGGTGATAACTCCTTGAACATCTGGCGGCGCCTCTGCAAAGGCCTGGCGCACCAACTCATACCCTTCATTAATGTTGTCTTCAATCCTTGGCGCCATCGGTTCGTCGAGAAAGCTTGAGAGAAGAGAGAAAGATAGACTGTCGACACAGGGTTTTAGTCTCGAAAACCTTGGAAGCGTGTCGACAGAATGAGTTTTTGACCTATTTATAGCCTCAGTTGAAAGAAGTTCAAAAGGCGCCAAAAACAGTCAAAATGTGTCGACACAGACGGAATGTGTCGATACAAACTTCTATGTCTCGACATTACTTCAGCCTACTATGTGTCGATACCAATTTGTGGTTATGTCGACACCTTAGATAGACAGAAATTCTGTGTCGACTCTAAGGATAAGTGTCGACACATATTCTGTAAGTGTCGACACCATTTTCCTTGTTGAGTCGACATTACATTTCTAGTTAAGTCGACAATATAACTCTCAAGTGTTGACACATATTCTCTGTGTCGACACAATATTTCTGACTTGTCGACATAATTTCTCTGAGTCGACACATTACTACTGAATATGTCGACACATTCTTACTTAGCCAATTTCTGTAACTTCAATGTGTCCTTTTTAACACTTGATTATGTTGTTATTACCTTTACTTACTTATATACCACTTCAATTGCATTGTTAATGATTTTGTTAATACATTAATCAATGGTTAACATACCTAATTCAATTTTGAATTTATTGAATTTGGTTTCATCTAAAGGCTTAGTAAATACATCTGCTATTTGATAATCTATTTTTACAAATTTCAATGAGATGTCTCCTCTTTCTACATGTTCTCTAAGAAAATGGTATTTGATTTCTATATGCTTAGTTCTACTATGAGAAACTGGATTATTAGCAATAGAAATAGCACTCTTTGAATCACATAAAAGGGGTGTTCTACTTACCTGAATACCATAATCCTTAAGCTGATGCTGCATCCACAATAGCTGTGCACAGCAGCTTCCAGCAGCAACATACTCTGACTCAGCTGTGGAAATTGCCACACTGGTCTGCTTCTTACTACTCCAAGATATTAGTCTTCCTCCCAGGAATTGACAAGTACCTGTAGTACTCTTTCTATCCTCTCTACATCCTGCAAAATCTGCATCTGAATAGCCTGTTAGTAGAAAATCTCTATTCCTAGGGTACCAAAGACCTAGAGTAGGAGTGCCCTTTAGATATCTCAGAATCCTTTTGACTGCAGTATAATGAGATTCTTTAGGACAGGCTTGGTACCTAGCACAGACACATGTTGCATACATAATGTCAGGTCTACTAGCAGTGAGATATAGTAGAGACCCAACTATTCCTCTATATAATGATTCATCAACAGGTTTACCTGTCTCATCTTTGCATATAGGCATACTAGTTCCCATAGGAGTTCTCATGGTGGAGGATGACTCCATACCATACTTCTTAATTAATTCTTTGGTGAACTTAGACTGGGATATGGACAATCCATCATCAGTCTGTCTTACTTGGAGTCCCAAGAAGAACTTAAGTTCTCCCATACTGCTCATCTCAAACTTCCCTTGCATAAGTTTGGCAAACTTTTTACAAAGGTTGTTTTCAGTAGATCCAAAGATTATGTCATCAACATAGATCTGGACTAAGATGATCTTTCCTTTGGATTCCCTAAGGAATAGAGTTTTGTCTATCTTTCCTCTTGAGAATTTATTCTCAATGAGGAAGGTAGACAGGGTTTCATACCAAGCCCTTGGAGCTTGTTTTAACCCATACAAAGCTTTCCTAAGCTTATACACATAATCAGGTTTAAGAGGATCTATAAAACCTGATGGCTGCTCTACATATACTTCTTATTTAAGATCACCATTCAGAAATGCTGACTTCACATCCATTTGGTATACTTTGAAGTCTTGGTAGGCTGCATAGGCAAGGAACATTCTGATTGCCTCTAGCCTTGCTACTGGAGCAAAGGTTTGATCAAAGTCAATTCCTTCTTCCTGCCTGTATCCTTTTGCAACTAACCTTGCTTTATTCTTCACTATTATCCCACTTTCATCTAGCTTGTTCCTATAGATCCACTTAGTGCCAATTATGTTGTGGCCTCTTGGTTTAGGAACAAGCTCCCAGACTTTGCATCTTCTAAATTGATTCAGCTCCTCTTGCATAGCATCAATCCAGTGCTGGTCTTGGATAGCTTCTTCAAACTTCTTAGGTTCCATCTGGGACAAGAAACTTGAATGCAAAACTGTGCTTTGATTTCTGCTTCTAGTTTGCACTCCTTGTCTTGGATCACCAATTATCTGATCAGTTGGATGATCTCTTAGATATCTTATAGCTGGAGGAAGATTCCCTTCAGGTTGAGCATCTCCAGCTTCTTCATTCTGCTGAGCCTCTTGGTTTTCATCAGTTTCCATTATCTCTTGTACTCCCCCTGGACAGCAGCCTTCATTTTCCAATGCTCCATCTTCCTTTGAAGCTTCAACAATGGAGAGCTTGTCCATCTTCTTGCTTATACCTGTTGAGTCATTTGATCTATAAGACAACTCACAATTGATTAATCTTGTTTCATCAAATACAACATGCACAGATTCTTCAACAACTTGAGTAGTTAAGTTGAAGACTCTATAGGCCTTACTATTTGTGCTGTACCCAACAAATATTCCATCCTGAGATTTGGCAGCAAACTTAGTCAAATATGACTTGCCATTGTTAAGTATATAGCACTTGCAACCAAAGATCCTAAAGTAGGATAGATTTGGTTTTCTGCCTTTCACAATCTCATAGGGAGTCTTTCTGTGGCTTTTGGTGATAGAAGCCCTATTGATGACATGACAAGCAGTGTTAACTGCCTCAGCCCAAAAATATTCTGGGAGAGAGGTGTCACTCAATAGAGTTCTACCAGCTTCAATTAATGTTCTATTCTTTCTTTCAGCAATTCCATTTTGCTGAGGTGTTCTTGGTGAGGAGAACTCTTGGAAAATCCCAAAGTCTTTACACAAATTTGTTATGCTTTCAGAATGAAACTCAGTACCATGATCACTTCTGATTTTGACCACTGTACTATTCAGTTCATTCTGAATTTGCTTTACAAAATTAAGTAGTACACTTGGGGTTTCAGATTTTTGTCTTAGAAAGAACACCCATGTAAATCTAGAATAGTCATCTACAACCACAAAAGTGTAGACCTTCCTACCTAGGCTATGAACTGGCATAGGACCAAAAAGATCCATATGCAAGAGGTATAAGCACCTCACAGAATCCTTGTTTTCAAGGCTTTGAAATGAGGATTTTGTCTGCTTGCCCTTTTGACAAGCTGAGCATACCCCTTACTTTATACACTTAACTTGAGGCCCATTCCTCACTAGTTCTTTACTAATGAGTTGGCCAATTTTCTTGTAGTTTAGATGAGCCAATCTCTTGTGCCACTTAACACAATGGGAAGCATTGTCATCAGCTACAAGACAAATGGGGGAAGCCTTATTTTCACACTCAAAATTAAGGCAATATACATTTCTCTTCCTATACCCAGTCAAAATGATCTCTTGATCACTTGACCTTTTGATATGACATCCATCCTTACCAAATGAAATGTCATATCCTAGATCACTCAGCTGGCTTATGCTTATTAGATTATGTTTCAAACCTTTTACATAGGCCACTTGGGTGATAGTAATTAGGTTAGAAGAAATGTTACCAAACCCTTTGATGACTCCTTTTTCAGATCCACCAAAGATCACTTTATGTCCATCTTTGACAGATGAATACTCATTCAGCAGCCCCTTTGTTCCAGTCATGTGCCTGGAACAACCACTATCCAAGTACCATATAGGGGCATGGTTACTTGGATTCACCTGCAATACAGAATTACTTACCCTTAGAACCCAAGTAAGTCTTGGGTCCTTGGTTCAGGTTAGCATTAATAAAGTTATCATAACCTCTTCTAACAGGTAGACTCTTATTCTTTATAACACTTGTGTTATACCAGCAGTCCAATGCAAAATGGCCCCTCTTGCCACAGCACCAACATTCAAACTTATTGTATCTAGATCTAGATACATCCTTGTCAGAAGAATTTCTATTCATTGCTGGTGCTGTTGCAACTTCACCTACTGATTTCTTAAAACCATTGGGTTTATGACCATAGGTAGGCCTGCTTGCCTTAACACCCTTGTTCTTCAGAACATTTGTCTTAATATGACCTTGAATGTCTTCATGATCATATATGTTAGAAGGCACTTTCTCCTTACTAAACTTTATGGGGACTGAAAGGTTTAGTGGCTGAATAGGGGCTTTGCCTTTCCTCTTGAATCTGCCAGCCCTGGAGTTACCTTTAAATCCTAATCCAGCCTTACCCTTCTGAGTGACAAATTCATCTATCAAGGGTAAGACAGATTTTGGCTTAGAGTAACTAGCCACTAAATCCCTTTCAATTCTAAGTCTGGCCTCCAGACTCTTTACTTGATCATTAGTATAATTAATTGTGCCCATCTGAATAATAGTTATATTCTTCAGCTTGGCAATTTCATTTAATTTTTGATCAAGGACTTTTTCTAACTCAATTGTTGCTACCCTTAGTTCAGCAATTTCCTGAGCCTGTGTTTTAACCAGGTTCTTGCTTTTCTTAAGGGCCTGCAACAAGTCCCCATACTTGTCTATCAATTGATAGACATCTCCTTCAGATCCAGATGCATCTTCATCACTTGATGCAGATGTAGCTGATTCTTCACTTGTACTACAAACAGATGTACAGGAAGGACAGTTTACCTCATTAGGACCAGACTGATTCTGGTAAATGTCCTCTTCTGATCTTGTCATCAAACCCATGCATTGATGTTCATTGATGGAGTCTAGCAACTGCATAAACTCCTCTTCCTCAGATGCAGCATATAGTCCAATATATGCTTCAGCTTCAGATCCTGATTCTGAAGTTGACTGGTCTGACAGACTTTTATCTTTCTTTGCTACAAAGGATTTCTCCTTCTTGCCTTTCTGATAAGTCTTCTTCTTTTCTGAAGATTCCTTCCTTTTGTCAGGACAATCAGCCACTACATGTCCAGGCCTATTGCAACAATAGCAGACAATCTTTGAAGTAGTGGCTTTGCTGGGCTTTGATCTGCTTTTCTCTTTCCTTGATGACCTTCTCTTCTGATAATAGTCATCAACTTGCTGTGATGTGGAAGGCCTAGACTTCCATTGCTTCTTTTTCAAGAACCTTTGGAATTGCCTTGTAAATGCAGCAAAGTCTGCATCTGAATCACAGCTTTCTGAACCCTTATTTGAATTTTCAGAACTATCTTCTTCAACTTCTTTAGGAGGAGATGGTGATTTCCTCCTACTCTTTTTAGTGGCTTCAGCATTAAATGCCACAGTCTTTTCTCTATGCTCTCCTCTTGAGTTTCTTTCCTCCTCCTTCCTTACCATAAGTTGCATTTCATAGGATAGTAACTTTCCAAACAGGGTTGGAGGAGATATCTCTGCCAATTTAGCCACTTCTCTTATGGCACAGATCTTTGTATCCCAGTCCTTTGATAAGGATCTTAAGAATTTGTCATTCAGTTCATAGGTACTGAAGACTCTTCCATAGGAGATTAGCTCATTCACAATTCTATAGAATTTCTTATAGCACTCAGTTATGCTATCAGATTTTCCTTGTCTAAAGCTTTCATACTCCTGATTTAGCATAGACTTTCTGTCCAGCCTTACTTCTTCAGATCCCTCCATATAGACAATTAATGTGTCCCACATCTCCTTGGAGGTCTTGCAGTGAATCAGATTTTGAAATGTTGAATCATCTATGGCACTAACAATGATGTTCTGTGCCCTTTTGTCCATGGTTGCCAAGATGATTTCATCCTTGGTCATTTCTGAATAAGTCTTTGGTATTTGGATATTTGCATCAAGAACAGATATCTTCATTGGAATGAAGGGCCCTTCCTGTACTGTGATGTAAATCCTTGGGTCAGATGCTTCCATAAACAATCTGACTCTTTCTTTCCAGATCCCAAAGATTTCCTTCTTGCATATGGGTAATTTCATAGACCCTAGCTCCTTATGATTCTCTCCAGAACCCATCTTCTTGAATCTTGAATCTGCCTTTCAGATCTACCTCAGACTGTTAAGTCCTTTTTTTTGAGTAACCTCCCTCTGATACCACTTGATAGTTTAACTTTCAAGGCAGCCTAAACACCTAGAGGGGGGGGGGGTGAATAGGTTCTGCTTTTCTTATAAAAACTTCTAGGCAGAATTCAATTCAATGACTGACAAAAGAATCACAGCAATCACAGAAAAAATAAAACATCACAGATTGCATAATATTTTATAGTGGTTCCCCAAGGTCTGGGTACATCCACTTTCCCCCTTCACCTATCTAGCAGTATGCTAGATTCGGCCAAACTTCCACTTATCTCAGATCAACAGATCCTACAACTCAGAACCCAACTGGTTCCTACAACTCAGGCACAACTGCCCTACCTCAGCCTTGCCCCAAGGCCTACAACTCAGAGAATATCCTTCTCCTACACTCAGGCAAACAGCCCTACCACTCAGAGTTCAACACTCCTACACTCAGCCTTTATAACATAGGCTTACAACTTAGATCTGTGTAAACAGATCCTACAGAAATATAGAAAAGATTATTAAACTGTCTTGCCAAAGTTGAGAGAGAAAAGGCCAAGACAATTCTTGATCAGCTGATGCAATCAACTGTATCTGAGCCTTCTTTAAAGCTTCTTGAAAATGAACTTAGCTGAGTTGATTCCAAACAGCTTCTTGAGAATCCACTGGTGGTTTCTTTCTTCTTCTTCTAATTCTGGCTTGATCTCTCTCTATCCAGCACTTTGAATGATTCTTCTGAATTCTGATTAGAACTCTTCTTAGATCTATCCTTAGATAGTCTTCTTAGATCTCCCGGAGAAGATCTTCTTAAGTGCCTAGCACTTTCTTGAAATGAATTGGATCTTAATCCTTCTCAACTTTTTGATTCTCAACAATGTTTTCCAACTGTTGCTTTCTCCTTCTGAATCCGTCTATTTATAGACTTTCTTCATGGTAACCGGCTGATCCGGTTTCTAACCATTTTCTGACAAGTCTGACAGCTTCAGTTAACTGGTGGCAATCCTCAGCTGTCAAGTCTCCAAACAAGTCCTGTGCCTTAGTCTTGAACCATAAGTTGTCGAGACAGTCTGTCAGAAAGTGTCGAGACCATCTGTTTATTTGTGTCGACACAATTGACTTTGGTGTCGACACAGTCTTCAGTGATGTCGACTAAGTTGCCTTTGAGTCGACACAGCTCCTTCTGAAAATAACTTGGTCTTGACTCTCCAGTGTGTCGACACAAGTCCTGTGTGTCGACACAGTTGTTGTAGAATCATAACTTAGTAAGTGTCGACTTACTTCTCCTGTGTCGACACTTTTTCCCAGTGTAGTTGTAGACTAACTGCTATGTGTCGACACTGCTTCCCAGTGTTGTGTCGACTTACTTCTTCTGTGTCGACACTTTTTCCCAGTGTAGTTGTAGACTAACTGCTATGTGTCGACACTGCTTCCCAGTGTTGTGTCGACTTACTTCTTCTGTGTCGACACTTTTTCCCAGTGTAGTTGTAGACTAACTGCTATGTGTCGACACTGCTTCCCAGTGTTGTGTCGACAATTTTCTTCTATGTGTCGACACTACTTCCTCTGTGTCGACACTTGGACTTAGAATTTTGCTGCATACTTTATCAATTCTTCACCTGCACATGTCAACTTTAAAACAACATCAAATACACCTTGATGTATATCATTGAGCTAGGTTGGGCTTCTTCAAATCAGGTACACATTTTCCAATGTACCCAACAAAATCCAATAGAGGGGTTCACCACCTAAAGCAAGCTTAGGGGTTTCGACTAGCCGAGAGGTCTTAATCGATCAACCTAAGGTTAGTTAGAAGCATGAGCTCGAGAGAGCTGCTTTTGTACTTTAGGAACCTCCACGGTCGAAGTAAGTAATTAGGAGCTTGCACTTTTGCTATTTCATGAAGGTTTATTTTAGTTCAAAGTGAGTCTAGATCAAGTGCTACTTTTCATTTAATTTTCTTCATTTAGTTAAAATAATCTCTTTTTATATTTAGATAAAATAATATTAATTTGCGTGAGTAGAAGTACTCAACAGGCTCTGAGTCGAATACGATATTTCCTATACTATATTTTGATAGGTACACTTGCCTATTTGAGATTTTAGTTTGGATAATATTTTAAAACTATAGAAAATCTTCATCAGCATCCCTGAACCATACTGTCTCTGTTCCTTCTGAACACAGTTCCTAAGATTCTTAATCTGAAGTTTAGTGCTAAGATCCATCATATAAGGAGGATGGATATTAAGTTGTTTGAACTTTTTAACCCTTATATGAAGGTTTCTAATCAACAAATCAAAAAATTTGGCATTTTGCAAAGATCATTTATGCTATCTCCTTTCGACATTCAAATTAATATAAAAGGAGAATAAAATAGGTCTGATTGTCACTGATGCCATAATGTAAGACATTTCTTGAAGGATTTTTGGTTCAATCAACAAAAAAACTTCTTATTTTATGTCCTTCAATAACATACCACCATATTCTATTATTATTCCATTAAATTAGAGCTATGGTACCAATGCAAACTATGTTCCCTTTAAGAAATAATTCTTTTGTAGGACTTATCCAAATTTGCCACAAATAAGCTATATTACCAAAATTGTGGATGTTCTAGACATATGATTGGAGGAAAAAGTTTGTTGGATGATTTTATATTTAGGATAGATCCAAAGGTGCTGTTTGGTGTCTTTAGCTGTGAACAATACCATGGATATGGGGTTATTCATGCTGGTGTCATCACCTTTCCCAACGTAGCTTTTGTTAAAAAGCATTGAAATACAACGTACTCAATATTAATCAACTGTATGACAGAATATTCAAGGTAGTGTTCACACTTGATAAATGCCAAATCATTTGTAATGATTCATGTAATATTGGCGGACATGGAGATTGTGATCTATTCCTCACTAGAGCGCGTTCAAGACCCTCCCTCGGGCCATTTCGCGATTATGGAGAGGTTCCTAAAGGCGGGCTTTTAGATTCCCCCTACAGAAGAGGCAGTTGCAAGGTTTCAGTTTTACGGCATTCTGATGATGTAATTTTCCCTTATGGGGCTTCTTTGCTTCTTTTTGGAGCACGGCTCCCGGATGTCGGTTCGACTCTTTTATGAGTGGTGCGAAGTCTAGCTTGGCTTTAGCGACTAGGTCGAGGTGTAGAGCAATAAGAGATGGCTAACGTTTGATGACAAGACCGATCATCGTCATGATGGGATGCTATTTGTCTTTGTTAAAAACCTATGGGAGCTGCCCAAGACTTGGCGGGATCCTCCTGACTGCAGTCATCGTCTTACAAGGAAGGAGTATGACATCACTCAGTTGTTGGGCTTTGGGGATCCCTGTGAGTTGGACGTTATACTCCATAAGATCAGAGCATTTGTCATTGAGAAGCGGCTAGTTCTTCCGGGCCTTTTGACAGATGTGGATCAGAGTTGTGTAGCGCCGCTGGAGCGTGGAAAGAAGAGGAAGTTAGACTTTTCACAGTGGAAGGGAGGAGTCGGTCTATCCTCTGCTACCCCGAGGTCATTATTGATGTTATTGACGACTGTCCAGATGAACTGGTTGCTAATTTGCCACTCGTAGTGACTTAGGATATCCCAGAGCTTCCTACAACTATGTCGAATTATCGAGCGATTCTTGAGCCGTCATTGTGATGGGGAGGGAGAAGGAGCGGGGTTGCTCTGCTTGCTAAGCGCTTCTTCGGAAGGTGTGTTTATTGCCCAGAGTATTTTCCCTCTTTTGCCTTGTACTGCACGTTGAAATAATTTGTTTTATGTGTTTATAACTAGATGAGGCTCATGATATTTTACTCTCGTGGAACGGTACCTACGTAGCCATGAAGGATGATTTTCTCTTTCTGTGGACAAAGCTGGATACATCTGAGGACTCGCTGGAGGATGCTCGAAGGAAGAAGAAGTAAGTTATTTCCTGGCTCACTAATGCGGAGTCCCAGTTGTCCTCCTCCCAAGCTAAGGTTGAGACTCTTCAGTGAAGCTATGTGCTACTGAAACTGAGATCACGACTCTTTGTAAGAGGTTGGTCTCCGTCGAGGTGACTCTTACGGTGTCGGTCCATTATGTCGAGCTAGCCAAAGCTGCGATGTACCAGCAGGAGGCAGAGATTTAGCTGCTAAATAAAGAGAATGCTCGATTAATTTCAGAGTGGGAGGAGGTCGAGGACAAGCGGCTAACTACGGTGGACGAGTACAGAGCCTCTCATGACTTTCAGGTGGAGCGGTCTCGTATTGTGGAGGAGGCGCGCTCTGAGATGATGGTGACGGAGGTTGACCCACTCATGGATGATGAGCTTGATGCTGCATACTGCTTAGGATTTGGCAAGGGGTTTCGAGCTGCTTAGAGGTTTCTCGAGCGGGATGCTCTAGGAATAGAGGATGTCTCAGACGATGATGTTAGTGCTTTTATGGAGGGATGATCCTGTGGACCTCTTCTTCCCCTATTTATTTTGATTTTCCTGTGTTCGCTTTATAGGCGTATTATCGTGTCATTGCATGTTTTTTGCTTTTTATGATGATATAGCCCATGGGGCGCCTTTTATTTGAATAAAGACCCTCTTTGGCTTTGGATCTGTTGCGTTTTGGTTGTGCTTTAGGTAGGGTAGCGCTTTGCTCGAGAGTCGTTTGTTTACTCGTGCTTTCAGGGAGAGTTGTAGGCTGCTCAAGAGATGATGTGCCCTGGTTCACTCACGCTTTGAGTTGAGATGGTTGAGAACCTTCGTCCGTTTTCACCTTCGTCTGGATAGAGGCAGAGAAGAATCTTTATTCATTCGCGCCGTGGGAGAATCAGGGTTCGTCCAAGTGGAGGGGCAAAGGATCTTTGTTTGTTTGCACCTTAGGAGAACCAGGGTTCGTAAGAGTGGAGGGGGCAATAAAAATTTGTTCGTTCCATCCTCAGGAGAATTGGGGTTTGTCCAAGTGGAGGTAATAAAGAACCTTTGTTCCTTCACACTTGAGGAGGACTGGCGTCCATCCACGTGGAGGTAGTGAAGAACCTTTATTCTTTCGTGCCTCAGGAGGATTGGGGTCCATCAATTGGAGGTAACAAAGAACCTTGGCTCAGTTGTACCTCAGGAAGACCGGGTTCTGTCCAGGTGGAGGTGGTAAAGAAACTTTGTTCGTTCGTATCTTAGGAGGACTGGGGTCCGTCCTGGTGGAGGTGGAGAAGAACCTGTAATAACCCATTTCCTATTAGACACCTTTTACTTAGATTGGGTTAGGACATGTGGTGGGGGCATGGGTTTAGGCTAGGTTTGACCCAGGAAGTTAGGGTGTAGTCACATAGGACCCACTATAGGGCCCAAGTTAACTCAAGTCAAACTAGCCCAAAATGGGATCTTAGCTACACATTGGCCCCACCACTATACCCCTAACCCTAATAACAATCTAAGTGAACCATAAGCCATGTCATTGGGTCACCTATTGACCCAAGTTGACCAGAGTCAACCCAAAACCTAAATCTGTTAAACTCGCACCTAAAGACCAAATTAGTCAATGTAGTGCACCACCATGGCCCAATCAAAGTTGGGTGGTACCATTGGGTCCATGACCATCAAGTGGGGTAAGCCCACTCAACATGTTGACCAAGTCAACCTAAAAGTCAATAAGTCGAAAAAGGGTATTAAAGAAAAGAAATGATATAAGCCAAGCCTAATCCCAATGACGAAGGCCAATGACTCAAGGCCCATGACCAGCCCAAGAGGTCAATGACAACCCCTAACCTCCAAAAATAGTAGAGAGGGTACATGCATGGGGGTAGTTTAGGAATTTTGGAGAAAAAGATGAGAGAGAAGAGAGGGAAAGAGGGGATGGAGGCCATGTGGCCCTCCTTCCCTCTACCCAAGCTCATGGCTGAGCTCCCAAGACTCTTCTCAGTAGGAATTAAGGGGTGGTGGCCACTTGACAGCTAGGAGGAGATTCCAATGTTCATGGCCGGCCACCTCCTTAATCAAAACTCCTCACCACACCACTCCCAGCCAAATCTAAGCCTACCATCAGCTTTAGGAGGTTGAAACGAGTGGAGTTCGATAGCTGGAGCAAAGCTTTTGTTGGAGAAACGGAGAATCGGGCTAGATCGCCAGAGAAAGCTTCGGCCATGGCTCACCGCCACCACACTCGCCGCCAAGCCCGGCTTCAGTTTCGTTTCGACTCACCTCACCCCATACTAGCTTTCTACTCACTTAGGCGAGACATCGGGCTCAATTGAGCCCGATACCATGAGAGCTTGTGTGCATTTTTCCGAGTTTTTCTTCTAGCTCGGGATCACGGGAGGAGCCGCCTCCGGCAGCCTCACCGCCGGGAAACAATCGCTGGCAGTGGCGCTGGCCCAGGTGGCCGAAATAAGCCAGCAAACTTGGCCCAGGATGGCTCCATCTTAGCCGCTGGCTGATTGGGGACGATGGCCAGGAGCCGTCAGATTTGATGGTATTAAATTGATATTGCATTAATTTATGAACAGTGTTATTATTATCACACTTTTACAGTGTTCTTGCATGTTGATTTTTGGCCTGATAGAGGCACATTCAAAGGTAGCTATCAACATGAAAAATGTAGGCCTTGACCTTACCTTTAAAATGACACCCTAAATTTAGGATTTGGTAGAGTAGAACTCCCTATATGACCATTCTACCATGACTGGTCCTAGGCTATGGCTGATTTTATAATAAATTCCCAAGCCAAACCATAAGTCCTCATGACCTAAAATTTTGGTTATGCTTGTGATTAGGGTAAACCTAGGCTCTTACTAAAAATGAGAATTCTTGGTCAGAATTTTGCTATAGTATTTGGTGGAATACTAATATTTAAATTAAGTGCAATGTTGGGGATATATGATTCCAAATTCCCCCGAATTTTGGTGGCATGTCTATTAGGTCAATATAAAACCATGGTAGAAATTGCAGGTTATTTTGACCTCTGCATGTTTGGGAAATTTCACATGTATGAGATAGGTATGTTCAAATTTGGGGTGCTTATAGTAAAAATAGGAGAATGGGTATTTAGCCCATTTGGACCATTTCATGTCCATGAAACTCTGGACAGAGGCCTATATGGATGAAATATACCTCTCATGGGAAGGTTGGGATTTTTGGGATCAAAAATCCCATTATTTGCAATTATTAGAAAATATGCCTAGATAGGAAATAAATTTGAATCTAGGGCATATGAATTTATTAAATTCTGAAATTTTATCACAGGCTTTAGTAGGACATAGCTCACCTATGGAAAAATTTATGGGACTGTTAGATAATGTTAACTTGGATTTTAGGTAGAATTTACCATTTTACCCATTATGGAAATTAATTAAAAATAAGGGAAATTATTGTTTAAATATTATGGAAAAATTTACAGTAGTTTATTTATGTGATCTAATACCTATTAAATTATTTGAGAATTTATGGGATGCATATATAGGCTGGAAATCCTAATAATGGCATTTTGGTAATGTTGATCATGTGAACATATGTTAGTTCAAATCACTGTTTAAGAGCTTGTAATTCTGTATTTAGTTTCATTACATCATTATGGAGCTCTAGTAATATTTCTAGAATTTTTTATTGTATAAATACTATACTTCATTTGGAAAGTAGTCAATTTGTGATTTTAATATTAAATGAATATTAAATGGATTTCACATGAGAAAATTATGAAACTTGGTAAGAAGTCAAATTTAACCTCATGGAACATCTGATATATTTCTTAGATAGGCTGAACCATTATAGATAGTACATCATGTGCAAGGTGACCCAGGTCACTCAATTAAAAAAATAATTTAGGCTCTTAAATCCTTAGAAAAATAGTGAAACCTTGGACGGTCAACATCACACATCGTAGCAACCCATGATAGATAATTAGGGGTAGTTGGCCAAAGAGTTTGGAAGTCACGTCATACGGGTCAAAATTAGGTCATGGGTGCGCTTAGCATAAATAACATATAATTCTAGGACCCACAGGGGATAAGTTTGACGGTTGAGATGAGATCTATGTTGGGAAGATAAACCCTGGTTGGTGTCCAATAGGTCTCTTCTTGATAACGAGTGGTAGAGTTCAAAATCCCAAGGATAGTAGCTAGAACGGAGATCGGCGGAAGACCGCCGCTCTCCCAATAGAAGACCGCTGCTCTCCCAATAACATCCTAAGTTATTAACTTTGTCCCTAAGTAACAACGAGAGTTTGGTATGAATCATGGGTAGACATTAATAAGAGTAAGTGTCCTTGAGAAAGGGATCTTTGGGCTTCAGCCCATCGTAGTTCCTAGTGCCCCCGAGAGCCCTTCACCGAGAATGCCCTGGGAAGTTCAAGGACTAACCCTAAGCTGCTAGGTATAATAAGCATTAGACAAGAGTAGTCTAATAGGTTAAGAGAATGATGTGACAATCTCACCCATGAAAGGTTGGAGTGTTTCAGGACGGTTTGGTCCTGCGAGTTGGAGGCTCGGGAGGTTTTACATTAGGACGGGTTGGTCCTACGAGTTGGAGGCTCGGGAGTTGATATCAGGACAAGGTTGGTCCTGCAAGCTGGAGGCTCGGGATTTGATATCAGGACAAGTTTGGTCCTACGAGTTGGAGGCTCGGGTTGGAATATCTTGCATGTGCATAGAAACAAACTTGTGGCGGGTCATGCAGTACTGGGCCAATCATCACACCGATTGCAGTACAGTGACTCTGGTGAGGTGTGAGGGTTTGAGGGGCCAGTAGGTTGTTTATACTGCGGTCTGGAGGATAATCCCTGAAAACACACACCCGACCAAGAAAGTCTAGAAGTTGGCCAGCATTAGTACGCAGAGACTCTTGAGTGCACCTAGGACGTATACAAAGGCATACGAAGGGTATGGGCTTGGTAGTGTGTATACCCGCCTTGGAAGCCGAAGCGCCCGTTCTACTGCTGCCGTAGCCACAATGGTGGTACCAGAGAGTGATGCTAGCTACAAAAAGTGGGAACTAAAGGTCTGTGATCACATAGTCATGTGTTTGAGTTGCACTTGTATGAATCATAAAACACATGCATAACATACATTCATAGCTAGGTCATACGCACCATAGATCCTTATCATATAAATTAGTATGAGCTCATTTTTATGATAAGTTATATTTGGAAACCTTAACTTATAAGTTTGAATGAGCATTCATATAAGTTAAGGTACTTCTGTGATGGTAGTTAGTAGTAACATATTTTACATGCCGTTCTTTGCTCTATTTTACTTACAATACCTTGTTTACTTGCAGCACCTTACTTACTTTCTGTACAGTTCTTCAGACCTTACATGTGCTATATACGTAGAACTACTAGTGTATACATAGATTGATACTATATATACTTGGTAGTATAGCTCTACTGTCACCTGCTTCTTTTTATACCCCTTGTTGTCCTCCTCTTTGTCCTCCGGCCCGGTACCTAGGAGTTACGAGGGCGAGGTGTGGAGGAAATGGCTTAGTCTTTATGACTAACGGTCGGTTGTGACCAAATCATTTTGGGAGCTCGAGGAGATGGAGTACCAGCACGACCAGCAGGATGAGGTGGCGGGATGTGAGGAGCTGATACCACCACCACTTACTACTACTACAACAGTCCGTCGTCAGGTGGGACAAGTTTACTGATGATAGTTTAGCATCCGCTTTGTTGTTATTTTGAGAGAGAGAGAGATTTGATATCATGTACAAGGCATAAGCCCTTTTCTCTTTTGTTGTACTCATTCTGGACTTTATTGTACTTTCATTTTCATTATAGATGATAGTGCTGTAACTTGCGGACTAGCTATTTTGTACACTGCTTTATACTTCTACTTCTCAATTGGCCGAATAGGTTATATGATCGTTCTAGTCGACGGGATTGGAATCTTGTGATGTTGACTAACCCGTGAGTTAGTGTCACCATAAGGCGACGGTTCTGGGCATAAGACTGGGAGCCTCCTTGGTAAGGGGATGGGTCTTACAAACTGGTATCAGAGCCAGGTTTCGATCCTGGGACCTGTGGGTTATGGGACAAATAGTGCCCGATCGATCAGTTCGTTTAGAGCCGGTCTGGACCGATGATACAACAATTCGAGTGTTGCAGAAGAAGAAGGTTCCCTTGGTAAAGGTATTGTGGTCCAACCACGGACAGTGGGAGCACACCAGGGCGCCGATGGATCTGATGTGAGAATGGTATCCGGAGCTTTTCGCCTCATGTATACTTTAATTATGTTTAAGTTTCTTAAAATTCTTGTGCACAGAAACCCCGTACACCCAAACTTGAATTTCGGAGACGAAATTATTATTTTTGTTTATTGGGATTTGTAACATCCCATTTTCTACTAGACCCCTAAACTTAGATTAGGTTAGGACATGTGGTGGATGAATGGGGTTAGGCTAGGTTTGACCCAAGGAATTAGAGTGGATTTACATAGGGCCCACTATAGGGTTCAAGTCAAATTAGGTCAAACTAGCCCAATATGGAATCTTAGCTACACATTGACCCCACCACCATACCCCTAACCCTAATAACAATCTAAGTGAACCATAAGGCATGTCATTGGGTCACCTATTGACCCAAGTTGATCCGAGTCAACCCAAAACCTAAATTGGTCAAACTCACACCTAAAGACCAAATTAGTCCAAGTAGGGCACCACCATGGCCCAATCCAAGTTGGGTGATACCATTGGGTCCATGACCATCAAGTAGGGTCAGCCTACTCATCATGTTGACCAAGTCAACCTAAAAGGTCAACAAGTCAGCAAAGGGCCTTAAAGAAAGGAAATTATATGAGCCAAGCCCACTCCCAATGACCAAGGCCCGTGACTCAAGGCCCATGACCAGCCCAAGAGGTCAATGACAGCCCCTAACCCCCAAAAATAGGAGAGAGGGTACATGCATGGGGGTAGTTTAGGAATTTTGGAGAAAAAAGGAGAGAGAAGAGAGGGAAAGAGGGGATGAAGGCCATGTGACCCTCCTTCCCTCTGCCCAAGCTCATGGCTGAGCTCCCAAGACTCTTCTCAATAGGAATTAAGGGGTGGTGGCCACTTGGCAGCTAGGAGGAGATTCCAATGTTCATGGTCGGCCACCCCCTTAATCAAAACTCCTCACCCAGCCTCTCCCAGCCAAATCGAAGCCTACCATCATCTTCAGGAGGTTGAAACGAGTGGAGTTTAATAGCTAGAGCAAACCTTTTGCTGGAGAAACAAAGAATCGGGCTAGATCGTCGGAGTAAGCTTCGGCCATGGCTCACCGCCACCACACTCGCCGCCAAGCCCGACTTCAGGTTCGTTTCGCCTCACCTCACCCCGTGCTAGCTTTCTTGCTCAACTAGGCGAGACATCAGGCTCAATTGAGCCCGATACCATGTGAGCCATGAGCTAAAATGCCGAGCTTTTCTTCTTGCTCGGGATCGCCGGAGGAGCCGCCTCTGGTCACCACATCGTTGGAAAACGAAAGCCCCCACCTCAACGAAGGTGGTAGCGATAATCGCCGGCGGTGGCGCAGACCCAGATGGCCGGAATAAGCCAATCAACTTGGCCCAGGACAGCTCCATCTCAGCCGTTGGCTGATTGGGGATGATGGCCAGGAGCCGTCAGATTTGATGGTATTAAATTGATATTGCATTAATTTATGAACAGTGATATTATTGTCACACTTTTACAGTGTTTTTGCATGTTGAGTTTAGGCATGTTAGAAGCACATTCAGTGGTAGCTATTAACATGACAAATATAGGCCTTGACCTTACCTTTAAAATGAAACCCTAAAGTTAGGATTTGGTATAGTAGAACTCCCTGTAGGACCATTCTACCATGACTGGTCCTAGGCTAGGGCTGATTTTAAAATAAATGCCCAAGCCAAACCATAAGTCCTCATGACCTAAAATTTTGGTCATGCTTGTGATTAGGGTAAATCTAGGCTCTGACAAAAATAAGAATTTTTGGTCAGACTTTTGCTATACTATTTGGTGAAATACGAATATTTAAATTAAGTGCAATGTTGGGGATATATGACTCCAAATGCCCCCAAGTTTTGGTGGCATGTCCATTAGGTCAATATAAAACCATGCTAGAAATTGCAGGTCATTTTGACCTCTGCATATTTGGGAAATCCCACATGTATGAGATAGGTATGTTCAAATTTGGGGTGCCTATAGTAAAAATAGGAGAATGGGGATTTAGCCCATTTGGAACATTTCATGTCCATGAAACTCTGGTCAGAGGCTTATATGGATGAAATATACCTCCCATGGGAAGGTTGGGATTTTTGGGATAAAAAATCCCATTATTTGTAATTATTGGAAAATATGCCTAGATAGGAAATAAATTTGAATCTGGGGCATATGAATTTATTAAATTCTGAAATTTTATCACAAGTTTTAGTAGGACATAGCTCACCTCTGGGAAAATTTATGGGACTGTTAGGTAATGTTAACTTAGATTTTAGGTAGAATTTATAATTTTGCCCATTATGAAAATTAATTAAAAATTAGGGAAATTATTGTTTAAATATTATGGAAAAATTTACAGTAGTTTATTTATGTGATCGAATACCTGTTAAATTATTTGGGAATTTTTGGGATGCATATATAGGCTGGAAATCCTAATATTGCCATTTTGGTAATGTTGATCATGTGGACATATGTTAGTTCAAATCACTGTTTAAGAGTTGTAATTCTGTATTTAGTTTCATTACATCATTATGGAGCTCCAGTTATATTTCTAGAATTTTTGATTGTATAAATACTGTACTTCAATTGGAAAGTAGGTAATTTGTGATTTTAATATTAAATGGATATTAAATGGAATTTCACCTGAAAAAATTATGAAACTTGGTAAGAAGTCAAATTTAACCTCATGGAAGATCTGATAAATTTCTTAGGTAGGCTGAACCATTATAGATAGTACATCATGTGCACGGTAGCCCAGGTCACTCAATTAAAAGAATTAATTTTGGCCCTTAAATCCTTAGAAAAATAGTGAAACCTGGGATGGTCAACATTACACATCGTAGTAACCCATGATAGATAATTAGGGGCAGTTGTCCCAAGAGTTTGTAAGTTACGTCATACGGGTCAACATTAAGTCATGGGTGCGCTAAGCATAAATAACATATATTACTGGGACCCACAGGGGATATGATAGAAGGTTGAGTTAATATATATATTGGGACGATAAACACTGGTTGGTGTTCAATAGGTCACTTCTTGATAACGAGTGGTAGAGTGCAAAATTCCAAGGATAGTAGCTAGAACGGAGATTGGCGGAAGACCGCCGCTCTCCCAATAACATCCTAAGTTATTAAGTTTGTCCCAGAGTAACAACGAGAGTTTAGTATGAATCATTGGTAGACATTAATAAAAGTAAATATCCTTGTGAAAGGGAACTTTGGGCTTTCATCGCATCTTGGTTCATAGTGCCCCCGAGACCCCTTCATTTGGCATGCCCTTAGTAGTCCTAGGATTAACCCTAAATTACTAGGTATAACAAACATTAGACAAGAGTAGTCTAATAGGCTAAGAGAACATGGTAACATCTCACTCATGAAGGGTTGGGGGGTTTTAGGATAGTTTGGTCCTACGAGCTGGAGGCTCAGGAATTTAATTTCAGGACAGTTTGGTCCTGCGAGCTGGAGTCTCGGGAATTTGATTTCAGGACAGTTTGGTCCTGTAAGCTGGAGGCTTGGGAATTCGATTTCAAAACAGTTTGGTCCTGCAAGTTGGAGGCTCGGGAGTTGATATCAGGACAAGTTTGGTCCTGCGAGCTGGAGGTTCGGGTTGGAATATCTTGCATGTGTATAGAAACAAACTAGTGGCGGGTCATGCGATACTGGGCCAATCATCACACTGATGGCAATACGGTGACTCTGGTGAGGTGTGAGCGTTTGAGGGGCCAGTAGGTTGTTTATACTGCGGTCTAGAGGATAATCCCCGAAAATGCACGCCTGACCAAGAAATTCTGGCAGTTGGCCAACTTTAGTACGCAGAGACTCTAGAGTGCACCTAGGACGTGTACAGAGGCGTACGAAGGGTCTAGGCCTGGTAGTGTGTATACCCGCCTAGGAAGCAGAAGCGCCCGTTCCGCTGTTGCCATAGCCACAACGGTAGTGTTAGAGAGTGATGCTAGCTCCAAAAAGCGGGAACTAAAGGTCTGTGATCACAGAGTCGTGAGTGTGAGTTGCACTTGCATGAATCATAACCTGCATACATAACATACATACATATTTAGGTCATACGCACCATAGATCCTTATCATATAAATTTGTATGAGCTCTTTTATATGATATGTTACATTTGGAAACCTTAACTTATAAGTTTGTATGAGCATTCATGTAAGTTAAGGTACTTCTGTGATGATAGCTTAGTAGTAGTGTAGTTTACTTACTGCTCTTTACCTTACTTTTCTTGTAGTATTGTTCTTACCTTTCTTTACTTGTTACAGTTCTTTCTTACTTTACTCGTACTATATAGAACTGCTAGAATAGAGACACACTTGCTACTACATAATCTTGATAGATTAGTTCCACTGTTACCTGCTTTCTATTTTATACCCCTTATTGTCCTCCGATTCATCCTCCCGCACGGTGCCTAGGAGTCGCGGGGGCGAGGTGTTGAGGAAATGGCTTAGTCTTTATGACTAACGATCGGTTGTGACCAAATCATTTTAGGAGCTCGAGGAGACGGAGTACCAACACGACCAGCAGGATGAGGTGGCAGGACGTGAGGAGCTGATACCACCATCACTTACTACTACTAAAACAGTTCGTCGTCAGGTGGGATGAGTTTACTGATGATAGTTTAGCTTCCGCTTTGTTGTCATTTTGAGAGAGAGAGAGATATCATGTACAGGGCATAATCCCTTTTCTCTTTTGTTGTACTCATTCTAGACTCTATTGTACTTTCATTTTCATTATAGATGATAGTATTGTGACTTGGGGACTAACTGTTTTGTCCACTACTTTTATACTTCTATTTCTCAATTGGCTGAACAGGTTATATGATCATTCTAGCCGGCAGGATCGGCGTCTTGCGGTATCGACTAATCTGTGAACTAATGTCACCGTAAGGCGGCAGTTCTTGGCATAAGACCTAGAGCCTCCTTGGTAAGGGGAGGTGTCTTACAAAATGGCTCACCCCGCTCGAGCATTAGTTTGCGGACAAACTATGCAGCGGAAGCAATGGTGTGCCCATGTGTAAAAAGTCACATAAAACATTCCACCTAAGCAACGAGTTAGGCCAATTATAATATAAACCTTACCTTTATGCAGCTTCCACAGGTCACTATGCCGTAGAATGTGGTTCCTCACCCTCCGAATGCCATTCCTTTTCAGAAGACGGAGATGGGGCAGACCCTGACAACCATCCTTGAGGCCTTCAAAGCCCAGCAGGTCCCGACACAGCTGCCAAATTCGGGATCGAACTGGTTGAGTGCATTCAGGAGCTTGTCCCCGCCTATGTACCATGGGACAGAGAATGCGGTAAAGACCGAGGAATGGCTCGAGGCCATACAGGAGATGCTGGAAGGCATCAGCTACCCTGTTAGCCAGGCAGTCCCTTTGGCATCTTATGCACTGGATGCCCATACAAAGAGGTGGTGGAGGTCCATGCTGGACTCCACATATGCAGATATGGAACTGACAGATATATCTTGGGAGGAGTTCAGCGAGGCATTCTTGGAGCATTTTGTGTCCACCACAGACCGGGACGAGCTAGAAGAGAGGTTTTTGAACATCAAACAGTGGACCAGTTCGGTGATCGAATACTAGAGAGAGTTTCCCTATCTGGCCAGGTTTGCAGGGATTCATGACACGAATGACAGAAGGTATGCCAAGAAGTTCTACCGAGAGCAGCAGGGGCTCCTAGAGAGGCATGGTGATTGGTTACAAGATGGGTGGGGGACGTCATCGTCCCAACTTCAGGCAGGAGCACATGCCTCTTACAGTATTATCTCCCTCACCGCTACAGGTGCATGACTTGATCAGGCAAGATGACCATGGCAAGCAAAAGGTAGTTTGTTATGGGTGCCACCGGCCGGGGCACTATAGATCTGAGTGCCCGCATCAGTTTTGTCAACCCACTCCTCCTCCTCCTCCACCTCCAGTGGCCCCTCCAGCACAGCAGGGACAAGGCCGAAGACGAGGTCGAGGCCGAGGCCGAGGACCTTATGTCCGAGGCAGAGGGCAAGAGCATATGTACGCATTAGACCTCACCGAGCCGAGAAATCCTGAGGAGGTCATCACAGGTACTTAAATTGTATTATGAATTTAAGATTTTTCAATATATAAGACTTGACCTGGTAGAATAAACAACCAATTTTAAACTCAAATCAACCTTAGGCATAGTATTTATCAGCGGCAAGCCCGCTCATACACTGTTTGATACAGGTGCTTTATACTCGTTCATATTAGAATCCTTTGTGGAAGGACTAGATGGCATGGAACGATTCACGGGCTTGACGATAAGGGTGAGGCTACCTGATGGATCAGAGCTATTATCATCTGCCAAGTGTAACATGGAGGTAGAAATTAGCGGAAAGTCATTTGAAGCACCAATAACGATCCAAAAGATACCAGACTTCGACCTGATCCTGGGCACGACATATTTGCATTGGAACCATGCCCATATCGATTGCCAGTCGAAGAGGATCAAATTGAGGCACGGGGACTCCTACATCGTCGTCGAAGGTATTAGAACTGTCTCCTACCTTTTACTATCATCTGTACAGGTTGTTAAAGCCCATGAATAGGGAGAGGAGGTATACATTATCTACTTCGAGATGGCAGGAGTAGAAGCTTCTATTATTGATATCCCGGTGGTTCGGGATTTCTCCGACGTATTCCAGGAGAAATTGCCCGGATTGCCACCGGACAGGGACATGGAATTCCGGATTCAGTTGGTGCTGGAAGCAAGGCCCGTATCTCGGGAACCATACATGATGGCCCCAAAGGAGCTAGCAGAGTTCAGGATGCAGCTACAGGAGCTGGTGGAGTCAGGATTTGTCCGACTGAACTCATCACCGTGGGGAGCACTGGTGTTATTCATCAACAAGAAGGATGGGTCGTTACGGCTCTACATCGACTACCGGGAGTTGAACCGGTTGACGGTCCGAAACACATACCCGCTGCCCCGGATCGACGAGCTTTTTGATCAGCTTCAGGGAGCCTTCTGGTTTTCCAAGCTGGATTTGAGATCCGGATACTATCAGCTGCAGATCCAGGAGGAGAATATTCTGAAGACGGCTTTCATTTCCCACTATGGATTGTACGAGTTCACGGTGATGCCCTTCATGCTCTCAAATGTGCCTTCTACATTCATGAGTCTGATGTACTGTGTCTTCGAGCCCTACTTGGATAGATTTGTCATAGTCTTCATTTATGACATTCTGATCTACTCCTGGACACAGGAGGACCACACTCAGCATTTCGCATTGGTTTTGGGGAAGCTGAGAGAGCACTAGATGTACGCCAAGTTCTCCAAGTGCCAGTTCTGGCTGCAAGAGGTGGAATTCTTGGGGAATACTATCAGTGGGGCCGGGTTGGCCGTGGACCTAGCTAAGGTGTAGGAAGTTAGAGATTGGCCGCGACCAAAGTCAGCTTCAGATATACTCAGTTTTCTGGGACTCGCGGGATATTATCGCATGTTCGTGGAGGGGTTCTCGAGGATAGCACTCCCCCTCACGTCCTTGACGAAGAAGGAGGAAGCTTTTACTTGGACAGAGAAGTGCGAGGCAACATTTCAGGAACTAAAAGACAGGCTCACCTCTTCCCCTATCCTTGCACTTCCATCTGGGAAGGAAGGATTTCACATTTATACTGACGCCTCATATTAGGGGATGGGTGCGGTCCTGATGCAGTACGGACATGTCATTGCTTATGCTTCGAGACAGTTGAAGAAGCACGAGAAAAACTACCTCATACATGACTTAGAGCTCGGGGCGGTGGTATTTGCATTGAAGATTTGGAGGCATTATCTATACGGGATTCATTGTGACATCTTCTCAGATCACAAGAACCTCAAGTATATCGATATGCAAAAGGATTTGAACCTTCGCCAGAGGAGATGGCTGGAGTTCCTATGCGACTATGACTACCAAATGCATTATCACCTGAGGAAGGCGAACACCGTGGTTGATGCCTTGAGCAGGAGAGCCTACACTACTAGTCCGGAGCCCCGGGTGATGGTTATGGAGCTAATACATATGCTGGAGGATATATACATTATTATGGTTTCCGAGTCCGAGCCAGAGAAATATCAGGAGTACTTGAGCTCCTTGATCATTGAGTGTGATGTACGGGAGCGCATCAGGACACATCAGAGGCTAGATGCTGCTTTAGAGCCAGTATTCAGGGCCCTGGAAGGGGGCAAATTAGAGGATTATACATTGTGTGATGACCTCGTTCACTTCCGTGGTCGTTTTTATATACCCGCAGGAGGTGGTATCTGACAGGATATACTCAGGGAGGCACACTATTCTCAGTACTCAGTGCACCCCAGTATCACTAAGATGACAGCGGATCTGCGGAGGAGCATGTATTGGTCGAGAATAAAGAGGGAGATCATCTATTATGTGATACATTGTGAGACATGCCAGTGGGTAAAGGCAGAGTGCAAGAGCCCAGGAGGACTATTACAGTCTGATAGAATCGATTTCAAGATAACCCAAACACCTAGAGGGAGGGGGTGAATAGGTTTTTGTTCTTTTTCACTTAAGGCAGAATAAGAATTCAATTCTCTAAATAGAATCTAACTATTCTACAGCTAACACAACAATCACAGCACAGAATACACAATCACAAACACATCACAGATTGTACACTGATTTATAGTGGTTCCCCAAGGTCTGGGTACATCCACTTTGCCCCTTCGCCTATCCAGCAGTGTGCTAGATTCGGCCTAACTTCTTCCTTCTTCTCAGATCCATAGATCTTACAGCTCAGAACCCTGAAAGGTTCCTACAACTCAGAACCCTGAAAGGTTCCTACAAATCAGAGTGTAACCACACTCCTATATCTCAGGCTAACAGCCCTACCTCAGCCTTGTCATAAGGCCTACATCTCAGAGAATGATTTCTCATACACTCAGACTCAAAAGTCTTACCACTCAGAGATCTATATCTCCTACACTCAGCCTTTATATTATAGGCTTATAACTCAGATCTTGAAAGATCCTACAGAATGAAAAATCTTATAAAATGACTCTTACCCTTGTTGAGAGAGAAGGCATAAAAGGATTCTTGATCAGCTCCTTATAATACTGATTGCTGAGATCAACCTGGTCTTAGCTTTCTTCAAAGCTTCTTGAATCTGAATTCAGTAGGGTTGATCTTCTTTGAAGTTGACTGGCTGGCAGCTTCCTTCTTAGATTTAAGAAATAGATCTGAATTTTTCTTAGCAGATTAGTTCAAGATCTGCTTCTTAAGAGACTGTAAATGTCTCCTTCTTTACTTCAATAGCTGGAGATCTCTCTCACTCTCCAGAACTTCTGAAATTTCTTCAGAATTCTTGCTTGAATTCTCCTTAGACAAATTCTGAGTAGATTGCCTCTTCAGATTGTCTTCTTAGATCTTCTCACGAAAATCTTCTTCTGTGTGCCGTGCTCTTTCTTGATCAATGATCAATACTTCAATAGTTGTTCGTGTTGTACTACTTTGATTTGACAGAATCCGTCTTTATATAGACTTCATCCATGGTAACCGGCTTATCCGGTTTCTAACCAACTCCTTACAAGTCTGATAGCTTCAACAAACTTGTTGGAATACACAGCTGTCAAGTCTTCAGTCAGTTCTTGAACATTTGTCTTTGTCAGCAAAGCATCGAGACTGATCTTCATTATATGTCGACACAAGTAGATTAAGGGTCAACACGAGCTTTGGTGATGTCGACATAGCTCCTTTGGTGTTGACATAGCTTCTTGACACTGCATCTATAGAATATGTCGATACTGCTTCTTTGTGTCGACACAGACACTTCTTCACATCACAGCAATCAATATTGTTGAAACTCTGTTGTGTGTCGACACAATTCCTGTGTGTCGATACAGTTGATATAGTCTCAGAATTTGTGTGTCGACACTGCCTCCAGGTGTCGACACAGTTGATGTCGACTAGAACTTTTGTGTGTCGACACTGCCTCCAGGTGTCGATACAGTTGATGTCGAATAGAACTTCTGTGTATCGACACAGTCTCCTGGTGTCGACACAGTTGATGTCGACTAAAATCTTCTGTGTGTCGGCACAGTTTCTTCTAGTGTCGACACTGCTTTTCCAAGTGTCGACACAGGCTTTCTTAAGTGTCGACTCATGAACTTAGAAACTTTTTCTGTATTTTAGCAAATTTTTAACCTGCACATATAAACTCTAAATAATATCAAATACACCTTGATGTATATCATTGAGCTAAGTGTGGCTTCTTCAAATCAGGTACTCATTTTCCTATGTACCCAACAATCTTCCCGTATTTTGAGAAGTCATAACCCTTTAGTCAATGATATACACCATTTATAATAAACAAACATTATGATGTATATAAGCATTATATGACAGGGCAACTTATAAACAAAACATATACCAAAATGTCATTACAGAATAATGATGCAAACTTAATGAGCATGAAACATTGTTTTGTTTATATTATCAAAAAGTTTCTTAAAAATTGTTTACATAGATTTCTTTAATACTCAAGATTACATTGTTCTTGCAAAATCTAGTAAATCTATCCTAAGGCTGATCAGGCTCCCTGATGACTATGCCTTTTCCTGGCTTAATCTGAGCATGCACAGTTGGTTCTGAATCATCAATAGGCTTCTTTCCTTTCAACTCTGATTTCTTCTGCGCTTCAGCCTTAATCCTCTGCCTTTCAAAATAATGAAAAGGCTTAGTGAAGTATTTGCTAGGCTCCTGAGTATTAGGAGGTAGCTTCCCAATTTTAGCCTTTCTTCTATACTGCAGAATGGCTTCTTGCCTTGTTTCATATTTCTGCCATTCTTGTTCATTATACCATTTGCCCCTTTCATGGATCTGATCTTTCACAGCTTTCCAAGCAGTCAAAATGATATTCCTGGAAGTGGGGCTCCATTGCTCAAAATCAGGCTTTAACTGAGCCTGTTCTCTAAACCTTTTCTTTGACAGTTGTGCTTCCTGCTGAGCTTTCAAGGCAGCTTCTGGCATTTCTACTTTCTCAATAACAATATTATCAATTTCCTGTGGAGGACTGTACATTGACTGAACCTGTTGCTGAATCATATCAAAATCTAGTGGAGGATAGATGACCTGAGCAACTTCAGGTTGATCACCTTCAACATAAGCAGGTTGCAACCCTGACTCAGCAACATTATAATCATCACAAAGGGGTGGATATCCCAGAGTGGCTCTGATGCTATTGGATATCCATTTGGCATGATCCGAGCCTGCTTTGACTAACACTCTCTCCCCCTTTATGACTTCTCTTTCAATGTGGTCTCTTAAGTCATCTTTCTGAAATCTTACTTGTCCATCAAGAAAATTTACACCATCTTTATAAAATGATTTTAACTTGAGAATCTTGTCAGATATTGATTTCTGTGAAGTAGTAATTTCTGTCTGAAATGAGTCTAAGGCAGCTTGTAGCTTCTTGTCAAACTCCTCTTTCTCTTTAGCTCTTTCTTCAGTCAGTACAGTGACTGAATTCTTTATGTTAGTTACTATCTCATTATGAGATTCAGTCAGATTGTCATTCATTCTAATCTAATTCTCAAGGACATATCCTTGTTTAATAACAATGTCATCCATTTTAGCCTTGACTTCTGCTTGCTGCTTTGCCAGAAATACTACAGCATTGCCCCCTTTGTGGAAGCAATCTGTCATCTCTTTCTTATGTAGATTTACTTCAAACCTTATGGATTTGATTTCCTGAGCCAAATCAAATTGAAGTGACTTATTGCTTTCATCCACATACTTCTCTAGAGCCATTCTCTGCTCATCAAATTTCAGTTGCAAGGCCACCAATAATGAGCTGTAATCAGCCTCCGGGGCAGGTTGTGGAGCAGCAGTTTGCAATGCTTGCTTGTAGCTTTGGCTCCTCCTCTTAAAAACCATCAGTTTTCTCCTTTTTGCACTTGTGATTTCTTCATCTTCTGAAGCAGATGAACTTGTAATGTGTACTCTTTCCTTAAGACTGGGAGGGAGCTCCTTTTCAGTCCTATTCTGCTCCCCCTCAATGTCAGCCTGCTCCCCCTCAATCCTTACTTGCTCCCCCTTACTTGGTGCTCCCTCAATATCAGGAAACAACTCCTCAAGAGTAAACTCCCGTTGAGTGTGGAATGGTGGTACTTCTTTCTCAGGAGCATCAGCAACTACAGATGTATCCTCCATGATAACATCTTGTGCTGGACTGTTGACATGAGGTTTCTCAAGAATAGTTTGTGAAGCCATCTCACTTGCCAAGTGTGTTGACTCTTCTTCCAGTACCTGTACAGTATTTAGCTCCCCCTATTCTTGTGCATTATCAGTATTGTCCTATGCCTGTGTATTATCTGGCTCCCCCTGCACCTGTGCAGTATCTATAATGTCCTGTACAGGTGATTTCTCTATAGCTTCTTGGCTTTCTATATCAGGTATGTCCTTTGTTAGGACCCTATCCCATCTGGAGATAATCCTGATGTCCATTTTTCTCATATAATTAATTTTAGAACCAGAAATCTGGTGCATTACTTCTTGAATTGCTCCAGCCAAGTATAAGCTCATCAGTCTAGCCAAATTAGGCTTCTTTATGCCTTCCTTAATCTTCTCAAACAGTACTATAGACCAATCTGTGTTTAGTCTAAAAATTATCCTTGTCATTAGGTTGAACATATAGGTTGAAATCCTATCATGTCCTCCTGGATTACAGAGAATTACCTTTCCAACCACTTCTGAGTGGAATTTCCCTTACTGATTCATCCCTTTTCTGTTTATAGCTGATCCAATCTTCATGGTGGGATCCAATCCATACCATTGTAGCGCTTCCCTTATCTTAGAGACGAGTACCTCTTCTTCATCTTGAGTCCTTGGAAGATTAAGAATTTTCCTCAAACTCTTCAAGGTCACTTTGACTCTAGCGCTATGAACCGTCGATTTAATCTTAAGGCCAGATGAATCTACTACAGCCGCACCATAAAACTCAAGTATCTTTTTCTTCCATATCTTGGTGGGTTCGGAAACCAAAAACTCCAAACCATTGTCAGTAATTAGGGTAATTACTCCTTTAATCTCTGAGGCTGCACCATCAAAGGCATGGCGAACCAACTCATATCCTTCGTTGATGTTATCTTCTACCTTTGGTGCCATTGGAATGGTGAGAAAGCTTGGATTGAGAGAAGAGAGATTGTCGACATAAGGTTTTGGTCTCGAAAATCTGGAGAGTGTGTCGACAGAGATTGTTCTTGACCGATTTATACCCTTTTAAACAAAGAAGGTCAAAAGGCGGGCAAAAACTGTCTAAATGTGTTGACACTGTTGAAATGTGTCGACACATACTTCTAATGTCTCGACAACGGTGTTGACTTCTATGTGTCGACACCAATTGATGATGTGTCGACACTTGACATACTTAGAAGTTCATTAGAAATTCTGTGTCGACTCTTATTGTAAGTGTCGACACAATTTCTGGATGTGTCGACACTACTACTCTAGATGTGTCGACACCACTTACTGAAGTGTCGACATCACTTCTCTGAATGTGTCGACACAGATTTACTTAGCCAAATTTGTTAAACTAATCTATGTTCAACATTCCTAATTCAATTTTAAATTTATTGAATTTAGTTTCATCTAGAGGCTTAATAAACACATCTGCAATTTGATAATCTGTTTTGACAAATTCTAGTGAGATGTCCTTTTTCTCTACATGTTCTCTAAGAAAATGGTATCAAATTTCTATATGCTTAGTCCTACTATGTGAAACAAGATTATTAGCAATAGAAATAGCACTAGTAGAATCACAAAACGAAGGTGTTCTACTTACCTGAATACCATAGTCTTCTAGCTGGTGCTGAATCCACAACAGCTGTGCACAACAACTTCCTGCTGCCACATATTCAGACTCAGCTGTGGAAATTGCCACACTAGTCTTCTTCTTACTGCTCCAAGACACCAATCTTCCTCCTAGAAAATGACAGGTGCCTGTTGTGCTTTTTCTATCTTCTTTGCAACCTGCAAAGTCTGCATCTGAATAGCCTGTCAGTAAAAAATCTCCATTCCTAGGGTACCAAAGGCCTAGATTAGGTGTGCCCTTTGTATATCTAAAAATCCTTTTTACTACAGTGTAATGAGATTCTTTAGGGCATGATTGGTACCTAGCACAGACACATATTACATATATAATGTCTGGTCTACTAGCAGACAGATATAGAAGAGAACCTATTATTCCTCTATACAAAGACTCATCCACAGGCTTACCTGCATCATCTTTACATATAGGCATACTTGTTCCCATAGGAGTTCTCATGGTGGAGGATGATTCCATACCATATTTCTTAATTAACTCATTGGTGAACTTAAACTGGGATATGAACAAGCCATCATCAGTCTGTCTTACTTGGAGTCCCAAGAAGAACTTAAGTTCCCCCATGCTGCTCATCTCAAACTTCCCTTGCATAAGTTTAGCAAACTTCTTGCAAAGGTTGTTTTCTGTAGACCCAAATATTAAGTCATCTACATAAATCTGGACTAAGATTATCTTTCCTTTGGATTCCCTTAGGAATAGAGTTTTGTCTATTTTCCCCCTTGAGAATTTGTTCTCAATAAGGAAAGTAGACAGGGTTTCATACCAAGCCCTTGGGGCTTGCTTTAACCCATACAAAGCTTTCCTAAGTCTATAAACATAATCAGGTTTGAGAGAATCAACAAAACCTGAGGGCTGCTCTACATAGACTTCTTCTTTTAGATTTCCATTTAGGAATGCTGATTTTACATCCATTTGGAATACCTTAAAGCCTTGATATACTGCATAGGCAAGGAACATTCTAATTGCTTCCAGTCTTGCTACTTGAGCAAAGGTTTGATCAAAGTCAATACCCTCTTCCTTCCTGTATCCTTTTGCAACAAGTCTTTCTTTGTTCCTCACAATGATCCCATTCTCATCCAGTTTGTTCCTAAAGATCCACTTTATTCCAATGATGTTGTAGTCTTTTGGTTTAGTAACTAACTCCAAGACCTTTCACCTTCTGAACTGATTCAGCTCCTCTTGCATGGCATCAATCCAATGTGGGTCTAGAATAGCTTCTTCAAATCTCTTTGGCTCCAGTTGAGATAGGAAGCTTGAGCAAAGAACTGTGTTCAAGTTCCTGCTTCTGGTTTGCACTCCATGTCTTAGATCACCAATTATCTGATTTGCTGGATGATCCTTTAAGTGTCTAACAGCTGGAGGTAGACTATCTTCAGGTTGAACCTCTCCTGTCTCTTCAATATGTTGCACCTCTTGATTTTCAACAGCATCTAGGGATTCATGTACTCCCCCTGGATAGTAGTCACCATTTTCCACTTCCTGCTCTTTAGTTGATTCTTCTGTAATGGTAAGCTTGTCCATTTTCTCATTTATACCTGTAGAACTACATGAGCTACAAGGAAACTCACTGTTAATCAGTCTTGTTTCATCAAAGACAACATGTATACACTCTTCTACAACTTGAGTAATCAAGTTGTAGACTCTATACGCCTTATTATTGTTGCTATACCCAATAAATATCTCATCTTGGGATTTGGCAGCAAACTTAGTTAGATAAGACTTGCCATTGTTAAGGACATAACACTTGCAACCAAAGATCCTAAAATAGGATAAGTTTGGTTTTCTACCCTTCATGATCTCATAGGGAGTCTTTTTGTGGCTTTTGGTTATAGATGCCCTATTTATCATATGACATGCAGTATTTACTGTCTCAGCCCAGAAATATTCTGGGAGAGAAGTGTCACTCAATAGAGTTCTACCATCCTCAATCAGTGTTCTATTCTTCCTTTTAGCAATACCATTTTGCTGTGGTGTTCTAGGTGAGGAGAATTCTTGAAAAATCCCAAATTCTTCACACAGTTTTGTCATACTCTCAGATTGAAATTCAATGTCATGGTCACTTCTTATTTTGACCACTGTATTATTAAGTTCATTCTGAATTTGCTTGATAAAACTATATAAAACACTTGGGGTTTCTGATTTTTGTCTCTAAAAGAACACCTAGGAATATCTAGAATAGTCATCAACCACCACAAAAGTGTAGACCTTCCTACCTAGACTATGAACTGGCATAGGACCAAATAGATCCATATGCAATAGGTATAGACACCTCACTGAATCCTTGATTTCAAGGCTATGAAAGGAGGATTTTGCCTGCTTGCCTTTTTGATAAGCTGAGCATATCCCATCCTTTATACACTTAACTTTAGGATCATTCCTCACTAACTCTTTGCTAAAGAGTTGGCCAATTGTTTTGTAGTTAAGATGGGCCAGCCTCTTGTGCCATTTGACATAATGAGAGGCTCTCTCATCAGCTACAAGACAAATAGGAGAACCTTTGTTCTCACACTCAAAATTAAGACAGTACACATTTCTTTTTCTATATCCTGTCAATATGACCTTTTGATCACTTGACCTTTTGATATGATATCCATTCTTAATAAATGAAATGTCATATCCTAAATCACTCAGTTGACTTATGCTTATAAGGTTGTGTTTCAAACCCTTCACATAGGCCACTTGAGTGATAGTAATCTGGTTACTAGAAATGTTATCAAATCCTTTGATGATTCCTTTTTCAGAACCACCAAAGATTACTTTAGGCCCATTTATGATAGGTAAATACTCCTTCAGCAATCCCTTTATTCCAGTCATGTGCCTAGAACATCCACTGTCCAAGTACCATATAGGGGCATGGTAACTTGGACTCACCTGTAATAAAGAATTACCTTCCCTTAGAGCCCAAGTAAGTCTTGGGTCCTTGGTTCAAGTTAGCTTCATACTTAACAAATCTACCTGCTGCTCTTCTAATAGGTAGACTGTTGTTCTTCCTGACACTAATGTTGTGCTAGCAATCTAAGGCATAATGACCTGTCTTGCCACAACACCAACATTCATACTTTTTATATTTATTTTTAGATACATTCTTGGCAGTTTGGTTGACAACAAATCTTTTGTTTTGTGCTGGTACTGCTGCAGCTACACCCACTGGTTTCTTAAGAACATGAGGTTTATTGACATGGGCTGCCTTATTGACATAAATACCCTTGTCATTCAGAACTTCAGTCTTACTATGACCATGAGTATTCTCAAGGTCATTCTTGTTAGAAGGCACTTGTACCTTTCTAAAAACTATAGGGACTTTAAAGTTCAGTGGCTGGACTGAGGCTTTGCCCTTACTCTTAAATTGGACAGCCCCGGTGTCACCTTTAAAGCCTATTCCAGCCTTACCCTTTTGAGCCACAAACTCATCTATTAACAGTAAAACTGATTTTGTCTTGGAATAACTATCCACCAAATCTTTTTTCCTTTTCATGTCTGGCTTCCAGACTTTTAATTAGATCATTTTTGTATGTGATTGTGCCAATCTGAATAACAGTTATTATTTTCAGTTTGGTAATCTCATTTAATTTTTGATCCAACTCTTTCTCTAAATCAGATGTAGCCATCTTATGATTTGCAATTTCCTTAGCCTGAGTTTTGGCCAGGTTTTTGCTTTTCTTTAGTGCCTACAACAAGTCCCCATATTCATCTATCAGCTGATAAATATCACCTTCAGACTAAGACCCATTCACATCACTTGATGCAGATGTAGCTGACTCTGTACCAGTACTACAATCTGAATTTCTAGAAATACATTGTACCTTACTAGGACCAGGCTGATCCTAGCACTTGTCTTCTTCTGACACAGCCATCAGTCCCATACACTGATGGTCTTCTTGTTCATAGATAGAGTTCAGCACTTGCATAAACTCATCTTCTTCATCTGCTGCATATAGACCAATGTATGCCTCAGCTTCAGATTCAGACTCTGAAGATGATTGGTTTGTCAAGCTCTTCTCTTTCTTAGCAACAAAGGATTTCTCCTTCTTGTTCTTTTGTTGAGTCTTCTTTTTATCAACAGACTCCTTTCTTTTTTCTGGACACTCAGCCACAACATGTCTAGGCCTATTACAGTAGTAACAAACTATCTTTAATGTTGTAGATTTGCTAGGCTTAGACCTGCTCCTGTCCTTCCTAGATGACTTCCTCTTTTGATAATAGTCATCCACAGGCTGAGATGTGGAGGGCCTAGACTTCCACTGCTTCTTCTTCATGAATCTCTGAAATTGCCTTGTGAAGGCAGCAAAGTCTTTATCTGAGTCACTGCTGTCTGAACTTTGGTTGTCTGAATTATCTGAAGTAATTTCAGCAACAATCTCAGGAGGTGATGGAGACATCCTCCTATTCTTCCTAGTGGCTTCCACCTTGAAGGCCATAGACTTTTCTTTATGCTCCCCTTTTGAACTTTTCTCTTCCTCTTTCCTAGCCATTAACTGCATCTCATATGACAGCAATTTTCCAAACAAAGTTGGAGGAGAGATATCTGCAAGTTTGGCCACTTCCCTAATGACACAAATCTTAGTTTCCCAATCCTTTGTCAAGGATCTTAGGAATTTATCATTCAGTTCATATGTACTGAAGATCCTTCCATAGGACATCAGCTCATTTATTATTCTATAGAACTTTTTATAACACTCAGTTATACCATCTGACTTTCCTTGTCTGAAACTCTAATATTCCTGGTTCAGCATAGATTTTCTATCTTGTCTGACTTCTTCAGAACCCTCCATGTAGACTATCAAAGTGTCCCGCATTTTCTTAGAGGTCTTGCAGTGAATCAAATTTTGAAAGGTTGAATCATCTATGGCACTTACTATGATATTCTGGGCTCTTTTATCCATAGTTGCCAGGATGATCTCTTCCTTAGTCATCTCTGAAAAATATTTGGGAGTTCTTTGATTTGCATCTAGAACTGACAAATTCATTGGAATATAAGGACATTCCTTTACTGTAATGTAGATCCTTGGATCAGAAGCCTCCATGTAAAGCCTGACCCTTTCTTTCCATATTCCAAATATCTCCTTCCTGCATATGGGTAATTTCATAGAACCTAGTTCCTTATGATTTTCTCCTGAACCCATTTTCTTGATCTTGAATCTGCCTTATGGATCTTACTCAGACTGTTAAGTCCTTCTTTGAATAACCTCCCTCTGATACCACTTGATAAAATCGATTTCAAGATAACCCAAACACCTAGAGGGGGGGGGGTGAATAAGTTTTTGTTCTTTTTCACTTAAGGCAGAATAAGAATTCAATTCTTTAAATAGAATCTAACTATTCTACAGCTAACACAACAATCACAGCATAGAATACACAATCACAAACACATTACAGATTGCACACTGGTTTATAGTGGTTCCCCAAGGTCTGGGTACATCCACTTTCCCCCTTCGCCTATCCAGCAGTGTGCTAGATTCGGCCTAACTTCTTCCTTCTTCTCAGATCCACAGATCTTACAGCTCAGAACCCTGAAAGGTTCCTACAACTCAGAACCCTGAAAGGTTCCTACAACTCAGAGTGTAACCACACTCCTACAGCTCAGGCTAACAGCCCTACCTCAGCCTTGTCACAAGGCCTACACTTCAGAGAATGATTTCTCCTACACTCAGACTCAAAAGTCTTACCACTCAGAGATCTATATCTCATACACTCAGCCTTTATATTATAGGCTTATAACTTAGATCTTGAAAGATCCTACAGAATAAAAAATCTTATAGAATGACTCTTACCCTTGTTGAGAGAGAAGGGATAAAAGGATTCTTGATCAGCTATTGATAAGACTGATTGCTGAGATCAACCTGTTCTTAGATTTCTTTAAAGCTTCTTGAATCTGAACTCAGTAGGGTTGATCTTCTTTGAAGTTGACTGGCTGACAGCTTTCTTCTTAGATTTCAGAAATAGATCTGAATTCTTCTTAGCAGATTAGTTCAAGATCTGCTTCTTAAGAGACTGTAAATGCCTCCTTCTTTACTTCAATAGCTGGAGATCTCTCTCACTCTCCAGAACTTCTGGAGTTTCTTCAGAATTCTTGCTTGAATTCTCCTTAGACAAATTCTGAGTAGATTGCCTCTTTAGATTGTCTTCTTAGATCTTCTAACGAAAATCTTCTTCTGTGTGACGTGCTCTTTCTTGATAAATGATCAATACTTGAATAGTTGTTCGTGTTGTACTACTTTGATTTGACAGAATCCGTCTTTATATAGACTTCATCCATGGTAATCGGCTGATCCGATTTCTAACCAACTCCTGACAGGTCTGATAGCTTTAGCAAACTTGTTGGAATACACAGCTGTCAAGTCTTCAGTCAGTTCTTGAACCTTTATCTTTGTCAGCAAAGCGTCGAGACTGATCTTCATTATGTGTCGACACAAGTAGATTAAGTGTTGACACAAGATTTGGTGATGTCGACATAGCTCCTTTGGTGTTGACATAGCTTCTTGACACTGCATCTGTAGAATGTGTCGACACTGCTTCTTTGTGTCGACACAAACACTTCTTCACATCACAACAATCAATATTGTTGAAACTCTGCAGTGTGTCGACACAAGTCCTGTGTGTCGACACAGTTTATATAGTATCAGAATTTGTGTGTCGATACTGCCTCCAAGTGTCGACACAGTTGATGTAGACTAGAACTTCTGTGTGTCGACACTGCCTCCAGGTGTCGACACAGTTGATGTTGACTAGAACTTCTGTATGTCGATACAGTCTCCTGGTGTCGACACAGTTGATGTAGACTAAAATCTTCTGTGTGTCGACACAGTTTCTTCTGGTGTCGACACTGCTTTTCCAAGTGTCGACACAGGATTTCTTAAGTGTCGACTCATAGACTTAGAAACTTTTTCTGCATTTTAGCAAATTTTTAACCTGCACATATAAACTAAAAATAACATCAAATACACCTTGATGTATATCATTGAGCTAAGTGTGGCTTCTTCAAATCAGGTACACATTTTCCTATGTACCCAACACAGTCACTGTCAGTGCCAGAGTGGAAGTTCGAAGATATCGCTATGGACTTCGTGCACAGATTGCCTCGCTCCCACTCCGAGCACGATTCTATTTGGGTCATTGTCGATAGACTGACCAAGGTGGCCCGGTTTATACCGATCACGAAGGACAGCTTAGTTGCTGCTTTGGTGAGATTATTTGTGGAGTAGTTTGTCAGGTACCACGACGTCCCCAAGACGATTGTCTCGGATCGTGACGGTCGGTTCACTTCTAGGGAGTGGAGAGCGGTACATGCGTACTTGGGTTCTCAGCTTGCTTTTAGCACCGCTTTCAATCCACAGACCGATGGCCAGACAGAGCGGACCAACAAGACTATGGAGGATCTGCTACATTTGTGTATACTAGATACGGGGAAGCCCTGTAAGAGACTGTTGCCACTGATTGAGTTCTCCTACAACAACAGTCACCAGGAAAGCATTGGGATGACCCTTTATGAGGCTCTATACGGGAGGAAGTGTCGGACACCACTATCTTGGGTTCAGTATGAGGACCTTATGACACTTGGATCGGAATATGTAGAGGATACTGTCACAACCCGCATTTTCTCCGAATTCAGGAATTATCAGAGTATGAGAAAACACGCGTCATGATTCCACGTTGAGCAGGGGATAACTGCTGACGCTCAGGCAAAACCATCTACTTTACTTTATTATAGAAATTCATGAGTTTAATGATTAGAAAATCAGTTATATTTTAGAGGCCGTATCCCTCGGCTCGGTGGATCACCTAGTCCACGGTTTAAACTATACTTAAATGCTGTGAAAAAAAATACTTTATTTAGGATTGACATCCTAAGGAGTGCATAAGTGTCCCAAGAGGACCACTTATGCTATGCAAGACTCTACATTTAATTTATATTATATATAAGAAAACAATCTTTATACGTTGTTTGGAAAATAGTGATTGAGTTTTATAAAACATACTGATCATGAGCTATACTTATAATAATAATTATAGTTTTAAAAGTAACTAGCAACTTAGCATAAATCCTTCCCATAGCAAGTAGACTATCTCCAGAAAATGGTAGTAGTAAAAGTAATATATCTAGTACAAAGGTAAAAACTACCAGTGGGCGCCAACAACCTGACACGAACCCACTGGCAAATATATATGTCTGTAAGAAAAGTGCAGAAAACTACCTCACTAAACAAATCCATAAGGATCTCCAAAGTCCAAGAGACCACCAGCAACACCACAGGAACCTAGCCACAAAACTGACTACTACTCAGAACCTGAGGCATTCAAAAGAAGAAAGAATACCTCAGCAAGAAAACAAGGAAAACTGCACGAAAGTGTCAATCAGATGATAAATGAAAGAGGAAAAACAAAGCAGTAAAAGGTCACAACTGCCCAAGGCAAGACAAAAAGAAATGCACCAGGTGCGAGGAAACAACATTAACCCTGCCCAGAAACTACCTCCTGCAGAGTCTACTAAGCTACCAAGAGCCCAAAAATGCTGCAATCTACCAAGGAAGAAACGTCTAACACCCTAAACTGCGGGAGATGGTAGTAGCAAAACAAACAACGTGGATCTGGGTTGGAGGCAAACTCAGTCCCCCAACCACCATTTCCAAGAAACAAAGCTCAAGGGTCTACATGTGAAAGCACTAGGGACCTCCCACCCCCTTGCCCAGCCCGTACCTGGGGCAAGATAAAAGAAAAAGGGTGGCCTTGGCTAAATTACACAATACCTCCCCTCTTAAGAGCTCCAAACCACCACTACAAACCACGACCCACGATTCGGCCTTTAGGAAAGAAAAACATAGCCGACAAGGAACCTTAAAGAAAATCAAGGAATTCACTCGGGGGCAAAAATCAAGGTAGGGAAAAAAGTGTTGAAATGACTTAACACGGCTGGGCGTTGAGTGGGACCCACTCAACGCCTAACCAGACCTTGGCGTTGAGTGAGTCAGCCTCACTCAACGCCAGAACAGCCATGGCATTGAGTGAGGTTCACTCACTTAACGCCCTCCAGAAGAACTACTCTTGCATTGAGTGAGCTAGCCTCACTCAACGCCAAAACAGGCATGGCATTGAGTGAGGTTCACTCACTCAACGCCTCCCGCAAGAATACTCTGGCGTTGAGTGAGCTAACCTCACTCAACGCCAAAACAGCCATGGCGTTGAGTAACGCACACTCACTCAATGCCCTGGTACTTAACCACAATCAGCGAAAGTGGCGTTGAGTGAGCTGGCCTCACTCAACGCCAAAACAGCAATGGCATTGAGTGAAGCTCACTCACTCAACGCCCTTACACTTAGCCGCAAAAGAAAACTGCGGCGTTGAGTGAGTCCACCACACTCAACACCAAAATAGCTAGGCGTTGAGTGAGGTTCACTCCCTCAACGCCCTGGCACTTAGCCACAACAAGGCAAATCTATGGCGTTGAGTGAGCTGACCTCACTCAATGCCAAAACAGCAATGGCGTTGAGTGAGGTCGTCTCACTCAACGCCAGAAGTTATGGCTGCGAAGAAGGGCTGTGGCGTTGAGTGAGTCTACCTCACTCAACGCCAAAGCAAAAATGGCGTTGAGTGAGGTTCACTCACTCAACGCCACGGGACTTGGCCGCAAATTTGCTTACGGTGTTGAGTGAGGTCACCTCACTCAACTCCAAAGCCGAAATGGCGTTGAGTGAGGTCGACTCACTCAACGCCAAAGTACTTAGCCTCAGAAAAGGTTGTAGCGTTGAGTGAGCACACCTCACTCAACGCCAAAGTACTTGGCTGCACAGAAAGCGACGATGTTGAGTGAGTTCACCTCACTCAACGCCAAAACCGAAATGGAATTGAGTGAGGTCGACTCACTCAACGCCAACGTACTTAGCCTCAGAAAAGGCTATGGCGTTGAGTGAGCACACCTCAATCAACGCCAAAGTACTTAGCTTCTCAGAAAAACCGCGGCGTTGAGTTAGCTTGCCTCACTCAACGCAAAAATAGAAATGGCGTTGAGTGAGGTCGACTCACTCAATGCCAAAGTACTTAGCCGCTAGCAGGGGCTACGACGTTGAGTGAGTCCACCTCACTCAACGCCCCAGTACTTAGCCAAAATTTTCAAACAAGCTACAGCTGCGGCGTTGAGTGTATGCACCACACTCAATGCCAAACCCGCAAAGACTTTAAGTGTGTGCACCACACTCAACGCCGGCCAGACAGAGAGTCCAAATCTGGCTCTTTCCCAGATACACAGCAGGCACCCCCCTCCTACTCTCTCTCTCGGCTTCACCCGCAAGCAGCAACCAGACTGAAATCTGGAGTTTATATTAGCGGCATTACGCTGGCGGGTTGGGCACCAACAACACAAAGAGGGGGGGCTCAATAGGAGAAACTAAGCCCTAAAATTCAGCAAGATAAAAGAACAGCTTGGCCCCTACCCTAGGGCTAACCGGGATTTTCAATTCAGCAAGAGAATAAAAATGGCAAGGGCAAGAATACAACTTGCCTCGATTTCTGGTGAAGCTTGGACGACTTTCTCTCCTCTTCACTCGGCACTAGCAGCAGCAGCACCTAAAAGCACCTAACAAGCAACCCGCACTTAAATGGCGGAAATCCACAAGACCCGAAAATCCAAGTCTCCTAAAACTCCATTAAAATCGAATCTCTTACCGTCAAAACGTAGATCGGAGCGAGAGCAAGCCAACGCCACTTTCGTAAACGAATTCCGTCCACGAAAGCTCCCGAAATCGCCGGCCGAAGGCTAGGGCAGTCCGCCGTTTCCGCCTCTGTTTCCGCGAACAGGAGCAGACGGTTTCGGTCTTGGGAAGAAGGAATAGAGAGTGGGCCCGCCACTCCAAATAAAGCTTTTATATAAGCTTTAAACACGTTGGTTCAGCAATAACTGAAGCCTAGCCGCCGGTTCTCTTAATAAAATAAGAGAATTTTTTAATAGTCTTTACTAATGGCACACCCAAAATGACACGGAAACCGAATTACCTCGGAATTCAAAGAAATTTACACCGTAGCAAAATACCCACGCTACGAACACATCGGCGAAGTTGAAATTACCTTTCAACGAACAGAACTCGAGTTATACCCACCTAAAGCCAAAACACAAGCATCCCTCAAGAGGCCACACCGGGTCACCCCAAACGACTCGGCTTGCTAGGGATTCCTTGCCCATAGGCTACAAAATAGGCCACTCAGTTCTAAGGAGCTAAACCACACTCCACAAATGGCACAAGCCACGAAAACGCATCACCGTAACACCAAACGAGAATAAAATAGTCGCAGAAAAATCGGGGGCGTTACAGATACGGATGCTCAGATACAACTGATCAGAGATCGGATGCTGGAGGCTCAGAGTAGGCAAGCCAAGTACTATGATACGCGATATCAGAAGGTGGAATTCCTGATGGGGGACTGAGTGTTCTTGAAGATACGTCCGGTGCATGGTGTGTCTCGGGTGGGGAGGCACAAGAAGCTTAGCCCTCGATATATTGGGCCATATTTGATCCTAGAGAGGATCGGACCTTTGGCTTATAGGCTGGAGCTGCCACAAGAGTAAGGGACCTTACACGACGTCTTCCACGTCTCTTTGCTACGGAGAGCTCTCCTTCGACCAGAGAAGCATATTACGGCTACAGCAGGCCCGATAGCACCTGATAGATCAGTTCGTTTAGAGCCGCTCCAGATCGATGATACCGCGGTCCGAGTGCTGCGGAAGAAGAAGGTTCCCCTGGTGAAGGTGTTGTGGTCCAACCATAGATGGGAGGAGCACACTTGGGAGCCGTGGGATCTGATGCTAGAGCGACACCCAGAGATTTTTACCTCAGGTAATACTTAAATTTTGTTTAAGGTTCTTAAATTCTTGCGTGTAAAAACCCCGTAGACCCGAACTTAAATTTCCGGGACGAAATTGTTTTTTTTGTTTATTGGGATTTGTAACATCCCATTTCCAATTAGACCCCCTTTACTTAGATTGGGTTAGGACATGTGGTGGAGGCATGGGTTTAGGCTAGGTTTGACCCAGGAAGTTAGGGTGTAGTCACATAGGACCCACTATAGGGCCCAAGTTAACTCAAGTCAAACTAGCCCAAATTGGGATCTTAGCTACACATTGGCCCCACCAATATACCTCTAACCCTAATAACAATCTAAGTGAACCATAATCCATGTCATTGGGTCACCTATTGACCCAAGTTGACCCAACTCAACCCAAAACCTAAATTGGTAAAACTCATACCTAAAGACCAAATTAGTCCAAGTAGGGCACCACCATGGCCCAATCCAAGTTGGGTGGTACCATTGGGTCCATGACCATCAAGTGAGGTCAGCCAACTCACCATGTTGACCAAGTCAACCTAAAAAGTCAACAAGTCAACAAAGGGCCTTAAATAAAGGAAATGATAAGAGCCAAGCCAAATCCCAATGACCAAGGCCCATGACTCAAGGCCCATGACCAGCCCAAGAGGTCAATGACAACCCCTAACCACCAAAAATAGGAGAGAGGGTACATGCATGGGGGTATTTTAGGAATTTTGGAGAAAACGAGGAGAGAGAAGAGAGGGAAAGAGGGGATGGAGGCCATGTGGCCCTCCTTCCCTCTGCCCAAGCTCATGGCTGAGCTCCCAAGACTCTTCTCAGCAGGAATTAAGGGGTGGTGGCTACTTGACAGCTAGGAGGAGATGCCAATGTTCATGGCCGGCCACCCCGAATAATCAAAACTCCTCACCCAACCACTCCCAGCCAAATCTAAAGGGTACAAAGGGGGAAGCTGGCGGCTAAGGAGAAAGATGTCAGAGGCCGCGCGAACTGAGATAAAGAGGTCGGCAGACCGCATGGACAACTGATTCGCTGGAGTAAGCCGAGCGAACTACGCGATCAGGCAGAGAGAACAGTTGAGGTCGCGCGGACTGGGAAACTGAGTCTACAGGAATTTATGCCTTGGTTGTCCCACTCCACTGTGCCTACTGGATGAGTGGTATGGGGGATATTTATAGGCCCGAGGAGGTAACGGTCTTGGTAACGTCATCCCCGGTAGAGTGGTAAGTTGCGCGAGTAGAGAAGGAGCCCGCCGAGTTCGCACCATGTTGTGTAGAGGGACCTGAAGTTGATTCTGGTGTTGGCGTACTGGAGGAGTGCCTCTGCTGCCGGAGGCTTGTCCCCCTGCTGGGCAACGAGGTTGGTGACCTGGCGGACTGAAGAATATAGGTCGCTCATACTGCTAGTTGAAGCGAGGTCACTACCCCCTGGCGGGTAGAAGGAGCTGATCATCCTTGCTGGAGTGAGTGAGCTCGCCACCTTCTGGCGGGATGAAGTTGAGTCCACGCAGTATTGCGCGGTTTGGCGTAGAGCGGTTGGTCATGTTGTTGTCTCTCTACAGGCGGGCTGAGATCGAGTCCGCCCATTACCGGCGGATAGGAGGGTTGGCTATCTCGACGGCCTAGAGGTAGGTCACCTGGCGATATGACGGTCTGGGCGAATAGGAATCCGAGTCAGCCACTTTGATTGCATCTGTCGGGGCTAGGTAAAAAAATGTGGTTAGCTGAGCAAACCGCGCGACCTGCATGAGCAGACTGAGGAAGCCGTTTGCAGTCCCTGCAGAACGAGCAACTGCTACGCGACCTGGGCGGTCTGGCAAGGGAGACCGACCAAGCCGCGCGGCCTGAGTGGATAGAGAATTCTGTCTGCACCCTAAGACCAGTCACAACCTCCAGGAGGAGCTTGGAGCAGGCTGTCATAACCCGCATTTTCTCCGAATTTAGGACTTATCAGAGTATGAGAAAACACGCGTCATGATGCCATGTCGAGCAGGGGATAACTGCTAACGCTCAGGCAAAACCAACTACTTTACTTTATGAAAGAATTTCATAAGTTTGATGATTAGAAAATCAGTTATATTTTAGAGGCCGTATCCCTCGGCTCGGTGGATCACCTAGTCCACAGTTAAAAACTATACTTATACGCTGCGGAAAATACTTTATTAAGGATAAACATCCTAAGGAGTGCATAAGTGTCCCAAGAGGACCACTTATGCTATGCAAGACTCTACATTTAATTTATATTATATATAAGAAAAAGATCTTTATACGTTGTTAGGAAAATAGTGATTGAGTTTTATAAAACATGCTGATCATGAGCTATACTTATAATAATAATTGTAGTTTTAAAAATAACTAACAACCTAGCATAAATCCTCCTTAGAGCAAGTAGACTATCTCCAGAAAATGGTAGCAGCAAAAGTAATATATCCAGTACAAAGGTAAAAACTACCAGTGGGCGCCAACAACCTGACACGAACCCACTGGCAAATATGTATGTCTGTAAGAAAAGTGCAGAAAAATACCTCACTAAACAAATCCCGAAGGATCTCCAAAGTCCAAGAGACCACCAGCAACACCACAGCAACCTAGCCACCAAACTGGCTACTGCTAAGAACCTGAGGCATTCAAAAGAAAAAAAAGAATACCTCAGCAAGCAAAACAAGGAAAAACTGCTGTCTACCAGATGATAATTGAAAGTGGAAAAACACAGCAGTAAAAGTCACAACTGCCCCAAGGCAAGATAAAAATAAATGCACTAGGTGTGAGGAAACAGCATCAACCCTGCCAAGAAACTACCTCTTGCAGAGTCTACTAAGCTACCAAGAGCCCAAAATGCTGCAATCTACCAAGGAAGAAACGTCTAACACCCTAAGCTATGGGAGATGGTAGTAGCAAAATAAACAACATGGATCCGGGTTGAAGGCAAACTCAGTCCCCCAACCACCATTTCCAAGGCAACAAGCTCAAGGGTCTACATGTGAAAGCACTAGGGACCTCCCACCCCCTTGCCCAGCCCGTACCTGGAGCAAGATAAAAGAAAAAGGGTGGCCACGGCTAACTTACACAACACCTCCCCCATGAAGAGCTTCAAACCACCACTACTAACCACGACCCACGATTCGGCCTTTAGGAAAGAAAAACATGGCCGACAAGGAAACTCAAAACACAAACAAGGAATTCACTCGGGAACGAAAATCGAGGTAGGGGAAAAAGTGTTGAAATGACTCAACACGGCTTGGCATTGAGTGGGACCCACTCAACGCCTAACTAGACCTTGGCGTTGAGTGAGTTAGCCTCACTTAGCGCCAAAACAAGCATGGCGTTGAGTGAAGTTCACTCATTCAATGCCCTCCAGAAGAACAACTCTGGCATTGAGTGAGCTAGCCTCACTCAATGCCAAAACAGGCATGGCGTTGAGTTAGGTTCACTCACTCAACTCCTCCCGCAAGAATACTATGGCATTGAGTGAGCTAACCTCACTCAATGCCAAAACAGCCATGGCGTTGAGTGAGGCACACTCACTCAACGCCCTGGTACTTAACCACAATTAGAGAAAGTGGCGTTGAGTGAGCTGGCCTCACTCAACGCCAAAACAGCAATGGCTTTGAGTGAAGCTCACTCACTCAATGCCCTTATACTTAGCCGCAAAAGAAAACTGCAGCATTGAGTGATTACACCTCACTCAACGCCAAAACAACAATGGCGTTGAGTGAGGTCGTCTCACTCAATGCCAGAAGTTCTGGCCGCGAAGAAGGGCTGTGGCGTTGAGTGAGTCTACCTCACTCAACGCCAAAGCAGAAATGGCATTGAGTGAGGTTCACTCACTCAACGCCACGGGACTTGGCCATAAATTTGCTTATGGCGTTGAGTGAAGTCACCTCACTCAACGCCAAACCAGAAATGGCATTCAGTGAGGTCGACTCACTCAACGCCAAAGTACTTAGCCTCAGAAAAGGCTGTGGCGTTGAGTGAGCATACCTCACTCAACGCCAAAGTACTGGCTGCACAGAAAGCGATGGCGTTGAGTGAGTCCACCTCACTCAATGCCAAAACCGAAATGGCGTTGAGTGAGGTCGACTCACTCAACGCCAACGTACTTAGCCTCAGAAAAGGCTATGGCGTTGAGTGAGCACACCTCACTCAATGCCAAAGTACTTAGCTTCTAAGAAAAACCGCGGCGTTGAGTGAGCTTGCCTCACTCAACGCCAAAACGGAAATGGCGTTGAGTGAGGTCGACTCACTCAACGCCAAAGTACTTAGCGGCTAGTAGGGGCTACGACGTTGAGTGAGTCCACCTCACTCAACGCCCCAGTACTTAGCCAAAATTTCAAACTAGCAAAAGCTGTGGCGTTTAGTGTATGAACCACACTCAACGCCAAACCCGCAAAGGCTTTGAGTGTGTGCACCACACTCAACGCCGGCCAGACAGAGAGTCCAAATCTGGCTCTTTCCCAGACACATAGCAGGCACCCCCCTCCTACTCTCTCTCTCTCAGCTTCACCCGCAAGCAGCAACCAGACTGAAATCTAGAGTTTATATTAGCGGCATTACGCCGGGGGGTTGGGCTCCAACAACAAAAGAAGGGGGGGCTCATTAGGAGAAACTAAGCCCTAAAATTCAGCAAGATAAAAGAATAGCTTGGCCTCTACCCTTGGGCTAACCGGGATTTTTCAATTCAGCAAGAGAATAAAAATGGAAAGGGCAAGAATACCACTTGCCTCGATTTCCGGCGAAGGTTGGACGACTTTCCCTCATCTTCACTCGGCATTACAGCAGCAGCACCTAAAAGCACCTAACAAGCAACCCGCACTTAAATGGCGGAAATCCACAAGACCCGAAAATCCAAGTCTCCTATAACTCCACGAAAATCGAATCTCTTACCGTCGAAACGTAGATCTGAGCGAGAGCAAGACAACGCCGCTTTCGGAAATGAATTCCGTCCACGAAAGCTCCCGAAATCGCCGGCCGAAGGCTAGGGAAGTCCGCCGTTTCTGCCTCTGCTTTCCGCGAACTGGAGCAGCGGTTATAGATCTCGGGAAGAAGGAGGAAAGAGTGGGCCCACCACTCCAAGTAAAGCTTTTATATAAGCTTTATACACATCTGTTTAGCATAACTGAAGCCTAGCCGCCGGTTCTCTTAATAAAATAAGAGAATTTTCTAATAGTCTTTACTAATGGCACACCCAAAATGACACGAAAACCGAATTACCTCGAAATTCGACGAAATTTGCACCGTAGGTAAATACCCACGCTAAGAACACATCGGCGAAGTCAAAATTAACTTTCGACGAACAGAACTCGAGTTATACCCACCTAAATCTAAAACACAAGCATCCCCCAAGAGGCCACACCGGGTCACCCAAAACGACTCGGCTTGCTAGGGAGACCTTGCCCATAGGCTACAAAATTGTCCACTCAGTTCTAAGGAGCTAAACCACACTCCACAAATGACATAAGCCACGAAAATGCATCACCGTAACGCCAAACAAGAATAAAATAGTCGCAGAAAAATCAGGGGCATTACAATCACTCCCCCTAAAAGAAAGTTTTGTCTCGAAACTTTACGCACAACACTTCTACTATAGAAGGAAAAAGTAACAAACAGGAGTTACAAGAAGGGAAACATACCGATCAAATCAGGGAAACAAGTGAGGGTAAGCATTCCTCAGTGCCGACTCTAGCTCCCAAGTCGCGCTCTCCAAATCCTAATTCTTCCATAGAACTTTCACCATCGGAATGGACTTCTTTCGCAGCACCCGTTCCTGAGTATCCAAAATACGGATCGGCACTTCAACAAAAGAGAGGTTGGGCTCCAACTGGGGCACAACGTCCAAGACTTGCCCACTGCTACGCACACACTTCCGCAATTGGCTTATATGGAAAACATTATGAACACCTGGGAAGTTTGCTGGCAAATCCAACCTGTAAGATGACACGCCAATCCGCTCCATAATCTTAAATGGGCCCACATACCTCGGGTCCAATTTCCGATTCTTACCAAACCTCTTTACACCCACCATCAGGGAAACCTTAAGAAATATAAGGTCCCCTACAGAAAACTCCAAGGCAGACCTACACAGATTGACGTTCTTCTCGTACCTCTCCTGAGCTATACGAAGCATCTCTCGAATAAGCTTCACTGCGACTTCCATTTCTTCAAGCGCATCAGGACCCAATAAAGGCCCCTCACCAGCCTCAGCCCAAAACAACGGAGTTCTGCAGCGCCTCCCATACAAGGCTTCGAACGGAGCCATCTGCAAGCTCTCCTGATAACTGTTGTTGTATGCAAATTCCATAAGTTGTAGCCGCTCATCCTACGCTCCACCGTGGTCTAAAATATAGCATCAGATCATATCCTCAACTATCTGGTTCACCCTCTCCGTCTGCCCATTGGTCTGTGGGTGGTAAGCAGTAGAATACTTAAGATCCGTATCCAAACCCTCCTGTAGACTCTGCCAAAAACGAGAAGTAAATCGGGAGTCTTGATCAGAAATGATGCTAACCGGCACACTGTGCAGTCGGATGACTTCATTCAAGTACAACTCCGCTATCTTCTTCATCGGGTAATCAATCTTATATGGCACGAAGTGAGCACACTTCGTAAGTCTATCCACTATAACCCAAACAGAATCAAATCCCCTCGGGGATTTCGGTAAGCCCGTGATGAAGTCCATAGATATACTTTCCCACTTCCAAGTCGGGATCTCTAACGAAGTCAACTTGCCACCAGGCCTTCCATGATCGGCCTTCACACACTTGCAAGTGTGGCACTCAGCAACAAATCGGGCTATATCACCTTTCATTCCATACCACCAGGCAATTTGCTTTAAGTCACGATACATCTTCGTAGATCCTAGATGGTAGGAAACACTGGATCCATGAGCCTCTCTGCAAATCATACCTCTTATGTCCCCAATAGCGGGGATGCAAAATCTGTCGAAGTACTTCAAAGTACCCGCATCATCGATAGCAAAGTCTGGCAACTCCCCCTTCTCGGTCCTGGTGAATAAGTGCAGAAGATCCGGATCGTCCTTCTAGTGCAGTCTGGTCAAAGAAATCCAAGACGACTCTGCCACTGATAAACTACTCTGCAAGCCACAGCATCCCACTGATATATCCATAATGAGGAACTCCTCCACTAAACGATCGACGGAGAGGTTAAAGATCTTTCCCGTCTTTTGGCTCAGGGCGTCGGCCACCACATTGGCCTTGCCTGGATGATACTGGATCTCTACATCATAATCGGCCACATACTCTAGCCACCGCCGCTGGCGCAGATTCAACTCCTTCTGCGTGAACATGTACTTCAGGCTCTTATGGTCAGTGAAGATCTTACACTGAGCCCCATAAAGTAGATGCCTCCACAACTTCAACGCATAGATTACCGCTGCAAACTCAAGGTCATGTGTAGGATAATTCTTCTCATGAGTCTTCAGTTGCCTTGACCCATAGGCAATCACCTTTCCAACCTGCATTAATACGCATCCCAGACCTACATGCGAAGCATCCACGTATACATCATAATCCACACCCTCAGTAGGCAGGGTCAGAACGGGAGCAGTGTACAATCTCTTCTTTAACTCCAGAAAGGCTTCTTCGCACTTCTCGCTCCAAACAAAAGCCACGTTCTTCTGAGTCAGCTTGGTCAAAGGTGCAGCTAGGGAAGAGAAACCCTCCATGAACCTCCTATAGTAGCTACCAACCCTAGGAAGCTCCTGATCTCCTTAGGTGTATTCGGCCTACTCCAATCCATCACTGCTGCGATCTTTTCTGGGTCGACCGATATCCCCTCCTTGTTCACCACGTGGCCTAGAAATGAGACCTGAGGCAACCAAAATTCACACTTGCTCAGCTTGGCGAATAACTTGTGATTCCTCAACTCCGATAGAACCAAGTGTAGATGCCGCTCATGCTCCTCAGTGCTGCGAGAATAAACCAACACGTCATCGATGACGACCACCACGAACTTGTCTAAGAAATCCTTGAACACCCGGTTCATCATATCCATGAAGGCTGATGGTGCGTTGGTCAAACCAAATGACATCACCAAGAACTCAAAGTGTCCATGCCTCGATCTAAACGCAGTCCGTGGAATATCTGCCTCACGGATCCTTAGCTGATGATAGCCAGAACGAAGATCGATCTTGGAGAACACCATGCTATCGCGCAACTGGTCAAATAAATCATCAATCCTCGATAGTGGGTACCTGTTCTTAATGGTGACTTTGTTCAACTCCCTATAGTCGATGCAAAGCCGCATCGACCCATCTTTCTTCTTCACAAACAGCACAGGAGCACCCCAAGGCGACAAACTCTGCCTGATAAATCCCTTTGCCAACATCTCATCCAACTAAAATCGCAACTCCTCTAACTCACGAGGGGCCATCCGGTACGACGCCTTAGAAATAGGATGCGTACCCGGCTCCAAATCAATCACAAACTCTACATCCCGCTCGGGAGGAAGACCAGGAAGATCATCCGAAAAAACATCGGCGAAATCACGAACAACTGGAATCTCCTCCAAGCGTGGTACACTGACAGCGGTCCCAACCACGAGACCAAATAAGAAAAACAATCCGAAAGAAACAGTTTCTGAGCATATACCGCAGAGATGATAGGAGAATCTTGGCACAGATCAGCATACACGCTTCCGGGCTGACCGTCGTCCCTAATGAAGTCTAAGCGCTTCCCTTTGCACTGAATGACTGCATCATACCTAGACAGCCAGTCCATTCCCAGAATAACATCGAAGTCCTCCAGATCAATCATCTTCAGGTCTGCCTTCGCAAGGAAGTCCCCCAACAAAATAGGGCAATCTAACATGCCCAAATCTGACAACACAGATTCACCAAAGGGGAACTTGACACGGAAGGTATCCCGAACTCGATCTAAAGTCAACCGATGTCGTTCTACAAAGGCTCTAGCCACGAACGAGTGGGTAGCGCCGGAGTCAAACAGAACACGCGCCCAACGGTTCTTCACCTTAAATTTCCCTATAGGAGCATATATAACTAAGGAACTACCACAACAATACTGCAAACATTCTAATAAAATAAGAATAAAACCTTCAGGCTGGAAAGACAACTAACCTGAGATGACCTGAGTCGAAGCTTGAGCCTCCTCGGAAGAGATCACGTTCAGCTTTCCCTTTCCCTGTCCACACGCTAAGGTGGAGGTAATGCCTGTAGTGTAACTGCATGAAGAGCAGGCTGGACCTGATAACACCTAGACTTGATGTGTCCCTTCTTCCCACACTGAAAGTAGACTTTATCCTTGGACCAGCACTGGGCCGCATCATGCCCGGGTCGCTTGCAAACAGAACAGGAGACATCTATCCTAGGAGCACCCTGAATCGCATGATCCTGCTCCTTCCTCTGAGCTGCTGCCTTCTTGAAACATCTCTCGACAGGGTGGCCTGACCGGCCACAGAAGCTGCACACCACTTTGCTCTTCTTTCCCGGAGCCGTATCGGGTACCTAGGGTTTATTCTCCTCCACAGACTTTCTCTTGTCCTTCCTCATTTGCTGGCCTCTGCTCTTTGCGGTCTCAATAGCCTCCACCTTCAGAGCAGCCTCCACTACTCATGCATAAGTCTCTGACCCATAAGCACTGGTCAACTGTTGCACCTCGCTCCTCAAGCCACTAAGAAATCGCTTAACTCGATCAGCCTCAATGCTGACCAATCCAGGGGCAAAACGGCTCAACTTGCTGAACTATATCTCATACTCACCCACCGTGAGTTGCCTTTGCTTCAGATGGAGTAAGTCATTCATGAGGCGGTCACGTTCGACCGGGGGTAAGAACTTCCTCAACAGCATCTCCTTGAACACTTCCCAAGAGCATCCAGCTACCAAGCTCTCCTTTTCTCTCAGCCACCAACTCTTAGCCAAACCTTTAAGCTGGTAGGCGGCTATCATCACCCTCTAGTGATCTGTAATCCCGGAGTACGAGAACATCTCCTCCATGGAGATCAGCCAATCGTTTATGACCATAAAGTCTGCCTTCCCATCATAAGTGGGAGGGCTCAGCCTCTGAAACTGCGAGATGAAGGCCATCTCTGCTGGTACCACCATTGGAGGTCTTAAGGGTGCAGGAGGAGGAGGGACAACTAACCCCCCTGTAGGACCTTGCACTCCTTGAGTCTGACCTTCCACAACCGCCACCAGGGACTGAATCTAGGCCTGCATCTCTAGCATCTGCCTGCTCATGGCATCGCTACTCTGCCACATGCTCTCAATCACCGCGTCATTCTGAGGTCCAGATGACTCAACCTCAGACAGGGGAGTCGATCGAGTCGCAGGACGCCTCGCCATCCTAAAATCATAATAACACTAGTTAGATCCTAATACAACGGCTAGAACCAACTACAAGTACAGACAATACATATATAGATATAAACTTAAAGCTGCTAAACTTGCTCTGGGAGTTTATCTTTTTACAAAAATTGATGTTATGCCCTAACCTAGGATGGTTAACCACCACCATACTAATTCATGAGCCTAGATCGGGAATGCATGACTTTATATTACTTTTGACTTGAAAGCTTATGTGTGTACATATATTATCCTGCCAGTCTTTAGCTTGGCACGTTGTACTTATGCAATGTTATGATATGCATGTTTGTGCTATACATTCTAAAAAAAGGCCCTAATGCATGTTATGAGCGGCGTACACATGAAAATGTTATGCATCCCATACTACATAACATTCTCATGCAACGAAAAAGAAAACGAGCTAGCCGCAACCATGTGGTGAGGTTATGCATCCTATACTACATAACCCTCACATGTTGCCCCTATGGTGGATCTATATACGAACACATATTATGCATCCCATACTACATAATATGCCCCGTATACTTCATGTTATGCTATGAGTGTAGTGTTCGTGCTTTTGCAAAGACGTGTTGATGATATATCGGTGTGTGATTGACATGATGCTGAACTACTAATGCAATCAAAGGAAGGTTGCCTGACTGACTTGTCAAGCAACCTCCCTCTGATACAAACTGTCACAACCCGCATTTTCTCTGAATTTAGGAATTATCAGAGTATGAGAAAACACGTGTCATGATGCCACGTCGAGCAGGGGATAACTGCTGATGCTCAGGAAAAACCAACTACTTTACTTTATGAAAGAATTTCATAAGTTTGATGATTAGAAAATCAGTTATATTTTAGAGGCCGTATCACTCTGCTCGGTGGATCACCTAGTCTACAGTTAAAAACTATACTTATACGCTGCGGAAAATACTTTATTCAGGATTAACATCCTAAGGAGTGCATAAGTGTCCCAAGAGGACCACTTATACTATGCAAGACTCTACATTTAATTTATCTTATATATAAGAAAATGATCTTTATACGTTGTTTGGAAAATTGTGATTGAGTTTTATAAAACATGCTAATCATGAGCTATACTTATAATAATAATTGTAGTTTTAAAAATAACTAGAAACCTAGCATAAATCCTCCTTAGAGCAAGTAGACTATCTCCAGAAAATGGTAGCAGTAAAAGTAATATATCTAGTACAAAGATAAAAACTACCAGTGGGCGCCAACAACCTGACACGAACCCACTAGCAAATATGTATGTTTGTAAGAAAAGTGCAGAAAACTACCTCACTAAACAAAACCCGATGGATCTCCAAAGTCCAAGAGACCACCAGCAACACCACAGCAACCTAGCCACCAAACTGGCTACTGCTCAGAACCTGAGGCATTCAAAAGAAAAAAAAGAATACCTCAGCAAGCAAAATAAGGAAAAACTGCACGAAAGTGTCTACTAGATGATAAATGAAAGAGGAAAAACACAGCAGTAAAAGTCACAACTGCCCCAAGGCAAGACAAAAAGAAATGCACTAGGTGCGAGGAAACAACATCAACCCTGCCCAGAAACTATCTCCTGCAGAGTCTACTAAGCTACCAAGAGCCCAAAATGCTGCAATATACCAAGGAAGAAATGTCTAACACCCTAAGCTGTGGGAGATGGTAGTAGCAAAATAAATAACATGGATCCGGGTTGAAGGCAAACTCAGTCCCCCAACCACCATTTCCAAGCCAACAAGCTCAAGGGTCTACATGTGAAAGCACTAGGGACCTCCCACCCCCTTGCCTAGCCCGTACCTGGAGCAAGATAGAAGAAAAAGGGCGGCCACGGCTAAATTACACAACACCTCCCCCATGAAGAGCTTCAAACCACCACTACTAACCACGACCCACGATTCGGCCTTTAGGAAAGAAAAACATGGCCGATAAGGAAACTCAAAACATAAACAAGGAATTCACTCGTGTACGAAAATCGAGGTAGGGGAAAAAGTGTTAAAATGACTCAACACGGCTTGACATTGAGTGGGACCCACTCAACGCCTAACTAGACCTTGGCGTTGAGTGAGTTAGCCTCACTTAGCGCCAGAATAAGCATGGCGTTGAGTGAAGTTCACTTATTCAATGCCCTCCAGAAGAACAACTATGGCGTTGAGTGAGCTAGCCTCACTCAACGCCAAAACAGGCATGGCGTTGAGTGAGGTTCACTCACTCAACGCCTCTCGCAAGAATACTATGGCGTTGAGTGAGCTAACCTCACTCAGTGCCAAAAAAGCCATGGCGTTGAGTGAGGCACACTCACTCAACGCCCTGGTACTTAACCACAATCAGAGAAAGTGGCGTTGAGTGAGCTGGCCTCACTCAACGCAAAAATAGCAATGGCGTTGAGTGAAGCTCACTCACTCAATGCCCTTACACTTAGCCGCAAAAGAAAACTGCGTCGTTGAGTGAGTACACCTCACTCAATGCCAAAATAGCAATAGCATTGAGTGAGGTCGTCTCACTCAATGCCAGAAGTTCTGGCCGTGAAGAAGGGCTGTGGCGTTGAGTGAGTCTACCTCACTCAATGCCAAAGCAGAAATGGCGTTGAGTGAGGTTCACTCACTCAACGCCACGGGACTTGGCCGCAAATTTGCTTACGACGTTGAGTGAAGTCACCTCACTCAACGCCAAACCGGAAATGGCGTTGAGTGAGGTCGACTCACTCAACGCCAAAGTACTTAGCCTCAGAAAAGGCTGTGGCGTTGAGTGAGCACACCTCACTCAACGCCAAAGTACTTGGCTGCAAAGAAAGCGACGGCGTTGAGTGAGTCCACCTCACTCAATGCCAAAACCGAAATGGCGTTGAGTGAGGTCGACTCACTCAACGCCAACATACTTATCCTCAGAAAAGGCTATGGCATTGAGTGAGCACACCTCACTCAACGCCAAAGTACTTAGATTATCAGAAAAACCGCGATGTTGAGTGAGCTTGCCTCACTCAACGCCAAAACAGAAATGGCATTGAGTGAGGTCGACTCACTGAACGTTAAAGTACTTAGCCGCTAGCAGGGGCTACGGCGTTGAGTGAGTGCACCTCACTCAACGCCCCAGTACTTAGCCAAAATTTCAAAATAGCTACAGCTTTGGCGTTGAGTGTTTGCACCACACTCAACGCCAAACCTGCAAAGGCTTTGAGTGTGTGCACCACACTCAACGCCGGCCAGACAGAGAGTCCAAATCTGGCTCTTTCCCAAACACACAGCAGGCACCCCCTCCTACTCTCTCTCTCGGCTTCACCCGCAAGCAGCAACCAGACTAAAATTTGGAGTTTATATTAGCGGCATTACGCCTGCGGGTTAGGCACTAACAGCACAAAGAAGGGGGGCTCAATAGGAGAAACTAAGCCCTAAAATTCAGCAAGATAAAAGAACAGCTTGGCCTCTACCCTAGGGCTAATCGGGATTTTTCAATTCAGCAAGAGAATAAAAATGGCAAGGGCAAGAATACCACTTGCCTCGATTTCCGGCGAAGCTTGGACGACTTTCCCTCCTCTTCACTCGGCACTAGCAGCAGCAGCACCTAAAAGCACCTAACAAGCAACCCGCGCTTAAATGGCGGAAATCCACAAGACCCGAAAATCCAAGTCTCCTAAAACTCCACGAAAACCGAATCTCTTACCGTCGAAATATAGATCTGAGCGAGAGCAAGCCAACGCCGCTTTCGGAAACGAATTCCGTCCACGAAATCTCCCGAAACCGCCGGCCGAAGGCTAGGGCAGTCCGCCGTTTCTGCCTCTGCTTTCCGCGAACTAAAGCAGCGGTTATAGGTCTCGGGAAGAAGGAGGATAGAGTTGGCCCGCCACTCCAAGTAAAGCTTTTATATAAGCTTTAAACATGTCAGTTCAGCATAACTGAAGCCTAGCCGCCGGTTCTCTTAATAAAATAAGAGAATTTTATAATAGTCTTTACTAATGGCACACCCAAAACGACACGAAAACCGAATTATCTCGGAATTCGACGAAATTCGCACCGTAGCTAAATACCCACGCTACAAACACATCGGCTAAGTCGAAATTAACTTTCGACGAGCAGAACTTGAGTTGTACCCACCTAAAGCCAAAATACAAGCATCCCCCAAGAGGCCACACCGGGTCACCCAAAACGACTCGGCTTGCTAGGGAGACCTTACCCATAGGCTACAAAATAGGCCACTCAGTTCTAAGGAGCTAAACCACACTCCACAAATGGCACAAGCCATGAAAACGCGTCACCGTAATGCCAAACGAGAATAAAATAGTCATAGAAAAATCGGGGGCGTTACACAGGCCGCGACTGGCGAGATGGCTACCTTGGGAGGGATCACCGATTTCTGAGTTAACATAATCCCCACACTTTTTTAAGTCCCGAAGGGAACTTCGAAAAAGTAGAAGACCCACAAACATCGTGATCCATCCCTCGGAAAAACAAGAGGCAGTGAGAGATAGAACCTGATGTCTCTCCTCAGAAAAGGATTGCCAATGCCTATCTTTTTACTACAAAGGAAAAGTTAATGCAGGCAAAAAGAGGTACATCTTTTGTGTACCTGGGTTACTTTTGCAAAATGAAGAAGACGTGAATGCCTTCTATTGAGCTCTGCAAAACAAAGGTGAGAGGTAGGCACAGAGGAAATAATAACTTGCAAGTACCTGAAGGAAACTTGCAAGCATCTGTTAATCTCTACAAAAGGAAGATTGAGTGGCAGACATAATAGAAAAGTGAGGTGCCAGTACCTGAAGTGAACTTGCTAATATCTGTTAATCTCTACAAAAGAAGATTGAGAATAAGATTTGATAGAAAAGTAAGGTGCAAGTACCTGAAGGGAACTTGCTAATATCTGTTAATCTCTGCAAAAGAAGAGTGAGAAGCAGATATGATAGAAAAGTAAAGTGCAAGTACCTGAAGGGAACTTTCTAATATCTACAAAAGAAGAGTGAGAAGCAGATATGATAGAAAAGTAAGGTGCAAGTACCTAAAGGGAACTCGCTAATGTTGACTGTTGACATGTTAAGGCTTAATTGGATAGCAGAAGAGATACCCGACAAACTCAGCTATTTAACGGAATAAAGATCAAACTGCGATAACAATCATCTCGCGCGATTTAAGTATGATGAATTTAACATGAAATTAAGATCAGCAAGACAAAACCATCTTGATTAGAATATAATAGCATGGCTTTGTCAATAGAAATAGAATCCTTGATTGTGTAATAGATGGCAAGAATAAGTATAATCAATCGTCAGCGGATGAAGCTTCATGAAAGCCGAATATATATAAAATGAGCATAAACAAGAAGATGCTGCAAATTATTTTGATAGGTTGGATTTAACCTATAACCTGTGAAAAGGCAGTTGATAAAAAGAGGTCTAAACTCGAAGATGACCAAGAAAGGCCGGATGCTTCCACAAGTGTTCCCCGTGGGCCTTAAGCATCGCTTGCCCGAGAAAGGTCATTACGAGTATAGTCCTAAAAAGTGGGGTGGCCGCGCATCCTTTAGAAGGGAAAAAGAGAGAAAAGCACAGAGAATCCTAAGGAGGATCGACAGATGCACAGCTCTCATGCCTCGGGTTACAAGCATCGCTGATCAATTAGACTAGATGCGCCAAGTGGCCTATTGCTCGCATGTGGATTGATCAACAGAGTTGTGGGCCCCGAGAAAGCACGGATTGAGAGTACCGTAGAGTATTCGGCCATCACAGTCGTGATATGATCGAAGAGACAAGGCTACATTTGATCATCATTGCTTGTCAAGCAAAGATCATCGTAACTGTAATGTATCCTTAGTGAAGCGCAGCAGAGCTAACACATGGGACCTCCCTTGATGCACGCTTTGTATTAGATGCTGGCCAGGATCCGAAGTCCCGTATTCCACTGTACGAGAGTTGGAAGGCTTCCACTACACATACGCAAACACTCCCCACTATATGTGGCCGTTGTGGTCTTACACCGGGATCAAATCTCGAGGGGGCCCTTAGCAAGACTTGGCGATGTCTCGATGGTTCAGTGATCTCTTTGTCAAAGAAAAAAAAGAGAGAAAGAAGCACTTCTTAAAGGGAAAAGTGTCAGTATGAGATCTTTGACGCAAAATTTATTGGAAAGAAAGAGAGAAACACTTAGAAGTGTTTTAGAAAGAAAATGTTAGCAGAATGTAAAGTAAGAGTAATCGATAATGATTGCGCGGAGCTTTTGGAACTGAGATGTCCATCTCCCGCTCAGAATAATATTTCGAGGGTGCCCTCATCATCGGCATCGATGCAATTACTAACATTGAGGTTGGGGTGACTATTGATTTGACTCACTCCCTTTGAGTAGCAAGGAATGTCTGCAACTTCTTTGCCTTTTGAAGTTTGTGGATAAGAGTGGTCATCTTTCATGAATAGGTCACGCATCTTCCCCTACCTCAACATCCTTTATACCAGTTGACGAAGTGCTCGGTAGTTTTCAGTTGAGTGCCCTTGCTCTTTATGGAATTCACAGTATGGATCCAAGTCTTTAGATCTTTGATCAATTGGTCGATAAGGCCTTTTGTAATTAGCCTTATCCTTCATGACTTGGCTTACTTCTTGTATGGCCTCATCTAGTTTAGAATCTGGCAGGTCTCCATCTTGCTACTGATAAACTGAAGCTGATTGCGGAGTTGGCAATAGTAACAATTGATCTTGGGCGCCATCCTGACTTGGGAAGAGGTGTCGATGATGTTGGAATCTTCTTCCCTTCCTTGAATGGGATGGAAAATCTTTCCGAGGGGATCTCGGAGGTTGATTGTAAGAAGGAGAATCTTTCTTTGCTACAAGCCTGGAGATGAAGCTGGGATTGCTCTTTTCACCTCGAATCTATGAGTTGGCTAAACCAATCAACTCTTGATATGTTCTTGGTGCTCGGACATTAGCTTCAAACGTGAGTGGCCCTTCATGAAGACCATGTATTAGAGCCACACGATATATTTCTTGATCGATGATCTCAATGTCTAAGATCTCTTTCTGAAAACGATCCACAAAATGAGACCAAGTCTCACTCTCTCGCTGCCTGATCTCAAAGAAGGCTTCTGGACCGCCCTTTCTCTTTGTTGAAGTAGAAAACCTTAGCAAGAACTCCCTTCACAGATCAGCAAAGGAAGAGATGGACTGAGGATGTAGTCCATAGAATCAATTCCTCACTTGACCATCAAAGGTTATTATAAGGAGCTTGCATTTGGTAGCATCTGAGATGGTCTTGAGAGCTACGACTGACTCAAAAGCTTGAAGGTGCTTCATTGGATCAGCCTCTCCAGTGTAAATTGGTAACCGGGGCTCTATGAAATTAGCTAGAGTTGGTTCATGCCGAACATTCTCAGAAAATGGTGACGGCTCTTCCTGCTCTCCTACAGCATAAGGAAAGAAGGGAGCATGAGTTGTAGCTGTAAAAGAAGCAGGACGATAGAAGGGAAAAGTTGTTGCAGAAGGAGCAAAGGTAGGAGCTGATGAGTAAGGATGACTTCCCTGAAAGTTCAGAAATCTTGATGGACTTCCCTAGTCTACTTCCCGGAAGAAGTTTTTACGAGCTGTAAACTCATCATTTTGAGGTCGCAAAGGGGCTGTAGGCCCTTACGGGAAGGTTGGTGTGTAAGAAGGAGGATGGACTGGTGGATCAGCCAGTGGATAGGCTTGCTGGTTCTCCAATGTGGGTGTTGGATTAACTGGAGGAACTGGTGCTGCTGCGGATTGCATCTCTAATCGCTGTGCGATTGCAACTAGAGTACGGTTGATTGCCTAAAACTGTTGGGCAGTTTCACGTCACGATTGCTCATAGGCTTCCTAGAGAGGATCTTCACTAGGGCTTAATGGAGCGAGATTCTTGGCTGATTGACGATCTGATAAGGCTAGCTGCCGGTCTTCACCGTCTGTTTGGGATCTGAAGGTCGCGTGTTAACTGTTGATGCGCGAAAACAAAGAGGAGGGATCACGGGCACCAGTAGCTAACAGGTGTTTGGTCTCACAGGCGAGGTGATGAGGTTGAAGGTTGCAGAGAAAAGCTTCTGAGTGCTCAAGAGTGGAGCAAGAGATTGATCAAGGGTTGCGGGTGTAGAGGAAAGGAGGGTGTTGATCTGAGTACGGAGATGGAAAGGAAGCTTGATCAGGAAGTGTTGAGCAGACGGTTACTTTGACAGCTGGGTTTGCAGCTTGATGCTGAGAGAAGAGGGGTTGAGAAGAAGAGGGGGCCACTAGCAGCGATAATAGAAGACTTTGCCCGCCGCGGCTTAAATGTCACTCTTACGATGGGATTTCCTTTGATTAAGAATCAGATTACAGCTTGAGATTGCACCTTTACATAAAAAGCAATATAAAGGGTACAAAGGGAGAAGCTGGAGGCTTAGGAGAAAGATGCCAGAGGCCACGTGGACTGAGATAGAGAGGTTGGCAGACCGCACAGACAACTGATCTTGCAGCTTGCTGGAGTAAGCTGAGCGGACTGTGCGATCAAGCAGAGAGAACAGCTGAGGTCGCGCGGACTGGTAAACTGAGTTCGCAGGAATTGTTGCCTTGGTTGTCCCACTCCACTGTGCCTGTTGGATGAGAGGTACGGGGGCTATTTATAGGCCCGAGGAGGTAACGGTCTTGGTAACGTCGCCCACGGTAGAGCGGTAAGTTGTGTGAGTAGAGAAGGAGTCCGCCGAGTCCGCACCATGTTATGCATAGGGACCTGGAGCTGATTCTGCTGTTGGCGGACTAGAGGAGTGTATCTGCTACTGGAGGCTTGTTCCCCTGCTGGGCAACGAGGTTGGCGACCTGGCGGACTGAAGAACCCAGGTTGCTCATATTGCTGGTTAAAGCATGGTCGCTACCCCCTGGCGGGTAGAAGGAGCCGATCATCCTTGCTTAAGTGAGTGAGCTCACCACCTTCTGGCGGGCTGAAGTTGAGTCCGCATAGTATTGCGCAGTCTTACGTAGAGAGGTTGGCCATGTTGCTGTCTCTCTACAGGCGGGCTAAGATCGAGTCCGCCCATTGCCGACGGACAAGAGGGTTGGCTGTCTGGGCGACTTAGAGGTAGGTCGTCTAGCGATATGACTGTCTAGGCGGATAGGAATTTGAGTCCTCCACTTATATTATAACTATCGGGGAAAGGTAAATCAACGCGGTTAGCTGAGCAAACCGCGCGACCTGCATGGGCGGACTGAGGAAGCCGTCCGCAATACCTACAGAATGAGCGGCTGCTACGCAACCTGGGCGGTCTGGCAGGGCAGATCGCCCAAGCCGTGCGGCCTAAGCGGACAGAGAATTCTGTCCGCCCACCCTAAGACCAGTCGCGACCTCCAGGAGGAACCTGGAGTAGGCCGCGAATGGCGAGCTGGCTACCTTGGGAGAGATCGCCGATTTCTTGGTTAACAGCTGACAATGGCTCTTGGTAAGTTATATGCTGTGAAAGTCCATTTTCTGGTACTACCTGATACTGCTAGTTTTTCTGGAAAGATGTTCCAATTGTGTCTGAGTCTGAAGATAAAAAGAGAAGTTCTGTTGTTAATGCTAGGCGGTAGCGGCTATCCCTGGCAGTAGCTCCCAAATAACATTGTGATTGTGAAGCCTATCTTGCGGAGACCATATAGCTAGCAGGTGAGCTGTGAGCCTGGGTTCCTGCTTTGATGGCCTTGAGAGCCACTGTACATAACATTGGTTATGTTGTGTATTATGGGAAAGGGGAGGCCGACCCGCATCATGTAGATTGGCCACAAAGGTTTCAGCTTTCGACAATGATATGGCAATTTGAGCAATGAGAAATAGCTGGACTGTACCTGCTCTATGTGGTTCGGTTAAATATACCTAAAGTATATGGTAATTACCAATGGCATAGGGGGAGAGTCGTGGATATAACACGGTTATGTGTCAGGGTAATAATGCTCATATTTTACCATCAGTCATAAACATTTGGGCAGTGGTGGGGCTGGAAATTCTAGTACACGAATAATGTGCCCCGAGTGCACAGAAAGTTTCGTAGTTGATGCAAACGTTTGTGATATATTGAATGGTTCTTAAGTTGTATCTTTGTGTGATATATCTATATTTGAATCCTATGCCTACAAGGAAGGAATTCCGCTTCCCCAGGAATGGGGTAGGATCGTTATAGATTGGTCAACTAAAGCTGATTGTTGCCTTATTTGCCACCTTTATGGTGGAATGTCCCTATGCAGGTGCTGGAGAGCTGAGCAAGAAATAGCGGGTTGTAGTACATTGATGTTACCCCGTCCCTCGAAGGCCAAGCAAATAACTTGTTATAGTTTTTCATGTGTGGACAGCCTGCGTGTGAAGAACAACTGTAAGTCCTTAAGGCTGCACTTTTGGTGTATTTTTTGTAACATTCCTTTGTGGTGTATTAGTGGATGTTCATGTTACTTGAGTTCTAATAACCCTTGAAGCTTCCGCTAGAATGCTCTGAGTTAGGATTTGTTCGATAGTTTGATATTCAAATGTAGCTCCGCTCACTGTCCATGGCATATGGCATGGGACCCCGATCGGACCTTCTGTTATATTCTACGTTGACGGATAGAGGTGTTACAATTTGGTATTAGCTTCTTGTCTCGGTCTTCCTTCTACGAATTCTTGGTCGAATTCTTTTGAGGGGAGGCAAGCACGTGTATGTGCTTACCGTTATAACAAAAATTAATTCAAGAATGTCCACTTAGGAATGAAAATACACATATTTGAGGAACCTATGGGTTCCTATTGGTAATTATTTGCCCTTTGTGTAGTCGCTGAATTCTGTATTTTACACTTATAGGTGACTAGAAGTGGTGCGGGGTAGTCTGAACCCTAATATTCTAAGGAGAGTACGACACCAGCTGATGTGCCCACACCTCCCCCTTTTGCGGAAATGATACACTTAGTGTCATCCATCGGAAGGCATCCGAACACTTAATATTTGATGAAGGGATTTTTGATAATAGGTTAACAATTAACCATGATCAACATTTGATCAATGTGCACATCCATAGAAAAACACTTTTCTAAAATCTACATGCATCCCTTATGTGCAAAACATGAAACTATCAACATTTGATGGAAGAAAGGGCTAAATCTGAACATCCGGGCTCTTCCAAATCTTCAGATTTACATGCATTGGACAAAGGCAAAGGCAACTCGACTTAAAGCAGTAGACAAGATCGTCTCTCTTTGTTGGATTGAAAATCCAAAACAATACACGGGTTCATTAACCACTCGAGGGACGGTTACTGCTAAGGAGACAACAATTTCTAACAATTAGAAATTACTACGAAATCCCAGACATTCTTGGCGGGGTTCCAAGGGGCCGTGCCCCTAGCGGGGTCCCTTGAAAAAATCATCAAGAATTGATATTCCAGGATTAAATCTAGACATTTAGAACACTTCTAAATCCCTAGGTTTACACGTACTGGAATAACCTAACTTCTAATAGAACAATCTTGGCCGAAACCTCCCTCTGATACCACTAATGGGTTTTCTACAGGGTGGCATAACAGTTGTGCATGCAGCGGAAATAATAAAATCAAGAATAACCCAAAAGAGATTTGGGATCGGGCCATGAATGTTGAATCAAGAAGTTAAGAAATAACTAGGTAAAATTACCTTGGCGGTGTTGAGTCACAACTCAACAAAGATGCTCCAATATATGAGTTCTTGTCGGGGGCGAGTCCCACGTAGAATAGCGTCTACGTCTCTGCAGAAATCCACACGAGCGGGAGATCGCCGATCTTCATCGCACGAAAAATGTGAAGGAAGATTGACTGCACCTTGCAATTCCACAGACTGCTAGGTCCACTCCAGGAAGACAAGCACCAGCGACTATCGTCGGAGAGGAGGTCGGCGGAGCGAGCGAATTGGCGAAACGAGCGAATCGGCGGAACACTTCCGTCGGGCTGGGGGTTGATCATCAGACCCAAAACCTAAGTCCTAATTTATACCCGAAGCATAAACAGACCTAGAAATATCGCTATCCACAGACCACAGAGAATTAGGGTTTCTGGAATAATTCGTCGGGAATCAACATTTGTCGATTATTGAACAGTTCGATTCTCGACGATTCTCGACGATTCTCGACGATTCTCGACGAACCATAGTCGACGATTCTCGACGAACCATAGCCGACGATTCTCGACGAACCATAGCCGACGATTCTCGACGAACCATAGCCGACGATACTCGACGAACCATAGTCGACGATTCTCGACGAACCATAGTCGACGATTCTCGACGAACCATAGTCGACGATTCTCGACGAACCTCCTTGGCAACATTTGCCGGACCCCATTCTCTATGGTGATTGGTAACCTTTACCAACATAGTAAATCTTCCAACTTCTCCACATGCTCTTATGTGCGACCCTGCAGGCTCATATCACGTTGGCAGTGAGATTACATGTTTGACCACTTCTAGATCACCATGGTAACTCCAACAGGAAACACTCAGCAAACTACTTCACATGTGTCGACACAAATAAACTAAGTGTCGACACAAGTCTTGATTATGTCGACACAGTACTCAATGTGTCGACACAGTCATTCTTTATCTTCTCGACACAGCTTCTGTAGTATGTGTTGACACAAGTCCTGTGTGTTGACACAACTGCTCCTGGTCTCGACATAGCTATTGCTAACAAATGGCATTGAGTGTATGTCCATACGTCATTGAGTGTGTGTCGACACAAGTCCTGTGTGTCGACACAAGCCCTTCAGACTCAGTATAGCTGTTGTTGATTGATGGCGTTGAGTGTGTGTCGACATAAGTCCTGTGTGTCGACACAAGCCTTTCAGACTCAGTATAGCTGTTGTTGATAGATGGCGTTGCGTGTGTGTCGACACAAGTACTGTGTGTCGACACAAGCCTTTCAGACTCTATATAGTTGTTGTTGACAGACGGCATTGAGTGTGTGTCGACACAAGTCCTGTGTGTCGACACAAGTCCTGTGTGTCGAAACAAGCCTTCTTCAGGTGTAACCACAATTCCTGGCTGTCGACACATGCATTTCTTCTGGTGTCGACATAACTCCTGGGTGTCGACACAACTCCTTCTTCAGGTGTCGACACAATTCCTTACAAGTGTCGACACTTATACTTAGAAATTTTCCTGCATTTCTTAAACCTGCACACTGAAACTCAAACATCCCATCAAATAAAAATTGATGTATATTCTCCAAATCCGATACATAGTTTCTAGTGTACCCAACAATCTCCCCCTATTTGGAGAAGTCATTACCCTTAGTCAAAGATATACACCACACATAATAAATCAAAGAAAAATAGATGTTCATACATTTCACTGCAGGGTAACATATAAACATAGATAATAGCTAAACTCAATACTGAAAATGATGTCATTCATTAATCAAAAAATTGTTTAGGTTTACATGCTTCTTTAAAGAACAAAAATCAAAAGATTACATTGTTCTACATATTAGCCTATCTATCATAAGATTGACTAGGCCCCTTGATTACTATTCCTTTTCCAGATCTGATCTTAGCCTGCATATTAGGTTAAGTATCTTCAGCTGATTTCTTTCCTTTCAGGTCTTTCTTCTTCAGTTTTTCAGCCTTGATCCTTTGCCTTTCAAAATAGTGAAAAGGCTTTGGAAAGTACTTGCTAGGCTCCACAGAGTCAGCAAGTAACTTTCCAGCTTTAGCACTCCTCCTATACTGAAGTATAGTCTCTTGCCTTGCCTGATACTTATTCCACTCTTGCTCAGAATACCATTTGCCTCTATCATATGTCTTGTCCTTCATAGCTTTCTAGGCAGTTAAAATAATGTTCCTTGAGGTAGGACTCCACTGCTCAAAATCAGGCTTCAGTTCTGCCTGTTCTCTAAACCTTTTCTTGGAAAGTTGTGCCTCCCTCTAAGCTTCCTTTGCAGCCTCTGACATTTCTACCTTTTCAATAATAATATTCTGTGCCTCTTGTAGAGGGATATACATTTGCTGAACTTCTTACTGGACTATGTCAAAATCAGCTGGAGGATAAATGACCTGTGCAACCTCTGGCTGATCCCCTTCAATGTAGGCAAGTTGAACACCAGACTCAGCAGTATCATCATCCTCACATAGGGGTAGAAATCCAAGTGTAGCTCTGATGGTATTAGATACCCATTTTTGAAAGACTTATTTCAAGAGTCTAGACACCTAGAGGGGGGGTGAATAGGTTCTAATTTTATTTTATAATTCAGGCAATTAATTAGTATTAACACAGCACAGGAAATACAATCTACAGTACAGAAATCACAGCACAACAAACAACATATTTATAGTGGTTCCCCAAGGTATGGGTACATCCACTTTCCCCCTTCGCCTATCTAGTAGAGAACTGGATTCATCCCAACTTCCTTCCACTAGCTCAGATCCACAGATCTTACAACTCAGAACCAGATTAGTTCCTACAGCTCAGACTTATATAAGTCTTACCTCAGATTCTTCCCAAGAATCCTACCTCAGGCCTCATCCCTACCTCAGCCTTTATCACTAGGCTTACAACTCAGACTATCACAAGTCCTACACCTCAGGCCCTCAACCCTACCTCAGCCTTTATAATTATAGGCTTATAACTCAGATCTTACAAAAGATCCTACAAGAAATTAATTGTTTAAGAGATACAAAGATATCACCAGATAGATCTCTCTATAGGTGTGAGCTTTTTGATCAGTTCTTGAATAAACTGAATCTTCAGATTCAACCTGACTTAGCTGTTTCAAAGCTTCTTGATAGAACAAAATAAGGTTGAACTCTTCTTGTTGTAGAAGTTGATCTCCTATCAGCTCCTTCCTTGAATTCAGAATAAGATCTGAATCTTCTCTTGCAGACTGCTCTGGATCTGCCTTCTTAAATGTTTCCCCTTTTCTTGTTGTCAGATTCTCTTTCCTGAAATAGCTTAATTACTTCCTTAGTTCTATTCTTGTTTGGTTGTCAAGGATCAGTCCCTTATATAGAGTTTACTCATGATTACCGACTGATCCGGTTTGTAACGACCTTCTAACAGTTCTGACAAAGGTGTAAGACCGTTTGGTTATGACAGCTGTCGAGTCACCAGTCATGACAACTTATTCCTTAAAGACTTTACAACACAGCATAACCACTCAGCAGACTGCTTCATATGTGTCGACACAAATAGACTAAGTGTCGACACAAGTCTTGATGATGTCGACATAACACTCCATGTGGTTATATAGTCATTCTTCAGCTACTCGGCATAGCTTCTGTTTGTATATATTGACACAAGTCCTGTGTGTCGACACAACTGCTCCTTGTCTTGACATAACTGATGCTGGCAGATGGCGTTGAGTGTATATCCAGCTATCGTTGAGTGTGTGTCGACACAAGTCCTGTGTGTCGACACAAGCCTTCTGATTCAGTATAGCTGTTTCTGTTAGATGGCGTTAAGTGTCATCCAGATGTAGTTGAGTGTGTTTCGACACAAGTTCTGTGTGTCGACACAACTGCTTCTGGTCTTGACTTAGCTGTAGACAAATGGCATTGAGTGTGTGTTGACACAAACCTTCTTCAGGTGTCGACACAATTCCTGAGTGTCGACATATCCCTTTCTTTTGATGTCGACATAACTCCTGGGTGTCGACACAACTTATGCTTTAGGTTTCGACACAATTCCTGTCTTAGGTGTCGACACAATTCTGGGTGTCGACACAGCTTCTTCTTCAGGTGTCGACACAATGCCTGGGTGTCGACACAGGCCTTGCTTCTAGTGTCGACACAACTTCTTGGTGTAGACACAATTCTTCACAAGTGTCGACACTTGTGAAGAATTGTGTCTACACCAAGAAGTTGTGTCGACACTAGAAGCAAGGCCTGGGTGTCGACACAGGCCTTGCTTCTAGTGTCGACACAACTTCTTGGTGTAGACACAATTCTTCACAAGTGTCGACACTTGTATTTAGAAAAATTTCTTGCAAACCTTACACCTGCATAATAAAACTCAAACATCCATCAAATACAAATTGATGTATATCATTGAGTAAGATGAGGCTTCTCCAAATTTGGTACATATTTTTCAGTGTACCCAACAATCTCCCCCTATTTGGAGAAGTCATAACCCTTAGTCAAAGATATACATCACTCATAATAAAACACATAAGAATAGATGTACATTCATTTCAGTACAGGATAATATATAAACAATGTAAACAACTCAAAGCAATAGTGAAGCTGATTTTATTTATTAATCAGAAAATACTGGGTTTACATGTTTTTCCTTAGAACAAAAACAAAAAGTTTCATTATTCTACACATAAGCCTATCAATCCTATGATTGACTAGGCTCATTAATTATAATGCCTTTTCCAGACTTAATCTTTGCCTGCACAGTGGGTTCTGTATCATCAGCAGGTTTCTTCCCTTTGAGATCCTTCTTCTTTAATTCTTCAGCCTTTATCCTTTGCCTTTCAAAATAGTGAAAAGGCTTGGGGAAGTACCTGCTAGGCTCTAAAGCATTAGCAACTAACTCCCAGCTTTTGCACTTCTTCTGTACTGAAGAATGGTTTCTTGCCTGGCTTGATACTTATTCCATTCTTGCTCAGAATACCACTTACCCCTATCATAGGTCTTATCCTTTACAGCCTTCCAGGCAGTCAAAATAATATTCCTGGAAGTGGGGCTCCATTGCTCAAAATATGGCTTCAACTCAGCCTGTTCTCTGAACCTTTTCTTTGATAGCTGTGCTTCCTTCTGAGCTTCCTTGGAAGCCTCTGACATGTCTACTTTTTCAATAATCACAATTTGTGCCTCCTATGGAGGGCTGTACATTTTCTGCACTTCTTGTTGAACCATATCAAAGTCAGTAGGAGGGTAAATAACCTGTGCAACTTTAGGCTGATCTCCTTCAATATTAGCAGGTTGCACTCTAGACTCAGCAACATTGTCATCATCACACAAAGGAGGAAAGCCAAGTGTAGCTTTGATGGAATTAGAGATCCATTTTGCATTATGAGAGCTAGCTTTGATAAACAATCTCTCCCCCTTTATGACTTCTCTAGTGATATGATCTCTCAGATCGGTCTTTTGAAATCTTATCTGATCAGCCAGATATTCTATTCCTTCTTGATATTAAGCTTTGAACTTAGTTAGGTACTCAGAAATGGTCTTTTGAGAGGCTCCAATAGCTGTGTGGACAACAGCTAGATCTTCTTGTAGTTGCTTTGATATTTCAGTTTTCAAATTTGTTGAAATACTTCCCAGTTTCTTGATGATTTCTGCATGGGAGTCTTTGAGGTTTTCATTGGACCTGAATTGATTTTCCAAAACATACCCTTGCTTTGTGGCAATATCCTCAACCTATGTCTTCAGCAGCTGTTGTTGCTCAGCCAAATATTCTACAACATTGCCTCCTTTATGGAAGCAATCTGTCATCTCTTTCTTGTGCAGATTGACTTCAAATCTGATTGACTTTATGCCCTGAGCTAGCTGAAACTGCAGTTCCTTATTTGACTAATCCACATACTTCTCTAAAGACTGCCTTTGTTCATCCAATTTTACTTGCATTTGGACCAGTAATGAACTGACGTCCATGCTTGGAGCAGGTGGTTGTGTGGCTGTGTACAAGGCTTTCTTGTAGCCTGAGCTCCTTTTCCTGATTTCAACCAATTTTCTCTTCTTAGCCATAGAGGATTCCTCATCATCAGAGGGTTGTGATGAGATTTCTATGTCTACTGTGTCTTTATGAGATGGGTCATTCAGTAGCTCCTCCCCCTCAGTTCTTGGCAGGTCCTTTTCTACCTGGGATTGCTCCCCCTCAGTCCTTGCAGTAGGTAAATCAGGAAATAGCTCTTCCATTGTTACCTCTTGTTGTATCTGTACAGGAGGAACAATGTTAGTTTGGAAAATAAAAGGTTCTCCCTGGACATCCAGATTTTTGTCCAGGGCCTGTTCTATAAAAGAGATACTTACTTGCTCATTATGCACATCTTGTGCCTCCTTCTCAGCAATATCCAGTGCTTCATTATTTATATCGGATACACTATTAATTACTGTATCAGATGCATACTCACTCCCTAGAGTAGCAACATCTATTCCTTCCCCTTGAGCAGGTAGCTCAGAAATTATAGTATCTTGTGTTGTTGGTTCAGGATTTTCTCCCCCTGGAGTGGAGACTAGCTGTTGCTCTGGGAGCACACTACTCTCTACTTGATCTTGAGCATCTTTTTGTGGCCTGTATTAATCTGAACTGAAGACCACTTCCTCTTCATAATCACTAGAAGATTCTGCTTGCTGAATAACTTCCTTCTTCTTCTTTTCTTTCTTTGTCTATTTTTATGGAGTAGAAACCTCCTTGGTTAATACTCTATCCCACCTAGATAGAATTCTTACATCCATTCTCCTCATATGGTTGATCTTGGATACTAGAAGTTGGCTCATTATATCTGGTATTGCTGAAGATAAACATAAGCTGAGGATCCTTCCCAGATTTGATTTCTTTATTCCTTCTTATATTTTGTCAAATATTACTGATGCCCAATCTGTTTTTACAGTGAAGATGACCCTTGTCATTAGATTGAACATGGGGACTGATACTTTATCGTATCCACCAGTCTTACACAGAATTACCTTGCCTATGATTTCAGACAAAAAATTTCCTTGTGAATTCATCCCTTTCCTGGTAATGAATGATCAAACTTTGATATTAGGGCTTAGCCCGCACCAGCTTAAGGTATCTTTTTTCATTGATGGAATGATGTCATCGTCATCCTTAACCTTAGGAAGTTGGAGTGATTTCCTAATCGTCTTCAGTGTAAGTTTCACTCGGGAATCTTGTACTATGGCTTGGATATTCATCCCGTCTATGTCCACAGTGGTTGATAAAAAGAATTCCATGACTTTATTCTTCCAGATCTTAGTCGGTTCTGAGACCAAGAATTCCAAACCATTCTCTGAAATTAGGGTAATTACACCCTGGATTTCTGTAGACGCTGTCGTGAATCCACCACGAACCAGCTCATAGCCTTCATTCACCTTATCTTCCTTTATGGGTGCCATTGATGAAAGGAAGAGAGAGAGAATAGAATATCGAAGTCAACACAAGGTCTAGAGTCGAGAAATCTGAAAGCGTAGTCAACAAGATTTTGGCTTCACCTATTTATAGTCTAGGTGTAAAGTGGAGTTCAAAAGACGCTCCTTAGTAATAATACTAGGTCTCGACAACACTTATATGTGTCGACAGAAAAGTTCTAGGTCTCGACACTACTTAGGTTTAGTCGACACGGCTATGTGTCAACATACTTATGTCAGTGTCGACATGGACATGGCATGTCTCGACATAGAGTGTCGACATTTATTTTTGTGTGTTGACACAAAAATCAGCTAAATTAAAGTCTCGACATAGTTGTGTCGACACCCATACTTCGGTCGACATAGATACTGTTTTTGTGCTGACATATCCTTTTTCTTTGTCGACACAACATACTGAGGGTGTCGACACAATTTGTTTGTGTCGACACAAACTCTGTACTTAGACAAATTTCCTGAGAAAAATTGTGCTTACATAGTCTACTTAGGAATGCTTGTGCTGACCTACTCTAGGTTCAACATACCTAATTCAATTTTAAAATGATTGAATTTAGTTTCATCCATAGGTTTTGTAAAAATATCAGCAATTTGACTATTTGTGCTTACAAATTCTAGATTAATATCTTCCTTCTCCATATATTCTCTTATAAAATGGAACTTAATTTCTATATGCTTGGTTCTATTATGAGATACAGGATTCTTAGCAATAGAAATTGCACTAGTAGAATCACAGAATAGTGAAATTCTACTTACCTTGATGTCATAATCTTCAAGTTGGTGCTTTATCCACAATAATTGTGCACAACAACTGCCTCTAGCTACATATTCAGACTCAGCTGTTGATATAACTACACTGGTCTGCTTGTTGCTGCACCATGACACCAACCTTCCACCTAGGAATTGACAGGTTCCTATAGTAATCTTCCTATCTTCTTTGCATCATGCAAAGTCTGCATCTGAGAAACCTGTTAGTATAAAATCTCTATTCTTAGGGTACAAAAGGCCTAGATTAGGTGTGCCCTTAAGATATCTCAAAATTTTTTTAACTGCAGTATAATGAGATTCCTTTGGGCAAGCTTGGTACCTAGCACAGACATATGTAGCATACATGATGTCAGGTCTACTAGTAGTCAAGTAGAGTAGGGAGCCAATTATCCCTCTATACAAAGACTCATCAACAGGTTTCCCTGTCTCATCTTTGCCTATAGGCATACTTGTTCCCATTGGAGTTTTCATGGTGGAGGCTGAGTCCATACCATATTTCTTAATCAAATCCTTGGTGAACTTAGATTGGGATATGGACAATCCATCATCAGTCTGTCTTACTTGAATTCCCAAGAAGAACTTCAGCTCACCCATACTGCTAATCTCAAACTTCCCTTGCATAAGTTTGACAAACTTTCTACAAAGGTTGTTTTCAGTAGATACAAAGATAATGTCATCAATATATATTTAGACTAGGATTATCTTGCCTTTAGATTCCCTAAAGAATAGAGTTTTGTCTATCTTTCCTCTAGAGAATTTATTCTTAATAAGAAAAGTAGACAAAGTTTCATACAAAGCCCTAGGGGCTTATTTCAAACCATATAGAGCTTTCCTGTGCCTATATATATAATCAGGATAATGAGAATCAACAAAACCTGATGGTTGTTTAACATAGACTTCCTCTTTTAAGTCACCATTAAGAAATGCTGACTTTACATCCATCTAATATACCTTGAACCCTTGATAGGCAACATAGGCCAAGAACATCCTTATAGCCTCTAGCCTTTCTACTGGGGCAAAGGTTTGATCAAAGTCAATCTCTTCCTCTTGCCTGTAGCCTTTTGCTACCAACCTGGCCTTGTTCTTAATTATAGTGTCATTCTCATCAAGTTTGTTTCTGTAGATCCACTTTGTTCCTATAATGTTATGATCCTTTGGTTTAGGAACCAGTTCCCAGACTTTACACCTTCTGAATTAATTCAGCTCCTCTTGCATAACATCAATCCAGTTTGTATCTTGCATGGCTTCTTCAAACTTCCTGGGTTCTATCCGTGACAAGAAACTTGAACATAAAACTATGTTCATGTTCTTGCTCCTTGTTAGAATACCTTGACTTGCATCACCAATGATTTGGTGAGCTGGATGATCCTTCAGGTGTCTTCTAGCTAGAGGAAACCTGTCAACCTCATGGCCTTCTTCATTTTCCCCAACCTGATGCTCCTCATTATCTTCATCATCTAGTGAGTCTTGTTCTCCCCTGGACAGCATGCATCTTTTTCTTCATCCATCGTAGCAGGAGCTTTATCATTGATGGTCTGCTTGTCCAGCCTGTCTGTTAAACTTATAGAACTAACTGAAGAACTAGGCAATTCACTGTTTATCAATTTAGATTCATCAAATACAACATGAACTGATTCTTCTACAACTTGGGTAGTTAAGTTGTAGATCTTGTATGCCCTACTATTATTGTTGTACCCAACAAATATCCCTTCTAGGGATTTGGCAGCAAACTTAGTTTAGTTGTGCTTACAATTAACTAGGACATATCACTTGCTACCAAAGATTCTGAAGTAGGAAATGTTTGGTTTTCTACCTTTCAAAAACTGATAGGGAGTCATCTTATGTTTCTTATTGATGGAGGCTCTATTGAGTACATGACATGTAGTATTTACTGTCTCTGCCCAGAAGTACTCAGGGATTTACTGTCTCTGCCCAGAAGTACTCAGGGAGAGTAGTGTCACTAAGTAGTGTCCTACTTGCCTCAATTAGAGTCCTATTCTTTCTTTCAGCAACACAATTTTGCTGGGGTGTTCTAGGTGAGGAGAACTCCTGATGGATCCCCAGTTCTTCACAGAACTTTGTCATACATTCAGACTGAAATTCAGTTCCATGGTCACTTCTGATTTTGACCACTGAATTGTTAAATTCATTCTGAATTTTTCTAACAAAGGTCTGAAAAATAGTAGGAGTTTCAGATTTCTGCCTCAAGAAGAAAACTCATATGAATCTAGAATAGTCATCCACAATAACAAAAGTGTATACTTTCCTACCAAGACTATGAATTGGCATAGGACCAAACAAATCCATATACAAGAGATATAAACATATCATTAAATCTTTGGTATCTAGTGCATGAAAAGAGGACTTAGTCTGTTTGCCCTTTTGGCAAGCTGAACACACACACTCTTTAATGCACTTGACTTGAGGACCATTCCTCATTAATCCCATGCTAAACAGCTGTCTTATAGACTTGTAGTTTAGATGAGCTAGCCACTTGTGCCATTTGACACATAGTGAAGCTTTCTCACCTACAACTAGGCAAATGGGTGAGTTGTTAAACTCATAATCTAGGTTAAGACAATATACATTCCCTTTCCTAGAGCCAGTCAAAATGATCTCTTGATCACTTGACCTCCTGATTTGGCACTCTCTTTTGAGGAAAGAGATGACATAACCTAGATCACTAAGTTGACTTATGCTAATCAGGTTATATTTTAGCCCCTTCACATAAGCCACTTTAGTGATGGTAATTGAATCACTAGAGATGTTTCCAAATCCTTTGATGATTTCCTTTTCTGATCCACCAATGATCACTTTGGGTTCATTCTCTATGGGTACATAGTCCCTCAACATTCTTCTTGTTCCAGTAATGTGTCTGGAACATCCACTATCCAAGTATCATATAGGGGTATGACCACTTGGATTCACCTGCATCAAATAAAGAATCACTCATCCTTAGAACTCAAATTAGTTTTGGGTCCTAGGTTCTTGTTAATTTGAAAACTATCATGTTTACCTATAACTTTTCTGATAGGTAAACTATTCTTGGTTTTAACACTTGTATTAAACCAACAATCCATAGCCAAGTGGCATACCTTGCCACAACACCAACACTCAAATCTATTGTACCTTCTCTTTGGTACAGACTTCACAACCTTATTGCCAGCAGCTCTTTTGAGTGTAGGTGCTGGAGCAGCAAACCCCAAGAATTCCTTTTGAACCTGATGGGCTTGCCTACAGAGTGACCTATTGGCATTTTCACACTTGCCAATGTGATCTCCATACTCACAATGACCATGAGTAATTTCATGATCATACCTGTTTGTAGGTTGCATCACCTTCCTAAAGAAAATTGGGGGCTTAGAGGCCAGTGGCTGAACTGGGGCCTTACCTTTTCCAAGTGACTTGGTGACCCTTGTTCTTCCCTTAAAGCCTAGACCAGTCTTACCTTTTTGAGAAATGAAGTTGTCTATTAAAGGCAAGACTGATTTTGGCTTAGAGAATTTAGCCACTAACTCTTTTTCTTTTTGAAGTCTTGCCTACAGATTCTTGATATGATTTTCCTTGAAAGAGATTGTGCCCATCTGAATGACAGTTATGTTCTTCATTTTGGCAACCTCATTCAGTTTCAAATCAATCATCTTGGCTGATTCTGATGCTGTCTGCTTAAGAGATTCAATCTCCTTGGCCTTCTCCTTGACAAGAAGCTTGCTTCTCTTTAGAGCTTGCAACAACCCACCATACTCATCAATGAGTTGGTGTACATCCCCTTCAGACTCAGAACCATCCACATCTCTTGATGCAGATGCTTCTGATTCTGATCCAGTAAAATAATCAGACTCTAAGGGAGAATTGTATACCTTGCTTGGACCAGGCTGATCCTGTCACTGATCATTTTCTGATAGAGCCATCAGCCCTCTACAATAATGGTCTTCCACTCCATTTATGGAGTCCAACATTTGTAGGAATTCTAGTTCCCTAGAATCCTCTTCTTTTGAGAACAGCTCAACATATGCTTCTGCATCATCTTCTTCTCCTGATCCTGAAGATGAAGAGTCTGTCCAACTCTTCTGTTTCTGAGCAACAAAGGATTTCTCCTTCTTGCCCTTCAGTTGATGCTTCTTCTTGTCCTTAGATTCAGTCCTCTTATCTGGACAGTTAGCTATGACTTGTCCTGACATGTTGCAACAATTACAAACAATCTTAGAGTTAGTTTGTTTACTAGGTTTTAAGGCATGCCTGTCCTCCTTGGGAGTCTTCTTTTTCTTGTAATACTCATCCTCTGAAAAGGATGTTGATGGTCTAGTTCTCCACTTCTTCTTTTTCATGAACCTTTGGAACTGCCTTGTAAAGGCAGCAAAGTCCTCATCAGAGGTGTGCTTGTCTGATGAGGTAGTATTAGGAATTCCTTCTTCTGCCTCATCACTCCTTCTGGGTGGAAAAGGAGATTTTCTCCTGCCCTTTCTTGTGCTTTCAGCCTTGAAGGCAACTGACTTATCCTTGTACTCAGAACTGCTGCTCTTCTCTTCCTCCTTTATGGTAGTGAGCTGCATTTCATATGATAGCAGCTTTCCAAATAGTATGGGAGGAGGTGTATCAGCAAGCTTGGCCACCTCTCTGATGGCATAAATCTTTGTGTCCCAATCCTTTGTCAAAGACCTGAGAAACTTGTCATTCAGTTCATATGTGCTGAATACTCTTCCATAGGTCATCAACACATTAACTATCCTGAAGAACTTTTTGTAACATTCAGCTATGTTGTCAGTCTTGGCTTGTCTAAAGCTCTCATATTCTTGATTCAACATAGATTTTCTCTCCTCTCTGACTTCTTCCGTTCCCTCCATATAGACAATCAGGGTGTCCCACATTTCCTTGGAGGTTTTACAATGCACCAGATTCTGAAATATGTCATCATCTGTAGCACTTACAATAATGTTCTGTGATCTTTTGTCTAGTGTTGCCAGGATGATCTCATCCTTTGTCATTTCAGATTAGTTCTTAGGGGTTCCAACATTTGCATCCAGAGCTGATACCTTCATTGGAATGAAGGGTCCTTCTTGAACAGTAATGTATATTCTTGGATCAGAAGCTTCCATAAACAATCTGACCCTTTCCTTCCAAATTCCAAAGCATTCTTTCCTGCAGATAGGCAGTTTCATAGATCCAAACTCCTTTTGATTCTCATTTAAACCCATTCTTGAAATCTATTAATTGCCTTGTAGATTCACTCAGACTATTAGGTAATTCTTGGAGCAACCTCCCACTGATACGACTTGAAAGACTTATTTCAAGAGCCTAGACACCTAGAGGGGGGGGGTGAATAGGTTCAAATTTTCTTTTATAATTCATGCAATTAACTAGTATTAACACATCACAGGAAATACAATCTATAGTACAGAAATCACAGCACATCAAACATCAGATTTATAGTGGTTCCCCCTAAGGTATAAGTACATCCACTTTCCCCCTTCGACTATCTAGTAGAGAACTGGATTCTGCCCAACTTCCTTCCACTAGCTCAGATCCACAGATCTTACAACTAAGAACCAGATTGGTTCCTACAGCTCAGACTTATACAAGTCTTACCTCAGATTCTTCCTAAGAATCCTATCTCAGGCCTCAGACCTACCTCAGCCTTTATCCTGTGTGTCGACACAAGCCTTTTAGACCCAGTATAGCTGTTGTTGATAGATGGCGTTGAGTGTGCGTCGACATAAGTCCTGTGTTTCGACACAAGCCTTTCAGACTCAGTATAACTGTCGTTGACAGACGACGTTGAGTGTGTGTCGACACAAGTCCTGTATGTCGACACAGGCCTTATTAAGGTGTCGACACAATTCCTGGGTGTCGACACATGCCTTTCTTCTGGTGTCGACATAACTCCTGGGTGTCGACACAGCTCCTGCTTCAGGTGTCGACACAATTCCTTACAAGTGTCGACACTTGTACTTAGAAATTTTCATGCATTTCTTAAACCCGTACACTGAAACTCAAACATCCCATCAAATACAAATTTATGTATATCATTGAGTAAGGGGAGGCTTCTCAAAATCTGGTACATTGTTTCCAGTGTACCTAACAATAGACTTGATGCACCCGAATTTTTTAGAGTACTTAGATAGATTTATGTTCGTCTTTATTGACGACATATTGGTGTACTCTCAATCAGAAGAAGATCATATAAATCACTTGAGGATGGTTTTGCACACCCTGAGGAGGAATAAACACTATGTTAAGTTCTCAGAGTGTGAGTTTTGGCCATTGTCGGTGGCTTTTCTTGGCCATGTGGTTAGTGGAGAGGGTATTGCGGTGGATCTGGCGAAGATCATTGCGATACAAGAGTGGCTTGTATTATCTACTATAGCGCAAGTCAAGAGCTTACTTGGACTTGTTGGCTACTATAGGTACTTCGTGGAGAACTTTTTGCGGATAGACTTACCTCTCACCATAATGACGAGGAAAGATCAAAAGTTTGTTTGGAAGCTTGAGTGCGCACATGCTTTTGAGGAGTTGAAGAGTCGACTGACCACATCGTCTATCTTGAGTTCACAATGTTGTACAAATGATTATGAGATTTATAGTGATGCTTCAGGGAGCGGCTTAGGCTGCGTTCTTCTATAGTTTGAAATGGTTATAGCTAATGGCTACGGCTAGTTGAAAGTGCACAAGCAAAACTATACAATCCACGAATTAGAGTTGGTGACTGTGATTTTTGCACTTAAGCTGTGGTGTCACTATTTGTATGGCATGAAAGTTGACATATTCACGGACCATAAAAGCCTTAAGTATTTAATAGATCAGAAGGATCTGAATATGCGACAATGGAGGTGGATGAAGTTCCTCGGGGACTACACCTTCAAGATACATTATACTCCCGGGAAGGGAAATGTGGTCGCATATGCCTTGAGTCGTAGGACTCCAGTACAGACAAGTTGGCTACAGATTTATGAGGAGCGTCTGATCCAGGAGTTGGAGGCCTTAGATATTTCTTGTGTTGATAAGAATGCCACTACAAATGCATGCTTGAACTGGACTAAGGTACAATATGACCTCGCGGATAGGATTCGACAAGTGATGGAACTCGATGAGAGTGTGAAGCGCTATGCAGCGAATGGGTCAAATTCCCAATTCTCCTTGGATGATGGTCTTTTGAGAAAGGATGGTCATTAATGCATCCTAAATGTGGGTAAATTACGAGAGGAGTTGATGTATGAGGCACACTTTACTAAATACTCAATCTACCAAGGGATCACAAAAATGTATAAGGACATGAAAAAGATATTCTAGTGACCAAGTTTAAAGAAGGACATAGCTCTTTATGTAGCGAAGTGTCATACTTGTGTCTTGGTAAAAGTGGAATGTCATAAACCTGGTGGTTTCCTGAAGTCGTTGCTAATTCCTGTATAGTCAATGATATATTTATGGATTTCGTGCATGGGTTTCCGAGATCACAGAGTGGGAACGATGTTGTATGGGTGATCGTTGACCGGTTGATAAAGGTATCACACTTCATACTGAATAAGAAGGATAATTTAGTTGAGAAATTGGCTAAGTTGTATGTTGACAACATAATACATTTACACGGTGTGCCTCGTAGCATCGTCAGTCATGCTGGCGGGCGCTTTACTTCGAATGATTGGAGGCTAATCTACTAGTTGTTGGGTACTAAATTAAAATTCAGTATGACCTTTCATCCGCAAACGGATGGTTAGACTAAGAGAACCAACAGAACAATGGAGGATATGCTCCGTCTATGCGCCTTGGATTTCGGGAAGAGGTTGGAGGACCATATCTATATGATCGAGTTCACCTATAATAATAGCTATCAAGCTAGCATTCAGATGGCTCCCTTCGAAGCTTTATATGGTAGGAAGTGCCGTACTCCTTTAGCTTGGGCAGAAACAGGCGAATCGAAGCTATATATGTGTAAAGAGGTTGAAGATATAAATTTTACTATACACACTATTCGAAGGCGATTGTTGATGGATCAGGATAGAAAAGCGAAGTACTGCAATGCCAAGCACTGAAACGTGGAGTTTGCAGTTAACTATTGGGTCTACCTCAAGATTAAACCATTCAAGGGCGTATCGAGGATCCGATGCTTGAAAAAGCTGAGTCTGAGATACCTTGGGCTATTTGAAATCATTTAGCAATTGGAGAAGCTACCTATCGGCTAAATATTTACTGCTCAAACTCAGTAGTTTTTGCATGACGTGTTTCACATATCAGTGCTATAGAAGGTTGTGTAAGAGCCTACACAAGTGCTTGTTGTGGAGAAAATTCCGGTTGATAGTGGGTTGACAACGAAGTTCAAGCACATTTGTATTGAGGGCATGGAAATAAAGCGACTATGGAGCAAAGAGATTCGAATGGTCAAAATCCATTAGGATACCTGTAGCCGTGAGGAGCTGTCATGAGAGCGCAAGCAGACCATGCGAGAAGAGTTCCCTGAGCTGTTCTATTAAGGTTCATTTAATATAAGTTGTACTTCTATGTTGTTTTCGGCTAATTTTGGATTTCGGGACAAAACATCTTAAAGGAAGGGAGAATTGTAATGCCCCAAAAATCCCTAAAAATGGGAAGGAGTTGGTTTTTGGAAGTTACCGCCAGGAGGTAGTGTTAATGTCGGCGATATCCAGATGAATTAATTAAACCTTCGTTTCAGGTAGGTACCGCGGGGCGATAGAAAGGAAACGCGAGGCGATACCACTCGACGTACTCAACACATTCGTCGTACTTGGCGAAGCGTTGAGAATCTACTATAGGGCTGTAGTGATCTATCGCGGGGCGGTAGTTGGCCATGTGTCAGTAAGGCTGAAGCGGTTTTTGAGCAACAGAGCGATGCTGATTGAGCTAAATAGACAGTAACTATGATACGTTGTGGCGGTAAGAGTTACCATAGGGCGGTAACTTCCTGATAAAGGCTATGGATGAGATTATTTTCTCATTCTCTCATTCACTCTCTCTCTTGATTCTGGAAGAAGGAGAAGGGAAAAGCTAGGAAGCAAGAGTAAGTGTGTTCTATCCCTATGGTGGAGACGTTCGTGTGCTCGAATTCACGAGATGAAGCCAAATATGCGGAAAGGAAGCTGTGGTGATCAATTTTATCCGGATCAAGGGCAAGAGAATGGCTCCTAAGCGATCAACGAGGGAAATGATCTTCCTTCATGGACAAGTGAAGTCCTACTTTTGCATGTGCATGGAATATCCCACCAAAGGGTGGAAAGTGAAGGGAATTTTGATGGGTTGATACATGATATCCACGGGTAGTCTTGCATATAGAATTCGGAAAACCGTAGTATAGAATATGCATGTTGTGAGAAGCCCATTCAGATAGGTTGGTCTTAATTGGTATTGTTTTGATTTGTGTGTCGGAGAAGACTCTAAGTATAACCATGTAGTTACGGAGTCTGAGGTGTTGTGCCTGTGAATTAAGTAGTAGGAAGTACTGGAGATGCGCTCCAAGAAAATACCCAGAGAATGTCATAGTTTTGATAACTGTGGGTATCGCCAGGCAACAGTTGATATCGCTGGCGATGGCTCTTGGTGAGCTATATGTTGTGAAAGTCCAGTTTTTGGCACTGCGGGATGCTGCAGGTTTTCTTAAAAGATGTTCCAGTTGTGGCTGAGTCTTGAGACAGAAAGAGATGCTCTGTTGTTAATGTCAGGCAATAGCGGCAATCGCTGGCGGTAGCTCCCAGATAGCATTATTCTTACAAAGCCTGTCTCACGGAGACCGTGAGGCTAATAGGTGAGCTGTGAGCCTGGGTGCCTAGATTTGATGGCTTTGAGAGCCATTGTACATAACGTTGGTTATGTTGTGAATTATGGGAAAGGGGAGGCTGACACACGTCATGTAGATTGTCCAAGAAGGTTTCAACTTTCGGCGATGACATGGCGATTTGAGCAACTGGAAAGAGCTGAACTGTACCCGCTCTATGTGGTTTGGTTAAATAGACCTAAAGTACATGACAATTACTGTTGTCATAGGAGGAGATTCGTGGCTATAACATAGTTATGTGCTAGGGTAATAATGCTCATAGTTTACTGTTAGTCTCGGACTTTTGGATGGTGGTGGGGCTAGGAATTCCAATACACCGATAATGTGCCCTGAGTGCACGGAACGTTTGGCAGTTGATGCAAATGTATGTGATATATTGAATGGTTCTTAAGTTTTACCTTCATATGATTTATCTATATTTGAATGTTATGCCTAAAGGGAAGGAATACCGCTGCCTCGGGAATGGGATAAGACCGTTATAAATTAGTCAGCTAAAACTGACCATTGCCTTGTTTGCCACCTTTATGGTGGAATATCTATGTGCAGGTGCTGGAGTACCGAGCAGGAAATAGCGGGTTGCAGCCCTTTGATTCTATACAGTCCCTTGAATGCCAAGAAAAGAACTTGTTATAGTTTTTCATGTGTGGCCGGCCTGCATCCCGATGTTTGTAAATTACTCTTATGAAGAACAATTGTAAGGCCTTAAGGCCGTACTTTTGGTGTATTTTTTTGTAACATTCCTATGTGGTGTATTAGTGGACATTCATGTTACTTGAGTTCTAATAACCCATGAATTTTTCGCTAGAATGCTTTGAGTTAGGATTCGTTCGATAGTTTGATATTCACCTATAGCCCCACAGACTGTCCGTGACATATGGCGTGGGGCCCCGACTGAACCTTTTGTTATATCCTACGTTGACGGATGGAGGTGTTACAACACGTATTACAAGCGGATGTCCAGTGCGTTGCCTTGAGCTAGTGTGTCGGTACGGAGTGCCCTCAACATTGGTCCCTCAAGGATGGTATTACAGGTTGAGACAACTTGGATGATAATGAACTGAATGTCATATGTGGCTTGTACCGGGGGGCTCTGTAACGCCCCCTGTTTTTCTGCATTTTGGTTTGATCATTGCTTGGCATTACGATGACGCGTTGTCGGCGTTTGCCATTGTTATAGCATGGTCATAGCTCTTTAGGTTCCTTTAGTGGTCCATTAGGAGCCTGTTTGCAAGATTCCCCAGCTAGCCTGAGTCTGTTTTGGTGACTCGGTTGGGCCTCTTAGGGAATGCTTGTATTTTAGCTTCGGGTAGTTTTAGCCCGAGTTTTGATCGTCGGATGTTGTTTTCGACTCCGCCGTTGTGTTTGTAGCCGTGGTGTTTAACTACGGTGCGAGTTTTGTCGAAATCCGAGATCATTTGTTTTTTCGCGTCGTTTCGACGTGCGTTTGGTTAGCCGGTAGTGGCTACCCGTTGGTTATGTTTAGCATTTGTTTTCTTTTGGTGAATATTTATATAGATATATGTATATATATATACATTACTATTTAAGTGCATAGTAGTAGCTGGGGGCTCGGGTAGCAGCTTCAGTTAGCTTTTCCTTAGCTTAGTGGCTGTAATATGAATGCATATATATATACTATATAAATATATATATAAATTAAAGCAATAGTGGCTGCTATATAATATACTTAAGTGCTGGTTGAGTGAGGCAGGGCTCGGGTTTTGCTGTTGAGGATAAGCATAGACTTGGTTAGTGGCTGATTATACTATTATAGCTTAAGCTTAGTGGCCGAATAGTTTAATGTGATTTAAACTTAGTGGGGCTAAAAAGTATTATTTTATTAGCTAAAGTAAGTTAGTGGGAGAATTTAGATAAGCTCCAGCTGTGCTCCTCCTCCCCATTTCCCGAGCACGGCAAGCTTCCAGCGGAAGTAACGGAAGGAGCCGGCGGTGGACCTGCTGCCTTGACCGGTGGTTTCCGGCGATCTAAAGCTCGGTTTGCCCAGGGAATTCCAGTTTTGAGCTGCTCTCGCCGAGAGCTAGCTTCCTAGGTATGTATCTCTTGCTTTTAGGCCGTCAATAGGAGCTAGGGTTTTGGTCCTCTTCCCCTTCCTCTTCTCTAAAAGCTCCAGATTTTGGTTCTCTCCAGGTAGCCTTGCTGCCGGTGCCAAGCCCGTGGAGTGAAGGCTGCTGCTAGACCTTGGTGCTAAGGCAAGTGGCTCCCTTGGCCCTTGCCGATTTCGTTCCCAATATTTTAGTTAGTGCTGCTTTTTTTTTTCTAGCCTAAAGCTCCATGTTTGTTTTTTTTCTTTTTCGATTGTAAAGCTTGTCTTAGGTGATGCCAAGGATCCCGGTTAGTAGCTTAATTAGCAGCTTGCTTGAGTTTTAGCCTAGGGTTAATGGTGTCTTAAGGCTAAGGTTAGGACTGCTAGGTCGGGTAAGGAGGAGCAGCATGAGCCTTGGAATTAATTTTCCAAGGCTCTGCTTGCTGGCTTTGAGTAGAGTTTGGGCTTAGTTGGGTTGTAGTCTAATTTATTAGACTGTGGTCGGGTAGGGGAGATAGGAGTGAGAGCTGGAATTAAATCCCAGCTCTCGGGTTGTGGAAAGCTTAGTGGTAAGCTAGTTTGGAGCTGCTGTGGTCAATCTTGCCAAAGCAGGCTTGGCGTTGAGTGAGGTAGACTCACTCAACGCCATGGCCAGGGCTTGAGGTTAAGTCTCTGGCATTGAGCAAGGTAGACTCACTCAGCCTCGCCGTTTCTTTTTAGGCTAATGTTATAGCCTTGGGATGTGAGCTTCTTTAGGGCTGTTAGAAAAGTTTTACCTTCCTAAGGGGGATGTTGGGGGTGTTCGGCTAGTTTGTGCATGCCAACTCGTGGGCTATGACCAGAGGGGGGTGTGGTTGTTTGGACTCTGAGGGGTGAATTGTGTGTGTTAAGCTGTGGCCACCACCAAGTTTGGACACTGTGGCCAACTTGTTGGGTGTGTGGACCCTGAAGCTACCACCGGTTGTGTTTTCACCCTTGAGTATTTTTGGGGTCCGGTTGTTGGTGTTGGACACTGTGGCCACCCACTCCAGTCCCCCTTATTTTTACACCCCGGTCATTTGCTCACAATCTTAGGACTGTTAGTTTCCTATTGTCTACTTTTGGTTTTTCCCTGCTTTTATGCTGATGCATTTCTTTTGCAGGTTGATTCTTTCCAAGAGCAGGTAGATTTGTGCTCACACTTACTGTGTTTTGCCTTTATTGTTCTTTAAGAAATGCTTCTTTCTTTTCCTGCTTTATAGTTTAGTACTTGTTTGCCGGATTGGAAAACTCTTCTTTATTCAAGTAATCTGTCACACCTTTCTTTTGTTTATTTTCCTTGCTGAGGCATTTCTTCTCTTAAATGTCTCAGGTCCAGGTTGTTGCCGATTGAGCGGCTGATTTCCTTTTAGTGGGACTTGCTGGTAGCCTCCAGGGTAGCAGAGTTGCAGATCACTCCATTGTGAGGTAGTCATTTCTTTTTCTGTATGGACATGCACACTCACCGGTAGGTTCGTGTCGGATTGTCGACGCCCACTGGTGGCTTACTTGTTTTGCTAAATATGAATTTAGACTGCTGTTTTTGCCCTCTTGAGGTTGTTTACTTGCTTCTGGGAAGGATTTATGCTAGGTTGCATGTTAGGTATTTTAAAACCCTAAACTATTATATGTACTCATGCATAACATGTTTTTTTCAATTAAAACACTATTTTCTTAACGCGTAAAACATCTTTTAATAAATATATTACTCACCGTAGGCGTCGTGCATTTTATAAGTGGTCTCTGGTGGACCCTTATGCTCATTTAGGGTGTCAAACTAACTGAACCAAAGTATTTTCCGCTGTAGTGTATATATATATTCTTAGCGTGGGCTAGCTGATCCACTGTGCCGAGGGATACGGCCTTCAAACAAACTAGTTTTCTATTAAGTTAAAACTTGTGATCTATGATTTTGGTGTGTCGCCTGAGCGTCGGCAGTTATCCCTTGCTCGACGTGGCATCACAACGCGTATTTTCCCTTACTCTGATGCTTCTTAACCTCGGGGAAAATGCGGGCCGTGACAGTTGGTATCAGAGGGAGGTTGTCTTGATAATTGGTCGGGCAACCTGTCCTTTGATTGCATTAGATGTTTAGCTTCATAAGCATACACTCACCGATATGTCATCAGCACGTCTTGGCCGAAGCACGAACACTACACTCATAAGCATAAAGAAGTATACGGGGCATATTATGTAGTATGGGATGCATAATATGTGTTCGTATATGGATCCACCATAGGAGGCAACATGTGAGGGTTATGTAGTATTGGATGCATAACCTCACCACATGAATGCGGCTAGCACGTTTTTTCTTTTTCGTTGCATGGGAATGTTATGTAGTATGGGATGCATAACATTTTCATGTGTACGCCGCCCATGTCATGCATTAAGGTTTTTTTTTAGAATGCATAGCACGGCATGCATAGCATAACATTTCATAAGCACAACGTGTCAGGCTAAAGATTTGCATGATAACATATGTACACATATGGTTTTGAGTCAAAACGGATATAAAAAGCATGCATTCATGATTTATGCACATGAGTTAGTGTGATGGTAGTGAGCCATCTTAGGGTAAGCATGACCTCATCATTCTAAACCAAATCCCAGAGCAAGATTTGCAGTTACAATTCATATTTAAGTATGCTTGTCTGTACCGGGTAGGCTTGTTTTAGTAGTCGGGATGGGTTTTTAACTAGGGTTGGTGCGATTATAGGATGGCGAAGCGTCCTGCGACGCAATCGACTCCCCAATCTGTGGGTGAGTCTTCGGGATCCCAGAGCGAGGCCCTGATCGAGAGCTTGCGGCTAAGTAATGAAGCCTTGGCAAGACAGATGGTGGACATGTAGAGCCAGATCCAGTCGTTGGTAGCAGTAGTGGCAGGGCAGGCTCAGAGAGCTCAGGACCCCGTTAGGGGTGTGGCTGTTCCTCCTCCTCCTGCTCCTCTTGTGCCTCCAGTTGTAGTACCCCCAGAGATGGCCTTCATATCTCAATTTCAGCAACTTGGACCATCTACCTATGATGGAAAAGCGGATTTCATGGTTTTGGATGATTGGCTGATAGCAATTGAGGAGATGTTCTCTTATTCTGGAGTCACTGACGATCAGAGGGTGATGATCGCTGCTTATCAGCTCAAGGGTCTAGCAAAGACTTGGTGGTTGCGAGAAAAGGAAAGCTTGAAGGAAGGATGTTCTTGGGAGACCTTTAAGGAAATGCTACTGAGGAAGTTTCTGCCCTCGGTCGAGCGGGACCGGTTAATGACTGACTTCCTGCATTTGAAGCAAAGGAAACTCATGGTTAGTGAGTATGAGATTGAGTTTAGCAAACTGAGTCAGTTTTCTCCTGGACTTGTGAATGTTGAAGCAGACCGGGTTAAGCGGTTTCTGGGTGGGTTAAGAAGCGACGTTCAGCAGTTAGCAAATGCCTACGGAGCAGTCAGTTATGCCGGAGCGGTGGAAGCTGCTTTAAAAGTTGAGGCCATTGAGAATGCTAAGAACAGAGGCCTGCAGGTGAGGCAAGACAAGCGGAAGTCTGTTGGGGGGAAGGCTCCCAGGAACCTGATGCAGTTACAAGGAAGAAGACCAAGGGGACGTGTAGCTTCTGCGGCCGGCCAGGCCACCCCCTGGAGAAGTGCTTCAAGAGATTGGCAGCGCAGAAGAAAGAGCAAGTCCATGCTATCCAGGGTGCTCCCAGAGGGGATGTGATGTGTTCCTTGTGCGGAAGGAAGGGGCATGATTTGGCCCGTTGTTGGTCGAAAGATAAAGCTTGCTTTCAGTGTGGGCAAAAGGGCCATCTCAAGTCGAGGTGCCCTCAGGCGCAGCCCGTTCTTCCAGTGGTTCCTTTGCAGGCGTTGCCGCCACCCCCGCGGGCGGATAAAGGCAAAGGGAAGCTTAATGTTATCTCTTCAGAGGAAGCGTTGACCTCGACCCAGGTCATTTCAGGTTAGTTTTCTTCCTAACTTGATTTTTCTGCCTCTTGTGTAGTTTAGCTTTTGTTTTCCCTTAGTTGTGTGGATTGCTATATAGGGAGATTTAAGGTAAAGAACCGTTGGGCGCGCGTTCTTTTCGACTCTGGCGCCACCCACTCTTTTGTTGCTAGGGATTTTGTGGAGCGATTCCATTTGAGCCTAGATCGTGTTGGCGGAGCTTTCAGCGTCAAGTTTCCTTTGGGTGACTTTGTGGTTTCAGACTTGGGTATTCAGGGCTGCCCAATCTTGTTGGGAGACTTTCTAGCCAGGGCAGATCTGATAGTGATTGATCTAGAGGACTTTGATGTCATCCTAGGCATGGATTGGTTGTCCAGATATGATGCGGTTATCCAGTGTAAGGGTAAGCGCTTGGATTTCGTGAAGGACGACGGTCAGCCCGGGAGCGTTTATGCTGACCCTCTCCAGGAGCCTCCGATTGTTTCTGCGGTACGTGCTTGCAATTTGCTTGTTCCGAGCTGTTTTGCCTGTTTGGTCTCTCTAGTAGGGGCAGATGTTCGTGTGCCGCAGTTGGAAGAGATTCCCGTTGTTTGTGAGTTCCCTGATGTTTTTCCTGCTGATCTTCCCGGGCTTCCACCCGATAGAGACGTGGAGTTCGTTATAGATTTGGAGCCGGGTACGCGTCCTATTGCTAAGGCGCCGTACCGCATGGCCCCGCAAGAGCTGGAGGAGTTGCGGACCCAGCTAGATGAGATGTTGGCAAAGGGTTTTATCAGACCGAGTTCGTCGCCCTGGGGTGCGCCTGTTCTATTCGTAAAGAAGAAGGATGGGTCGATGAGGCTATGCATCGACTATAGAGAGCTGAACAAGGTTACAATTAAGAACAGGTACCCATTGCCTCGGATTGATGATTTGTTTGACCAGCTGAGTGGTAGTGCTGTGTTTTCAAAGATAGACCTTCGTTCAGGCTATCATCAGTTGAGGATTCGGGAGTCTGATATTCCGCGGACGGCGTTCCGCTCTCGTCATGGACACTTTGAGTTTTTAGTCATGTCTTTTGGTTTGACTAATGCACCTTCGGCTTTCATGGATTTGATGAACCGCGTGTTCAAGGAGTACTTAGACAAGTTTGTGATTGTCTTCATTGATGATGTTTTGGTGTACTCCCGGAGTGCAGAAGAGCATGATCGGCATTTGCGTCTAGTTTTGGCGACTCTGAGAGATCATAAGCTTTATGCCAAGCTGAGCAAATGTGAGTTTTGGCTGCCTCAAGTGTCTTTCCTAGGCCATGTGGTGAAAAAAGAGGGGATCTCAGTAGACCCAGGAAAGATCGTTGCAGTTATGGAGTGGGCGAGACCTGTTACTCCTCGTGAGATCAGAAGCTTCTTGGGTTTGGCAGGTTATTACAGAAGGTTTGTGAAAGGATTCGCGACTCTGTCTGCACCGTTGACCCGGTTGACACAAAAGAATGTAGCCTTTGTTTGGGATGGCAAGTGTGAGGAAGCTTTTGAGGAGCTAAAGAATAGGCTATGTTCAGCCCCTATTTTATCTTTGCCTACTGAAGGTGTCGGGTATGAGGTATATGTGGATGCTTCCCATATTGGACTGGGATGCGTGCTGATGCAGGATGGAAAGGTGATTGCGTATGGGTCGAGACAGCTAAAGACTCATGAGAGGAATTACCCTATGCACAACCTGGAGTTTGCTGCTGTGATCTATGCTCTGAAGTTGTGGAGGCATTTGCTATATGGTGTGCAATGCAGAATTTTTACTGATCACAAGAGCTTGAAGTATGTCTTCACACAGAAGGAGTTGAACCTGCGCCAACGGCGATGGTTAGAGTACGTGGCCGACTATGATGTTGAGATTCAGTATCATCCCGGGAAGGCCAACGTGGTGGCCGATGCCTTGAGTCAGAAAATAGGAAAGATCTTTGGTCTCACAGCTGAATCTTTGGTAGAGGAGTTTCTGTTGATGGACATTTCCGTGGGTAACTGTGATGGGCAGAGTAGTCTGGCAGTGGCAGAGCCTTCACGGATCGCGCTCATGAGATTACATCAGAAAGATGATCCGGACCTTCTGCGGTTGTATGTTCGAGCTGAGAAAGGCGAGCTGCCAGATTTTTCTATAGATGATTTGGGTACCTTGAGATATCGAGGCAGATTTTGCATTCCCAATATTGGCAATATCAGGGCTATGGTGTGCAGGGAAGCCCATGGTTCTAGCGTTGCCTACCACCCAGGATCCACTAAGATTTACCGCGACTTAAAACAGATTGCCTGGTGGTATGGGATGAAGAGAGACATAGCCAAATTTGTTTCTGAATGCAACACTTGCAAGCAAGTAAAGGCTGATCATGGCAGACCAGGTGGCAAGCTGACTCCCTTGGAGATTCCTACTTGGAAGTGGGAAAGCATCTCGATGGATTTCATTACAGGCTTACCAAGGTCTCCGAGGGGGCATGATTCAGTATGGGTGATCGTGGACCGACTGACGAAGTGTGCCCACTTCGTGCCGTTCAAGATTGATTACTCGATGAGAAAGATAGCTGAGCTGTATATGGAAGAGGTTATCAGATTGCATGGCGTCCCCGTGAGCATCATTTCAGATCGAGACTCCAGGTTCACGTCTCGTTTTTGGAAGAGTCTTCAGCAAGGATTGGGGACAGATTTGAGGTATTCCACTGCTTACCACCCGCATACTAATGGCCAAACAGAGCGAGTAAATCAGATTGTAGAAGATATGATTCGATGCTATATTCTGGAGCATGGTGGGGCGTGGGACGAGCGTTTGCGGCTTATGGAGTTTGCTTATAACAATAGTTATCAAGAAAGCTTGCAAATGGCTCCGTTTGAGGCTTTGTATGGGAGGCGCTGCAGGACTCCCTTGTTTTGGGCTGAGGTTGGCGAGAGACCATTGTTGGGTCCAGAGGCTCTTGAGGAGATGGAAATTTCAGTGAAGCTTATTTGGGAAAAGCTTCGAATAGCCCAAGAGAGATATGAAAAGAACGCCAATCGGCGTAGATCAGATTTGGAATTTGCTGTGGGGGACCAGGTGTTCTTAAAAGTTTCTCCGATGACTGGGGTCAAGAGATTTGGAAAAGACCGAAAGTTGGACCCAAGATATGTGGGCCCATTCAGGGTCGTTGAGCAGATTGGTGTGGCAGCATATAGGCTGGAGTTGCCCGCAAATTTTCCTGGCGTGCATGATGTTTTTCACGTCAGTCAGCTGCGGAAGTGTGTGCATAGTGACAGACAGGTTTTGGATTTTGTGCCTCCGTTAGAGCCGAACCTTTCTTATGTGGAGGTGCCTGTCCGTATTTTGGATACCCGGGATCGCGTGTTGCGGAAGAAGACGATTCCTATGGTGAAAGTATTGTGGAAGAACCATGATGTTAAAAGCGCGACTTGGGAGCTGGAGTCAGCTATGAGGGAGGCTTACCCTCACCTTTTCCCCTGACTTGTGCCTGGTATGTTTGCACTCTCTCTTTTATGGCTTTTGATTAGCTTGTTCTTTTTCCCTTTTTGTTAAAATGGTTGTGTGTAAAGTTTCGGGGCGAAACTTTCTTTTAGGGGGAGTGACTGTAACGCCCCCAGTTTTTCTGCATTTTGGTTTGATCATTGCTTGGCATTACGATGACGCGTTGTCGGCATTTGCCATTGTTAGAGCATGGTCATAGATCTTTAGGTTCCTTTAGTGGTCCATTAGGAGCCTGTTTGCAAGATTCCCCAGCTAGCCGGAGTCTGTTTTGGTGACTCGGTTGGGCCTCTTAGGGAATGCTTGTATTTTGGCTTCGGGTAGTTTTAGCCCGAGTTTTTATCATCGGATGTTGTTTTCGACTCCGCCGTTGTGTTTGTAGCCGTGGTGTTTAACTACGGTGCGAGTTTTGTCGAAATCCGAGATCATTTGTTTTTTCGCGTCGTTTCGACGTGCGTTTGGTTAGCCGGTAGTGGCTACCCGTTGGTTATGTTTAGCCTTTGTTTTCTTTTGGTGAATATTTATATAGATATATGTATATATATATACATTACTATTTAAGTGCATAGTAGTAGCTGGGGGCTCGGGTAGCAGCTTCAGTTAGCTTTTCCTTAGCTTAGTGGCTGTAATATGAATGCATATATATATACTATATAAATATATATATATAAATTAAAGCAATAGTGGCTGCTATATAATATACTTAAGTGCTGGTTGAGTGAGGCAGGGCTCGGGTTTTGCTGTTGAGGATAAGCATAGACTTGGTTAGTGGCTGATTATACTATTATAGCTTAAGCTTAGTGGCCGAATAGTTTAATGTGATTTAAACTTAGTGGGGCTAAAAAGTATTATTTTATTAGCTAAAGTAAGTTAGTGGGAGAATTTAGATAAGCTCCAGCTGTGCTCCTCCTCCCCATTTCCCGAGCACGGCAAGCTTCCAGCGGAAGTAACGGAAGGAGCCGGCGGTGGACCTACTGCTTTGACCGGTGGTTTCCGGCGATCTAAAGCTCGGTTTGCCCAGGGAATTCCAGTTTTGAGCTGCTCTCGCCGAGAGCTAGCTTCCTAGGTATGTATCTCTTGCTTTTAGGCCGTCAATAGGAGCTAGGGTTTTGGTCCTCTTCCCCTTCCTCTTCTCTAAAAGCTCCAGATTTCGGTTCTCTCCAGGTAGCCTTGCTGCCGGTGCCAAGCCCGTGGAGTGAAGGCTGCTGCTAGACCTTGGTGCTAAGGCAAGTGGCTCCCTTGGCCCTTGCCGATTTCGTTCCCAATATTTTAGTTAGTGCTGCTCTTTTTTTTTCTAGCCTAAAGCTCCATGTTTGTTTTTTTTCTTTTTCGATTGTAAAGCTTGTCTTAGGTGATGCCAAGGATCCCGGTTAGTAGCTTAATTAGCAGCTTGCTTGAGTTTTAGCCTAGGGTTAATGGTGTCTTAAGGCTAAGGTTAGGACTGCTAGGTCGGGTAAGGAGGAGCAGCATGAGCCTTGGAATTAATTTTCCAAGGCTCTGCTTGCTGGCTTTGAGTAGAGTTTGGGCTTAGTTGGGTTGTAGTCTAATTTATTAGACTGTGGTCGGGTAGGGGAGATAGGAGTGAGAGCTGGAATTAAATCCCAGCTCTCGGGTTGTGGAAAGCTTAGTGGTAAGCTAGTTTGGAGCTGCTGTGGTCAATCTTGCCAAAGCAGGCTTGGCGTTGAGTTAGGTAGACTCACTCAACGCCATGGCCAGGGTTTGAGGTTAAGTCTCTGGCATTGAGCAAGGTAGACTCACTCAGCCTCGCCGTTTCTTTTTAGGCTAATGTTATAGCCTTGGGATGTGAGCTTCTTTAGGGCTGTTAGAAAAGTTTTACCTTCCTAAGGGGGATGTTGGGGGTGTTCGGCTAGTTTGTGCATGTCGACTCGTGGGCTATGACCAGAGGGGGGTGTGGTTGTTTGGACTCTGAGGGGTGAATTGTGTGTGCTAAGCTGTGACCACCACCAAGTTTGGACACTGTGGCCAACTTGTTGGGTGTGTGGACCCTGAAGCTGCCACCGGTTGTGTTTTCACCCTTGAGTATTTTTGGGGTCCGGTTGTTGGTGTTGGACACTGTGGCCACCCACTCCAGTCCCCCTTATTTTTACACCCCGGTCATTTGCTCACAATCTTAGGACTGTTAGTTTCCTATTGTCTACTTTTGGTTTTTCCCTGCTTTTATGCTGATGCATTTCTTCTGCAGGTTGATTCTTTCCAAGAGCAGGTAGATTTGTGCTCACACTTACTGTGTTTTGCCTTTATTGTTCTTTAAAAAATGCTTCTTTCTTTTCCTGCTTTATAGTTTAGTACTTGTTTGCCGGATTGGAAAACTCTTCTTTATTCGAGTAATCTGACACACCTTTCTTTTGTTTATTTTCCTTGCTGAGGCATTTCTTCTCTTAAATGTCTCAGGTCCAGGTTATAGCCGATTGAGCGGCTGATTTCCTTTTAGTGGGACTTGCTGGTAGCCTCCAGGGTAGCAGAGTTGCAGATCACTCCCTTGTGAGGTAGTCATTTCTTTTTCTGTATGGACATGCACACTCACCGGTGGGTTCGTGTCGGGTTGTCGACGCCCACTGGTGGCTTACTTGTTTTACTAAATATGAATTTAGACTGCTGTTTTTGCCCTCTTGAGGTTGTTTACTTGCTTCTGGGAAGGATTTATGCTAGGTTGCATGTTAGGTATTTTAAAACCCTAAACTATTATATGTACTCATGCATAACATGTTTTTTTTCAATTAAAACACTATTTTCTTAACGCGTAAAACATCTTTTAATAAATATATTACTCACCGTAGGCGTCGTGCATTTTATAAGTGGTCTCTGGTGGACCCTTATGCTCATTTAGGGTGTCAAACTAACTGAACCAAAGTATTTTCCGCTGTAGTGTATATATATTTTCTTAGCGTGGGCTAGCTGATCCACTGTGCCGAGGGATACGGCCTTCAAACAAACTGGTTTTCTATTAAGTTAAAACTTGTGATCTATGATTTTGGTGTGTCGCCTGAGCGTCGGCAGTTATCCCCTGCTCGACGTGGCATCACAACGCGTATTTTCCCTTACTCTGATGCTTCTTAACCTCGGGGAAAATGCGGGTTGTGACAAGCTCCTAGAGTTACTGGAAGTATGATACTTCCCACAATAGGGATTGTTGGGTGTCCTGTGACTTGTACACCTCCCGAGCAAAAGCTGGACGTCTCTCCTGGAGATTTTGAGCTGGAGTAGTGTTGATAAGAATAGCATGTTGGCGGCTTGGATGATAATGATTCTTCCCACAAATGTTGCATTCCTGTCCACCTCAACTGGCGGGCTCCCGAGGGTTGTCAAGATGTGATGAGGGAAAGATCCCGATATGCTGGGAGCAGATAGCCGAATCAGCTCCGAATGCTTTTTGGGTGCTGCCTCCTCATGGTACTATCCTTTTGTGGGTTTGTCTAGGGCTAATTGTGCGGCTGCTTTCTTTCAGTGGAGCTCTCTGAGGAATCCGTGTCGCACGAGCCGCTCGACTTCCTCCTTTAGGCACAAGCACTCCTTAGTGTCATGCTTGTTCCCTTTGTGAAAGTGGCAATACTGATACTGGTCGACCTTGCCTCGCGGGAGAGCCTTAGGCCTCCGAAGTTGCAGGTAGTTCTTCAAGCCATACAGAATCTCTATGAGAGAGACTGAGCTCAACAAATCATTGTTTCCCCCCGGCACACGAGGTTTTGCTGGGATGCCTATTGCATTTTCTAGGGTTTGGGCTCCCTGCAGGGTGTTCCCCCAGAGCTTCCATGAGGCGCGAGGTGAAGGCCACCCCACTGAGCGATTGGTGTACTGAGGGAAATGACCTCTAGCCGCCTTCGACGGGGCATTCCCCTAGGTATAGGAGGCTTCCAATTCCCTTAGCAAAACAAGCTCTTGTGCTTGACACTTTTCCATCTAACGCATTCATTCCACCATTGATGATGCTAGTGTGGTGATTACCTCCTTGAGGCATGGTGCATGGCGAGCGGTCAAGCCATTGGATGCCTGGTCACTAGACGCTTTATAGGACAGTTGGCTGGCAGTGTGTGTGCTTCCCTTTTTCATTGCTATTATAGTTGGGGTGCTACAACTTAGAACTTTTGGGAGCACCTTCCCACTTACGACATCAAACTATTGTGGGTTGCCCTGTCTTTTCCTGGTATGGATAAATAAGGCCACCTTAGCTCAAAATTGGACTGGGCGTGCAAACAGTCAAAGTAAATAACAATAAATGACAAGAAGTTTTTTTGACGTGGAAAACTCAAAAAGGGTGAAAAACCACGTGGCTAGATCTGTGTCGAACCAGAATTCACTACTTTTTTGAGTTTACAGTGATTGAGACTATCTCGGAGGGTGACAGACCGCTTCTCCATTACAATTGTAGAGCACAAAAATAAGGTAATGAAACTAAGTTCTTAGAGCCTTGATGGAAGCGCTCTAGCCTTGGGAATTTGGCTAAGTCCACAGAACATAGATGAAAGCGTTCCGGTCTGGAAATATAGATAAGTCAAAGGAACCTTGATGGAAGCCTTCCGGCCTGGGAATTTGGTTAATGTTGGGTATTTCATCCACAATAACCCAGATTTGCATGAAGTCACCCTTGAACTAAGATGAATTAAGTTGTATTTGATATCCTTATTATAGTTTAATGTTTTCACGTTCTCAGTGCTAAGTGTAGACCAATGTTAGTCTATAGTGGGTCAGGAACACAGGACCATACAGTGTAATCCCTCACTGTGAGATCCAAAGTGTTGACTCATGTGTAGCCTCTCAATTGGGATACACTTTATGTTCAAGCATTGGGAGCAAAGGATGGAGATAGGGCCAGAAGGAAATCTTCTCTAAAGTTCTTTAAAAACTTTCTAAGTCCAGTTCTCGAGAAGTAATCTCAAAGTTCTCGAGAAGTATGGTATAGTTCTCGAGAAGCTCAGACTCTACTTTTCGAGAAGTCAGGACAGTTCAAAAATTTCTCTAAGTGAAGTTCTCGAGAAGTCAGTAAAGCTCTCGAGAACTATTCTATAAGTTCTCGAGAAGTCAATTTAGTTCTCGAGAAGTATTCCCGTGATTCTCAAGTTCAGAAATTCAATCAGAAGTTGACTCTAAGTAAAGTTCTCGAGAAGTCTTCTATAAGTTCTCGAGAAGTCAATTTAGTTCTCGAGAAGTATTCCCTTGGTTCTCGAGAAGTTCAGAAGAAAATTTCTCTAAGCTCAAGTTCTCGAGAAGTCCTCTATTATTTCTCGAGAAGTAAATTAGTTCTCGAGAACTATACTCTGGTGTTCTCGAGAAGTCCAATCCCTTTCTAAAGAGATTAGTTTTTGAGAAGTCTCTACAGTTCTCGAAAACTCAGTACATAGTTCTCGAGAACTATAATCACTTCTCGAGAACTAAGTCGGATTTTTTCCAGAGAATTTCTTATAAGTCCAGAACGGTCGGAATTTCAAATAACCCAACAGGATTGGTCCACATGTCATCATTAATGATATTTCCAACCGTTAAGAGATATCCTATATAAGGTCTTGTCACGAAGACATAACCCTAAGAAGGATTAAGAGAAAATATAGAGCGGATTCCGTACTTTCCTAATTTACTGGTTTAGCCGACTTTCTCTCAAGCTCGACATCTTAAAGCCGCCGCAACCGCTCTCGTCAAGATCGATCCTCATCCTTTTGATCTAGAAGATCTACAGATTCAAGAAATGTTCTTTCTTCCTTGATCGAGTAGATTCAAGAATTTCTCAGGTCAGATCTACTAGTCTTCTTCAACAATTCTGAAAGGGCCGCAACTGCAAGAAGAAGACCTAAAGACTTATTTCTTGCAGATTTGAGAAAGTTTATGCTTGTATTTTCATATCTATTTGTAAATCTTGTAGGAGTTTATTCTTCGAGTGTAGGTGCGTTGTGCTCCGAGTGGTAGGAAGTTTGTATCTTCCGAGTGTAGATCCGTTTGGATCGAGTTTTATAGGAACGTAGTTCCGAGGTGTAGGATTGGTTTGCAATCCGAGATAGTGGAGTGGACAAGTCTAGTGATTTGCTAGATCAGTGAGGAAAGTGGACGTACCCAAGATCGGGGAACCACTATAAATCTCCTTTCGTCTGTGTGATTGCTTGATTACTTATTTGTGCTAGTTGTAAAATTTTTTATTCCGTATTAGACGCACATCTCACCTATTCACCCCCCTCTAGGTGATTTAGGTAGACAACTTACAACTTTCAATTGGTATCAGAGGGTGGTTGATCGTTAAAAGGTTAACACCTTGATCTAATCCTTCCCAAGTTGTCTTTAGAGAAGTATCAAGCATGAGTAAGACCAAGGATTTTGCTAAGCTCCCTATATGCACCAAGAATAATTTTCCTATGTGGAAGGAAAGAGTTAAACTCTTCATGGAAGCAGTGGACCCTTGGATCTTCATGATTGTTGAAGAAGGTCCGCATGTTCCTTTGATTGCATCTACAATAGATCCAACCAGACAAGTCCCAAATAAGTTGATGGACTTGGATAAGGACGAGATTGCACTTGTCTTCTTGGACAAGAAAGCAAAAAATATTATAGCAAGTGCAGTCGATGACTCGATGCTGCAAAATCTGATTCATTGCCAGTCTGCCAAGGAGATGTGACAATCCTTGGTGACTCTGATGGAAGGCACTGAAGAAGTTAGGGATGATCGGAGATCCCTTCTAAATCTGAAGTATGAAGCCTTCAGGCAAGGTCATAGGGAAGACATAGCTGATACCTTTAAGAACTTCTTCAAGATAGTTAATGGCCTAAGAGTTTATGGCCGAGTCTTCAAAAATGGGGAACTGAATGACAAATTCTTAAGATCCCTGACCAAGGAATGAGATAATAAGGTATGTGCCATTAGGGAGTTCGTAAGGTTAGCCGAGACGGACCCGCAGAATCTATTCGGAAAGCTTATGTCTTATGAGCTCCAAATCAACTCAAGAAAAGCTGAAGAAGAGGTGATCAGGTCTGCATCCAAGGAGAAGTCTGTCGCTCTGAAGGCAGATAGCTCAAGGAAGACAAAGGCTAGCTCTCCTGCCCCAGCCCCTGAAGCTGATGAAGAAGAATCATCTGAGCCAAGCTCCTCTGGCTCAGAGCTATCTGATGGAGAGTTCTCTCTACTCTCAAGGCAGTTCAAGAAATTCTTGAACAAGACGAAGCAATGGAGAGGCAAGAATGCCTCCTATAGAAGATTACACAATGATGGTGATCGCCACAAAAAAGGCTCAAGTAGCCACGACAGGTATTGTTCTAAACCGAATAAACATTATTCGACTGACATTGTTTGTTATTGCTATAATAAGACAGGTCACGTCATTGCGGACTGCCCCCATAAGAAGAAAGAGGGTGGCAAACGAGAAGAGAAGAAGTCTTATAGTAAAAATAGGACAGAAAAGAGCCTGTTGGCCAAGAAGGGCAAAACCCTCAGTGACTCCGACTCATCTGAGTTGAGTGCAGAAGAGGAAGAAGCCTTCTTTGGGCTAATGGCTCTAACTGATGATGAACAAGTCCCCCAGTTCACTGGGGAGCTAAAATCTCACACCCTTTTTTCAGAATCTGATGATGATAGTGAGCAAGAGGGCTATCCCTCTGAGGATGAATCTGAACTCATGGGACAGTATAAGGAGTTACTCGAGGCTTACGACAAATGTTGCCGAGTCATGAAAACTCAAGCTAAAGAGATAAAGTCTCTAAAGGCCACAAAGAGCGCCTTAAGAGAATAAGTCTCAAAGACTGACTCTCTCAAGGAAGACTTCAATAAATCTATTGAAGAATATAACAAGGCTCTTGAGCACCTTGACCTGAAGGAGAAAATCATCAAGGAGTTGGAAGAATAACTCTCGGCTGAAAAGAAACTTGTAGAAGGTTTCTCTAAGCCTAAGACTGTACTTCCTCTGATTGCTGAATTCTCAGCTAAGGGCAAGGGTGCTGGTCTAGGCCACAAATGTGCTCCTAGTAAATCCTCTAGGAGAAGGAAGGCCAAGATAAAGAATAAGGATGCTAAGAAGGCCTCGGCCGAGGAAAAAGGGAAAGCTCCTTTGGAGCCAGTCTCGTTCAAGAAAGTTATCTTTCCTGCGAACGAATTTGACTTTGAGTCCACCTATGGACACTTCACTAGGCCGATCCCGGAGAAGCCTAAGTCAAGATACCAAGGTTGGACTCGCCCTCGTAACTTTGACGAGAGTGTCTTCAAGTCACCTTATGAAGAGATTCAACTTCAGAGCTATGGACCTTATGTTCATGGTCATAACATCAAGAAGACACCAAAAGTAAAACCTATTGTGGAAAAGCCTATGAAGGAGAAGACTTCATGTAGTTTCCATCATCATGAAGATTCTTCCTCCAAGGATACTACCCCTGCTGGACCTCCTCTCAAGAAGGTCAAGCAGGAGTTCATAAGGAAAAGATACAACAAATTCGACTGTTGGTGCTGTGGTAGAGTTGGTCACTTTGCCATAGATTGTTGGTTCAATCCTAAAAATTCTGCAACTCCTCAAGTTAGCAATGTGAGAATGACCACTCATGAGGCTAATACTCATAGGGGGAGTACTCTAACTTGAGACCAAGGACCCAAATGTGTTTGGGTTCCTAAGGCTAAGTGATTATAATTGCAGGTACGTCCAAAGGCCATTAAAACGCCAATATGGTATTTGGACAGTGGATGTTCTCGGTATATGACTGGGATAAGGAGCCTACTCCAGAAATTTTCACGGTGTTGAACGGACCAAAGGTCATCTTTGGAGGTTCAGACCGAGGAATTACCAAAGGCTATGATATGATTACTAACAGTAACGTATCCTTTTCGGATGTAGCCCATGTTGAAGGATTGGAACACAATCTCATCAGCATAAGCCAATTATGCGACAAAGGATACGTGGTTGAATTTCATGCTGACAAGTGTTTGATAAAATCGGTTGATAACATGGAAACTATTTTATCAGGCACTCGAAGCAGAAATATTTTTTGTTTAAACTTCATCTGTATTGACTCCTCTACATCAGTATGTCTTTTAGCAAAAAGTAGTGCATCTTTTGCTAACCAATGGAAAAAGAGACTAGCACATATTAATTTCAAAACTATAAATAAACTATTCTCTCAAAACTTAGTACGTGATGCCCCTAATGTAAAGTGCATTAAGGACAGCCTTTGTCATGCCTGTATAAAAGGCAAGCAGACAAGGAGTTCATTTAAAAGCATTATAGGCAAGGATTCTGATAGAAGCTTACAGCTTCTTCATATGGACTTGTTCGGTCCACTGCAAGTTAGAAGTTTAGGAGGTAAGGAATATACGTTGGTTATTGTGGATGATTACTCGCGCTTTGCGTGGGTGTTCTTTTCTGAAACACAAGTCAGATACCTTCAATATTTTCACTAATTTTGTTAGGCAAGTCTAGTATGAATACAACTGCTCCGTAGTCAAAATCAGAAGTGACAATGGAACGGAATTCAAGTCTGGGGCCATGACAGAATACTGTGAAAGTCAAGGTATCTTTCATGAGTTTTCCTCTCCTCGCACTCCACAGCAAAATGGAGTAGCTGAGAGAAGGAACAGAACACTCATAAAGGCTTGCCGGACTATGTTGAGTGATGCCTCACTTCCAGAGTACTTCTGTGCTAAAGCCGTCAACACCGCTTGTCACGTGCAAAATCGAGCTCTCATCAACAAGAACCATGATAAGACTCCTTACGAACTTCTAAAAGGAAGGAAACCAACCATTTCATATTTTATAATCTTTGGCTGTTAGTTCTTCGTACTTAACAACGATAAGTATCACACTACCAAGTTTAGCGAGAAAAGCTTTGAAGGTATTTTTGTAGGTTATAGTAGCCATAGTAAGGCCTATAGAGTATTTAATAGAAAAACCCTGGTGGTAGAAGAATCGATTTACATTGTATTTGATGAGACGAGTTTGCTGCAAAGCAACTCTTCTAGTGTTATCATTGAAGATGCAGGTACAAGGATAAAGGAACTCAGCTTGGATGAACCTACTGAAGACAAAGAAGAAAAGTTCATCAAGATCACCTCTACAACCCCGATTGGAGAGGTAGATGATCAAGATGAATAATTCATCCCAGCTGAAGATGCAACTCCAGTGGCTGAGGAGATCCCAGATGCAAGGAATCTAGAGCTCAGACACCTGAAGGATCATCCCTTAGACCAGATCATAGGAGATCCTCGGGATGGTGTCAGAACTCGTCGAGGTACAACTAACGAGAATTTATTCTTAAGTTTTCTATAACAGGTTGAACCTAAGAAGTTCGAGGAAGCAAACTCGGATGCATCCTGGATCCTAGCCATGGAAGAAGAGTTAAATCAGTTCAAACGTTGCAAAGTTTGGACACTTGTTCCTAGACCCAAGAGTAAGAACGTCATCGGGACAAAATGGGTCTACAAGAACAAGTTGGACGAAGAAGGAACTATTATAAAGAATAAAGCCAGACTCGTTGCCAAGGGCTATCGTCAAGAAGAAGGAATCGACTTCGATCAAATGTATGCTCCAGTGGCAAGACTGGAGGCGATCAGGTTATTCCTTGCTTATGCTGCACTTAAGGGCTTTACCGTCTATCAGATGGATGTAAAATCCGCCTTCCTGAATGGTGACATAAAGGAAGAAGTGTATGTAGAGCAACCACCAGGTTTTGTTGACTCAACTTTTCCTAATCATGTTTATTTACTGCAAAAAGCTTTATATGGTCTTAAACAAGCTCCTCGAGCTTGGTATGAGATGCTGTCTAGCTTTCTTCTTGAGAACAAGTTAACAAGAGGAAAGATAGACAAGACATTATTTCTTAGGGAAATAAATGACAAGATTTTGCTAGTGCAAATCTATGTCGATGACATTATTTTTGGCTCTACGGATAACAACCTCTGCAAGAAGTTTTCTAAACTTATGCAAGGGAAGTTTAAAATGAGCAGTATGGGAGAGCTTAAGTATTTCTTAGGGCTTCAGGTGAAATAATCTGAGGATGGAATCTTCATCTCACAGACCAAGTTCACCAAAGAGCTACTTAAGAAATTCAGAATGGAGAATGCAACCTCTATGAGGACTCCAATGGCCTCAGCTATGTCTCTGGACAAGGATGAGAAAGGGAAACCTTTTGATGAAACCAAGTACAGAAGCATAATTGGGTCCCTGCTCTATCTTACCGCAAGTAGACTAGATATAATGTTCTAAACATATGTATGCGCTAGATTCCAGGTGAACTCTAAGGAATCTCACTATATTGCTGCGTAGCAAATTTTGAGATACCTTAAAGGTACACCAAATCTTGGCTTATGGTACCCAAGAAGTAATGCTAGTGAATTGATTGGATTTTCAGATGCAGATTTTGCAGGAAGCAAAGACGATAGGAAAAGCACTTCTGGCACTTGCCAATTCCTAGGAAGAAGGCTTATCTCTTGGAGCAGCAAAAAGCAAAACTGTGTCGTAATTTCCACGGCCGAGTCAGAATACATTTCTGCCAGTAGTTGTTGTGCACAGCTGCTTTGGCTAAAGAACTAGCTAGAAGATTATAATATGAAGGTCAAGGACATTCCATTATTCTGTGACTCCTCCAGCGCAATCGCAATCGCAAACAACCCAGTCTCTCACAGCCGGACAAAGCACATCGAGCTGAGATACCACTTCATCCGGGAGCATGTGGAGCAAGGGGATGTGGATCTGTAGTACGTGCCAACAGATTAGCAGGTTGCAGATATTTTCACAAAGCCGCTGGACGAGACCAAGTTCAATTTCTTCAAAACTGAACTTGGGTTGCTGAACAAGGAGGATTAGACCAAAGTGATCAGTTCAAAGGCTCAAGAATCGAGGATACTCCTAAAAGGTTAGAATTTACCTAGTGGAAGGCAGTTCTCGAAAACCTACTTCACTTCTCGAAAAGTAAAAGTCATTTCTCGAAAAACCTAAGTACACTTCTTGAGAGGCAGAAATTAGCTCTCGAAAAGTATCTTAAGTTCTCGAGAAATACTTAAACTTCTCGAAAAGTCCATCGTAAGTTCTCGAGAACTAGTTCTCGAGAAGTCAGCCTATCTCTCGAGAACTCTGAAATCCAGTTCTCGAGAACTTTCTTACTTCTCGAAAACTATTGATCACTTCTCGAAAAGTATAACCTACCTCTCGATAGCTGGCCCGTCCTTCTGCCGATACTTCTTAACTTTATTATTTCGCAAAATTCTTGATTTCTGCCCTAACCTAAGACTAATTAGGCATATAATTAACGTTACTAGGAAAATATATATATCTATAATATATTAGAATCCTAAATCAACAGCCATTTCAAACATTCCTCTCGCAACTCTTCATCTTCCGCCGAACTAAAGCTCTATCTCCGCCGCTGTTCCCCGCTCTGTTCGTTGCCACCATCGGCATCAATGGCTCTCAGTTCCAAGATTGGAATCGGCAGCGAACTCGTCGTCGAAGGACTGGCCGACATTTCTGACGATTTCCAGAACTTGCTAATTCTTCTAGAAACAACCGGATTGATGTTCCTTCTCTCTGAGCCCGTCAAGATAGTATTTTCAGATGTTGAAATTTTTTTCAGGAATGCTAAGGTAAGAAGGAATGGAACAATTTTGAAGACAAAAGTTAAAGGGATCAAAATCAAGCTTGACAAGCACAGGATTTCCAAGCTTCTGAAAATGCCTATTGTTGATGAGGAAGACGACCTAATTCCAGAAGATTATGCCAGAACCTATTCTTTCTATGGAATTCCTGAGGAATACATCTCCCTAAGGAGAAATCTTCTAAATGATGTAGGGAAACTTCTTACAGATATTATTGGAAAAATATTGTGGTGCATAACAGGGTCAGTTAGTTTTATTTCTCATGACTTGCTTGGAGTAATGACAATAGTAGTATGCCGAAAGAAATTTCAGTTTGGATTGATGGTGTTTGAGATGATCAGAGAAAGTATCCAAGAACCCAAATTTGCCAGGATAATCTCTTTACTGCTGAGTGAGATTGATCCAGTCACCTTCAAACTCTCAAAAGGTACTCCAGTTCATCACCTGAAAAAGATCTCCTTCATCTCCATCTAGAGGTGGGAGCTAAAACTAAAGAACCCAAGACAGTTAGCTGAGGAAGTTGGAGCTTCTGTCTCAGAGGTCAGGACCCCATCTTCTCCTTCACATCATGTTGCTGAACCATCTGGTGCAGCAGCTGAGGGGGAGCCTGCCCACTCTGCCCCAGTTATCAAAATTCCTACTTCTCCAGCACCTTCTCAAGTCAGAAGCCCCATGGCAAACTCTCCAGTTCCAACCCAGTCAGATCTTCCAGCACAAGAAATTCTAAAAGACACCAATGAATCCATAGACAAGATGATAGAAGAGCTTGCTTCAGAAGAATCTCCTCCCCCCTTTCCAAAGATATCCCTAAAGATCAATCCAGAGATCCCTCACCCCAAGCTACTCCTTCTCCCTCTCCTAGAAAAGATTTAACTCCACTAGAAACCATCCTCCTATCTAAATAGGATGTGCAAGCTCCTGAGGAGGTGGAAGCCCCTCTTAAGAATCTTGACTTCTCTCTTCCCAAGTTTGTTGATGAAGAGGAAGATATATCATTCAAAACTGTAAGAGCCAAGAGCTCTGTTGTCATAGAAGAACTTCCTCCATGGCAAGCTACCACTGTATCTGCTACCCCTACTACTACTGTTTTATCAGGTGCCCCTCCAGTTCCTCCTATTTCCATCACTCCTGCTCCTGCTCCTGCTGTAATAGTAAACTCAGATATTCTATCAAGGATTGAAGAAATGCTAGCTGCATAGAGGAATCATTTTGATGAATCACTTCTGACTGTTCAGAAACAGGTAACTGCCCTAGAAAAAGAAATGAGCAGAGGTTTTGCTGAGATCCAAGCCAATACTGATCTGCTGAAAGAGTTATTCAGAATTGGGGGCAAAGCAATAGATCACACAATTACCAGTATTAGTCAAGTATTGGAACAATCTGTCCCTCTAACAAACAATCAGATCCAATTAGACAAGAGAGATGAAGAAAATATCATGAAGGTATGCAATGAAGTTGGTACATTCAAGGAATATGCGATAGCAAACCTATCTGTAGAAATCAGAAAGGGGGAGAGAATAGTAAAAGAACAAGTTGAAAAGCTTACTACTGATGCCAAAACTCTTTGGACTGAAAAAGTAACTGAGATCAATAAAAGTGTTTTAGAACAAATTCAATCAGTCAAATTCCATACTTATGATACAGCTGTATGGATGCATAATCAAATCTTTCCAGATTTTCAGGCAGACCCCAATGTGATTCCTCATTATTTAAATCCTCTTGCTGAAGGTGAGTCTAGTCAATTGCCTCAACCTCAATTTACTACATTCTCTCCCAGGACAGAAGATCAGGAACCTCCTCCAGCTTCCTATTCCCATGTTTGGGATGATGTGATTCCTCAAGATCTACCAGAGGTTCACATTCCCAAGAAAAGGAAGTATGGGGAAGGTCCTTCTGCCAGCAGATCTGTTCCCCTGCCAAAGACAGAGAAGAGAAAGGCTCAAGAATTTGCTGAAGTTTAGAGCCCAACTTCCAAAGCTCTAATTCTTGACACTCTTAAACTTGTCATGGACTATAATGAGAATAGACATCTGCACTACAGTTCAGTTGAGTGGGAGTTATATGAAAAATCCATGACCAAAAGGAGGATTTATGACAGAGAACATGGAAAGAATAATCCTAAAGCTCCTCCCAAGCCTCCAAGATACTATCCAAAGCCTTTCAGTTATCAGGGGAGGCATAAGGAAAAGCAAGATAGGCAACAACAAAGCAAGGGATGATTCATGATGTTGTGGTGTTGAGAAATGTTGAGGAAATGGATGTTGACTAATTTTAAAACATTATTGATATATATAACATTTCCTAGTTTTGCTTAAATGTGCTTTCTAATAATCTGTATATGCATTTATTCTTTCTTTTCTTCCTTCATGTTCTTTATTTATTATAATAATTCACCTTAGTGTAGAGGGTTCTGAATTCTACAAATAAGGGGAGATTGTTGGGTATTGTATCCACAATAACCCAAATTTGCATGAAGTCACCCTTGAACTAAGATGAATTAAGTTGTATTTGATATCCTTATTCTAGTTGAATGTTTGCAGGTTCTCAGTGCTAAGTGTAGACCAATGTCAGTCTACAGTGGCTCAGGAACACAGGACCATACAATGTAATCCCTCACTGTGTGATCCAAAGTGTTGACTCATGTGTAGCCTCTCAATTGGGATACACTTTATGTTCAAACATTGGTAGCAAAGGATGGAGATAGGGCCAAAAGGAAATCTTCTCTAAAGTTCTTGAAAAACTTTCTAAGTCCAGTTCTCGAGAAGTAATCTCAAAGTTCTTGAGAAGTATGGTATAGTTCTCGAGAAGCTCAGACTCAACTTCTCGAGAAGTCGGGACAGTTACAAAATTTCTCTAAGTGAAGTTCTCGGGAAGTCAGTAAAGCTCTCGAGAACTATTCTATAAGTTCTCGAGAAGTTAATTTAGTTCTCGAGAAGTATTCCTGTGATTCTCAAGTTCATAAATTCAATCAGAAGTTGACTATAAGTAAAGTTCTCGAGAAGTCTTCTATAAGTTCTCGAGAAGTCAATTTAGTTCTCGAGAAGTATTCCCTTGGTTCTCGAGAAGTTCAGAAGGAAATTTCTCTAAGCTCAAGTTCTCGAGAAGTCCTCTATTATTTCTCGAGAAGTAAATTAGTTCTCGAAAACTATACTTTGGTGTTCTCGAGAAGTCCAATCACTTTCTAAAGAGATTAGTTTTTGAGAAGTCTCTACAGTTCTCGAAAACTAAGTACATAGTTCTCGAGAACTATAATCACTTCTCGAGAACTAAGTCGGATTTTTTCCAGAGAATTTCTTCTAAGTCCAGAACGGCCGAAATTTCAAATAACCCAACAGGATTGGTGCACGTGTCATCATTAATGATATTTCCAACCGTTAAGAGATATCCTATATAAGGTCTTGTCACGAAGACATAACCCTAAGAAGGATTAAGAGAAAATATAAAGCAGATTCCGTACTTTCCTAATTTACTGGTTCGGCCGACTTTCTCTCAAGCTCGACATCTTGAAGCCGCCGCCATCGCTCTCGTCAAGATCGATCCTCATCCTTTCGATCTAGAAGATCTACTGATTCAGGAAACGTTCTTTCTTCCTTGATCGAGTAGATTCAAGAATTTCTCAGGTCAGATCTACTAGTCTTCTTCAATAATTCTGAAAGGCCCGCAACTTCAAGAAGAAGACCTAAAGACTTATTTCTTGCAGATCTGAGAAAGTTTATGCTTGTATTTTCATATCTATTTGTAAATCTTGTAGGAGTTTATTCTCCGAGTGTAGGAGCGTTGTGCTCCGAGTGGTAGGAAGTTTGTATCTTCCGAGTGTAGATCCGTTTGGATCGAGTTTTCTAAGAACGTGGTTCTGAGGTGTAGGATTGATTTGCAATCCGAGATAGCTGAGTAGCCGAGTCTAGTGATTTGCTAGATCAGTGAGGAAAGTGGACGTACCCAAGATCAGAGAACCACTATAAATCTCTTGTCGTCTGTGTGATTGCTTGATTACTTATTTGTGCTAGTTGTCAAATTTTTTATTCCGCATTAGACACACATCTCACCTATTCACCCCCTCTAGGTGATTTAGGTAGACAACTTATAACTTTCAGTTAAGCCCACGGAACCTTGGTGGAAGCCTTCTGGCTGGGAAAACCTCTAAGTCCACGGAGCCCTTAGCCAAGAGGAGCGGAGCGAAGTCCTAAGCAGAGGATCGACCTAAGTCCACAACCTCAGGGAGGAGTTGCCGTGCACGTGCGCGGGTTCGACCTCCTTCTTGGGTGCTTTCGGGACTTGTGGCTTCGCGCGGGTGACTTGTACGGTTTTGTTCAAGAGTACTTGATCTGAATTCCGCTGGTTTGACTTGAAAATTTCAGAGGGGACCCCACCAACAGTAACCTTTTGTTGTTTTCATGCATGATTTTTTGAGAAATCCAGTGTTATGAGAGAAATTTGTCTCGATGTTGTGAACTTTGTTATATTTTTCTTTGATTAAAGTATTATAGGGTGCTGGGATTTTTTGAAAAAAAATTATCCAAAAATATTTCTTTTGGATGTCATTTCGTTCAAATATATAACATACATATGTCGTAGCAAATTCTTCTAGCATTCATAAGTCGCATTGTTGCATTTTTAGTAACAGTGCTTCTATATTTTGTAAGTCTGCTAGACTATCTCCGGTAAATCGGCGTATAAAATTGAAACTAATCTATTAATCATATTTTCTGTTGTCTTGACAAATCTAATATTTTGAACTTTTTCAGAATGCACGCTATCGAAGTTTTTAAGCCAAGCGAGAGCGAATTCTTCCCAAAGGATTGTGACATATATGAGAAAATCTTCTTGACAGAGCTCTTTAGGAAGAATTTGTATGGTATCATTTATGTGCACAATTAATGATTCCAAATCCATTCTGAGAAGGATTCGAATTGCGATATATTTAGAAACTTATGTCTACGACGTTAAATATATTCTTAGATACACTAACTTTGCTGCTGATCTATTTTTCAGACCATGTCATGAATTGACCTTATAAAAAGGCTAGAACATCTCAAAACAGCAATAAAGCTAAAAAATGGAACTAATGACTGAGAACCCGTCACCTTTAAACGAGAAAAAGCAGTAGAAACATCTTCCACTAAAGAAAATTGAGACCTTTATCTCTACAAAAATTCCCACCAGAAGTGTCAAAACAAATATTCACTTCGGAATATATGACTCATCTGTCCGTGATATGACAATATGCAACTCTCCCACTTGAGAATCACAACAACGAATTCCCACATGAATTAATCCTAGAACTTTCATCGAAGGAAATAAGCAAATTGGGCTGTCAATAACAGCAAAGCCTTATACATTATAAAACGTACAAAGGCCTAACAGCTTGCCACAAATATTTGTGAAAGCAATAATCAAAGAGTTGTATAATGAACCACTAAAAAATGCAGTCCGAAACGATTATGCTTTATTTAACAATCAATATAAATTCATACAGATTGGGAACTCCCGAATAGCAAATTATGACTTTTACTTGCTCACAGTAACCTTTTATTATTTTCATGCATGATTTTTTTAGAAATCCAGTGTTATGAAAGCAATTTATATCGGTGTTACGAAGTTTGTTATATTTTTTCTTCGATTAAAGTGTTCCGGGGTGCTGTGATTTTTTGAAAAAAGTTTTTTATCCAAATTTTTTTTTTGAAGTCATTTAGTTCAAATATATAACCAATATATGTAGCAAAAAAATTTTCTAGCATACATATATCGCATAGTTGTATTTTTAATAATAGTGCTTCTATATTTCGTATGTCTGTTAGACTATCTCGGGTAAGATCGGTGTAAAAAATTGATACTAATCTATTAATCATATTTATTTTGTTGTGACAAGTCTAATATTTTAAAATTTTTCAGGATGCATGTTATCAAAGTTTTACTTATGATAAAAAAATGTTCTAAGTGAAACAGACGGACGTTCTCTCAAAAAGGGCAAATATAATTTCGACCATTTTTTTTTAGTTACCATCATTCGATATTCTAATGAACACTTATGAAGAAGCATCAAAAGTACACTTGCAGATAGCAATGGAAAAGACTATGCAATAAACGCTGAAGATGTCGAGGGCCTAAGGGCCGTCATACCCTAAACCCGAAGCACAACAAAGGCTAAAGCTTTCAAACTATACCATTTCCAAAACTCCTTATTTCATTCACATAAAAATTAAAATATCATGACTATCAAATATGAATTTAGTCATGGTAGGAAGAGAAATTTCATTGAAACAATAAAATTACTTGCTTAAAGGCTATCAAATATAGAGTTACTTGAGAAAGAGAGTGTGGTGGGATGTGCAAGCGCGGGGCGGGGCGCGCCGCGTGGTGGTGGGGGGGGGGGGGGGGGGGGGGGGGGCGTGTGCGCGCTGTCTGCACGTGCGTGCTTGGTTTCGCTCCCTGTTTGGGATGTCTTTGGACCCTTTGAGCGAGCACGGCTTCGTGCGACCGGCTCGCTCGGTTGGGTTTGCCTGCCTTCGTATCTTTTTGTTTAAGTCTTCCCGATTTGACCCTAAAATCCTTATGGGGAATTCCATCAAGATTTTAATTTGAGCTATTATGAGTGGCAAATGGCTATTCGTGAGCTGCTTACAAAAATACACTGCTTCAATCTGTCTAATCATGAATTCATCCGCCGGTTGTGCAGCTCAAGGCACATCTGCTTTCGGCATGTGCCACCTATCTGCATTACGCCTCTTTCCTGCCGAGCGCCTCTTTTGGTTCGTCGAGCACCTGATTTCGTCGTCCTAGTTTTGTCTACCATGTAGCTCACACTGTATATTTCACTAAAATCTTTGAGGACTTCGACTCACCAAGCACAGGAGGGACATAAATTCGCAAAATAGTAATAACAAAATGCCTTCAGTGATTAATCTGAAGAATTCTACTATGTTTAGTTTGTTTGTGCGCTCGAAACATAAATCAAACAGAACTTACATTTTCCATTTCCTGAGTGTATAACTAATTCAATTTTACTATTCAATTCTACAGATAAGAGAGCATCTTCTGATTCCGACATGAACAAAGTTCACATCATCGCTTTGCACATTGAATAAAAAAACAATTAACATGTGGGGGACTACCTAGCTATTCTCCACTTACTACCAATCACAGCTAGGTTCTCCAAGAGATGTAGGCCTTGTCTTGTATGGGCAAAATTTTTGGAACAGGACTTTTCAAATCTATGTCCGGGTTTATTTTGGAGTGTTGTTATGTGCAAACCTATAATAATTAGGTGGAAACCCGTCAAAAAAATCCAATCATATATTTGATTAAAATATTCAAAAACACTCTTATTACTAGCCGCAAATCATATAGGTTTTTTTAATTTTTATCCCATTCAGCCATCTCTCCTATCCCTAGCAGCCAAGACCTCCACCTTCTCTCCTTCGGCGAGAAAATCCAAAGGAAGAATCGGGAGGATTACTGGACGGGGGAGCTGCCTCCCTCAAGGGAGACGAATGGATACGCAAGTATCCTGATTTCTTGCCTTGCTTCGACTTCTTCGCCCACTTCTTTCTCCCCGGCCGGCGCAAACTTCATCGGGGAGTCTTTCCAAGATGGATACACTCGCTGACGTCGCTATTAAGTATGGAGTTGAGGTAGGAGAGATGCTCGGGAGGGGCTTTTGGAGGTGGCCGACCTGCTGTTTGGGAGGAGATTGTTGTGGTCAGGGGAGAGCAAGTCGAAAGGCAGAGCCCTAACCTTTTTTTTTTCATTTGTTTTGCACTTAACAAGTTGATTTTCACGTAAAATTGTGTTTTGCACATAACAATGATTTGCACATAGTCAAAATTTATTTGCACTTAAAATTACTCATTCTCGGTGTGACGTGTGGCTTCATTTCAAAAATATTTTATTTTCAACGCATCACGAAAACGACTCCCAGGTCAGTATAATGGTCTCCTAGGTTAGTAAAATAATCTCCTAGGATATCAATCTTGATCTCCTGGGAGATATCAATCTTGATCATCTGGGAGAAATTTTTTGATCTCGTGGGAGATCATTTTTTATCTCCTAGGAGATTATTTTTTATCTCTAGGGGAATCTATTTTGATTTCCTGGGAGATCATTATTGATTTCTTGTGAGATCATTTTTGATTTCTTGTAGTGCAAATTACTCGCTCTACAAGATTGCACCACGTGTAGCCGAAATTAAACTCAGACCTAAATTTGAAAACGGAGCCCGATTCCAAGAAAATTTTCTTGAATGGAGGCACCTCGAGGACTTTGAACCCCATCATGAATACCAAACAATTCCACATGAGACTGCTTTAATTATCATACAATCCTTGTGCCTATCACTAACACCAACTAAATGATTGCGTATAATTATGTCAGGCATTAATTAATTGCCTGAGATATTGAGTAGTGTATCGAAGCCACTGCCGTTGGCCTTGGACCACTGAAGAGTTTTCTTCCCTTCCTATCGGTTTGGTGCAACTGAGCATGCAGACAGACATTGAATGTGCACCAGACACTAATGAATGTCTTTACTGCCATTGTGCTTTGCCTGTTTCATATATATCTTTGAGAGGGAAAATTTTTTCCTCCGGAACCCGGAGAAGAATGGTCCGGATAAATCAATGAGAAGCCCGAGATTATGAGGGTCTCACGCAAAAACATATTTCACAAATCTAAACTGTATGGGTCCAACATCTTTGCAAGCTCCTCATTAATCTCGGACCGATACTATCCTCCGGGCTCCGGAGGTAACAATTTTCTCTTTGAGGGAGGGGTAGATGAAAGAACAAACGTCCACTTGCCTATTAAAGATATGAAGCATGATTGGTGCCCCAACATAATATTTAATGAGTATTTCAGTATTCTCACTGCAAAAGTAGCTATCGAATGGTCACAGCTAGCTATTAACTGCTGAGCCACAAACAAAATTCCGTGCCAGAAAACTCTTCTTTTACTTTCTATCAAGATTTTCCTAATCAGGGCCTTCATTCAACCGAAAGAAGAAAAAGTTCAAGCCAGATAGATTTAGCGAGGGTTTCACATCAATAACATCTATTGACTATATTAAAACGGAAAAACACTCATTGATTAAACATTGACTTTCCAATTCTACTCCTCTTTATCAAAAAAATTCCACTTCTAAATTTTGTGTCTTTTCTTTTATTTTAAAAAATGTTCAAGCGATACGACCCAACAAAATGAGCCGCGCCCGCTCCAATGGCCCAAAAACACCCCAAAAGGGAAACGGGACAAAGCGCGCATGGAGGCCGCACAAAACACGCACGCACGCAGTGGGCGTGCGTAGCACGCACAACACTGCACGTGCCTTGTGGGCGTTCACGCCTTGCACCGTGCCTGCGAGCGAGCGCCTGGCGCGCGCCCTGCGCAAGCGCCTTGCTTGCGTACCCCCGCGCGCTCGTGCTAGCTTGCGCGTGTGCGCTGGCAGCCGTCACCGCCTCCTACGACCGCCACCGCCCCCGAGCAACCTACCCGAACCACCCGGGGGGCACTTCCGTCTTTTCATGAAAATTGGCGATACAGATGACCGAAACGGAGCGACGTCATTCGCCACCTCAAAATCGGCCCCGAGGCAATTTCCAGCGTATCCCTCCAGAAAATTATAAAAAGACCCACAGGCCTTCATTTGAAGACAAGTAACTTCAGAGACTAGAGAGAACTCTGAGATTTTTCGGTAAGAACGTGTGACTTAGATCGTTTCTTCGGTTGAAATTTGCTCTGCTCCCTCTCTAGCATGCACATCCCCCGACGCTCACTTGGACGCTTTTGTGAGCCCGAGAGAAGACAATAGAATTCGCTTCCGCGGATGATGGTGTGAAGGCAACATAAGGCTTCAAGAACTTGGCATTCTTCTCCGCAGGAGCGCTCTCATCAAGACTCTGACTCTGCTGGAGCGCTTTCATCAAAGCTCTGATGACTTAGCATTTTTCCCCACCAGTGCGCTCTCATCAAAGCTCCGAGGACTTAGTTTTTTTGTTCTTGTATTCAAAGCTTGTAGCGGAGAGGTGATCTGTCACCCTCCGAGGAAACTCAAAACTTATAAACTCAGTGAAATAGTGGATTTTGGCCCAGCATAGACCTGACCATATGGTTTTTGACCCTTTCCAGGTTTTTCACTGTAAAAAAAACCTCCTGTCATTTCTACTAGATTTTCATTGAATGTTTGTGCGCCTGATACAACTCCAAGCTAAGGCGGTCCAATTCTCCTGACTGAAGAAAAATCGGATCACCTGCAATAGTTTGGCGCCATCTATGGGAAAGTGCTCAAAAAATTCAGCAACAACATCATGAAAACAATGTTGCATCGCGCAGGCACACTCGACCAACAACAATGGTGAGGAAAAACGTACAAACTGTTAGTGATGTTTTGCTAGAGGAGCGCAGCAATCCAGCCCCCGCCAACTCGCCCTGAAGCAATGCCTCGCTTTAGGGAGGATCTACTTTCACTGCATCCCAAGCATCTGGGGAAGAACGCAAGCACCTGAAAAGGAGCGCCATGCAAAGGAGATCATCTTACTAAGGGCTCATCGCGCTCTACATGCGAACATCACTCCAGGAGGTCAACCATCTCTGATCCCAAGTTAGATAATGACTCAAGACACTGTCCACTCTAAGGATCTCGTCACGGACAAGTTTTCTAGCACTGATAGCTCCATATACCTCGCATTGCCCGATGGGCATCTTAGGCATGCGGAAGGAAACTTTAGTGTAATAAAGGAGATCGCTTTTCCGGTCAATAGAAGACTCGTTCACGAGAAAGTGAGGCGCATGACCGACGAGGAGTAAGGACACGGGGGGCACCGAGATCAAAATGTACGACACCCGTCAAGCACATCTCCCCGCTGGCTCCGTCAGTCCTGGCGTACCCCATTACCCCCATGATCAAACTTTGTGACTTTGAGATATTTGATGGCCCAAGTGACACTCTGGAGTACGTCAGACACTTTGTAACTATCATAAGCATCTACAATGCTCTGACACCCTCCCGTGTCTAGTGTTCCTAGCAATTATGAAAGGAGAAGTTCACATCTGGTTTCACGCCCTAAAGTAGGGGAAAATCAAGAACTTCACCAAGCTAATCACACTTTTTCATGAATAAGTTTGTCTCCATCCAACAGATCGTTCGAGACCCATCAAACCTCTCGGGGATCCGACAGATCGAGGGAGAGTAGCTTAAGGATTTCTTTCACTTCTTCGCCACGGAGGCACGACAGATTTCGGGGGTTAACCATAAGTTCCTGCACGGAATTTTCCTCGGAGTACTCCAACCTAGAAAGTTCCCACTCCATGATGTTGAGCAAAATGGAGCTCAACTACCTTGACCTCATCCACCGATTCAAGGCTCAAATCACGACATACGAAGCAATTGAAGTGCATCCGTTGTAGTTCGAAGGAAAATTGAAAAGGAAGAATATTCAAGAGCCATTGTCAAGTCCTCGGGGGACCAACAAGCGCCGCAGAGACTCCTATCGAATCGGGGGGGGGGGGGGCACCACCGCAATCAAACCTTTGCTCCCCTCAATACTTTGTGGATGGAAGTGTTGCTCGCCATCCGTGATCATCCCTCCTTTCAAAGGCCAAGAGCCGTCGCTCCAAACTCTGGAGACCAATCCAAGTACTATTGACTACCACTGAGGACACATGCATAACACGAAGAATTGCATGCGACTAAAGATGAAAATCAAATGGTTTGTTTTTCTGGGACCTCAAGGGATACAACTTTGGTGTTGATTATTTTCCAAGTAAAGGGACCTAAGTATTACCCAGCCACCAAACTAGCCCTTGAGGTCTAGTTTATTTTAAAATTAGTTTATTTTAAAATTAGAATTACAAGCCAAATATTATGATGTGCGGCATCGTTAGGTGGAGTTCTAAGTTGGAGATCGGGTCTTCTTGAAGATACGTCTGATGCATGGAGTTTCGTAGGTAAGCGGGCGAAATAAGCTCAGTCTGAGGTATATGGGGCCCTACAGGATACTGGAACGGGTCAGTCCCTTGGCTTATAGACTGGAGCTACCGTCGGAGTTGCCGGGATTGTACGAAGTCTTCCACGTCTCCTACCTTTGGAGGGTTCTACTACGGCCAGAGCAACACATTTCTATCATAGATGGCCTAGTAGCATCTAATCGATCGGTTAGCCTGGAGCCGCTCAGGATCGACGATACGACAGTGCGGGTCTTGCGACACAATAAGGTTCCGCTGGTCAAGGACCTGTGGAGGAATCATGGGCAGGAGGAGCATACCAGGGAGCCATAGGATCTGATGCAGCAGAAATACCTGGATCTATTCGAGTCAGGTATACCTTTAACTTTTTAAGGGATGTTGCATGCTTTAATTTCAGTAGAACCCCGTAGGCTGAACCTTAATTTCGGGGTCGAAATTTTTATTTTTATGTATTGGAATTTGTAACATCCCTCAAACAACTAGACCCCTAGGAGTGATATTGTCATGACTAGGTCATGACAAAATCTTAAGAAGCTTAAGAAGACCAGGTGAACTAGGGCATGAAGGTAGAAATCACCTTGGTCCGCAAATAGCTCAACCCATCACCAAACCTAGAGTTTGACTTTAGGGCTTCAGCTTGACTCCCTGACCCCACCAAAACCATCCTAACCCTTTAGGAGGTTCATTGGGCCACTAAGCGCCCATTGAGGTGAACTGAAGAGGTCAAGTTGACCAAAGTCAACCTAAAGCCTAAAATGGTCAAAGTACCCTAATAAGGGCCAAGTGACCACCAAGGTATCAAACCAACCCTACCCAAGTCTTCCTAGACCTTCGGGGAGGCCAATGAGTCACTAAGGACCCCATTGGGTTCAACCCAAGAGGTCAAATTGACCAAAGTCAACTCAACCATTAAATGTGTCAAACTAACTCAAGTTGACCAAACCTAGCCCAATCCACTTGGGCTAAGCCTAATTGGAGTGGCCCACTAGCTTTAGGAGGCTGACAATTACCTAAAGTGCCATCAAAATTCTGGAAATGGTGACTAGGAGAGAGAAACCTCATGTTCCCCTTTAATGGAGGAGAAAGAAAAATAGAGAAAGAAATGGCCATTCATGGCTTGGAAGGCCAAGGGCCTCCTCTCTTCAATTCCAATAGCTTGGTCCAACTCCCCTGATCAGTCGTGAGGATATCAACAGCCACGGCCGGCCCCCTTGGTGGATGAATTCAAGGGATTTAAGTTGGCCTAAATTTCTTCCCCATGGCCATTAATGGCCATTGAAGATTAGACCCCTCCTCTCCCCAAATTGATCCTTTTAAAATCTTCCCTAGACCCTCAACAATCAGTTCCAACATTCCCTTGAAGATTTCAAGCTCTCTGGATAGGAGGAGGCAGAGCACCCGAAATCGCCACCACCGGCAATGGCAACCGGACGCTCAGCCCGACTTCAGCCACCCTAGAAGGTCCTGTCTTCCTTCTCTCTTTGTGGATAGATCTCCATCTATTGGGCCTAAGGTTTGGGTCCAATTGGCCCCAAATCAAGGGATTTGAGAGCTTGGTTTTTCAAGGTTTTCTTCCATCCACCATTCACTATTCTGGCCTTCTCCGACCGGTCTACCACCGCGAATCGCCGACCACCACTTCAACGAAGGTGGCGGCGGCAGTGGTCGGTCGTGAAGGGGCGTGGGTGGCCGGGAAATCAGGGGCAAAGTCAGCCCAGGTTGGAGTAATCTGAGCCATTGACGCGATGGGGATGACGACAGGATTCCGTCGGTTTTGTGCCAAGATTCGTGCCGCCGTATTTATATAAATAGGATTAATATTATTTCTTTTTACTTTATTTTTGTCTTTCTTATTGTAGTAGATGGTTTTAATTGTTAAAAATACTTAGGTCCCTTTACTTGGAAAATAATCAACACCAAAGTTGTAGCCCTTGAGGTCTAGTTTATTTTAAAATTAATTTTAGCCAAATACACTAACAAGCGCCACAGAGACTCCTGTCGAATCGGGGGGGGGGGGGGCACCACTGCAATCAAACTTTTGCTCCCATCAATACTTTGTTGATGGAAGTGTTGCTCGTCATCCGCGATCATCCATCCCTTCAAAGGCCAAGATCCATCGCTCCAAACTCTGGAGACCAATCTAAGTACTAGCACTACCACTAAGGACACATGTATAACACGAAGAATTACATGCGACTAAAGATGAAAATCAAATGGTTTGTTTGTCTGGGACTCCTTAGAAAATTTCTGCAAGATAAGAACCCCGAATTAACAAATCTAGTGTGAGCCCGCATGGAGGAAACCCCTAAGACGACCATCCTAAGGAGAACTTGTCCTCCTCCCACGGAATGCCCAAGACATCTATTGCATGTACTAATATTTCATTAATCAATGCAACATGGCCCTAGTTTCTCATTGTGTGTTCGGTTATCTCTAGTGGTTACTCCAACCTCTCTTAAATAGAGTATCTAGATATCCTAAGTTAAGACTCTGACCTCTCTCAAATAGAGTGTACAGATATTCCAGGTGGATACTCTGACCTCTCTCAAACAATGCGACCAGATATCCCAAGTGGAGACTTTGAACTCTCTCAAATAGAGTGTCCGGATATCCCAAATGGATACTTTAACCTCTCTCAAATAGATTGTCTATATATCCTCTCTAGAAACTCCGACCTTTCCAACAAAATGTTTAGATATCTTAGAAGGAGACTCTGACCAATCGAACAGACCCCAGTACTCTAGAGGCACGAACGAACAAAGGTTCTTAGCCACCTCCACCTAATAGACCCCGGTCCTCTTGAGAAGCAAACGAACAAAAGTTCTTTGCCACCTCTACTTAGAAGGACCCCAGTTATTCTAAGGAAAGAATGAAGAGGTTCTGTTGGAACCCTACTTGTGATTTGGGCTAAGTTCACTATTAGGTTTGTTTAGATGACCCATCATGTATAGTCTAGGGTCATAGGTTATTTCTAGGGTCAAAGTAAGCAGCACTTACTTAGACTGTCAGTACTCTACTTCAGAAGACTTTAGAGACAGAAGACTTCAATGGAAAAGCTGTTAAAATGATTGCAGGAAAGTCGTTCGATGATAGCTGAACTCAGCTCGACGATCGTCGATCTCAGATCGATGAACTCAGAGTTCCTTCTCTGAGTTGAGCTCGACAAAAGTCTAGCTGAGATCGACGAACTATGATTTCATATCAAAAGTTCAGCTCGAAGAAGGACTATCTCAGTTCGACAAACTTGGAGCTCATATTGGACAGTATATTTTCAGCTCGACGATCTCGGAGCTCAGCTCGATGAAGGAGAATTCTTAGCTCGACAAACTTGGAGTTCAGGTCGACGAAATCATTGCTAAGTTCGACTAACTCCTTCCAGGTTCGGTTCGACTATTCTTCTCTGCAGCTTCTCAGATCGACTATCAGTTTGATTTCAAATTTTATATTAAGTCAGTAATGCTCTGATAATTAATGCTCAATATTCTCAAGAATATAACCGTTACTTGGCAATATTAATTATGGTTTTCACAGAGTTATTACTCTATCATATTTACTGGGATAGTTAGGGAAATGCATTGAAGAAAAAATTAGCCGTTCAGGATCCCAAAATTTATTCAGAGGATTTCAGGAAAGAATTTAAAATTCAAATGGCTTTTGAATCTAAAATCATATATAAAGTGATTTTTATTGGAACCCCTGATTTGGATTTGGGCTAGGTTAACTACTTAGGATGTTTGACCCACTTTGTATAGCCAGGGTCATTATTATTCGTCCTAGGGTTTAGGCCAGTCCTTTAGATTCAGATTTCATAGACCAGCCTGCAGTGGACTTCAGGAGACTCAAGACTTAGAATATTTCAGAGTTCAGTTTATTAGTTTGAAGTTCTTCGAACTCAGCTCGACGATCATCGATCTCAGATCGACGAACTTAGAGTTCCTTCTCTGAGTTGAGCTCGACGATATTTGAGCTCAGGTCGACGAATTCTTCTCTCAAGATAGATTCTCTGATCGACGAACTTTGAGCGCAGAATTAACAAGATATTTCCAGATTGATGATCACTGAGCTCTGGTCGATGAAGGGGATTTCTCAGCTCGATTAACTTAGAGTTCAGGTGGACGAAATCTGCCCTAAGGTCGACGAAATTTGCCCTTAGGTCGACGAAATCTGTTCAGAGCCTGAGAGTTAAGTTTTCCTCTTCTGTCCCTCTCTTCATTCCATCCTAAGTCAATAATTCTCTGAGTAATTAATGCTTAAATTTTCTAAGAATATAGCCGTTCAAGGCAGCATTAATTATGGTTTTCATCAGAGTAATTATTTGATTTATTCTCGGGACAGTTGGGGAAATACAATTAAAGTAAGATATTCCAGCCATTCTCCTTCCCAGATTTCCAGCAGTAATTAATGGACTCATTTCAAATTCTAAAGGAGAACTACAGGCAGTATATATAAAGCAAATTTCTTTTCTTCTGAGACACAAAACACACAACACATAGAATAGAGGGAGTCGACTAACAAAGATACACTAAGATTCCGACCTTCACTCTGAAAAAAATTCTGTTTGCCCTTGCACATTCAAGAAGACTGAAGAAGAACATCATCTACAAAATCAAGAGTCTTCTTCAACTTCTGATCCAGGAATCTTCAGAGACAATTATTCAACATCTGTCTACAAGTTCCTGGACATCTTCAAGACAAGGCTGTAGACCTACACCCTATGCAAATCTCCAGTCTTCTTGAACTTCTCTACATCTCAGGGGGAGCTTTGACAACAAAGATACACTTTTGTATTCTCTGTTGTTTAGAGAAAAAGAGAAGACATCATAAACTTTTCTTATACTGTAAAAAGGATTTCATAAATCCCTTCAAAAGTCTGACTGGTTCATAAGTCTCCCTTCAAAAGACTTAGGTTGGTTGTTTGAGCATTTGATCAAAAGCCTAAAGTGTTGTGAGATCTCCCTGTAAATAGATCTTTTGGTGGCAGTCACCTGAGCAAAACCTGCTAGTGGATTCCTACCGGGGTAGTAGAAGAGTGGATGTACCCAGTTTGGGGAACCACTATAAAATCTCTTGTGTTGTCTGGTTGCCCTTTTTCTTTTTATACTATGCTGTGATAGTCTAGCTTTATTATCTTTTCATAATATTTGCTAACACCTATTTTACTGCTAAATCACATAAATCTGTAAATAGTTTTTAAAGCTCTATTCACCCCCTTTAGTGCTAATTAGATCTATCCCCTTGTCCTTCAATTGGTATCAGAGCATTATCAATTGCCTAAGTTGTCTTTCAATTGGTATCAGAGGGTAGTTTATTTGGTTGTACAAGGTAACACTTGAACCAACAGATCCTTCTAAGATCTAAATTTCTCTAGCACATTACTTATACCATGGCATAGAATAAGGACTATGCAAGCACCAGACGTCTAATATACAACTTGAACAAGTTTGCTATCTGGAAGGCAAGAATTAAATTATATATGAAATCCATTGATGAAGATATTTTTAATTCTATATTGACATGTCCACCAGCTCCAGTGGCTACATCTACTGCAACTTCCAGCACACATTATTCCACCACCTGAGTGCACAGATGCACAGAAGAAGGCCAATATAGCTGATGCCACGGCCATGAACATTCTAGCTCAGACAATGTCAGATGACATTTTCCAAAAAGTGGCAGAGTGCACCTCAGCTAAAGCCATCTGGGATTCCCTAAATATGATGGTTTCTGGATCTGCAGATGAGAGAAAAGATAAGAGATCAAATCTTATCTCCCAATATGAGAATTTCAAGAAAGAAGAAATAGAGTCAGTGGGTGATATGTATAATAGACTTAGCTTAATTGTCAATGAGCTGAAAACCTTGGACAAGAACATAACCCTGACTGAGATCAATGACAAGATTCTCATGTGCTTCCCCAACTCATGATATTCTAGGATCTGGCCAATCAAGGAGGTCAGAAGCCTGAATGAGATCACTACTGAATCTCTATTGGGAAAGCTCAAATCTTATGAGCAGCTGATGAAGACTAGAGAAGCTGCTGAGCAGAAGACTCGCTCATCAGCTAGAAAGGAGAAAAACATAAAATTCAAAGCATCTGAAGAAATAGAAGCTCCATTAGCTTGTGAAGAACTTCTGAGTCTCCTAGCCAAGAGATTCTACAAAATGGGCAAGAAGGATTTTAGAAGGAAGTCATGTAGACAAGATGACAAGCCAAGGAATGATAAAACCCTAACTAAAGAAATTGTCTGCTTTGGTTACAGGAAGCCAGGACACTTCATATCAGAGTGTCCAGAGAATCAAAAGAAGGAGAGAAGAAGAGAAAAGGAGCCCAGGAAGTAGCACTACAACAAGCCCTCCTCCAGCAAGCATAAGATGAAAGAGAAAGGCTTTGTTGCTGAAACCTGGAGTGAAATTGAAGATGAATCTTCATCTTCCATCTCCAGTGAAGATGAAGAATAGACTAAAGCAAAGGAGGTTTGCTTGATGGCTATTGATGCATCAGGCAGTCTCTTAGAAGCTGAGCAGTCATACAATGAAGAACCTTAATCTGAAGAAGATCAGGTACTGTCCACTTTTGATTTCAATTCAGATGGTTTTATAATTGAATTTAAATCATTATGTATTGACTTAATAAACTCTGAGAAGAAAATCAAACTCCTTAGAGAAAAACTAACTGAATAAGATAATTTCCTTTCTGAAAATATTAAATTGAAAGATGAATTAACTTTAGCAAGTGAACTAATCATCTCTCTAAAAACTGAATTAGATGAGGCAAGGAAACTTGAAGAATCCCTAAATGGGAGAAGCATCAAGTTGATGAACATCACAAGCACAATAAATGCCAGACTTAATGGCAAGCTGGGCTTAGGTGCTTCATAAAGCCAACCCCCATTAATTCCGAAAAACATAATGTCAACTCCAATCAAATTTGTTTCTGAAAAAGGCAAAGAAAAGGTAGATGATCATAGGACTAAGCAAATAGAATTAAAATAGAAAAATAAGAAAAAGAGAAAGAACAAGAAAAATCCTAACTATAATAATGTTCAGCAGATTTCGTCGAACTCAGATCGACGAAATGTGTACAGTTCGTCGAACTCAAGTCGACAAACTCTAAACGCAGATTTTTATTATAATTATTCTTTGAACTGCGATCGACGAAACCAATATGGTTCTTTGAGCCGAGATCGATGATACTGGGGCACAAAGAATGAATATTTTCATTCTCTGAGCGGAGTTTGACGAACTCATTCCCATTCGTCGAACTCAGATCGACGAACTCACCAGAATTCATCGAACCCAGTTCAAGATAACAGAAATTTTAATTCTTTTAGAACCTTTAATCAACCTAGGGAATATTTAAATCCATTAACCCAGTAGATAATACCACCAAGAAGATACCATCCCCTAGGGTATAAAAATCAACCTGAATGTTCCTTTATTTTCAGTTTTAAGTATGAAAAGCAATAAGGACCCAAGGTAATTTGGGTCAAGAATATCTAATCTGTTCTTATGTAGGTGAACTCCTATCCCACCATAGAGGAACAATGGTACTTGGATAGTGGCTGCTCAAGGCATATGAATGGCAGCAAGGAAAATCTAACCCACTATAAGTCCAAGCTAGGTCCAAAAGTGATCTTTGGTGACTCCAACTGTGGCCAGACTAAAGGCTATGTGAAAGTAAATATTGGAGCTATCACCTTCAAAAAGCTGGATTATGTAAGTGGACTGAAGCACAACCTAATCTCCATAAGTCAATTATGTGATGAAGGGTTTCAGGTAACATTTAATAACTTTTCCTGCATTATCACTTCTATAAAAAATAAAGTAGTTTTAACTGGAAATAGGATATGAAATATTTACGTAGTAAATTTTAAGACTGCTAGGTCTGAGATATGCCTATTCAACCGGGTTAGTAATAATAATGAACTATGGCATAAGAGATTAGGACATATTAACTTAAAGAATATTGCTAAATTATCTAGGGACAACCTTGTAAGAGGATTGCCTTCTTTCCCCTACAAGAAGGAAAGCCTGTGTAGGGCTTGTCAATTAGGCAAGCAAACTAAAAATAGTTTTAAATACATTAATAAGAGTGATTCACCTAGGAGGGAAATCTTATACCTTAGTGATTGTAGATGACTCCTCAAGGTTCACTTTAGTATTCTTCTTGAGGAACAAGTCTGATAACTTTAAAGTTCTTACAGACTTTCTTAAGAGCATAAGGATTGAGTATTCTACTCCAGTTGCATTGATTAGAAGTGATAATGGACCTGAGTTTGAGTCTCTTCCCATGTAAGATTTCTATGAGATGGAAGGTATCAAGCATTGTTTCTCTGCTCTTAGAACTCCTCAACAAAATGGGGTAGTAGAATGAAAAAAAGGACCTTGATTGAAGCTGCAGACACATTACTTGCAGATTCTTACTTGCCACTATCCTTTTGGGCAGAGGCTGTAAGCACAACAAATTATGTACAAAATAGTAATCTGATACATAAGCTAAAGGGCAAGACTCCCTATAAATTACTTAAAGGGAAGAAACCTAAAGTAGATTACTTTAAAATTTTTGGTTGTTTATGCTACATTCATAACAATGACAAGAAATATCTTAGAAAGTTTGAAGCCAAGGATGCAATGGGAATTTTTCTAGGATACTCCCAAGTCAGTAAGACATATAGGGTATATAATAAATCTACTATGAAAATGGAAGAGACTGTACATATATCATTTGATGAAACTAACATGTCTTACAAGGAGAAGAATCCTTCTACTAGTGAAAATTTGCAGGTACCATACTTGTGTGAGAGGTTGGAAGAGTTTACCCTCACAAATTAGACTATCGCACATCCCTCTCCAGATATAAATAAAGACTGTGAAGATGAATCCACTGAAGTGGAGGTTGAACCAACAACAGCTCCCATAATTCCACAAGAGGAATTAATTCCCCAAGTTGTTGCTGAACCAACTCCACCTACTGAGTCTATGACACTTAGAGAACATCCTGTATATCAGGTGATTGGAGACATATTAGTAGATGTGCAGACCAGGCATCAACTCAACCTACACTTGATGCATGCCTGCTTCATATCTCAAATTGAGCCCCAATCCATTAAATATGCTGAGCAAGATCCACACTGGATTATTGCAATGCAAGAAGAGCTCAATAAGTTTGAGAGATGCAAAGTTTGGGATTTAGTTCCAAGACCCAAAGACTATCCAGTCATTGCATAACACCCCAAAACTTAAAAGTGAAACAGGCTGTGTTCGAACCAAGTTCGGGTCTTGGTAGGGTGAACACGGCCTGTGACACGGGCGTGTCACATGGCTGTGTCATGCTCGGGTCGTCGAGTTGAGGTCGACGAGCGTTGAGTGCTTGAACACGGCCTGGGACACGGGCGTGTCCCAGGGCGTGTCAGGCACATGACATATGATACGGGCGTGTCACATGGCCGTGTACTCCTCTAGAAGGTTGGTCCTGTGTCGACTTGGGACACGGCTTAGAGCACGGGAGTGTACTGTATGACACGGGCATGTTGGATTTGGCACGGGCCTATGGCCACCCGTGTCCACCAAGGGTCGTGACGGTTGGCATGACAGTTATTCGTGACATGCCACTGGTCACGGGCGTGTCGATGACTCGACACGGGCATGTCAGGTTGGGACACAGGCGTGTCCTAACCCATGTGCTTTTCTGTACTCGACAATCGTGTCTAGATCAAGGAACATGACCTGGGACACTACCGTGTGCAAAGCCGTGTTCGGCCCAGGATTAAGAGATTTTAGTCAAATCTAAGCCGTTCGTTTTCTTTAAACAAGATCTGATGGCCCAGATGAGTTCCTGCTTTCTTAAGTCCGGGAATAGAAGATTAATTCCTCATTTCCTCTTAAGTTTTCTCTTTCTAAGGATTTAGAGAGTGGAGAGAGCAAGGAAGAGGGAAGGGGAGGAATCCTGCCGCCGGCGGAGCATCGGAGCACGAAATTGAGAAACGAGACCAGATCCGTGGAGAGAATTCCCTTGCGAAGCCTTTCATCTGGCTAGTTTTTCATGGCGCCAAAGCAGACTTCAAGGGCAACGATTCTCAACTTGAGCATGTAAAGCTCTTCTTCCTTTGTATAGGAAAACCCTCTCACGCGAGTGTACGGTGCGTTTGCGGTGTTCCTTGGGGTAGATATGTAAAGTCCCCCTTTTTTAGAGTCCAGAATCGTAGTACGGACATAGGCATTGTGTGTGAAGCCTACCCAAACGTGTTTGTCTGGATCGGTGATGTTGCATTGCATGAGTGGCCGGAGAAGGCTCCATGCCTTTGATTGTTTTTGGGTTTCTACGCGGTAGATTCCAGCAGGGATCCTTGGGGATTAACTCCAAGGCGCACCCGGAAAATTGGACGGAAACGTAATTTTGCTAACTTGGCGGCCAAGGAGCCAGCCTTGATCATAATTGGGTTATGTGTTGTTTGGGAATGAATTAGGATCCGGGTGAAGCTTAGCCCGTGCGTACGTCTTAAAGTGACTAGGCGGAGTGAGCAACGGGCGGGTGGAAATAGACCTGGGATTTGCGGTTCGGTGCTAGAGTCCCTAAAGTGGAACTGGCCATTGGTAAAGTCGGGAGTCTTGGACTACGGTCAGAAAGACTCAAAAATGCTCACAATGTTTTCCGTCCTAAGGATGGTGGTGAAGCCACGGAATTGACCGGATTCACCGACAATATGCCCTGAGTGCACGGGGTGTTTGGCCGAGCGAGCCTACACCTGAGGCGAATTATACTTATGAACTTAATTGTTTAGCTGGGCTAATGTAATGCAGGGAAGGAGCACCACCGTACCGAGTAAGGGGCGGGGTCGTTATAATTTGGTCAGCCTTAACTGACCGTTGCTTTGTTTGCCACCGTGCGGTGGAATGTTGCTTGCAGGTGCTGCGGAACCAAGCGCCAAGTAGCGGGCTGAAGCCCAAGTTGCTGAGCTGGCCCTCGAAGGCCAAAGCGAACTGTTGTTTTACTTTTGTCATGTGTGGCCGGCCTTTGAGCCGATGTATGTAAAACATTATATTATCAAGTGAACATTTGTAAGGCCATAAGGCCAAGTACTCTTTTGTGTATTTGTTGTATTTCATTCCTGTGGTGTATAGTGGACATTCATGCCGTTTTTGTGCAAATTTTGGGTTCTCTTAAACTGTTTAAAAGCTTTCGCTAGAATGCTCTGTGTTAGGGCAAGTAGTTGAGTTTTTGATATTCTTATGTAACCCTTCCGGCTGTCTGTGGTATATGGCGTCGGGTTCTAGCTGGATCGTCTGTTATATGCCATACGACGGATGGGGGTTTTACAATTTGGTATCAGACTACCGGTTCCGGTCTTGCTCATTGGAATTCGTGGGCGAATTCTTTTAAGGGGTGGTGAGCACATGTATATGCGTCATCATTATAACATAAAAAGAACCCATGAATGTCCACTTAGGAATGAAAATACACTTGTTTTTTTTGAGGAACCTGAGTGTTCCAATGATTGCTTTTAGCAATTTGTATGTCACCTAATCGATAGTTATGCTATATAAAGGGACTACGTGTGGTGCGGGGAAGTCACAAGGTCAGCACTCCACAGAAAGTAGTGCACTTAACAGCGTGCCTGAGAGCCTGCTTTCTGTTGAAACCATAAGAAGGATAGTTGAAGTGGTGTTCGCGGTGACTAAAGAACAACTTGGAGGGAAAGTGCATCCCCCTGTCTCTGGGGTGACTTCAACACCGAGTGGTGTGATGGAACAACTGACATGTATAATACCGTTGGATCAACAATTGAGCATGCTTTTAGTGCAGGGTATGCACTCAGTTAAGGAGTATTTACAAGCGTTTCTTATCATAAGGCGCTACACTGGGTTTGACTTGGAGAACGAGCAGACTATAGTTAATAGATTCTACAACGGTTTGCGTGATGAATTTCGACTGCTACTCGTTGTACCAAAGCTACTTCGATTCCGAGCGTTAGTGGAGTCGGCTAGAGCTTTGGAAGCAGATCTGGCTAGAATCAACCAGATGTCAGAGTACAGCTTACCAAACTCCCCAGGTCCCACAAAGTCTGTACATCAAAAGAGGAGTAAAGTGAGGCCTGACGTATCTGCTAGTCAAACTCCATATTACTGTTATAAATGTGGAAGGTTTGGTCACTTTGCCCGAGATTGCCGTAAAGACGATCAGGGGATAGAGAAAGCTATGAAGGGAGTCCAAGAGAAGAAAGAATCCAATGCTGAGAAGACAGAGTTCAAGGCGCTACCCACCTCAAAGTTTGGTTTCCATAGATGGTGTAAGAAGGCAAGGAGGTCGGGTCTAGTTCCTTCTTTTGGTGCGTCTCGAACAACTATTGGCCGAGACCCGGACTCATGCTTTTGCTATGGGAAGCTGGGACACTTGGCCCGAGAGTGTCGAAGCGGATGTCTGGAGTACGAGAAGAAGCCTAGAGTGACCTACGAAGAGAAGGGCAAGGGGTTGGAGGCAGCTACACCTCAATATGCTCCATCCCAACCTAGAGGATATAACTTTGTCCATCAGGAGGTTATGGAATATGCTGACATGGTGACAGGTATGGTTTAATTTTTGGTATGTCAGCTTTAGATACTTGTTGCCTTATGCATGTTAGCCTATGTTAGGTTGTGATAGAATTTGTATTGGTTTTCTGAGTGTCCGGTAAAAGCACTATTCGTCATGGAAACTTCTCATTCCTTTTTGTCCGAAGGATGTGTATCGTGCAACGGAGTTCCTTCTTCGATGGCAAGAGACAAATCGATAGTATTGTTTCCTATCGGGTGCTCTATACACGCGAATAGTGTCTATTGTATGAAGTTACAGATAGGGAGTCAGGAGTTTGACTTACAAGCGTCGTTACTGCTATTTGTAGAATTCGACGTAACCTTTGGTATGATTGGCTCTCGGAGCAGCGTGCGTACATCAATTTCAAACGTAAGGTGGTAAGTTTGGTACTAGCTATAGGTTGTGAGATGTCGGAACTGAAGTATTACTTAAAGAGCTGGTGGAACAGAGTTATGTGCATCCAAGTTTACTGCCTCGGAGCACACCGGTCCTCTTGTTAAAAGAGGATGGAAGCTTACAACTCTGTAATGGTTACTAAAAGTTGATTAAGTTAACGGGAAAAGAATAAGTATCCAAACCCAAGTAGTGATTATCTATTCGATCAACTCAATGGGTCAAGTGTGTACTCAAGTGAATTTGAAATCCTGATACTATTATTTGTCGCTAAGGGAAAGTGATATTCCCAAAATGGCATTCAGCACACGATATAGGCATTATGAGTTCATCGTTATGCCGCTTGTGCTGACAAATGTGTCATCCTTGTTTATGGATTTGAGGTATAGGGCGTTCAATGAGTACTTGAACCAGTTCGTGATAACCTTTATCGACAACATCTTAGTATACTCGCAGTGTGAGGATGATCACTACAAACATCTGCATATAGTATTGGAGTCGTTGAGGAAGAGTCAGCTGTATGCTAAGTTCTCCAAGTGTGAGTTCTGGTTATCCTCAATCGCGTTCCTTGGTCATATTATTAGTGGTGAAGGCATAACGGTGGATCCGACGAAGATAACGGCGATTCAGGAGTGGCCAGTGTTGACTATAGTGGCGGAAGTCCAGAGCTTTCTAGGGCTTGCCGGCTTCTTTAGGCGCTTCGTAGAGAACTTCTCGCGGATAGCGCTACCACTCACGACGCTGACAAGGAAGGATCAAAAGTTTGTGTGGATGCTAGAGTGTGCGCAAGCTTTCGAAGAATTGAAGAGGCGGTTGGTCACGATGCCTATTTTGTGTTCGCCGAGTGGGTCCGAAGGGTTTCAAATTTATAGTGATGCTTCGGGCAGTGGTTTGGGTTGTGTTCTACTACAGCATGGGAGCGTGATAGCCTATGGATCACAACAGTTGAAGGTTCATGAGAGAAATTATACGTTCACTGACTTGGAGTTAGCGGTCGTGATATTTGCTCTAAAGCTGTGGAGGCACTATCTGTACGGTGTGAAGGTCAATACCTACACCTATTATAAGAGCCTGAAGTATTTGCTAGATCAAAAGGACCTGAACATGAGGCAGCGGAGGTGGATGGAGTTCTTGGGGGACTACACTTTCGAAATTCATTATGTGCCCGGGAAAGGAAATGCAGTGGCGGATGCATTGAGTCTCAGGGCACCGACGCAAGCCAACTGGTTGGCGGTGCATGATGAGAATTTGGTCAGTTATTTGGAGGCATTGGAGATCTCCTGCGTTGACAAGTAGGCTAGTGCCCAGGCAATATCTTGATGGACGGAGGTGCAGTATGACCTAGCTGATAGGATTCAGCGGACTTTGATTCAGGATAGTAGTATGAAGCAGATTTTGGATTTATCGTTGGATCGGTCAAATTCGCAATTTGCGGTTGTAGATGGACTGCTAAGGAAGGATGGTTGCCTATGCATCCCTAGTACGGATTATTTTTGAGAGGAGTTGATGTACGAGGCTCATCATACCAAGTACTTAATCCACTCGGGGAGCACGAAGATGTATAAGGACATGAAGAAGTTGTTTTGGTGGCCAGGGTTGAAGAAGGATGTAGCACTTTATGTGGCGAAGTTCCAAACTTGTGCCTTGGTGAAGGCGGAGTGCCAGAAGTTCGGATATTTCTTGAAGTCCTTGCCTATCCCAGAATGGAAGTTCGACGACATTTCCATGGATTTTGTGCATAGTTTGCCAAGGTCACAGAGGGGAAACGACGCCATCTGGGTGGTCGTAGATCGATTGATAAAGGTGTCGCACTTCATCCGGAATAGGAAGGAAGATCCGGGGGAAAAGTTAGCCAAGCTCTATGCGGATAATATTGTACGGTTGCATGGTGCTCCACGCAGTATTGTAAGTGACCGAGACGGACGCTTCACGTCAAATGTCTGGAAGATGGTGCATAAGTTGTTGGGAACTAAGCTGAGTTTTAGCACAGCCTTTCATCCGCAGATGGATGGTCAGTATGAAAGGGTCAACAGGACAATGGAGGACATGCTTCGCATGTGCGTCTTGGATTTCAGAAAACAGTGGGAAGATCACATGTACATGGTAGAGTTTGCATACAATAACAGTTTTCAAGTGAGTATTGGAATGGCGCCTTTCGAGGCCTTATATGGGAGAAAGTGTCGCACGCCGTTGTCTTGGTTGGAGATAGGTGAGTCAAAGTTATACAAACGTTAGGCAGTGGAAGACGTCACTTAAATGGTATGTACGATTCAGGAACGGTTAAAGATCGCTCAGGACAGGCAGGCAAAATAATATAATGCCATGCATAGGAATGTGGAGTTCAGTGTTGGCGAATGGGTGTATTTGAAAATCAAGCCGTTCAAGGGTGCCTTGCGGATTCAACACTTGAAGAAGCTGAGTCCGAGATACCTTGGACCATTTGAGATCCTGGAGCGGATTGGCGAAGCAGCATATCGATTGAAGTTGTCGGTGGAATTGAGTGGGCTATACGATGTATTCCATATTTCGGTATTGTGGAAGGTGGTACAAGAGCCTTCTCAGGTTGTTGCATTCGATCAAGTGCCGATTATTAATGGGTTGACGACCAAGGTCAAGCCAGTTCACATTGAATACTTTGAAGTCAAACGGCTCCACAACAAGGAAATTTGAATGGTTAAAGTCCGATGGGATAACTGTAGACGTAAGGAGCTTTCTTGGGAGTTAGAGCAGACTATGTTGGAAGCATACCCCGAGTTATTCCATGCAGGTAATATTTAAATTGTTTTGTGTACCTTTACATAATTTTGTGGACGAAATTCTTTAAGGGGGGAGGGAGATTTGTAACGCCCCAAAACTTAAAAGTGAAACGAGCGGTGTTCGAACCAAGTTCGGGTCTTGGTAGGGTGAACACGGCCAGTGACACGGGCGTGTCACATGGCCGTGTCATGCTTGGGTCATCGAGTTAAGGTCGACGAGCGTTCAGTGCTTGAACACGGCCTGGTACACGGGCATGTCCCAGGGCATTTTAGGATCACGACATGTGACACAGGCGTGTCACATGACTGTGTACTCCTATGGAAGGTTGGTCCTGTGTCGACTTGGGACACGACCCAGAGCATGAGCGTGTACTGTATGATACAGGCGTGTCGGATTCGGCACGGGCGTGTGGCCACCCGTGTCCACCATGGGTCATGACAGTTGGCGTGGCGGTTATTCGTGACACGCCACTGGTCACGGGCATGTCGATGACCCAACACAGGCGTGTCAGGGTTGGACACGGGCGTGTCCTAACCCGTGTGCTTTTCTGTACTCGACAATCTTGTCTGGATCGAGGCACACAGCCTGGGACATGGCCGTGTGCAAAGCCGTGTTAGGCCCAGGATTAAGAGATTTTAGGCAAATCTGAGCCGTTGGTTTTCTTTAAACAAGATCTGACGGCCCAGATGAGTTCCTTCTTTCTTAAGTCCAGGAATAGAGGATTAATTCCTCATTTCCTCTTAAGTTTTCTCTTTCTAAGGAGTTAGAGAGAGGAGAGACAGCAAGGAAGAGGGAAGGGGAGGAATCCGGCCACCGACGGAGCATCGGAGCACGAAATTGAGAACCGAGACCAGATCCATGGAGAGAATTCCCTTGCGAAGCCTTTCATCCGGCTAGTTTTTCATGGCGCTAAAGTAGACTTCAATGGTAATGATTCTCAACTTGAGCATGTGAAGCTCTTCTTCCTTTGCATAGAAAAACCCTCTCACGCGAGTGTGCGGTGTTCCTTGGGGTAGATATGTAAAGTCCCCTTTGTTTAGAGTCTGAAATCGTAGTACGGACATAGGCATTGTGTCTGAAGCCTACCTGGACGTGTTTGTTTGGATCGGTGATGTTGCATTGCATGAGTGTTCGGAGAAGGCTCTGTGCCTTTGATTATTTTCGGGTTTCTATACGGTAGATTGCAACATGGATCCTTGGGGATTAACTCCAAGGCACACCCGGAAAACTGGGCAAAAATGTAATTCTGCTAACTTGGCAGCCAGGGAGCTAGCCTTGAACATAATTGGGTTATGTGTTGTTTGGGAATGAATTTGGATCCGGGTGAAGCTTGGCCCACACGTACGTCTTAAAGTGACTAGGCGGAGTGAGCAACGGGAGGGTGGAAACGGACCTGGGCTTTGCGGTTCGGTGCTAGAGGCCCTAAAGTGGAACTGGCCGTTGGCATAGTCGAGAGTCTTGGACTATGGTCGGAAAGACTCAAAAATGCTCACAATGTTTGCTGTACCGAGGATGGTGGTGAAGCCACAGAATTGACCGGATTCACCGAGAATGTGCCCTGAGTGCACGAGGTATTTGGCCGAGCGATCCTATACCTGTGGCGAATTATACTTATGCACTTAATTGTTTAGCTGGGCTAATGAAATGCAGAGAAGAAGCACCGCCGTCCCGAGTAAGGGGTGGGGTCATTATAATTTGGTAAGCCTTAGCTGACCGTTGCTTTGTTTGCCACCGTGCGGTGGAATGTTGCTTACAGGTGCTGCGGAACTAAGCGCCAAGTAGCGGGCTGAAGCCCAAGTTGCTGAGCTGGCCCTCGAAGGCCAAAGCGAACTGTTGTTTTACTTTTGTCATGTGTGGCCGGCCTGTGAGCTGATGTATGTAAAACATTATATTGTCAAGTGAACATTTGTAAGGCCATAAGTCCAAGTACTCTTTTTTGTATTTATTGTATTTCATTCTTATTGTGTATAGTGGACATTCATGCCGTTGTTGTGCACATTTTGGGTTCTCTTAAACTGTTTAAAAGCTTCCGCTAGAATGCTCTTTGTTAGGGCGAGTAGTTGAGTTTTTGATATTCTTATGTAACCCTTTCGACTGTCTGTGGTATATGGCGTCGGGTTCCAGCTGGACCTTCTATTATATGCCATACGACGGATGTGGGTGTTACACATTGGAACTAAATGGGTATTCAGGAATAAACTAGATGCCCAGGGAGTTATTGTCAGGAATAAGGAAAAGCTAGTTGCTCAAGGCTATAGACAAGAGGAAGGCATTGACTATGACAAGACATTTGCACCTGTTATAAAGCTGGAAGCAATCAGAATCTTCCTTGCTTGTGCTGCCTACAAGAAGTTCAAAGTATATCAAATGGATGTCAAGAGTGCATTCTTAAATGGTGAACTTAAAGAAGAGGTTTATGTGGAGCAACCACCAGGTTTTATTTCTCCAACCCATCCTTCTTATGTCTTTAAATTGCATAAGACTCTTTATGGTCTAAAGCAAGCTCCAAGAGCTTGGTATGAAACCTTAGCTAGCTTTCTTCTAGAGCATAAATTCTCTAGGGGCATAGTAGATAGGACATTGTTCACTAGACATCATAAGGATCAAATCTTATTAGTACAAATTTATGTAGATGATATTATTTTTGGCTCTACAGATTCCAAACTATGCAAGAGGTTCTCTGACCTAATGCATTCCAAGTTTGAAATGAGTAGTACGGGTGAGCTCTCTTACTTTCTTGGCCTCCAAGTGAAGCAAATGCCTGATGGCATCTTCATATCCTAATCCAAGTATGCTAAGGAGCTAATCAAAAAGTTTGAGATGTCAGATGCCTCAGCAAAGAAAACACACATGGCTTCTAATGCTGTGATTGACTCTGAGGAACATGGCAAGCCTGTTGATCATAAACTATATAGGGGCATTGTTGGGTCCCTGTTATATCTCACAACAAGTAGGCCAAACATAATGTTTGCTACATGCCTTTGTGCTAGGTTCCAGGTGAACCCTAAAGAATCCCACCTTACTTTTCTAAAAAGGATTTTAAGATATATAAAGGGTTGTCCTAGTTTAGGACTCTGGTATCCAACTTAGTCAAAGTTTGAGTTGGCTGGATAGTCAGATGCTGACTTTGCTGGATGTAGAGTGGACAGAAAAAGCACCTCAGGGACATGCCAGTTCCTTGGTGCTAGACTAGTGTCCTGGTTTTGCAAAAAGAAGACATCTATGTCTACTTCAACTACAGAATCTGAATACATAGCAGTTGGCAGTTGTTGTTCCCAAATACTGTGGATTCAGAACCAACTCCTAGATTATGGTTTCAACTTAAATAATTCAACCCTACTATGTGATAATACAAATGCAATTTCCATTGCACAAAATCCTGTACATCATAGTAGAACTAAACATATCGAATTAGGCATCATTTCATTAGAGATTGTGTGGACAAAAATAAAATTAAGCTTGTCTACATCTACACTGATTTGTAAAGAGCATACATCTTCACCAAACTCTTGGATGAGAGAAATCATCTATTCTTTATGAATCAGCTAGGTATGATAAATGAAGAGGCTTTAATTTAATTTCTGTCTATGGTCAAAGAATTTATCAAAGTTCGTCGAACGGAGATTGACGAACTGAGAAATCTTCTTTAGATTTTTCGTCGACCTGAGATCGACGATATCTCTGTGTGAAGTCATTTTCGTCGACCTGAGATTGGCGAACTTGCTTCAGAAAATATTTTGTCAACCTAAGATCGATGAACTATTCTCCCTTCTCTTCAAATTGAGATCGACCAACTTTTAGCATTCGTCGACCTGAGATCGGAGACTTTTTTTTTCGCAAGACAGAGCTCGCCGCTTCATATTCTGAAAACCTTATAATAGGATTTTTCTTTGAGCAAAATCCCACGCCTTCAGAACTCTCTTGCACTTGATCTTTCTTGTTTTTGCAGGAAACCATGGCGATTTCAGCGATCTCATTGTCCAGGATGAAATATGACACAGGGTTCGATATTGACTTCGACTCCTTCGGTCATTCAGACAAAAACTTCAAGGATATTCTGAAACTATTTGAAGATCAACAGTTGAAGAAGTTTATGTCAACCAGAATCAAACTACCAACGACTGAGATCAAAGAATGGGTATATTCTTCAACCTCTTCTGATGCTGATAAGATGACATGAACAATTTCAGGAATTCAGGTCTCTCTAACTCCTGCCTTCTTATCTGAGATTTTTGGTTTTGTGAATGGGGAAGAAGATATTGAAATAGATAGCTCTGAATTTCATGAGATGTTTCTGAAAATGAGTCACTCTGAAGGAAACCCAAACAAGTTATTGAAGAAGAATTTATCTGCTGAATATAAATTCTTGGCTGATATAGTGGGCAAAGTCCTGTTGGGCAAGCACACCGCTCACGACTACATCACGAGGCACCAATTTCTGGTTATGAGTTCCTTGGTGAATAAGAAAAAGGTTAACTGTGGTCAGATTTTATTTGACTTAATCAGGAAGAAGAACTCCAAGAAGGAAGTTTGTTTTGAAAGGATACTTGGAATTTTTCTGCAGGAGAAGGCAAATGATTTACTGGTCTCTCAGACAGTTTTCATTAATGCTTCTAAAAGGTTAACCCCTGCCCTCTTTGGCAGATCGGAGAGGACTATTATCAAGCCATCCAAGGCTTCCTCCTTCTCAAGACCTTCTGAGAGCACAAGGGCATTTCCATCCACTCCCCACCCAGTTGAAGAATCCTCCATCCCCCCTCCTCCACCTCCTTCAACAACACTTCTTCCAAAAACAACTCCTTCACCTCCTCAGTCACCAGCTCCTCAATCTCCTCCACTATCTCATATTACTGACATACATCCTCATACATTCATGTCATCCCCATCCTTTGATTTGCTAACCTCCATACCATCCACACCAAATTCTCCTCAATATGACATCTCAACTTCTATTCCATCTCCTCCTGCATCACCTTCTCAGGATGACATCATGCAAGATGTTATTCCATCTGATGTCATTCCTCCCTTTCCTCCATCTGTATCTACTCAGATCCCACCTGAGTCTATACATTTTATGAGAAGTAGTGAACAAACGACTAAAGTAGCGAACAAACGACTAGAAAACAAGCCGGAACTTTGAATAATTGAAAATTTTATTATCCAAAAAGATATCATTTACAAAGGTATGACCTCCCTTTTATAGAATAGAGGAGAGAGGAGAGAGTATAAACTAACAATGTGGGACTAAATCTATACAACAAATTTGGGCGGCTAGAACAACAGACCGGAACAGGGCGCGCGGTTAGACAATGTTCTAATCGCTCGGCAATACTAGAAGCACGAGAGAGATGCGGTAGGAGACCGCTAGACCGCCCAGTTTCCAAGCCACCGGAGATAAACTGCCAGACCGCCGGACACCACACAGAAACAGCCTGGATATCAAACTGCTGGAGAGTAACCGCTAGACCGCGCGGTCTACAACCCGCTAGGATCAAACCTCCAGACCGCCCGGTCTCATACTCCAACACTCCCCCTCAAGCTGGAGCATAGATATCAATCATGCCCAGGTTGTCACAAATGTGGAAGAAGGAAGTAGAAACCGGCTTGGTGAAGATATCTGCCAACTCTTTGTCGGAGGTGACGAACGAAGTGCAAATCTGTCTCTTCAAGACCTCTTCTCAGATGAAATGGCAGTCGACTTCTATATGTTTCGTTCTCTTATGGAAGACAGGATTTTTTGATATGTATATAGCGGCCTTGTTGTTAAAGAACATAGGAAGAGGATAGTCATAGACCTCTCCTAGGTCAAGCTCGAGAGCCCGCAACCATTTTAACTCACACGTGGTTGAAGCCATACTCCGGTATTCAGCTTTTGCACTTGACCTTGAGAAAACATACTGCTTCTTGCTCTTCCAGCTCACAAGATTACCTCCAACAAATTTACAAAAACCTGATGTAGATTTACGGTCACCTTTATCATCCGCATAGCTTGAGTCTGAGTAGGCTTCAACTCTCAGATGACAATGCTTTTAAAAGAGTAGCCCTTTTCCTAGTGCTGCTTTGACATACTCTAGTATCTTCAAGGCAGACTGAAGATGACATTCCCTGGGAGCTTGCATGAACTAACTGACCTTGCCTACAGCATAGGCGATGTCGGGTCTGGTCACCGTGAGATAAATGAGTTTGCCCACCATACGTCTATACCTCGTGGCATCAGATATAAGAGGTGAGTCATCTGTCCATGTTTTGTCCTCTCTAGTGGCCATGGGATACCGGGACGGTTTGGCACCGGTCAATCCTGCCTCTTGTAGAAGATCAAGAGCATACTTCCGCTGGGAGAGAACCAACGAGTCGGGCTTTCGAGAGATTTCTATCCCCAAAAAATATTTCGAGGAGCTCATATCCTTCGTGACAAGGTATTGACGGAGGTGTTTCTTTGTCAAGTCCACCACAGCCTGGTCATCGCCGGTAAGAAGAATATCATCCACATACACCGCCAAAACCACAAGGCCCGATGCGGTTTTGCGAATAAATAATGAGTGATCGGCCGAACTTCTTGTAAAGCCAATGGCAGCCACAATGCCACTAAACTTGTCAAACCATGCCCGAGGGCTCTGTTTTAGGCCGTAGATGGCCTTCTTCAACTGGCATACTCGTGTCTCCCCCTGAGCAACATACCCAAGAGGTTGCTCCATGTAGACGTCCTCCTGAAAATCCCCATAGAGAAAGGCATTCTTGACATCAAGCTGGGAAATAGCTCACTCCCTGTTGACAGCCACAGAAAGAAGAACCCGGATGGTGCTGAGGCGAGCAACCGGGGAGAAAGTATCAAAATAGTCAACTCCATAAGTCTGAGTAAAGCCTTTGGCCACCAGCCGGGCTTTGTAACGATCCACAGTGCCATCTGGGTGAAACTTCACGACAAACACCCAGCGGCAGCCAACCACATCAGTACCTACCGGTGGAGGAACAAGGGTTTAGGTACCCCTTTTAGTAAGAGTTGCGATTTCCTCATGCATGGCAGATTTCCAATGAGGAATAACAATAGCCTCCTGGTAAGTGTAGGGAGTGGTAATAGACGAGATAGCCAAAGCAAAGCACCTGCGAGAAGGAGTAAGCCGATCATAGGAAACAACAGCCACAAGCGGGTGTTGGGTACACGCCCACACCCCATTGCGAAGAGCAATGGGAAGATACAGGTCATCTCGTGCCTCAGGGACCGGAGCATCCGTGGCGGAGAAAGCTTGCTCGGGACTAGAGAGAGACGGCTGTAGAGAAGAAGGAGGGGGTATAATAGAGAGAGGAGGAGATGGAGGAGGAGATGATATAGGAGGGGAGACGTCGATATGCGTGGAAGGAACACAGAGAGATGGTGGAGAGTCAGAGACAGCAGGAGGGAGCGGGGATTGATAAGAAAAGTAGGATGCATTTTCGAAGAAGGTGACATCCGCGGAAACAAACTATTTGCGCATGCGCAGAACGGGGTCAAAGCAACAATAGCCTTTTTGAGTGGTCGAGTATCCCAAAAAGACACATTTTTTTGAATGGGGGGAAAGCTTGTCACGGGTAGCAGATGGAGCATGCACAAAAGCCGTACACCCAAAGATATGGAGAGGAAGAGGAAAAGGTTCCTTGCCCGGGTAGAGAATTGAGAAGGGGGTTTTGCCGTGGAGAACCGAAGAAGGAATGCGATTGATGAGATAACAGGCAAGAAGAACAGCATAGCCCCAGTTGGAGCAAGGCACCTGCATCAACATCATTAGAGTGCGAGCGACATCGAGGAGATGACGGTTTTTACACTCCGCCACCCCATTTTGCTGGGAGGTGTAAACACAGCTGGTCTGATGAATAAGACCATGTTGCATACAAAAAGACGAAAACTCATGACTGAGATATTCTTTTGCATTATTAGAGCATAGTACTTTAATAGAAATAACAAATTGAGTTTTAATCATATTATAAAAGAATTGCCATACAGATAAGAGTTCAAAGCGATCTTTTAATAGATACACCCAGGTACATCTAGAGAAATCATCAATAAAAGTTACAAAGTAAGAACTACCCCGACCAACGGTGAGAGTAGGAGCAGGAACCCAGACATCAGAATGAATGAGATCAAAAGGGCGGGAGGAACCACGGCCTTTCTTTGGCGGGAATGAGGAGCGGTGATGTTTGCCAAGCTGACACACATCACAGTTGAGCGGAGGACTGGTCTGAGGTAAGTGGGGAAGAAGCTGACGAAGAATCCGAGGAGGAGGATGTCCAAGGCGATGATGCCATTGAAGCAGATCGGTAGACGTGGAGGAGAAGGCGGACAAAGCGGAAACATTGTCGAGGAAGTAGAGGCCGCCGCTCTCAGTCCCAGTAACAATCGTCTGTTGGGTTCTCGGGTCCTGAACACAACAAGAAGTAGGAGTAAATAATACAGAGCACTGAAGTTGCTTGCATAAAGTAGTAACTGATAGCAAATTGCAAGGGAACTTCGGGACATAGAGAGTGTCCGCTAAGCGAAGAGACAGGGTGACTTGAACCATGCCTGTCCCATGAACCGGGGAAGGCGAACCATCCGCAACAAGAACCGGGGGTAACCGATCTTTCGTTTCTAGAAGAGAGAAGCAGTGTGGGTTTCCGATCATGTGATTTGTAACACCAGAGTCAATCAACCATTTACCTTGGGTAACGACGTGTGCACTACCTGAGGTCGTGGCCACAGAAGCAGATGGCCGAGAGGAGGCAGAGGTTGAGGAAGAAGTTTCACCGGAGGGACGAAGATGAGGATGTTTCTGCCAGCATCGGTCAACAGAGTGGCCAGTACGACCACAGTGAGAGCAGAGGAACCTTGACGGACCGTGCATGCCAGACTGGCTGCGGACACTATTACTATCCCGCTGAACTTGGTGAGCATAGGAGTCCTGTCGAGGAGGGGAGGATAACAGAGGACGCTGGAGCAGCGAAGTAACAACGGCGATGCGAGCCGCGGTGGCATCCAAGGTGGGAGACTCTGCTTCTCCCAAGATCTACTGACGGATCATATCAAAAGACTCAGGGAGCCGTAGAAGATAACAAACAACCAGGAGTTCCTGGAAGTGTTTGTGCTGCTCGGCCAAGTTCGTGGAGAAAGGGCGATTCTGGAGGATTTCGGCGCCAAGAGCCTGAACTTGCTGATAAGCCGCAGTAGGAGACATGGAAGGGCGAGCGAAGAGATCCGCATAGAGAGTATAAATGCGGGATGTTTGGGCCCCCTTCGAGTAGAGAGCAGCAAGGTGAAGCCATGCGGTCTTGACCGTCTCATCATGGCGTATGACAGGAAGGCATTCATCGGAGAGGCTGTTAGCCAACCAAGTGCGGACAAGCGCATCTCTGGCATCCCAGTCATCAAATTTAGCAGAGTCTGGAGGAGGAGGGTCATCGGTGAGGTGATGACGTTTGTGCTGAGAGCGAAGGAGAAAGGTGAAAGAAACGCTCCAATCCGGATAGTTGGAGCCAACAAGTTTAGAAATCGTGCCAAGGTTTCCAAAGGGAGTAGGACGCGGAGCTGGAGTGGCGATAGGAGTGGTGGTAGTGGAGGTTTCAGAAAGGGCCATAGGAGAAATCAACGAGAAGCCGCGCAGTTAGAATACAAGCCGCGCAGATAGGAATAAGAAGAGCTGCAGCGGTCACGATGTCAGACACCAGCGGCCAGATAAGCCACGACCAAGCCGCATATCCAAGTAGGGAAAGAAGTCAAACGGCTAGAAGATAGCCTGCGCGAACAGAAGTGAGGAACAAATAAGGCGAATAAGGCAGCAGGACGTGGCGAACAAAGGTAGGTAAAAGGAGGCCGCGCGGACAGGGCGCAAGCAGGCGGAAGAGACAAGCCGCGAGAGGAAGAGTCAAGCCACGTGGACAGGGTGCAAGCAGGCGGAAGAGACAAGCCGTGAGAACAGGTCGCGAGAAGAAGAGGTAAGCCGCGCGGACAGGGCACATAGAATCAGGAGGAGAAGATCGAGTCCTCTTATACCATGTGAGAAGTAGCGAACAAATAACTAAAGTAGCGAACAAATGACTAAAAAACATGCCGGAACTTTGAATAATTGAAAATTTTATTATCCAAAAAGGTATCATTTACAAAGGTATGGCCTCCCTTTTATCGAATGGAGGAGAGAGGAGAGAGTACAAACTAACAATGTGGGACTAAAGCTATACAACAAATCTGGGCGGCTAGAACAACAAACTGGAACAGGCCGCGCGGTTAGACAATATTTTAACCGCTCGACAATACCAGAAACAAGAGAGAGATGCGGTAGGAGACCGCTAGACCGCCCGGTTTCCAAGCTGCTAGAGATAAACTGCTAGACCGCCGGACACCACACAGCAACAGTCTGGATATCAAACCGCTGGAGAGTAACCGCCAGACCGCGCGGTCTACAACCCTTCAGGCTCAAACCGCCAGACCGCCCGGTCTCATACTCCAACACATTTGGATATTCCCTCCATCTCCATCCATCCATATGTATCCACTAAGACTCCTCCCGAGTTTATGTATATGGATTCTCCTTCCATTACCACCCTCCTGGAGCACATCACTCCAGTCATCAGACAATTCATTGCAGAGACAATCACACCTCTTGCAGCCTCCATCTCATCTCTTGCTGCCCTCTTTGCTTCCTTCTCTATCCCTCCTTCTTCTATCAGGGGCCTGGTTCCAGTTTCCACTGAAACCAGGTAGGGGAAGATACTCTATGAAGAAGTAGCTCAAGCAGCACCAGTTCCAGCAGCACCAGTTCCAGCAATTGAATATAAAGCTCCAGCAGTAGCAACAGTGATTCCAGAAATTGTGCCAGAGATCATAACTGTTGGTGATTGTTTGATCAATCCCATAGTTGATTTGTTTTGTTTATTGAATTCTTTCAATCTAGCATTCTTTAATTTTCTTCCAGACTTGATCCAAGATCAGTCTAAAGCCTTCGTTTGCTATACTCCTCCCATTAGCCCTGAGGTTGTAAAGCTACTGAAGGCCAATTTTGCAGTTATTGAGCCAGTCACAGAATCATCTCCCAAAGCTTTCTCTCCACCAACTTATAAGATGGATGAAAGTCCTATACCAAGTATGGATGATATCATGCTGGAAGATATAGAAGAAGAAGTAAAAGAAAATCAAACTATTACTGAAAGTGTTGTAGAGACAGAAATTCCATAATAACCTCAACCTGAGAAGCAGATTTCCAAGGAAATTCTAAAAGAGATTGATGATTTATATGATAACCCTATTGAATCATCTGATGATGATGATGATTAATCCACCAAGAAGAGCAAAGCTAAGAAAAGGAAAGCACCTCCCAAGGCCATTCTTAAACTAAACCCCAATGCAGATACTCCTTACTATATTCTGAACAACATAACTCCATATAAAGTGATGCCTAACTGGATGTGGTTGTCAAAGAATGAGCAAAAAGTAAGGATGAAGAGAAGAAGGTACTCTCCTCCTCCTCCTACTAAAAGGAATTGGAGAGGTCCTCCTCCTCCTCCAGTAGCAGGTACTTCAGGAAATATATCACTGAGATCTACCTCATACACCCAAACATACCAAAGGCAAGACAGATCTTCAAGATCTTATTCTCAAGGAAGCAGTCAGCATCAGCATCAACATCATAAATCTTTAAGAAGAAGTTCTCATCTTCCTCCAAAACAAGTAAGTCCTCCAAAAGCTCCAGTTGAACATGAAAAAGAGAATAGTCCTAAAAGGCCTTTGTCCCCTACTTATGATCCAGAGATGGATCCAAATTCTAGAATGGCCAGATTTAATGAATTAATTGCTCTATCTCAGATTATAAAAGAAAAAAAGAAGGTAAAGACTCCTCTCAATTCTTAACTATGTCATCCTACAGGAAGAAGGAACTTGAGAAGTACCAAGTGGGCAAACTTTTCAATCCTAACACTTATATGAACTTGCACCCTGAAGCAGTGGTCCACAGAGCTGTATCTCAGACAATAATTGGTGACTCAAACATAAAGATGACTCTAAGAGAAGCAGCTGATCAAAACAGGAAGATAATTTTTGCAAAATCTTCTGCTCCTCCCCAGTTTGATTTATAAACTCTTAATTTTGTTTACTGTTTTGATTTGAACAATATACATGTACCATAGCTATATATATCTGCCAGTGATTTTCAAATTCTGTCAGATATTTTATTGCTGTGATTTTATGTTTTTATTTATTTTGTTGTAGTGACCTCACACAAATAGGGGGAGATTGTTAGAACACCTGATTTGGATTTGGGCTAGGTTAACTACTTAGGATATTTGACCCACCTTGTATAGCCAGGGTCATTTTTGTTCGTCATAGGGTTTAGGCTAGTCCTTTAGATTCAGATTTCATAGACAAGCCTGCAGTGGACTTTAGGAGACTCAAGACTTAGAAGATTTTAGAGTTTAGTTTATTAGTTCGAAGTTCTTCGAACTCAGCTCGACGATCGTTGATCTCAGATCGACAAACTCAGAGTTCCTTCTCTGAGTTAAGCTCAATGATATTCGAGCTCAGGTCGACGAATTCTCCTCTCAAGACAGATTCTCTGATCGACGAACTTGGAGCACAGAATTAACAAGATATTTCCAGATTGATGATCACTGAGCTCAGGTCGTCGAAGGGGATTTCTCAGCTCGACGAACTTGGAGTTCAGGTCGATGAAATCTGCCCTGAGGTCGACGAAATCTGTTCAGTTCCTAAGTGTTAAGTTTTCCTCTTCTGTCCCTCTCTTCATTCCATCCTAAGTCAATTATTCTCTGAGTAATTAATGCTTAAATTCTCTAAGAATATAGCCGTTCAAGGCAGCATTAATTATGGTTTTCATCAGATTAATTACTTAATTTATTCTCGGGACAGTTGGGGAAATACAATTAAAGTCAGATATTCAAGCCGTTCTCCTTCCCAAATTTCTAGTAGTAATTAATGAACTCATTTAAAATTCTGAAGGAGAATTGCAGGCAACATATATAAAGCAAATTTCTTTTCTTCTGAGACACAAAACACACAACACATAGAATAGAGGGAGCTGACTAACAGAGATACACTAAGATTCTGACCTTCACTCTGAAAAGAAATTCTATTTGCCCTTGCACATTCAAGAAGATTGAAGAAGAACATCATCTACAAAGTCAAGAGTCTTCTTCAACTTCTGATCCAGGAATCTTCAGAGACAATTATTCAACATCTGTCTACAAGTTCCTGGACATCTTCAAGACAAGGCTGCAGACCTACACCCTATGCAAAGCTCCAGTCTTCCTGAACTTCTCTACATCTCAGTGGGAGCTTTGAAAACAAAGATCCACTTTTGTATTCTCTGTTGTTTAGAGAAAAGAGAAGACATCAACTTTTCTTACACTGTAAAAAGGGTTTCATAACTCCCTTCAAAAGTCTGACTGGTTCACAAGTCTTCCTCCCTAAGACTTGGGTTGGTTTTTTGGGCACCTGATCAAAAGACTAAAGGGTTGTGAGATCCCTATAAATAGATCTTGTGGTGACAGTCACCTGAGCAAAACCTGCTAGTGGATTCCTACCAGGGTGGTAGAAGAGTGGATGTACCCAGTTTGGGGAACCACTATAAAATCTCTTGTGTTGTCTTGTTGCCCTTTTTCTTTTTATACTGTGCTGTGATAGTCTAACTTTATTCTCTTTACATAATATTTGCTAACACCTATTTTACTGCTAAATCACATAAATCTGAAAATAGTTTTTAAAGCTATATTCACCTCCCTCTAGAGCTAATTAGATCTATCCCCTTGTCCTTCAATTGGTATCAGAGCATTATCAATTGCCTAAGTTGTCTTTCAATTTTTCTAAAGATTAAAAAGGAATCAAGAAAATAACAATTACAAGACAAGTGAATTAGTGAAAAAGTATTCAGTGAAGAATAACACAGCTCTCATACACACAGTGTTCTTCATCTGCCTCATTTTTCTTCTAGCAAACAATCTTTATTTTGAGATCAACTTCACAATCTCTTAGATACATCTACTGGAAGGAGAAGTATTCAAGAAGGCCCACACCCTGAGAAGAAAGGACTCCCTCACCTGATAACAAACTCCATACCATCAGGGGTAGCTTTCTTCGTCAACATCAGATCCACTAATCTTCTCTCAGATTATTGACAAAGAAGAACTTCTTCAACTTTTTGTTTATTTCATCCAACTGTGTACAGGATTGTGTCTCCCTTCAAAAGTTAGCCTTCTTGGTTTATAAGTCACCTGATCAAAAGACTTGAGATTTGTTTTTTGGGCACCTGATCAAAAGCTCAAAGGGTTGTTAAATCTCCCTTAGAAATATTAATCTTGTGGTGACAGGGCACCTGAGCAAAAACTTGTGGTGGCTGGGCACCTGATCAAAAACTTGCAGTGAATTCCTACCAGAGTGGTAGAAGAGTGGATGTACCCAGGTTTATTGGGGAACCACTATAAATTCCTTGTGTCGTCTGGTTTGCCTTTATTTTTGTTTATGTACTGTGATAATTCTCTTTATACTTATATATATATCACTAACTTTTAATCCATTATAAAAACCAATTAATAAATTTTTAATACTCTATTCACCCCCTCTAGAGTAAATATAAGATCTATCTCTCACTTTCAATTGGCATCAGAGGGTAAGGTTGTTTGATTTCACAGGCTAACACCTGAACCAAAAGATCTTTTATAGATCCCATTTTCTCTAGTTTGTCTTTTATATCATGGCACAAAACAAAGAGTATTCAAGTATCAGACCTCTAGTGTGCACTCTGAATAAGTTTGCACTTTGGAAGGCAAGGATTAGGCACTATATGAATTCTATTGACGAACACATTTATAATTCTATCTTGTTAGGTCCCCCTACTCCATTTGCATCAACAAGCACCTCAACTGTACCACCACCTGAGTGGACATAGGCTCAGAAGAAGCTGAAAATTGCAGATGCCAAAGCCATGAACATTTTGGCTCAAACTATGTCTGATGACATATTCCAGAAAGTTGCTGAATGCACTTCAGCCAAGGATGTCTGGGATTCCCTAAATGGGATGGTTGTAGGATCTGCAGATGAAAGGAAAGACAGAAGATCACATCTGATCTCTCAGTATGATAACTTCAAGAAGGAAGAAGCAAAATCAGTTGCTAAAATATATAATAGACTCAGCCTCATAATAAATGAGCTGAAAACTCTGGAGAAGAAAAATATCATTGACTGAGATAAATGATAAAATCCTTATGTGCTTCCCTAGCACATGGGACTCTAGGATCTGGCCAATTAAGGAAGCCAGAAGCCTAAATGAGATCTCCATTGAAACCTTATTGGGCAAGCTCAAATCATATGAGCAGCTCATCAAGACAAGAGAAGTTGAAAAAGGATCTCATCTTTAGTAAGGAAAGAGCAAAGTATAGCCTTTAAAGCAACTGAAGAAGCAGATGTCATTCCAGACAATAAAGATCTATTGAGTCTCTTGGCTAAGAGATTCTATAAGATGACTAGGAAGGACTTCAGGAGAAGACCTTCCAAAAAAGAAGATAAGCCAAGGTATGAAAAGACACTAACTAAAGAGATAGTTTGTTATGGATGCAGGAAACCTGGACACATACTCCAAGAAACACTCCAGCAAGCCCTCCTCTAGCAAACAAAAAAAGAAGGATAGAGGATTTGTTACTGAAATATGGAGTGATTCAGAAGAAGTGTCTTCATCCAGCACTAGTGAGGATGAAGAAGAGGCCAAGGCCAGAGAGGTTTGCTTGATGGAAATCAATGCATTTTACAGCAATTTTGAAGTCGCAAATTCAGAAGCAAACAACTCAGAAGATGAGTCTGTAAGAAGAAGATCAGGTAATCTCTTCTTTTGATTTTACCTCAGATCAATTTAAAACTAAATTTAAATTATTATGCAATGATCTAATTAAATCTGAGAAGGAAATCATACTTCTCAGAGAGAAACTAATTGAATTTGAAAATATTTATTCTAAAAACTTAAAACTTAAAGAAGATTTACAAACTGCTAATAATCAAATAATTTCCTTAGAAACAAAATTAAATGAGGCTAAGCAATTTGAAGAATCCCTTAATAGGAGAAGTATCAAATTGATGAATATCACAAGCACAGCAAATACCAGGCTAAATGGCAAACTGGGCTTGGGAGCCTCATCTAGTAAGCCTTATATTCTTGAGAAAAATATTTTATCTAAACCTATCAAATTCATTTCTGAAAAAGGAAAGTAAAAGTAAAAGATACTTATAATGAAACAGAGGTTTTAAATCAGATTAAATCAAAGAAAAATAAAAAATCTCATAAAATTAATTTTCAACAAAATTCGTCGAACCGAGATCGAAGAAATCATTATTATGCGTTGAACGGCGATCGAAGAACTCTAAACCCAGAATTTGGGTATGATTACTCAATAAAGGGTGCTCGACGAAATCAACATGTTTCGTCGAACAGAGATCGATGATCATGGAACGCAGAAAATGAGTATTATCATTCTGTGAACCGAGATCGACGAAATCAATACTTTTCGTCGAACTCAGATTGACGAACTCAATTAAAATCATCGAACTCATTTTCTCAAAATAAAAACTTTAACGCATATCAAAATAATAATCAAAGACAAAAAATTGTTAATCCTTTTACTCAGTGGATTATTCCTCCTTGGAGATATTATCCACTAGGTTATTATGATCAACTTGAATTTTCTTACATTTCCAGCTATAAATGTGAAAGAAATCAAGGACCCAAGGTCACCTGGGTCAAGAACACCTAACCTATTTTTATGCAGGAGAAGAACTATTTAATCATAGAGGAACAGTGGTATCTGGATAGTGGCTGTTCAAAACACATGACAGGAAGTAAAGATAACTTGACTGATTTCAGAGCAAAGCTTGAACCAAAGGTGATATTTGGAGACTCCAACTATGGACAGGCAGAAGGATATGGAAATGTCAAAGTTAGAGCAGTTACTTTAAGGAAGGTAGCCTATGTAAGTGGTCTCAAGCATAACCTAATATCCATAAGCCAATTATGTGATGAAAGTTATCAGGTATCATTCAACCAGACTTCTTGTATTATTACTTCTAATAAAAACAAAACTGTTTTAACTGGATTAGACAAGGAAACATATATGTAGTTAATTTCAAATCTGCTAATTCAGAAATCTGTTTGTTTAACCAAATAAGTAACTCTAATGATTTATGACATAAAAGACTAGGTCATGTAAATCTTTAGAATATTGCTAAATTATCTAGGGACAACCTTGTCAGAGGACTAACTTCTGGTTCCTATAAGAAGGAAGGACTCTGTAGGGCTTGTCAATTAGGCAAGCAAACTAAAAATAGTTTCAAATCCATTAATAAAAGTGATTCACATAGAATCTTGTACTTGCTTCATATAGACCTTTTTGGACCTATTACAGTACAGAGCTTGGGAGGGAAGTCATATACCCTAGTGATTATTGTTAATTTATCTAGATTCACTTGGGTTTTCTTTCTAAAAAACAAGTTAGATAACTTAAAAGTTCTTACAGATTTTCTTAAGAGCATTCAGATTGAGTACTCTACTCAAGTTACATTGATTATAAGTGATCATGACACTGAGTTTGAATCTCTTCTCATGCAAGAATTCTGTGAGAAGGAAGATATCAGACATTATTTTTCTGCTCCTAGAACTCCTCAACAAAATGGAGTAGCTGAAAGGAAAAATAGAACCCTTATTGAATCTACTGGGACATTGCTTGCAGATGCTTATTTTCCCCTATCCTTTTGGGCAGAGGCTATAAGCACAACAAATTATGTCCTTAATAGAAGTTTAATACATAAACTTAAGGGTAAGACTCCCTATGAATTACTTAAAGGGAAGCAACCTAAAGTAGATTATTTAAAAGTATTTGGTTGTAAATGTTATATTCATAATAATAACAAGAAACATTATGAAAATTTGAAGCCAAAGCTGTAGAGGGAATTTTCCTTGGATATTCCCAAGTCAGCAAGGCTTATAGGGTTTTTAACAAACAACATTAAAAATGAAAGAATACATACATATATCCTTTGATGAAGCTTACATGTTTTAGAAGGAGAGAGACATCTCTACCATAGAGAGTTTGCAGGTACCCAATCTGCATGAGAGATTGGATGACTTAATCGTAACTCAAAATGGTATATCACATCCCTCTCAACAGATTGATGATAATGACAGTGATGAAGAAATTCAGGAAATTCATGCTGAAGATATTGTGGCTAATGAAATTCCATAAGAGAAATTAGCACCACAAGTGGTTGAAGAACCAACTCTACCCACTAATCTTGTCACGCTAAGAGATAACCCCATATCTCAAGTGATTAGAGACATATTAGCTGGTGTGCAAATAAGACATAAACTCAACCCAGATATGATGCATGCTTTCTTTCTTTCTCAGATTGAATCTTAATCCATAAAAGATGCAGAGCAAGATCCCTACTGGATTATTGTAATGCAAGAGGAGCTCAATCAATTTGAAAGGTTTTGAGTTTGGGATTTAGTTCCAAGACCCAAAGACTACCCAGTAAATGGAACTAAATGGGTATTTAGGAACAAGTTGGATGCTCAAGGATCAATAGTGAGGAACTGTTGGAACACCCTATTAATAATTTGGGTAAGGATCACTATGTGCTTAGGAATTTGTTTTGACCTTGCTGTATAGTCTGATAGGTCAATTAGAATGAGTCTTAGGGTTAGTACTTAGGTTTGAAAGCTGTCCTCAAGACCTTCTAAAGATCAGGATTCAGTGCTGAGGACCAAGACAATTTTCGTCAAGCTCAGGTTGACGAATCTTCGAACTCCATTCGACGATCGTAGAGCTCAGTTCAACGATTTTTGTTTCCAGTTTAAATCCAATCTCTGAGCTCAGTTCGACGATCGTTGAGCTCAGATCGACGATTTCTCTGAGAGATCGACGATTTCAAAATTCAAATTCAGGATAGTTATGGAATTCATTCAGACTTATTTTCAGCATTTATGGCAAAAGATTTTGTAGCCATTTCAATCAATCTATAGCAAGTTTCAAGGAAGACTAATTGGAATGTTTCTTAAAGACTTTCCTCCAGAGGCAGATATTAGTTAAGGTAGTCATTTATGATTGATTAACGGCTATCAAGAAGTCAAAATCTGATATACTCCCTAGAGAATCATTCTGAAAAAGAGAACACAGACAAGATTTGAAAAATAATACAGAAGAGAGAACAAGAAAATTATTCATCAAGAATTCATCTTCTGGGAATAGACTCAGTAGACAAAAGTTTATAGAATTACTGAGTCAGAATTCTTCAAGAACACAAGGAACATTACTATGAAGGAGATCATCTGCTATTCTACTCCTTCAAGCATCAAGTGTTCAAAAGCTTCTTCATCAAGGACTCCATAAATCACACATTTCAGCATCTGTTGAAATCATCTATTGCTGGAGATCTGAAGAAACTGAAGGCCTATCACCCTAAGCAAAGCTCATATTCTTGAACCCTTACAGATCTCAGGGGGAGCTTTGACAACATCCTCCACTTGTCTTCTCTCAGATTATTGACAGAGAAGAATAACTCAACCTTTTTATTTTTCTTTATTCCTTCTGTAAAAGGGTTTCTCAAAACTCCCTTCAAAAGTTTTCTGGCTGGTTTCTGAGACCTTGTCAAAACTCAGTGGTGGCAAGACACCTTATCAAAAAATCTAGGTTTGGTTTTTGAGTACCTTATCAAAATCTCATTGGTGCCCAGGACACCTGATCAACTATTCCTGCAGTGGATTCTTACCTAGGGTGGTAGAAGAGTGGATGTACCCAGGTTGTTTGGGAACCACTACAGCTCCTTGTGTCATCTGGCTTACTGTGTTTTGTTTTTGTTGTGTGCTGTGATTTCTTATTTCTTGCTTACTTAGTTTTTCTTTTTGCAAGCACCTTACACATATACATAAATCAAGACTTCCACTGCTTTACAGTTTTAAATTGTAAATTATTTTAAAATACTCTATTCACCCCCCTCTAGAGTAAAGGTAAATCTTACACTCACTTTCAATTTGTATCAGAGGCAGGTTGGTTACTCAATAAGTGAATCTTCAACAGATTGGTTGAATAGGCTAACACCTGAACCAAAAGATCCTTGATAAGATAAATCTTCTATATAGGGTTATTACTTTTTGTTTTATATTTATATTCATACAAAACCATGGCACAAAATAAAGATTATGCTAGCACCAGACCTCCAGTGTGCAATATTTCTAAGTTTGCACTTTGGAAGGCAAGGATAAAATTATATATGAATTCTATTGATGAGGACATCTACAATTCTGTTTTGACAGTGTGTCCTAGACCCCCAGTAATTACAAGTACAAGTGTTGTTCCACCTCCTTCAGGAACAGATGTAGAAATCAAGAAATGGAAAGTTGCAGATGCCAAAGCAATGAATATTCTCGCTCAGACTATGTCTGATGAAATATTTCAGAAAGTGGCTGAATGTTATTCAGCAAAAGAGATATGGGACAAGTTATCTGAAATTGTCTCAGGATCTGCTGATGAAAGGAAAGATAGAAGATCCCATCTCTTTAGCTAGTATGAGAATTTCAAAAAGGGAGAAACTGAGTCAGTTGCTGAAATGTACAACAGGCTCAGCCTAATAGTCAATGAGTTAAAAATATTGGACAAGGAGATATCACTAACTAAACTCAATGACAAAATCCTAATATGCTTCCCCAGCACTTGGGACTCAAGGATCTGGCCAATCAAGGATGCCAGAAGCCTAACTGAGATTACTACTGAAGCTTTGTTGGGCAAGCTCAAGTCTTATGAGATACTCATCAAGAATAGAGAGGAAGAACAAAAGGTTGCTTCTCCAGCAATCAGGAAGGAGAAGATAATTGCCTTCAAAGCTACAGAAGATCAGCCTGAAGACAAGGTCACAGGCAATGAAGAATTAATGAGCTTACTGGCCAAAAGATTCTATAAGATGGCCAAGAAAGATTTCAGAAAGAGGTCATCCAGAGGGCATGAGAAGCCAAGGTATGACAAATCCAATAATAAAGAAATTATTTATTTTGGATGCAGGAAACCAGGCCACATTGTGTCTGATTGTCCAGAAAATTAGAATAAGGACAAGAAGGACAAGAAAGATAGGAGAAAAGACAAGGACTCCAGGAGAAACAACAATGACAAATCCTCCTCCAGCAAGAACAAACACACCAGGAAGGGATTTGTAGCTGAAACCTAGAGTGAAACTGAAGAAGAATCGGAGGCTTCATCAAGCTCAAGTGATGATGAAGATGATGCTGAAGAAAAGGAGTTCTGCATGATGGCTATCAATGCCTCCCAACATAATTGTGATGCAGAACATGAATCAAAATCTGAATCTGAACATGAAGATGAAGAAGACCAGGTAATAGATTCTTTTGATTTTAATTCAGAGGACTTTAGATCTAAATTTAAGGCACTTTGTTTAGACCTGCTAAAGTCTGAGAAAGAGATTATCTCTCTCAGAAATCAATTGTCTGAACATAGCACTCTAAAATCAGACAACCTCAAACTCTTTGAGGAGTTAGAATGCTGTAGGGAGGAGATAGATTCACTCAAAAGTGAAATATCCCAGGCAAAGAAGTTTGAAGAATCCCTTAATGGGAGAAGCATCAGACTGATGGACATCACAAGCACAGTGAACTTAAGACTCAACAGTACACTGAGCTTGGGTGCTTCATCCAGCCAACCTATAGTATTAACAACCCCAATTAAATTTATCTCAGATAAAGGAAAGGGTGTTGTAAAGATAGCTAGGAAGAATCCTGATTTACCTAAGGAAAACAAAGTTCAACAAAAAATGTCGAACAGAGCTCGATGATCGTCGAAAAGAGCTCGGCGATCTCAGGCTGAATCGTCAAACTCAGGTCGACGACTTCTGAACTCTGAACTCTGGCATATTCGATCTTCGAACGGAGCTCGACGATCTGACCCAAGATCGCTGAACTCAGCTCGACGATCGTCGAACGGAGCTCAAAGCTTGTAACAATCTTTCAGAGGTAAATCTAAAATCAATCCTAGAAGTCCTACATCCCAAAGCTTCAACCCTTATACTGAATGGATAGTACCTCCTAGGAGATACCATCCTGAAGGATATAAGATTCAGCCAGGGATGTCTTTTATTTCTGAGTTTAAAGGTTATCAACCTAGACCCAAGGTAAACTGGGTCAAAAACATATAAATTGTTTATGTGCAGGTGAAGACCTATCCAGTAATGAACCAAAAATGGTGTCTGGATAGTGGGTGCTCAAAGCACATGACAGGGAACAAGGAGAATCTAACATCCTTCAAAACCAAACTTGGACCCAAAGTGATATTTGGTGATTCAAACTTTGGTCAAACAAAAGGATATGGTGCTGTTCAGATTGGCTCAGTCACATTCAAGAAGGTGGCTTATGTGGAAGGACTGAAACACAATCTAATCAGCATCAGTCAACTGTGTGATGAAGGCTACCAAGTGATATTCAACAAATCCTCATGCAAAATCAAATCAGAGAATAACATAATAATGTTAACAGGTAAAAGGAAAGGTAACATTTATCTTGTAGATTTTCTTTCCACTAAGATAGATATTTTTTTATTCAATTCTGTTTGCAAACCAAATGATTTATGGCATAAGAGACTAGGGCATTTAAATGTTAGAACCATTGTTAGGCTATCCAAGGACAACCTTATTACAGGACTACCTTCTAGCCCCTACAAGAAGGAAGGACTCTGCAGGGCTTGTCAATTAGGCAAGCAAACTAAAAATAGTTTTAAGCCACTTAATAAGAGTGATTCACCTAGGATCTTGTATCTATTACACATGGATCTTTTTGGACCCATTACAGTACAAAGCTTAGGAGGGAAATCTTAAACTTTAGTGATTGTAGATGACTTCTCTAGATTCACTTGGGTATTCTTTCTGAGGAAGAAGTCTGATAACTTTAAGTGTTTTACAGATTTTCTCAAATGCATACAGATTGAGTTCAATACTCACATTGCCCTGATCAGAAGTGATCATGAGACAGAGTTTGATTCTCTTCTTATGCAAGAGTTCTATCAGAGTGAAGGGATCAGACATACTTTCTCAGCGCCTAGAACTCCTCAACAAAATAGGGTAGCTGAAAGGAAAATAGAACCCTAATTGAATCTTCTACCACATTGTTGACAGATGCTCACCTCCCTCTATTCTTTTGGGCAGAGGCAGTGAACACCTCAAACTATGTGTTGAACAGAAGTTTGATACATAAACTGAAGGGCAAGACTCCCTATTAATTGCTCAAAGGGAAGAAACCTAAAGTAGACTATTTCAAGATTTTTGGTTGCACTTGTTATATTCACAATAATGACAAGAAATACTTAGCAAAATTCCAAGCTAAAGCTGATGAAGGAGGGTTTCTAGGATACTCCATGATCAGTAAAGCTTATAGGGTGTATAACAAAACTTCTCTTAAAATTGAAGAATCTGTTCATGTATCTTTTGATGAGACTAACATGTTTTACAAGGAGAAGAATACTTCTACCATAGAACCCTTGTAGGTAAACTCTCTTTCAAAAAATTTGGATAGGTTCCATATTGCAGAGAAGGATTCAGTACATTCACCTATCCAACATAAGGATGAGAGCAGTGAAGATGAAGAAGATGTTCAACATCTTGGAGAGAACCATCTTGAAGAGCCAGTTGTTATTCCACTAGAGGAAACTACAATACAGGTTGGTGAACAATCAACATCCCCTGTTGATTTAGTAACAACAAGAGATCATCCAATCTCCCAAGTGATTAGAGACATCTCAGCTAGTGTGCAAACCAGAAATCAGGTCAACCAAAACCTTATGCACACTTGCTTTCTATCTCAAATTGAACCTCAATCCATACAAGATACAAAACAAGATCCACACTGGATCATTGTAATGCAAGAGGAATTACATTAATTTGAGAGAAACAAAGTTTGGGAGCTAGTACCAAGGCCTAAGGATCACTCCATTGTTGGAACAACGTGGGTGTTCAGAAACAAATTGGATGATCAAGGAGTTATTGTAAGAAACAAGGCAAGGCTAGTTGCACAAGGATATTCTCAAGAAGAAGGAATAGACTATGACCAGACCTTTGTACCAGTTGCAAGGTTAGAGGCCATAAGAATATTCCTAGCTTATGCAGCTCACAAAGGATTCAAGGTTTATCAAATGGATGTAAAGAGTGCATTTCTTAATGGAGACATCAAGGAAGAATTCTATGTTAGACAACCCCCAGGTTTTATCTCTCCAACTCATCCTGATCATATTTTTAAATTGCATATAGCATTATATGGTCTCAAGCAAGCTCCTAGAGCATGGTATGAGACCTTAGCATGTTTTCTTCTGAAAAATGATTTTATAAGGGGTAGAGTAGACCAAACTCTTTTTATTAGAACCCATAAGTCCAATATCCTACTAGTGCAAATTTATGTAGATGATATTATATTTGGTTCTACTGATTCAAATTTGTGCAAAAGGTTTTCTAATCTGATGCATTCTAAATTTGAAATGAGTAGCATGGGTGAGCTTTCCTTCTTTCTAGGATTGCAAGTCAAACAACATGCTGATGACATATTTATTTCTCAAACCAAGTATGCAAAAGAATTGGTTAAGAAATTTGGTATGTCTGAAGCATCATGTATGAAAACACCTATGCCTACTAATGCTGTACTAGATGCTGATAAACATGGGAAACCTGTTGATTAGACAACATATAGAGCAATGATTGGCTCTTTATTGTACCTTACAACTAGTAGACCTGACATAATGTTTGCTACATGCATATGTGCTAGATTCCAAGTAAGCCCTAGAGAGTCACACCTAACGTTAGTTAAAAGGATTCTTAGGTATGCGAAAAGTTGTCCAAATCTAGGTCTCTAGTATCCAAAAGACTCAGGATTTGAATTAACTGGATTTTCAGATGCTGATTATGCTGGATGTAGAGTAGACAGGAAAAGCACATGTGGAACTTGCCAGTTTCTTGGTGATAGACTTGTCTCCTGGTTCTGTAAGAAACAAACATCTGTGTTCACTTCAACTACCGAAGCTTAATACATGGCAGCAAGTAGTTGTTGCTCATAGATTTTGTGGATTCAAAACCAGCTCTTAGACTATGGCTACAACTTAGAGAGGTCAAAAATCTTTTGTGATAACACAAGTGCTATTTCTATAGTACAAAATCCAGTCCTCCATAGTAGGACAAAACATATAGAGATTAGACATCACTTCTTAAGAGACAATGTTGAGAAAAATAAAATTGAAATTAAATATATCCCAACTGATTTGCAAAGGGGAGATATTTTCACCAAACCATTGGATGAAAAGAAACCTACCTTCTTCCTAAATCAGTTAGGAATGTTAGATGGAGGAAGTTTAAAATAAAACCAAGATTTTTAAAACTCTAAAATTGACTAAGACTAGGTTAAAAACATGATTTTTCTAGTGTCTATAGGGTGTTTCTGATCTCTAAACTGCGCTCGACGTTTTTCCCCAAGATCGTCGAACGGAGATCGACGTTTTCCAAAAGCGTCGATCTGAGTTCAGCGCTTTCAGATAGCGCTGGGTTATTCTCTTCTGGTCAGAGATCGTCGAACGGAGCTCGACGCTCTCCAATATCATAGAATGGAGATCGACGTTATTGAAGACTCTTTAGATTCCTTTAGAAGCCCAGATCGTCGAACGAAGTTCAACGATCTTTCCTTTCTGGCGTCGAACCATAATATAAAATTCATTTTCGGCTGTCGTTCTCCTTTTGCGCTTTCATACTCTCTGCAAACTTTTTCTTCCCCTCCAAACCTCTCTCCACTTGGTCGTGTTTGTTCATTTTTGCAGGTATACAATGGCAGTGTCTGTTGCCGCCCTCGCCAAAATGAAATTCGACACAGGTTTTGATATAGCCATGGATTCCTTTGAAGGCAGCAATCAAATTTTCAAGGATATACTGGAACTTTTTAAGGAACAGCAGTTGGTCCTGATTATGTCTATAAGAATAAAGCTGGCAGTCGATGATATAAAAGAGTGGGTATATACTGCACAGAACATGGATTCAACCACAGTGGTCGGTACAATAGCAGGAACACAGGTACCTCTAACACATGCCCTGCTTACAGAGGTGTTTCAGTTAAGTTCAGGACAAGATTCTTTTGATTTGTCTGGAGAGGAATTCGAGATGATGTTAGATAGAATGGGGCATTCTGCAGCAAACCCTAACAAGCTGTTGAAAAAGAATCTGTCTGTTGAGTACAGATTCCTTGCAGATGTTGTGGGCAAGGTCCTGCTAGCCAAACATTCTGCCCATGATACGATTTCCAGGTATCAATTCTGCTTGATGGGTGTACTGGTTGATAAGAAGCACTTAAACTGGGGAGAAATTTTCTTTGAGCGTATTAAGAAGAAGGTAAACAAAAACCTTATTAATTTTGGGAGGATCTTAGGACTGTTCTTGAATAATAGGTGCCCTCGGCTGCTGGTGTTTTCTGTCATGCATATTAATGCCTCCAAGAGGCTTACCTGTGCCCTTTTTGGCAAATGGGACAGGCAGATTGTTAAGCCAACCAGGACTACTGCTTCTTCAGGCACAAGGACTGTTGCAGTCTCTTCCCCTTAGGCAACTGCCCTCATAGAAGATTTGCCTGCCTCCTCCTCTTCTCCACCTTCTCCAATCGTTCCTTCAACCATCCCCTCATCCACCATCACCATCTCTATCTCTTCCCCCATAACCATTTAATCTCCACCTCCAACCACAGAAGACAAATTCCATCCCTTACACTTCTATCCACCTCGTGACCTAGACACCACCATACCATCCTTCAATCTCATGGAAGATTCCTTTATGGATGTTTCCCCTCCTCTCCTACTGAGCTTCCATAATCCACCACATCCTATCAATAACTCCTTCATGATATTCTTTCCCAACCATCTTTCATCCCAACCATCTCCACACCAATATCTTCCATCTCCACAATTCCAATCTCTCAACCATCCATCCTACCATCCACCACTTCTACAACTACTTCTACAGCTCATTCACCATCTATCTCTGTCTCTCTAACATCTACCTCTACTCAAGTATCACTTGAGCAAGTAGATATTCCTGCCCTAGCAGACAGGCTTTATGGGATGTTAGCCCCCAAGCTAGCACTCCTGCTAGAGACCTCCCTGGCTCCACTTCTGAAATCCATCCAGGAGCTATCTGCCAAGCTATCCTCTATTTCCTTTCCACATGCAATCCCTTCTATGGGGTGCCTTGATTCAGTTCCAACTGAATCAAGGCAGGGGGAGATGCCATGTGAAGAAGAGATAGTGCCTGCTGCTTCAAAAGAATTCTTGCCAGAGATAGTTCCATTTCCAGCTCTAGTTCCAGCTCTAACAGTTGACTTCAAGTCACTATTATCAGTTTTTGATACTCTTCACTTCAGCTGTCCACCAGCTCAGGAAGTTGAAGATCTGACTAAGGCCATTGTGCCTGTTGCTTGCTGTGATCCCAGCCTGATTGCTTCTTATATCAATTCTCTTAAGGCTGAGGAAATTATAGGTTCTGATTGTGCTGCTGCTGTTGATATAGTTGATGATGAAATTGTTGAGTCTGCTGAAATTGATGTGTTTCCTGCTATTAGTGATGTTCCTGCTGCTGCTGATATAATTGCTGATACAGTTTCTGATGAGTTAGTTTTTGATGCTCCTATTGAGCCTGCTGCTGCTGATAGTGTTTCTGCTCCTGCTAAGCCTACTACTGCTACTATTATATCTGAGAGTGCTGCTTCCATCACTATTGCTGAACAAACCAAACAATAGGAGAAATATATTCAAAGGATTGATGAGCTTTATGATAATCCTCCAAGTTCAGACAGTGACCAACTCCATACTAATTCTGATGACTCCTCTACAACTATTGCAAGGAAGAGGAAAGCAAGAAGCAAGGCACTGAAAAGAGTTCCTCCAGAAAAAGTAAAAGATGACAATGATATACCTTATTACATTCTTCATGACTGTCCAATTTCTGAGCCTTGGATGCAATATTCCAGAAATCAACTTAAGGTCATGAAGAAAAGGAGAAAACTTGATAAGTAAGAAAAGGGATCCTCCCAATTCCATCCTCCTCCTCCTCCTCCAGATTCAGGATCTGGTGGAGGTTCAGCTTTTCAGTCTTCTTCTGCTGCTAGGCCAAGCTCTTACTAGTCTCTAGATAGATATCAACCAAGAGGCCAACAACAAGGAGGATATCAGTCAAGGAGAGATCAGTCAAGAGGCAGACAGAGAGATTAAAGGACTCACTCCAGAAATCAAGCTAGACAACACCTATATCAAAGGGAAGGACAAGGACCTACTGATTCTACATCTGGTCCTTTCCCTTACAAGCTGAAAGATACACTTGTCACTAGAGCTCCTCTTACTGACTCAGAGGAATTAAACAGATATGAACCTCCAGTTCCATTTGAAGACCCTGAGAACAATCCCCTATCATGGACAGCAAGAATGAAAGAACTTGCAACATTAGATCAGATCAAGAAAGGAAGAGAGCAAGGCATAGATACCTCCAATATCACAACACTATCAGAGAAGAGAAAGAAAGAATTAGAAAGATATGCTTCCAGAAAATTCTTTGATCCAGAGAGCTACATGAAGCTGCATCCTGAGGCTGTTGTTTCTAGGCCAAAATCTCAAACCTACTTAGGTGCAGATGATGATAGAAGATCTAAAATGGAAGCCCTCAATCCCAATAGAGAAATTCTTTTCAAAAAGGGCAATGAGTAATTTGTGTAAGCTGATCCTTATATCTATTTCTGACTGAATCTGTGATTCTTGCTGTGATTCTGCAATGCTCAACATGTGTTATCTTCATTATTGTTTCTATTTTATTTTTATTTCTGATGTATGCTTGTTATTTCATATTCTGTCATATAAATAGTAATCCTAACCCAAATAGGGGGAGATTGTTGGAACACCCTATTACTAATTTGGGTAAGGATCACTATGTGCTTAGGAATTTGTTTTGACCTTTCTGTATAGTATGATAGGTCAATTAGAATGAGTCTTAGGGTTAGTACTTAGGTTTGAAAGCTGCCCTCAAGACCTTCTAAAGATCAGGATTCAGTGCTGAGGACCAAGAAATTTTTCGTCGAGCTCAGGTTGACGAATCGTCGAACTCCATTCGATGATCGTAGAGCTAAGTTCGACGATTTCTATTTCCAGTTTAAATCCAATCTATGAGCTCAGTTCGACGATCATTGAGCTCAGATCGACGATTTCTCTGAGAGATCGACGATTTCAGGATTCAAATTTAGGACAGTTATGGAATTCATTCAGACTTATTTTCAGCATTTATGGTAAAGGATTTTGTAGCTGTTTCAATCAATCTGGAGCAAGTTTCAAGGAATAATAATTGGAATGTTTCTTAAGGACTTTCCTCCAGAGGCAGATATCAGTTAAGGTAGTCATTTATGACTGATTAACGGCTATCAAGAAGTTAGAATCTGATATACTCCCTAGAGAATCATTCTGAAAAAGAGAACACAGACAAGATTTGAAAAAGAATACAGAAGAGAGAACAAGAAAATTATTCATCAAGAATTCATCTTCTGGGAATAGACTTAGTAGACAAAAGTTTACAGAATTACTGAGTCAGAATTCTTCAAGAACATAAGGAACATTACTGTGAAGGAGATCATCTGCTATTCTACTCCTTCAAGCATCAAGTGTTCAAAAGCTTCTTCATCAAGGACTCCAGACATCACACATTTCAGCAGCTACTGAAATCATCTATTGCTGGAGATCTGAAGCAACTGAAGGCCTATCACCCTAAGCAAAGCTCATCTTCCTGAACCCTTACAGATCTCAGGGGGAGCTTTGACAACATCCTCCACTTATCTTCTCTCAGATTATTGACAGAGAAGAACAACTCAACCTTTTTGTTTTTCTTTATTCCTTCTGTAAAAGGGTTTCTCAAAACTCCCTTCAAAAGTTTTGTGGCTGGTTTCTGAGACCTTGTCAAAACAAAGTGGTGGCAAGACACCTTATCAAAAAATTTAGGTTTGGTTTTTGAGCACCTTATCAAAAGCTCATTCGTGCCCAGGACACCTGATCAACTATTCTTTCAGTGGATTCCTACCTAGGGTGGTAGAAGAGTGGATGTACCCAGGTTGTTGGGGAACAACTATAGCTCTTTGTGTCATCTGGCTTGCTGTGTTTTGTTTTTGTTGTGTGCTATGATTTCTTATTTCTTGCTTACTTTGTTTTTCTTTTTGCAAGCACCTTATACATATACATAAATCAATACTTCCACTACTTTAAAGTTTTAAATTGTAAATTATTTTAAAATACTCTATTCACCCCCCCTCTAGAGTAAAGGTAAATCTTACACTCACTTTTAGGAACAAAGCTAGATTAGTATCCCAAGGCTATTCATAGGAGGAAGGCATTGATTATGACCAGACCTTTTCCTCTATTGCAAGGCTAGAGGCAATCAGAATTTTTCTTGCTTATGCAGCATATCAGAAATTCAAAGTTTGTCAAATGGATGTCAAGAGTGCATTTCTCAATAGAGAACTAAAAGAGGAAGTGAATGTTGAACAACCACCAGGTTTTATCTCTTCAACTCATCCCTCTTATGTTTTTAAGTTGCATAAAGCTCTCTATGGTTAAAGCAAGCTCCAAGATTTTGGTATGAGAACTTAAATAGCTTTATTTTAGAGTATAAGTTCATTAGAGGCATTGTAGATATGATCTTTTTTATTAGACATCATAAGTCAAAAATTTTGCTAGTTCAAATATATATAGATGATATAATATTTGGCTCTACTGATTCCAAACTTTGCAAAAGGTTTTCTAACCTTATGTATTCAAAGTTTGAAATGAGTAGCATGGGTGAAATATCCTACTTCCTTGGTCTCTAAGTGAAGCAATCCCCTGATGGTATCTTTATATCCCAATCCAAATATGCTAAATAGCTTATTAAAAGATTTGGAATGTCTGATGCCTCAGCAATGAAAACACCCATGTCCTCCAATGCTATTGTTGATAATGATGAACAGGGGAAACCTGTTGATCAGAAAATATATAGAGCCATCATTGTGTCTCTTTTATATTTAAAAGGAAGTAGGCCTGATATCATGTTTGCTACATGTATTTGTGCTAGGTTACAAATAAATCCCAAAGAATCTCACCTAATTTTAGTAAAAAAAAATTTGAGATATATAAAGGGTTGTCCAAATCTATGACTTTGGTATCCAACAGAGTCAGAATTTGACTTAACTGGATTCTAGATGCTGAGTTTGTTGGATGTAGAGTTAACAGGAAAAGCACATCAGGAACTTGTCAGTTCCTTGGTGATAGGCTTGTGTCCTAGTTTTGCAAAAAGAAAACTTCTGTGTCCACATCATGAACTACTAAAGTTGAATACATTGCAGCTGGTAGTTGCTGCTCACAATTTTTGTGGATTCAAAATCACCTTCTGTATTATGGTCTCAACTTAAATAATTCGACTATATTTTGTGATAATACCAGTGTCATTTCTATTGCACCAAATTCAGTACTTTATAGTAGAACTAAGCATATTGAGATTAGACATCACTTTCTTAGAGATAATGTAGATAAAAATAAAATTAAACTTGTCTTTTTTCTACTGATTTACAAAGAGCATACATTTTCACTAAACCCTTAGATGAAAAAAAACATCTTTTCTTTATAAATCAGTTGGGCATGATCAATGGAGACTCTTTAGTTTAATTTTTGTTATGTGCTCGATGAACTGGTCACCTTTCGTCGAATGGATATCGATGATCTGTGAACTTTTCATGGAATTTTTGTCGAACTGAGATCGATGAACCATCCTTTAGAAAATTTCGTCGAACGAAGATCGAAGAATTTGTTTCAAATTATTTTCGTGGAACCGAGATCGACGAAATATAATTCTTTTCGCAAAACTTTTGTTGACCTAAGATTGACGAAATGTATTTTGTTGTAGATTTTTCATCGAACAGAGTTCGATGTTTCGCTTTTAGTCGGGCAGAGTTTTCCGTTTTGACTTCTAAAACCTATAATTAGGTTTTCATCGAAATCCATCCCACGCTTTCCAGTTCTTGTGCACTTGATCTCTTGTTTTTGCAGGCATGGCAATTTCAGCAGCGACCCTCTCTGGAATGAAGTTTGATGCAGGATTCGACATTGACATCGAATCTTTCAACCATTCAGATCAAATCTTCAAAGACATCCTTCAGTTATTTGAGGCTCCTTAGTTGAGAAAGTTTTTGACCCTAAGGATCAAGATTATAGTATAGGAAATCAATGAATTGGTATCCACAACAACCTTTCCAGAACAAACCTCCATCTCTGGATCAATCTCTGGTCATCAAGTTTCTCTTACCCCTGATATTCTAACAGAAGTTTTTAGTTTTATAACTGGGGAATATGATTTTGAATTATCTAGCAATGAGTTTGAGGACATGCTAGTTATCATGGGTCACTCCAAGGGAAACCCTAATAAGCTGCTGAAAAAGAACATGACTGTTGAATAAAAGTTGTTGGCTGATATGGTTGGCAAAGTCATCTTGGGCAAGCACTCTGCCCATGACCATATTACTAGGCATCAGTTTAACTTGATGAGTGCTTTGGTAAATAAGAAATCAGTGAACTGGGGTAGTATTGTATTTGATTTGATTAAGAGGAAAATAAGTAAGAAGGATGTAAGTTTTGGTAGAGTTCTGGGCATCTTCCTCCAGGCAAAGGTGCCAAAACTGTTGGTCTCCCATACCATTTTTATCAATGCCTCTAAGAGGCTTACCTATGCCCACTTTGACAGGTGGGAGAGGGTTATCCCAAATCCCTCCAGGGCTTCCTCTACCAGGATAGGTTCAGATGATACCAGGGCTGAAACAGCCACTCCCCATACCCCTGAAGAGGCTCTTGCTCCTCCTCCCTCTCCTATTCATATACCACTTCAATAACCATCCACAGTCATTGCTGACACACCCTACATTTCCATCCCTCCTGCTTCACCATCTCCACCTCTTCCACAATCACCAATCCAAATTCCTGAGGATACTCCATCACCTCCTCAATCACCTCTTCCATCACATCTTGATGACATTCCATCCACTTATACTCATCTAGATCCACTTCTGTCATCTTCAACATTCAATCTACTCTCATCTCCATTTCCACAATAATCTCCACCTCTTTCACAAGCTCAGGAAATAATTCCAGATAGACTACCTGATGCCATCCCTCCAACTCATATTCCACCAACATTCCCAACCTTTCTACATTCAGACCTCCCTCAAGCATCCTCCATCTGTTCCAACTGTGGTCACAGATCCACCTATACCCCCTCTACTCCTGATCCACTATATCTTGAATTCTCTAACATTACCAATGATCTTCTCAAATTCATTTCACCCACTCTACATAAGCTCATAGATGAGGCTATTGCCCCTCTTACTTCTTCCAGTTCTCTTCTAACTGCTTAGCTGGCTTCCTCCTCTTCTATCCCTTCTTCTGGGGGCCTGGGTTAAGGAATCTCCGAATCCAGGTAGGGGAGATGTCAAATGAATAAGCTCCACAAGAAGCAGTAGTAGCAGCAGCAATAGCAGAAGAAGTAGCAACAGCAGCAGTAGAAATTCAAGCAGCATAAATAGTTGAAATTCTTTATGATGATACTAAAATGATTTGTTTAAAAGAAGAGTCAGTTGATACAACAATAATCACTGTTGGCAATTTCTTCATTAATCCCACAGTTGACCTTCCCTCATTACTTCATTCTTTTGATACAATGCATAACTCAAATTTACCTATTTTTGTTGATATAATTTCTGATTACTCTAAAGCAATAGTCTGCTATTCTGCTCTAGTAGGATCTTCAGTGTTAAAAGAAATTATAAATAGTTTCTGTAATACTTCTTCCAGTATTTTTGTTATAGAGCCAAAGGCTCTCTCTCCACCAACTTATGATTTGGTTGAGTCCCCTATGCCAAATTTAGATGATATTCTTTTTGAAGACATGGAAAAGGATGATAGTGTACATATGAAAGCTGATACTGATATTGAGCATACACAATAAAGAAGTACAAGATCATGATGAGTCTGATTTGTTCAAGCAGATTAATGATCTATATGATCAACCAGCTGAAGATGATTCTGATGATGATGATGAATCGGATGAGTCAGATGACTCTAGTTCCAAGAAAAGAAAGTTTAAGAAGAAAAAGGCTCCAATCAGGGATGCTCCAAAACCAAATACAACATCAAATACCCCATACTATATTCTGCATAATATTACTCTCACTCCAGATACTCCCTACTGGATGAGACTTTATAAGAATGAACAAAAGAGAAAAAAAGAAGATGAAGAGATATAATTCTCCTCCTAAGAAGTATTGGAGAGGACCTCCTCCTCCTCCTGCAGTAGGATCAACAGGCAATGTTTCTCAAGTTCAAAGGCCTGCTTATTATTCTCATCAATCAAGACCAACACATAGTAGCAAAGAAAGACCTTCTAGGTCAGACACTCAATCTAGCACCCAACAGAGAAAACAACAGCAGCAGTAGCATGATAGTCAAGGCAGTCAGCAAACAGAACAAGGTAGCCAGGAAAAAGAAGCATCTAGTCTAGAGAGACCTCCTTCTCCAGCTTATGATCCAGAATTGGATCCAAACTATAGAATGTCCAGGTTCAATGAGCTGATAGCTCTATCCCATATAAGGAAGGCCATGGAAGAAGGAAAGGATCCCTCTCAATTCTCTACTATGTCATCTTACAGGAAGAAAGAACTGGATAAATATCAGGTAAAAAATCTTTTCAATGTTGATATCTATATGAATTTGCATCCAGAAGCTGTAGTGCCCAGAGCTGCAACTGTGAAAATTCTTGGTGCTCAAGACATGAAGATGACCCAAAGAGAAGCAGAGGACCCCAAAAGGATAATGGTTTTCACAAAACCTACTTCTGATGCTTCAAAGAAAGACTCTTAATTTTCTGATTATTCTTTCTGAACTTTATTATTACTGTGTATTATTTTCACAAGGCATAATTGTTTATATTTGCAGAAGTGTTATAATTCTGCCAGATATTTTTCTTGCTTTGTGATTTTTTTCTGTCTTGTATAGTGACCTCACCCAAATAGGGGGAGATTGTTGGAACCCTACTTGTGATTTGGTCTAGGTTCACTATTAGGTCTTTTTAGATGACCCATCATGTATAGTCTAGGGTCATAGGTTATTTCTAGGGTAAAAGTAAGCAACAACTACTTAGACTGTCAGTACTCTACTTCAGAAGACTTTAGAGACAGAAGACTTCAATGGAAAAGCAGTTAAAATGATTGCAGGAAAGTCGTTCGACGATAGCTGAACTCAGCTCGACGATCGTCGATCTCAAATCGACGAACTCAGAGTTCCTTCTCTGAGTTGAGCTCGACGAAAGTCTAGTTTAGATCGACGAACTATGATCTCATATCATAAGTTCAGCTCGACGAAGGACTATCTCAGTTCGATGAACTTGGAGCTCAGATTGGCAAGTACATTTTCAGCTCGACGATCTTGGAGCTCAGATCGACGAAGGAGAATTCTTTGCTTGATGAACTTGGAGTTCAGGTCGACGAAATCATTGCTGAGTTTGACTAACTCCTTCCAGGTTATGTTAGACTATTCTTCTCTATAGCTTCTCAGATCGACTATCAGTTTGATTTCAAATTTTATATTAAGTCAGTAATGCTCTGATAATTAATGCTCAATATTCTCAAGAATATAGTCGTTACCTGGTAGCATTAATTATGGTTTTCATAGAGTTATTACTCTACCATATTTATTGGGATAGTTAGGAAATGTATTGAAGACAAAATTAGCAGTTCAGGATCCCAGAATTTATGCAGAGGATTTCAGGAAATAATTTAAAATTCAAATGGCTTTTGAACATGAAATCATATATAAAGTGATTTTTCACAAGATTAAAAAGGAATCAAGAAAATAACAATTACAAGACAAGTGAATCAGTGAAAATGTATTCAGTGAAGAACAACACAACCCTCATACACACAGTGTTCTTCATCTGCCTCAGTTTTCTTCCAGCAAACAATCTTCATTCTGAGATCAACTTCACAATCTCTCAGATACATCTACTGGAAGGAGAAGTATTCAAGAAGGCCTACACCCTGAGAAGAAAGGACTCCCTCACCTGATCATAAACTCCATACCATCAGGGGGAGCTTTCTTCTTCAACATCAGATCCACTAGTCTTCTCTCAGATTATTGACAGAAAATAACATCTTCAACTTTTTGTTTATTTCATCCAACTGTGTACAAGGTTGCGACTCCCTTCAAAAGTTAGCCTTCTTGGTTCACAAGTCACCTGATCAAAATGTTGAAACTAAAAACTTGGTCTCTGTGGAGTTCAGGGTCCCAAAAGAGGGGTGACCTCACACCTATTACACTCGGGGGAACGTTATGGACCAAAGACTTGGGAAACTAGTAACAGACCCTCGGCTCTAGCGTGGAGGTCCCACCACACACCCGGAAGGTCACAAGAGCACTTCCCCTCCCTCACCAATGGCTGAGCTAGGTACCTTGGAGAGCTCTCTGAACTCAACAAAGAAGAAGAAACCAAGGGAGGAGGAAGCAAAAAAACTCATCCTCTCCAAAGATACCCAAGGGGGTCAATTTATATTTTTTTCAAGTATAGGGACCAAAAGGTCCTAAATACCCCTAGAAAAAAATTGCCATGAGCCAATAGAAAACCTCCACACCGGGGGTAAAGAGATAAAAACACCCTAGGGGCAAAATGGTAAAAGCAGGCCGGGCGAACTGGATGGGCGAGACCGGCGGCCTACGAGCTGGGAAGCCTGCGAGCTGGGCGGCGGCCTGCGAGCTGGGCGGCCTGTGAGAGAGGCGAACTACGAGAGCGGCGGCCTGCGAGTTGGGCAGCCTGCGAGAATGGCAGCCTGTGAGAGCGGCGGCCTGCGAGGCGAGCTGGCTGCAGCGTGGTTGAGCGACCTGCGAGAGCGGCGGCTTGCGATAAGCGGTGGCCTGCAAGAAGCGGCGCCCTGCGAGAGCAGCGACCTGCGAGGCGAGCTGGCAGCAGTGAGGTTGAGCGACTTGCGAGACCAGTGGCCTGCAAGAGCGGCATCTTGCGAGACGCAGCGACCTGCGAGAGCGGCGAACTGCGAGAGCGGCGACCTGCGAGAAGCGATAGCCTGTGAGAGCAGTGGCCTGCGAGCTGGGCGGCCTGCGAGAGTGGCGGCTTGCGAGAAGCGGCGGCCTGCCAGAGCGGAGGCCTGCGAGAGAGGCAGCATGCGAGAGCAGCGGCCTGCGAGAAGCGGAGGCCTGCAAGAGCGGCAGACTGCAAGCTGGGCGGCCTGCGAGGCGAGCTGGCAGCAGCGAGGCTGAGCGACCTGCGAGAGAGGCGACCTGCGAGAGCGTCGGCTTAGGCGAGAAGCGGCGGGATGACCCTTCCAAGGGGCTTGGGGAGAGACAAATATTTCCTCCCCTTACTAGTATATTTCCAAGGCCAAGCCAAAATTGACCACCAAAAGTGCAAAATCTCTCAAAAGCTTAAAAACATAAAACTTGTCCTGCGCATGCTTGAGGGACCCTACTTTGTGAATACGGGGTTGTACACAATCCCTGCTCTTTTCAAGATTGGCACTAGTTCGGAAAGAAACATCCAACCCAACGTAATCGCTGAGTGGCTTTTTCCCGCAGTTTGAAAGATTAAAAGGCCTCTCGGAGGGGTCAAACTATCATGCCAGCTAATGAGAGCCTAAGTGACGAGACAGCCTCGGGGTGAAAAATACTTAGCCTCCCGAGGGGTCAACCTGTCATGCCAGTTAATGAGAGCCTAGGTGATGGGACAGCCTCCGGGTGAAAATACTTAGTCTCCCGAAGCGTCAACCTGTCATGACAGCTAATGGGAGCCTGGGTGACGAGATAGCCTCGGGGTAAAAAACACTTGGCCTCCTCGAGGGGGTCAACCTGTCATACCAGCTAATGGAGCCTGGGTGACGAGACGACCTCGGGGTAAAAAGTACTTGGCCTCCACGAGAGATAAACCTGCCCTGCCAGCTAGTGGGAGCCTGGTTAGCGGAATCATCTCGGAGCCAAAAGGACTTGGCCTCCACGAGACATCAACCTGCCCTGCCAGCTAGTGGGAGCCTGGTCAGCGGAATCATCTCGGAGCCAAAAGGACTTAGCCTCCACGAGAGATCAACCTGCCCTGCCAACTAGTGGGAGCCTGGTCAGCGGAATCATATCGGAGCCAAAAGGACTTAGCCTCCACGAGAGATCAACCTTCCCTGCCAGCTAGTGGGAGCCTGGTCAGCGAAATCATCTCGGAGCCAAAAGTACTTAGCCTCCACAAGAGTTCAACCTGCCCTGCCAGCTAGTGGGAGCCTGGTCAGCGGAATCATCTCGGAGCCAAAAAGACTTAGCCTCCACGAGAGATCAACCTGCCCTACCAGTTAGTGTGAGCCTGGTCAGCGAAATCACTCGGAGCCAAAAGGACTTAGCCTCCACGATAGATCAACCTGCCCTTCCAGCTAGTGGCAGCCTGGTCAGTGGAATTATCTCGGAGCCAAAAGGACTTAGCCTCCACGAGAGATCAACCTGCCCTGCCAGCTAGTGGGAGCCTGGTCAGCGGAATCATCTCGGAGCTAAAAGGACTTAGCCTCCACGAGTGATCAACCTGCCCTGCCAGCTAGTGGGAGCTTGGTCAGCGGAATCATCTCGGAGCGAAAAGAACTTAGCCTCCACGAGAGATCAACCTGCCCTGCCAGCTAGTGGGAGCCTGGTCAGCGGAATAATCTCGGAGCCAAAAGGACTTAGCCTGCATGAGTGATCAACCTGCCCTGCCATCTAGTGGGAGCCTGGTCAGCAGAATCACCTCAGAGCCAAAAGGACTTAGCCTCCACGAGAGATCAACCTTCCCTGCCAGCTAGTGGGAGCCTGGTCCGCAGAATCATCTCAAAGCCAAAAGGACTTAGCCTCCATGAGAGATCAACTTGCCCTGCTAGCTAGTGGGAGCCTGGTCAGTGGAATCATCTAGGAGCCAAAAGGACTTAACCTCCACAAGAGATCAACCTTCCCTGCTAGCTAGTGGGAGCCTGGTCAGCGAAATCATCTCGGAGCTAAAAGGACATAGCCTCTACGAGAGATCAACCTGCCCTGCCAGGTAGTGAGAGCCTTGTTAGTGGAATCATCTTGAAGCCAAAAGGACATAGCCTCCACAAGAGATAAACCTACCCTGTCAGCTAGTGAGAGCCTGGTCAGCGGAATCATCTCGGAGCCAAAAGGACTTAGCCTCTATGAGAGATCAACCTGCCCTGCCATCTTGTGGGAGCTTGGTCAGCGGAATCATCTTGGAGCTAAAAGGACTTGGGCTTCCACGAGAAGTACCACAGAACTTGCCAGCTAGTGGGAGCCTGGCAGCGGGACTGTCATCGGAGCAAAGGACTTGGGCTTCCACGAGAGGTACCACCGGACCTGCCAGCTAGTGGGAGCCTAGCAGCAGGACCGTCATCAGAGCAAAGGACTTGGGCTTCCACGAGAGGTACCAATGGACCTGCAAGCTAGTGGGAGCCTGACAGTTGGACTGTCATCGAAGCAAAGGACTTGGGCTTCAATGAGAGGTACCACCAGACCTGCCAGCTAGTGGGAGCCTGGTAGCGGGACCATTATCGGAGCAAAGGACTTGGGCTTCCACGAGAGGTACCATCGGACCTTCAAGATAGTGGGAGCTTGGTAGCGGGACCATCATCGGAGCAAAGGACTTGGGCTTCCACGAGAGGTACCTCCGAACCTGCCAGCTAGTGGGCGCCTAGCAGCGGGACCATCATCAGAGCAAAGGACTTGGGCTTCTACGAGAGGTACCACCGGACCTGCCAGCTAGTGGTAGCCTGGCAGCAGGACCATCATCAGAGCAAAGGACTTAGGATTCCATAAGAGGTACCACCGGACCTGCCAGCTAGTGGGAGACTGACAGCGGGACCATCATCGAAGCAAAGGACATGGCTTACCCGAGGTACCCTCAACCCATCCAGCCAGTGAGAGCCTGGCATGGGGAGGTTCTGTTGGGTGGGTGGGGGACTAAACGTCTCAACCAAATCTTACCAAATCCCACATCCTCCAAAGAGGAAAACATGATGGGTTACATGACCCCCCCCCCCGACACAACTGGTCGGGGGCTGAACTCACTACAACAAAAGAAAAAATACAAGACTCTACCGAGGCGAGGCTTCTTCACGGGGTCTGGGCATGATGACCGTCAGTCGTCCCCTCGGACGCTTCCCTCCTGCTCAAGCTCTCCATGAGAGCGTCGGCTAGGAGAGACCAAGGTGCGTTAGCAGGCAGCTTGGCGAGAGCGGAGACTAGGCTAGACCAAGGTGCGAGCAGGCGGCTTGGCGAGACGAAGGCATGCGAGCTCAGAGGCTTGGCGAGAGCGGCGGCCTGGCGAGACGAAGGCATGCGATCTTGGCGGCTTGGCGAGAGCGACAGCCCGCGAGCTCGATGACCTGGTGAAGGCTACGACCAGGGGCGCCTTGAGCTGCCACCCCGAGAAACAATACTTTGTTGCATCTCCATGAGGCCTTGGATGGATGCCATGAACTCCTCCCTTCCTACAAAGGGTCCGGGGGTGGGGAGCTCGCCGAGATCATCACTACCTCCCTGATCTCCAGCCATGACACTCTCCCGAGATCTTCTATGCTGGTCACTCTCCACGCTCACCGCTCCTAAATGTTGAAACCAAAAACTTGGTCTCTGTAGAGTTCGGGGTCCCAAAAGAGGAGTGACCTCACACCTACTACACTCGGGGGAACGTCACGGACCAAAGACTTGGGAAACTAGGAACAGACCCTCAGCTCTAGTGTGGAGGTCCCACCACACACCCAAAAGGTTACAAGAGCACTTCCCCTCCCTCACCAATGGCTGAGCTGGGTACCTTGGAGAGCTCTCTCAACTAAACCAAGAAGAATAAACCAAGGGAGGAGGAAGCCAAAAAACTCTTCCTCTCCAAAGGTACCCAAGGGGGTCTATTTATAGTTTTTCCAAGTCTAGGGACCAAAAGGTCCGAAATACCCCTAGGGCAAATATGCCCTGAGCCAATAGAAAACCTCCACACCGGTGGGTAAAGAGGTAAAAACACCTCAGGGGCAAAATGGTAAAAGCAGGCCAGGCGAACTGGCTGGGCGAGACCGACGACCTACGAGCTGGGCGGTGGCCTGTGAGAGCGGTGACCTGCAAGAGCAGAGGCCTGCGAGGCGAGCTGGAAGCAGCAAGGCTGAGCGACCTGCGAGAGAGGTGGCTTGCGAGAGCGGTGGCATGCGAGAAGCAGCGGCCTACGAGAGCGGCGGCCTTCGAGAAGCGGCGGCCTGTGAGAGCGGCGGCCTGCGAGGCGAGCTGGCAACAGCGAGGCTGAGCGACCTGCGAGAGTGGCGGCCTACGAGAGAGGCTACTTGTGAGAAGCGGCGGCATGCGATAGCGGCGGCCTGCGAGAAGCGACAGCCTGTGAGAGCGGCAGCCTGCGAGCTGGGAGGCCTGCGAGAGTGGCAGCTTGCGAGAAGCGGCGGCCTGTGAGAGAGGCGGCCTGTGAGAGCGGTAGCCTGCGAGAGCGGCAGCCTGCGAGAAGCGGCGGCCTGCGAGAGCGGCGGCCTGTGAGTTGGGCGGCCTGCGAGGCGAGCTGGCGGCAGTGAGGCTGAGCTACCTGCGAGAGCGACGGCTTAGGCGAGAAGCGGCGAGATGACCCCTCAAGGGGCCGGGGGGAGAGACAAATATTTCCTCCCCCTACTAGTATATTTCCAAGGCCAAGCCAAAATTGGCCACCAAGAGTGCAAAATCTCTCAAAAGCTTAAAAACATAAAACCGGTCCTACACATGCTGGGGGGACCCTACTCTGCGAATACGGGGTTGTACAAGAAAGACTTAAGATTGGTTTTTGGGCACTTGATCAAAAGCTCAAAGGGTTGTTACATCTCCCTTAGAAAAATAGATCTTGTGGTGACAGGGCACCTGATAGAAAACGTACAGTGGATTCCTACCAGGGTGGTAGAAGAGTGGATGTATGCAGGTTTATTGGGGAACCACTATAAATTCCTTGTGTCGTCTAGTTTGCCTTTATTTTTGTTTGTGTGATGTGATATTTCTCTTTATACTTATATATATATATCACTAACTTTTAATCTGCAATAAAAACCAGTTAATAAATTTTTAATACTCTATTCACCCCCCCTCTCGAGTAAAGATAAGATCTATCCCTCACTTTAAGGTTCTTCTCCACCTCTACTTGAATGGATCCTGATGTAACACCCCGGTTTTCTAAACCTTGGATCTATGGAAGCTACTGCGCGGCGATAGTAGTTATCGCTCAGCGGTAGCTGTGTTTCATCGGGTGAAGATGGATCGATGAAAGCTGTTCGTCGAGTGTTTAGAGGGCTATCGCTCGACGGTAGTTAGTTACCGCTCGGCGGTAGCTTGGCGTTGAGTGCGTTGAGAGGCAGGCGTTGAGTGGCTACCACGTAGCATTAGTACTACCGCTTGCGTTCGCGTGGCCTTATTTTCTTGGCCGAACTCTCGGGAGGCTACCGACCAGCTATACGTAGTTACCGCCCGACGATAACACGCAGAATAATTTGCGTCGTTTGGATTTTTAGCCATCCGATTTCACTTAGGATATGATCCTAAGACCCACTACTCTCCGTCCAGAGTGCTTATATAGTACTGAGCGGGATTTATCCCTCATTATTTCTCTATTTTGAGTTGTCTTATAGTTTGGAAGAGAGAGTGGGAGGAGGAAGAAGAGAGCTTTCTTCCACCATTGACGGAGCTTCGGAGCCCTAATCGTTGATCCGAGTCCAGATCTGTGGAGAGGACTTGGAGGCGCTCATTTTCATCTATGCAAGGCAAGGATTCCATGGCGAGGAAGACGGGTCGTAAGGTAATGACATTTCTCCTCTCGGTTTTAGGATGCGTGCATGACATCTATTCTTTTCTTGCTTTCTTTCAAGCATTCTAGGCACCAGGTCTCTCAAAAAAGACGGATTTGGGTTGCCTTGGTTCAAGAGGAGCCACTAGGTCGATTGTGTCCGTCCCCGGCTTGATTTTGCATTAGAAATCCTCTTTGTTAGTGGATTAGGCATTGTGGGTGAAGGCATAGTCGCGACTGTTAGTCCGACTCGGTGATGTTGCATAGCGAGCCTTAAGGATTTTTATAGAAATCCTTTACGGCAAGATGCCGTTTTTGATGCATGTCCCCTTTATTTCGTGCTAGTATATGTAATCGAAACCGGATAAGGTTAGCTATGTTGTGACAGTAGATGGTTTCCTTGGGGCACGAGAATGTTATAGTACGAATGGTGGATTAGGGTGGGAAAGCTTTGGATTGTGTTGTGCTAAGGCATGGTTTGTCTCTGTGGTTGGATGGCTAGCCCGTGACATGCAAGTAATGTGTGGAGAGTGTCCCGGAGAGAAAAGTCCCCTTCTGTTAAATTGACGAGGACGTCAAGCTTTGGACAAGCCCGAACGATTCCAGCTGGGTCCCCATGGGTCTCCTTTGGTGGATGTGGTTTGAATATTGGAGCTGGCCTGGGTCATCGCGAACAGGTGGGGTCTAGCATGGGTTCTTAGTATCGGTTGTTTTGTGTGTATGGCAGAATCCTGACGTGAGTAGTCAGAGCTTGCAGGTTATCCCAGGTTGATACCCACGAGTGGGTGGGGCCGAGGCAAGAGTTCCATGTGGCGGCTTGTATGTCGTTAGGGTAAATTGGAAGTACCCATGTGTTTACGGCTTGAACTCCGATGAGGAAATTTGAATTATCCAATTTGATGATGTGTTAGAAGCATACGCTCTAGGGTGCCTTGGGTGAAGCCTAGGTGTGCATACATACTGCATAGTAGGCCCCTTTTATTTCATGCTCAACATAGAAACATGTTTGTTGTATGAGACATCCAAACCTGTTTTACTACTTTCAATGTACTTGTGTATTTGCATATGAAGTGCTGACCTGCAGGGTGATGGAGTGCCCTAGAGTCCGCTCGGGACGGCCTGTAGTAGATATGTTGGTTACACAGTTGAGGTCAGCCTTTGTTGACCCACATTATAACCAATTTTTACAGGGCAAGGATCGCAAGCAGAAGCTAGCTCGACGGCCAAAAAAGCCTAAGCCTCATAAAGTGTTTCATGTTGTGTAATAGCTCTGTTTTGTGAAATTTTATGCTTGTTGCACTATGAATCTGGCTTGCGAGCCGAGGTAGCCTAGTAGTGCTTATGCACGTTGACATTTGATGTTCTTGTTTGAGTCTTTGACTCTTATTTGTTGTAAGGCCTTAAGGCCATGTTGATACTCATATGTTAGTGGATAACTTCTAGTCTTATTTTCTGTTTTTGCTGTGTTTAGTCTGAGTTTTGAGTTGGGTAAATTTATATCATCATCTAATGCTTAAGCTGTGGAATCTATATGTTGTGGGGCCCCGACCGGACCCATATTATATGGTCATTACAGGGGAGGTGTTACAATATGGTATTAGAATGAGGTTTGTGTCCAAGGTTAGGTTTTGTGGTCGAATGTCATAATCGATCACGTTAAGAAGTTATCCACATAGGAGTATCGCGGGACCGTGAGTGTCCTAGTTTCTAAGTTTTTGGAATAGAGGCTGATTCTTGTTTTAACTTACTTATGCCAAGGGTATAACCGACAAGGCAGGGATGTCGAGGCCGTGAGAGGAGCCTTTGGAGAGCAGTGCTACTGCTCCAGGTCCGATGGGCATGGGGGTAACCCCAGTCGATTTTTGTCGCATGCTTGTAGAAGCAATAAAAGCGGCCCAAGCCATAGAGGCGGCGCAAGCTGTGACCACTATCGCGCAGAAAATGACTCTTGTTACCTTGAATGTGACACCGGCCATACAGGGCGGGGGAGCCAGGCAGGCAGAGCCTTTGGCGGAAAGAGAGGTGGTAGGACAGGGATACTGACAGATGAAGTATTTCTTAAGCTTTCACCCTCTAACGTTTAAGGGAGTCGGCACGCCGACAGATGCAGAGGAGTGGTGGGAGAGAATTCAAGAATTGCTAAGGGCGGCGGAGATGCCAGAGGAGAAGCAATCGGAGTTTGCGGCTTTCATTTTAGAAGGAGATGCTAAGGTGTGGTGGGTGAGCCATATCGGTCACCAGTTCCCTGGACGCACCCCATCCATAGAAGAGTTCAGAAATGCTTTCTTGAAGAAGTATATCCCATCATCGATGAGGTTAGCCCTTCAGATACAATTTTTGCACTTGGTGCAGTGGGACAAGACGGTGGATGAGTACGTCCAGGAGTTCACTCGTTTGGGTCGATATGCTGGAATGACCATGACAGACGATGATGAGAGGGACAACCTCTTTCATCATGGATTGTGGGAGATCTGAGACAACCACTCATAGCTATGAAGAATGCGGGCTTCAACGATTTGATTGAGGCCGCTAGGACATTGGAGAGTGATATGGAGCAAACCCAATGTCAGAAGGGTTTTCCAGCTAAATAGGGAGAAGGAAAGCCTTCTCAATCGCAAGGAAAATCTGAAGGAAGTAGGTGGAAAAAGAAGCCCCATCCCTACAAGACATAGGAGAAGAGTAGTACAACGTCAGGGGGTGGTCTCGTTTCAAGGGACCACCATCATGCTACAAGTGTTGCAAGCTGGGCCACATAACTCATTTTTGTACTATAGGTGGCGCCAAGCGGGAGCCAAGGCAAGAGCAGTCGGTGCGCTCCGGGCCTAGCGCAGTGGAGAAGGGAAAAATGGCAGAGTCGAGCGCTTCTCGTTTCTAACCCGTGCAGGCAAGGACATACAACCTTGGGCAGTAAGAAGCAATCCGCCAACCCGATGTGGTGATAGGTATGGGAAAGTTTAAGTTCATTTATTTACTTTAGACTTTTGAGACCTTTTATGTATATTGCCGGTGTTGTAGGCTTTGTGCTAGTTTTCGGTTACCCCACTAGGGTATTGTTCGATATGGGTGCGTCACACTCTTTTCTTGTGGAAAGCTTTATCCGAAGAATTGGAGTCGAACCCTCTTCGACGAGCGCAGGGCTTAGGGTGCGCATGACCAATGGGTGCTTTATGACCACTAGGATCAAAGGGTGCATTGGTTGGAGTCTAGGCGGAGTTTATTTCAGATTGGTAGCAGCGGTTTTGCCGTTGACCAAATTTTATATGATCTTGTGGATAGACTAGCTTGCAGAGCAGCATGCTAGTATTGACTGTTTATCAAAGATAGTGACCCTAAGAAGCAAGGGAAAGGCAGAAGTTATATTTGAGGGCCTTAATGGAGTTTCCTGTTCCCTGATTTCGGCCATGCGGTTGGTGCGGGAAGTTAGCCAGTGAGGAGTAGCTCTTGTAGCATTGTTGGAAGTTCACTTATCCAAGTTATCACTTGGATAAGTGCCGGTAGTAGCAGAATTTGAGGATGTGTTTCCTGAGGAGTTACCTGGGGCACCTTCTCGACGGGAGATCGATTTCTCGATCAAATTAGTGGAAGAAGCAAGGCCTGTGTCACATCCTCCTTTTAGGATGACACCAAAGGAGTAAGCCAAACTCAAGGTACAACTACAAGAACTGTTGGAGCATTGGTATATTAGACCCAGTGCTTCTCCATGGAGCGTGCCAGTGCTATTTATGAAGAAGAAAGATGGTAGTATGCGGCTGTGCATAGACTACCGAGAGTTGAATAAACTGACCGTCAAGAATAAGTATCCAATTCAATGGATAGATGAACTTTTCGACCTGTTGGTGGTGTCAGTGGTGTACTCTAAGTTGGACTTAAAGTCAGGGTACTATCAGTTGCATATTCGAGATGAGGACACACCCAAGTCAGTTTTTGGTATGAGGTATGGTCACTTCGAATTCTCAGTGATGCCATTTGGGCTGATGAACGCACCATCTGTATTCATGGATTTGATGAACCGAGTATTTTGGGAGTATGTAGACTCATTTGTGGTGGTCTTCATTGGCGATATTTTGGTAAACTCCAAATCGGAGGCGGAGCATGAGACTCACTTGAGGGTAGTCTTGCAGGTGTTGAGAGAGAACCACCTTTATGCAAAGTTCTCGAAATGTGAGTTCTAGTTAGAAAAGGTGGCATTTTGGGGCCATGTGATTAGTGGTGATGGGGTGGCAGATCCGGCGAAAGTTTAAGCCAACAGGGATTGGCCAATTTTGAGAATCGTGGCAGATGTCTGAAGTTTCCTTTTACTAGCCAGGCACTATAGAAGGTTCGTGGAAAACTTTTCGCGGATAGCTCTACCCCTCACTTCCCTAACTCACAAGGACCAAAAGTTCGTATGGACTCAAGAGTGCAGTCAAGAGTTTGACACCTTGAAGGAAAGGCTGATGACAGCTCCGATCCTAAGTCTTCCTAAAGGGACTGAAGGATTTCATATTTTCAGTGATACATCAGGATGCAGTTTAGGTTACGTGTTAGTGCAACATGGCAGTGTGATAGTCTTTGGGTTTAGGCAGTTGAAACCTCATGAGAGGAATTACCCCGTCCATGACTTGGAGTTGGCGGCGGTAATTTTTGCGTTGAAATTATGGCGGCACTATATGTATGGTGCGAAGGTGGAGATCTTCACGGACCACAGAAGCCTGAAGTATCTTCTGGATTAAAAGGATTTGAACATGCGACTGCACAGATGGGTCGAATTCCTTGGGGAATACGACGTGGCGATTGAGTATATGCCAGACAAAGCCAATGTGGTGGCGGATTCCTTGATTAGAAAATTCTCTGGATAAGGGAGTTGGATCAAAGCTCATGATGAGGGGTTGGTGCGAGACTTTGAGTCCCTCAGCATCATTTGTGTAGCAAAAGGAGAGTCTAGCATGGTTCGGTTGAGCTGGATTGAGTTGCAAAATGACTTATCTGATCGTGTTCAAAAAGCAACTAGTTTGGATGTAGAGTTCCAACCATTTGTTGTTGAAGCTCAAAATGGCGAAGGTAGCGCCTGGGAGATGATTGATGGGATTCTGAGGAAGGACGGAGGGATATGTATACCGCAGTTCGACAAGCTCCATGAGGAGTTGATGTTTGAGGCTCATTTTACGAAGTACTCCATTCACCCGGGCAGTACAAAGATGTACTTGGATATGAAGAAATCTTTTTGGTGTCCTGGTTTGAAGCGGGATGTAGCTTTGTACGTGAGTTGGTGCCAAACTTTTTCCTTAGTGAAGGCAGAGTGTCAGAAGCTGGGCGGGTTCCTGAAGCCTCTTCCTATCCCTGAGTGGAAATTTGATGACATATCCATGGACTTTGTGCATAGGTTACCTCGATCGCAGCAGGGTAATGATGCGATTTGGGTGATCGTGGATCGCTTGACCAAAGTGGCTCATTTCATCCCAAATCGGAAAGAGTACAGCGTGGAGAAACTGGTAGAGTTGTATGTTCGTAATATTATGCGACTGCATGAGATTCCTAAGAGTATCGTTACTGATTGCGATGGACAATTCACGTCCAAAGAATGGAGGTTGGTACAGAAGAGTATGGGCACGAAGCTCAAATTAAGTTTGGCATTCCATCCTCAAACCGATGGACAAACAGAAAGAATAATTGTATAATGGAGGATATGCTGAGGATGTGTACCCTCAATTTTTTAAAGAAGTGGGAAGATCACCTCTTCATGGTGGAGTTTTCCTATAACAACAGTTATCAGGCAAGTATAAAGATGGCGCCATATGAAGCTTTGTATGGAAGGCAGTGTAGAACACCGATGTATTGGGCAGAGGCAGGAGACCCCAAGCTTTTTTGGAAAAGAGGTGGTGACTGATTCTTGTGAGTTGGTGCGAACCATTCAGGAGCGCATGATGGTTATTCAGGATCGACAAGCGAAGTATTTCAACGCTCGCCACAGGAACGTGGAGTTTGCGGTAGGCGACTGGGTCTATCTAAAGATTAAGCCGTTCAAAGGGGTTTCACAGATTCACCAACTCAAGAAGTTGAGTGTGAGTTTTTTGGGGCCGTTCGAAGTTATGGAATGTATCAGAGAAGCAACTTACCGGTTGGCATTATCTACAGAATTGAGGGGATTACATGATGTCTTCCATGTATCCTTCTTGAGGAAAGCCTTAGTGGAAGCAAGTGTTGTGGTCGAGTCGATGGTAGTTCTGATAGAAGAGGACTTGAGTGGATTAATTTTCTTTTTGTATGCACAATCTCTAATGAAATGATGTCTTATATCTATATGCTTTGTCCTACTATGATGCACTAGATTATGTGCTATGGATATATCACTGGTACTATCATATAATATGGTTGAATTTTTTAGATTGAACCCATATTCCAGGAGTTTGTTTTGTATCCAAAAGATCTATGAAAAATAGATACCAGCTACCATGTATTCAGCCTCAACAGTTGATGTGGACACAGATGTTTTATTCTTGCAAAACCAGGACACAAGCCTATCACCAAGGAACTGACATGTTCCTGATGTACTTTTCCTGTCCACTCTATATCTAACATAGTCAGCATCAGAAAATCTAGTAAGCTCAAATGCTGACTCTGTTGGATACCCGAGTCCTAGATTAGGACAACCCTTTATATATCTTAATATTCTTTTTAGAAAAATAAGATGAGATTCCTTAGGGCTCACTTGGAACCTAGCACAAAGACATGTAGTGTTGGGTATTGTATCCACAATTACCTGGATTTGAGGAAGCCTCCGGTCTAGCTAAGATGAATCCACAATGTATTTGATGATATGTTTCAAGTTGTGCTTGCAGTTATTCAACGCTAAGTACACATCAATGTCAGGGTGCAGTGGGTCAATATACACGGGTCTGCACAACGTAATCCCTGGTTGAGCAGATCAGTGTGTTGGCCTACTTGTACTCTCTCTATTGGAGTGTACTTACTTTCAAGTACAGGGTTGAGAAAGATCAAGAGCAGACAAGGAGCAAGGATGGGCCAAAGAGCAGCTCACGTGTGGAAAGACGAAAAATCGTCTAAGTAGAAATCGTCCAGAATCACGAAGTGATTCTCGCCGATTCGACAAGAATCACTAGTGATTCTCGCCGAATCGTCGAGAATCACTCACTGATTCTTGCCGATTGCGGCCGGCTGTCTCAACGCCGTCTTGATTTCTGCTCAAGGCAGAACCGTCGAGAATCACTAGTTGATTCTCGCAGAATCGACGAGAATGACTTTGCATTCTCGCCGATCCGTCGAGAATGAATATTGATTCTTGTCGATTCTCTCTGGATGGCAAGATCTTCAGCCAGAATTCTGCCAAGTAGAACTCGGCGAGAATTATAAGTGATTCTCGCCGATTCGTCGAGAATCACCTTTGATTCTCGCCAAATTTGTCTTGGGCGAAATTCTGGTGCTCGCTGGACCGGACCAAGTTCCAGGCGCTGTTTTGATACCGGAGCTAGGGTTTATTTTGGTGGGGCCCAAAACGGTCATAATGTATGACCTATAGTATAAATACTATTGTATTTCGATCTTTACACATACCGAATACAACGAATACATAAACAAGAAAACCGAGCCGCCGACATGACCTAGATCGCGGATCTCTCTTCCGCCGCCGCCGTCGCCGCTCGGGAAGTTAGTCGCCGCCATTGATCGTGGATACCTCCTGATCTTCCGGCGACAGGAGCTTTGCCAAGCAACGCGTCTCACGTGTCCTTCTTGAGATCCTTTGTCTCTTGGTTTGTAGATCGGGAATACCTTCCCTTTCTGAATTGATCGAGAAGATTGATCAAAGGAAGACCGTTGGTAGACCTTGCTAGCATAGCTACGGAGGCTGGATCTCTAAAGCTCAGCCGCCACACTTCTTGCCGCCGCCGATCCCGAACGCCAAGCCGCCGCTCTTCTTGCCGCCGCCGGTTTCGTGGAGATTCATTCTAACTGAGAGCTAAGGTCATGAACTCTTCGTCTTCGTCAAGAACGCGTCATCGAACGAAGAGGGACACCTAGCCTCCATAAGAAGTTTGTATATTTTATACATTCCATTTTATTATTGTTGTAAGGGAACGTAGGTTCCTCGTTGTAAGGGTTGGGTGCAACCCGTGGTGGAGGAGTGGTGATTCCTTCGCTTGGAAGGGTTCCTTCCGTTAATGTGTGGATTGGATTTCAATCCGGTTGGTGAATTGACCAAGTCGTCCCTTGTTGGGAGATAGGTCAAAGGGGGAAAGTGGACGTACCCAAATCGGGGAACCACTATAAATTGCCTGTGTCTTTCTGTGCTGTGTTGTTTTGTTTATTTGTGCATGTACAGTTTTAATTCCGCAAAAATGCTGCAAGACACCTATTCCCCCCATAGGTGAAGGTTGTTGGCACTAGGTGGACTTTCAAGTTGTATCAGAGGGAGGTTACTCATCAAAGGGGTTAACACCTCGAGTAAGTTCCTGTCTCTAGTGTCAACAAGAAGATCAGACTAAAGCATGGAGTTGGATTATGATGTCCCTCCTCTAAGACTCCCCTCATGTACAAAGGAGTACTACCCCATCTGGAAGATGAGAGTTATATTTCATCTGGAGGCCATTGACCCTCGGGCGTCACTCATCTTGGAAGAGGGTCCCTTCATTCCCATGAAGGCTTCCGGTTCAGGAAAGGATATCCAAATCCCCAAGTGTCCCGAAGAGATGTTTTAGACCGAGCTCTCACTGTTCAACTTGGACAAGTTAATACGTCAGATCATCACTGACGTCTGGTCTGGTGTATCTCGTTCAAGAGTGGACAAGTGTAGGACGGCCAAGTCCATATGGCAAACCATCTCAGACCTCATGATGGGATCAGAGAAAGCAGGGACCAGTTATCAGCAAGAAGATGAAGCCTATGTGGGGGTCCTCATTTCTGAAGATGAAGGGCATGATCAATATGTCAGTATCAGGGCTCCTGTATCCTTATCAGATACTGAAGAAGAAGTTGAGGAAAGCAGTTCTGATGAAGCTAACTCAACAGTCTCTACTGATCTTGACGGTAACCCTGAACAGCAAAGCCAGGAGCAGGTAACTTCTTCATCATGCCCCTCTCCTCTTACAGTTCCTAAAGACAGGAATAGTTCAGAGGATTGTCCCTCTAGTGATGCAAGGGATATGGATAGCTCCAATAAGATGATTGAAAATCTTGAATCCCTTCAGTGTGCTCTTTAGAAGAGCAACTTACTTGTTGAGGAGCAAGCTAAGGAGATTGCTCAGCTGAAGACCTTGATGAATATCCAAGTGGAATCCATCAAGGTCAAGGACTCAAAGATCTCGGATCTAGAAAGTCGTTTAGAGACTGAGAAGAGAATAGTTTCTAACTTTTCCACGATAGATGCTATCAAGAGAAAAGAAGAAAATGGGTGGATCTCCCGAATTATTAATTCGTGGAGAAATGGGGAAACTGTGTTCAGACCCCCCACCCCGAGTAGGAAGGGCACTCATCATGCCTTCAGGTATGACCACAGAAACAACGTTGGTCACTGCAAGAATGATCAGCCCTCAGGTGGAAATACCCACAGTGCCAGAGCCGTCATGGCTATCCATGAGAGAATACCCAAGGCTCATTCTGAACCCTTTGTATTCTCAGCCTCAGCCCCAACTCATCATGAATATGCAGGAACCAGCTCTCACTGCAGTACTTCCCACCCTGGGACACGGGAAAGGGGGGTCAGGAAACATGTGGTAAGTACCCATGGGGCCTTTGGAAGTGTGCTGACTGAAAGGAAAGCACCACCTCCCAGGCCTCATGACACTCACCACATGCATTCTTTCCACCCTCCCACGTGTCACGGTGGAAAAGGCAATTTTGTGAGAAGAACCGTCTCTATCCCGTTTAGACCTGAGATCATGACTACCTCAGTCAGTAGGTCAGGTCTGAAACGGCGATACAACATTCACGAGTGTTGGTGCTGTGGCAAGGTGGGTCACTTTGCCATAGATTGTTAGCACAACCCCTCTGTGTCAAGGGAAAGAGCATATCCACCTCCTCTGGGCAGAGTTAGCCTTCCTAACAGGATTCCTGTGGGAAGGCATTCGAGTTTTTATGCTGACAAGAACCTAGGACCCAATACATATTGGGTTCCTAAGGTAGTGTAATTCCTTTTTGCAGGGTAGTCTAGGTTCCTGTACACATGATGGGAACTAGACAGGAGACGTTCCAAGAATAGCTTGGAACAAGTATCTGGAATAAGAGCAGTGTTATCTACAATGGCATACTCAAATTGAACACCTGGTGTGCCTTAAACAGAAGACCTAAATGATAAATCTTATGATCCCAGGTACCTGCGTTCGGATTCAATATTTGAGCCAAATTATATTGATATTCACATATATATATATAATTATATATTCACACAAATTTGTGAATTCCTTTTCTAAGGTTAGTGGTTATGTGTATATATACACATATATGCCTTTACACCTAAGGAAAGATTAAAATTGTAAAATGATCTTTAGATACAATTTTACAGAATTCTTGGTAGTTACACATTGATACATTTGAAAATAAACCTCAATAGGCTCATGTCAGCCCATTTAAAATTAAGGAAGGTACGTCAATGGGTGTTACAAAACATTACAATTGATATAAGAATATTGTGTTCATCTCGATTAAGAAATAACTTGAAGGCAAATTTGCATGCCTCGGTTATTGACTAGGGTATAACAAAATTAATATGTCACTTAAAGTTGTTTAGAAAATTCCATCGAAATCCACGGTTAGAAAACTTTTAGAAAATCCAGTCAAAATCCCGTCAAAACCGCCCGGCTCGGAACAGTACATATCGCGCCTATTCCGCCGACCCTTCATATCCCGTCGATCCGCCTCTTTCTCTCATCCCTTCGACTTCCCGTAACAGCAAGAAGGTTGAACTCTGTGTCCCGCCGATTGAGTTCCAGAGTTCCGTCGTCCAAGCCTAGGGTTCTCGCCGATTGACTTCCGACGACTCCTTCCCGAGCGCATCCAGGATTCCCCATCGACATAGTCACAAGGACACAAGAGATTCAGGAAATCCAGTCGATTCCCATCAATCTGGTCGACTCCGTCGCCTTCGTCCCACCAGATCCTCGACATTAGGGTAACAGCTTCTTCCTCCTTGCAATGGCTTGCTGTTAGTGTAGCTTCATACTAGAGTTACTGACAAGGCTTAGACTTTGGTATTTCCTCCTTAGGTTTAAAATGGCTCCAAGAACCACCGTCGGCCTGGTCACTGGATGCGAACTGGTTCGAACCGGCTTTTCTCATGCCTCAGATGAGTTCAGGAACATCATTCTTATGCTTGAAGAGGCTGGACTCACATTCATCCTGGAGCACCCATGCAAAATACTGGATAAGGATCTGATGGACTTCATTGCAACTGCAAAACTTCGGCGTGAAGATACTATCATCAAGTGTAAGATTGCCGGTGCAAGGATCAAAATGTCTACATGGAAACTGACTCAATACTTGCAGCTCTTCAGCTCTGATCAAGAGGATTATCTAGAAGAACAGGATCGAGACAGGACTCTTCTATTCTGTGGTCTACCTAGAGGAATCAAATCCATCAAGAGGAAGGAGATGAACGAGGAAGGGAAGCTTTTGTCTGACATCATTGGGAAAGTCCTGATCTGTAAACCAGGCTCCCACGATCATATCTCAGGGGAGATGTTCAAGATCCTAGTGGTCATCGTCTGTAGGAAGCGATTCAACTAGGGGGCCATACTATTTGAGAAAATAAAGGATACTCTGCGAACCCCCAGCTTTGGATGGATTATCAGTCTTTATCTTAACCAACTGGATGGAGATAAGTTTGATATGAGTAAAGGAGTTCCCCTCCACTATCTAAAGAAAATGGACTCTAGTGTATTTGATAGATGGGAGAGATGGATAGGGCAAGCTGGCGTAGGTGAAGAACGAGATGAATCCCCGGCTATGTCCCATGGGGCTGAGGACAATAGGACTCTAGCAGATCCCATGGCTGACCCTGGTGAAGTTCCTGATATGCTGACTGCAGGAACTGAGGGGGAGTCTCTACCCCCTCCTGCTGATGTTAGATCTGACATCTCTCTGATTGCAAGGGATGCAGTTGAGAATCTTGAAAAAGGAAGTGAGGATGTGGAGAAAGATGAGGCGGCTCTGGGCAGTCATGATATGGGAGATGGAGGTGTTGATCTGGAGGATGATGAACAGGATGTGGATGATGCTGCAGTTGAGAATGAGAACATGGATGATGAGGAGGAAGAAGGAAATGACAGGCTGGAAGTAATGGAGCCTCAGGATGACACTGCAGTTCCATCTGAAAAACACGCTCCTGAGGTAGTTCTTGAGAACACCAGTGCAACTGTGGAGGGGGATTCCTCTCAACAAAGGCTGGTGTGTATTCCTGAGAAACATACAGAGGATGCCAACATTCCCCCTGTGGAGATTGTGCATGTCTCTAGCACATCCAGTGAATCTACAGAAAGAGAAGGCCAAGGTATGCCTCAGGGTCATCCACTGCAAGCTAATCTAGCTAATCATACCGTGAACATTGTTCAAGGAATTATGGATGAACTCAAAGGTACTTTTGAGAAAGCACAAGACAAAGTGCTAAAAAGAATTAAGGAATCTGAGGATCTGATGCTAAAGAATGTATTTGAAATTAATCACAAGCTGGATGTAATGGAACAGAAGTTCGAGGAAAAGTACACAGCAGCCGACACAGCTATTTCTCTTCTTATGCAAGGACTTAAGAAGAACACGGATGATCTGGGAGTGGTCAATCAGAATGCACATGTTGTGGCTAATAGCATCCAAAAATTTGATGCCAACATGGTGATTCTGAACGCGGATAAAAAGACCCTGCTGAATGAATTTTCAAAGACAGTAAAGCACATTGATGTGTCCCTGCACGCTTACGCAAACTCAATTGCTGTGGAAGCCAAAAAGGGGGAGGAAGATTATAAAGCTAAGATGGCAGGGCTTCAACAAGTAATACTCGACAACTTCGATCAAACTAATAGGTATGTTTTTAAATCTAACAGATACTAATTGAAAACTAAACTTCGATCAATCTAACAGATAATACTTGACAACTTCGATCAATCGAATAGGTATGTTTTTGAAACGGCCCACTGGTTAGTTCAACAAGCCTCGGGCATACACGTTCCTGTTGCTCCTCCGGAGCAAGAGGATTATACTGCTGCTGCTGCTGAGGAAGAGGTAAGTGTTGAAGAAGTTATACTGAGTGAGGCTGAAGCCATGAAGGCTGCTAGGGCTGCTGTAAGAGTTGCATGCAGTAGCATGTTTGATCAAGAAGCCCTAGCAAAAGCAAGAGGCAAGAGGAAGATCCAAGAAGGGGCATCAAAGGAAACGCCAACTGAAAAGAGAATCAGACTGAAGGAGGATGAGGTGAGGAATGAAAGGTAGAGCCCAGTATCAAGAAGCATCATTTTGGACACATTTGCGTTGCAACAGAGGGGGAGATAAATAGGAACAATGTCTACAGTCAGTATGAGTGGGAGCTGCATAAGACCTTTGAAGCAAAACGAAACATTTTCTTCAGGTCCAACACTGTGGCAAATAAAGCTCCTCCTCCCAGATACTACCCGAAGCCAAAGGAATACTTCGAAAGACAAAGCAGGAGACACTTGGCACAGTAACTAAAAGACGAAATATCTAAGGAGAAAGAGACCTAGGATTTTAGCTAATGTACTCCTTATTGTTTATCATTATTATCATGTTAACATATGAACAATTATTGTGGATATCTATAAATATATGTGATGTCATGATTGACTCTAGTATTGCTCTGCTTGCATTTATTGTTCTTCTCTTTTCTTCTCTTGATTTGCTGTATGTATTATCTGGATTGGTGAAATTCATCTTAGCTAGTAGGATTTTGGCTTCCTCAAATAGTGGGAGATTGTTGGGTATTGTATCCACAATTACCTGGATTTGAGGAAGACTCCTATCTAGCTAAGATGAATCCACAATGTATTTGATGATATGTTTCAAGTTGTGCTTGCAGTTATTCCATGCTAAGTACACACCAATGTCAGGGTGCAGTGCGCAATTATACACGGGTTTGCGCAACGTAATCCCTCGTTAAGCAGATCAGTGTGTTGGCCTACATGTACTCTCTCTATTGGAGTGTACTTACTTTCAAGTACAGGGCTGAGAAAGATCAAGAGCAGACAAGGATCAAGGATGGGCCAAAGAGCAGCTCACGGGTGGAAAGATGAAAAATCGTCTAAGTAAAAATCGCCGAGAATCACGAAGTGATTCTCGCCGATTCGACGAGAATCACTAGTGATTCTCGCCGAATCATCGAGAATCACTCACTGATTCTTGCCGATTGCCGCCGGCTGTCTCAACGCCGTCTTGATTTCTGCTCAAGGCAGAATCATCGAGAATCACTAGTTGATTCTCGCCGAATCGACGAGAATGACTTTGCATTCTCGCCGATCTGTCGAGAATGAATATTGATTCTTGCCGATTCTCTCCGGATGGCAAGATCTTCAGCCAGAATTCTACCAAGTAGAATTCGGCGAGAATCATAAGTGATTCTCGCCGATTCGTCGAGAATCACCTTTGATTCTCGCCGAATTTGCCTTGGGAGAAATTCTGGTGCTCGCTTGACCGGACCAAGTTCCAGGCACTGTTTTGAAACCGGAGCTAGGGTTTCTTTTGGTGGGGCCCACAACGGTCATAATGTATGACCTACAGTATAAATACTATTATATTTCGATCTTTACACATACCGAATACAATGAATACAGAAACAAGAAAACTGAGCCGCCGACGTGACCTATATCGCGGATCTCTCTTCCGCCGCCGCCGTCGCCGCTCAGGAAGTTAGTCGCCGCCATTGATCGTGGATACCTCCTGATCTTTCGGCGACAGGAGCTTTGCCAAGCAACGCGTCTCACGTGTCCTTCTTGAGATCCTTTGTCTCTTGGTTTGTAGATCGGGAATACCTTCCCTTTTCGAATCGATCGAGACGATTGATCCAAGGAAGACCGGTGGTAGACCTTGCTAGCATAGCTACGAAGGTTGGATCTCTAAAGCTCAGCCGCCACACTTCTTGCCGCCGCCGATCCCGAACGCCAAGCCGCCGCTCTTCTTACCGCCGCTGGTTTCGTGGAGATTCATTCTAAGTGAGAGCTAAGGTCGTGGACTCTTCTTCTTCGTCAAGAACGCGTCATCGAACGAAGAGGGATACCTAGCCTCCATAAGAAGTTTGTATATTTTATACATTCCATTTTATTTTTGTTGTAAGGGAACGTAGGTTCCTCGTTTTAAGGGTTGGGTGCAACCCGTGGTAGAGGAGTGGTGACTCCTTCACTTGGAAGGGTTCCTTCCGTTAGTGTGTGGATTGGATTTCAATCCGGTTGGTGAAGTGACCGAGTCATCCCTTGTTGGGAGATAGGTCGAAGGGGGAAAGTGGACGTACCCAAATCGGGGAACCACTATAAATTGCATGTGTCTTTCTGTGCTGTGTTGTTTTGTTTATTTGTGCAGGTATAGTTTTAATTCCGCAAAAACGCTGCAAGACACCTATTCCCCCCATAGGTGAAGGTTGTTGGCACTAGGTGGACTTTCATGTAGCAAACATGATGTCTGGTCTACTTGCTGTAAGATAAAGTAGGGATCCAACAATAACCCTATACTTGGTCTGATCAACTAGTTTTCCATGTTCATTAGAGTCAATCACAGCATTGGAAGCCATGACAGTTTTCATTGAGGAGGCATCAGCAATCCCAAATTTATTAATAAGCTCATTTGCATATTTAGATTGGGATATGAATATGTCATCAGGGGATTGCTTCACTTGTAAACCAAGGAAGTATGATAGCTGTCCCATGCTACTCATCTCATACTTTGAATGCATTAGGTCAGAGAATCTCTTGCATAGTTTGGGATCAGTATAGCCAAATATGATGTCATCTACATATATTTGTCTACTAAAATTTTATCATGATGCATCTTAGTAAAAAGGGTCCTATCTACAACGCCTCTAGAGAACTTGTGATCTAAAAGAAAGCTAGCTAAGATTTTATACCAAGTCTTGGAGCTTCCTTTAGACCATAGAGAGCTTTTCTTAATTCAGTTTTTAAGAAGGCAATTTGTTCATTTGCTGAGTTAAGTTCATCTATTAGTTTAGTATTTTCAGCATTGTACTTATCTTGTTCAGTTAATCTTTCTCTGAGAAGTTTAATTTCCTTCTCAGAGCCTATTAGATCTAAGCACAGATTTTTAAATTCAGTTTTAAATTCTTCTGAATCAAAATCATAGGATGCTATTACCTGGTCCTCTGTAGATAGAGATTCTTCATCTTCTGAAGCTTCAGCCTCTGACTGACTGCTGGAATTATCTATTGCCATTAGGCAAGCTTCCTTTGACTTCTCTTCTTCTTCATCATCACTGGAGCTAGAGGATGATTACTCTCCCTCAGTATCACTCTAGGTTTCTACAACAAACCCTTTCTTCTTTCACTTGTGTTTGCTGGAGGAGGGCTTGATGTGATGTGTTCTTCTGGAATCCTTTTCTCTTCTCCTGTCCTTCTTCTAAGTTTTTGGACATTCTGAGATTAAGTGTCTAGGCTTCCTGCATCCAAAATAAATAATTTCTTTAGATGGAGTCTTGTCATACCTTGGCTTATCATCTTACCTTGATGACTTTCTTCTGAGGTTCTTCTTTGCCATCTTGAAAAATCTTTTGGCAAAGAGGCTCATCAGTTCTTCATTTACTGGAGTCCCTTCAGATTCTTCAGCAGCTTTGAATGCAATGTTGTGCTCCTTCCTGATAGGTGTTGGAGTCTTTTGTTCAGCTGCTTCTTCTCTGGTCTTCATTAATTGCTCATAGGATTTGAGCTTTCTAAGAAGTGATTCAGTATAGATTTCTGTCATGCTTCTGGCTTCTCTGATTGGCCAGATTATTGAATCCCATGTGTTAGGGAAGTACATGAGGATTTTATCATTGACTTCTGTCAGAGTGATGTCCTTGTCCAAGGTCTTTTGCTCATTGATGATTGAACTAAGCCTGTTGTACATATCACTCACTGACTCAGCTCATCCTTCTTGAAGTTCTCATATTGAGAAATGAGATTGGATCTCCTATCCTTTCTCTCATTAGCAGATCCAGCCACCATCTAATTTAGAGAATCCTAGATGGCTTTGGCTGAAGTGCACTCAGCCACTTTTTGAAATATATAATCAGACATAGTCTGAGCTAGGATGTTCATGGCTTTGGCATCTGCAATCTTAGCTTTCCTTTGTGCATCTATCCAATCTGGAGGTGGAACATCACTCAGATTTGTTGAAGTAGATGGAGTGGAGGCCACTGGAGTTGGTGGTCCTGTCAAAATTGAATTGAATATATCTTTATCACTAGAGTTCATATAGAGTTTTAGTTTTACCTTCCAGATGAAAAAATTGGTGAAGTTGCAAACTGGAGGTCTGGTGCTAGCATAATCCTTGTTTTTTGCCATAATATAAAATATGAAAGGAATAAGATTTAATCAGAGATTATCTTAGGATCTTGGTTAGTCCTGGTGTTAGCCTGTTAAAATAAAAATGACTAACCTTCCTCTGATACCAATTGAAAGAAAAAGGAGAGTAATATCTATTTAACTCTAAGGGGGGGGGGGTGAATAGAGTTATATAAAAATTCCTATACAACTTTTTTTTTACAAATATAAAAATAGGTGATATAGTAATAGCTAAGAGATGTTAATAGAAGCAAAGAAAAGCTACACTAAACCACCACAACACAAGACACAAAGAAAACAACAAACATACAGACAATATAAGAATATTATAGTTGTTCCCAAACTGGGTACATCCACTCTTCTACCACCCTGGTAGGAATCCACTACAGGTTTTGATCAGATGACTGCCACCACAATATCTATTTGCAGGGAGATATTGCAACCCTTTGAGCTTATGATCAGGTGCCCAAAAACAAAACTCAAGTCTTTTGGAAGGTGACTTGTGAACTAGGCTAACTTTTGAAGGGAGTTAAAACCCTGTACAGTGGGGGTGAAGAAAGATAAAAACTATTTGTTGTCTTCTCTTTTCTCAAAACAACTGAGAAGACTTATGGATTCTTGGTGGTGTCAAAGTTCCCCCTGAGATGAAGTTTTTGTTCAAGAAGATTAAGGGCTTTACAGGGTGAGTAGGTCTTCTTGAAAAGATTCTGTAGAAGGCTATTGACAAGTGCAGTTGATTGCCTTTGAGAGCTTGCTGGAAGAAAAACACTTGAAGAATAACAGAGTAGAACTTGATTTCTCTTTTGTAATTTTTCGTCTGTCTTGATGTTTTGAATTTTTCTCACAAACTTGATTATATTCTGTAACGTCCCAATTCGCGCTAGGCCCCTTGATTGCGTATTTGAGTCAAGGGGGCTGTGGTGAGCCCAATGGGGGATGTGGGTGAACAGGTGCGGACGTGCGGGAAATGAGGAAAACAAGGCAAAACAGCATTTTTGGCTGACACGGGTATGGACACGGCCGTGTCCATACCCGTGTGCCTCATAAAAATAGGTTTACCAGTCAGAGAGGTACACGGGCATTGGGACACGGGCGTGTCCCTAGCCGTGTGCCAAGGACACGGGTCGGGACACGGGCGTGTCCCTAGCCGTGTGCCAAGGACACGGGTCGGGACACGGCCGTGTCTCTACCCATGTGCCGCAACCCTGACCCGGCAGAAAGTGGTTCTGGGAGGAACACGGCCCTAGACACGGCATGCCACACGGCCGTGTCACCTGAACACGGGTAGGAACACGGCCGTGTGCCTACCCGTGTCTGCGATGTATAAAAAGGAAAAAATTGGGAAACCCTAGCATTTCATCTCCTTTCTTCTGCCCCGAAATTCCTGAGAGGGTTCTTGGCTGGAGGAGGAGGAAGAGCTTGCCGGAGCCATCCTTGGAGGAATCAAAACGCCGCCGCCGTCAAGGGAAAAACAATGCCGCCGCGAAGGAGTGCGAGGCTCATGGCCGGCCATGGTGGTACCGCTGGACTTGAGGTGAGCTTCCTCCCCTCTCCCTTGGTGCTAGATCTATAGCTATTTTAGGAGAGACATCGACTCCATAGAGTCTTGATGGTGAGGAGGAGAGTTCTTAGGTTAAGCCATGCCTAGGTTTTCTAGGCTTAGTCTTCCTCAACCTTCTCATCGTTCAAAGTGGAGATGAGAGGGATTTTCGTTGAGGGTTTGGCTTTGAAAGGAGGAATAAGGTTGGGTGTGATTTCTGGAGAAGTTTATGCGAGGTCGTTGCAAGGAAGAAGATGAACGGATGCCGTTCATCTCGCCTTAAGATGCGTGCAGAAATCTGATTTCTGCACGCAGCGACCTTCGTGGCCAATTTCGGAGGTGTTCTGGCCAGATCTGGGTGAACGACTCAACACGAAAGTTGTAGCCCTTGAAATTACCTTTCCAACGAGTGGTTGCTCGTTTCCATGCGATACCTGTAGCCACGGGAAAGCTGGTTCGAGTCCGCTGCGTTCGGGAAAATTCCTGTACAGGAAACTGTTTCCTGTACGTGTTCGAGTTGAATTTCTGGTAGGTTGCGACCAGATCTGGGCGATCGACTCAACACGAAAGTCGTAGCCCTCGCGAATACCTTTCCAACGAGGGGTTGTGCGTTGTGATCGGATTCCTGTAGCTCCGGGAATCCCAGTTTTAGTATTGGGCTATCCTATGTTAATGCACTTGTTAATTTATAATGTTAGCTCTCTTGCAATGATTGTGATTTGCTCATTTGATATCTTGCTCCCATATATCTATAATGTTGTTGTTACTATAATCTAGCATGGTTATTCATTTGGTTGCGTAATAAGGTATAACCATGTATTGGTAGAGAAATGGATTGGATGGGAAGGCTAGATATTAGGAGTTGAGATCGGGATAGGATATACGTATACAATTTGGTGTTGAATATATCTATTGTGCGTAGTGTTGAGGTGAAGTTATTGAATAGGTGGGCGTGAAAATGATGAACACTATGTGAGGAGTATTTTGTAACCGTAATCCGAGCCCAAGGGGTTATTAATAACCGATGCTTAGAGTTGAAGTCTCCCTACGGGTAGCATCGAGTGAGTTGTTTTGGGGCATGTAATGTGCGACGATTCATCGTGTCGCGATATTGAGATAATGACTGTGGCAGGTCTACGGGTTCGCCAGTCGTCACACCGATGGGAGCCAATGGGTAGACCTTGGGCGGTAGGGTTAGATACTTGGTGTCCATAAACCGAGATCTCCTCCGCGCCATGAGAACGGTTGGGCTTGCACCTCGTGCGCTTCCGAGGTTCCATCCGGTTCGAAATCAAAGGCCAGGTTGGGCTGTGTTCTTGGTGCACATTTACCCAAGACCCCTTCTGAGCCGTAGTACGCATGTGAGCTCCGCTGTTGTGTTCTTAGCGTTGAGGCGTACGGGGGCCTAGGATAGGTAGTGTGATACCACCTAGTAGTGGAGACGCCCGCTCCACTGTCGCCGTCTGGCCACGACGGACGACGCCTGAGAGGTTAGCTACCTGCTCGAAAAGTGGGAACTTCAAGTCTGTGTCGACATAGCAACTTGTATGTGCGTGCGCATGAGTCGGTCATACCATAACATTCATATCATGTCATTCATTGCATACACAAGATCCTCACCGTATAAGTTTGTATGGGCACTCCTATACGATGAGTTACTTTATTGTTAAGCCGATCCTTAACTTATAAGTTTGTATGGGCACTCTTATAAGTTAAGTTACTATTCTGATTAATTATACCTGCTGTCACATACTATTGATATTTGTAGAACTGCTAGTTGTGTAGCGTAGTTTATACTCCACTATTTTTACAGTCACCTGCTTGTTTACTTGCATATATATAATCATATTGTACCTTGTTCCTTTCTCCGCCCGGTGCCGAGGAGTCGCCGGGGGAGCGGATGTGAAGCCACTTAGTCTTATGACTAACGGTTGCTACGTCTTCCTTTTTAGGAGGAAACCCCGCAGGTAGAGCAGCGACGGACGATGCAGCAGGACAGCCAGGCCCGGATGATAGGACCTGAGGTGGTGGTGCCATCGGCACCGTCAGTGACAGTCGTGAGTGTTTTCATGTAGCCGTTTGGCAAAGCATTTCTAGACTCTTGTTCTTTTTGTACAAGCCTGTTGTGCTTGTTATCTTCCGCTACTTTTGGACTTTAACTTAGCTGTGAACTGAACTGCTTTTGCTTTTACTTTTCTGTTATGGTTGGGTTGGCATGTTTGTTGTGATATGGATTGTAGCCGGCGGAATAGGCGTCTTGTGGTAAAGGCTAACCCGTGTGTTAGTGCTACCGCAAGGCGGCTATTTCGGGCATAAGACTCCCCTCGTGCCGTGTGTTGTGTTCCGGGAGGGGGGTCTTACATATTCTCTGCAGCAAAATTTGTCTTGAATTTGAATTCAATTGCCATGATTTACTGCTGAAATCCTTGAACTTGGACAATGACTAGAAGAGCAATAAAAGAATTCCTTAACTATCCCAAGAATTAGCTGTATAATAACTCTGTGAAAACCAGTAATTAATGCTGCCATAAGAACGTCTATATTCTGAGAATATAAGAATTAATTACTCGGAGCAATATAAGCTATAAAATAAGTCAAATCAAATCTGAAACACTATAAAGAAGGAAATGTTGAACTTGCAATATTCGTCGATCTGAGATCCTGGATCGTCAAACTCAACCTCTCTTTCGTCGAGCTAAGCCCTGAGAACTTTGAACTGTAATATAGCTTTCCATACTGGGCTCCAAGATCGTTGAACAGAGACAGTAGATCGTCGAACTCAAGGTCTGATAGAAGATAAGAGTTCGTCGAACTCAGTCCAACTTTCGTCGATCTTAATTCAGAGATGTGACTCTGAGATCGTCGAACTGAGAATGATGATCGCTGATCTCTTTTCAGAGTTCGTCGAACGATTTCTTCAACTTGAAATTTCTTCCTTGTTTTGATTTCTGCAATCTTCTAAGTCTTCTGAGGGCTTGGTCTGATCAATATATCTTATTGACTTACCCTTAAATTTAATGAAGACCTATGACCCTAGACTATACAAGGAGGTTCATACTTAACCTAATTTAGTGAACCTAGCCCAAATCTAATTAGGGATCCAACAATCTCCCCCTATTTGGGTGAGGTCACTAACACAAAACAAAAGAAACAATCATAGAGCAAGAAAACATATATCTGACAGAAATAACACATTCAGCAGATATTTACAACTTGTGCTTCACGATTAAACAGAATAAAGTTCAAAAATAATTAATAACAACACAATAAAAAAATTATTATTTCTGTTTAGGAATTTCTTTCTCTGTCTTTTCTGCAAGCTGTCTGAATTTAAGTTCTCTGTAAGGGTTAACAACTTCTTTCTTTGACATGAACATGTCATATGCACCAATAATGTTCTGAGAAGTTGCTCTGGGCACTACAACCTCTTGATGTATTTTCATATAGTCATCAACATTAAAGAATTTATTAGCTTTTACATACCTGGTCAGTTCTTCTTTCCTGAAAGAAGACATTGTTGAATACTGAGAAGGATCCTTGCCTTCAGCTTTGGCTTTGTTAATCAGAGAGAGAGTCCTATAAGTTCATGAAATCTAGCCATTTTAGCAGAAGTCTCCTGTTCTGGATCTATAAATGGAATAGGAGGAGACTTTAGCCTTTTTGGACTAGAGTCCAGCTTTGGTTCATCTGTAGGATCTCTCTTGGAAGAAGCTGGAGGAGGATGGCTTGAAGAAGTCTGCTGACTGCCATGCCTTGACTTTCTTTGATAAGTCTTGGTCATTGGAGCAGCTCTCTGAGTTACATTTCCAGAAGTGCCTGAAGAGGGAGGAGGAGGAGGAGGAGGGTCTTTCCTGAACTGCCTAGGAGGAGACCTGTACCTTCTTCTCTTCTTCCTTTATTTCTGATCATTCTTAGACAGCCACATCCATTGGGTCATCCCTGGGTATGGAGTTATTTTCTGCAGAATATAATAGGGAGTGTCATTGTTGGGATTTGGCTTAGGAGAAGCCTTTGGAACAACCTTTCTCTTCTTGATAGCTTTCATCTTAGAATTAGCAGAATCATCTGAATCATTTTCTGTGTCACCTTCAGAGGAACTTTGGGGATTGTCATATAGAGCATCTATTTCTTTTAATGTTTCCTTAGAAATCTATTTTTCAGCCTGAGAAGAGACTGGAAGTTGAATATCTGCAGGAGAGGCAACAATCTCTGTAAGCATCTGAGTGTCTTCTATTTCTTGATCAGTTTGAAGAAATTCATTCAGCTCTTCTGCAACATCTTATGCAATAAGGTCATCTAGGCTTTGTATAGTACTAACATCCATAACATATGTTGGGCCTTTAGGTTCCACAACCATGTCAGTAACAAAACTGCCCTTAATATCCTGAAGAGTTGTTGGACTTGCTGGAGCTGTATAGCAGATGATGTCTGTCCAAAACATAGGAGAAATAAATAAAAGAATGTTTCTATACAAGATATCAAAAGAAACTAGAACTAAATTTAGTTCAACTGCTAGAGAGATAGAGCAATCTCCAGAAAGAATAACCATGGAATCTACTGCATCTGCAGTCTCTGTATCTGGTATTACAATATCAAAAATTTCTGCTGCTGCAGTTGCTGTTGCTGTTGTCTCTGTAGTTGCTGTTGTTTCTACTGTTGTTGCTATTTTTGCTGGAAGGGGGACTTCTTCATTGAACATCTCCCCCTGCCTGGTATCAGGGATGTCTGATGCAAGGCCCCTAGATGAAGAAGGGCCAGAAATAGAAGCAAGTTGATTGGTAAGAGTATGAATGGAAAGAATAAGAGGTGAAATGACATCCTCTATGAGAGATTTTATGGTGGGAGTGATAAGAGAGATGATAGAAGATGGATCAGATGATAATGCTGGGAGAGAAGTTGTGGTGATACCACAAGAAGTACAGATGTTTAATGAGTTTGATGTAGTTGAATGTAGAATTGGATGGATGATGGTAGATGTGGATGGGATGACTGGAGGAGTGAGAGGAGGGATGTTAGATATGATATCCATAGAAATATCATCAACAAGTGGAGATTGTGGAGGAGTAGGAATTGGTGATTGTACTGGTGATGGGGATGGTGTTGTAGATGTGAGGAGATTGAATGTGGGTGACATTTGAGTTGATATAGAATCAGTAGATGGAATGTATTGAAGGTAGTTAGGTAAGGGGGATTTAGGTAGTGATGTATGAGGTGAAGATGGAGTGGAAAGGACATTTGGAGTGGAAATGACTGTGTTAGAAGTTTATTGTTGGTTTGGATATGGAGGTAGTCTGGGGGAAGGTGGAGGAGGAGGAATTTCTAGTGTCTCTTCAATAGGTTGATGAGTGACTCTTGGAGTCCTGGTGTCCTCAGAAGTCCTTTAGGAAGAGGAGGCCCTGGCGGGCTTACTGATAGTCCTCTCACACTTTCCAAAGAGAACTTGGGTCAGTCTCTTGGAAGCATTAATGAAGAATATTGGAGAGACCAATAGGTGGGGACATTTTTCATGGAGGAAAATACCCAGAGTTCTCCCAAAACATACTTCTCTTTTATTGTTTTTTTCTTGATTAAATAAAACAAAATAATACTCCAATTTAATGATTTCTTATTTACCAGTGCACTCATCAACAAGAACTGGTGCCTGGTTATATGGTCATGAGCGGTGTGCTTCCCAAGCAGCACCTTGCCCACCACATCAGCAAGGAACTTGTATTGAATAGACAAGTTCTTTTTCAAAAGCTTACTAGGGTTTCCCTCGGAGTGACCCAGCCTTATAAGTATTTCAGAAAATTCTGTGGAGTCCATCTCAAAATCATCATTTTTATTGACAAATCCAAAGATTTTAGATAAAATTCCAGGAGTCAGAATAACCTCCTGTACAGATATAGTGCCTACTAGGGTTTGAGTGTCTGGCGATGATGAAGTAAAAACCCATTCTTTTATTTCTGCTACTGGAAGCTTTATCCTGGTAGTCATGAATTTATGGAGTTGCGGCTTGGAGAACAATAATAATATATCCTGAAAGATTTGATCACCGTGTTTGAAAGTGTCCATGTCAATATCGAAACAAGCATCGAACTTCATTCCGGAAAGAGTTGCCACTGAAATCGCCTTGGAAATCGCCTGCACAGAGAAACCGAGATCAAGTGCAAAGGAAATAGAAAGCGTAGGACGAATTTCGTCTAAGACTTAGATTATAAGGTCTTTAGAAGACGAAAAGACGATCTCCGTCCAACGAAAAAGGAAAGATCTTCGATCTGAGTTTGACGAAATATTTTAATAGAAAATGAGTTCGTCGATCTCTGTCTGAAGAAGAAGAATAAATTGTCGATATCCGTTCGACGATCGATTCACTGAAGTAGGGATTGTCGATCTCCGTACAATGAGAACTGTTTCACTAAGAAGTGATAGTCAAACTCTGTTCGACGCACTCTTCACGAGAGGTTCGCAAATCATCGATCTTCGTTCAACGAACTGTCAACAAATCATCGACCGCAGACAAAATTTAATTTTTCTCATCTCCATTAATCATTCCTAACTGATTTAAGAAAAACAGGTGTTTCTTCTCATCCAATGGCTTGGTGAAGATGTCTACTCTCTGTAAATCAGTGAAAATGAAGACAAGATTAATTTTCTTTTTGTCTACACAATCTCTAATGAAATGATCCCTTATATCTATATGCTTTGTCCTACTATGATGCACTAGATTATGTGCTATGGATATAACACTGGTACCATCACAGAATATTGTTGAATTATTTAGATTGAACCCATAATCTTGGAGTTGGTTTTGTATACATAAGATCTATGAACAACAGCGACCATCTGCCATGTATTCAGCCTCAGTAGTTGATGTGGACACAGATGTTTGCTTCTTGCAAAACCAAGACACATGCCAATCACCAAGGAACTGACATGTTCTTGATGTACTTTTCCTGTCCACTCTGCATCCAGCATATTCAGCATCAGAAAATCCAGTAAGCACAAATGCGGACTCTATTGGATACCAGAGTCCTAGATTAGGAGAACCATTTATATATCTTAAAATTCTTTTTAGCAAAATATGATGAAATTACTTAGGGCTCACTTGGAACCTAGCACAAAGATATGTAACAAACATGATGTCTGGTCTACTTGCTGTAAGATAAAGTAGAGATCAAACAATAGCCCTATACTTAGTCTGATCAATTGGTTTTCCATGTTCATCAGAGTCAATCACAACATTTACTTCCATGGGAGTTTTCATTGAGGAGGCATCAACCATCCCAAATTTCTTAAAAAGCTCATTTACATATTTAGATTGGGATATGAATATGCCATCAGGGGATTGCTTCACTTGTAAACCAAGTAAGTATGATAGCTCTCCTATGCTACTCATCTCAAACTTTGAATGCATTAGATCAGAGAATCTCTTGCATAGTTTGGGATCAGTAGAGCCAAATATGATGTCATCTACATATATTTGTACTACTAAAATTTTATCATGATGCATCTTAGTAAAAAGGGTCCAATCTACCATGCCTTTAGAGAACTTGTGATCTAAAAGAAAACTAGCTAAGGTTTCATACCAAGCTCTTGTAGATTGCTTTAGAACATAGAGAGTTTTACTTAATTCAGTTCTTAAGAAGGCAATTTGTTCATTTGCTGAGTTAAGTTCATCTGTTAGTTTAGTATTTTCAGCAATGTACTTATCTTGTTTAGTTAATCTTTCTCTGAGAAGTTTGATTTCCTTCTCAGAGCCTATTAGATCTAAGCACAGATTTTTAAATTTAGTTTTAAATTCTTCTGAATCAAAATCATAGGATGTTATTACCTGGTCCACTGTAGATAGAGATTCTTCATCTTCTGAAGCTTCAGCCTCTGACTGACTGTTGGAATTATCTATTGCCATTAGGCAAACTTCCTTTGCCTTCTCTTCTTTTTCATCATCACTGGAGCTAGAGGATGATGACTCTTCCTCAGTATCACTCCAGGTTTCTGCATCAAACCCTTTCTCCTTTCTCTTGTGTTTGCTAGAGGAGGGCTTGCTGTGATGTGTTCTTCTGGAATCCTTTCCTCTTCTCCTGCCCTTCTTCTGAGTTTCTGGACATTCTGAGATGAAGTGTCCAGGCTTCCTGCATCAAAAACAAACAATTTCTTTAGATGGACTCTTGTCATACCTTGGCTTATCATCTTGCCTTGATGATTTTCTTCTGAAGTCCTTCTTGCCATCTTGAAAAATCTTTTGGCAAAGAGGCTCATCACTTCTTCATTTACTGGAGTCACTTCAGATTCTTTAGCAGCCTTGAATGCAATGTTGTGCTCCTTCCTGATAGGTGTTGGAGTCTTCTGTTCAGCTGTTGCTTCTCTAATCTTCATTAATTGCTCATAGGATTTGAGCTTTCCAAGAAGTGATTCAATAGAGATTTATGTCATGCTTCTGGCTTCTCTGATTGGCCAGATTGTTGAATCCCATGTGCTAGGGAAGCACATGAGGATTTTTATCATTGACTTCTGTCAGAGTGATGTCCTTGTCCAAGGTCTTTAGCTCATTGATAATTAAACTAAGCCTATTGTACATATCACTCACTGACTCAGCTTCATCCTTCTTGAAGTTCTCATATTGAGAAATGAGATTGGATCTCCTATCCTTTCTCTCATCAGTAGATACAGCCACCATTTGATTTAGAGAATCCTAGATGGCTTTGGCTGAAGTGCACTCAACAACTTTTTGAAATATATCATCAGACATAGTCTAATCTAGGATGTTCATAGCTTTGGCATCTACAATCTTAGCTTTCCTCTGTGCATCTATCCAATCTGGAGGTGGAATAACACTCAGATTTGTTGAGGTAGATGGAGTGGAGGCCACTAGAGTTGGTGCTCCTGTCAAAATTGAATTGAATATATCTTAATCAATAGAGTTCATATAGAGTTTTATTCTTGCCTTCCAGATGGCAAACTTGGTTAAGTTGCAAAATGGAGGTCTGGTGCTTGCATAATCCTTATTTTTTGCCATGATATAAAATATGAAAGGAATAAGATTTAATCAGAGATTATCTTCAGATCTTGGTTCGTCCAGGTGTTAGCCTGTTAAAATAAAAATAACTAACCTTCCTCTGATACCAATTGAAAGAAAAGGGAGAGTAATCTTTGATTAACTCTAGAGGGGGGGGGGGGGGGGGGGGTTAATAGAGTTATATATAAATTACTTTACAACTTTGTTTTTACAAATATAAAAAAAGTGATATAGTAATAGCTAAGAGATGTTAACTGAAGCAAAGAAAAGCTACATTAAGCTACCACATCACAAGACACAAAGAAAATAACAAACACACATACAACACACGAATTTTATAGTGGTTCCCCAACTAGGTACATCCACTCTTCTACCACCCTGGTAGGAATCCACTACAGGTTTTGATCAGGTGACTGCCACCACAATATCTATTTGCAGGGAGATATTGCAACCCTTTGAGATTTTGATTAGGTGCCCAAAAAACAAACTCAAGTCTTTTGGAAGGTGACTTGTGATCCAAGATAACTTTTGAAGGGAGTTAAAACCCTATACAGTGGGGGTGAAGAAAGATAAAAACTATCTGTTATCTTCTCTTTTCTCAAAACAACTGAGAAGACTTGTTGATTCTTGATGGTGTCAAAGCTTCCCCTGAGATGAAGTTTTTGTTCAGAAAGATTAAGGGCTTTTCAGGGTGAGTAGGTCTTCTTGAAAAGATTCTCCAGAAGGTTGTAGACAAGTGCAATTGATTGTCTCTGAGAGCTTGCTGGAAGAAGAACACTTGAAGAATAACAAAGCAGAACTTGATTTCTCTTTTATAATTTTTCGTCTGTCTTGATGTTTTGAATTTTTTTCACAAACTTGATTATATTCTCTGTAGCAAAATTGGTCTTGAATTTGAATTCAATTGCCTTGATTTACTGCTGAAATCTTGGAACTTTGACAATGGCTAGAAGAGCAATAAAAGAATTCCTTAACTGTCCCAAGAATTAGCTGTATAATAACTCTGTGAAAGCTAGTAATTAATGCTGCCATAAGAACAACTATATTCTGAGAATATAAGCATTAATTACTCAGAGCAATATAAGCTATAAAAGAAGTCAAATCAAATCTGAAACACTGCAAAGAAGGAAATGTTTAACTGGCAATATTTGTCGATCTGAGATCCTGGATCGTCGAAATCAACCTCCCTTTCGTCGAGCTGAGCCCTGAGAACTTTGAAATGTAATACAGCTTTCCATACTGGGCTCCATGATCGTCAAACAGAGATAGTAGATCGTCGAACTCAAGGACTGATAGAAAATAAGAGTTCGTCGAAATCAGTCCAACTTTTGTCGATCTTAATTCAGAGATGTGACTCTGAGATCGTCGAAATGAGAATGAAGATCATCGATCTCTCTTCAGAGTTTGTCGAACGACTTCTTCAACATGAAATTTCTGCCTGTTTCTGATTTATGCAATCTTCTAAGTCTTCTGAGGGCTTGGTCTGATCAATATGTCTTTATGAATCTTTTCTTAGATAATTGAATTTCTTTCTCTTTGAGCAATGCAGAAGCAGTCATCTCCACCTACTCACATACTATATTCTAAATTTGTGGTGGAGGACTGTACATGGACTGTACTGCAGTTTGAATGGCCTAAAAATGAGCTAGTTGACAGCCAGACTCAGCAGTTTAATCTTCATCATATCTTAAAGGAGGAAAGCCTAGAGTTTCTCTGATGCTATTGGAGGTCCAAATAGCATGCTTAGAGCTTGACTTTATCATTACTCTCTCCCCCTTTATGACTTCTCTTTCTACATTTTCACTTAAGTCATATTTGTGAAATTTTACCGGACCATCTAGATGGGTAATCCACGAGGACAAATGATTCATTGATTTAAGCAAGTGGTCATCCATTTCTTTGTAAGAAGCCTTGATATCCTGATTCATATATGCTGAGTGGGTAGATAGTTGAGTTTCAATATCTTTGGAGGTAGAGGTTATCTTGGTCTCCAGAGTAGTAGTTTTCCCAGCTATCTTTACTAATATGGCATCATGCATTACTATCATATTCTCATTCATTCTAGTCTGATTTTCTAGTACGTAGCCTTGTTTAGCAGTTATTTCATCTTGAGTTTTCTGTGATTCCTGCTGCTGTTTAGCAATGTACACTACAACATTAGCTCATCTCTGGAAGAAATCAGTCATATCCTTCTTTAACAGATTCACCTCAAATCTAATTGATTTAATTTCTTGTGCAAGCTGAAGCTACAACTCCATATTACTTTCCTCTACATATGTTTTTAGTTGATTCCATTTTTATTCAACATTATCTGCATTTGAACTAGAAGTGAGTTTAAATCCATAGCAGGAGCAGGTGTTGTTCCAGATTGAGTGGTCTTCTTATAACTTCTACTCCTCTTTTTAATTTCAGTTAATTTTCTTTTCTTTATCTGAGAGGCTTCTTCCTCCTCAGATTCTGAAGAACTAACTACTTCAACAGATGTAGTCTCTTTAGTTTCTCAGTATTTGGGGCCAAATCTGCAAACTCCCGCTCAACTCTTGCACCTTATTCACCAATATCTATATCATCATGAACTGGATCCTCTTGAAGAGTAGTTATCTCCCTCTAGATATATGTTTCTTTATCGTGATAGATTTCTTCCTCTGTCTCCTTAGAGATTGCCTCCTCAATCTCCCTATCAGACATTTCCTATTCAGGAACCTTTACTTGCTCCAGAACAGTGTCCAACTCTTGTACTACTTCCATTATAATTGTATTTACAGTATACAAATCTATATCTGGGAGAAAATTGATGTTCTCCACCTCACTTGGATCCCTAGCTAGGATTGTCTCTCCCTTCATCTGATTACCAGTAGCAGGAGAGGTCCTTGGAGATATTATAGGTGTTGTATCGTCCTGTTTATCTAATCTTGAACTTCCCTGATTTTTAAAATCACTGGAAGATTCTTCCTCCACAACCACTGTTTTCTTCTTTTTCTCCTTCTCCTTCTCCACTATAGGTGTGTCCTTAGATAGTAATCTATCCCACCTTGTCGGTATCCTAACGTCCATTCTCTTCATGTGATTGATCTTAGATCCAATCTTGAGGTTGAGGCTGTCAGGAATGGCATGAACCAAGTAGAGTCTTATAATTATGTCGATATTGGGCTTCTTGATGCTCTCTGCTATTTCGTGAAAGACAATTTTGCTCTAGTTTGTATTCACTTTGAAGATTACCCTTGTCATTAGCTCAAACATTTGAGCAGAAATTCTATCATGCGCTCCTTTTTTGCATAGTAGCACTTTCCCTATAATCTCACACAGGAATTTGCCCTGGGTTTTCATACCTTTCTGATCAGGGTGCTTCCAATCTTTGTGGTTAGGGTCAATCTACACCACTCTAAATATTCTGCAGCCTTGCCAGAATCTAGGCCATCGTCTTGATCAATTCTTAGTAATTGAAATATCTTGGCCAGTCTCCTAGTTGTGATTTTGACCTTTACTCCATTTAATTTAGACATAATCTTTTCTGAGTTTGAATCCAGATGAGCATTTGAGAAGCATTCTGAAACTTCTCGTTTCAAAATATTTGACAGTTCTGAAAGCAGATATTCCAATCCTGCTTCAGTGATTAGGGCTATGGTATTCTTAACTTCTTCAGATGCCGAATCAAATCCATTGCGAACAAGTTCATAACCTTCAAAAATGTTATCGCATTCTTGGATTCCATGAGAGTGAAGAGAAATGGTGGACGAGTTTCGAATGATCAGGGTTCTAAGTCTCGACACTCAGGAATCAACAATTCACAAAATCAAGAAAGTGTAGTAGACTTCTACTCTCACACCCTATTTATAGTCTAATCTTTCCTGAAGACAAAAGGGCGCGCTGCATTTAGACTGTTCCAAATTTTTAGGTAAATACCTAGTGTTGACACAGGGAAAAATTGTCTGCCAAGATGTGTCTACACAAGTCGACACAAGGATTATGTCTCTCGATATATACCTTAGGGTCTCGACACCCTACATGTCTCGACACTAACTTTGGTGTCTCGACACATTGTAGGGTACAGTGTCTACACAACTTCTAGTGTCTCGACACATTACAATATATAGTGTCGACATATTTCTGCTGTCTCGACACTTTCTTTAATGTCTCGACACATTCTCTAGTGTCTCGACACAACTTCTGACTTAGTCAATATTTTGTTTTCTAAACTATAGATACTTGACATTTTTGAGGTCTATTCTTGATATTTGGGTTAGCAAACTTAATTACTGACTAATATATTTTATTATATAAATTTTTTTTTATCAGCCCTTTTATATAAATATGCATTAATTATTCAAGATTCAACATACCAAGTTCAAACTTAAAGAAATTAAATTTCTCTTCATCTAGGGGCTTAATGAAAATATCAGCAATTTATTTATTTGTAGGAATAAATTCTAGATTAATATCTCCATTTTCTACATACTCCCTAATAAAGTGATATCTAATTTCAACATATTTGGTTCTACTATATGACACATGATTGTTTGCAATTGAAATGGCACTAGTTGAATCATAATATAATGGAATTTTACTTACCTGAATGTTGTAATCTGATGCTGAATCCAAAGCAATTGTGCACAACAACTTCCAACTGAAATATACTCAGATTCAGCAGTGGATATTGCTATACTTGTTTGCTTTTTGCTGCTCCATGACACCAACCTTCTTCTAAGGAATTGACATGAACCTGATGTGCTTTTCCTGTCTTCTTTACATCATGCATAATCTGCATCTGAAAAGCCTGTTAGTTCAAAGTCACTATTTCTGGGATACCATAGGCCAAGATTAGGTGTGCCCTTTAGATATCTCAATATTCTTTTGACTGCTGTATAGTGAGATTCTTTAGGGAAAACTTGATACCTAGCACAGACACAAGTAACAAACATTATATCTGGTTTACTGGTTATTAGATAGAACAGTGATCCAACTATGCCCCTATACAAGGTGATATCAACAGGCTTGCAAGACCATCCTTGTTTAAAGACATACAAGAACCCATAGGATTTCTCATGGAAGTGGCTGTTTCCATGCCATACTTCTTGATTAACTCCTTGGTGAACTTAGACTGACGAAAGAAAAGTCTATCTATAGTTTGCTTAACTTTGAGACTTAATAAAAACTTGAGTTCACCTATACTACTCATCTCAAACTTAGCTTGCATAAGTTTGGCAAACTTAGTGCAAAGTGACTCATCAGTAGAACCAAATATAATGTCATCTACATATAATTGTACTAAGATAGTCTTGTCTTTGACTTCCCTTTTGAATAGTGTTTTGTCTATTTTCCCTCTTGAGAATTTGTTCTCCATAAGGAATTTAGACAGAGTCTCATACCAAGCCCTTGGGGCTTGTTTTAATCCATAGTGAGCTCTTAATAAAAGATAAACATGATTAGGATGAGTAGAGTCAACAAAACCTGAGAGTTGCTCAACATAGACCCTTTCTTTGAGGTTACCATTAAGGAAAGCTAACTTCATATCCATTTGGTATATCTTGAATCCTTTGTAGGCTGCATATGCTAGGAAGAGTCTAATAGATTCCAGTCTAGCCACTGGTACAAAGGTTTGATCAAAGTCTATTACCTCTTCTTATCTATAACCCTTTTCAACAAGTCTAGCCTTGTTTCTGACTATAACACCATTCTCATCTAGTTTGTTTCAATAGATCCACTTATTTCCTATGATGTTACAGTCATCTAGTTTGGGAACCAGCTTACAGACTTTATATCTCTTTAACTGGTTCAATTCTTCCTGCATAGCCCCTATCCAAAATGGATGTACATTGGCTTCTTCAAACTTCGTTGGTTCTGTTTGTGAGAAAAAACTTAAGTACATCACAGTGTTGTGTTGTCTACTTCTTGTGGTCACACCATGAGCTGCATCTCCAATGATCAATTCCCTTGGATGATCCCTTAGATGTCTGACAGCAACTAGTAATGTGACCTCATCTCTTTGAACAACTTCTTGTTGTTGTTGAGTCTCTTCTTCTGGTTGTTCATATGCAAGCTCTTCTTGAACAATGTTGACTCCATCTTGTATACTTTGGCTTGCTAGAACAGAATCTTCTATTGACAGCTCCTTTAGATTCAAGACTTCTATTTTGCTTGATGTACCTGGGTTATCATTGTAATACATAGAACTTTCATCAAATACAACATGAATAGACTCCTCTACAACTTAATACCTCAAGTTGTAGACCCTATAAGACTTATTTTCGTTACTATAACCAATAAATATGCCTTCACAGGACTTCTCAACAAATTTAGTTATGTATGTTTTCCCATTATTTAGGACAAAACACCTACATCCAAAGATTCTGAAGTAGGCCAAGTTTTGTTTTCTACCCTTCATTAGTTTATAAGGAATCTTATTCAGCCTTTTGTTGATTGAAGCTCTATTAAGAACATGATATGATATGTTAATATCTTCAGTCCAGAAATATTCTTGGAGAGAAGAATCACTCAACATGGTTCTTCCAGTTTTAATGAGAGTTTTGTTCTTTCTCTTAGCAATCCCATTTTGTTGGGGTATTCTTGGAGTGGAAAACTCTTGCTGAATCTCAAGTTCTTCACAAAACTTTTTCATGCATTTAGATTGAAACTCAGTTCTATGATCACATCTGATTCTAACCCCGAAACTGTTTAATTCATTCTATATTTGTTTGACAAATGTCTTGAATGTTGGAACCGATGTTTCACATTCCCTGTGTTTAAGAATATCAAATCCCCGGTTGTATTTGATCATGTTGTATGTTGATAGAGTATGCAGGTTGTCAAGTGCAAGCAATAGAGAAGGCTCATATGGATCCTACCACCAGACGCTAGCACTAATGCGCCGCGCTAGTCCGTCGACGAACGTCTAGACTCTGGGCTACCACCAGGCGTTAGTACTACCACAGGCGCTAACACGATGATTTATTTAGACCTAGCGCTCTGGATGGTTTCAGCGCTAGCTATATCGCGCCGCGCTAGGTCTTCGACTAGTTTCGAATGTAGAAACATCGAGCTCAACGCTACCTCCAGGCGACTAGATTACCGCAGGAGGTAACTTAACGATTTATTCAGTCCTAGCGCTCTGGAAGATTTTGGAGGTAGCACCTACCATGCAATGCTAGCCTTGTTAAACGGATGTTGCCTTTTTAGGAATGTCACATCCTATGTTACCGTGCGGTGGTAGGCCCTACTGCGCGACGCTAGATCAAATGAAAAGGCAAAAGATCATTTCGAAGACTATTTTACAGTTTTGGAGGACAGCTGGCACAACAAGCACGTGAAACTACTGCAGGCGCTAGTCTTACCACTTGCGGTAGCCTGTTTTCATGAAGACGTATAAAAGCCGTTGCATTTCCTGTTGTCATGATGGCTCCATGACAAATTTTGACGAAGGGTTTCTGAACTCCAGATTTTGGTCGCCTCCTTACGCCCGTCTCCACTTGTCTTCGTCAAAGTTGAAGGAAGCCTTCTCCCACCCGTTCATGAATGAAGAACTCCGACGATCCATAACCTTCATCGATCAATAAGAACCGACTGGTTGCTAGCCAATGAAGATCTCAAGCACAAGCCGTAGATCACACACTGGAGAAGTCGTCAAGAGGGAGAACTTCATTTTCTTATCGTCTTTAATTTTAATCTTTGTACTCTTTTTCTATTTTCTGTTTAGTTTTCGGTGAGGAAAATCGACCGGAGAGGGTCGTGGGAATCCGGGAAGGATTCCGCTGTAAATCGTCCTGGGATTCAGGACGTCTAGATCGGAGGATCTAGTAGGGCTCTAAGACCCTCCCTTGTGTGGAGGTGAAGAGTGGGCTCTAAGACCCTTCCTTGTATGGAGGTGAAGAGTGGGCTTGAACGCCTTTCCTGGAGGGAAAGGGTGAGAGCCAACCGGTCATAGTTTTGTCGGTATATAAACCAAAAGAATCTTTATTCTCTTCCTCTCTGATCTTTGATGCCATGAAGATCACGTTTTGATGTATACTCATCTTGTAGTGTTTTTCATTATTGATTTAATGCAATGAAATTCTTTTCTCTGTGATTGTTTTGGTGTGTGAAAATTTTAAATTCAATAAACGTTCGCAAACCTTATTCACCCCCCTCTAAGGTTGGCAACTAGATCCAATAAGTGGTATTAGAGGAAGGTTATTCCAAATCGGTTTCACCACCGGGAATAATGATAAACCTTGACCTTGAATCGACGAGTGGGGATGAAAAATTATACACTAAAAATAATTCTATACCACCTTTATTCGTAGGATTGAATTATAACGAATGGAGAACACTGATGAAGAAATTCCTTACATTACTAGATGTAGAAGTTTGGAACATGATGTGTATCAAGCCCCTGAATAATTTAAATAAGCACGAATTCTATTTGAATGCCAAAGCTATGAATAGTATATTTTGTGGTCTTGGACAGGACACCATCAAACTTATCTATACGCTTCTAACTTCATACGATATCTTGAAATTTCTTGAGTTAACGTATAGTTCTCCCTCTACAGATCATGAAATAAAGCAGTGCATTATGGATCCTAGTGAAGGGTCAAACGAAGACTTACGCCTAGAGACGGACACATCAAACACATCAAGCCAAGATGAAGATGACAAAGGAACCTTGTGTTCAAATTTTGCCACATCCAAAAGCACAGTAAGAAAGTTGAGCCTTTTTTCTGTGCGTAATTCTATTTATACTTTGAACATGTTAGATGCGGCTAAACGTAGAATTAAGAAATTAAAAAATATTAATTTAAAACTACGTTTAGAAAATAAACATTTAAGAGCAGTCAACGTAGAATCTACCACTGTCGCCCAGTTCTCTTGCATGCTCTTCAGATAATAATTATATATCATGTATAAATTGTGATACATTAAAAGAAAAACAAGAGGTGTTTGAGAAAGAGCTTCTCGCTGTAAGAGAACAAAGTATGAAACTACGTCTAGAAAACTTATCGTTAAAAGGAGATTGTGCTAGAAGTGCAGACTATAAAGTTGAAATTAAGGAGATGAAAGAGATGTTTGAAGAATATAGAAATGAGTATGAAGAACATATCAATTCTATAGTCAACGTTCTTAAGAATAGCAGAATTGCCTAAAATAAAGCTAGAGTGAACCTCCAAAGTAGGAATAAAGATTTGGAAATGAAAATCAACATGCTTAAGGAAATTATTAAGAAAAATTCACAAGACATAAACTTTCAATATCAAGCAAAAGCCAGAAGCACGTTGAACATAAGCTCTCACACATTAGTTAGACAATTCAAAGGGAGTAGAAAATCTCAAGCTAGTGCGAGTGAAAATCTTAACTGTAGAAATCACTCTCACTTAAAAAAACAAATTACTCCCAACTCAAAAACAAAGGAACGTAGATTTCCTGTCAATAACTATTACATTCTGAGTCCTAATATTAAGCGAGATAAATTTAACTTGAAGAATACTCTTAATATAGTTAAACCTCCAACGCAATATTATTCAAGTGAGGATCATCACATAAATACTCATAGAAATCTACATGGAAACTTACAACATAAAAACAACACCAAGCCAAAGTATGAATGGAGACCCAAAGTCAAACATGACGCACTTATACCACTCGAAAGGGCACATTCACTAGTATCTCCTCATGGTTTATCACGTCATGTTTGGGTACCCAAAGGAACCGCAACACGTGGCTCCTTTTGGATACCTAAATATCCTATCCATTAACACAATCCTATTGTGTGAAGTAGAAGCTAATTCAAACAAAACTACTCGATTATCTACTTCACGATGTGCTTAATGTTCTCTCAATTTTTACTGTGTGTTTGCATTATTTTTTGTTGTATTTTTTTTTGAGCCAACATGTCATGGACACTAGTAAAGCAACAACAGATCACAACAAGCTCATGGGTGCATAAATCACAGCACATATTAAAGTACTACGGTCATTGTTTGGTGTGCACTTGTATTATTACAAAACGAGATAATAATGTCAGAATTTTTTAAAAAGGGGGGGGAACACTTTGGACCGAGTCTAGTCTTCAGAAGATGGGGGTGAGATGTTAAGCTTATTCATGATTTTCTTCAGCATCTTCTTCACTCCCTTTACCTCTCTGGAAGTCTATTTGATCTCTCGACCTTTCTCCTCCACCAGACTGTGGATGTCCTGACTGGAGGTACCCGTGTCCGCACTCATGAGGAAATGGGAATCTCACCCACCTGATAGGACTACGGGAAACTGTCTATGGGATCGGCGGTCTAGTCAATGGTCGGGTACTTGTTCTTCAGGATGCTCTTGATAACACCACCCAGAGGCAAGGTGTTCACCCGCTGGTGATTAGGAGACTTCAGGCGGAACGTATATCACAACATAAAGAGAATGAGGTCTGATACACTGAAGGGCTTCTAGGATAGGATGTAGTACGTCACCATAGATACCTGAGCTATGACCTTCCAGGTGTCCCCGACCTTTAACATGATTGTGTGACGTAGGATATCCTGGATAATGCGAGCATTGGTAGTGCGGGTGTCCACCAAGGTAAATAGATCTGAACGCCCCTCCACGCCATGAAGAAGCTCGTTCATCTCCCTCGAGTCCCTTGTAGTCCTAAAGGACTCCATGATAACAAGGAATGGGAAGTTGGGTGGCCAAACATATTTGGTGTCGAGATCGGCGTGAGTGATGGTAACTATCTCGGTACCGGTGCAAGATTGGACACCCCCACCTAGGCACATCTCAGTTGGATCCCGAAGATGATTGTAGAATTCCTGGGTGAGGACAGAAGAGAAGGGAGAACCAGATTATATAACTGCAAGCACACCAAACTCCTCTAGATACTCATAGATATGAGTATAACGTTCATCAATTTCTATGATCATGGGTATGCTCATAGTGATGTCATCTATGGCTGGGTGGGTAGAGACCGACACCCGTGATCTCTTTGAGAAACTGCGCAGCGCATATTGAGAGCTTGATGAAGCCAGTTCCTGTAAGTAAACCAAACATAAAACCGTCTCAACAACGGATACAAAAATGGGAAGATCAATAGGCTATGCCGATCTATAAAACCTACCGCGGGCGATAATGTGTTACCGCCGGCGGTATCGTGATGAACTATACTTCGTCCTCTTCCGCCGGATCGGTCTAAAAACCAATTTTTTCACCTAAAATCCCCTTATTAAATGTTATAAACATAAAAAGGGGGGGGGGACTTTGTGCCCAAAGTTCGTCGCGGATTGCACTCAAAAATGTGAGGACTCAAAACCCATTGATTTGTGTTCTAAAATACAAGAAATCAGTGTTGAAGTATGACTGGGCGGAATAGCGGTTAAAAATCTGCGGGTTGTTAACAGCGGTCAGGCAGATTGTCTCCAGCAGATTGATGTCCAGACTGTTGCTGTTGGTATTCTTGTGGTCTTGCGGCCTACTACTGTAACATGTTCTCTTCTGTCTCGTGTGTTGCCGAGCGGTTAGTGTTGTCTAACCGCGTGGCCTTGTCGGCCTGATTGGTCTCTTTTTTTTAGTTGCCCAGCTCTGTATTTTGATTTTTTTGTCCCACATTGTGTATATGTATTCTCTCTTCTCTCCTCCATTCTATAAAAGGGAGGGCAAACCTTTGTAAATGTTAACTTTTTGGATAATAAAACTTTCAATTATTCCAATTTCTAGAGTGTTTTTAATCGCCTATTCCCTACTCTCACATGGTATCAGAGGAAACGACCGATTCCACCTGAATCCTTAGTCTCTTCTGTCTGCGCGGCTTCGTTCACTGTTCGCCCGGTTTCCTATCTATCCGCACGGTTTCCTTTCTCTATAACTGCCATGTTTGCGCGACCTCTTTCCCTCATTTCTGCAACCTGTCTTCGCAGTCTCTCCGCTCTCTCTTCTTGTTCGCTCGAACTCTTTGTGTTCGCACGACTTATTCTTTGTTCGCCCGAACTCTTTACTGTTCGCACGATCTCCACTTTTTTTCTCGCGAACTTCCTAGTTCGTGCGACCTCTTCCCCTGTGCTTTGATCTGCTTCCTGGTCGTTGCCCTTCTTGTTGCTGGTGTGCTTACATCGTGACCATTGCAGTTTCCTCTCTTTTCCACTGCGGTTTCTTCTCTCTTGCCGCTGCTATCGCGGACTCCTTTTACTCGCGCGGCTTCCCTACTTTCTATCCGGGCGACCTCTATTCTGCTCGTGCGGCCTTCTTTGTTTCCTCCTTCAAATGACCAACTCCGATCTCTCCACCCCCGTCATCTCTACCTCCACCACTCCTATGGCCCACCCTCCTCCTCCTCCTACTCCTTCCGGAAACCTTGGCACAGTTTCTAAACTAGTTGGTTCCAACTATCCGGATTGGAGCATGTCTTTCACCTTTCTTCTTCGTTCTCAGCGCAAACGTCATCACCTCACCGATGACCCTCCTCCTCCCGACTCTGCTCACTTTGAGGACTGGGATGCAAGTGATGCGCTTGTCCGAACTTGGCTCGCCAACGGCCTCTCTGATGAATGCCTTCCCGTCGTACGCCATGATGAGACGGTTAAGGCTGCCTGGCTTCACCTCGTGGCTCTCTACTAGAAGGGGGCCCAGACGTCCTGTATTTATACTCTTTATGCGGACCTCTTCGCCTGCCCTTCCATGTCTCTTGCTGCGGCTTATGCAGGTTCAAGCTCTTGGTGCAAAAATCCTCCAGAATCGCCCCTTCTCTGCGGACTTGGCCGAGCAGCACAAGCACTTCCAGGAACTCCTGGTTGTTTGTTATCTTCTGCGACTTCCGGATACTTATGATCTGATCCGCCAACAAATCTTGGGCGAGGCGGAGTCTCCAACCTTGGATGCCACCGCGGCTCGCATCGCCGCTGTTACTTCGCTGCTCCAGCATCCTTTGTTGTCGTCGCCTCCTCCCCAGGACTCTTATACTCATCAAGCTCAACAGGGTTATCCCAGTGGCTGCAGCCAGTCAGGCGGGCGCGGTTTGTCCAGGTTCCTCTTCTCTCACTATGGTCGTACCGATCATTCTGTTGACCGCTGTTGGCAGAAACATCCTCATCTTCGCCCCTCTGGTGATACATCTTCCTCCACCTCCGGCTCCTCTCGGCCCTCTACCTCTGTGGCCACGACTTTAGGTAGTGCCCATGTCATTACCCAAGGTAAATGGATGATTGACTCTGGTGCGACGAATCACATGACCGAAAACCCTCAATTCTTCTCTCTCCTCGAAACGCATGATCAGTTGCCCCCAGTTCTTGTTGTGGATGGCTCGCCTTTCCCGGTTCACGGGACGGGCATGGTTCAAGTCACCCCGTCACTTTATTTGGCAGACACCCTTTATGTCCCAAGTTCCCGTGCAATTTGTTATCTGTTACTAAATTATACAAGCAACTTCAGTTCTCCGTCTTATTCACTCCCACTTCTTGTTCTTTTCAGGACCCGAGCACCCAACGGACGATTGCTACTGGGACTGAGAGCGGCGGCCTCTACTTTCTCGACAATGTTTTTGCTCTGTCTGCCTTCTCCTCCTCTTCTACAGATCTGCTTCAATGTCATCTTCGCCTTGGACATCCTCCTCCTCGGATTCTTTGTCAGCTTCTACCCCACCTACCTCTGACCAGTCCTCTGCTCAACTGTGATGCGTGTCAGCTTGTCAAACATCACTGCTCGTCCTTCCCGCCAAAGCAGAGCCGTGGCTCCTCTCGTCCGTTTGATCTCATTCTTTCTGATGTTTGGGGTCCTTCTCCTACCCTCACTATTGGTCGGGGTAGTTCTTACTTTATAATGTTTATTGATGATTTCTCTCGATGTACCTGGGTGTATCTATTAAAAAATCGCTCTGAATTATTTTCTGTATGACAATCATTTTATTGTATGATTCGAACTCAGTTTAATGTTTCTATAAAAATTTTGCGATCTGATAACGCTATAGAATATCTTAGTCATGAGTTCTCCTCTTTTTGTATGCAACATGGTCTTGTTCATCAAACCAGCTGTGTTTACACATCTCAGCAAAATGGGGTGGCGGAGCGTAAAAACCGTCACCTCCTTGATATCGCTCGCACTCTCATGACACAGATGCATGTACCTTGCTCCTATTGGGGCTATGCTGTTCTACTTACCTGCTATCTTATCAATCGAGTTCCCTTTACAGTTCTCCATGGGAGGACCCCATTCTCCATTCTCTACCCGAGCAAGGAACCATTTCCTCTCCCTCTCCGTATCTTTGGATGTAAAGCTTTTGTGCATGCTCCTTCCGCTACCTGCGACAAGCTTTCCACCCGTTCCACCAAGTGTGACTTTTTGGGTTATTCTACAACTCAGAAAGGCTGTTGTTGCTTTGAACCCATTCTACGCAAGCAATTTGTCTCCGCATACGTGACCTTCTTCGAGAATGTGTCCTACTTCTCTCCTGCATCCCCACTTCTCCCTTCTCTATCTGATTCACCACCGTCCACCTCCATTCCTTCCTTGCCTATTACCGTCTCTTTTCCCACTTCATCTCCTCCTCCGTCTCATCCTCCCTCCTTTCCATCCCCTCCCCTCTGCTCCCCTCCATAGCCATCTCTCTCTAGTCCCGGGCTAGCCTTCTCCGCCACGGATGCTCTGGTCATAGAGGAACGCGTCGACCTGGATCTTCCCATTTCTCTTCGCAAAGGGGTGCGGGCGTGTTCTCAACACCTGCTTGCGGCAGTTGTTTCCTATGATCGACTAACTCCTTCTCGCAGGTCCTTTACTTTGGCTATCTCGGCAACTACCACTCCTCGCACCTACCAGGAGGCTCTTGCTATTACCCACTAGAAAACCTCCATGGATGAGGAGATTGCCACTCTTACTGAGAGGGGCACCTAGACCCTTGTTCCTCCACCAGTTGGTACTGATGTAGTTGGCTGTCGCTGGGTGTTTGTTGTGAAGTTTCTCCCATATGACACTGTGGATCGCTACAAAGCCCAGCTGGTGGCGAAAGGCTTTACTCAGACTTATGGGATCGATTACTTTGATACCTTCTCTCCGGTCGCTCACCTCAGCACCATCCGCGTTCTTCTCTATGTGGCCATCAATAGGGATTGGGCTTTTTCCCAGCTTGATGTGAATAATGCCTTCATATATGGGGATCTTCAAGAGGACGTCTACATGGAGCAACCTCCTGGGTATGTTGCTCGGGGGGAGACACGTGTATGCCGGTTGAGGAAGGCCATCTATAGCCTAAAACAGAGCCCTCGGGCGTGGTTCGACAAGTTCAATGGCATTGTGGCTGCTATCGACTTTACAAGGAGTTCGGTCGATCACTCCTTATTTATTCGCAAAAATGCCTTGGGACTGGTGGTTTTGGCGATGTATGTGGATGATATTCTTCTTACTGGCGATGACAAGGCTGGTGTGGACTTGACAAATAAACACCTTTGTCAACACCTGGTCATAAAGGATATGGGCTCCACGAAATACTTTTTGGGGATAGAAATCTCTCGAAAGCCCGATTCCTTGGTTCTTTCTCAATGAAAGTATGCTCTTGATCTTCTACAAGAGGCAGGATTAACTGGTGCCAAACCGGCCCGGTGTCCCATGGCTACTGGAGAAGACAAAACATGGAAAGATGACTCGCCTCTTCTATCTGATGTCACGAGGTACAAACGTTTGGTGGGAAAACTCATTTATCTCATAGTGACTAGACCAGACATCTCCTATGCTGTAGGCAAGGTTAGTCAGTTCATGCAAGCTCCTAGAGAATGCCATCTTCAGTCTGCCTTGAGGATATTAGAGTACATCAAAGATGCACCAGGAAAAGGGTTACTTTTTCAGAAGAATGGTCATCTAAAGTTTGAAGCCTACTCAGATTCTAGCTATGCGGATGATAAATGTGACCGCAAATCTATATCTTGCTTTTGCACTTTCGTTGGAGGAAATCTTGTGAGCTGGAAGAGCAAGAAATAGTCTGTTGTCTCCAGATCCAGTGCAGAAGCCGAATATCAGAGTATGGCGTCAACCACCTGTGAGTTAAAATGGTTGCGTGCTCTCATGCTTGACATAGGAGAGGTCTACGACTATTCTCTTCCTATGTTCTATGACAACAAGGCCGAAATATACAAATCCCAAAATCCGGTCTTCCATGAGAGAACAAAACATATAGAAGTTGACTGCCATTTCATTCGGGAAGAGGTCCTGAAGAAACAAAATTATAATCCGTTCGTCACCTCCAACAAAGAATTGGAGGATATCTTCACAAAGACGGTTTCTACTTCCTTCTTCCACATTTGTGACAAGCTCGACATGATTTATATCTATGCTCCAGCTTGAGGGGGAGTGTTGAAGTATGACTGGGCGGACTGGCGGTTAAAAATCTGCGGGTTGTTAACCGCGCGGTCAGGTGGATTGTCTCCAGCGGATTGATGTCCAGACTATTACTGTTGGTATCCTTGCGGTCTTGCGATTTTGCGGTCTACTACTGCAACATGTTCTCTTCTGTCTCTGGTGTTGCCAAGCAGTTAGTGTTGTCTAACCATGCGACCTTGTCGGCCTGATCAGTCTCTTTATTCTAGTCGCCCAGCTCTGTATTTTGATTTTTTAGTCCCACATTGTGTATATGTATTCTCTCTTCTCTCCTCCATTCTATAAAAGGGAGGGCATACCTTTGTAAATGATAACTTTTTGGATAATAAAACTTTCAATTATTCCAATTTCTAGAGTGTTTTTAATCGCCTGTTCGCTACTCTCATAATCTGAGAGAGAGAGAGAAGAAGTGATTACCTTGAGGGAAGGAAGAAAACCTGCAGGGGAGGAGACTGTCAGCTACTGAGAGAAGGGTTGAGTGAATGTGCGGATCTAGAATTGACTGGAGGCTTAAATATTCCAAAGCTACCATAGGGCGGTACCTCTAGCGCCAGCAGTAATGGTCCTTTCTGTCCTGGTGCCTATCTGCCAAAATCATGCCACCATGACATTAATAGAAACATCAGCTTGACTCCTTTCCTTATGTCTCAAAATAGTGGGGGCATAGGTGTGTCATCATTAGGGATTCTAACTTATAATCCATGTCTTATCCTTAACCGGGGAGGGTTCAAGTAGGTCCTTGTGTGACACTGGGGGAAAAGAGTGTTAGGTTGAGCGGTTTCTTATGCAGAGAAAAAGGGATTCACACCCCACCCTACGACATTTATGCAGCTCCTCATGATCATCCGTCACTTAGTACGGGGCTAGGGTGATGACATAGTATTTGGATCAAGTATGTCGTAAATATTCTCATGACTAATCTATTCATAGTCCGAACGATGTCTCCATACCTCATAGTCACATGCATAACATGCTATCCCACTATCCTCATTTCTTCTTGATTTTTTCCTCGTCGACCTTTATATGTGTTCACCGTGTTTTATTTGTCTTTGCTCGCATCATTTTACTTATGTTTGCATGTTTCATGTTTTTGTTTGTTTGTTATGTGTGTGTGCATGTTGCATCTTTATATTTTGTTTGAACCGTTTTTTTAAAAATTATATATTTAATTTTTAAAAAAACAAAGGTCTAGGTATATTTAATTTTTTATAAGTGCGACATTATATGAAGTTCCTCCGGTCATTGTGGGCTGAATTTATAAGTGCTTAGCTATTGAGTGCGACATTACATGTGCGTGTAAGTTGACTATGCCTCTAGGTATGTGTGAGGATTTAGATAGGGTAATGACTTCACTATTCACACATCCCTAGAAGGAGCACTCATGAATAAATTATAGATCTACATGCCATAACTCGTGACATTGTATCTTAACGCGTTATAAATATGCTGAATAATCAATGTCACGACACACATATGCTTTAATGAGATTAAAACTGTGGGCCAAATCTTAGTGCTAAAGTCTTATGCCTACAAGTTAAAGTGTATCTACCTATGTGGGTAGATTTTAATTGACTTGGGGTTCCTTGTATTCAAAAGAGATAAATGTGATAGATCAAAAAAACAATCAAAAATAATATGGTGGCTATAATATCACATGAAAAGGACCCCCCAAGCACTACTCACACCTCCTGATAAGTCTTTTTGAGTATTGTGAGGATGAGCACCTTGTATCAAATAGTTGTTTCGATCTTGTGCATAGAACAAACCTTATGCTTAGTGCCCCTAGTTCAAATCTCGAGATGCCTTAGGTAGACATGTGACATGATCATTCACTTTATTTATCTTGGGTTAGCATTTTATCGGATCGAGATAAACATGTAAACTATGATCTTTCTAATTAGTGTTTTCTCTCTTTTGATGCTACACGTTCACATGTAATTGCCTTATTTAACGCTTCCATGCATAAGAATTGGACTGAAACTGCACTATATGTTTTGTGCACTACACATGCTAGCACTCGATTTACACTCATGACGTTTATAATGTTTGTTCAACATGATTTCCCTTATAACTCGTCTAGCATTTTAGTCGTTCTTATTGTGTGTTTAGTTTAGTATGTGCTGTCCAATTCATCTGAAATCTGAAACTTGTTTTTATCTATCTTGCTCTATTCTATGACCCACGCGTCTCCAATTCTATGATTTGCTTTTAGTTTTGGGTCCCCTCTATGCTTATTGTTTCAAAACTTACCGTGTGTGTGCACTATCTTCTTTTTGTCTAAATCATTATCATATCTCCTATTTTTCATCCTGCATGTCATGTAGGCCTTGTCCTCCCTTTTGATATTATCAAAGGGGAGAATAAATTGGTTCATGAGTTTGGTCATGAGTATGCATCATGGGTTAGGAGAGGTCAAATGTTGGGGGAGCATGGTTCAATTGTGTGTACATAGATAGGGGGAGCAACACATAGATAGGGGGAGTAAGTCGAATGTGTAGAGCCATATATATACTGCAACCTGATGTTAGCTTATAATTCCTACCTTCTATATGCACTCTATCTCATGTATTATTTATTATGAACGGGATTTGATATTATCAAAAGGGGGAGTTTGTTGGAATCGATGTTTCATATTCCCTGTGTTTGAGAATATCAAATCCCCAGTTGTATTTTATCAAGCTGTATGTTGATAGAGTGTACAGGTTGTCAGGTGCAAGCAACAGAGAAAGCTCATATGGATGCTACCGCAAGGCACTAGCACTAATGTGTCGCGCTAGCCCGTCGGCGAATGTCGAGACTCTGGGCTACCCCCAGGCATTTGTACTACCGCAGGCACTAATGCGATGATTTATTTGGACCTAGTGCTCTGGATGGTTTCAGCGCTAGCTCTACCACGTCGCGCTAGGTCTTCGATGAGTTTTGAAGGCAGAAACGTCAAGCTCAGCGCTACCGCCAGTCGACTGGATTACCGCAGGCAGTAACTTAACGATTTATTCGGTCCTAGCGCTCTGGAAGATTTCGGAAGTAGCACCTACCGCGCGGCGCTAGCCTTGTCAAACAGATGTTGCCTTTTCAGGAACGTCACATCCTATGTTACTACGCGGCGGTAGGCCCTACCGTACGGCGCTAGCTCAAATGAAAAGGCAAAAGATCATTTCTAAGACTATTTTCTAGTTTTGTAGGATAGCTGGCACAACAAGCGCACGAAAATAATGCATGCGCTAGTCTTACCGCTGGCGGTAGCCTGTTTTCATGAAGACGTATAAAAGCCGCTACATTTCCTGTTGTTATGACGGCTCCAAGATGAATTTTGATGAAGGGTTTCTGAACTCCAGATTTCGGCTACCTCCTTACGCCCGTCTCCACTTGTCTTCGTCAAAGTTGAAGGAAGCCTTCTCCCTCCCGTTCGTAAACGAAGAACTCCGGGGATCCAGAATCTTCATCGACCACTGAGAACCGACCGGTTGCTATCCAATGAAGATCTCAAGCATTGGTTGTATATCGCACACCGGAGAAGTCGTCAAGAGGGAGAACTTCATTTTCTTATCGTCTTTACTTTTAATATTTGTACTCTTTTTCTATTTTGCTGTTTAGTTTTCGGTGAGGAAAATCGACCGGAGAGGGTCGTGAGAATCTGGGAAGGATTCCGCTGTAAATCATCCTGGGATTTTGGACGTCTTGATCGAAGGATCTAGCGGGGCTCTAAGACCCTCCCTTGTGTGGAGGTGAAGAGTGGGCTCTAAGACCCTTCCTTGTGTGGAGGTGAAGAGTGGGCTTGAACCCCTTTCCTGGAGGGAAAGGGTGAGATCCAACCAATCATTGTTTGGTCGGTATATAAACCAAAAAAATCTTTATTCTCTTTGTCTCTGATCTTTGACGCCATAAAGATCAAGTTTTGATGTATACTCATCTTGTACTGTTTTTCATTATTGATTTAATGCAATGAAATTCTTTTCTCTGTGATTGTTTTGGTGTGTGAAATTTTTAAATTCAATAAACGTTTGCAAACCTTATTCACCCCTCTCTAAGGTTGGTCACTAGATCCAACATTGAAGACATCAGGAGTTTCAGACTTTGTCCTTAAAAAGAAAACCTAAGAAAATCTGGAATAGTCATCAGCAATCACCAAGGTGTAGACTTTCTTTCCTAGACTATGAACTAGCATAGGACCAAACAAGTCCATATGCAAGAGGTATAAACACCTCATAGAGTCTTTGGTTTCAATGCTTTTAAAAGAAGTTTTGGTCTGCTTGCCTTTTTAGCATGTAGAGCAAATGCTCTCTTAGAGCATTTAATTTTAGGACCATTCCTAACTAGCTCTTTATTGAAAAGCTTACCTATGGTCTTCTAGTTCAAATGAGCTAGCCTCTAATGCCATTTGACACATTATGAGACTTTCTCATTTGCAAATAGGCATATGGGTGAGTCTGACTTTAGACAAAGAGAATTTAAACAATACACATTCTCACATCTAGTGCCTATCAAGATTACCTCTTGGTCACTTGATTTCTTTATGAGGCACTCATCCTTATGGAATGAAATGTCATAGCCAAGATCACAAAGTTGGCTTATGCTTATAAGGTTGTGTTGCAACTCTTCCACATAAGTTACTTTAGTAAAAGTGACTAAGCCATTTGATATCTTACCATATCCTCTGGTAATCCCTTTGTTAGCTCCACCAAAGATCACCTTTGGTCCATTCTTCACTAGAATAAATTTCCTTAAGTTGCTCCTTGTTCCAATCATGTGTCTGGAACATCCACTATCCAAATACCAGATGGGCCTATTTCTGGTGCTTGGACATACCTACAAAATAAGAATTTATTTATCCTTAGGAACCCAAATTGTCTTGGGTCCTAGGTGATTGTTAGTTGTGGCTCTGTTGAGACCACCTAAAAATTTCTTAACTGGATACACTTTCTGCCCATGAGACACAATGTGATTGAACCAACAGTCTAGGGCAAAGTGTCCAATCCTTCCACAACACCAGCACTCATATCTGTTGTACCTCCTTTTTGGAGGAACAGTAGGAACTTTATGCTGACATTCCATAGGATAGGAATCAGCAACCTTGACAATTGTATTTTGACTGGGAGCAAAATGGTTGTTTTGCCTCTCAGTCACAATAGTCCTCCTTGGAGCAAGCACAATAGGAATAGCTTTCCTATTCACATATGAGTTTGGTCCAACTGGTCCAGACTGTTGGATTTCTTTTCCCTTAGTATAAAACATAGGTTGTGGCATGACTGGACCCTTTTGTCTTGTCAGCTTTTTGCCTCACCTTCTCTTAGGTTTAACATAACCAAGTCCACTTCCAGGAGTTCCTGAGAAGGTATCTATAATAGGGAGCACAGTCTTTGGTTTGGAAAATAACTGAACAAGTCTTTTCTCATTCAGGAGTTTGAGTTCTAACTGCTGAATGGTTACATCCTTTTGTTTTAGCAACATGATTTGATCATCAATGATCTTAGTTAGCTTTGCCAACTTTGAACTTTGAATACCAATCTTCTTAGTAGCCATCTCATGATGGTACTTAAGACCTCTTAGAGATGCAATCTCAATGGCTTGTTCTTTGACAAGCTTTTTGCTCTGTACAAGTGCCTCTAGTAGTTTTCAAAATTTTATTGTGAGCTGCTACAGTTCAGTCTCAGAGTTGGACTTATGTGACTCAAAATTTAAGTTACATGAGTTTGAATCATCCCCAAACTCATAAACAGAAGTTTTTGAACACATTGAATTATCATAGATTACTTAAGTATTGTGACAGTCAATAATTTTTGTTTCTGGATCATCAAACAGTGCCATCAAGTCAACCTCCATAACATCTTTAGAGTAACCATGGTGTGATGAAGTTGTGGAGTTATTGCCCTTGTATATGGCCTCTCTGATGAATTCCTCTTCACAGGAGAATAGTCTAATGTGTGCATGTTCTACTTCTGATTCAGTTGAATCAGTATCACTATCAGATAAAGTCTTTGGCTTATTTACCATCAGACCATTTTTTGATTTCTTGTCTTTATAGAACTTCTTTTCCTTGGACTTCATATTCTCCTTCCTTTTTACTGGACAATCAGCAATGACATGTCCAGGCCTGTTACAACAATAACAAATAATGTCTGTCTTAATTTGTTTATTCTGGTTTGTATCATACCTGATCACAGATTTGTTTCTGTGTTTGTTTTTATTCTTGCTGGAACTTGGACCAGATGATGTCTTCTTGTTCCATTGCTTCCTTCTTCTCATCATCTTCTTGAATTGCCTAGCCAATTCTCCATCTGACAATTCTTCTAATGAGGAACTAGTCCCAGTGCTAACTCTATCTTCATCCCTTCTTGGTGATGATGGTATTTCTCTTTTAGCCTCCTTTGATGTGTCAGCTTTGAAAGACACAGATCTAGTCTGATTTGAACTTCTGGTAGATTCATCTTCAGCTTTTATAGAATTTAACTGAAGCTTATGTGACAACAGCTTCACATACAAATCCTGAGGTAACATGTTCCTTGGATTCCCCATTTCTCTTCCAAAACAAATATTTATGTCTCATTCTTTATTTAGGGATCTCAGGAACTTTTTTATTAAGCTCATAGTTTAAAATTTCTCTGCCATAATTCTTTAAGTCATTAACTATTCTAAAGAACTTTTCATAACAAAGTTCTATAGAATCAGTCTTCCCTTGCCTGAATGCCTCATATTGCTGGTCGAGTAGAGACTTTATTTTATATCCAACTTATTCTGTGCCTTCCATATAGAATTTGAGAGTGTCCCACATCTCCTTGGATGTTTTACAGTGGACTAAGTTCTGAAAGGTTGAATTATCTATTGCACTGACAATTATGTTTTGTGCTCTTTTATCCATGGTGGCAAGAACCTCCTCATCCTTTGTCATCTCAGATAGTTTCTTAGGGGTTTGCACATTTGCATCTAAGACAGATACTTTCGTGGGAATATATAGTCCTTCTTTACTGTGACAGATTCTTGGATCTGATGCCTCCATAAACAATCTCATCATTTGCTTCCAAATAGCAAAGTTATCCTTTGTACATATTGGTAGCTTCATATAACTAAGTTTGATGTGAGATTCAAAAGCCAATAGATCTGATATATTTCAACCACCCTTAGGATCTTTTTTTGACGATTAGGTCTTTCTTTGAATAACCTCCCTCTGATACCACTTGAAAGATAATTCTATGGGTTGTTAATCACCTAGAGGGGGGGGGGGGGGGGGGGTGAATAGGTGTCTTTTAAAATTTCTTTGTCACTTATATTATATGTTAAGCTGATATTTAAAAAGTAAACTTCACAAGTACACAACACAAGCAATTCAAAGAACACACCACAAGCAATCCACAGTACACAAAAATTCTATAGTGGTTCCCCTATCTAGGGAACATCCACTTTCCCCTTTCTTCCTCACTAGCAATGTGCTAGATAAGGTTATATCTCCTCCTCTTCAACTCAGATCAAAAGATCTTATAGAATCAGTTTCTGTTAAGAAACCTACACTCAGACCAATAGGTCCTACCTAAGAGATTCACCCAATCTCCTAACTCAGGTCCCTTAAGAACCCTACCTTAGCCTCTATAACACAGACATACTCCTCAGTGATCCCACACAAATCACCTACCCTAGGTCCCTTAAGAAACCTACCTCAGCATTTATAAATTAGGCTTACAACTCAGAGATTAAATCTCCTGCCCACACAAATCTCAAAGAGAACTTACAAAATAAAGATTTAAATAATTTCAGAAAATAACAATTCTGTAATCTGACTTATCTGAGAATTCAGATTTTTCAATTTAGTTACAAAGAAATAATTCTTGATAAATAGACTGGCTGCAAAGATTTTTCTCTGGATTTGCAATCTTCTTGATGATGATCGGCTTGATTTTCTTGAAGAACTTATAGAACAGAACCACCTTAATCCTCTGATCAACTTGTTGAAAGGAACATATGATTTTCTTGAAGACCTTTGTCTTCCTTCTTCTTCTTTGAGTTATCGTACTCCCTTGACTTGGAAGAAATTAGAATAAGAATTGGTTTGTTGAATTTCTTATTATTGTATTCTGTATAGACGACTCCTCTATTTATAGCCTTCATGGGTTGTTGGCTTCTGATAGATGACATCATCATTATGCCATCGTACTCTAAGTCTTCATTCAAACTGTTTTTGATGAGATATCACGTGACTGTAGCTGATGTGATATTTCTGACTTGTCTTGACACTTCTGTGTTGACTCTATACATCTTCAGAAACATAAGTGTCGAGATGTCCAAAGTGTTTCGACACTATATTACTTAAGTGTTTTTAGAAGGTGTCGAGACATCTTAGCAGTCTTGACACAATATTACTTAGTAGAATTTTCAGTCTGAACTTGAAGGTGTCGAGACAATTAACTTGACTCGACACAACTATCGACTGTGTCGACATCTTTAAATCTATACTGTGTCGAGACAGTTGAATTGTCTCGACACAACTGTCTGCTGGGTGTCAACACTTATTTTAATTCTTCACTGTGTCGAGATAGTTGAATTATCTCAACACAACTGTCTGCTAGGTGTCTACACTTTAAGTCTGCACTTTAATTTTCATTGTGTCGAGACAGTTGTATTGTCTTGACACATCTGTCTTGATCTTCAAAGTGTCGAGATAACTGACTTGTCTCGACATAGTTGACTTGATCTTTAAAGTGTCGAGATAACTGAGACACTACTGACTTGATATTCAAGGTATCAAGATAACTAACTTGTCTCGACACAACTGACTTGATCTTCAAGGTTTCAAGATAACTGACTTGTCTAAACACAGCTCCTGCAAAGGTGTCGACATAGTTGAAGTGTGTCGACACTTTTGTACTTAGCCATTTCTTTGCATTGTAATTTTTTAGGCATTGACTGTTCGGACTTCACTCAACACTTTTAGGTGTATGGCGTTGAGTGAACTTACTTCACTCGACGCTTTTGTACTCAGGCAATTTTTTGCCTTTCCAGTCAGCTTCTTTGAGTCCACCTGTCAATATAACTTGGACCACCTGTCCAATCAATATGACATAGGCAAGCTGCATGCATGAACTGAAACATTCATCAAATACATACTTGTGTATATCATTGTGTTGAAAGGGCTTCTTCAAATCAAGTACACTGTGTCCAATGTACCCAACAATAATTCCCCTCCGAATCGCTCCCATATGTTCTCCTCCAGCACCAAGGCCCAACGACAACTGCACAAGTTGAAATACAGCATCATATTCACACGTTCATACAAAGGGGAATGTGAAATGCAACACACTTCCGCACCAACATAGTGCACATAACATGAGGTAGGTGGACGTCCCAGTAAAGCGCTGCAAGAACCACACAATAATCAAGGGCGACAAGCGAACAACTAATGCCTAGATTCCGGCGCTAGTCCCCTCTTATAAAGGAGGTTGGGTGTTCGATCCCGGCGCTCAACAACCTACAGTGGAAGCTCTCGGAGTAGCTTCTCCCTAATTCCTAGATTCAACAACCTTCTCGTGATGGTATGAACAGTCTACATGCATGAATGACCCTCGACTTTCACCATAAAGCAATTTACAAGTATTTCTTTAAAGTACAACGTTGGCGCCTTTCGGATCTGCGGTGAATTGCCCTACTTGACATGAAATAATTTCGGCACACGACCGTCTTTAATCTTTCTTGTTCGTACAACTCAACTTGAGACAAGGAGCGTGATGATCAAGTGAGCCTTTTATTTAGGGTTAGCCATGGAGGAATGCTCCATCTCCAAGCTAACCTCAATTAATGTCTAAAAAAGCTAAACAACTATCAGATCGGGACCCAAAATGAAGGTGAAAAAATGAAAGCATTAGTAAATTACAGTAAATAAAGTGTGGTAAAAGATATGTTGTAAATAAAGTGTAAAAATAAAATGCAGGAATAAAGAACAATAATAAGTGAAATAGTAAAGAGAACAAAAAAGTAATAAATGTAGTTTTCCTATTCGTTGTTCCATCTTCTTTCCAAGAAGGAATCTCTATTTTAAGTAGGTTTCTTCTTTCCAAGGAGGCTACTCCGTTACAAGAAGGCATCTTTGTTCCAAAGAGGCATCTCCGTTCCATGGTAGCATCTTTGTTCTAAGGAGGCTTCTCTGTTTATAAGAGTCATCTTCATTTTTGGAGGCGTGTTTTATAATTTTGCGGCATGTTCTTAATATTTTTATCATATTAGGGGCTGTCGGTTTATTTGAATCCGCTAGCCACTTTAGTTGTACCTTTTAGTGTGACTTAATAGGTTGCGTCGATTTATTAGAGCCTTATTATAGTTCCGAGACTCTTTATTATAAATTTTTGATTTGATCTTCAAAACTCCATATATCCTCCAGAGTATTAGTACGAACTTCTATTAACCTCAATCATTTGCATCAGAGCAATTAAAGTTTATAAATTACGATAGATAACATTTTTTTTATTTTCACCCTCTTTTATTTATAAATGCCAAAAAGACAAAAAATTATAATACTTGATCCAGAAGTTGGATTTACCCTAACTTAATCCAGATAAGTTCCTAAAATAATTTTGAGTATGATTTGGCCTCCAATAAATTATTTATCTCGAATAATGCTTATTAAATATAATGCCCCAAATTTCCTGAAAACAACAGGTAGTTGGTCATTGGAGGTTACCGCCAGGCGGGAGAGCTAGTGCTGGTGGTATCCAGCTGATTTAAAAGACTAGCATCTCAGGAAGGTACCGCTCGGTGGTAATGTTATACTGCGTGGTGGTAGCCGGTGAATAAAGTCAACCTTTGTCTCTGGACGATACCTCTCGATGGTAGAGGTAATGTTGGTGGTAATATGCCACGTGTGGGATAAGGTTGAGGAGGTCTTTGCGCGGAAGAATGTCACTGACTGGGCCAAGAGGCCACCGCTTGAGCTTTCGTGCAGCGATAGCAAGGTACCGCGCAACAGTATCTTTCTGATAATAGATTGAGATGAGAATTCTTATTCATTTTCTCTCTTCTCTCTCTCTCTCTCTTGGATCCTTAGGTAGAAGAAGGAGAAGGAAAGGAGGGAAAGGGCAAGGCTGATCCCAGCTCTAAATAGAATTTGTGAAGGCATTCTTGTGGTCGAATTTACAAGCCGAAGCTAGATCCATGGAGAGGAAAGCACTATTTTCATTTCCATCCAGATTACGCTCATGTTCATGGATCCAAAGAAATCTATAAGGGTAATAATTTTCTCCTTGGACATGTGAAGTCCTTATTTTGGCATAGTAGCATGAAGTACCCCATTAATTGGTGGAGAGGAATGGGATTTCCAAGGGTTGATCTATGGTATCCTTGGTAGAACTTGCATATAGAATCTAGAATTGAAGTACGGAATAGGCACAACGTGAGAAGTCCATCCAGACAGGTTGGTATGAATTGGCGATGATTATCTTTTGTTTGTGTGCTGGAGAAGACTCTGTGGTTAAATAAGTAGTTTATGAAGTCATGGGTTGTGCAGGTTGCGGTAATGAGAGTGATGGAGTTGGTTTCTCGGAAAACACAGAAGTTTTGGGGAAGAATTCGTGTTCGGTCCCCTACCGTAGGGCAGTAGTGCTACCGCTGGCGGTAGCTCCTAGAGAGATATTTGTGAGGCCCATCTTGTGGAGACTAGGGGCTAATATGTTGAGCTGTGTGCTTATATTGCTCCACTATAGTGGCTATGAGAGACAACCATGAAACATAATGCGTTTATGTATTGTATGAATGGGCAAGGGGAGGCTGAACCGCATCATGGCTTGTGAGCCTGACAGTTTGAGCAATAGGATGTGCCTAACCTGTACCTACTGTAACATCCCATGTTACTTCTAGACCCCTTAACTTAGATTTGGTTAGGCATGGGGTGGGTTTTAGGGAAATTAGCTAGGTTTGACCCTAGGTAGTGGGTTGTAGCCATGTAGGGCCCACTATAGGACCAAGTCAAACTAGGTCAAACCAGCCTAAATAAGGACCCTAGCCACACCATGACCCCACCACATTGCCCTAACCCTAAAAACAATCTAAGTGGACCCTAGGGCATATCACTAGGTCAACACTTTGACCCCAGTTGACCAAAGTCAACCTTGGGCCTAAAGTGGTCAAAACCACACTAATAGGCCCAATTAGCCTAAGTAGGGCACCCCCTTGACCCAACTAAAGTTGGGTGGTGCCATTGGGCTCATTACCATCAAGTGGGGTCAGCCCACTCATCATGTTGACCAAGTCAACTCTCCAAGTCAACAAAGTCAACAATTTAACCTAAAAGAAGAAAATTAGCCCAAGCCCTTTTCCCCTTGGGCCAAGCCAACCAAGTGAATCCCACCAGCAGCCAAAGCACCAAAGACCAGCCCTATCCTTCATAATCAAGAGAGAGAATACATGTGTAATATCCCATTTCAAACTAGACTCCTAAGGGTGGATTTGTCATGACAAAACCCTAGAAAGTCCATAAAGGCCAAGTGAGCCTAGGAATGAGGATGAGACCACTATGGTCTGCAGATAGTAGATTTCTGAACCTTGGTTTAAGGTGATCATAGGGGCTTCACCAAGACTCTACGACCCCACCCATACCTTCATAACCCTAGTAAGGGGTCAATGGGTCACTAAGGACCCATGGAAGGCAGTCAAAGGGGCTAAGTTGACAAAAGTCAACTATAACCCTAATTGGGTCAAACTGACCTGCACAAGGGCCAGTTGCAGTCCCTTAGCTAAGTGGACCCCCACATATATCTTCCTAACCCTAGTGAGGGGCCAATGGGTCACCATGGACCCATTGTGGTCAACCAAAAAGGCTAAAGTTGACCAAAGTCAACTCTAGCCCTAGGGTGGTCAAAGTGCCCTGGTTAAGGGTCAAGTGACCTCCAAGGGCCAATACAATGCCGTCTTGCAATATAAGGTATAGCGTTGAGTGAGCAGAGCTCACTCAACGCCATAGAGTAAATGGCGTTGAGTGAGCAGAGCTCACTCAACGCCGTCTTGCCATGAAAGTTATGGCGTTGAGTGAGCTGAGCTCACTCAATGCCATAGAGTAAATGGCGTTGAGTGAGCTCTGCTCACTCAAAGCCGTCTTGCCATAAAAGTTATGGCGTTGAGTGAGCTGAGCTCACTCAACGCCATAGAGTAAATGGCGTTGAGTGAGCTCTGCTCACTCAACGTCATATTGCCATGAAAGTTATGGCGTTGAGTGAGCTGAGCTCACTCAATGCCATAGAGTAAATGGCGTTGAGTGAGCTCTGCTCACTCAAAGTCGTCTTGCCATCAAAGTTATGGCGTTGAGTGAGCTGAGCTCACTCAATGCCATAGAGTAAATGGCGTTGAGTGAGCTCTGCTCACTCAACGCCGTCTTGCCATGAAAGTTATGGCGTTGAGTGAGCTAAGCTCACTCAATGCCATAGAGTAAATGGCGTTGAGTGAGCTCTGCTCACTCAAATCCGTCTTGCCATAAAAGTTATGGCATTGAGTGAGCTGAACTCACTCAATGCCATAGAGTAAATGGCGCTGAGCGAACTCAGCTCACTCAACGCCATTGTACTTAGACAATTTCTGGCAAAACTTCAGCCTGTTGGCTGGTTTGGCTGAATCGGATAACATGCCTGTGTTAGCTTAGACATGCCCATGTTCAACAGTACACGCCCGTGCCCTGTCGTTATACTTCAGTCATCAAAACCCGGCACAACCAGAGCAGGTCACGGGTATAACACGCCCGTGTCACCTTGCGACACGCCCATGACAGCACTATTCCCAGTTAATGAAGAGAGAGAAATAAGGAGTTTATGCCATGCATGGCCTGGGAGGTCATGGGACCACTCTCTTGCTAGAACCACCTCCCCCGGCCATGGCAGCAACTTATAGAAGGGAGCAAAAGTCTTTGGGACTCATCCTTCCCCTCCCCAACCACCCTCATTCAATTCACTAAGACTAAGAGATTTAAGCCAAATGATATTTGACTGCTTTCAGCCATGCAGATCATGCTTCATCCCCCACCCACCATGGTCGCTAACTTTGACTAAAGACCAAAAATGGCCAAGCTTCCTACAGCCACCTAACACCCTCTTTTTCATCTTAAAAGCTGAGCTGAACTCCAAGGATCCAACTCCACACATTATCTGAAGGAGCCAAGGAGTTCATTGTACTGTTGCAGAAATTTGACCACCACCACCACCATGGAATTCCGGCGATCCTCCCGACTTTAGGCCGCCAAAAAGGTCCTCCTCTACCTCTTCTTCTATGGATAGATTTTGAATTTATTAGGAGAGAAAATCGGGCTCAAAAGAGCTGGATCGGGTGAAGTTTCCCATGGTTTTTCAAAAAAAATGGGTGGTCGGGTTCGCCGGAAAACACCCCTCCGGCGGTCGTGCCGCCACCCGACGATTGCCCCCACCTCAACAGAGGTGGTGGTGGTGGTGGCCGGCCAGGGAGTTGGCTGGGTGGACGGGAAATCCACCTGGAAAGCTACAGGTTATTAGTTTTACGGGCTCTGTTTGGAAGAAGAAGATGAACAGTATTATTAAACTTATTATAATATTTATAGTTTGTGAATTAATGACTTTTGATGCATCACTTTAGAACAGAAAACTAAGGCCATTAGGGGCCAAACCTTAGAAAGTGGTCAACATGAAAGTTGTAGCCAGTGAAGTCTAGTTTAATTCAAAATTTGTTTAAACTCATTTGGGTAAGTGGTTGAACCACATAACCCATTTTGGTGGGACCTATACCTAGGGCTATCCTGAGATTAAAATAGGTTCCCACTCTTCATCCCTTTCTAAATGACCTGAAATTTGGGCAGAGGACCTATCATAGCTATACCTAGGGTCTGTCCAAAAATGGGAATTTTTGGAGATACTTTGCCTAAAGTTTTTATTTTTATTTAATAGTATTAGGAGAATTTAATTAAGTGGGATAATGACCTCCAAACCCTCCCAAATCTAGGTGAGTGGTCCTTGGCATCATTGTTGGGCTCTGTATAAAATTTCACCTTAATTGGAGGTGTTTTGGGTAGGTAATGACCTAACCATAATTCTACCTTAATGAAGGGTAATTGGTCAAGGAGTGTGCTTTGGGTTTTGGATGGTCAAATCACCTCAACAGAGGCTGAAATTTTGGACACTGACTTGTCATGGCTAATGTCACCCTCTTAAAGAAAATGATATGATTTAGGGTTGATTTACCCTAGGGTTCAAACTCAAACCTTAAGGAAGGGTTTTTGAGAGATGTGAAGGACATAGGGGCAAATGCCCTTGTATGACCTTGAAACTCAGTAGAGTTGATGTTAGCATAACTTAAGTCCTCTGGAAGGAGTCTTAGAGGATTTGGAGGCAGGTAGGCACCTCAAAACCCTAACCCTAATTTTGAGTAGAAGCTCAACTTTGAAAGCACAGCCACTAAACCTTAGTTAGAGGTTGTGAAACTTGGGTAGGGTAGGTTTTAGACTAGGAAGCACCCTTAGTAATTTTATTAGGGTTTTATGGATTATATTTCAAGTACATCATTTGTTAAGTAACAATTTGCTCAAACTGGTGATATAATTATTTTGATTACTATGTTCATTTGAATCTGATGAAACTTGGTCAGAAGATGCTTTATGTCTAAATTAATATCCCTGAATTTTATTACAAATTTTAGTTGACTATATCTAGCACTTCCTTCACAAGTTTTCAAAAGGGCAATTATGGACAATAAATCATTTAGAGCAAATTACTTACTAGAAAATTATGAAACCTGGCCAATGATGTTTTCAGATCAATATCTAGATGTATAATTTTATTCATGATTTTTAGGAGAATATTTACAATACTTGCTTCACAAATATAGCTCTTTAATATTTTAGTAAATATTTATTCTAGAGCTCAATACCCATTGAAGAATTATGAAATTTGGCCACTGATGTTTTTAGGATAGTATCTGCTCTAGAAGATTAATTAAGAATTTTTGGATGATTATTTATTGCACTTACTTCATTAATAAAAGGAAAAAGGATTTATTCTCAAATTAAATTAGTGTCCTTAGAATACTTGAAAAATTGTTAGATCTTGGATTTACTATTAAATGGTTGTTTATAATTTATCACGATTTTATTAAGCTTTATACATATCTGAAAAGTGAACTTCATGTTCAATTGGTAGCCCTTAGAAGCTTTACAGAAAATTAATTAAATATCAGAATAATTAGGAAAATTATAATCTTCTGGATTTAGTCCATTTGTGTCATGATAAGTCTCCAGAAAATAATTTAGGGCATTCAGATGATTATTTAGAATATCTCATATCCGGTTCAACGTATCGTCTAGGTTGGCCTGCATATAGCAAAATTGTTAAATTGCAATAGGACATGATCTGGGATAGTTGTTGGAGTTAGCCATTTTGGTTGGGTGGATAGATGTGGATGATTTCACAATAGAAGGATAGGAAGAGTAGTGAGAAATGGTTTGGCTAGAGTTTAGAGGTGTTCGGGTTTGATGAAAGATCGTCTTCCCCGAGGAGAGGAAGAGTCAAAATCACCTTAGGAATAGCCCACTGTAATATGAGAAGGGAATGGGTTAAGGGAATCAACCAATAACAATAAGTGCCTTGCGAAAGGGAACGATGGGCTTCAGTTACCATCATAGTTCTTAGTGCCCTTTGAGAGCCCTTCACGGGGTATGCCGGGGGCAGTCCTGGGTTAACGTAAACTGTATTAACAAACCGAAAAGAGTAATATAGTAATTAGGGATGCACATTTCACAAACACAGATAGCACAGGAAGATAGTTGGGAGCTTCGGCTCGATTGATTATTGACGGACGGGATAGTCCGGGGAGCTTTGGCTCGGTTATTGATTATGACGGACGGGATAGTCCGGGGAGCTTTGGCTCGGTTGTTGACGGACGGGATAGTCCGGGGAGCTTTGGCTCGGCTTTTGGTTGGACTCATAACTATTGCATGTGCATAAAAGGTTTAAGGTGGTGGGTCTTCGGTATTGGAGGGTCGATGCACCGACGCCAATACGTCGACTCGGCAAGTGTGGTTAGCACTTCGCCAACAGAAGTCCGGTGCGCCAGCCGGCAAGAGTACGTAGGAGTCCGCTTTGTGCACCAAGCGTTGAGGCGTACGATAGGTCTGACCGGTAGTGCTTTACTGGTTTAGAGGTGGGCGAGGCCCAACCCACCGCTTCCGACTGCCACTACGGAGGTATCCTGGGAGGTAACGGCTCCGAAAGGGGGAACTAAAGATCTGTGTACACAGAGTCGAGTGGGTGAGTTACACTTGCATGTCTACATCATGGCATAATTATATTTCATAGCATAACCATTGAATATAACCTGACACCTAATGTATAAGTGGTATGAGACGCTCTATACATTAGGCCCTGCAAAACGACCCCTTGGCTTATAAGTTCGCGCGAGCGTGCTTATAAGTCAAGGTTCTCATTCTGTACTATATATTTAAGCCTGCTAGTAAAACCAACACCCTATCGTATAAATCGGTATGAGACTTTTTATAAGATAGGAGCCCTGCAAGAGATCCCTTAGCTTATGTGAAATCACATAAGCTAAGGTTACTTTCTTATTCAAATTTTTAATCATTATTACCATCTTTTATACCTTAGAACTGCTAGTTTAGTTCCGCTGCTATCTGCTATTTGATATTCTCCACTTTCATGTCCTTCCCTTTCCTTCTCCCCGCTCGGTGCCTAGGAGCCATGGGGGAAGGGGTGGGGGATGATAGGACTTAGTCTTTTTAGACTAATGGTTTTTGAAGTACATCATTTTAGGGGACCACGGAGCCCAGCATGGAGGAGTAGCCCCGGAGGTCGACACGCTTGGAGATCGGACAGTCTAGTACCGGAGTCTAGATAGCAGGGACTGTAAGTCCCGACCACTAGTGGTTATATTAGTTTGCTTCCATGATGAGCGATTTGTAGTGAGGACATGATGTACCGGGCATAAGCCCGAGATTTCTGTTATATGTTCTATCTGTGGACACTCCCTTCGTGGAGATTATTTTTCTATTCATGTGTGATTTCTGTGGACTTGCTTATTTTACTGCTACAGTTGTGATCAATTTGGCCGGCAGGATCGGCGTTTAGTAGTGACAACCTTCCCGGGTGCGAAGGTGTCACCGCAAGGCGGTGGTTCTGGGCCTAAGACCCCGGCGTCTGAAAAGAAAAAAAATGGGGGTCTTATAAGTGGTATCAGAGGAAAAACATATCGATTGCAAGGTAGCAGTCAACAAACCCCAGGCCATCCCCGCACGAGTTTAGTTTGGGGACAAACTAAGCAGCGGAAGCAGTGGTGAGCCCATATGGGGGATCACATAAAATTGTCCACTTTTAGTTAGATATGTGTGATTACTTATAATTGACTTCTGTTACGCAGCCCCCAGCGCATCCAACACCACAAGGCGGAGTCCAGCAGACTCCAAATGTTGCACCACCTCCCCCGGTCCCCACTCTATTCCTACACTCGGAGATGGGGAAAACCCTGACAGCTATTCTGGATGCTTTCAGGGCCCAACAGGTTCCGGCCCCGCAGCCAAACCCGGGGGCCAATTGGCTGAGCATCTTCCGAGGACTCGCTCCTCCATCTTACTTAGGGACAGAATCGGCTGTTCGGACAGAAGAATGGCTAGATATTATGTATGAAATGTTGACCGGGATACGGTGCCCCTGGGAGGAGAGGGTTCCTTTGGTAGTCTCTTGTTTAGAGTCTCATGCCAAAAGATGGTGGAAAACATCGCTGGATACGACTTTTGCCGATATGGAGATTTCAGATATTACTTGGGAGGAGTTCAGGGCCGCTTTACGAGAGCATTTTGTGCCACAATCAGCCAGGGATGAGCTGGAGGACAGGTTCCTGTAATTGAAGCAGGGAAACAAGATAGTGGTAGAATACCACCGGGAGTTCAACCATTTAGCACTATTCACAGACTCCTATCAGCAAGATGTGGCGGGATACACCAAGAGATTTTATAAGGGCCTGCGGGAGGATTTGAGGGAGGCCCTTCTGTTCGTTTCTGACGGGCCTATACCGCGGATGTTAGAGATGGCCAAGAGAATTGAGGCTGATTGGCACACGACTCAGGGTCGAAAGAGGCCGATGGAGGACCAGGGTCGGTGAGCCCGGAATGATCAGCGGCGGGGCCGTATCACAGATGGGAGAGAGGGAAGAAGGACAGAGGACCAACCTCATCAGGAGGTGAGACGAGAGCCGAGGGAGCCGGTGGTAATGGCTCCTCAGCCTCTTCAGATGAGGGAGGCACCAAGACCTAGGGGTATGGCATTTTCCCCACCGGAGTGCTACAACTGCCATCAGATAGGACACATTCGGAGAAACTGCCCCGTGAGGGGAGCACCTCTACCAGTACCACAGGCTGCCTCGCATGCCCAACAGTTTGGAGGACGAGGATGTGGTTTCCAGGGTGCAGATCATAGACAGGAGAGGGAACAAATTTATGCACTGGATCTGGCTCAACCCCGGAACCCGGAGCAAGTAATCACTGGTACGTCAGAAAATTTTAAGTTATTTTATCATGAAATTTAAATTTATATAGAAGTGATAATCTAGGAAAGAAAACCACAGCTAGATTCTAAGACATTTAACTTTCCCCGCCCCCCCAGGAATAGTTTTCATCAACGGCAAACCTGCTTATACGCTGTTTGATACGGGTGCTTCACACTCATTTGTATCGGAAGCCTTCGTAGAAGGGTTGGAAGGCGTGGAATGATTCACGGGTTTGATGATGAGGATACGATTACCCGACGGATCAGAGCTGCTCACCTCGGCCCACTGCAACATGGAGGCGGAAATCGGCGGAAAGATATTTGAAGCTCCAGTGAAAATCATGAAGATGCCAGTCTTTGATTTGATCCTAGGAATGACATGGTTGAACTGGAATCATGCTCAGATTGACTGCATGTCCAAGAGAGTTACCGTGAGACATGGGGATTCCTACCTCGTCATCGAAGGTACTAGATCTATTCCCCCTCTCATGTTGTCATCTGTACAGGCCGTCAAGGCTCACTTACAGGGGGAAGAAGTATATGAGGTAGTATTTGAAATGACTAAGGCCAAGGTCTCCACCTCGGATATTCCGGTGGTGCGAGATTTTGCTGACGTATTCCCAGAGAAACTGCCTAGGCTACCCCCGCACCGGGAGCAGGATTTCTTGATACAGCTAGTGTCGGGGGCTAAGCCGGCAGCCAGATCCCCTTATCGGATGGCCCCAAAAGAACTGACAGAATTTCGAAGCCAACTCCAGGAACTGGTGGAGGCCAGATTTGTCCGACCGAGCTCCTCGCCTTGGGGAGCCCCGGTCTTGTTCGTTAAAAAGAAGGACGGGACTCTGAGATTGTGCATCGACTACCGAGCACTAAACCGATTGACAGTCCGAAATACATATCCACTGCCAAGGATAGATGAGTTATTTGACCAGCTAGAAGGCGCGCATTTCTTTTCCAAATTGGATTTAAGGTCGGGTTACTACCAACTACGGATCCAGGAGGAGGACATTCCAAAGACTACCTTCAGTAGTAGGTATGGGTTATATGAGTTTACCGTGATGCCCTTCGGGCTCACAAATGCTCTGTCGGCATTCATGAGCCTCATGAATTAGGTGTTCGAGGCATATTTGGACGTGTTCGTCATCGTATTTATCGATGACATCCTCATTTACTCAAGGACAGAGGAGGAGCACACACGGCATCTGACGCTGACCCTGGAGAGACTACGGGAGCACAAGCTTTATGCAAAGATCAGCAAATGCCAGTTTTGGTTGAAGGAGGTGGATTTCCTAGGCCATATTATCAGTGGTGCTGGGTTGGCAGTGGACCCGGCCAAGATCCAAGCAGTTCGGGATTGGCCACAGTTGAAGACAGACACTGATGTGCGGAGTTTCCTAGGACTTGCCGGTTACTACCAGAAGTTCGTAGAGGGATTCTCTCGTATCGCCCTTCCACTCACATCTCTGACAAGGAAGGAGGTACCCTTTATCTGGACCCCACAGTGTAAGGTGGCTTTTCAAGAGCTAAAGGGATGACTCACTTCGGCTCCTATACTTGCCCTCCCTTCAGGGAAAGAAGGATTCCAGGTCTACACCGACGCTTCCTACCAGGGCATGGGTGCAATGCTTATGTAGAATGGCCATGTGATAGCTTACGCTTCTCGGCAGTTGAAGAAGCATGAGTAGAACTACCCAGTCCATGACCTAGAAATGGGAGCTATCATTTTTGCACTGAAAGTCTGGCGGCACTATCTGTACGGTGTCCACTGCGTCATATACTCTGACCATAAAAATTTGAGGTATGTGGACACGCAGAAAGAGTTGAACATCAGACAGAGACGATGGGTGGAGTTTTTAGCAGACTACTAGTACGAGATGCACTACCACTCGGGAAAGGCGAATATGGTAGCCGATGCACTGAGCCGAAAGACCGCAAACCCCGGAGTAGGAACACAATTGATGGCCTTGGAGTTGGTTCAGATGTTAGACAAGATGCAAATATCTCTTGTGTCTGAGGATCACCCTGAGTTATACCCGGAGTATCTATCGTCATTAATTGACACGGATGACATTCGAGAACGGGTCAAGGATGGATAGAGGCAGGATACCCAGCTAGAGCCGATATTTCGGGCCTTAGAAGCAGGCACTGCAGGAGATTACTTGCTGAGGGATGACTTAGTGTGCTTCAAAGGACGGGTTTACATACCAGAGGGAGGACAGGTCCGGGAGGACATCATGATGGAGGCTCATTGCAGTCAATATTCGGTACACCCGGGGATTACGAAGATGACTGCAGATCTGAAGAAGACTATGTACTGGCCGAGCATGAAGAAGGATATCACCTACTTCATGACCCATTGCGAGGCATGCCAGTTAGTGAAAGCAGAGTGCAGAAACCCCGCAGGATTATTGCAGCCACTCCCAGTACCAGAGTGGAAGTTCGATGATATCGCCATGGACTTTATACATGGACTTCCCCGATCGCGGACAGGGAATGATTCGATCTGGGTGATCGTCGACCGGCTAACGAAGGTAGCTAGTTTTATTTCAATCAGGAAGGATGACTCGGTGGGTGTATTAGTCCGAAAGTTTGTGGAGCAGTTCGTCCGTTATCATGGCGTGCCCAAGTCGATTGTGTCGGACCGGGATGGACGATTTACGTCCAGAGAGTGGAGGTCAGTGCAGACTTACTTGGGCACACGACTAACATTCAGTACGGCTTTTCATTCCCAGACGGATGGACAGACGGAACGCACTAACCGGACTCTGGAGGATTTGCTACGACTTTGCATATTGGATCGCGGTGAACCTTGGGAAAAGTTATTGCCACTGATCGAGTTCTCGTATAATAACAGCTACCAGCCCAATATAAGGATGGCTCCTTATGAGGAGTTGTACGGACGGAGGTGCAGGACTCCGTTGTCATGGATACAGTACGAGGACCCTAAGGCGTTGGATTCGGATTTTGTCGAGGAAACCGAGGCTCAGGTGAGATTGATACGGGACAGGATGCTAGAAGCACAGAGCCGACAGGCTAAGTATTACGATGCTCGGCACCGTCAGGTGGAATTTCGGGTGGGAGACCAGGTGTTCTTGAAGATCCGACCAATGCATGGAGTTACTCTGGTACGCGGACAGAGGAAGAAGCTCAGCCCAAGATATATGGGGCCTTATAGGATCTAGGAGCGGATCGGTCCCTTGGCATACAGGCTGGAGCTGCCACCGGAGCTTGCAAATCTACACGACGTATTCCATATATCCTCTCTTAGGAGAGCTCTACTACGCCTAGAGCATCAAGTTACAACCACAGATGGGCCGATAGCATCTGATCGGTCAGTTCGCCTAGAACCGGTCCGGATTGACGACAAGGGAGTACGAGTCTTATGCCGCAAGAAGGTTCCATTAGTCAAGGTCCTGTGGAGGAATCACGGAAGAGAGGAGCACACATGGGAGCCCTAGGACTTGATGCGACAGAGATACCCGAAACTCTTCAGTCAGGTATACCTCACAACCACTCAGGATGTTCAATTTTTTTTTTCCTATTTTAAACTAGTAGGACTGAAAATTTCAAGAATAGGGGCTAAAATTTTGTTTATTGGGGTCTAGACTTTGCCAATTAGGCGAATTGGTCTTAGATTTGACTATCACCTTTAAACCTCATATAGCAAACATGGTGTCGTGATGTAAATCTTTCAATTCTCATGAGATGTTACAAGTTTCTTTCTCCCTGATAGGAGTCCCCGTGGGCAAAACCCTAGAAAGGGTGGATTTGTCATGACAAAACCCTAGAAAGTCCATAAAGGCCATGTGAGCCTAGGAATGAGGATGAGACCACTATGGTCTGCACATAGTAGATTTCTGAACCTTAGTTTAAGGTGATCATAGGGGCTTCACCAAGACTCTACGACCCCACTCATACCTTCATAACCCTAGTAAGGGGTCAATGGGTCACTAAGGACCCATGGAAGGCAGTCAAAGGGGCTAAGTTGACAAAAGTCAACTATAACGCTAATTGGGTCAAACTGACCTGCACAAGGGCCAGTTGCAGTCCCTTAGCTAAGTAGACCCCCACATATACCTTCCTAACCCTAGTGAGGGGCCAATGGGTCACCAAGGACCCCGTGACCCATTGGGGTCAACCAAAAAGGTTAAAGTTGACCAAAGTCAACTCTAGCCCTAGGGTGGTCAAAGTGCCCTGGTTAAGGGTCAAGTGACCTCCAAGGGCCAATACAACGCCGTCTTGCAATATAAGGTATGGCGTTGAGTGAGCAGAGCTCACTCAACGCCATAGAGTAAATGGCGTTGAGTGAGCAGAGCTCACTCAACACCGTCTTGCCATGAAAGTTATGGCGTTGAGTGAGCTGAGCTCACTCAACGCCATAGAGTAAATGGCGTTGAGTGAGCTCTGCTCACTCAAAGCCATCTTGCCATAAAAGTTATGGCGTTGAGTGAGCTGAGCTCACTCAACGCCATAGAGTAAATGGCGTTGAGTGAGCTCTGCTCACTCAACGTCGTCTTGCCATGAAAGTTATGGCGTTGAGTGAGCTGAGCTCACTCAACGCCATAGAGTAAATGGCATTGAGTGAGCTCTGCTCACTCAAAGCCGTCTTGCCTTCAAAGTTATGGCGTTGAGTGAGCTGAGATCACTCAATGCCATAGATTAAATGGCGTTGAGTGAGCTCTGCTCACTCAACGCCATCTTGCCATGAAAGTTATGGCGTTGAGTGAGCTGAGCTCACTCAACGCCATAGAGTAAATGGCATTGAGTGAGCTCTACTCACTCAAAGCCTTCTTGCCATAAAGTTATGGCGTTGAGTGAGTTGAGCTCACTCAATGCCATAGAGTAAATGGCGCTGAGTGAACTCAGCTCACTCAACGCCATTGTACTTAGACAATTTCTAGCAAAACTTCAGCCTGTTGGCTGGTTTGGCTGAATCGGATAACACGCCCGTGTTAGCTTAGACACGCCCGTGTTCAACAGTACACGCCCGTGCCCTGTCGTTATACTTCAGTCATCATAGCGCGGCACAACTAGAGCAGGTCACGGGTATGACACACCCGTGTCACCATGCGATACGCCCGTGATAGCACTATTCCCAGTTAATGAAGAGAGAGAAATAATGAGTTTATGCCATGCATGGCCTGGGAGGTCAAGGGCCCACTCTCTTGCTAGAACCACCTCCCCCGGCCATGGCAGCAACTTAGAGAAGGGAGCAAAAGTCTTTGGGACTCATCCTTCCCCTCCCCAACCACCCTCATTCAATTCACTAAGACTAAGAGATTTAAGCCAAATGATATTTGACTGCTTTCAGCCATGCAGATCATGCTTCATCCCCCACCCACCATGGCCGCCAACTTTGACTAAATACCAAAAATGGCCAAGCTTCCTACAGCCACCTAACACCCTCTTTTTCATCTTAAAAGCTGAGCTGAACTCCAAGGATCCAACTCCACACATTATCTGAAGGAGCCAAGGAGTTCATTGTGCTATTGCAGAAATTTGACCACCACCACCACCATGGCATTCTGGCGATTCTCCCGACTTCAGGCCGCCAAAAAGGTCCTCCTCTACCTATTCTTCTATGGATAGATCTAGAAGTTATTAGGAGAGAAAATCGGGCTCAAAAGAGCTGGATCGGGTGAAGTTTCCCATGGTTTTTCCAAAAAAATGGGTGGTCGGGTTCGCCGGAAAACACCCCTCCGGCGGCCGTGCCGCCACCCGACGATAGCCCCCATCTCAATAGAGGTGGTGGTGGTGGCCGGCCAGGGAGTTGGCTGGGTGGACAGGAAATCCACCTGGAAAGCTACAGGTTATTAGTTTTACGGGCTCTGTTTGGAAGAAGAAGATGAACAGTATTATTAAACTTATTATAATATTTATAGTTTGTGAATTAATTACTTTTGATGCATCACTTTAGAACAGAAAACTAAGGCCTTTAAGGGCTAAACCTTAGAAAGTGGTCAATATGAAAGTTGTAACCAGTGAAGTCTAGTTTAATTAAAAATTTGTTTGAACTCATTTGGGTAAGTGGTTTGACCATATCACCCATTTTGGTGGGACCTATACCTAGGGCTATCCTGAGATTAAAATAGGTGCCCACTCTCCATCCCTTGTCCAAATGACCTGAAATTTGGGCAGGCAACCTATATTAGCTATACATGGGGTCTGTCAAAAATAGGAATTTTTGGAGATACTTTTCCTAAAGTTTTTATTTTTATTTAAAAATACTAAGAGAATTCAATTAAGTGGGATAATGACCTCCAAACCCTCCCAAATCTTGGTGAGTGGTCCTTGGCACCATTATTGGGCTCTGTATAAAGTTTCACCGTAATTGGAGGTGTTTTGGGTAGGTAATGACCTAACCATAATTCTACCTTAATGAAGGGTAATTGGTCAAGGAGTGTGCTTTGGGCTTTGGATGGTCAAATCACCTCAACAGAGGCTGAAATTTTGGACACTGACTTGTCATAGCTAGTGTCACCCTCTTAAGGAAAATGATGTGATTTAGGGTTGATTTACCCTAGGGTTCAAACTCAAACCTTAAGGAAGGGTTTTTGAGAGATGTGAAGGACATAGAGGCAAATGCCCTTGTATGACCTTGAAACTCAGTAGAGTTGATGTTAGCATAACTTAAGTCCTCTGGAAGGAGTCTTAGAGGATTTGGAGGCAGGTAGGCACCTCAAAACCCTAACCCTAATTTTGAGTAGAAGCTCAACTTTGAAAGCACAGTCACTAAACCTTAGTTAAAGGTTGTGAAACTTGGGTGGGGTAGGTTTTAGACTAGGAAACACCCTTAGTAATTTTATTAGGGTTTTATGGATTATATTTCAAGTACATCATTTGTTAAGTAAAAATTTGCTCAAATTGGTGATATAATTATTTTGATTACTATGTTAATTTGAATCTGATGAAACTTGGTCAGAAGATGCTTTATGTCTAAATTAATATCCCTGAATTTTATTACAAATTTTAGTTGACTATATCTAGCACTTCCTTCACAAGTTTTCAAAAGGGCAATTATGGACAATAAATCATTTAGAGCAAATTACTTACTAGAAAATTATGAAACCTGGCCAATGATGTTTTCAGATCAATATCTAGATGTATAATTTTATTCATGATTTTTAGGAGAATATTTACAATACTTGCTACACAAATATAGCTCTTTAATATTTTAGTAAATATTTATTCTAGAGCTCAATACCCATTGAAGAATTATGAAATTTGGCCACTGATGTTTTTAAAACAGTATCTGCTCTAGAAGATTAATTAAGAATTTTTGAATGATTATTTATTGCACTTACTTCATTAATAAAAGGAAAAAGGATTTATTCTCAAATTAAATTAGAGTTCTTAGAATACTTGAAAAATTGTTATATCTTGGATTTAGTCCATTTGTGTCATGATAAGTCTCCAGAAAATAATTTAGGGCATTCAGATGATTATTTAGAATATCATCTATCCGGTTCAACGTATCGTCTAGGTTGGCCTGCATATAGCAAAATTGCTAAATTGCAATAGGACATGATCTGGGATAGTTGTTGGAGTTAGCCATTTTGGTTGGGTGGATAGATGTGGATGATTTCACAATAGAAGGATAGGAAGAGTAGTGAGAAATGGTTTGGCTAGAGTTTAGAGGTGTTCGGGTTCGACGAAAGATCGTCTTCCCCGAGGAGAGGAAGAGTCAAAATAACCTTAGGAATAGCCCACTATAATATGAGAAGGGAATGGGTTAAGGGAATCAACCAATAACAATAAGTGCCTTGCGAAAGGGAACGATGGGCTTCAGCTACCATCATAGTTCTTAGTGCCCTTTGAGAGCCCTTCACGGGGTATGCCGGGGGCAGTCCTGGGTTAACGTAAACTATATTAACAAACCGAAAAGAGTAACATAGTAATTAGGGATGCACATTTCACAAACACAGATAGCACAGGAAGATAGTTGGGAGCTTCGGCTCGATTGATTATTGACGGACGGGATAGTCCGGGGAGCTTTGGCTCGGTTATTGATTATGACAGACGGGATAGTCCGGGGAGCTTTGGCTCGGTTGTTGACGGATGGGATAGTCCGGGGAGCTTTGGCTCGGCTTTTGGTTGGACTCATAATTATTGTATGTGCATAAAAGGTTTAAGGTGGTGGGTCTTCGGTATTGGAGGGTCGATGCACCGACGCCAATACGTCGACTCGACAAGTGTGGTTAGCACTTCGCCAACAGAAGTCCAGTGCGCCAGCCGGCAAGAGTATCCAGGAGTCCGCTTTGTGCACCAAGCGTTGAGGCGTACGATAGGTCTGACCGGTAGTGATTTACTAGTTTAGAGGTGGGCGAGGCCCAACCCACCGCTTCCGTCTGCCACTACGGAGGTATCCTGGGAGGTAATGGCTCTGAAAGGGGGAACTAAAGGTCTGTGTATACAGAGTCGAGTGGGTGAGTTGCACTTGCATGTCCACATCATGGCATAATTATATTTAATAGCATAACCATTGCATATAACCTGACACCTAATGTATAAGTGGTATGGGACGCTCTATACATTAGGCCCTGCAAAACGACCCCTTGGCTTATAAGTTCGCGCGAGCGTGCTTATAAGTCAAGGTTCTCATTCTGTACTATATATTTAAGCCTGCTAGTAAAACCGACACCCTATCGTATAAATCGGTATGAGACTTTTTATACGATAGGAGCCCTGCAAGAGATCCCTTAGCTTATGTGAAATCACATAAGTTAAGGTTACTTTCTTATTCAAATTTTTAATCATTATTACCATCTTTTATACCTTAGAACTGCTAGTTTAGTTCCGCTGCCATCTGCTATTTGATATTCTCCACTTTCATGTCCTTCCCTTTCCTTCTCCCCGCTCGGTGCCTAGGAGCCATGGGGGAAGGGGTGGGGGATGATAGGACTTAGTCTTTTAGACTAATGGTTTTCGAACCATATCATTTTAGGGGACCACGGAGCCCAGCATGGAGGAGCAGCCCCGGAGGTTGACATGCTTGGAGATCGGACAGTCTAGTACCGGAGTCCAGATAGCAGGGACTGTAAGTCCCGACCACTAGTGGTTATATTAGTTTTCTTTCGCGATGAGCGATTTGTAGTGAGGACATGATGTACCGGGCATAAGCCCGAGATTTTTGTTATATGTTCTATCTGTGGACACTCCCTTCGTGGAGATTTTTTTTCTATTCATGTGTGATTTCTATGGACTTGCTTATTTTACTGCTACAGTTGTGGTCAATTTGGCCGGCAGGATCGGCATTTAGTAGTGACGACCTTCCCGGGTGCGAAGGTGTCACAGCAAGGCGGCGTTTCTGGGCCTAAGACCCCGGCATCTGAAAAATAAAAAATGGGGGTCTTACAACATGCAAGAGGGTATTTTGGAGATTTCACCCAAAAGAGGAGAGAGAAATAACATTAAGGGGGAGTGAGGCCACTTGGCCTTGGCTTTCTCTGCCCAAGGGCCTACTGGCTAATCCCAGGGGATCATTCTAAAAGATTTGCAGCTGGGGGTGGCCAAATTGTTGCATTGGTGAAGCATCAAAGGTGTGCCCGAGCTCACCTTGGAGTTATCTCTATGTATAAGCCTTCCCAGCCCCAATTAACCCCTCCATCAGCTTCAGAGTGAGAAAAGGAGTTGAAATCGAGTGCTGGAGCAAGGAAAACGGTGGAGAATCAAGCTTTCAAGCAGGAGATCGCCGGCGCACCACCACCATGCCAAACCGCCGCCAAGCTCGCCGCCGAGCCACAATCCAGGTCTGTTTCGCCTCACCTCTACCCGTACTAGAATCTTAGATCAACTAGGGGAGATATCGGGCTCAATTGAGCCCGATGCCATGTGAGAAATGATAGATTTTTCAGAGCTTTTCTTACCGCTCGGGATCGCCGTCGCCGCCGTCTCTCGCCGCCACATCACCGGCAAAAGATAGCCACCACCACCGTGAAGGTGATGGCACCGTTGGCCGGGGGTGGCGCCGCCTCAGGAGGCTGGAAACGGCCTCGTAATATTCCCCAGGTCGGCTCGATCACAGCTGTCGAACCACTGGAGAAGATAACCAGATTCCCTTCATTTTGCTTTAGGATTCGTGCTAATAATATATATAAATGTTATTATAATAAATGATATGAAATGTATATTCTGCACATTTGTACAGCCACTTTGCATGTGATATTTAGGGTACTTAGAGGCTTAACAAATCTTGACTTCTGAATGAAAAATGTAGCCTGATGTTATACCTTTAAAATGCCACCCTAAACTTGGGTTTTGGTCTAGTGGTCTGGCCTGTAGGGCATTTTTACTAGGACTGGTCCTAGGCTAGGGCAGAAATTAAAATTGAAGCCCAGGTCAAACCAGAAGTCTAAATAGGCTGTAATTTTGGATATGTGATTTATTTGGACATATTTAGCCCCTGCCAAAGTTTAGGAATTTTTGGAGACAAAATTCCTATTGTTTTGGTCATAATATCAAAAATTAAATTAATGGTATAATTGAAGTGTTAAGCCTCCAAATGGCCCCAAATTTTGGTGGCAGGTCCTTGGGGACATCATCAGTGCATGATAGAAATCTTAGTACAATTGGGTCACTGCATGTTGGGTTAACCCACTTGCATGTGTAGGCTAGATTTAGCCTTGGGTTGCAAATAGCAAAATTTGCTATGTTGTGTATTCACCCTCTTTGAGACTTCTAAAAATCTTGAAATTGAAGCCAGAGGATCATTAGGGCAAATTTAACCACTCAATTTATTTATGGGATTTTTGGAATCAAAAATCCAATTATTTGAAATTTTGAAAATATAATATTATTTTTAAATAAATTGAGAAAATAGTTTGGTCATGCAAAAATCCTCAAACTTTGCCAAGTTAAAAATAAGGTCATAGTTGACTTAGTAAAATTTGATCTTTCTGCTTGAGAACTTCTGGAGTAAAATACCTTGTAATGACCATTTTACCCTTATTATATTAATTAATTAATTGATGGAAATACAAATCAGAAAAATTTGGAAATATTCCTAGTGATGTATAATTATATTAATAGTCTTGCAAAAATATCTCAGAATTTATGGACTTACTGATAATTTTAAAATAAACATAATGGCATTTTGGTAAATATTTAAGAATGGGAATTGTTAGGCCCTTACACTATAGAGATTGATGAAACTCTGCCATTATTTTTAAATTAATGTCTTATATGCTTTGTAATTATCCTAGAATTTTGGTAGTTGAATTTCATATACTTTCTTTGTAAAATGATAATTATGATGATTTTGTATTAATTAAGGAATAAATGAAAATACTTAAAGGAAAATTATAAACCTTTAAATACAGTGATATTTCCCTTTATTATAGGTCATAATAATTTCTCACAACATTAGGATTATGATATGATATACTTCATGTGTTAAATGACTTGAAGAATTATTTGAAGAAAATTAATTTAATGATATAAATAATTGGGAAAATTATGAAAATCACCAAGGTCATCATGAAGGTCCATACCCCCCTAGGATAAATAATTTGAGACATATGGGCCAAGTATTTTGAAGTTGGATTCCGGGGTGGAGTTAGGTCAAGGGCTGCGCATAGTAAATGTAGGTTATACTATAGGCCCACCAGGGGGTAGATCAACAATTGAACTAGAGAACATGATTGGAAGTATGACCCTGGTGGTTAGTATCATCTTAGTGATGAGAGTAAAGGTGCAAGTCATTGGGTAACCACTGGAATGGAGGTCGGCGGAAGACCGTCGCCCTCCCGATAACAACTTAAGTCATTAGGGTCAACTAAGAGTAACAATGAGAGTTGAGTGTGGATTATGGGTAGACATCAATTAAAAGTAATTATCCTTGCGAAAGGGAAATTTGGATTTTAATTCCATCTTGGTTCCTAGTGCCCCCGAGACCCCTTCATTGGGCATACCCTGGGCAGTCCTGGGATTAACCCTAATTCACTAAGTATAATAACCGGTAGGCAAGAGTAGCCTAATAGGCTAGGTAAATTGTACTTGTTTTCACTTGTGCCGGGTTGGAGGGACTTGGAGTCTATTTATTACTTGCTCACCCGTGCAGAGTTGGAGGGAATCAATGAGTTATATATTCACTCATGCCGGGTTGGAGGGACTTGGATTCTGTTGACTACTTGCTCACCCGTGTAGAGTTGGAAGCAAGTGTTTGGTTTACTTGCTCACCCAGGCAGGGTTGGAGGAATCAGGACAGGTTGGTCCTACGAGCTAGAGGCTCGAGATGAAATACTTGCATGTGCATAAACGGTGGTGGGTCATGCGGTATTTGGCCAATCGTCACACCGATGGCAGTATGGTGACTAGGGTGAGGTGTACGGGTGGAAGGGCCAGTATGTTATTTAATACTGCGGTCAGGCAGACAATCCCTGAAGACGTATACCCGACCTAAAAGTCTAGCAGGTAGCTAGCAATAGTACACAGAGACTCTAGAGTGCACTTGTCGGTGTATAGAGGCGTATAGGAGAGGTCTTGGCGTGGTAGTGTGTATACCTGCCTAGAAAGTAGAAGTGCCCGTTCCGTTGCTGCCGTAGCCACAATGGCGGTACTTGAGAGTGATGCTAGCTCTCTAAAAGTCGGAACTAAAGGTCTGTGATCACGGAGTCGTTGTGTGTGAGTTGCACTTGCCTGCTACATAAATTGCATCATAACATCCATTCATATTAGGGCATACGCTTCATAGATCCTTATCATATAAATTAGTATGGGCTCTTTTATATGATAAGTTACAATTCCTGGAAACCTTAACTTATAAATTTGTATGGGCATTTTTATAAGTTAAGGTACGTCTGTGATGATAAATAGCTTTAAATTTCAGCTTACTTTATTTCTTCTCTTACTTTCAGTTCTTTTCTTTTACTAGTACTGCTTTAACATACCTGTACTACATACTTAGAACTGCTAGAGTAGGATAACAATACTTATTACAACTGCTAGTTAACTATTATCACCTGCTTCCACTTTTGCTACCCCTTGTTGTCCTCTGCTTCGTCCTCCCGCTCGGTGCCTAGGAGTTGCGGGGCGAGGTACGGAGGAAACGACTTAGTCTTTTTGACTAATGGTCGGTGACCATATCATTTTAGGAGCACGAGGAGATGGTGCAGCATGTCGAGGAGCCAGGACTTGAGGAGCAGATGCCAATACCACCACCTACTACTACTAGAGCACATGTTCAGGTGTGATGAGTTGAGATGTTAGATTCCGCTGCTGTTTGATTGAGAGAGAGTGATTTGATATTGATGTACTGGGCATAAGCCCTTATTCACTTTCTTTTTCATACTCATTTTGGACTATATTCATGTACTTTTCATTTGATATATATATGATTAGTACTGTGGCTGTGGACTGTGATATTTACTCTATTTTATACTTTTATTCTCATATTGGTCGACATGTTTATGATCGTACTAGCCGGCAGAATCAGCGACTTGCGATGTCGACTAACCCGTGTGTTAGTGTCACCGTAAGGCGGCGGTTCTGGGCATAAGATCTGGGTTAGCCCCGGAAAGGGGGAAACGGATCTTACAAACTGGTATAACTTGAACAAACGATCATATGAGAAAGAAGTCCACAATAATGGAACACCCCGCTCGAGCATTAGTATGCGGAAAAACTATGCAGCGGAAGCAATGGTGTGCCCATGCGCAAAAAGTCATGTAAAACAGACCATTAAACATTGAGTTAGGCCAATTTTGATGTTTACCTTACCTTTATGCAGCCTCCACAGGATGCGGTTCCTCCCCCTCCGGCTGCCATTCCCTTCATGCAGACAGAGATGGGACAAACTCTGACGGCTATCCTGGATGCCTTCAGAGCCCAGCAAGCCCCAGCACAGCTTCCAAACCCAGGGTAGAACTGGTTGAATGCCTTTAAGAGTCTGTCTCCGCAAGTGTACCGCGGGACAGAAGATGCGGTGAAGACGGAGGAGTGGTTGGAGACCATTCAGGAGATATTAGCTGGCATCAGCTGCCCCATCATACAGGCTATCCCTCTTGCCACCTCAGTACTGGAGGCTCATGCGAAGAGGTGGTGGAAGTCTGTGCGAGACTCTACATACGCTGATAAGGAGCTGATGGATATTACTTGGGAGGAATTCAGTGATGAGTTCTTGGAGCACTACGTATCCTCCACAGACCGAGATGCCTTAGAAACTAGATTTCTGAACCTCCAACAGGGTAGCCGATCTGTGATCGAGTATCAGAGAGAGTTCTCCCACTTGGCTAGGTTCGCGGGATTCCATGACTGGGATGACCAGAAGTATACAAAGAGGTTCTACCATGGGCTCCGGGACACCTTGAGGCAGCCCTTGTTGTTCATATCGCATGGCACCACTGCACAGATCATTGAGATGGCAAAGAAGCTGGAGGCTGACCAGCTGATGGTACAAGGCAGAGGGAAGAGACCGCTAGATGGGTCGTCATCCAGAGATGGTAGCAGGGCATCCCAGAGGGGCAAGGTTATCGGCTACAGGAGGGGTGGGGTACGTCATCGTCCCAACTACAGGAAGGAGCAGAGGCCTCCTACAGTGTTGGCTCCCCCACCTCTACAGACTCACGGGCCGATGAGACAGGAGGATCGTGGCCAGAGACAGCTCACGTGCTTTGGATGCGGCCAGCCTGGATACATCAGGTCGTAGTGTCCACATCAGATCCACCCACTCCCTCCTCCTCCTCCTCCACCTCTAGTGGCCCCTCCAGCTCACCAGGGCCGAGGATGAGGACGAGGTCGAGGCTGAGGCCGAGGACACTATGGCCGTGGCCGAGACCGGGAGCAGGTGTATGCGCTGGACCTCACAGAGCAGAGGAACCCCGAGGAAGTGATTACAGGTACTTTAATTATTGCAAGATTTAGAAATTTCAACTTTAATAAGTACCTTGAGAACCTTAGAAATAATCTTTATCTTTGAACTCAACAAAACCCAGGCATAGTTATGATCAGCGGCAAGCCCGCTCATACCCTCTTCGACACGGGTGCTTCACACTCCTTTGTGTCGGACACCTTTATTGAAGGACTAGAGGGCGTGGAAAGGTTCCCTGGCATAGAGAGGAGGGTACGTCTTCCTGATGGCTCGGAACTACAGACTACGGTTAGCTGCAACATGGAGGCCGAGATCGGAGGCAAGGCGTTCGAAGCTCCGGCAGCGGTCTTAAAGTTATAAGACTTCGAATTGATTTTGGGCATGACCTGGCTCCATTGGAACTATGCCCAGATTGACTGCCCCGCGAAGAAGATTACACTCAGACATGGAGATTCTTATGTCACCATCGAAGGTATCCGTCCCATCCCTCATCTATCTTTATCTTCTGTACAGGCTGTCAATGCCTATGAGCAGGGGGAGGATGTGTACCTCAAATGCTTTGAGATGGAGATAGTCGAGAGTTCCATAGCCGATATCCCGGTGGTCCGGGATTTCTCCGACGTATTCCTGGAGAAATTGCCCGGATTACCACCGGATCGAGATCTGGACTTCAGAATTCAGCTAGTGCCCGGAGCGAGACCAGTGTCCCGAGAATCTTATAGGATGGCTCCCAGGGAGCTGGCAGAGTTCAGGATGCTGCTTTAGGAGTTAGTGGATTCAGGATTTGTGCGTCCGAGTTCGTCGCCGTGGGGAGCACCGGTTTTATTTGTGAAGAAGAAGGATGGATCCCTCCGAATGTGTATAGATTACAGGGAATTGAACAGGTTGACGGTTCGGAACACCTACCCGTTGCCCCGGATAGATGAGTTGTTTGATCAGCTTCAGGGAGCCTTCTGGTTTTCTAAGCTAGATTTACGATCCGGCTATTATCAGTTGCGCATCCGGGAGGAAGATATACCGAAAACAGCATTCAGCTCACGTTATGGATTATACGAATTCACGGTCATGCCATTTGGGCTCACAAATGCCCCCTCAGCATTTATGACGCTCATGAACCGTGTGTTCGAACCTTATTTGGATCGCTTTGTCATAGTATTCATCGACGACATCCTGATTTACTCCCGAACTCAGGAGGAGCATACCGGGCACTTGGCACAGGTTTTACAGAGACTGAGGGAGTTTCAGATATATGCCAAGTTCTCGAAGTGCTAGTTTTGGATGCAGGAGGTCGGTTTCCTAGGGAATATTATCAGCGGGGCTGGATTAGCAGTAGATCCAGCCAAAGTAGAGGCAGTGCGGGATTGGCCACGGCCAAAGACAGCGTCAGACATCCGCAGTTTCTCGGGTTTAGCAGGTTATTATCGCAAGTTCGTGGAGGGGTTCTCGAGGATAGCCCTCCCCCTCACGTCCTTGACGAAGAAGGTGGCAGTGTTTGATTGGACAGAGCAGTGCGAAGCGGCTTTTCAAGAGCAGAAGGACCGACTCACTTCATCCCCCATCCTTGCACTCCCATCTGGGAGTGAAGGATTCCAGATTTATACAGATGCCTCCTATCAGGGGATGGGTGTTGTCCTTATGCAGCATGGACACATTATCGCTTATGCTTCGCGACAGTTGAAGAAGCATGAGCATAACTATCCAGTACATGATCTCGAGTTCGGGGCTGTGGTATTCTCCCTCAAGACATGGAGACACTACTTATATGGGATCCATTGTGATATCTATTCAGATCACAAGAATCTCAAGTACATTGACACGCAGAAGGATCTAAACCTGCGCAAGAGGAGATGGCTTGAGTTCCTCTGCGATTATGACTATGAGATACGTTATCACCCGGGGAAGGCGAACACTGTTGCGGATGCCTTGAGCAGGAGAACCGGCACTTCTGGACCGGAGCCTCGGGAGATGTCTATAGATCTGCTTCGCATGATGGAGGATATGCACATTACCATGGTTTCGGAGGCCGATCCAGTGGTGTACAAAGAGTACTTGAGCTCTTTGGTCGGCGATGATGATATCCGAAAGCGCATACTTACACATCAGAGATTGGATGCTGATTTAGAGCCTATTTTCGGTGCCCTGGAAGGGGGCAAGTATGAGGACTACATGCTGCAGGACGATCTTCTTCGATTTTGTGGTCGAGTATACATTCCAACAGGAGATGGTATCCGAGATGACATCCTCAGAGAGGCACACTGCTTCAGATACTCAGTGCATCCCGTCATCACCAAGATGTGGGCTGACTTACGACAGACCATGTACTGGCCAGGGATGAAGAGGGAGATCATCTATTTTGTGACACACTACGAGACCTGCCAGTGAGTGAAGGCCGAGGGCAAGAGCCCAGGTGGTTTATTACAGCCGCTACCAGTCCTAGAGTGGAAGTTCGAGGACATTAGCATGGATTTTGTTCATGGATTGCCTCGCTCCCACTCTGGGCACAATTCCATCTAGGTTATTGTAGACAGACTGACCAAGGTAGCGTGTTTCATTCCAGTCAGAAAGGATGCTCCAGTTGTTGTGTTGGTGAGAGTGTTTGTGGAGCAGTTCGTCAGATACCATGGCATCCCCAGGTCTATTGTCTCGGATCAAGATGGTCGTTTCACTTCCAGGGAGTGGAGGACAGTGCATGCTTACTTGGGTTCCAGACTCACGTTTAGCACTGCCTTCCATCCGCAGACCGACGGCCAGACGGAGCGGACAAACAGGACTATGGAGGACCTGCTCAGGCTATGTATATTGGATACGGGGAAGCCTTGGGTGAGGCTACTGCCACTGATTGAGTTCTCGTACAACAACAACCACCAGGCCAGCATCGGGATGGCTCCTTATAAGGCACTCTATGGGAGGAAGTGCCGGACACCGCTATCTTGTGTCCAGGATGTGGATACTCGAGCTCTTGGATCAGATTTTGTGGAAGATACGGAGGCCCAGATTCGTTTGATCAGGGATCGGCTATTGGAGGCACAGAGCAGGCAGGCAAAGTACTATGATGCTCGGTACCGGAAGGTTGAGTTCCAGGTTGGGGACAGGGTTTTCCTGAAGATACGTCCAGTTCATGGTGTCTCTCGGGTGCGGAGGCACAAGAAGCTCAGTCCGCGATACATGGGGCCTTACTTGATCCTGGAGTGGATCGGCCCCTTGGCTTACCGACTACAGCTGCCACCGGAGTTGAGTACCTTACATGACGTCTTCCATGTCTCTTCCTTGCGAAGAGCTCTCCTTTGGCCGGAGCAGCACATTACTACTACTGCCGGACCGGTAGAGCCTGACAGATCAGTTAGATTGGAGCCGATCCGGATTGACGATACGACCGTCCGAGTGTTGCGGAAGAAGAAGGTCCCTCTCATGAAGGTGTTGTGGTCCAACCATTGACGGGAGGAGCACACCTGGGAGCCGAGGGATCTGATGATGGAGCAACACCCGGGGCTATTTGTATCAGCTACTTTTAATTATGTTTTTAAAGTTGCTTAAAATTTTTGCAAGTAGAACCCCGTAGAACCGAACTTAAATTTCGGGGAAGAAATTATTTTTTTTGTTTATAGGATTTGTAACATCCCATGTTACTTCTAGACCCCTTAACTTAGATTTGGTTAGGCATGGGGTTGGTTTTAGGGAAATTAGCTAGGTTTGACCCTAGGTAGTGGGTTGTAGCCATGTGGGGCCCACTATAGGACCAAGTCAAACTAGGTCAAACCAGCCTAAATAAGGACCCTAGCCACACCATGACCCCACCATATTTCCCTAACCCTAAAAATAATCTAAGTGGACCCTAGGGCATGTCATTAGGTCAACACTTTGACCCTAGTTGACCAAAGTCAACCTTGGGCCTAAAGTGGTCAAAACCACACTCATAGGCCCAATTAGCCGAAGTAGGGCACCCCCTTGACCCAACTCAAGTTGGGTGGTGCCATTGGGCTCATGACCATCAAGTGGGGTCAACCCACTCATCATGTTGACCAAGTCAACTCTCCAAGTTAACAAAGTCAACAATTTGACCTAAAAGAAGAAAATTAGCCCAAGCCCTTTTCCCCTTGGGCCAAGCCCAACAAGTGAAGCCCACCAGCAGCCAAAGCACCAAATACCAGCCCTATCCCTCATAATCAAGAGAGAGAATACATGCAAGAGGGTATTTTTGAGATTTCACCCAAAAGAGGAGAGATAAATGACATTAAGAGGGAGTGAGGCCACTTGGCCTTGGCTTTTTCTGCCCAAGGGCCTGCTGGCTGATCCTAGGGGATCATTCCAAAAGAATTGCTGCTGGGGGTGGCCAAGTGGTGGCATTGGTGAAGCATCCAAGGTGAGCCCGAGCTCACCTTGGAGTTATCTCCATGTATAAGCCTTCCCAGCCCCAATTAACCCCTCCATCAGCTTCAGAGAGAGAAAAGGAGTTGAAATCAAGTGCTAGAGCAAGGAAAATGGTGGAGAATCAAGCTTGTGAGCAGGAGCTCGCCGGCGCACCACCACCATGCCAAACCGCCGCCAAGCTCGCCACCGAGCCTCAATCCAGGTCCGTTTCGCCTCACCTCTACCCGTACTAGAATCCTAGATCAACTAGGGGAGATATCAGGCTCAATTGAGCCCGATGCCATGTGAGAAATGAGAGATTTTTCCGAGCTTTTCTTACCGCTCGGGATCGCCGTCGCCGCCGTCTCCCGCCGCCACATCACCGGCAAAAGATAGCCACCACCACCGTGAAGGTGATGACAACGTTGGCCGGGGGTGGCGCCGCCTCAGGAGGCCGGAAATGGCCCCATAATATTCCCCAGGTCAGCTCGATCTCAGCCGTCGAACCACTGGAGAAGATAACCAGATTCCCTTCATTTTGCTTTAGGATTCGTGCTAATAATATATATAAATGTTATTATAATAAATGATATGAAATGTATATTCTGTCACATTTGTACAGCCACTTTGCATGTGACATTTAGGATACTTAGACGCTTAAACAAATCTTTACTTCTGAATAAAAAATGTAGCCTGATGTTTTACCTTTAAAATGCCACCCTAAACTTGGGTTTTGGTCCAGTGGTATGGCCTGTAGGGAATTATTACTAGGACTGGTCCTAGGCTAGGGAAGAAATTAAAAGTGAAGCCCAGGTCAAACCAGAAGTCCAAATAGGCTATAATTTTGGGTATGTTATTTATTTGGGCATATTTAGCCCCTGCCAAAGTTTAGGAATTTTTGGAAACAAAATTCCTATAGTTTTGGTCATAATATCAAAAATTAAATTAATGGTATAATTGAAGTGTTAATCCTCCAAATGGCCCCAAATTTTGGTGGCAGGTCCTTGGGGACATCAACACTGCATGATAGAAATCTCAGCACAATTGGGTCACTGCATGTTGGGTTAACCCACTTGCATGTGTAGGCTAGATTTAGCCTTGGGTTGCAAATAGCAAAATTTGCTATGTTGTGTATTCACACTCTTTGAGGCTTCTAAAAATCTTGAAATTGAAGCCATATGATTATTAGGGCAAATTGAACCCCTCAATTTATTTATGGGATTTTTGGAATCAAAAATCCCATTATTTGGAATTTTAAAAATATAATCCTTATTTGAAAATAAATTGAGAAAATAGTTTTCATCATGCAAAAATCCTCAAACTTTTCCAAGTTAAAAATAAGGTCATAGTGGACTTAGGAAAATTTTATCTTTCTGTTTGAGAACTTCTGGAGTAAAATACCTTGTAATGACCATTTTACCCTTATTACATTTATTAATGAATTGATGGAAATACAAATCATAAAAATTTGGAAATATTCCTAGTGATGTATAATTATATTAATAGTCTTGCATAAATATCTCAGAATTTATGGACTTACTGATAATTTTAAAATTAACATAATGGCATTTTGGTAAATATTTAAGAATGGGAATTGTTAGGCCCTTACACTATAGAGGTTGATGAAACTCTGCCATTATTTTTAAATTAATGTCTTATATGCTCTGTAATTATTCTAGAATTTTTGTAGTTGAATTTCTTATACTTCCTTTGTAAAATAATAATTATGATGATTTTGTATTAATTAAGGAATAAATGGAAATACTTAAAGGAAAATTATAAACCTTGTAAGACAGTGATATTTCACTTTGTTATCGGTTATAATAATTTCTCACAATATTAGGATTATGATATGATATACTTCATGTGTTAAATGACTTGAAGAATTATTTGAAGAAAATTAATTTAATGATATAAATAATTGGGAAAATTATGAAAATCACCATGGTCATCATATAGGTCCATACCCCCCTAGGATAAATAATTTGAGACATATGGGCCAAGTATTTAAAAGTTGGATTCCGGGGTGGAGTTAGGTCAAGGGCTGCGCATAGTAAAAGTAGGTTATACTATAGGCCCACCGGGGGATAGATCAACAATTGAACTAGAGAACATGATTGGAAGTATGACCCTATTGGTTAGTATCGTCTTAGTGATGAGAGTAAAGGTGTAAGTCATTGGATAACCACTGGAATGGAGGTCGGCGGAAGACCGTCGCCCTCCCGATAACAACTTAAGTCATTAGGGTCAACTAAGAGTAACAATGAGAGTTGAGTGTGGATTATGGGTAGACATCAATTAAAAGTAATTATCCTTGCGAAAGGGAACTTTGGATTTTAATTCCATCTTGGTTCCTAGTGCCCCCGAGACCCCTTCATTGGGCATACCCTGGGCAGTCCTGGGATTAACCCTAATTCACTAAGTATAATAATCGGTAGGAAAGAGTAGCCTAATAGGCTAGGTAAACTGTACTTGTTCTCACTCGTGCTGGGTTGGATGGACTTGGAGTCTATTGACTACTTGCTCACCCGTGCAGAGTTGGAGGGAATCGATGAGTTATATATTCACTCATACCAGGTTGGAGGGACTTAGAGTCTGTTGACTACTTGCTCACCCGTGTAGAGTTGGAAGGAAGTGTTTGGTTTACTTGCTCACCCAGGCAGGGTTGGAGGAATAAAGACAGGTTGGTCCTACGAGCTGGAGGCTCGAGATGAAATACTTACATGTGCATAAACAGTGGTGGGTCATGCGGTACTAGGCCAATCGTCACACCGATGGCAGTACGGAGACTCGGGTGAGGTGTACGGGTGGAAGGGCCAATATGTTGTTTAATACTGCGGTCAAGTAGACAATCCCTGAAGACGTATACCTGACCTAAAAGTCTAGCAGGTAGCTAGCAATAGTACGCAGAGACTCTAGAGTGCACTTATCGGTGTACAGTGGCGTACAGGAGAAGTCTTGGCGTGGTAGTGTGTATACCCGCCTAGAAAGTGGAAGTGGCCGTTCCGCTGCTGCCATAGCCACAACGGCGGTACCTGAGAGTGATGCTAGCTCTTGAAAAGGGGAACTAAAGGTCTGTGATCACAGAGTCGTTGTGTGTGAGTTGCACTTGCCTGTTACATAAATTGCATCATAACATCCATTCATATTAGGGCATACGCTTCATAGATCCTTATCATATAAATTAGTATGGGCTCTTTTATATGATAAGTTACAATTCCTGGAAACCTTAACTTATAAATTTGTATGAGCATTTTTATAATTTAAGGTACGTCTGTGATGATAGATAGCTTTACATTTCAGCTTACTTTATTCCTGCTCTTACTTTCAGTTCTTTTCTTTTACTAGTACTGCTTTTACTTACCTGTACTACATACTTAGAACTGCTAGAGTATAACAATACTTATTACAACTGCTAGTTAACTCTTGTCACCTGCTTCCACTTTTGCTACCCTTTATTGTCCTCCGCTTCGCCCTCCCGCTCGATGCCTAAGAGTTACGGGGCGAGGTGCGGAGGAAACGACTTAGTCTTTTTGACTAATGGTCGGTGACCATATCATTTTAGGAGCACGAGGAGATGGAGCAGCACGTCGAGGAGCCAGGACTTGAGGAGCAGATACCGATACCACCTACTACTACTGGAGCACATGTTCAGGTGTGATGAGTTGAGATGTTAGATTCCGCTGCTGTTTGATTGAGAGAGAGTGTTTTGATATTGATGTACTGGGCATAAGCCCTTATTCACTTTAATTTTCGTACTCATTTTGGACTATATTCATGTACTTTTCATTTGATATATATATGATTAGTACTGTGGCTGTGGACTGTGATATTTACTCTATTTTATACTTTTATTCTCATATTGGCCGACAGGTTTATGATCGTACTAGCCAGCAGAATCGGTGACTTGCGGTGTCGACTAACCCGTGTGTTAGTGTCACCGTAAGGCGACGATTCTGGGCATAAGATTCGGGTTAGCCCCGGAAAGGGGGAAACGGATCTTACACCTACCCTATGAAGATCAACTTTGAGTGAGTCATTGGATGGTATCTCAAGATAATAGAGCACCTTTGACTTTGTCACAACATAAGGGAGAGTCTTAGGCTTCGGGCCGAAAAGACTAGAAATACTCAAATCGGTTGGGCTTGAATCTCAGCACACCAAAAGAGAATGCTCAAATGTGAACCGTCACTTAGTATGATGGTGGGGCTTGAATCTCAACAAACCAAAAAATGTCCCCATAGTGTACAGGGCGTGTGTCCGGCCGTACCAACGTCTGTGGTGAATGGTGCTATAATTACACGTTTTGATGCCAAAACAGATACATACTACTATTTGCAGGAAAGGAGCACCGCTGCCCCGTATGAGGGGGGGGGGTCATTATAATTTGGTCAGCTAATAATGACCATTATCTTATTTTGCCACATCTTGATGGGTCGTGCTTGTTCATGTTCTGGAGAGCCAAGTGGAAAGTAGCGGGCTGAAGTCCCTTATAGTGCGTTGGCTAGCCTTTGAGGGCCTAAAGACGAATCTTTTACTATTTTCATGTGTGGCCGTCATGTGTGCTGATGTATGCAATATACATTTGTGAATAGAACAGTTGTTATGCCTTAAGGTCAAAACATTTTATGTATTGTGAATATCATTCCTATGGTGTTGTTAGTGGACATTCCTGTGTTTGGGTTCTAAGAACATTTAAATACTTCCGCTAGAATGCACTCTGAGTTAGGATGCGTGAATGTTATGGAATTAATGTCTAACTCTACTGACTATTCGTGGAATAGGGCGTAGGGACCCAGCCAGACCTTATGTAATATTCTATGTAACGGATGAGGGTATTACAATTTAGTATCAGCTTTTGGTGTCGGTCTTTCTTTTTCAAATTCGTGGTCGAATTCTTTTAAGGGGTGGTGAGCATGTGTATGTGCGCTACAATTAGATCATGATAGAACCCATTATTGGGTCCATTGTTACCAATGCCCCAGATTTGAAGAAGCCTTACAGGACAATGGTATACACATATTTGTATCTGATGCATGCTATAAGTTCTATGTATACAGGTGGTCACTTGTTACACTGATTAGACAAGATGTCTAAGTAACAATGACAGGTGGACACAAGGAAAGATGTTGACAATACAGAAATCTGTCTAAGTCCATAGCCATTGTGTGAAGCCAGTTCACTCAATGCTAGATAGCCAAAAGCATTGAGTAAAGAATAGACAGTCAAAGCCTCAGCATTGGCAAGACAAAAATCTGCCCAAGTCCACAAGCATCAAGTGAAGGAAGTTCACTACACGCCTAGTAACAAAAGCATTGAGTAAAGCTCAAGTAGTCAAAGCCGCAGAAGAATCTGCCAAGAAATCTTACTAAGTCCAGAAGCATTGAGTGAAGGCAGTTCAATCAATGCGTCAAGAAGAAAGCATTAACAGAACAGAGTGATGTGAAAGCCTCAAAAGAAGTAGAAAAAAAATCTGTCTAAGTCCAGAAGCATTGAGTGAAAATAGTTCACTCAACACCAACCCAACAAAGATCCAACTAAGTACAAAAGCGTTGAGTGACGGCTGTTCACTCAACGCCTCATAAAGATGGTGAGCTAAGTATGAAAGTATTGAGTGAAGACAACTCACTCAATGCCTCCATACAGAGAAAATCAGCTAAGTCCAAGTGCGTTGAGTGAGGAAGGCTCATGTTGGGTCCATTGATCCCAAGTCCTGGATTTGAAGAAGGCCTAGCAAACAATGTATACACATGTGGTGATCTAACTTGAGCTCAAGTTTAGTTATTGCAAGATGTCCTAGAAATAATGATGGGACAGGTAGCCTAAGTGGCTAAGTCAGGTAAACACTTACCTAAGTTGTGGATAGATAGAAATCTGTCTAAGTCCATAAGAATTGAGTGAATGTTACTCATTTAATGCCAGATGACTTATATCACTGAGTGAAGCCTATACAGTAAAATCAAAAGGAGTGGCAAGCTGATAAAGTTGCTAAGTCCATAGGCATTGTGTGAAGTCTACTCACTCAATGCCATACAATAAAAAGTTGTGAGAGAAGCTCAGTCAGTCAAAGACACAGAAAATCTATGCTGAAATTTGATTAAGTCCACAGGCGTTGAGTGAGACAAGCTCATTCAATGCCATGTGTGAAAGCATTGACTGTATCTCATTTAGTCAGAACCTGTGTTTTTAGACACAAAAATTTGGTTAAGTCCAAATGCATTGAGTGGAGCTTACTCTCTCAATGCTAAGGTAGAGAAAAATCTAGCTAAGGCAGAAAGCGTTGAGTGAGGCATGCTCACTCAACGATCTCAATGCCATGATTCAGAAAATCTGGCTAAAAGCAAAAGGCATTGAGTGAGGCATGCTCACTCAATGCTCTCAATGCTTAAGATGCTGAAGAAGTAGGAAAATGACAAACGCATAAGGCATTGAGTGAGGTGTGGTCACTCAACACTCTCAACGCCAAGCATGCAGAAAAGGCTAAAGAATGAGCTAAGGCAAAATGCGTTGAGTGAGGCTTGCTCACTCAATGCTGTCATCGCCTAACGGTAGAGAGATTGGCTAAGTATTTTGGCATTGAGTGAGGCACGCTCACTCAACGCTGTCAACACCTTGATGGACATAATTCTATCTAAGTGTTTTGGCACTGAGTTAGGCTTGCTCACTCAATTCCTATACTGCTGATGCTTGATTTTTGGCTAAGTCCACAGATGGTGACATCAGAAAGTCAACAAGTCAACCTTTTTCAAATTGTTAGCGGCAAAGCTACAGTACATGACAAAAGGCGCCACAGAGCTACTGTACGATAGTTGGCATTAAAGCAAGGTTGCAGCGACCCATCAATGGTGTGGTTCGCACAGCTAAAAGAGACATTGGGTTGCAATCAATAAAAGGAGAACCTTTTTACAAAAAAAGGAGCTGTTAATGTGCTTCATCTTCATCGTCATTGTTGTTGTGACTTAAGTACAGGAAGCTCAAGTTAGCAAGATAAAGAGCAAAACAAGTTAGTTGTTTGTCTTCATCATCGACTACAGCAATATCAGAGCAGATCTCTAAAGAAGAAAAGAAAGTTGTTGGTGCCATTTTCTATCTGCACCAGCAAGTTCTTCACAGATCTAGCTATACAACTCTGAAGAACATCTACTGGAGGTTGTGGAGAAGAAGTTAGGGCTTAACATCTTTAGCACAGGAAAGAGAGAAGAAGCAGAACAATTATTCTGTATGTTACTTCAGCACAAGTCAAAGCATGATCTGTATCCTTGTTTGCTGTGAAGAAGTTGAGCTGAGAATCTTTCAGCTCAGGTAGCAGTAATTTTTGCTGCAGTCACTTCACAGTTCCAACAGGAAAAATCATTGGTGTTGTGAAGAAGAAGTTAGGATTGAGTATATCTCAATTCAAGTAAAGGTGGACTCAGGAAATTTTTTCCTATAGTTAAAGTTGGGCTGAGTCTATCTCAGTCAAGGTAGATTGGCACAGAGAAATTTCTCTTTTGTTGAATCAATACTCACCAACCCACTTCCATCTTGTAGGAGTCTCTTGGATCTGAGTTGTAGGAGCAAGTTTGCTCTGAGGTAGGATCCCCAGTGGATCTGAGGTAGGGTTGTCCTCCCAGCCTGAGGGTAGGGCCTTTGGCCTGAGGTAGGTGATATGCTGATCACTGAGTTGTAGGCCCTTATGGCTGCATTGTAAGTCTTGGAGGAGACTGAGAGATCCTGAGAGATCTGGGGTGTAAGATCTTTATAGCAGAGTTTTGGAGAAGTGCCTAGTCCAACAAGATAGTTGGATAGGTGGGAGGGAAAGTGGATGTACCTTTGTTAGGAAACCACTATAAATCTTTGTGTGCTTTTTTGTGTTGTTTTCTTTATACAGGATGCATGTCTTGAAAGCAGAATTTAATCAACTAATAAAGCATCCAACACAAGGAAAATAAAAGATAGTCAGTAAGGACTAAGAAACCTATTCACCTCCCCCTATGTGATTTAGCTATCCTTGAAAACAAAGACTTTCAAGTGGTATCAAAGGGAGGTTACTCAAAATGGACCTAACATTCTGAGTAGACCTCAAAGGATAGCTATAAAGGTTTAAACTTATGTGTTCAAAAGTGAACACTAAGGTGTGGAGATCAATGGAGCTCCAAGTCTGCAAAAAAGACAAGAACAACATTGGACTATTGGCAGCTCTTGTAGAAGACAAAGTATATCCATATACTAGAATAAAGATCCGGGCCCCTCTGACACATTCAGATAGTAACTCATAGGTGGATGAAGATGCGGAAGGTGAATGCAGATCCTATTGGCTGATAGCTACACAAAAAGAAGAATCCTGCCAGGATCAGCCTGGACAAAATGAGGTATATTCCCTATCTAGGTTATCCTCAGAGTCTAGATTTGAATCCTGCTAAGAAACTGATGCATCCTCATCAAGTGATGATGAGAGTCCTCTGTCAGAAGATTATATCAATAAATTGATTGAAAATCATGCTGCACTTCTAAAAGCTTTCGATAAAAGCAAGATGCTTGTTAAGAAACAAGTAGAGGAAATTGCCTCCCTATAGCTGGCTGCTTCCCAGCAAGATGAGACTTCATCTTTGATATATCTAAAAGAGAGGGAAGTAGCTCATCTAAAGATCATGGTAGATATCCATGTTGTGTCCATCAAATATAAGAACTCTGTCATCAGGGATCTTGAAGAGAAACTTGAAAGGGAGAAGAGGGTTGTGGTCAATTTCTTTAAGATAGATGTTATCAAGAGAAAATCTGAATATGAGTGGATTTCTAAAGTTATCCAATCTTAGAGGAGAGACCAAGCTCTTGTCAGGCCTCAGTCAACCTCTCACAAGGAAATTCTCCCATACAATAGGTATGACCAGGACTGTAAGTGTGGTCACTGGAGTTATGTGAATCTTTATTATAGGATTATCAGTGCACCTTACAATGGAAGAAGATAGGTCATGGGATTGAGTTCACAGAAGGCTCCCCATATAGAAGTTCAAAAGGACTAACCTGGACCTTTTGTATTTGGTGCCCCAGCCCCCTCATTCAAGGATATGGCTATGGCCTATTATAAAGTTTTTCAACAAGAACTCTAACCAAAGGTAAGCTAGTCAATGAGGCTACCTTGGTTGTCCCTGAATCCATGAAGAACATGCCATCTACATAGAAGGTTGTTGCTAATGATGTTCAGAGTAAGCCAAGTTCCACTATTGGCATACTCACTTTTGGTCAAGCTCTTACTGAAAGAAACAAGAAGAAGGCCACAGTTCTCCCCACTAAATAGGCAGTCAGAAGTGGCTTGCACACTTCAAGGTGTGTTCAGAAAAGGAGATACAACATCCATGAATGTTGGTGCTGTGGCAAAGTGGGCCACTTTGCCATAGATTGTTTGCATAACCCCAGTGTGCCAAAGGCAAGGCAGTGTCTTCCTGATAGGAATCCTGTAGGTAGATATATGCATTCTTATGCTAATAAGAACCTAGGACCCAAGTCAGCTTGGGTTCCTAAGGTAAGGTAAATTTTGTTTTGCAGGACAATTCAAGTGGCCATACCCATTTATGGTCCTTGGATAGAGTTATACCAGACCTAAGTCTTGGTACAAGGATTGGATGAATTGACCAGCATGCACAAAATACCTAACACATGTGCAATTATTGAGGGGGAGCTAGGTGGATCAATCAGATAAGGGCAGATGGAAATCTGTGGCCAAAAAGGAGACTTTGCAGGATGCAAGGAAGTGGCTGTGAATCCAGCAATTGATCCAATACTATAGGACAAAGATAAGAAGAATTCATCTGGTTTATGACTCTACTAAATGTTCTCTTAAATGCTAAAATTATGCATTTTAGAGATAAGATAGTTGAAATTAAAAGTCTGAGAAGAAGTGAGACAATCGTCCAAAAACTCTTCTCAATAAATAAGTTAGTGGCTCACATGTTCACTATGCCATAAGATGTAAATAGATTCAACATCCTCAAAATTGACATGGACATGTTGAAGCTAGTTCAAATTGGATTCCACTAGTACACATTATAATGTGAATTGCAGGTATTCTTAATCCCTGTTGAGTAGGAAAATTTAGCTATGCTTGAAATTTGCCACTAGATGTAACTATACTCAACATCTTCAAACTTGACATAGGCGTGTTGAATTTATGTCTAGTTGCACTCCACTAGCACACTTATTAAAAATATATATATATATTTTACAAGAAAATTTTAAACCTGCAGGATTGGTCGACCCAATAAGACTTATGAGTAAATGCAAAAGTTGTCTGTGGGTGGCTAAGTAAAAGGACTTAATCCACATTGTTGATCAAAATTTGATCACCAAATCGGGTAAGTGACTTTCTGCCTTCTCTTAAGAGATAACTATAAATAGTAGAGCTTGGGCATAAAGCAAAGTCACTATTCCTTGCTATATCCAGCTCGTAATCACCGAATCAACGAAAAGCCGTTCTCGCTAGGTTGAAAAATTCTCAAGAGAAATGGCACCCAAGGGACAAGATTTCCTATTCGAGGGTTCGGAATTGGTGAGAAATGGATTCAAAGATTTTCCTGAAGTGGTACAATATGTTCTTCATCCTCTCCGAACATCTGACCTAGAATTTGTCCTGTTGGAATCCTGCTTGCTTTGGAAATAAGAGGTTCTAGAGTTATTCTCCAATGCCAAGGAAGATGCCGGAGCTGGAAAAATCAAGATGACTGTGAGCGGAACAAAAGTCAAGATAACATCAAGAAGGCTAAGCAAAGCCCTAAAGCTGACAAAGCTCTCCACAACTAATGACGAAGACGAACTTTCGCAAGATGATGTAAAGACTGCCCTAAAATGGGGTAAGTTACAAGTTCTCCACCTGATCAATCATAAGGAAGGAATTGAACCTTAAAGGCAAGTTCTTAACAGATGTCATCGGGAAGGCTCTATTATGTAAAACAGGCTCCCACGACAAGATCTCGAAAAAGATGTTTCAGTTAATGTGCAGGGTCATATTGACCAAGAGAACTGACTGGGGAAGAATTCTTTTTGAATGGATTACTGAGTGTATGAATGTACCAAATTTAGGGAGAATTATGTCCCTGTATCTGCGATAAACTGTTCCAGAGATTCTGAACCTGAAACTGGGAGCAAGAATACATCACATGCGAAGAATGGATTTCAAGATGCTGGAAAGGTGGGATAGGGTACTTCAACCCCATAGACCATCAACTACAGAAAAGAAAGGGAAGATGATGGCTATTCCTGAGCCTAGCTCCTCTAACAGCTTTTCTGATGAGGAAGAACCTCATAATCTAAAACTGACATCTTCTACTAAAGAGTCCAAGAAGGATATGAACACTCAGGTATCAGCCTCTTTAGAACTTACACCACTATGTTTTGTAAGCAGAACAAAGTCAGATACTATCCCTAAGGATGATGTGCCTACTGCTGAGATGGCTGAAACAGTGACAGAGGAAGTTGTTGACAAGATCTCTGCAAGGATGGAGGAAGATGCTTCCAAACTTGATGATACAGATGGGAAACGGCCTATGTCTGATGATGCTGATGTTTCAAGGCCTCAGATTGAGGGTGAGATCAAACTAGTTTTAGATAGGGAGGTTGCAATGTATGGAGGAGAGCAACTGGCAGAAGGGATAATGCAGGAAGAAATAGTGGTGGGGGAGAAACTTCACGTACATCCTGAAGGTATTCAACTTGATAAATCTGAAAAGATAATTCAAGATGATACTACTGTTGCTGCTGCAGACCTGCATGCAAATGAAGCCATGACAGAGGTTAAGGGGGAGATTCTATCTAAACTCCCTGCTCATGAAGTGCATGATCTAGTCTCCTCTGAATCTGAGAAAGAGGAATCTAGTCATGAGAAAACACACTCCTCAGCACATACAGAGAATGTCCACTCCAAGAGTTACTCTATACAAGGAACAAGGAACAAGTCAGTACAGGAAGCTCTAGATGAAGGCACATCTGCTAGAATAGATCAACTGCCACCAATATTTCTAGCTCAGCTGAAGGGACTTCTAGATGAATAAAGGAGAACCCAAGAAACATATTTGTGAATGATGCATTAAAAGACATTAGAAATGATCTGGCAACAGGAATCAAATCTATAAGATTTGAAGTAAACTTAATGAAAGGAGAAACTGTAAAGTTCTTTAAAAGGGCTACCCCAGCTATGGACTACACCATGGACAAGCTGGATGTAGCAAGCCAGAATGTTTTCACTATCATAGAAAATCAAAATATTCAGAATAGGAACATGCAGGCCATTCATAATACTGATAATGTTCTGAGGGATAAATATAAGATAGAAATCTTTACCAAGGTAGATGTCTGTACAAAGCTGCACGATGATCTTATGCTGGAAGTAAAGAATCATGTTACTACATGAGTTAATTATCTCGAAACAGAAAAAAGAAAGGCTTGCACCTCCCAGACCATTAAAATAGTTTAAGAAGTCAAAAAGGGGGAGAGTGAGTCTATAATAACTAATACTAAAAACATGGTCTCGGCAACCAATGTGGTGAAAGGCTCATTGGGAATGGAGCAAATTCAGTATGATAACATCCCAATGATGCCTACTCAAGTGGAAGATGCCTTGCACAGAATGTCTGCTACTGATCAGGTACAAGATAATCTGAGTATGTACAGTACATTGAAGAAGGTGATAGTGCTGGAGCCTGATGGATATTTTCTCCATGCTAACACATGTTTCCAATTGATGAGGCAAGTGTACCTATCATTTGGAGTATAGAATCAAGTGTCATATATCGACTAGGGGCTTGTCGAGTAATTGTACTCACAAGAAAGAGCTATTATCTTATCAGACAGAAAAGTTGTTGGTTTTTTTTTAAACAGAAAAGGAAGAACTAAACGTTATACTAAGAAAGAGAAATTTGATGATGGGGAAGCTAGCACTTGATCTAGAATCCCCTTGGGATAAAATAAACCTTCTTGAAAAATAAAGCAATGCGAGTTCTTAAATTGCTCACTCGACCATGGAGGTTCCTAAAGTACAAAAGTGTCTCTCTCGAGCTCATGCTTTTGACTAACCTTAGGTTGATCGATTAAGACCTCTCGGCCAGTCGAAACCCCTAAGCTTGCTTTAGGCGGTGAACCACGCTATTGGATTTGACTCCAATCCGGAGGATTTATGTCTTCCTCTCTCGAGGGGTGCATGCAACTCCTTTTATCCTTGAGTGATCTCTCCATATCCACAACCTCTCGGTCATTTAGGATACGGATCTTAGATCGAAAATCATATCCGCAAAATATGAATCCGACAAAATACAATTCAAAGATAAATCAATAGAGAACAAGATTAAGAACAAGACATTTTTGAAAAAGATGAAAAGTTTATTTTATTCCAAGCTTCATCGTGATCAAGTGCTAAATGAAAATTAGTTACTCATCATTAGGGAAATACAAGCTAAGATAGTGAATGACATGATGAAAATAAAGTGCAACTTGAATTGAAACTTAAAGCAAAACTAGGATAAGAAATCGAAAATACAGCAAAATAAAACAGTAAACTACAAGACTCAAACTCCCAAAATTCCCCCTTGAGCATCTGAAGCTATCTGGAATTTATAGAAAAATTTGCTGGTTGGTCACGCCCTAGGACACGCCCATGACCTAGGGCGTGTCAGGCTCGGAACCGTCATCTTGAAACCTCGGGAATGTTGGAGGAAGAAACTGCCAAAATCGGTTAACTGATGGGTCACGCCCCTAGGTCACGCCTGTGACCTAGGGCGTGTCAGAGCTGTTTCTGGAAAATGACGGGAAGCTAAAATAGCGGGAGTAAATGGTCTTCATGGAGGCATTGCGCCCCCTGGTCACGCCTGTGACCAGGGGCGTGTCAAGCTACAACGGCTTTTGGCGGCAACGGCACGAACGACTGAGTAATTGGTTGGAAAATGCACCGGACACGCCCTGGGTCACACCCGTGCCCAGGGCGTGTCAATTTAATCTGATGTGGCATCGATTAAATGGTTCTTCCATGGATGGCACGCCCCGTGTAAGGATGACACAGGCGTGTTACAATGTAATACAGGCGTGTTTGTGGCCGATTGACAATCTTGGGGCACGGGTCGACGATTTTCGTTGACAATCTTTGCTCGTGTGTGTCACGCCCCTGGTCATGCTCATGGAGGGCGTGTCACAGGGCGTGTCTAGGCAGAAAAGAAGAAAATCCATTTTTGCTCCAAAAATTCTACAGTTTAGTCCTGCAAGATTGAAAATAATTTTATTAGAACAAATAGTTATAAAATATAAAAAATAGCTAATTATGAACTTTAAATTATAAAATTGATATATTAAATCTAACTATTAATAGAAAATATTGAAATAAAAGTAGAAATAATTTGAGTTATCAAATACCCCCATACTTATACATTTGGTAGTCCCGAGCAATCAACTCCCTATAGGGAGTAGAAAAATTTTAAATACTAGAAAAGAAAATTGAACCTAAGGAGTAAAATGCGAAGTCTTATGCCTATGCTTGTAATTATTTTTCTAGAAAAACTTACTCAGCATACAAATTAGGTTTTTATTTTTCTTAAAATGTGTTTCCACTATTATTTTTATTTTAAAATGAAAATCCGATAAATCTTAAAATTATATTTAGGGAGAGTGTAGCGTGTGTACTAAGATAACATTGCACGAAACAAGATCGAAATACCCTCCAAAGAAATCCATCAATGTCGATGTCCATAGGCTTTCCCTTTCACACTCTCGCCACGACACTAGTTTAACTTAAAAATATAAATCAATATGAATTAATTAGGTTGAAATGTAGGCTTAGGTTTTTGGTGAGGATGGTCAAAGATAAAAATGATGGCTAGTCACACCAAAACCTAGAGAAAGCTTGCACACAAAAAATTGCTATAGCTTTAAGAACACAGCCAAATTCCTAATCCTTTTGTTTTTTTTCTTATTTTTTTTCAACTCTCTCATCATGTTAAAAATTTTCTCCTACCTTTTCATTTTTTTTCTTAATAATTTTTTTTTTATTTTGAAGAGGAGAGAAGAATAAATCAACTCTTTTTTTTATGAGAAACGAGCCACCAAAAATAAAAAGGCTCCTAATCACTCACAAACCATATTTGTATATCTATGTTCAAGCTTGGTCTTAGGTGTGCAATTAGGTTGCTTTTTAAGCTTTGGTAAAATGTTTTGTGGAGCTAAAACAAAAGGATACAGTAATAGGCTCAAAATTGCTTAACAAAGATAAGATTTTAGGTAAGGCTGCAAAAGCTCAAACTGGCCAAAAGAAGTGCCTAAATCATTCATATGCTAATGAGTCTAACTTATGCAAAGTCTTGAGAATAGCTAGAGGGCAAGTTCTAGACATCGAGAAAAAATATCTCTTTCTTGATCCGCGAAATATCTCTCTAGTAGACTTCTACTTATTCACCTAAATTATTTTAGATTTTACCGGTTTACAAAGTAAAAGAAAAATAAAACATTTTCACGCATTTAGAAAAATTAAAATCTAATTATATGCTAAATATTTAAATCTACATGAAATTCTACTTACACGTGCACTTGACTAGAAACACAACATGTCCAACAGTTTTACTCAAAAATTAAAAATTCAATTAAAACATTAAAATTCTCTGAACACAATAAAAAAGTTAGATTACTAGGGATTTTGCATGTGAATAAATATGAAAATAACGACTTCTCTAATTAACAATTAAACCTAATTTTTTTTTGTTATTTCTTAGACTTCCCGAGGTATACCCTGTGAAGGGCTCTCACCGGTACTAGGAGGTAAGATGGGGTGATATCCCAAATGTCCTTTTCTAAGAAATTTAATTTTTTATTTTCTATTTTTTTTCGTTTTTAATTTTTGAAAAACAAAATTCATAACAAAATATAATTGTTGAAATTTTTGAAATAGAATTTTTTTTAGAGTTTTTTTTCAACAACAAAATATATAACAAAATCAAAATTTTAAAGTGTTTTGATTTATATATTTTTATGTAAATTTTTTTTTATGTTTTGCTTGAGAAATATCCCTCCCCCATAATTAAGAAATACATTGTCCCCAATGTAAAAATGAAGAAAAAAAATAAAAGGAGACTTCCTTGAGAATGTCATAGCAGCACTAAAAGCGACCTGTAAGACGCAAAGCAAAACATAATTTTTTATAGATTTTTTTTGTTTTTAATATAAACGAATACATGAAAATAAAAATAATGATACAAATATAGAGAGGCGACCCACTACAAGTCCAAAGAAATGAAAAGACAGCTAATCCTGGTCGGGAGCGTCCCCGGGCTGCTGATAGAAAGTCCGCATGGTCGCAAACTCGCGAGAAATATGCTCCATGGAAGAAGCGTGACTCTCCTCCAGCTTGGTAAAGCGCTCATCAAAATGAGCGAAGCGATCGTAAAAATGGGTTTGCATCTGGTCTATGCGAGTATGTAGAAATCCAAATTGCTGATCCCTATAATTTGGAGGATCGGGCGCTGGGGCAGAGTGCAACGGTGGTGGCAGAATCTGAGGAGAATTATGAGTACCTCTGGTACCGGCACCATGATGAGGATCAAGATCCACGCCACCGACTGATGGGGGAATAGCCTTAAACTCTCCCTCACGACGACGCGCTAGGACAAGGGCCTTAAGGGTCAGGAACTGGAGAGCCTGCGACGTTTGCATGCAAGTGAGCCGCAGAAGGGCATCCAAAATGCCGTACTGCTTGGCGAGGAAAGTGATGAAATTCCTGCCGTACCCCGCTCCCAATCTCACATTTTTGGCCTGGTGCCGAAAGAAAATGGCGAGCATGTAACCAAGGTTGAGTGGGACCCAATAAAAAATACTATATAAGTATAGTAAGTTCGCCCGAGTCACCATGCCATGGCTATCGCCGCATCTGGACAGAGTAAAAGTGAGAAGGTTATGGAGAATGTGCAAATAGGGGGAAATGAGGTGGCTACCCTTGGATTTCTTTGGGGTGTAGGGGGCGGCGTCATTACTGATTTTCGACCAAAAAGTGAGGAGGATGAAATCGGGAGGGAAATCAGTTTGGAGGTCGAGGTAGGCGGGGGAAGTGGAAAAGGCCTCTGAGCAAAAGCCCATGACGATATTGAGTTGGCAGATGGTGAGCTTGTGCATCATTCTGCCCATGCGAAAAATGATGAAATCATCATGCGCTGCCCAACAGAACTCAAACGATGCCATGAACTTGATGGTGAGCTCGAGAAAAGCTGGCTCCGAAATGGAGAAAAGGGTAGCCTATCCCGGGGTGGATAGAAATCCCCGAACTATCTCCGCTGCTCCGAACGTGGCAAGGATCGCCCAGTCCAAGATCCGAAACACGCCAAAGGGTTTGCCGCGCAGTTGCTCGCTTCGGTCCTGCTGTGTGGCATTTTCAAACAAGAGCATGCCTTCCGCCGAGGCGGGATCAACGGGATGCTCGGAGGAAGAAGCTGTGGAACGAGGGTGGTGGCGAGGCATGGTGAGAATAAGGGAAAAATTCGGCCACAAGGAGAAGGGAAGATAAGATGAAGGCTGGAAGGCGTGGAGAGAAGAGAAGGGGAAAATTCCTATAAATAGGGGTTTTCGGGTTGGTCACGCCCCCCTGTCACGCCTATGACAGGGGGCATTATAAGCACGGGTCAAAGCAGGAAGGAATCTTAGGCAGCCCGCCTCAGATTCGCGGGTCATGCCCCAGAGTCACGCCCGTGACTCTGGGTGTGTAATTTGTTTCCTAGGGAGGCGTGTGGGAATCCGAGGCGTTGGCCTCGGATTCCACTGTCACGCCCTAGGGTTACGCCCGTGACTCTGGGGCGTGTCAGTAAAAATTTAACATGTCGCAGGGAATCCGAGGCAGACCGAGTCAACGCCTCAAATACCGGCGACACGGGCATGACACGCCCGTGACCATCAAGGTCACGTCCGTGTCATGTCCGTAAGATGAATGGAAACATGCTGTGGACGAAACCATCGCGGGTTTTGTAAAATAGGAAAGACATGCCTCTGACACGCCCATGACATAAAGGTCACGCCCGTGACAGGGGCGTGTACGAGAAATAAAAACAGAAATTTTTTTTTTGGTTTTGTTATATTTACTTTTTTTTGTTGTTCTTTGTTTTTTAAAAAAATATTCAAAGAAACTAGAATAAAATATTAAGTTACCGACTTAAAGAAACACGTATACTTGACGTTCGTCCCCGATCGATCGTCATGCATCGATGTCCTTCAAACATGTAAAAACTCATAAAGAAAATTTAAAATAAAAAAAGGATAACCATGGGATGCCTCCCACGAGCGCTTTTTTTATGGTCGTTGAGCTCGACTATAGTGATGTGCGCTATGTTATGGGTTTGACAACATTATGTTGTCCAATTTTGTGTTGATATTATCACCGGGAGAAAATAATTTTAGCCGGTTCCCATTCACTTTAAAATCGCTTCCTTCCGGGTGCGAAACAAGCACCGTCCCGTAGGGCCAAACTTCCTTCACGACAAAGAAGCCGTACGAACGGGACTTAAGCTTACCCAGAAATAGACACAAACGTAAGTTATAAAGCAAGACTTGGTCCCCCGATTGGAAGTCCTTTGGGTGCTTAATCTTTCTATCATGATAAAATTTGGTGCGCTCCTTATGGAGTTTGTTATTCTCATAAGCGAGGGAGCGCCACTCATCAAGCTCGTTAAGTTGGAATTTACGGAGCTCGGAGGACAAATTTTCATCAAGATTTAAAAATTTAAGTGCCCAAAAGGCACTATGTTCAAGCTCAACCGATAAATGACATGCTTTCCCATAGACCAATCGATACGGCGTACAACCGATAGCGGACTTGTACGCGGTCCGATAAGCCCATAGAGCATCATCAAGCTTGACCGACCAATCCTTTCTACTAGTAGAAAACGTTTTTTCTAGTATACGTTTGATTTCACGGTTAACTACTTCTACCTGGACACTTGTTTTATGGTGATAGGGGGTGGCTAACCGATGTGTAATGCCGTATTTGGATAATACTTTAGCAAATTGTGCGTTACAAAAGTGTGTGCCCCTATCACTTACTATTGCCCGCGGTGCTCCAAATCGTGAAAATAGTTTTTTAAGAAATTGGGTCACAACTTAGGCGTCATTAGTAGGAAGGGCTTGCGCATCCGCCCACCGTGACACGTAGTTGACGGCTACCAAAATATATTTATTTCCATAGGAAACTGGTAGCGGTCCAACAAAGTCGATCCCCCATAAATCAAATACTTCTATTTCTAAAAATGAATTTAAGGGCATTTCATTTCGGCGGGAAATATTACCTGACCGTTGGCATTGTTCACAATGACTTACATGGGTGTGAGCATCCTTGAAGATGCTTGGCTAATAGAAGCCTGCTTCAAGTACTTTTCGAGTCATCCGATTAGATTTATAGTGCCCACCGGCGAGTCCCTCGTTGCAATGTTTCAGAATTTGGGCGCCTTCCTCATATAAACACACCTCTGAACTACTTGGTACGCGCAAACACGAAAAATAAAGGGATCCTCCCAATTTTTTTTTTTCAAATCGGAAAAGAATTTCTTCTTTTCTTAATAAGAAAAACCATTCGGGAGGAATCTCGCAACAAGATAATTTGCGAAATCGGATAACCAAGGAGTAGGGAGAGTAATTACCTTATGAATGGCGAGAAGGCGCTCCTCGGGGAAAGTGTCGTCAATGTCCTCCTCTATGAGCTCCCCCGAATTGGGGTTCTCCAACCGCGAAAGATGATCAGCCGCCAGGTTCTCCGCTCCTCTCTTGTCACGAATCTCCAAGTCAAATTCTTGGAGGAGTAAGATCAACCTAATCAATCACGACTTTGCATCTGTTTTTGTTAGTAAATATCTCAAAGCCGAATGATCGGTAAAAACAATAATCTTGGACAAGGTTAGGTAGGAGCGAAATTTATCAAATGTGAATATAACAGCTAATAATTCTTTTTTGGTGGTAGTGTAATTTTCTTGTGCGGCGGTTAGTGTTTTGCTCGCATAATAAATAGGATGAAAATTTTTATTTATGCGTTGTTCTAAAACCGCACCTACGGCAAAACTACTAGCATCATACATTATCTCAAATGGAAGTTCCCAATTGGGAGCGACATGATAGGAGCGTTAATTAATTTTTCTTTAATAAGAGAAAAAGCACGCAAACAATTTTCATCAAAAATAAACAGCGCATCTTTTTCTAATAAGTGTGTAAGGGGCTTAGTTATTTTAGAAAAAATCCTTGATAAACCGGCGATAGAAACCGGCATGCCCCAAAGAACTACGAATGGCCTTAACATTTGAGGGGGGAGGTAGCTTTTCTATTGTTTCAATTTTAGCTTTATCTACCTCTATGCCCTTGCTAGAAATTTTGTGGCCTAAGACCAAACCTTCCCGTACCATAAAATGGAACTTCTCCCAGTTTAAAACTAGGTTTGTGTCCTCACATCTTTGGAGTACACGGGAAAGGTTTGCCAAACATAAATCAAACGAATATCCAAAAACGGAGAAATCGTCCATGAATACCTCCATGATATCCTCCACTAATTCGTCAAAGTTCGCTAGCATACACCTTTGTAAGGTTGCTGGCGCATTGCATAAACCAAAAGGCATTCTTCGATAGGCGAAGGTGACATACAGACAAGTGAAGGTTGTTTTATCTTGGTCTTCGGGCACGATTGGGATTTGGAAATATCCCGAAAGACCGTCAAGAAAATAATAAAAAGAGTGTCCGGATAATCGTTCAAGGATTTGGTCAATTAACATCAAAGGAAAATGATCCTTACGGGTTGCATCATTTAATTTATGATAGTCGACGTACACCCGCCATCCCTTAACGGTTTGAGTAGGGATTAATTCATTTTTATCATTAGGCACTATCATCAACCCTCCTTTATTGGGCACCACTTGGACCAGACTCACCCAAGAGCTATCCGAAATCGGATAGATGATGCCCGCATTTAATAATTTTATTACCTCGGCCTTGACTACCTCCTTCATGTTAGGATTTAGCCAGCGTTGAGGTTGAATGGTTTTATGAGCGTGTTCTTCCAATAAATTTTTATGCGTACAAAAGGAGGGATTAATCCCTCTCAAATCTATGATCTTCCACGCAATTGCGCTGCGATGACATTTTAAAATATTAGATAATTTAATTTTTTCATCATCGGCTAAGTAGGCCGACACAATAACCGGAAGTTTATAATCCTTCGCTAAAAATAAAACTCTATATGATCAGGAAATTGTTTTAGTTCCAGTGTGGGAGGTTCATCATAAGAAGTTTTTAAACGATCACTACCGACTTCCAAAATTTCAAAAATAGGTGCGCGATTGATCGAATTATTATCACTATGTCCATGAACAATTAAATCTAAATTTTTAACATCGGTATTATGATCAATAGATGATAAAGCAAGTTTATAAAAAGGAAAGGAGTCTTCTTCGGGAGAAGCCTCCAAGTAATAACATAAGTCGTCATTTGCGAGCGAAGTTTTCATAGACGAGTCAATAGTAAAGGTAACTTCTTCATCTCCGACTCTAAGGAGAAGTTTATCATTACTAATGTCTATAATTGCGCGCGAGGTGGAAAGAAAAGGGCGACCGAGAATCAGTGGTACCTCGGTCTCCTCTTCGATGTCAAAGATGACGAAATCTATCGGAAAGATAAATTTGTCAACTTTGACAAGTACATCCTCACTGATCCCCATTGGGAGCTTGACAGACCTATCTGCCAATTGAATGATCATTCGTGTGGGCTTAGGCTCTCCTAATCCCAGCTTTTTCACTAAAGAATAAGGCATTAAATTTATAGAGGCGCCTAGATCGGCTAACGCGCGTGTTATTAATAGTTCGCCAAATAAACAAGGAATAGAGAAACTACCCGGATCAGGTAATTTTGTAGGCAATTTATTAAGTAACACTGCCGAACACTCCACATTCAATTGAACCGTGGAGATATCCTCAAGTTTCTTTTTATTGGATAAAAGATCCTTGAGGTACTTGGCATACTTCGGCAATTGTGAGATCACTTCGCAAAACGTTAAATTTATTTGAATTTGTCTAAACATTTCTAAAAATTTATCGTGGTGCTCATCCACCCAGTCTTTTAGCATTCTAGAGGGATAGGGAAGAGGTGGTTGATAAGCCTTAGGTTTATTATCATTAGAAGGCTTAGGAGGAGGAGAAGGTGAATAAATTGTTACCTCCGCATCAACCGGAATTGAAGAAGTTGTTACCTCCTTCCCGCTTCGTATAGTGATGGATTTAGCTTGCTCCCTTGGGTTGGGCTCTGTATTTCTCGCTAGCGCTCCATGTTGGCGATCGGAGAGCATTTTAGCGATTTGCCAAATTTGTGTCTCCAAATTATGAAGAGATCCGGTGAGATTCCGGATGTTGGCATCATTTATAGTTGTATATTTGGTGAACAACTCCTCGAGATTGGGAGCTTTTGGAGCTTGCAGTGGAAAATAATCGGGAGGAATGGTGTTAGGTGGGCGAGCCGCGTTCCCTGGATTACTCTAAGAGAAGTTGGGGTGATTCCTTATGCCCGGGTGATAGGTATTAACAAAATTATTACCCGGATTATAAGGTGGCCGATTCGGATTACCCATGTAATCCACCTGCTCGGCAATAGTAGAAGGCTCCCAATATTGGGGCTCACAGGTAGGTGTAGACGAGGAAGCAGTCATCTCGTTCATCTGTTTTTGTAGTTTCTCAATATGGAGAGATAAACTAGAAACCGTATCTATTTTGTACATCCCGGCCGGTTTAGGTGGATGAGACTGAGGTGTACTCCACTGATACGTATTCATGGCCATACCTTCTATAAGATCTTGGGCGGTCGCCGATGTCTTGTTATTTAATGTTCCACTGGAGGCGACATCAATATGTTGCCTCGATTGTTGATTGAGGCCATTATAAAAGGTTTTCACTTGCAACCAATCAGGGATTGCATGATGCGGACAATGGCGAAGCAATTCCTTAAATCTCTCCCAAGTATCGTATAACGTTTCCGTATCAACTTGGGAGAAATAAGTAATATCATTGTGCAATTTGGCCGTCTTAGCGAGCGGAAAATATTTCATGAGAAATTTTTCCATCATCTCGGCCCAAGTAATAATGGATCCTCTTGGGAGAGAACTCAACCACTGCTTAGCCTGTTGGGTATTGTATCCACAATAACCCAGATTTGCATGAAGTCACCCTTTAACTAAGATGAGTTAAGTTGTATTTGATATCTTTGTTTAGTTGTGTGTTTGCTGACTATCATTGCTAAGTGTAGACCAATGTCAGTCTACAGTGGGTCATGAATAAAGGACCATACAGTGTAATCTCTCACTATGTGATCCAAGGTGTTGACTCATGTGTAGCCTCTCTATTGGGATACACTTCATATTCAAGCACTTGGACCATGGAATGAAGATTGGATTCTTGAAGAGAAAAAGTTTCTAAGTTCTAAAAATTTCTCTAACTCCACTTCTCGAGAAGTCCATTATAGTTCTCGAGAAGTAGAGTTAGCAGTATTCAAGAAGTTCACTTAGTTCTCGACAAGCCTAGAATAGTTCTAGATAAACATCAGTATAATTCTCGAGAAGCTTAGTCTAAGTTCTCGAGAAGTCACAGCCTACACTTCTTGAGTAGCCAGAGACAACCGTGAAAAAAATTCTAAGTCCATCTCTCGAGAAGCTGATTATAGTTCTCGAGAACTTAGCTTTTAGTTCTCGAGAAGTCAGCTTAGTTTTCGAGTACAAGTTTGAGCTCTCGAGTAATGTTATTTTAGTTCTCGAGAAGCGAAATTTAGTTCTTGAGTTGACTCAATGCCTATGTCTCGATTACTATCTTAAGTCCAAAAAGTATAGCTCTAAAGAAATCAGCCTTGTTCTCGAGAACTCATTCATACTTCTCGAGAACTGCAGTTCATTTTTCAGAAAATTTACTTAAGTACAGATCGACGGGATTTTCAAATGACTTGACGTGATTGGTCCACGTATCATCATTAATGTCAATTCTAACCATTAGGGGAAATCTTATATAATGTCTTTTCATCAAGACTAACCCTAAGCGGAATCCGTACTCTCTATTCACCTGAGTCGGCCGTCTCTCTCCAAGAACGAATTTACAGAAGCCGCTGCCGCCGCTCAGGAAGAAGATCTACACGACTGTTTTCGATCAAGTTATACTTGTTGTTCAAGGAATCTTCATCTTCTCCTTGATCGAGTAGGTCCTAAGTTTCTCAGATCAGATCTACAGAGGTTCTTCTTCAACAAATTCTGAAAAAGCCGCCAAGTTCAGAAGAAGACCTAGAGATAAAATTTTTTCAAATTTGAGACAAATCTTTGTTTGTATTTCATATCTCTTTATAGTTTTGTAGGAGATTATTCTCCGAGTGTAGGAGCGTTGTTCTCCGAGTTGTAGGAAGTTTTCATCTTCCAAGTGTAGATCCCTTTGGATCAAGATTGTAGGAACTTGGTTCCGAGACGTAGGATTGGTTTTCAATCCGAGATATTAGAGTAGCCGAGTCTAGTGATTTACTAGATCGGTAAGGGAAAGTGGACGCACCCAAGGTTGGGGAACCACTATAAATCTTCTTGTCGTCTGTGATTGCTTGATTGTTTTTGTGCAAGTTCATTAAATTTTTTATTCCGCAAATACACGCACATTTCACCTATTCACCCCCTCTAGGTGATTTAGGTAGACAACTTAACACTTTCAATTGGTATCAGAGGGAGGTTGATCGTTAAAAGGTTAACACCTTGATCAATTTCCTCTCTAAGTTGTCTCTTGAGAATTTTCAAGCAATGGACAAGGCTAAAGATTTTTCCAAGCTTCTCCTGTGCACAAATAACAATTTTCCCATGTGGAAAGAGAGAATAAAATTTTTCATGGAAGCTGTGGATCCCCGGATCTTCATGATTGTTGAAGAAGGTCCCCACATTCCTATGACTATCTCAACTATAGATCCAACAAAGAAAGTCCCCAAGAAGTTGATGGATCTAGATAAATACGAGATTGCACTTGTCTCATTGGACAAGAAAGTCAAAAATATAATTACAAGTGTAGTCGATGACTCTATGCTGCAAAACCTGATCCACTGCCAGTCTGCTAAGGATATATGGCAGTCCCTCATCATCTTGATGGAAGGTACAAAATAAGTAAGGGATGACAGAAGATCCCTGTTGAATCAAAAATATGAAGCCTTCCGACAAGGGCACAAAGATACCATTGCAGATACTTTTGAGAACTTTTTCAAGATAGTTAACGGCCTCAGAGTATATGGCCGAGTCTTCACCAACGGAGAACTGAATGACAATTTCCTAAGATCCTTAACCAAGGAATGGGACAACAAGGTCTGTGCCATTAGGGAATTTGGAAAGCTAGCTGAGATAGATCCTCAGAATCTCTTCGGGAAGCTGATATCGTATGAGCTTCAACTCATCATGAGGAAAGCTGAAGAAGAGAAGAGCAGGTTGCATCCAAAGAGAAGTTTGTTGCTTTAAAGGTAGATACCTCCAGGAAGTCAAAGTCTACCTCTCCAGCCCCAGCACAAGAAGTTATTGAAGAAGAAAACTCGGAGCTAAGTACCTCGGGTTCTAAGCTATCTGAAGGAGAGTTCTCCTTACTCCCGCGACAGTTCAAGAAATTATTGAACAAGAAAAAGCAATGGAAGGGAAAGGATGCCTCTCACAGAAGATCACAACATGATGGTGATCGACACAGAAAAGTTTCAAACAGCCACAATAGGTATGGTTCTAAACCGAACAAACATATTTTGACTTACATAGTTTGCTACTATTATAACAAGCCAGGTCACGTCATAGCTGACTGCCCCCACAAGAAGAAGGAGAGTGGCAGGAGAGAAGAAAAGAAGTCCTCGTACAGCAAGAAGAGGATAGAGAAGAGCCTGATAGCCAAGAAGGGCAAGACTCTTAGTGACTCTGAATCATCTGAGTCAAGTGAAGAAGATGAAGCCTACTTTGGACTTATGGCTCAATCAGATGATGAACAAGAGCCCCAGTTAACTGGGGAGGTAAAATCTCACACCCCTCTTTCAGAATCTGAAGTTTCTGAGCATGATCATGAGGACAGCTCCTCTGACGATGAGTCTGAACTCATGGCCTAGTATGAGGAGTTGATAATGGCTTATGACAAATGTCAAAAGGTCGTGAAAACTCAGGCAAAAGAGATTAAGTCTCTAAAGGCCATAGAAAGCTCTTTGAGAGAGGAAGTCATTAAGATGGACTCACTTAGAGAAGACTTAGATACTGTTGTTGACGAGTTCAAAAAGGCTATCAAGCACCTTGATCTGAAGGATGAAATCATCAAGGGGTTGGAAGACTTACTAGAAGCTGAAAATAAACTTTTTGAAGGTTTCTCTAAGCCAAAGGTAGTTCTTCCTCTTGTTGCTGAGTTCTCTGCTCAGGCCAAGGGTGCTGGGCTAGGCCATGTAGGAGCTCCTAGTAAATCTTCTAGGAGGAATATGACTCAGAGAAGGAATAAGGCCGTAAAGAAGTCCTTTTCCAAAGCAAAGGCGAAAGCCCCTCAAGATTAGACTGTCTTTAAGAAAGTCATATTTCCAACAAATGAGTTTGATCTTGACTCATCCTACGACCACTTGACTAGGCCTACTTATGTAGAGCCAAAGTCTGGTTACCAAGGATGGACTCGCCTCAGAAACTTTGGTGAGAGTGTCTTTAAAGACCCTTATGAAGAAGTCATTCTTCAGGACTATGGCCCTTATGATCATGGTCATAACTTCAAGAAAGCACCAAATGTAAAAACCATTGTAGAAAAGCCTGAGATGGAGAAGAAATCATGTGATTGCCATCATCATGCAGCTTCTTCCTCCAAGAATGCTACCACTGCTGGACCAGTATCCTAAAAGGTTAAGCAGGAGTACCTAAGGCAAAGATACAACAGGTTCGACTTTTGGTGCTGTGGAAGAATTGGTCATTTTGCCATCGATTGTTGGTTTAATTGAAGAAATTTTGCAACTCCTCAAGTTGGCAACATGAGAATGACCACTCATGATGCTAATCCTCATAGGGGGAGTGTTCTAATGCGAGACCAAGGACCCAACCATGTTTGTGTTCCTAAGGTAAACTGATTATGATTGCAGGAATGTCCAAAGGCCACCAAAACGCCAATCTTGTTTTTGGACAGTGGATGCTCTCGGCACATGACCGGGACAAGAAGCCTACTTCAAAATTATTCTCTAGTGTTGAACGGAGCAAAGGTCTTCTATGGAGGTTCAGACCGCGGGATAACTAAAGGCTACGGTATGATCACTAACGGTAGTGTATCCTTTTCAGATGTAGCTTATGTTGAGGTATTGGAACACAATCTTATGAGCATAAGCCAACTATGTGATAAAGGATACATAGTTGAACTCCATGCTGACAAGCGCCTGATAAAGTCTATTGATAATATGAAAATGATTCTATCTAGCACTCGAAGCAGGAATATATTTTGTTCAAATTTCATTTGTATAAATTCTTCTACACCATTGTGTCTTTTAGAAAAGATAGTGCGTCTCTTGGTGACCAATGACACAAGAGGTTAGCACATATTAATTTTAAAACTATTAATAAATTATTCTCCCAGAACTTAGTACGTGATGCCCCGAATGTCAAGTATGTCAAAAATAGACCTTGTCATGCATGCGTAAAAGGCAAGCAAACAAGGGCTACCTTTAAAAGCATTATTGACAAAAATTCAAGTAGATGTCTCCATCTACTTCATATGGACTTGTTTGGTCCACTGCAAATTAGAAGCTTGGGAGGTAAGAAATATACATTTGTTATTGTTGATGACTACTCGCACTTTGTGTGGGTGTTCTTTCTGAAACTCAAGTCAGATACCTTCGACATATTTACTAATTTTTTCATGCAGGTCCATAATGAATACAACTGTTCCGTAGTCAAAATCAGAAGTGATAATGGAACAGAGTTCAAGTCTGGGGCCATGACAGAATTTTGTAAAAACTTAGGTATCTTTCATGAGTTTTCCTCTCCTTGCACTTCACAGCAAAATGGAGTAGCTGAGAGAAGGAACAGAACACTCATAGAGGCCTGCAAAACTATATTGAGTGATGCTTCACTACCGGAGTATTTCTGGGCTGAAGCCGTCAATACTGCATGCCACGTGAAAAATCGAGCACTCATTAATAAGAATCATGATAAGACACCTTAAGAACTTCTAAAAGGCAGGAAACCAACTATTTCATATTTTAGAATTTTTGTCTGTAAATGTTTCGTGCTTAACAATGGTAGGTATCACACTAACAAGTTTAGTGAGAAAAGTTTTGAAGGTATTTTTGTAGGTTATAATAGCCATAGTAAGGCATACAGGATTTTTAATAAAAAAACTCTGGTTGTAGAGGAATCCATACATATTCTATTTGATGAGACGAGCTTGCTGTAAAGTAAATCATCTAGTGTGCTTGTTGAAGATGCAGGTACAAGACTGAAAGAAATCAGCTTGGATGAACCAACTGAAGGTAAAAAAGAAAAGTTCATCAAGATCACTACTCCAACCCCCATTGGAGACGATCAAGATGAAGAAACCATCCAAGTTGATGAAGTCACTCCAGTATTTGAAGAAGTTCCAGATGCTATGAACCTAGAGCTCAGACATCTGAAGGATCATCCATTGGACCAGATCATAGGAGATCCCCGGGATGGTGTCAGAACTCGTCAAGGTACAACTAACGAGAATTTATATTTAAGTTTTCTCTCACAGGTTGAACCAAAGAAGTTTGAGGAAGCAAACTCAGACGCATCATGGATCTTAGCCTTGGAAGAAGAACTCAACCAGTTCAAGCGCTACAAAGTTTGGAAGCTAGTTCCAAGACCCAAAGGTAAGAATGTCATCGGGATAAAGTGGGTCTACAGGAACAAATTGGACGAGGATGGGACAATCATAAAGAACAAGGCCAGACTCGTCGCCAAAGGATATCGTCATGAAGAAGGAATCGACTTCGACCAAACATATGCTCCAGTTGCAAGGCTGGAGGCCATTAGACTGTTCCTGGCTTATGCTGCACTAAAGGGCTTCACTGTCTATCAAATGGACGTGAAATCCGCCTTCCTTAATGGTGACATAAAGGAAGAAGTGTACATGGAACAGCCCCAAGGTTTTGTTGATCCAAACTTTCCTGACTATGTTTATTTATTATCGAAAGCGCTTTATGGTTTGAAACAAGCTCCTTAATCTTGGTACAAAATGCTATCTAACTTTCTCCTCGAGAACAAGTTCACAAGGGGAAAGATAGATAAGACATTATTTCTTAGGGAAATTAAAGGCAAGATTTTGCTAGTGCAAATCTATGTCAACGACATTATTTTTGGTTCTACAGACGACAACCTCTTCAAAAAGTTTTCTAAACTTATGCAAGGGAAGTTTGAAATGAGTAGCATGGGAGAGCTGAAGTACTTCTTAGGACTTTAGGTGAAACAATCTGAAGATGGAATTTTCATCTCACAGACAAAGTTCACCAAGGAGTTGATTAAGAAATTCGGAATGGAGAGTGCAACCTCTATAAGTACTCCAATGGCCTCAGCTATGTCTCTGGACAAGGATGAGAAAGGGAAACCTTTTGATGAAACCAAGTACAGAAGCATAGTTGGATCCTTGGTCTACCTTACTTCCAGTAGACCAGACATAATGTTCTCTACATGTGTCTGTGCTAGATTCCAAGTGAACTGTAAGGAATCTCACTATGCTACTGCAAAGCGAATCTTGAGATACCTTAAAGATACACCGAATCTTGGCTTATGGTACCTAAGAAGTAATGACAGCGAACTAATTGGTTTTTCAAATGCAGACTTTGCAGGTAGCAAAGATGACAGAAAAAGCACTTCCGGGACGTGTCAGTTCCTTTGAAGAAGGCTTATCTCATGGAGCAGCAAAAAGCAAAATTTTGTCGCAATCTCAACGGCCGAGTCAGAATATATTTCTGCCGGCAATTGTTGTGCACAATTGCTTTGGCTAAAGAACCAGCTAGAATATTACAACATGAAGGTTAAAGACATTCAATTGTTTTGCGACTCCTCCATCACAATAGCAATTGCCAACAACCCAGTCTCGCACAGACGGACTAAGTACATCGAGCTCAGATATCACTTCATCCGAGAGCATGTGGAGCAAAGGGATGTGGATCTGTAGTACGTGCCAACAAATCCGCAAGTTGTAGATATCTTCACAAAGCCGCTGGACGAGAACAAGTTCAATTTCTTCAAAACTGAACTTGGGATGCTGAACAGAGAAGGATAGACCAAAAAGAGATCATTTCAAAGCTCAAAGAATCGAGGATACTGGAAACAGGTCAGAAATTTTTCAAGTGGAAGACAGTTCTCAAGAAATACAGTTACTTCTCGAAAAGTACATAACTAGTTCTCGAAAACTTAAGACCACTTCTCGAGAACTAAAGCTCTGTCTCTCGAGAAGTACATAAGTTCTCGAAAACAAGTAATATACTTCTCGAGAACTATACAATGTCTCTCGAGAACTAACCCTACCTCTCGAAAAATGCCCCGTCTATTTTCGATTTATGTTCATTTCTTCTATTTCGAAAACCGTTCGATTTCTGCCTTAATCCAAGGGTTATTTTAGATTAATTAGACACCTAATCAACATTACAAGGGTTAAATATATATATATATATAAAACTTTAGAAATCTCAAATAAACTGACATTTCAAAATCCATTCTCTCGAAAACTCTTCGCCTTCCGCCGACCAGAGCTTCGACACCACCGCTTTTTAGCACTCCGTCCATCGCCGTTGTCAGTCTCAATGGCTCAGCAGTCCAGAATCGGATTCGGCAGTGAACTTGTGGTCTCCTGGATTACAGATATTTTAGACGATTTCAAGAATTTGCTTCTTTTGCTAGAAACCGCAGGTTTGAACTTTGTTCTTTCAGAACCTTGTAAGATTCTATTTCCAGAAGTAGAAGAGTTCTACAGAAATGTCAAGATAAGGAGGAATAACACTGTACTGAAATATAAAGTCAAGGGAGTTAAGATTAAGTTGAGCCCGACCATAGTGTCCAGACTTCTAAGATTTCCTATAGTAGATGATGATGAGTATGAACTGACAGAAGATGACAATGTCAGAGCCTGCTATTTCTGTGGAGTTCTAGTGGACATTACCTCTCTAAGGAGAACTGCTCTGAATGTTGTTAGCAAACTTTTAGTGGATATAGTTGGAAAAATTCTTTGGTGCAGGATAGGGTCCATAGGTTTCAAAACCAATGACCTATTAAATGACATGGAAGCCATTATCTGCAGGAAGAAATTTCCATATAGTTTGATGATTTTTGACATGATCAGGGATAGCATTAAAGAGCCAAAGTTTGCTAGGATAATCTCCTTGATGTTGTATGAGATTGATCCAATGGTCTTCAATACTTCAAAAGGTACACCAATTCATCACTTAAAGAAGATATCCTTAGCTTCCATTCAAAGATGGGAGTTAAAACTGAAAAATCCAAAGCAAATAGCTAAAGAGCTTACAACCCCTGCTTCAGAGGTCAGGACCCCATCTCCCTCCTCTCATCAAGTTTTTGGACCATCTGGTGCAGCAACTTAGGGGGAGCCTGCTTCCTCTGTTCCTGTTGACAGAATTCCATCTCCTCCTCTAGCCAGATCTCCAGTCAGAAGTACAGTCAGTTCACCAGCTAGGACACCAGCTAGATCACCAGTGAGAAGTCCAATCAGATCTTCAGTTATGTCCCTAGTGGCAGACTTACCAGATGAGACATTCTCAGATGAGCAAGCTAAGAAAACCATCAACTCTACTACAAGAGATATAGAAAGTATGATAAATGAGCTCACCTCTAATGAACCTCTTCCTCCCCTCCACATTGAAACTGCTGAAGAACTTTCAAAGGATCCATCTCAAGCTCCTTCTCCATCTCCAGTACCTTCTCCCATTGCCTCTCCTTCTCCTTCTCCAAGAAAAGTCTCACCTCAACCAGATACCATCCTACTATCAGAAGAACCTGAGGCAGTTGAAGCTCTTCAAAGGAGACTTGACTTCTCCATGCCCACCTTCCTTGATGAAGAAGGAGATACAGTCATTCATACTACCAGAGCTAAAAGCTATGTAGTTGTTGAAGAGATCCCTCCATAGGAAGTCCCTCCTCAACCACATATTGCTATTTTTGCTACTCCTATTGTTTCTACTGCTGCTGCCCCTATAAGTTCTGACATACTAAGTAAGATTGAAGTTATGCTGGATGACCAAAGGAAATATTTTGATGAATCTCTGAAGATATTTCAAGACAAAGTCACTGCTCTAGAGACAGAGATGAGCAGAGGATTTGCAGAAATTTAGCATAATACTGACTCTCTAAAAGGGCTGTTTCAGATTGGTGGTAAAGCTATAGACCACACTATCACTAGTGTTGGTCAGGTTATGGATCAAACAATAACTCTTGCTAACAATCAAATCTTTTTGGAAAAGAAAGCCCAGGAAAATCTCATGAAAATTTGTGAAGAGGTTGGTACTTTCAAAGAAGATGCTATAGATACACTATCTGTAAAATTCAGAAAGGGGGAGAGCTTGGTGAAAGAACATGTGGAAAATCTTGTGGACAAGTTTACTGCTGCTGCAAACATAGTTTGGTCTAACAAGATATCTGAAATAATTAAGAATGTTTTAGAACAGATTCAGTCTGTGAAATTTCATACCTATGACACCTCAATCTGGATGCACAACCAAATATTCCCTGAATTTCAAGTTGATCCTAATGTCATTCCTCATAACCCGAACCCTCTTGCTAAAGGACAGTCAAGCCAGATGCCTGCTCAGATGCAACCTCAAATGCCATGCTTTTCTCCAAGGCCAGAAGATCAAAATCCTCCTCCTGCTTCTTATGACCAAGTATGGGATGATATTATTCCTCAAAGTTTACCTGATATCAACACTTATAAGAAGAGGAAGTATGGGGAAGGCCCCTTTGCTAGCAAAAGGGTTCCTAAGCCAGACACAGAGAAAAGAAAAGCACAAGAATTTGCTGAAGTCTGGAGTCCTACCTCTAAAGCCTTAATTCTTGATACTCTCAAATTAGTTATGGACTACAATAAAAATAGGAATCTCCACTACAGCTCCTCTGAGTGGGAACTCTATGAGAAGTCCATGACTAAAAGGAGAATCTATGACAGAGAGTATGGCAAGAACAATCCTAAGGCTCCTCCAAAAACTCCAAGGTACTACCCAAAGCCTTTCAGCTACCAGAGGAGACAATAAGAGAAGCATGACAGACAACATCAGAGCTAGGACTGAATTTCTGTTGATAACTATTTTGAGATTATGGATGAAATGGATGTTGATTGGAAATCTAAAACATTATATATATATAATTTCTGGTTTTGTTAATTCTGTGTTTAATTTTTCATTCTTGCATTTGAATCTATTCTTCATATACAATTCTTTCTTTATTGGTATAATTCACTTTAGTGTAGAGGGTTCTGACTTCTACAAATAGGGGGAGATTGTTGGGTATTGCATCCATAATAACCCAGATTTGCATGAAGTCACCCTTGAACTAAGATGAACTAAGTTGTATTTGATATCTTTGTTTAGTTGTGTGTTTGCAGACCATCATTGCTAAGTGTAGACCAATGTCAGTCTACTGTGGGTCATGAACACAGGACCATACAGTGTAATCCCTCACTGTGTGATCCAAGGTGTTGACTAATCTGTAGCCTCTCTATTGGGATACAATTCATATTCAAGCACTTGGACAATGGAATGAAGATTGGTTCTTGAAGAGAAAAAGTTTCTAAGTTCTAAAAATTTCTCTAAGTCCACTTCTCGAGAAGTCCATTATACTTCTCGAGAAGTAGAGTTAGCAGTATTCGAGAAGTTCACTTAGTTCTCGAAAATCCTATACTAGTTCTCGAGAAATATCAGTATAGTTCTCGAGAAGCTTAGTCTATGTTCTCGAGAAGTCACAGCCTATACTTCTCGAGTAGCCAGAGACAGCCGTGAAAAATCTTTTAAGTCCATCTCTTGAGAAGATGATTATAGTTCTCGAGATCTAAGCTTTTATTTCTCGAGAAGTCAGCTTAGTTTTCGAGTACAAGTTTGATCTCTCGAGCAATGTTATTTTTTTTCTCGAGAAGCGAAATTTAGTTCTTGAGTTTGACTCAACGCTTATCTCTCGAGTACTATCTTAAGTCCAGAAAGTATAGCTCTCGAGAAATCAGCCTTGTTCTCGAGAACTCATTCATACTTCTCGAGAACTGCAGTTCATTTTTCAAAAAATTTACTAAAGTCCAAATCGACGGGATTTTCAAATGACTTGACGTGATTGGTCCACGTGTCGTCATTAATATCAATTCTAACCGTTAGGGGAAATCCTATATAATGTCTTTTCATCAAGACTAACCCTAAGCGGAATTCGTACTCTCTATTATTCTGAATCGGCCGTCTCTATCCAAGAACAAATTTATAGAAGCCGCCGCCGCCGCTCAGGAAGAAGATCTACACGACTATTTTAGATCAAGTTAGACTTATTGTTCAAGGAATCTTTATCTTCTCCTTGATCGAGTAGGTCCTAAGTTTCTCAGATCAGATCTACAGAGGTTCTTCTTCAAAAAAATTTTAAAAAGCCGCCAAGTTCAAAAGAATACCCAGAGTTAAATTTTTTCCAGATCTGAGATAAATCTTTGTTTGTATTTCATATCTCTTTGTAATTTAGTAGGAGATTATTCTCCGAGTGTAGGAGCGTTGTTCTCCGAGTTGTAGGAAGTTTTCATCTTCCGAGTGTAGATCCCTTTGGATCAAGATTGTAGGAACTTGGTTCCGAAACATAGAATTGGTTTTCAATCCGAGATAGTGGAGTAGTCGAGTCTAGTGATTTGCTAGATCAGTGAGGGAAAGTGGACGTACCCAAGGTTGGGGAACCACTATAAATCTTCTTGTCGTATGTGATTGCTTGATTGTTTTTGTGCAAGTTCATTAAATTTTTTATTCCACAAATAGACACACATTTCACCTATTCACTCCCCTCTAGGTGATTTAGGTAGACAACTTAACACTTTCAAATCCTTTGTGCGGAAAGAAAAAGAAAAAAGTCTTTGCGGAATGGCATCATCGGAAACCCCGTTGATTTTAAAAGTATCGCATATTTCTAAAAAGTTAGAAATATGCGCATTTGGGTCCTCATCTTGAAGCCCATCAAATTGTACATATTGCTATACCATTTGAATGATGCTTGGCTTCAATTCAAAGTTATTGTTCGCAATAACGGGTCGAACAATACTTGAATGCACATCATCCAAATTTGGTCGGGCATAGTAGGAAATAGTCCGTTCTTCGGCCATATTTGGATTTTGATTACCCAAATTAAAAGAAAATTGAGAAGAAGGGGAGGCGGAGGAAGAATAAGGTGATAGTGCTGGTGCCCAGTGGGGAGAACATTCTACTACTACTGAGATTCCTTCCTTCAGCCCCACTATAGACCAGACATTACTAACCAAAAAAATGACTATAACTGCTACAACTGAAGAAGAATCGGGATAAGGAAAGGGAAATATAGAAAAGAAATGGAGAAAAGGCCTGATTTCGAACAATGGAGCCCAGAGTTCAGATCTATCATTCTGCTTGCTTGGGATCAGGTCAAAAACAAAAGGTCAGACAGAGGAAAGTGGTACAAAAAAATGGAATGGGAGAAGCTGGAAAAAAGGGACATTGAAAGGAGAATTTACTAGAAGAACAAGAATGTTAACAATTTGCCTCCTAGCGCAATTTAACCTTACAAGTACTTCCCCAAGCCCTTCAGCTATTTTCAGAGGCAGAAAGATAAAGCAGAAGCTGAAGCAGCTAAAGCATACAAGAATGATAGCAAATGAAAGAAGAAGTTTATTGTAGTGGAGAAAGTAGTTAAGAAGCCAAAGGGCAGTGGGATTGTGATAAGGGAACCTGAAACTTGAAAAGTTTCAGGTTCTTCTTATAGCATTAAGGAATGTGACATTTTGGTTCATGCACGAACATCATAATTCCTTATATGTTAAATGAAATATCATTTGTTATGATTATGTTCATTATTTTTCTAATTAATGATGTGTTAATGTTTTCTGTTAATGTTGCATAAGTGATAGAATTAATTTCAAGATAACCCAAACACCTAGAAGGGGGGTGGGGGTGAATAGGTTCTTTTCCTTTTTTACTTAAGGCAGAATATTTTTCCAAATCTTAAAATAGAATCTAACTATTCTACAGCAATCATAACACAAAAATCAGAATAATACTCCCATCACAGATTGCACACAGGTTTATAGTGGTTCCCCAAGGTCTGGGTACATCCACTTTCCCCCTTCACCTATCTAGCAGTGTGCTAGATTCGGCCTAACTTATTCCTTCTTCTCAGATCCACAGATCTTACAGCTCAGAACCCTGAAAGGTTCCTACAACTCAGAACCTTATAAGGTTCCTACAACTCAGGCTAACAGCCCTACCTCAGCCTTGCCACAAGGCCTACAACTCAGAGAAAAATTTCTCCTACACTCAGGCTCAAAAATCCCTACCACTCAGAGATCTATATCTCTTACACTCGGCCTTTATAATATAGGCTTACAACTCAGATCTATGAAAAGATCCTACAAAATTTGATGAGTGTTTAGATAGACTCTTACTCTTATTGAGAGAGAAGGGATAAGAGATTTCTTGATCAGTTTCTTGATAAGACTGATGGCTGAAATCAACCTGTTCTTAGCTTTCTTCAAAGCTTCTTGAATCTGAACTCAGTAGGGTTGATCTCCTTTGAAGTCGACTGACTGTCAGCTTCCTTCTTAGAATCCATAAAAAATCTGAATCCTTCTTAGAAGATTGGTTCAAGATCTGCTTCTCAGGAGACTTGTAAATGTCTCCTCCTTTACTTCAAAAGCTGAAGATCTCTCTCACTCTTCAGAACTTATGAAGTTTCTTTAGAATTCTTGCTTGAATTCTCCTTAGATCTTCTCACGAAAATATTCTTTAGTGTGACGTGCACTTTCTTGATCAATGATCAATACTTCAATAGTTGTGCCTGTTGTTGTTGTTCATCATCTTTGATTTGACAGAATCCATCTATATATATAGAATTCATCTATGGTAACCGGCTGATCCGGTTTCTAACAAACTTCTGACAAGTCTGACAGCTTCAGTAAACTTGTTGGAATGCACAGCTGTCAAGTCTCCAGTCAGTTCTTGAACCTTTATCTTTGTCAGCAAAGCATCGAGACTGATTGTCATTATGTGTCGACACAAGTAGATAAAGTGTCGACACAAGATTTGGTGATGTCGACATAACTCCTTTGGTGTCGACACAGCTTCTTGACACTGCATGCGTAGAATGTGTCGACACTGCTTCTTTGTGTCGACATAGACACTTCTTCACTACACAACAATCAACATTATTGAAACTCTGTTGAGTGTCGACACAAGTCCTGTGTGTTGACACAGTTGATATAGTCTCAGAATTTGTGTGTCGACACTGCCTCCAGGTGTCGACACAGTTGATGTCGACTAATACTCCTATGTGTCGACACTGCCTACCGGTGTCGATACAGTTGATGTCGACTAATAAATTCTGTGTGTCGACACAGTTGCTTCAGGTGTCGACACAGCTTATCCAAGTGTTGACACAGACTTCCTTAAGTGTCGACACATGGACTTAGAAACTTTTTCTGCATTTTAGCCAATACTTAACCTGCATATATAAACTCAAAATAATATCAAATACACTTTGATGTATATTATTGAGCTAAGTGAGGCTTATCCAAATCAGGTAAACATTTTCCAATGTATCCAACAATCTCCCCCTATTTGGAGAAGTCATAACCCTTTAGTCAATGATATACACCACTTATAATAAACAAACACTATGATGTATATAAGCATTATATGACATGGCAACTTATAAACAAAACATATATCAAAATCGCATCACAGAATAAGAATGCAACTTGAATGAACATGAAACATTGTTTTGTTTATATTAACAAAAAGTTACTTAAATAGATTTTTTTTTAAAACTAAAAGTTACATTGTTCTTGCAAAATTTAGTAAACCTATCCTAAGGCTGATCAGGCTCTCTAATGACTATGCCTTTTCCTGGCTTAATCTGAGCTTGCACAGGAGGTTCTTGCATCATCAATAGTCTTTTTTCCTTCCAACTCTGCCTTTTTCTGAACTTCAGCCTTAATCCTTTGTCTTTCAAAATAATGAAAAGGCTTAGGAAAGTACTTGCTAGGCTCCTGAGCATTAGGAGGTAGCTTCCCAATCTTTGCCTTTCTTCTATGTTGTACAATGGCTTCCTATCTTGACTCATACTTCTGTCATTCCTATTCATTATACCACTTGACCCTTTCATGAACTTGATCTTTCACAGCTTTCCAGGAAGTCAAAATTATATTTCTTGAAGTGGGGCTCCACTGCTCAAAATCAGGCTTTAACTCAGCCTGTTCTCTGAATCTTTTCTTTAAAAGTTGAGCTTCCTGCTGAGCTTTCAAGGCAGCTTCTGGCATTTCAACTTTCTCTATAATGTGTTGGTACCCTATCCTCACTTTCATAATGACATTTTCAACATCCTGTGGAGGACTGTACATTGTCTGAACCTATTGTTGAATCATATCAAAATCTGCTGGAGGGTAAATGATCTGAGCAACTTCAGGTTGATCAACTTCAGCATAAGCAGGTTGCACACCAGACTCAGCAACATTGTCATCATCACAAAGGGGTGGATATCCCAGAGTGGCTCTGATGCTATTAGATATCCATTTTGCATGATCTGAACCAGCATTGACTAACACTCTCTCCCCCTTTATGGCTTCTCTTATAATGTGATCTCTTAAGTCATCCTTTTGAAATCTTATTTGGCCATCAATAAAATTGACACCATCTTTATAAAATGATTTTAACTTATGAAGTTGTTCAGAGATTGTTTTCTGAGAAGTATTAATGGCTGTCTTAAATGAATCCAAGGCTTCTTGTAGCTTCTGATCAAATTGCTCTTTCTCCTTAGCCCTTGCTTCAGTCATTGCAATAACTGTTTTCTTTACTTCAGTGACTATCTCATTGTGAGATTCAGTCAGATTATCATTCATTCTAATCAGATTTTCAAGGACATAGCCTTGTTTGACAACAATATCATCCACTTGTTTCTTGACTTCTGCTTGTTGGTTAGCTAGAAATACTACAGCATTGCCCCACTTATGGAAACAATCTGTCATCTCTTTCTTATGAAGATTAACTTCAAATCTGATGGATTTGATATCCTGAGGCAGTTCAGATTGAAGTGACTTATGACTTTCATCCACATACTTTTCTAGAGCCATTTTTTGCTCATCCAATTTAACTTGCAAAGCCACCATTAATGAGTTGTAATCAGCCTCTGGGGAAGGTTGTGAAGTAGGAGTTTGCAATGCCTTCTTATAGCTCTGGCTTCTTCTCTTAAAGACCATCAGTTTCCTTTTCTTTGCATTTCTGATCTCTTCATCTTCTGAAGCAGATGAACTGGGGATGTCTACTCTTTCCTTAGGACTAGGAGGCAGCTCCTTCTTAGTCCTATGCTGCACCCCCTCAATGTTGGCCTGCTCCCCCTCATCTGCTGCTCCCTCTATGTCAGGAAATAATTCTTCTAGAGTGAACTCTTGTTGAGTGTGAACTGGTGATACTGCTTTATCAGGAGCATCAGCAACCACAGATGTATCCTCCATGATCACATCTAGTGCTGGACTATTGATATGAGGTCTCTCAAGAATAGATTGTGAATCCATTTCACTTGCCAAGTGAATTCTTTCTTCCTCTTGTACCTGTGAAGTAATTGTCTCCCCCGACACTTGTACATTCTCAGTCAGGTCCTGTAATTATACACTATCTAGCTCCACCTGCACTTGTGCACTAACTGTTTCCTTCTACACTTGTGCAGTATCAGTAAGGTCCTGTTCAGGAGATTTCTCAGCAACTTCCTGTCTTTCTATATCTTGTATGTCCTTTGTTAGGACTCTATCCCATTTTGAGATGATCCTGATGTCTATTCTTCTCATATTATTGATTTTAGAACCAGGAATCTGGTTCATTACTTCTGGAATGGCTCCAGCCAAGTATAGACTCATTATTCTAGCCAAATTAGGCTTCTTGATTCCTTCCTTAATCTTCTCAAACAGTTCTACAGACCAATCTGTGTTAAGTGTAAAGATTATCCTTGTCATGAGGCTGAACATATAGGCTGAAATCCTATCATGTCCCCCTGGCTTACACAGAACCATCTTTCCGACCACTTCAGATAAAAATTTACCTTGCTGATTCATCCCTTTCCTGTTTATTGCTGATCCAATCTTCATGGTGGGATCAAATCCACACCATTGTAGTGCCTCCTTTGTTCTTGATACTGGTACTTCTTCTTCATCATGAGTTCTTGGAAGATGAAGAATTTTTCTCAAACTTTTCAAGGTCACTTAGACTCTTGCTCCATAAACTGTTGATCTAATCTTAAGTCCTGTTGAGTCTATTACAGCCGCGCCATAAAACTCTAGAATCTCCTTCTTCCATATCTTGGTTGGTTCGGATACCAGAAAATCCAAACCAATGTCAGTAATTAGGTTAATTACTCCTTTAATCTCTGAGTCAGCATCATCAAAGGCATGTCGAACCAACTCATATCCTTCGTTAATGTTATCTTCAACCTTTGGCTCCATTGGGATGGTGAGAAAGCTTGGATTGAGAGAAGAGAGTTTGTCGACACAAGGGTTTAGTCTCGAAAATCTGGAGAGCGTGTCGACAGAATATGTTCTTGACCTATTTATACCCTTCTAACCAAAGAAGGTCAAAAGACGGGCAAAAATTGTCTAAAAGTGTTGACACTGTTGAAATGTGTCGACACAAACTTCTATTGTCTCGACAACGCCGTTGACTACTACGTGTCGACATCAATTGATGATATATCGACACTAGACATACTTAGTAGTTCATCAGAAATTCTGTGTCGACTCTTATTGCAAGTGTCGACACAATTTATGGAAGTTTCGACACCATTACTCTTGTTGTGTCGACACCACTAACTGAAGTGTCGACACCACTTCTCTGGATGTGTCGAAACAGATTTACTGAAGTGTCGACAACACTTCTCTGAATTTGTCGACACAGATTTACTTAGCCAAATTTGTTAAACTAGTCTATGTTCAATATTCCTAATTCAATTTTAAATTTATTGAATTTAGTTTCATCTAAAGGCTTAGTAAATACATCTGCAATTTTATAATCTGTTTTGACAAATTCTAGTTAGATGTTCTCTTTCTCTATATGTTTTCTAAGAAAATGGTATCTTATTTCTACATGCTTAGTCCTACTATGTGAAACAGGATTATTAGCAATAGAAATAACACTAGTAGAATCACAAAATAAAGGTGTTCTACTTACCTGAATACCATAGTCTTCTAGCTGGTGCTGAATCCACAAAAGCTATGCACAACAACTTCCTGCTGCCACATATTCAGACTCAGCTGTGGAAATTGCCACAGTAGTCTGCTTCTTACTACTCCAAGACACCAATCTTCCTCCTAGAAATTGACAAGTGCTTGTAGTGCTTTTTCTATCTTCTTTGCAACTTGCAAAGTCTGCAACTGAATAGCCTGTCAGTAGAAAATCTCCATTCCTAGGGTACCAAAGGCCTAGATTAGGTGTGCCCTTTAGATATCTCAAAATCCTTTTTACTGCAGTGTAATGAGATTCTTTAGGGCATGATTGGTACCTAGTACAAACACATGTTGCATACATAATGTCTGGTCTACTAGCAGTTAAATATAGAAGAGAGCCAATTATTCCTCTATACAAAGACTCATCTACAGGTTTACCTACATCATCTTTGCATATAGGCATACTTGATCCCATAGGAGTTCTCATAGTGGAGGATGATTCCATACCATATTTCTTAATTAACTCCTTTGTGAACTTAGACTGGGATATGGATAAGCCATCATCAGTCTGTCTTACTTGAAGGCCCAAGAAGAACTTAAGTTCTCCCATGCTGCTCATCTCAAGCTTCCCTTGCATAAGTTTTGCAAATTTCTTACAAAGGTTGCTTTCTGTAGACCCAAATATTATGTCATCTACATAAATCTGGACTAAGATTATCTTTCCTTTAGATTCCCTTAGGAATAGAGTTTTGTCTATTTCCCCCCAATAGAATTTGTTCTCAATAAGGAAAGTAGACATGGTCTCATACCAAGCCCTTGGGGCTTGCTTTATCCCATATAAAGTTTTCCTAAGTCTATAAACATAATCAGGTTTAAGAGAAACAACAAAACCTGAGGGCTGCTCTATATAAACTTCTTCTTTTAGATTTCTATTTAAGAATGCTGATTTTACATCCATTTGGAATACCTTGAAGCCTTGATATGCTGCATAGGCAAGGAACATCCTAATTGCTTCCAATCTTGCTACTGGGGAAAAGGTTTGATCAAAGTCAATACCCTCTTCCTGTCTGTATCTTTTTGCAATAAGTCTTGCTTTGTTCTTCACAATGATCCCATTCTCATCAAGTTTGTTCCTAAAGATCCACTTTGTTCCAATGATGATGTGGTCTTTTGGTTTAGGAACTAACTCCCAGACCTTGCACCTTCTGAACTGATTCAGCTCCTCTTGCATGGCATCAATCCAATGTGGGTCTAGAATAGCTTCTTCAAATTTCTTTGGCTCAAGTTGAGATAGGAAGCTTGAGCAAAGCACTGTGTTCAAGTTCCTGCTTCTGGTTTGCACTCCATGTCTTAGATCACCAATTATCTGATTTGCTGGATGATCCTTTAAGTGTCTAATAGCTGGAGGTAGACTATCTTCTGGTTGAACACCTCCTGTCTCTTCAATATGCTGCACCTCTTGGTGTACATCTGCATCTAGAGAGTCATGTACTCCCCCTTGATAGTAGCCACAATTTTCCACTTCCTGCTCTTCAGTTGTTTCTTCTGTAATGGTAAGCTTGTCCATTTTCTCATTAATACCTATAGAACTGCATGAGCTACAAGGCAACTCACTGTTAATCAGTCTTGTTTCATAAAAGACAACATGTACAGACTCTTCTACAACTTGAGTAATCAAGTTGTAGACTCTATAAGCCTTACTATTGTTGTTGTACCCAACAAATATCCCATCTTGGGATTTGGCAGCAAACTTAGTTAGATAAGACTTGCCATTGTTAAGGACATTGCACTTGCAACAAAAGATCCTAAAATAGGATAAATTTCGTTTTCTACCCTTCATGATCTCATAGGGAGTCTTTTTGTGGCTTTTGGTGATAGATTCCCTATTAATCACATGACATGCAGTGTTTACTGCCTCAACCCAGAAATACTCTGGGAGAGAAGTGTCACTCAATAGAGTTCTACCAGCCTCAATCAATGTTCTATTTTTCCTTTCAGCAATACCATTTTGCTGTGGTGTTCTAGGGGAAGAGAATTCTTGAAAAATCCCAAATTCTTCACACAGTCTTGTCATACTTTCAGATTGAAATTCAGTGCCATGGTCACTTCTGATTTTGACCACTGTACTGTCAAGTTCATTCTGAATTTGCTTGACAAAACAATATAAAACACTTAGGGTTTCTGATTTTTTTCTCAGAAAGAACACCCAGGAATATCTAGAATAGTCATCTACCATCACAAAAGTGTAGACCTTCCTACCTAGACTATGAACTGGCATAGGACCAAAAAGATCCATATATAAGAGGTATAAACACCTCACTTAATCTTTGTTTTCAAGGCTATGAAAGGAGGATTTTGTCAGCTTGCCTTTTTGACAAGCTGAGCATATCCCATCCTTTATACACTTAACTGTTGGACCTTTCCTTACTAGCTCTTTGCTAAAGAGTTGGCCAATTGTTTTGTAGTTAAGATGGGCGAGCCTCTTGTGTCATTTGACACAATGAGAGGCTCTCTCATCAGTTACAAGACAAATAGGAGAACTTTTGTTCTCACACTCAAAATTAAGACAGTACACATTCCTTTTTCTATATCCTGTCAAAATGACCTTTTGATCACTTGATCTTTTGATATAACATCCATTATAAACAAATGAAATGTCATATCCTAAATCACTCAGCTGACTTATGATTATAAGGTTGTGTTTCAAACCCTTCACATAGGCCACTTGAGTGATAGTAATCTGGTTACTAGAAATGTTACCAAATCCTTTGATGATTCCTTTTTCAGAGCCACCAAAGATTACTTTTGGCCCATTTAAGATAGGTAAATACTCCTTCAGAAATCCCTTTATTCCAGTCATGTCACTGGAACATCCACTGTCCAAGTACTATATAAGGGCATGGTAATTTAGACTCACCTGTTGGAACCAACAAGGTCGATTCCTCCTAAAGCTCGGAACTATTGGGGCAGCTCACGCTTAGTCCCTTTGGATCACACTCGAGGCGAAGAACTAGACCGGAGGCTCCAGCGAGGAGGTCCCACCTCGTACCCAGAAGAGACTAAAGCTCTTCCCCTCCCTAGCCAATGCTGAGCTAGGTGCCTTAGAAGAAGTGGAAGGAATCAAGAAAGCTTGCCTTTCTAAAGCACCTTAACGGTCTATTTATAGGGCTCTGAACTGGGACTGCCAATAACCCATTTATGCCTCCCTGAAATTACCAGAATATCCCTGGCTAGGTCTGCCAACAGCCAAACTCTGCTGTCTACAAGGGCTAAATGCAGACCACTTGGGGTAAAACACCCCTGGGGCCCAAAAGGTGGGCCCGGACCTACCTGAACCGGCCTTGAACCAAAGTGGCACCTGGCGGGAACTCCCCCATAGGGTCCTCTCGCATGGCGAGAGGGCTACCCCGGGCGAGATCTCCACTCCTGGAGTCCTCTCGTGCGGTGAGCTGGACACTCGCCGGGAAAGCTTCCCGTCTTGGTATTCATCTATCTGAGGCAACGCTCCACTTAGGCCATCTCGCTTAATGCAGTGAACCTCACTCCATGCCCTGCCTCCTGGCACCTATCGCCTGGTGCCTTTCGCCTGGCGCCATTTTCCTTGTACCTCTCGCCTGAGCCCTCTCGCTCGGCTCTTGTTACCTGGACCCTCTCGCCTAGGCCCTCTCGCTCGCATGCGAGTCCGAGGTTGTACACAATCCCTGCTCTTTTTGAGGTTATTCACAAGCTCGGAAAGACAGTTCAACCGAGGATCGTGGTAGCACGGAGGATTTATTAGGGGGAATATTTTGGTGGGACCCTTGCCTAGTCTATAAATATGGAAATAGCCTCCCCGCAAGGGGCCGTTCCCTTTCCTCCCTCCTCTTCCAGCATCTACCTCCATGTCTCTCAGTCAAAGTTTTCGGGACCGCATCGCGGCTGTGCGCCAACGGAACAAGGCGACCGCGGCGGGTCTGAACAAGATCCCCGTGCGCGATTCTCCTTCGGAACCGCCATCCATCTCTCTCCCAAAAAAGGCAAAAGTTCCGGAGCCTCCCCTCCCAGCAGGAGAACCTTTTCGCTCCTTTCCGAGGGGGTATGTACCTCCCACTTCATCTAGTCTCAAAGGAAAAGAGGTAAGTCTTTCAAGCCTGATATGATCTCTTTGCACCACACATTTTTTACTTGCTACCTTTTATCAGAAAATCTCGGCGCCTCCTCATTGTCTTGAGACAATTCGTATCAACATTTCAGAGCTTCCTTCCAGGCCTCTCTCGCCCCAAACCTCCACTCCCCCCTCCACCCCCATGACGAGGAGGGATGACCCTTCCACCACATCGGGCTCCACCCGCCGATTCGTTAAAAGGCCCTACCTTTGACACCTGCTCTCTTCTTCTTATCGTCTGCTTTTTCCTTGCCGCTTTATCTCTTTGGCTCCTCCATAGGTGCGAATGGAACCCCTGTCGAAGACTCACTAGCTGCCGACTTGCAGGTCAAAGATTACTCCAGGCAGCTGGCCCCTTCGCCTCCTCCCCCTATAGATTAGATCGAGGACTACCTGGGCGACCCCACAGACCCCATAGAGATGAAGCGTAAGGTGGCCGAGATGTTGCGGAAGCACGCGCGCATCATTCAAGCGCTGGAAAAAGGGAAGCAAGCCGCAGACCACCGGATTGACTGGCTAGAGGTAGAATGCGCTCGCCTGTCTTCGGAGATAGATGCCGACATTGAGGTGGATCAGACGAACCCTCAGGCAATCTTGGATGACGTCGACCAACAGCTCCATCTCGCCCCCAGTGGTGTTGAGGCGGCTTGCGCCTTCCACCTCCCCAGTCGTCCTCCCTGCGTGAGAAGCCGCGGGGGAGGACGATGGAGGTTGGATAAGAATTGACGAGAGCTCCGCCTTCTTTCCTTTCGCCTCTCGCCTCTTAGTTCTTTCGTTTGCCTTATTTGTAATAATAAAATATTTGCTTATATAGCGCCAGCTGTGTGCTCTTCGAACTTGCCACCCGTTTTTATGCGGGATTAAATTTATTAATTTGGTGATTTCCCTATTTTAATTGATGCGACAGCGTTAATACCTTCCTTTATGCTAATTTTTAACCTTCGTTGCTTTTATTTCTGTGCATCAATCTTTTCACCGCCTCCTTGGGCTGATGGCCCACTTAGGGTTCCGCCGCTCGAGGCTTGGAGGGAGAGAAGGGTCGGCCGACGCTTGCCCTTCCCCAGCGTAGTTCTCTATCCGCTCATCCTCCTACTTATGAGGGCTATAAATACCCCCGCTGCCAGGGCTGGAAGCGCGTTTCCCTAGACTTCCACCCGCGACTCCCCCTCTTTTCCCAGCTCGTCTCGCGCTCCGGCCCCTCACCCTTCCTCTTTACTATTCTTCATGTCCTCTCGCTGGTTCTCCACTCGCCAACTTTCCCTTTGTCTCGCGCACTCATGGGAAAAAGGAGGCCAGAGGATGGTGAGGGCCGCAGCCGCTGTGGGAAGAGATTCTCCGACCACGATTTCCCCCCGGTCGCCTCTCTACCGACGAATATGAGGCCTTTCGGAGCGACTTCTTTCCGGACGGCTACGAGTCACGCCCCCCCAAGGTTGGCGAGAGCGTGAATACATTCTACCCAGGCGAGCTCGCCTTCCCCGTCTCGCACTTCTAGGCGGGGCTCCGGCTTCCCCTCTGGCCCGAGGTGAAGCAAGTTCTCAAGTACTTCGGCGTCGTGCCTGCCCAGTTGAACCCTAACGCGATCTCGGTTATCGTCGCGTTCGCGTGCTACATGAGGCGAGAGAGCATAGAATCCAGTCTCACCGTCTTCCGGAAGATGTTCGTCTACCACGCTAATTAAGACGGGGTCTCCTTCTTCACCGAGCTGAATCTGAAAGTCTACGAGACACCAAACAAGAATCTTCACTGGCTAACCCGCTTCGTCTTCATCCGCGGGAACCTGGGCAGCATCCCTCTCATGCCCGTCTTGCCCGCGGAAATCTTCTATATTACTCCACAGGTCGGCGGCACGGACAAGCTTCTTTGCGAGTACCTCGCTGGGAAGAACTTCGAGGTCAGGTTTTAGAGACGGGGTCTCACCTCGCTGCTCCCCGTGCTCCCTGGAGAAGGTATGCTCGACCCCCTCATCTTTTCTTGCCTTTAATACCTTCCTCTCGCTGAACCTTTTTACTGACTCTATCTCGCTTCTCCTAGGAGAGAGGAACGTGCCGGTGCACCCCCCTACAGAAGTAATATCAAGCCGTCTAAAGACATGGCTCTTGCCACTATGGTGGCCGAGGCGGCCAAAGATTCGTTGGCCCCTCCTCCCCGAAAGAGGGCGACTGAGGACTCTGCCCCCTCTCTCCTCAGCCCCTCAAAGAAACTGAAGATGAAGTTGAAGAAAGTAGTCTCCTTCCCTTCTGAGAAGGGCAAGGTCCCTGCGGACACGGCGGCGATGCCGGGATCCTTGAGCCCCATATCCCTGGGATCTGAATCTCCGCACTCGCCTCCCTTGACCTCTCCACACAGGGCTGTCTCGCTTCCTGACAACGCGGCCCCTCTCGCACCGCTCGCAAGCTCTTCTCGCCAACCTCCCCGGTCCCCTTCTCACGGGGAGGCTCCTCTCCAGTATCCTGCTCCATCCGCCCATCTGAACTTCAATATGGGCCCGTCTGTCCCCGACGGTGCCAATGAGCCTACGCTCATCTAGGATAAGGGGGCACATCGGGTCTCCATCTCTACCCTTCTTCCCCTATAGAGAGAGCAAGCCGAGTCTTCTTCCCACGCCTTCTCCTTGGGCTTCGGCCTCTATGGGGGTCTCGCCCCTGACGTGCTCGATGCGGCCACCACGCGAGATCTCGTCTTCAGGACGGCCCACTCGCAGCTACGTACCCTCGAACTATCTTATCGACTCTTGCACCGCCTAATTTTCAACACTCGAAGCTGGAAAGAGATAGACACCAAATTCGCTGCCGAGCGTGATAAGTCTGGGGATCTCACCAAGCGACTGGAGGTGGCCGAGAGCCTTCTCGCCAAGGCCAGTGGCGGAGTGGTGAGTTGATACTTAGCCGGCCTTCTCGAGCACCCTCTCGCTAGATTTAACGGTTTGTTCTTTTTGCAGGATGCTGAGACGGCTGAAAGGCTGCGCTCGCGAGTAGAGGAGTTGGAGACAGAGGTGAAGGAGCTGAAAACAGAGAATGCCCAGCTCAAAGAGGCCTCCACCTCTCGCTCGCAGGTCCCTCCACCTCCTCCCACGCATTATACGCACGACGAGGTCGAAGAATTTTGCCGGGATGCCAACATACGGACCGTCGAGCTCATCCTGAAGATGATGCGAGAGATGGGTGTAGTTAAAGATGATTGTGAGGACATCACCGCCCGGTACCTCGTGCCCGAGATTTATGGCGAGGATGAGGAATCTTCGGCGAGCGAGAAGGACTAGGGCTCCTTGAGCACAACAGCCTTTTCTTTTCTTTTTGCTATGATTACAATGCCTCCTGATTTGGGAATGTACTGTATTAAAACACGAATATGATTCACGTGTATATATATATATATTGCTCGCGACTGAAGCTAGCCTCGTTCTTTTCTTCCTCTCTTTTTTTTTCTCTTTCTCTCGCTTGGACAGCTCGCGAGATCCTCGAAATCCTTGGCGGCGAGAGGGGGTTGTCTTTCCCCTCACCGGCTGTTACCAGCAGACCTGGCCTGGGGGGCGAGCTGGCGAGCCTCTGCCACTCTCGCGAGCGTGGGGACACCTTCTCCTTCCTCTCGCGCTGCCTACCGGCTCCTCTCGGCGCGAGTGGACCTGGGGGGGGCAATTATTCCCCCCCCCTCTCTTCTTTTTCCTCACGTAGGAAGTCCTCTTGAAGTATTCCCCCCCTTTTGTTAGTGGCCAGGGTCAATGTTTCCCTGATTAATCAGCTTCTATGTCAAGACCCTAGTTAGCTGTCTCCTGAAAACACCCAACCCAAATTACAGCCGTAAGGCATTTATGCTCTCAAACTGCAGCTTCTATGCCCCTATCTAGTATTGAAATGGGAACAGCTCCTTGCTCACAAAAAGTGTAGCACGGTAGAGTAGGAAGGTGAGTTGGGATAGGGAGGGGGTAACCGCTCCGCAGAAAGGGGCCTGATCCACCTTTTGTTATTGTTTCAAACCACCGAGTGAGCCTACAGCCCTGCCAGCTTGATGAGAGCCCGGTCGACGGGTCTACCCGGGGTCTCCTCTTCTCTTTCTCCTCCAACCACCGAGTGAGCCTACAGCCCTGCCAGCTTGATGAGAGCCTGGTCAGCGGGTCTACTCGGGGTCTCCTCTCCTCTTTCTCCTCCAACCACCAAGTGAGCCTATAGACCTGCCAGCTTGATGAGAGCCTGGTCAGCGGGTCTGCTCGGGGTCTCCTCTCCTCTTTCTCCTCCAACCTCCGAGTGAGCCTACAGCCCTGCCAGCTTGATGAGAGTTTTGTCAGCGGGTCTGCTCGGGGTCTCCTCTCCTCTTTCTCCTCCAACCATCGAGTGAGCCTACAACCCTGCCAGCTTGATGAGAGCCTGGACAGCGAGTCTGCTCGGGGTCTCCTCTCCTTTTTCTCCTCCTACTGCCGAGTGAGCCTACAACCCTGCCAGCTTGATGAGAGCCTGGTCAGCGGGTCTGCTCGGGGTCTCCTCTCCTCTTTCTCCTCCAACAGCCAAGTGAGCCTACAACCCTGCCAGCTTGATGAGAGCCTGGTCAGTGGGTCTGCTTGGGGTCTCTTCTCCTCTTTCTCCTCCAACCGCCGACTGAGCCTACAGCCTTGCCAGCTTGATGAGAGCCTGGTCAGCGGGTCTGCTCGGGGTCTCCTCTCCTCTTTCTCCTCCAACCACCGAGTGAGCCTACAGCCCTGCCAGCTTGATGAGAGCCTGGTCAGCGGGTCTGCTCGGGGTCCTCTCCTCTTTCTCCTCCAATTGCCGAGTGAGCCTACAGCCCTGCCAGCTTGATTAGAGCCTGGTCAGCGGGTCTGCTCGGGGTCTCCTCTCCTCTTTCTCCTCCAACCACCGAGTGAGCCTACAACCCTGCCAGCTTGATGAGATCCTGGTCAGCGGGTCTACTCGGGGTCTCATCTCCTCTTTCTCCTCCAACCGCCGAGTGAGCCTACAACCCTGCCAGCTTGATGAGAGCCTGGTCAGCGGGTCTGCTTGGGGTCTCCTCTCCTCTTTCTCCTCCAACCACCGAGTGAGCCTACAACCCTGCCAGCTTAAAGAGAGCCTGGTCAGCGAGTCTGCTCGGGGTCTCCTCTCCTCTTTCTCCTCAAACAGCCGAGTGAGCCTACAGCCCTGCCAGCTTGATGAGAGCCTGGTCAATGGGTCTGCTCTGGGTCTCCTCTCCTCTTTCTCCTCCAACCGCCGAGTGAGCCTACAGCCCTGCCAGCTTGATGAGAGCCTGGTCAACGGGTCTGCTCGGGGTCTCCTCTCCTCTTTCTCCTCCAACCGCCGAGTGAGCCTAAAGCCCTACCAGCTTGATGAGAGCCTGGTCAGCGAGTCTGCTCAATTTCTCCTCTCCTCTTTCTCCTCTAACCACCGAGTTAGCCTACAGCCCTGCCAGCTTAATGAGAGCCTGGTCAGCGGGTCTGCTCGGGGTCTCCTCTCCTCTTTCTCCTCCAACCGCCGAGTGAGCCTATAGCCCTGCTAGCTTGATTAGAGCCTGGTCAGCGGGTCTGCTCGGGGTCTCCTCTCCTCTTTATCCTCCAACCACCGAGTGAGCCTACAGCCCTGCCAGCTTGATGAGAGCCTGGTCAGTGGGTCTGCTCGGAGTCTCCTCTCCTCTTTCTCCTCCAACCGCCGTCTTCTAAGAAGGACATCCTGAGGTGCATTGTGTTAGGAAATCATGACATATTCAAAGGGTAAGATCATTAAAGTCATACTCAAGCATATTCAGAGGAAAATTATCATTACGGATAGAAATGCTTCAGATCATCACCGCTGCGGGCGTGATCTAGGGGTACCCCATCCCCATCCTGGAGGTGATACCCCCCTGACTTCAAAACTTCTTTTACAATGAAGGGACCCTCCCAATTGGGGTTGAGCTTTCCTACCGTGGCCCCCCTGCCCGCGGCGTCCACCTTCTTGAGGACCAAGTCCCCCTTTTGAAATTGCTTGATCCGGATGTGCTTATCAAAGTACCGGGACATCCGGCGCTTGACCTCCTCCTGTCGGATCGATGCTAGCTCTCGGAGCTCCTCCACGAGGTCGAGTGAAAGCCTCTTCTCCTCTCCATTATCGACCTGCCACCTTTCATCTCCTTCCCTTACTGCTGTTACCCTGGGAGATTCAACCTCAAACTCCACAGGTATGACGGCCTCCGAGCCATGGGAGAGCTTGAAAGGCGTCTCTCCTGTGGCCGTACTCGGAGTAGTCCGCAGAGCCCATAGGATGGAGGGGAGTTGTTCCACCCAGCTCCCTCTCAAGTTCTCCACTTTCTTCTTTAAGAGATTCACAATGATCTTTTTTGCCGCTTCCACCTGTCCATTGCTCCGAGGGTGGTGGACCGAAGCGAATCGAAGGTCTATACCAAGCTGTACACAAAAATCCACAAACTCCTTGCTGGCAAATTGTGGCCCATTGTCAGTGATGATGGCCAAAGGGAGCCCATGCCGACAAATAATCTCTCCCCATACAAAGGTTTTGACCACTTACGATGTCACCTTTGCCAGAGCTTTCACTTCTAACCATTTTGAAAAGTAATCAACCATGACCAGTAGGAACCTCCTCTGACCGCTGGCTTGAGGGAACGACCCCACCAGATCCAGTCCCCATATGGCGAAGGGCCATGGAGAGGTGATCGTTCACAGCCTCTGTTCTGGGAGGAGCTGTAGGGGAGCAAACTCCTGACACTTTCTACACCTCTTAGCAAGCTCCTCCGCATCTCTTCGGAGGGTAGGCCAGAAATAGCCTTGCCTTAATAACCTCCCTTCCAAAGTCCGACTCCCTGAGTGGCTTCCGCATTCCCCCGAACGGACCTCCTCCAATACCTTCTATGCTTCCTTCTCATATATACACCGAGCTAGCAATCTGGACAATGTTTTTCTGTAGAGTACTCCTTCCTTCAACAGATAATAAGCTGACTTATTCCTAATCCGCTTCCTCTCGAGATCCCCCTCGGGTAGACGTCCCGACGCCAAGAAGGTCACAAAAGGAACCATCCAAGACACCTCCTGGTCGACCTCCATTATCTCCCCTTCATCTATGGAAGGCCTGAAGAGTTCGGTAATAGTCCCTCCGGCCTGAGGACAATGCTTTGCGAGCAAGTCTGCCTTAGCACTCTCTTCTCGAGGAACGTACTGGATGGAGAAGCTATAAACTATCCAATGATACCCTTTATCTTTACCAGGTATAACTGGATGGTCGGTTCCCTCACCTCGAACTCTCCGTTGATGTGTCTTGCCACTACCAAGGAGTTCGTGAAGACCCTGATATCCTGTATGCCCAACTCCCTAGCCAGCCGAAGCCCGGCGATGATTGCTTCGTACTCGACTTGATTGTTCGTGAGGGTGAAGTGTATCTTCAAAGCTTGCTCGATCCTAGTCCCCTCGGGACTCGTCAAGATGACCCCTACCCCAAAAGAGTTCTTACCAGAGGCCCCATCTACCAGTATCTCCCAAGCCACCACGGGAGATACCTCCACCTCCTCGGCCTCTACCACATAGTCCGCCAAGAAATCCGCCACTACCTGTGCCTTAATGGCCTCTCGAGGGACGTAGGAGAGGTTGAATTCACTGAGTTCGATCGACCACTTGGCCAATCTTTCCGAGTGCTCGACCCCCTCAAGGATGCGGCGAAGAGGGTGATCCGTCACAACCTGAATGGCATGAGCTTGGAAATATGGTCTGAGCTTCCGGGCCGACACGATGAGAGCGAAGGCCAGCTTTTCTAGGATGGGATATTTCAGCTCTGCCTTTTTGAGGACCCTGCTTACATAATAAATGGGGAATTGCTTCTTTCCTTCCTCTCGGGCGAGGACCGGGCTAACCGCCCCTGTCCCTACCCCCAAATATAGGAACAAACTCTCCCCTTCCCTCGGCCCTTGAAGTAGCGGCATCTGGGTAAGCTGCTGCCTCAGAGCCGCAAAGGCCTTTTCGCATTCCAAGGTCCATTCGAACTCCCTTCCTCCCCTTAGAGTTCGAAAGAAGGAGGAGCATCTCTCTCCTGCCCTAGAGAGGAACCTGCTCAACCCTGCTAGCTTGCCAGTAAGACGCTGAACCTCCTTGGCATTCTTAGGAGATTTCAGCTCTAGTATTTCTTTTACCTTGTCCGGATTGGGTTCCACCCCTGCAGGAGTAAGGAGATGTCCCAAAAACTTCCCCCTGCTGGCCCCAAACACACATTTCAGAGGGTTAAGCCTCATATTATACTTTCTTACAGTTGTAAACGTCTCCTGCAAGTCCAAGACATGGGACCTGAGGTCCCGACTCTTAACCATCAAGTCATCCACATAGACCTCGAGGTTCCGCCCCTTCTGCTCTCGGAAAATCCGGTCCATCATCCTTTGATACGTTGCTCCCGCATTTTTTAGCCCGAAGGGCATCATATTATAATTTAAGCACCCATCCTCCGTGATGAAGGTGACTTCCTTGACGTCTGGAGGGTGCATGCGAATCTGATGGTACCCTGAAAAAGCATCTAAAAAACTCATTAGTGAGAAGCCGATGGCTGAGTCAAACAGCGCGTCGATTTGAGGCAGGGGGTAACAATCCTTAGGGTAGGCTTTATTTAAAAGAGAGAAATCAATACACATCCTCCATTTCCCCTCCCCCTTTTTTACCATTACAACATTGCTCACCCACCCCGGATACCTGTTGGCAGATATGAATCCTGCCTGGAGCAGCTTCTCCACCTCTTCTCTGATAGGCCTGGCCATCTTGGAGGCGATGGCCCTCTTTTTCTGTTGGATGGGATGGACCTTGGGGTCAAGGTTGAGACGGTGGCATGCCACGTCTGCGTCGATCCCTGGCATGTCCGCCACGCACCAGGCGAAGACGTCAATGTTCTCTTGCACGCACCTCCGATTCTCCTCCTGGTCTTTGGGAGTGAGCTCTTCGCTGATCTTTATCTTTTCCTTCCTTCCGTCCTTTATGAGGATCTCCACCTCCAGAACTTCCACATCCGCCCTCAACCTTCAAGGTTCTTCTTCCTCTGGCTCCCTCAAATCCTCCTCCAGATCCTTTCCCCCGTACTCCACTCCCAAGCCTTCCACGACAGCTACCCTTTCTTGGGCCCTCCCTTTCTCTCTTCCAAGGTCCCCCTCTGGTGATGCCCTCTTTCTCTTCTTTTCCCCAATACTTCCTCCATTCCCCCTACGGTCCCGCTCCCCAGCCACTTGCTCTCCCGCCATTGCTGGCTCCGCCGCAATGCCTCTGTCACCTCCTTCTTCTTTCTCCAACTCCTCTCCTCCAGCCATCTCCATCTCTGCTACAAGACTTCCCTCCACCCTTGCTTCCTCTCTCACCAGCTCCTCTCCTCTAGCCACTTGCTCTCCTGCCATTGCTGGCTCCCCCGCACTGCCTCTTTCACTTCCTCCCTCTCTCTCCAACTCCTCCCATTCCATCCTTTTCTCCAGCTCCTCTGCATCCCCCTTCCATGAGATGGTGTTGACCGCCATCACATAGCATTCCCGAGCCGCCTTTGGATCCCCTCTTACCCTGATCTGGGTTCCTCCCGAGTTAAGCTTCAAGCACTGATGGAACGAGGATGGTACACACCTAAAGGCGCTGATCAAAGGGCACCCGAAGATCGCATTATAGCTGCTGGGGGCATCCACTATCACGAAACGACAGTTCCTGGATAGCCCCCCCAGCGTCACCTGAAGTCCTACTCCTCCCTCGACATCCTTCCTCTCCCCCGAGAATCCAAACAATGGCCCATCCGCCGCCAACACCCTTCGGGCCTCCACCCTCATCTCGTTGAATGCCTTCTTGAAGATCACATTGACGAAACTCCCGTTGTCCACCAAAATTCGGGACACCGTGAAGTTCTCAATGGAGGTCCGGATTACCAGCGCGTCACAGAAAGGGTCCTCGTGATCTGGTAGGTCCCTTCTGGAGAAGGTGATTTTCTCATCTGGGGGCGGAGCTTGTGACGTCGAGGCAATGCTCCGACGATACATTGTGTGAAGACTGGCCTTATGGGTGGCCTCGATCCCCACCCCCCCATGAATCACCCTGATCCCCCTCGATCTTTTGTGTCTGATCGATCCACACATCGATCCTCCTCCACGGCTCCTTGCATCTCCACTATCTGCACGGGTGGTCGTTGGTCTTCTCCTCCTCTACCCCTCTTCAACTCCAAGAACTCCGGGCACGTGGCCGTCGCATGGCCCTCCTCCTCATGGAAATCACAATATGGCAGAACTCCTCCCTCACATCTCCCTTCTTGGGGGTTCCTCCTCCTCCCCATAATCGCTCTCCCACGCTCTCTTCCTCTTCCTCTCCCTCAGCCAATGGCCATAGCTTACTGAGGTGGAGGTGGGAGCGGCCTCGGGCCATGCCCCCACCCTAGCGGATGAAATCTCCTTGGTCCCGAATAAAAGTTCCTTCCCCCCTGCGGAGGACCCCTTCCTGGTCCTTGAACTGGGCCTCCCGGTTGCCTCCAGCCCAACTCTGGGTGCGCGGGTCCCCTTGGCTCCTCCCTTCTCCTTCCCTCTTACTGCCTTGTTCCTCCTGACTCTCTCTGCTCCCCCTCCGTCAACCTTGCTAACTTCCTTGCAAATTCTGGGTTTGCCGCCTCATGGCTATCTCCTTTGCTGCCTTCTCCATCAATCCCTCAAAAGACAAAGGTGCCTTTCGGGTTAGGCTTATCTTGAAGAAGCCTTCCCTCAACCCCACGGTGAAGGCCATCTGGAGGGCGAAACCAGGCACTTCCTGGATGTCTAGGATCTCCTCCTAGAAATGATCCACGTACTAAGCCAAAGACTCGTCCGCCTTCTTCTTGATCAGGAAGATGGACTCCGGGTTCTCCTTCCTCTTCTTCGAGGTTGAGAAGCGCAGCTGGAAGCTCCTGCTCAGGTCTTCAAAGCAATAAATAGAACCCGCCGGGAGTTGATGGAACCAGTACCTGGCCTTATACTTCAAAGTGATGGCGAAGAGGCGGCACTTGAAGGCATCTGCCATAGGTCTGATGGAGACTGCATCTTCAAACCATTGCAGGTGTTGGAGGGGATCATACTTCCCCACGTAGTAGGTCATCTCCGACTCGCAGAACCCTTCTAGAACGGGTGCCGAGAGGACCAACTCGCAGAAGGGAGATCCTCTCGTTGGTGGTCTCACCAGGTCTACTCGTGCGACTAGCCCCGCGGGCACGACGACACTCGCCGGGCTGGGGAAGAGCTCCCTTCCTTCCACCTCTCGCCGGCTTCCTTCCGCCGCCACTTCCTTTCCCGGTCGCTTCCCAGGTGCGTCCTCGCCTATCCGCGTCGGCTCGACCCCTCGCGGAGCGCGGGGTCCGGCACTTGGGGCGCGGGGGGGGGGGGGGGGGGGGGGTCTCGCACTCCCCTCTCTGTGCGAGCTGCTTCAGCATGTCCATGATCCCTCTGATAGACAACATGAACTCTGCCCTCCCGACGTACCCCCTGGCTCGGGGACCCCTCGTCTTCTCCTCCTGCATCTCCCGTCATGAGGTAACCCTTCATTCTTCCACACAAGCTGCTGTTCCACGCTCACCGCACCAAAAATGTTGGAACCAACAAGGTCGATTCCTCCTAAAGCTCGGAACTATTGGGGCAGCTCACGCTTACTCCCTTTGGATCACACTCGAGGCGAAGAACTAGACCGAAGGCTCCAGCGAGGAGGTCCCACCTCGTACCCAGAAGAGACTAAAGCTCTTCCCCTCCCGAGCCAATGCTGAGCTAGGTGCCTTAGAAGAAGTGGAAGGAATCAAGAAAGCTTGCCTTTCTAAAGCACCTTACCGGTCTATTTATAGGCCTCTGAACTGGGACTGCCAATAACCCATTTATGCCGCCCTGAAATTACCAGAATATCCCTGGCTAGGTCTGCCAACAGCCAAACTCCGCTGTCCACAAGGGCTAAATGCAGACCACCCGGGGTAAAAGGGTAAAACACCCCTGGGGCCCAAAAGGTGGGCCCAGCCCTACCTAAACCGGCCTTGAACAAAAGTGGCACCTGGAGGGAACTCCCCCATAGGGTCCTCTCGCATGGCGAGAGGGCTACCCCGGGCGAGAGCTCCACTCCTGGAGTCCTCTTGCGCGGTGAGCTAGTCACTCGCCGGGAAAGCTTCCCGTCTTGGTATTCACCTATCTAAGGCCACGCTCCACTTAGGCCATATCACTTAATGCAGTGAACCTCACTCAATGCCCTGCCTCCTGACACCTATCGCCTGGTGCCTCTCGCCTGGCTCCTCTTTCCTTATACCTCTCGCCTGAGCCGTCTCGCTCGGCTCTTATTACCTGGACCCTCTTGCCTGGGCCCTCTCTCTCGCCTGCGAGTCCGAGGTTGTAGATCACTGTCAATAAAGAATTAACTTCCCTTAGAACCCAAGTAAGTCTTGGGTCCTTGGTTCAAGTTAGCTTCATACTTACCAAATCTACCTGCAGCTCTTCTAACAGGTAGACTGTTTTCTTCTTGACACTAGTGTTGTGCCAGCGATCTATGGCATAATGACCTGTCTTGCCATAGCACCAGCATTCATACTTGTTGTATCTATTTTTAGATACATTCTTGACAGTCTGGTTGACATCAAATCTTTTGTTTTGTGTTGGTACTGCTACAAATACACCCACTATTTTCTTAGGAACATGGGTTTTATGGACATGGGCTGCCTTATTGACATAAACACCCTTATCATTCAGAACTTCAGTCTTACAACGACCATGAGTATTCTCAAGTTCATACTTGTTAGAAAGCACTTGTACCTTTCTAAAAGCTACAGGGACATTAAAATTAAGTGGCTGGTCTGAGGCTTTGCCCTTTCTCTTGAATTGGCCAGCCCTGGTGTTACCCTTAAAGCCTATTCCAGCCTTACCCTTTTGAGCCACAAACTCATCTATTAAGGGTAAAACTGATTTTGGCTTGGAATAACAATCCACCAAATCTTTTTTCCTTTTGAAGTCTGGCTTCCAGACTTTTTATTAGATCATTTTTGTATGTGATTGTGCCCATCTGAATAACAGATATAGTTTTCAGTTTGGCAATCTCATTCAATTTTTGATCCAACTCTTTCTCTAAGTCAGATGCAGCCATCTTAAGATCTGCAATTTCCTTAGCCTAAGTTTTGGCTAGGTTTTTGCTTTTCTTTAGTGCCTTCAACAAGTCCCCATATTCATCTATCAGCTGATGAATATCACCTTTAGACTCAGACCCATCCACATCACTTGATGCAGATGTAGCTGACTCTGTGCCAGTACTACAATCTGAATTACTAGAAAAACATTGTACCTTACTAGGACAAGGCTTATCCTGACACTTGTCTTCTTCTAATACATCCATCAGTCCCATGCAATGATGGTCTTTTTGTTCACAGATAGAGTTCAGCAATTGCATAGACTCATCTTCTTCATCTGCTGCATATAGGCCAATATATGCCTCAGCTTCAGATTCAGACTCTGAAGATGATTGGTCTGTCAAGTTCTTCTCCTTCTTAGCAACAAAGGATTTCTCCTTCTTACTCTTTTTTTGAGTCTTCCTTTTATCAGCAAACTCCTTTCTTTTGTCTGGACACTCAGCCACAACATGTCCAGGCTTATTACAGCAGTAGCAAACTATCTTTAATGTTGTAGATTTGCTAGGCTTAGACCTGCTCCTTTCCTTCCTTGATGACTTCCTCTTTTGATAATAGTCATCCATAGGCTGAGGTGTGGAGGGCCTTGACTTCCACTGCTTCTTCTTCAGGAATCTCTGAAACTGCCTTGTGAAGGCAGCAAAGTCTTTATCTGAGTCACTGCTGTCTGAACTCTGGTTTTTTGAATTATCTGAAGTAATTTCAGCAATAATCTCAGGAGGTGATGAAGACATCCTCCTATTCTTCCTAGTGGCTTCCACCTTGAAGGCCACAGACTTTTCTTTATGCTCCCCTTTAGCACTTTTCTCCTCCTCTTTCCTAGCCATCAGCTGCATCTCATATGATAACAATTTTCCAAACAAAGTTGGAGGAGAGATATCTACAAGTTTGACCACTTCTCTAATTGCACAAATCTTAGTGTCCCAATCCTTTGTCAAGGATCTTAGAAATTTATCATTCAGTTCATATGTACTGAAGATTCTTCCATATGACATCAGCTCATTTACTATTCTATAAAACTTCTTATAACACTCAGTTATACCATCTGACTTTCCTTGTCTGAAACTCTCATATTCCTGGTTCAGTATAGATTTTCTATCTTGTCTGACTTCTTCAGAACCCTCCATGTAGACTATCAAAGTGTCCCACATTTCCTTGGAGGTCTTGCAGTGAATCAAATTTTGAAAGGTTGAATTATCTATGGCACTTACTATGATATTCTGGGCTCTTTTATCCATAGTTTCCAGGATGATCTCATCCTTAGTCATCTCAGAAAAATCTTTGGGAGTTCTTTGATTTGCATCTAGAACTGACACCTTCTTTGGAACATAAGGACCTTCCATTACAGTAATGTGAATCCTTGGATCAGAAGCTTCCATGAAAAGCCTGACCCTTTCATTCCATATTCCAAAAATCTCTTTCCTACATATGGGTAATTTCATAGAACCTAGTTCCTTATGATTTTATCCTGAACCCATTTTCTTGATTTTGAATCTGCCTTAAGGATCTTACTCAGACTTTTAAGTCCTTCTTTGAGTAACCTCCCTCTGATACCACTTGATAGAATTAATTTCAAGATAACCCAAACACGTAGAGGTGGGGGGGGGGGGTGAATAGGTTCTTTTCCTTTTTTACTTAAGGCAGAATATTTTTCCAGATCTTAAAAAAAAATTTAACTATTCTACAACAATCATAACACAAAAATCACAATCATACACACATCACAGATTGCACACAGGTTTATAGTGGTTCCGCAAGGTCTGGGTACATCCACTTTCCCCCTTCACCTATCTAGCAGTGTGCTAGATTCGGCCTAACTTATTCCTTCTTCTCAGATCCACAGATCTTACAGCTCAGAACCCTGAAAGGTTCCTACAACTCAGAACCTTATAAGGTTCCTACAACTCAGGCTAACAGCCCTACCTCAGCCTTGCCACAAGGCCTACAACTCAGAGAAAAATTTCTCCTACACTCAAGCTCAAAAAGCCCTACCACTCAGAGATCTATATCTCCTACACTCAGCCTTTATAATATAGGCTTACAACTCAGATCTATGAAAAGATCCTACAAAATTTGATGAGTGTTTAGATGGACTCTTACCCTTATTGAGAGAGAAGGGATAAGTGATTTCTAGATCAGTTTCTTGATAAGACTGATGGCTGAAATCAACCTGTTCTTAGCTTTCTTCAAAGCTTCTTGAATCTGAACTTAGTAGGGTTTATCTCCTTTGAAGTCGACTGACTGCCAGCTTCCTTCTTAGAATCCAGAAATAAATCTGAAGCCTTCTTAGCAGATTGGTTCAAGATCTGCTTCTCAGGAGACTTGTAAATGTCTCCTCCTTTACTTCAATAGCTAAAGATCTCTCTCACTCTTCAGAACTTATGAAGTTTCTTCAGAATTCTTTCTTGAATTCTCCTTAGATCTTCTCACGAAAATCTTCTTCAGTGTGACGTGCACTTTCTTGATCAATGATCAATACTTCAATAGTTGTGCCTATTATTATTGTTGTTCATCATCTTTGATTTGACATAATCCATATATATATATAGACTTTATCCATGGTAACCGGCTGATCCGGTTTCTAACCAACTTCTGACAAGTCTGACAGCTTCAGTAAACTTGTTGGAATGCACAGCTATCAAGTCTCCAGTCAGTTCTTGAATCTTTGTCTTTGTAAGCAAAGCGTCGAGACTGATTGTCATTATGTGTTGACACAAGTAGATAAAGTGTCGACACAAGCTTTGGTGATGTCGACATAACTCCTTTGGTGTCGACACAGCTTCTTGACACTGAACCTGTAGAATGTGTCGACACTGCTTTTTTGTGTCGACATAGACACTTCTTCACTACACAGCAATCAACATTGTTGAAACTCTGCTGAGTGTCGACACAAGTCCTGTGTGTCGACACAGTTGATATAGTCTCAGAATTTGTGTGTCGACACTGCCTCCAGGTGTCAACACAGTTGATGTCGACTAATACTCCTGTGTGTCGACACTGTCTCCCGGTGTCGACACAGTTGATGTCGACTAATAAATTCTGTGTGTCAACACAGTTGCTTCAGGTGTCAACACAGCTTTTCCAAGTGTCGACACAGACTTCCTTAAGTGTCGACACATGGACTTAGAAACTTTTTCTGCATTTTAGCCAATACTTAACCTGCACATATAAACTCAAAATAACATCAAATACACCTTGATGTATATCATTGAGCTAAGTGAGGCTTCTCCAAATCAGGTACACATTTTCCAATGTACCCAACAATAAGTATGTTATTGTATATATTGGCATAGGTTTTGACTTTTTCAAATAGGGGGAGATTGTTGGGTCCATTGATCACAATGTCCTGAATTTTATGAAGGCATAGCAAACAATATATACACATGTGGTGATCTAACTTGTGCTCAAGTTTAGTGATTGTAGGATGTACTAGTAACAATGATGGGACATGTAGCCTAATTAGCTAAGTCAGGTAAACACTTACCTAAGTTGTGGATAGATAGAAATCTATCTAAGTCCACAGGCATTGAGTGAAGATTACTCACTCAACGCTAGATGACTTATAGCGCTGAGTGGAGCCTATAAAGAAAAAGACAAAGGAGTGTCAAGCTAAGAAAGTGTTCAAGTCCATAGGTATTGAGTGACGTCTACTCACTCAATGCCATACAATAAAAAGCTGTGAGACAAGCTCAGTCAGTCAAGCCACAACAAAACTATGTTGAAATTTGACTGTCCATAGGCATTGAGTGAGGCAAGCTCACTCAACGCCATGTGTTAAAGCATTTACTGTATCTCATTCAGTCAGAACCTGTGTTTTCAGACACAAAAATTTAGCTAAGTCCAAATGCGTTGAGTGGATCTTACTCTCTCAACGCCAAAGTTAAGAAAAATCTGGCTAAGGCAGAAAGCGTTGAGTGAGGCATGCTCACTCAATGCTCTCAATGCCATGATTTAGAAAATCTAGCTAAAAGCAAAAGACGTTGAGTGAGGCGTGCTCACTCAACGCTCTCAATGCTTAAGATGCTGAAGAAGCAGGAAAATGACTAAGGCACAAGGTGTTGAGTGAGGTGTGGCCACTCAATGTTCTCACCGCCAAGCATGGAAAAAAGGTTAAAGAATGAGCTAAGGAAAAATGCGTTGAGTGAGGCTTGCTCACTCAATGCTGTCAACGCCTAACGACAGAAAGATTGGTTAAGTATTTTGGCATTGAGTGAGGCGTGCTCACTCAACGCTGTCAAGGACTAGATAGACATAATTCTGTCTAAATGTTTTGGTGCTGAGTGATGCTTGGTCACTCAATGCCTATGCTGATGATGCTTGATTTTTGTCTAAGTCCACAGATTGTGACATCAACAAGTAGACAAGTCAAACTTATTCATATTGCTAGTGTCAAAGCTATAATACATGAAAAAAGGTGTCGCAGAGCTACTATACATCATTTGGCATTAAAGCAAGGTTGCAGCGGCCCATCAATGGTGTGGTGCTCACTGCTAAAAGAGTCGTTCGGTTGGAATCAATTAAAGGAGAACCTTTTTAAAGAAAAAGGAGATGTTGTTGTGCTTCGTCTTCATTGCCATTATTGCTGTGACTGAAGTACAGGAAGCTCAAGTTTGCAATACCAAGAGCAAAACAAGTTAGTTGTTTGTCTTCATCATCGACTATAGCAAGATCAGAGCAGATTTCTGAAGAGGAAAAAGAAATTTTTTGGTGCCATTTTCTATATGCACTAGCAAGTTCTTCACAGATCCAGCTATACAACTCTGAAGAACATCTACTAGAGGCTGTGGATAATAAGTTATGGCTGAACATCTTTAGCCCAGGAAAGGGAGAAGAAGCAGAACAGTTATTCTACAAGTTACTTCCAGCACAAGTCAAAGCAAGATTTGTATTCTTGTTGCTATGAGGAAGATGAGCTGGGAATCTTTAAACTCAGGAGCAGCAAGTTTTGTTACAGTCACTTTAGAGTACCAACAGGAAAAATCACTAGTGCTGTGAAGAAGAAGTTAGGACTGAGTTTATCTCAATTTAAGTAAAGGTAGAATCAGGAAATATTTTCCTATAGTCAAAGTTGGGCTTAGTCTATCTTAGCCAAGGTAGATTGGCACAGAAAAATTTTTCTTGTGTCCAATCATGACTCACCAACCCACTTCCATCTTGTAAGATTCTCTTGGATCTGAGTGGTAGGAGCAAGTTTGCTCTGAGGTAGGATCCCCCGTATATCTGAGGTAGGGCTGTCCTCCCAGCCTGAGTGTAGGACCTTTAGCCTTAGGTAGGTGACATGCTGATCACTGAGTTATAGGCCCTTGTGGATGAGTTGTAAGTCATGGAGGAGACTGAGAGATCCTGAGGTATCTGAGGTGTAAGCTCTTTGGAGCAGAGTTTTGGAGAAGTGCCTAGTCCAACAAGATAGTTTGATAGGTGGGATGGAAAGTGGATGTACCCTTATTAGGGGTACCACTATAAATCTGTGTGCTTTTCTGTGTTGTTTTCTTTGGGCAGGCTACATGTCTTGAAAGCAGAATTAAATCAACTAATAAAGCATCCAACACAAGTAAAATAAAAGATAGTCACTAAGGAATAAGAAACCTATTCACCCCCCATCTAGGTGATTTAGCTATCCTTGAAAATAAAGACTTTTAGCTCACTCAAAACCTTTTCAAAAAGCCTAAATTATACATATCTTGAATGCTTAGTATTATGCCTTGTAGAAAGTGAAGTCACTACCACACCGCTTGTAAGAAACGCTCTTCTTTATTACCAAATTATTTACGTACACTCTGACTAGTATCGCTATGTTCATCACGTTTATCTTGTTACCAAGTGAGTTGAGAAAATGGGAAGGAATTCATTCATGACTTACTCAATATCTTGTATTTTGCTTTATGTAATATGTGCTATATTCAGTAGTCATTACTCCTCATTTATGAGAAATTCAATTGTCAATGCATAAACTGCTTCTTATATAATCGTCGCAAGTAGATTACCATACTCCTTCTTTAGAGATAGTAAATCTTAACTGGTAGGGCTATGTATATGACCTAATGTACTTTAAAGGGGCTCTATATTTAAATTACTTAATTGGTGTCGAGGAAAGGAGTTAGGGGTGAGCCAGTATCCCTCGCAAGGAAGGTGGTGTATAACGGTACTTAGTGCGACCACCAACCTTATTCTTACCTGGCTAATACGTAATTTAAATAAAGCACCCTGTAAGATTCATTAAGTTAAACTCTAGATCACTTCCAATTAAGGGATGTCTTCTTTTAAGCTTATTTTATCGCTATAACAGGATGTGATGATGGTTTAGAAGCCCGGTGACTAGCGTGTTAGATTCTTTGGATTAGGAAGGGGCAATCTGTCTTTAATGCAGGCTTGCACGTTGACACTGAAATATATCTACGGACGCACACGAATATCTCTCTACAAACCAAATTCTACACTCGCACACTCGATCTACACAGCACTACGTAATTAATGTTATCAATTTTATGCTAGCATACGGGTAGCCAAACCAATTAGGATCAAATAGAGGCGACATTCCAATATTCTTTCCAGCTAAAAGGACCTACCCGGTCCAAACGAGCGGTGTTGTAACAAAAGAGATCTACCAAATAAAATATGATTCGGGAAAGGTAGATCTCTCCCAATAAAAGTAAGAGAAGGTTCGCCAAACCTTTTCGAATGGAAATGAAATAAAGAAGAAAACTACAAAACAATGAAATATAACTACGATGATTCCAATGCTATCCAAGATGATGCAAAAGTAATCCACCACACAAATTAATCTAGGAATGGAAACACATATAAGGTAGGAAGGACTCGTTACCCACCGGAATAGATGATTCCGGTTTTCTCTCTACTTGGATCGCTCTTCAACGGCTCCGTCGGAGTCACGCCGGATGGAGAGGAAACTTGTCTGTCTTCGTCGCTTCATGCCGGAGTTGAAATCCATAAAAGGAAACCTTTGCCTTCACCGATCTCTTCAAGGAAGAGAGTGGTCGGGTCTTGGTAGGGTTGAAGGTGGTCGGCTTTTGGAGTTGTAGTTGTGGTCAGTTTTGTAGAGGAGTAAAATGGCCGGCCTTGTGAGGGTAAAAAGGGTCGGGTTTGTGGAAGAAGTAGTGACTCGGTTTTGTGATGAAAGGCTAGCTCGGGTTTGATGGAGGAGTGGTGGTCGACTTTGGTAGGAGTTAATGGTGGTCAGTTTTATGAAGAGGAGGGTGGTGGTGGCCGAACTTGATGTTGCAAGGAGGAGAGGGCTCGGGTGGATAGAAGGAGTGAAGGCGAGGAAGAAGGGGAGGAAGGGGGTGGCCGGTGGCCAAGAGGAAGGAGAGAACTTAGGGTGGCCGTAATTTGCCAAGAGGGGGAGGAGGAAAAGTTCTCAAAGTTAGGGTTTAAATTTTCATTCATTCTCTAATTCAATATGAAACCTTACATGCCTATATATAGGCTCACAACACTCACATGGCTACATGCAACCCATAATAAAAAATAACATAATCCATGGTTTTACACATAACCATGAGATTAAACATTACATGAAAAATTAAACAATATTGCATAAATAAAAACACAACATTAAAGTGGATTGATAATTAATAATAATTATTAATAAATTACTATTAATTATTAATATATTGGTTTACGTCCAGGATAGGTATTATGGCGATGCTCCACATGGTCATTCGTAAGCACGCCGTCACCATCTTCAATAGGTTGAGGGATGTCGTCTCCATCAATCCTCGCCCGCTCAAAAGTACTCTTCACCGATGAGTTGGTCTGAATGCACCAGCGCGGGAGAGCAATATCCAACAAAGCCACCTCCGATCCAAGAAACCAAGAGTCATCGGAGGCCGATCGATCATGCCATCAAATTAAGTAGTGACAAACATCACCACATGTAGAGGAGAGCACTTCAACCTCGAGTATCCTGTCATGTAAAAAGATGGTCCTGGGGAACCTTGGAAAGCATTAGGCAATAAAGGAAACAAGTTTCTACATCAAAAACCAACATACCTCTAGTGAAGACCGATGAAGAGAGTGATCCATGAACAAGCTCACAACCCAAACCATAAGAAAGCATAGTGGACCAAAACGGACAGGCAGATAATTCAAGTGGTGAAGAAACATATGACGTTAAATCAGAAACATTAAAAATAGGGGTATGACCCCAATCAGAGGAAACTTCAAATGATATGCGTGTTCTCCTAATTTCAATAATATCCGCAAAAGGTTCAGCTCACCAACTCGCCAACTTTCTATAGTGCCCGAAGGCAACCGTTCAGGGACGAGACACACCAAAACTAAATCGCAAAACATATAGTGAGACACTCTTCTATGTAAACTAGCATGAAATTGAAAAAAATATAATTTATATGGCTAGCGCTTCACTACTGTGCTTATATAATTTTTGAACATGAGAGGCATAAACTAGTGCGAGTTGACTTGGATTATCAGACAGTGGAAACGAAATCAAGTCAAAAGGCACTTTTACTTAAATTCGTGCATGATCTCATTCGGCGAGCAACAAGCATATAAGTAATCATAAGATGCAACTATATAGAGTAACTTATTACAAGTGTGCCTAAATATCTCGCTACCGTGTGGTGTGAACCCATGCGCTATGTGACTCAACCCAAATACAAGGGATAAAGGAGTTAAGTCCGGGGGTACGGGAGCCTTAAAATCAAAGATGATTTTCATCGGCTTCAAAGTCAAAGTCCTAATTTTATTATTAATATAGTCACTCTTGGCCTGAAGATATGCCAAGGGAAATCGCTCAGCATAAAAACTAATAGAGTTGAACGCTCCCGGGTGTGACAATAGATGTGAACGATACAACTCAGGTGGCCTAACCATGGTCACTAACGGGTGGAAAAAAGGGTCATCAAATGGCGGTGGATAAATCCGTTCGAACAGCTGTGGTATATAGGTGTGTGAAAGAGACACCACATCCAGTGGAACAATAGCCAAAGACTCACAAACATACGAGGATGGAACCGTAGTCGGACACGCAACGAATTAAGTAGTCAAAAGTGTCATGTCCAAAGCAGTGGCCCGCAAGGTTGGCCAAATAAAATGACTCAGATCAAGAATACAAAACCTGTGTCCTAAAGGGCCCACTAGACGAGTAAAAAGATCAGGGGGGAGAGTCCGTAAATCTAAAAATGGGAGAGAGTTAAGATCAAATTTACTTTCACGCAATGGAGATATCATCAGGGGATGCTCATCCGGGTCTACTTCAATAACGTCTTCCAAAAATACAACTCTCTCACTTGGACATTCTTCCAACAGTCTAGACACTTCATCCAATTCGGAATCAGTGTAGGCCTCAGAAATTGGCAAAATCGAACCCGACACAATTTCTAATCCATATTGGGCTTCAGGCAAAGGAGATAACATCAAAGAAATATCTTCCGGGTGCTCAGCGCTAATATCATCCTAAAATAACCTTCCCACACAGGGCAAATCTTCCAATACAACACTTCCCTCGCTATCCAAATCTTCCAATGATATAGGTACATCGTCAAGATTAGGATAGAGGACAGGGCAAGTCGAATCCTGGGGAGAATCTAAATTTGCTTGAATCTCAAGCAATGACGATAATATCAATGAACTATCTATCGGATGTGCATCACTAAGATCATCCTAAGATAAACATCCATCCCAAGGTGACTCTTCAGATAATGGTGATAACATCAAATAACTACTGTTCGAATTCACAACGCTAACATCTTCCAAACATAACCTTTTCGCATAAGGTAAGTCTTCCCAATCAGTTGGAACATCCTTTAAGTCAGGGTAATCACTAATAATAGGGAAATACACACTCACCGGCTCCTCAGATAACTTAGATATATTCTCAGTAGGTGTAATCGTATGCTCTAACACGACGAGGATCGTAGTTTGGAGAGGGCTCTCAATGTTGGGTGACAGTCACAACGCTAGTAGGGCTAATAATAGACAATGTACTATTATCACAGATCGAAATTTAATCATCCCATACATCGTCTTATAAATCACTAGGGATTCCCTCACTTTCAGAATCATCAGACTCGTCGGGCACTATCGTATGTGAAGGAATACTCTCACCTAGCTGGTCATCTTCAGAATCTAGAGTTAATATATCAACATCAACATCTTCAGGATCAAGAGATACCACATCTACATTAGCATCCTCATGGGTATCAGTCACTATATCAAGGGCTTAGATGTCGAGGTTAAAGGAAGCATAACCCTAGTAGTAACATTTTTCGATTCCAAAACATAGGGTCTAGACTGTGTATTTTCCCTAGGAGTTGAATTAGGCACACTAGGTGTAGTCCTATCGTTGTGGGGAAATGATCTAACCTGAGGCATAGAGTAACTCTTATGAATAGCTATGGGTCTAGCTCCACAACGATACTCACTCACAGGCTTGGTCTCAGCAGTGCGGAGGTAGGCGGGATCAAATTGATCCGAGAGTAGGCTACGCATTGCCAGCCAAGCATGTTTATAACTACCTACACGACACTCTTCGTTCAGCCAAAACATGTGGGCTTGACCTACTAATCAATCTCGGGCTATGTTAACCTTTTGGTGGTCGTCCCATACGTAACACTTAAAAATAATTTTCTAATCCCTTAAGCCAGTCTCTAAAAATTTGGGGATACCCTAAACCGTCATAAGTAGGATAAATGTGGTGTGCCCTAGGGGTGTGTCTAGCCATATCCTTAGCATATGAATAGTCTAACCAGGCAACATATACATCATATGTCATTTTAGTGAGAATAGGAGAGAAAACTCACCCGGAGCTGATGCACATGCAAAGAGAAATGAACTGGTCCTATTTAATTTTCAAAGATGGAATTGTTCCCACTTTATAACTATGACGATAAAAGATTTTTTTTGTTTGCTTGCATGAAATAATATGAAAATTATTAAATAATTTTTTTGATTTTTTTGCTGAAAAAATAAAAATATAGGCCGCTATTTGCAGACCAACAATTAAATTTTAAACAACTTAATAAAAATAATGACTTAATGTAAAATATATATATTTTTGGTTTTCCTACTAAAAAAATGATCGAGAAATTCCAGAATTTTTTCTTTTTGAATTTTGAGAAAATATGAAAATTTTAGGCCGCTATTTGCAGACCAAAATTTTAAAATTGATTTATATATTGTGCAATGAAACGTGCAAAGTGCGTGTCGGTGTTCAAAGCAAAAGGGGGAGGGGGCCAATTAAGAAATTGATGTGAACCTCCCTCTGATACCAAATTCATGCAGGCTTGCACGTTGACACCTAAATATATCTACGGATGCACACGAATATCTCTCTACGAACCAAATTCTACACTCGCACACTCGATCTAAGCAGCACCACGTAATTAATGTTATCAATTTTATGCTAGCGTACAGGTAGCCAAACCGATTAGGATCGAAAAGAGGCAATGGGCCAATATTCTTTCTGAATAAAAGGACCTACCCGGTCCGAACGAGCGGTGTTGTACCAAAAAATATCTACCAAATAAAATACGATTCGGGAAAGGTAGATCTCTCCCAACAAAATTAAGCGAAGGTTCGCCAAACCTTTTCGAATGGAAATGAAATAAATAAGAAAACTACAAAATAATGAAAGATAACCACGATGATTCCAATGCTATCAAAGATGACGCAAAAGTAATCCACCACACAAATTAATCTAGGAAAGGAAACAACATAAGGTAGGAAGGACTCGTTACCCACTGGAATGTATGATTCTGGTTTTCTCTCTACTCGGATCCCTCTTCAACGGCTCCGCCAGAGTCACGCCGGATGGAGAGGAAACTTGTCTGCCTTCGTCTCTTCATGCCGGAGTTGGAATCCACAAAAGGAAACCTTTGCCTTGGTTGATCTCTTCAAGGAAGAGGGTGGTCGGGTTTTGGTAGGGTTAAAGGTGGTCGGCTTTTGGAGTTGTAGTTGTGGTCAGTTTTATAGAGGAATAGGATGGCCGGCCTTGTGAGGGTGAATAGGGTCGGGTTTATGGAAGGAGTGACTTGGGTTTATGATGAAAGTGTAGCTCGGGTTTGATTGAGGAGTGGTGGTCGGCTTTGGTAGGAGTTGATGGTGGTATGTTTTATGAAGAGGAGGGTGGTGGTGGCCAAACTTGATGTTGCAAGGAGGAGAGTGCTCGGGTGGCTAAAAGGAGTGAAGGTGAGGAAGAGGGGGAGGAAGGGGGTGGCCGACGACCAAGTGGAAGGAGAGAACTTAGGGTGGCCGAAATTTGCCACGAGGGGGAGGAGGAAAACTTCTCAAAGTTAGGGTTTAAATTTTCATTCATTCTCTAATTCAATATGAAACCTTACATGCCTATATATAGGCTTACAACACTCACATGGCTACATGCAGCCCATAATAAAAAATAACATAACCCATGGTTTTACACATAACCATGAGATTAAACATTACATGGAAAATTAAACAACATTGTGTAAATAAAAAAAACAACATTAAAGTGGATTGATAATTAATAATAATTATTAATAAATTTTTATTAATTATTAATATATTGGTTTGCATCCAGGATGGGTATTAAGACGACACTCCACATGGTCATCCGTAAGCACGCCGTCACCGTCTTCAATAGGTTGAGGGCCGTCATCTCCATCAGTCTTATGGTTAAAATCTCGGTGGACAAATCCCCTTAGTCTGTGTCGTTGTCCCTATGGATTTTTAGGAACAACGGGTGGAGTACAAAACACGGTCCAGTGTTGTACGTAAGGCCTAGGGTAGTGGTGTGCACCTAACTAGGAGCAGAGAAGTCTGATCCGCTGTTATCATCCGCCACGATGATAAAGCCTGTGTGGTTAGCTACCCACTTTACAAGTGGACTGGGTAAGGAATTAGACATTTAAATTCTAAATCATCATATCAACCTTACTTAGCATACATTGCATCTTTAAATTACTTATAATACAAGTTTGTATGGGTATTCTTATAAAATAAGAAATTCGTGAGACCCTTATCTTATATATTTGTATGGGCATTCATATAAGTTAAGTTATAGCTTTGAAACTATATTTACCTTGTACTTATACCTTTTAAATGAATTGAAACAAAGATCCTCAACTTACAAGGATGTATGGGCACTCTTATAAGCTGAGTTATTTCTGTCTTCCCTCTCTTCTTTCTTATTTTTCTTTTAACTTATAAAAACCTACTGTATCTAAAATACTTCTACTAATGCTATATTTTATCGTGGATGTGCTGAGGAAAGAGAGGTAATCTGACTTAGTCTTTATGACTAATGGTTTTCTATAAAACCATCCAGGTTCCCAAGCAGCAGCAAGCCCCGTAATACCCAATTCAGCCCCAGTTCCAACCCTTGCAAGGAATCCCGGAAGTGGACATGGAGATACCTGCAGTCATGGACCCTATCCCTAATCTAGTGCTCATAGCGGAGGAGATCGTAAGAGAAGTAAGTAGTTGCATGTGCAATATAGCCCTCTCCTAGTTTTATGTTTTTATAGTATAGTAGGTTGGGTGCCTAGTAGCCCCGTCTTGCCTGAGGCACTCTGTCGCCTTAGTAGGTTTTTGCTTAGCTCCTTTTTGTCTAAAGCAGCATACCGCTTTAGTCCCCTTTTTGTGGTGGTCCCTATTTTCTGAGGCATTTTGTACAGTCTAAGCTGGGAATTTTTGGGCCCCAGGACCCCTGGTGGTACTCTTACTCTGATTTTGTTCATCTTTTGGATATATATATATATATTGACTTTCATTTCTTTTGTCTTCTCTTTATGGTTGGAAAACTGTGTTGTAATGATTAATCTCCTTAAGGGACGAATGACATATAGTGGTGTTTAGCTTGAATGCCAATACCATTATTTGGCACTCACCCCAGGCATAAGAACTTCCCCTCAGCCGTTAACAATTATCGGGAGGGGAGGTTCTTATAAATGGTATCAGAGACTAACACGATCCTTCTATAGACTGAACTCCATCTCCACCTTACTCTATCAGTTAGTGAAAGAGAGAGTCTGACTTGATTTACTCTAGAGGGGGGGGGGGTGAATAGAGTAGTTAAAAACTTTTGCTGTTTAAAAAATAATTAGAGTAAAAAGACCAGTGAATACCAAGATTATCAATAAGCAAGAAAACAACCTAAGTAAAACTAATCTAATACAGAACACAGATCTAAAATATCACAGCCACAGCAAGAGAAAAGAGAAAAGGGCAACCAGACAACACAAGAACTTTTATAGTGGTTCCCCAACCTCGGTACATCCACTCTTCTACCGCCCTAGTAGAAATCTACTAACAGTTTTGATCAGGTGACTACCACCTTTGAGCTTTTGATCAGGTGCTCAAAAATGAATCTCAAGTCATTTGATCAGGAGACTTGCAAACCAGGCTAACTTTTGAAGGGAGTTAAAACCCTGTACAATGGGGTGGGACAGAAGATTATGTTAGTCTTCTCTTTTCTCAAAAACAAATTGAGAAGACTTTGTGGATCCTTGATGGTGCCAAATCTCCCTCTGAGATGTTGAAGGTTTAGGAAGACTGGAGCTTTGCTTCAGGGTGTAGGTCTTCAGTTTTGATTTGTCAATGTTCAGGAATCTAGTAGACAGATGTTAAAAAGAATGTTTCTGAAGATTCCCAAATCTAAAGATGAAGAAGACTCTTGATATTTGATGAATGTTCTTCTTCAGTCTTGAGTATTTATAGGTATGATAGCACTGAGAAAAAAAATGAGAGAGTTCTGGATGATTGTGAGTTCTCTGTACTCTATCCTTAAAAAAGACAGAGATCTCTTTTAATATTCTTAGTGAATTACTATTCCTTTAAAAATTGAATTACTGCCTTAAATGCTGACTGATCTGGAGATTACAAACGGCTAGAATAAAACATTAATAAGTTTCCCCAACTGTCCTTAATAAAATAAGCAAGTAAATATCCTGATGAATACCATAATTAATGCAGCCAATAATGGCTATATTCAGAGGAATATATGCATTAATTACTCGGGAATAATACTGCTAATAAATGTGGAAATAAAGGATCAGAAGGAAAGGAAAAACTTATTCTGGAAATAAGACAGAAATCGTCGACCTCTGAATAGAATTCGTCGACCTGAGATCCAAGATAATCGACCTAAGAATGCTAGTTTGTCGACCTGAGAATCTGTCTGGAGAAAACTAAATGTCGACCTGAGCTCGAATATCGTAGTGCTCAGCTCAGAGAATTAACTCTGAGTTCGTCGATCGGAGATCGATGATCGTCAAGTTGAGTTCGAAGAATTTTTAACTAATCAAACTGTCTTCTGATATCTTCTAATTCTGTGTCTTCTGAGGTCCTCTACTGGCTGGTCCAATAAGGTAGAACTAAAAGGACTTAGCCTAAACTCTAGGATTACTAATCATGACCCTAGCTATATAAGATGGGTAAGACTCAACCTAAAATTAGTGAACCTATCCCAAATCCAATAAGGGATCCAACAATCTACCCCTATTTGGGTGAGGTCACCAAGTACAAAACAAAAGAAACAATCACAAAGCAAGAAAATATATATCTGACAGAATTAACACATTCAATAGATATTTACAACACATGCTTCATGATATAAGTAGAAATAGAGTTCAAAAGTAATTAAGAACAACACAATAATAGACTCATTTTTTCTGTTTAGCATCTCCTTTGTATGTCTTTTCAGCAGGCTGTCTGAACTTTATTTCTCTGTTAGGATTTGCTGCTTCTTTCTTTGACATATACATGTCAGATGCACCAATAACAGTCTGAGAAGATGTTCTGGGAACTACAGTCTCTGGATGAAGTTTCATGTAGTCATCAATATTAAAGAACTTGTTAGGTTTTGCATACCTGGTCAGTTATTCTTTCCTGTAAAATTACATAGTTAAAAACTGAGAGGGGTCCTTGCATTCAGTTTTAGCTTTCCTAATCTGAGAGAGTCCTACTAACTCCTGAAATCTAGCTATTCTAGCAGAGGTCTCCTACTCTGGATCCACAAAAGGAATAGGAGGAGACTTTCGCCTTTTTAGACTAGAGTCCTGCTTTGATTCATTTGTAGGAGCTTTCTTGGAAGTAGCTGGAGGAGGATGACTTGAAGAGGTCTACTGATTACTATGCCTTGATTGTATTTGATAGGTCTTAGCCACTGGAGCAGGTTTATGAGTGACATTACATGAAGTACCTGAAGAGGGAGGAGGAGGAGGAGGGGGGTCTTTCCTGAATTGTCTATGAGGTGACTTGTAGCTTCTCTTCTTCTTCCTTTCTTTCTGTTCATTTTTGGACAACCACATCCATTGGGGCATTCCTGGATAAGGGGTTATTTTCTGCAGAATGTAATAAGGAGTATCATTGTTTGGATTTGGCTTATGAGCAGCCTTAGGAGCAGCCTTTCTCTTCTTGATAGATTTGTTCTTTGAATTGGCAGAATTAGAATCATCAGAATCATTTGTTGAATCATCTTCATAGGAACCTTAAGGATTGTCATAAAGAGCATCTATTGCTTTTAATGTTTCCTTTGAGATTTGTTTGTCTACTTGAGGAGGAATAATTGGAGGTAGAACATCTTGAGGAGGAACCACTGCATCTGAAACCATTTCAACTTCCCGAGCCATATCTGCAGCAAAAATCTCATCTATATCTAGTAATGGAGAGGTAAAGAAAGCAAAAGTTGGAGGGGAAAAAGCCTTGGGCTCAGAGAATTTATCCTCAGCAACCTTAACAAGCTCAGCCTCTGGAACTAGAACAAGTTCAGGCTCTGGAGCTACAAAACTGTTCTGAATCAGGTGTAAAGCCTCTGAGCTAATAGGAGCTGTAAAACAAATAATATCTGTACAATACTGAGGAGAGATAGAAGAAAGACTGTGTCTATACAAAAGATCAAAAGACTCAAGAACTGAGTTCAGTTCAAGAGCAGGAGAAATGAAGCAATCTCAAGAAAGAATATCCAAAGAATGAGTTGAATCAATTGTCTCAATATCAGTATCCAAAAATTCAGTAAGTTCTGCATCTGGTATATCTATATCAACAATATATTTCTCTGCTTCTGGTATATCTGTATCAATAATATCTTTCTCTGCTTCTGGTATTTCTGTTACTGCTGCTACTACTGCTGGAGCTACTGGAGCTACTTCTTCATGGAGTATCTCCCCCTGCCTGGTTTCAGTAACCACTGGAGCCAGGCCCCTGACTGAAGAAGGAGGGATAGGGAGGACAGATAGCTGGGCAGCAAGAGTAGAGATGGAAGAAGCAAGAGGTGAAATGGCCTCTGTTATGAGTTATTTAAGAAGTGGTGTGATGGATTGTAGAATGGATGACATGGAGGGTAAAGTTATGTCCATGAATTCTAGTTGGGTTTAAGTAGAGATAGATGGATTGAAAGTGGAAGAGGAGGGTTGAGAATCTAGCATTTGTTCATCTAGAGGGGATGGATAATGACTAGGGGATGAAAGAAGATTAAATGAAGGTAGGGATGATATATTATGAAGAGGAGGAATATAAGTAAGATGAGAGGTAAAAGGAGATAGAGGAGGAGTAACAGGTGCTGGTGAATGATCATGCTCAGGAGATAGATGTACTGATTGTTGTACTGGAGAAGAGAATGGGGAATTTTGAGGTAGTGGTGATTGAACTAGTGAAGAAGGATGAATAGGGGAAGCAGGAGGTGTAGGTTGATGTGATGGTGTTATGGGAGTTTGTTGGAGGGATGTTGAAGTTATTTGAAGAAGGGGAGGAGGAGGAGGAATGGAATTGTCCTCAGTAGGGTGGGAAGTTGCTGGAACAGCCCTTGTACTCTCAGAAGTTTTGGAGGAGGAAGCCCTGGATGGCTTAGGGATGTTCCTCTCCCACCTGCAAAATAAGGCACAGGTTTGCCTCTTGGAGGCATTGATGAATATGATATGAGTGACCTGTGATTCAGTGGCCTTGTCCTGGAGGAAGATTCCAAGTATTCTTACAAAACACACTTCTTTCTTTGTGTTTTTCTTCCTTATCAATTCAAACAAAATTCTAGCCCAGTTGATGACCTTTTTGTTAACCACAACACGCATTACTAGGAACTGTTGCCTAGTAATATGATCGTGGGCGGTATGCTTGCCCAGCAAAACTTTTCCTACTACGTTTGCGAGAAACTTGTACTCAGCATACAAATGTTTCTTTAGCAGCTTATTAGAGTTGTCTCCAGAATAACCCATTAAACTCAACATTTCATCAAATTCAGAAGTATCAATCTCTAATTCTTCTTCTCCATTCACTAAGCCGAAAATTTCTGAAAGAATTTCAGGGGTGAGAGGGATGGCGTTACCCTCTATGGTGCCGACCAAAGTATCAGCATCTGGAGATGATAATGAGTAAACCCACTCTCTAATCTCGGTCGCTGCTACATTCATCCTGGTTGTCATTAAGTTCTTTAAGTACAAATCTTCAAACAATTGTAGAATATAAGGAAAAATCTGATCTGAATGCCGAAATGATTCGAAATCAATATCGAAACCCATATAAAATTTCATTCTTGCGAGAACACTTGCCAGAATCGCCATAATCACCTGCAATAAAGAAAACAGAGAGATCAAGTGCGAGAGAACTAAAAGAGCGGGATGGAGGTCGAAGAAAATCTAGTTATAAGGTTTGTCAGAATATAAAACGACAAACTCCGTCTTGCAAAAACAGAAAAATTCTTCGATCTGGGGTCGATGAAATATTTTATTGACAAAAGAGTTCGTCGATCTCAGTCAGAAGAAGTGAAAACATTTCGTCGAGATCCGTTCGACGAAGGTTTTCTAAAGCAATTTCTGTTGGGTACATTGGAAAATGTGTACTAGATTTGGAGAAGCCACAGCTTAGTCAATAATATGCATCAATGTGTATTTGATAAAAGTTTGAGTTTCATTGTGCAGATTTAAGTATTTGAAGGAAAATTTTCGAAGTACAAGTGTCGACACTTTTGAAGAAACTGTGTCGACACTCAAGGAGACTGTGTCGACACTCTAGCAAGTTGTGTCGACACACAGACGAAATTTGTCGACACTTATGAAGAGGCTATGTCGACACCCAGCTACTATGTCGACACTCAGGAAAGATGTGTCGACACACTGGCAAAATATGTCGACACTTATAAAGAAGTTGTGTCGACACTCAAAGCTATGTCGGCACCTAAAGAAGCAGTCGTGTCGACATCCAGAATTGTGTCGACAACTTAAAACAGAATTGTGTCGACATCCAGAATTGTGTCGATAACTTAAAACAGAATTGTGTCGACACTTAAAACAGAAGATGAGTCGACACTCAGGATCTATGTCGACACCTGAAGTAATTGTGTTGACACACAGGACTTGTGTCGACACACCAACTCTCAAGAGGCTGTGTCGAGTTCAGAAGTAATTGTGTCGATACACAGGACTTGTGTCGACGCACACTCAACGCCATTTGACAAACACTCAACGCCATCTGTCTGCAACAGAAATGTCGAGATAAGAAGCTGCTTTGTCGACACACAGGACTTGTGTCGACACATACAACAAAAAGCAGTGTTGAGAAGCAAAAGTATGATTGTGTCGACACTTGGAGTATTTGTGTCGACACCTTGAAGACTTGTGTCGACACTTAGCCTATATGTGTCGACACATGTGAAGCAGTCTACTGAGTGTTGTATGCTGAGTTGAAAAAACATTGAAGAACCTAGTGACGTGACTGGTGACTTTACAGCTGTCATAACTAACCGGTCTGACACCACTGTCAGAACTGTCAGAAGTCTTTTATGAACCGAATCAGCCGGTAACCATGGAGCAAGCTCTATATAAGAGCCAGATAGGAAACGACATTAACAATAAGAACGATCTCTGGATCATAAAGAAGAACTCTAACAGATAAAGGCCTTTCTGCAAGAAAGATTCAGAGTTCAATCTGAATCTAAGGAAGAAGCTGACTGAAGATCAACTTAAACTTCAAGAGAAGATCCACCTTATTTGTCCTAATCAAAAAGCTTTGAAAAGCTAAGTTAGGTTGGATCAGAAGGATCAGTATATACCAGAACTGATCAAGAAGACAACATCAACAGAGCAATCTAGCTGGTGAAGTTTTCAGATACTTATTACTCACAAATTATTGTAGGATCTATTGTTAGATCTGAGATTGTATGCCTAATTATAAAGGTTGAGGTAGGGCAGTGTGCCTGAGGTAGGACTTGTGGAAAGTCTAAGTCGTAAGCCTAATTATAAAGGCTGAGATAGGGCTGAGGCCTGAGGTAGGATTCAGGGAAGAATCTGAGGTAGGACTTGTGTAAAGTATGAGGTGTAGGAACCATTTTGGGTTCTGAGTTTGTAAGATCTGCGGATCCAAGCCAGTGGAAGGAAGTTAGGCTGAATCCAGTTATCTGCTGGATAGGCGAAGGGGGAAGTAGATGTACCCTTATCTTAGGGAACCAATATAGATCTGCAGTTAGCTGTGTTGCATTTAATTTTTGTAGATAGAATTATTCTTTGCTAAAAGAAGTTACAAATATCTGTTTGACTTAAAATAAAAAAGATACAAAAAGATAAGAACCTATTCACCCCTCTAGGTGTTTAGGCTGTTCAAACATAGTCTTTCAATTTTGTTGATCTCCGGTCGACGAAAATAGCTTCACTCACAGAGAGTTTGTCGATCTCCATTCGACGAATTTCCATAGAACTTTTCCCAGTTCGTCGATCTCTGTTCGACGAAATTTAAAAAATTTTTCGACCATAAACAGAAATTAAATTAACGCTTCTCCATTTATCATACCAAGCTGATTTATGAAGAATAGATGGTTCCTCTCATCCAAAGGTTTGGTGAAGATATCTGCTCTTAGCAAATCAGTGTATATATAGACAAGGTTATTTTTATTTTTGTCTACACACTCTTTAATGAAATGATGCCTAATGTCTATATGCTTAGTGCTACTATGATGGACAGGATTTTGTGTAATGGAAATTGCACTTGTGTTATCACATAATAGAGTTGAATTATTTAAGTTGAACCCATAGTCCAGAAGTTGGTTCTAGATCCACAACATCTAGGAACAGCAACTGCCAGCTGCTATATATTCTGCTTCAGTAGTTGATGTAGACACATATGGCTGTTTCTTGCAAAACCTGGAGACTAATCTAGTACCAAGGAATTAGAATGTTCCAGAGGTACTTTTTCTATCTACTCTGCATCTAACAAAGTTAGAATCAGAGTATCCAGTTAACTCAAGCTCTGACTCAGTAGGATACCAAAGTCCTAGACTAGGATAACTCTTTATATACCTTAAAATCCTTTTTAAGAAAGTAAGGTGAGATTCTTTGGGGTTAACTTGGAACCTAGCATAAAGACATGTAGAAAATATTATGTCAAGTCTGCTTGTTGTAAGGTATAGTAGGGATCAAACAATGGCAATATATAATTTCTGATCAACAGGTTTCCCATGTTCATCAGAGTCAATTACAGCATTTGTAGCCATAAGTTTTTTCTTGGCTGAGGCATCTGACATCCCAAACTTTTTGATCAGCTCTTTAGCATACTTAGATTGGGATATAAAGATGTCATCAAGTAGCTGCTTCACTTGGAGACCAAGGAAGTAGGAGAGCTCACCCATGCTACTCATCTCAAATTTTAAATGCATGAGGTTAGAGAACTCCTTGTATAGTTTGGAATCTGTAGACCCAAATATAATATCATCTACATAAATTTGTACTAATAAAATATGATCCTTATGGTGCCTAGTGAATAATATGTTATCTACAATGCCTCTAGAAAATTTATGTTCTAAAAGGAAGCTAGCTAAGGTCTCATACCAAACTCTTGGAGCTTGCTTTAAACCATATAGAGCTTTATGTAATCTACAGATATATGAGGGATTAGTTGGAGATATGAAACCTGGAGGTTGTTCAACATAAACCTCTTCTTTTATTTCTCCATTCAGAAAGGCACTCTTGACATCTATTTGAAAAACTTTGAATTTCTTGTAGGCAGCATATGTAAGAAAGATCCTGATTGCTTCCAGCCTTGCAACAGGTGCAAAAGTCTGGTCATAGTCAATCCCTTCCTCTTGCCTATAACCTTGAGCAACAAGTCTTGCTTTATTCCTTATGATGACACCTTGGGCATCCAGCTAGTTTCTATATACCCACTTAGTTCCAATGACTGGGTAGTCTTTGGGTCTTGGAACTAAGTCCCAAACTCTGCATCTATCAAATTGATTGAGCTCCTCTTGCATTGCAATGATCTAGTGTGGATCTTGCTCTGCATCTTTAATGGATTGGGGCTCAATTTAAGATATGAAGCTGACATGCATCAAATCTTGGTTGAGTTGATGCCTTGTCTGCACACCAACTGACATGTCTCCAATTACTTGAGATATGGGGTGATATCTAAGTGTGACAAAGTCAGTGGCTGGAGTTGTTTTTTCAACAGCTTTGGGAATAAATTCCTCTTGTGGAATTAAGTTAGATGTTGTGGGTCTATCACTTATTATAGTGTCTTCTTCTTCACTTTCTTCAGCACATTATGGAGAAGAATGGATACCTGCCTCATTGGTGAGGGTTGGGTCATTATGCTTCTCACACAACTTATGTTCCTACAAAGATTCATTGGTAGAAGAAGTCTTCTTCTTGAAAAACATGTTAGTCTACTCAAAAGAAACATGGATAGACTCTTCAATTTTTTTGGTAGATTTGTTATATACCATATAAGCATTGCTTACTTTGGAATATCCAAGAAAAATTCTCATATCAGACTTGGCTTCAAACTTTCTAATGTGTTTCTTATTATTGTTGTGTATATAACATAAACATCCAAATATTTTAAGGTAGTCTACTTGAGGTTTCTTCCCTTTCAGTAGCTCATAAGGAGTCTTATTCTTAAGTTTGTGTATAAGACTTCTATTCAGCACATAGTTTGTTGTGCTTACAGCCTCTGCCCAAAAGGATAGGGGCAAATAAGCATCTATAAGTAATGTGCCTTTAGATTCAATTAGTGTTCTATTCTTCCTTTCAACAACCCCATTCTGTTGAGGTGTTCTAGGAGCTGAGAAGCAATGTCTGATACCTTCCTTCCTACAAAACTCTTGCATAAGAAGAGACTCAAACTTAGTGCCATGATCACTTCTGATCAATGCAACTGGAGTAGAGTACTCAATCTGTATATTCTTGAGAAAATCTATAAGAATCTTAAAGTTATCAGACTTAGATCTCAGAAAGAAAACCCAAGTGAATCTAGAGAAGTCATCTACAATCACTGAAGTATAAGATTTCCCTCCTAGACTTTGTACTGCTATAGGGGCAAAAAGGTCCATATGTAGTAAGTACAATATCCTAGGTGAGTCACTTTTGTTTAATGATTTAAAACTATTTTTAGTTTGCTTGCCTAATTGATAAGCCTTACAAAGGCTTTCCTTCTTGTAGGGGTAAGAAGGCAAACCTCTAACAAGGCTTTCCCAAGATAATTTGAAAATATTTTTCAAGTTAACATGACCTAATCTCCTATGCCAAAGGTCATTGTTATTACTAGTTGAATTAAATAGGCAAATTTCAGATTTGGCTGACTAGAAGTTGACTAAGTAAATGTTTCCTACTCTAGTGTCAGTCAATACTACATTGTTGTCCAAAGAAGTGATAATACATGAGGTTTTAGTAAATGATACCTGAAACCTTTCATCATATAATTGACTTATGGAGATAAGGTTGTTCTTCAGTCCACTTACATATGCTACATTCTTGAAGGTGACAACTCCAACTTTAACTTTTCCATAGCCTTCAGTCTGGTCACAGTTGGAGTCACCAAATATTACTTTTGGTCCTAGCTTTGCCTTGTAATGTGATAGGTTGGCCATATTTCCAATCATATGCTTATAACAGCCACTTTGCAAATACTACTGTTGCTTTGTGGTAGAATAGTCTTTCACCTACAATGAAACAGATTAGTCATTTCTGACCCAGGTTACCTTGGGTCCTTCTTTCTTCACATAACTAAAACTGGAAATAAATGAATACTCAGGTTGGCTTTTATATCTTAAAGGTTGATATTTCCTAGGTGGGATGATCCATTGATTAAATTCTTTATTAAATGTTCTTGGTTGATTATAAGTTTCAAAAGGATTAAGATATCTGTTATACTGATCTGCGTTCGACGAATTCTGGTGAGTTCGTCGACCTAAGTTCGACGAATTTGTATCAGTTCGTCGAACTCCACTCAGATAATGAAAATATTCATTTTCTGGGCCCTAATATCGCCGATCTCTGGTCGATGAACCATACTGGTTTTGTCGATCATAGTTCAGAGAATAATTATGGTATAAGTTTGCGTTCAGAGTTCGTCGACTTGATTTCGACGAACTGTACACATTTCGTCGATCTGAGTTCGACGAAATCTGCTGAACATTGTTCTGATTATTGTTTTTCTTACTCCTTTTCTTTTTCTTAATTTTGTGTTTAAGCTCTGTTTGATTGGGGTTATTATTTTCTATCTTCTCTTTCCCTTTTTCAGAAACAAATTTTTTTGGTGTTGTTAATATGTTCTTCTGAATTAGTGGTGGTAGGCTTTATGAAGCACTCAAGCCCAGCTTGCCATTTAACCTGACATTTACTGTGCTTGTTATGTCCATCAGCTTAAGGCTTCTCCCATTGAGAGATTCCTCAAGTTGTTTAGCCTCACATAATTCAGTCTTTAATTTAATTATTTGTTCATTTGATAAGGTTACTTCATTTTTTAATTTGTCATTTTCCAGCATTAGGTTATCTTGTTCAGTTAGTTTCTCTCTAAGTTGTTTAATTACTTTTTCAGAGTTAATTAAATCTATACACATGGTTTTAAATTCAATTTTAAAGATATCAGAACTATAATCAAATGATGATAGTACCTGATCAGCTTCTGATTCTGAAGCTTCTTCATTATCAGATTCTTCTTCAGCATTTGATGGGCTGCAAGAGGCATTGATAGCCATGAGGTAGACTTCCCTTGTCTTTGCTTCTTCTTCCTCTTCATTGGAGCTGGAAGATGTGGATTCATCTTCTGTGTCACTCCAGATTTTAGCAACAAAGCCCTTCTCCTTCTTTTTGTGCTTGCTGGAGGAAGGCCTGCGATAGTGCTTGCTCCTGGAGTCTTTTTCTCTTCTCCTCTCCTTCTTCTGATTCTTAGGGCATTCATAAATGAAGTTTCCAGGTTTCCTGCATCCAAAATACACTATTTCTTTAGTAGGATTTTTATCATACATGAGCTTGTCATCATTCCTGGATGACTTTCTCCTGAAGTACTTTCTTGCCATTTTGTATAATCTCTTAGCAAAGAGACTCATCAACTCTTCATTGACTGTTGAAGCTTCAGTCTCTTCAGCAGCTTTGAATGCTATATTTTGCTCCTTTCTTGCTGGTGGAGGAGTCCTTTGTTCTACAGCTTCCCTGGATTTGATTAACTTCTCATAGGATTTGAGCTTTCCCAGGAGAGATTCTGTGAAAATCTCATTCAAGCTTCTTGCCTCTTTGATTGGCTATATCCTGGAATCCCATGAGCTTGGGAAGCACATTAAAATATTGTCATTCACCTCTGTGAGAGAGATGTCTTTATCCAAGTGTTAACCTAGAATCCGCGACTAGTTTGCAAGGATTTCTCAGACCGGGCGGCCTATTCTCCTAGCCGCAACTCTCAAAATACCAGTCTATTTTCACTGAATCCGTGCGGCCTTCTTTCAGGTCGCCGTCAAAGGGAGCCTAGGGAAGCCCGTCTAGAGGCCGAGCCCCACAGCTCGTCAGAGGAAGATTGCCAGGTCGCGCGGCCTTCTCCTTGCTTCTCTCTTTTCCCTGCTTCCCATCACCCCTGCCCGGTTCTCCTATACCCCGGGCAGCCAGTGATTTTAGACCTGCCCATTTGGGCAGACCCCCAAGCCTATAAATAGGGGGTAGCAGCACACCCAAAGCACACTGAATCGGGTCTAGGAGCTCGCTTGTTGAGAGCTGCGGTCTCGAGTCTAGTGCCTTGCGGCCTGTTGAGCGGTCGGCTTCTTTTCTTATCTTTTTCTCCTTTCGAGGTATAACCGATTCTTTTTTAATAAGAGGAAAGCCCGTCACAAGAGTGGTATTCAGGCCACGGCGGGCGAAGTGTGGTGTCGCCGCATCTTGCGGCTTGCTCTTGTTTCTGCTCTAACCGCTAGTAACCGGCTACTCGGCAGTCTCTCCTCCTTTTCTCCTCTTCCCCCAAGTGCTCGAACTGTTAGCTAGCAGTGCCCGATTTCTTGTCGCATTTCTTGCATATCAGTGAACACGCGGCCTTCAGATCCCGAGTAGTCGATGAAATCAGCAGACTAAGAACGTAAGACCGCTCTAACCGCAAGATCTCGACGGCTAGTCATATAAGCCGCGCAGCCTCGGTTTTTGTTTTCAGTCCGGCACCAGCCCTCTAGCTTTCTTTCCGGTCTCCTCACTGGCCTCTACTATCAACAAGCTGTCTGTTCAAGCCGCAAAGGAACAAGGCGACTCTAATTTTTTATCAACCGCTACGGATCCCTCAAAAGCGCAAGGTGTTTCTTATCAAAGTAACAGAATGTTTGACATAAGTAGTGACTTATCTGCCGAACAAATTGAGTGCATGTCGCGATATGCAGCACGAGAAATGCTCAGCCCTCCTTTTGAAATTCCTAGACCAAACGTGACATATCATCATAATTGTGATCATGGGGAGCAAGAGCCTCCTTCTAGAGAGGATGACGTTCTTTCTCCCTTCATCAACCAAATTCATTGGGAGGTTGTTGCTGATGATTTTAGAGTGCCTCGTCTACCTGAATATTCCAGACTTGATGATCCCATTTCTCATCTGCAAGCTTTTGAATAGGCTATTTCATTAAGGAAAGTGTCAAATGGTATCAAATGCAAACTCTTTATTATATCTTTTGGTGATCATGCAAGGGAATGGTTCTACAATTTACCTCCTCAATCTGTCACTAGCTTTAAAGATTTGCGAAAGCAATTTCTCTCGAAGTTTGGTACTTACAAGAAGCGGAAAAGGGACATAGGAGTTCTTTTTCGAATCAAGCAGAGGGATGACGAGTCTAATCAAGACTTTGTCGATCATTTTCAGATGGAAATTCTGGATGTTATCAACGTTCATCAAGATTATTATCGACATGCTTTTGTAAACGGACTTCGGGAAGGCCCTCTGAAGTGCAAGCTCACTATGAAAGATCCCGAGAATTATGGAGATCTTATCGATATCGTTAATAAATTCTTAATGGGTGAAGAAGCAAACAAAAACTACGTCACATCTTTGAATCAGGAGGTTAAACCATCCCAGGAAATTTATGGTAATCAACAGCCCAGTTCTTCGCAGGCTATTTCACAATTCAGAAGTCACAAGTCTCTTCCTCACCCTCTGAATATACCTGCAATACCTCTTCTGCTGGATGATACGTTTAAGTCGGCAGAGGCACGTCCTGTAGTATCCGTCGATCAAAAAATTCTAAAACATGAAAACCGTTCAGACAAGTATATCAAGTTTAAAATCTCTATGGAAGATCTCCTAGATGTTCTTCAAAAAATGCCAGAGTTCATAAAGCCTCAACGCATGAAATCTAAAATCAAATATCGGCATGAAGAGCTTTTCTGTAAGTATCCCAAGGATATAGGCCATCTACTAGAAGATTGCTTGGCTTTTCGGAAACTTACAGATGAATTGGCAAAGGCTGGAAAATTTCAAGATTATGTCGTGCTGTGATCCTTTTGCATGTTCTTCTCTAACAGAATCAGTAGTACAGACAATGATTTTGTTTTCTTGATAATAAAGGTGCTTAAGATTGGAATAATAGAGCATTTATATGCCATCTGGATCGAGTTCCAAACATATATCCTTTGATTACATTCTTTAGTGCATACATGCATGCATACGCCATTTAAATCTTATATCCATAGCTTTGCTCACATCCGTTCACATGGATGCAAAGTGACTTTTGACAAAATTAATATTGTTTATATCGTGCTAAGTTCATAAGCCCTTCACATCCCGCTTGACATCAGTCGCAGATGTGTAGTGGTGAGTTCGCTTGTCATCAGTCGCAGATATTGCATACTTATCCTGCTTGACTATAGTCGCAGATATTACGTATTTATCCCACTTGACATCAGTCGCAGATATTACGTACTTATCCTGCTCGGCTACAGTTGCAGATATTATGTACTTATCCCGCTTGACATCGGTCGTGAACATTGAACTTTAGCCTTGCTTATGTGTTCTTTGTGTGGAAAGCAATGCCTCGAGAACCTGCCCACATTGTCACATAAGTTTGTAGCTCTTCCTATTTTTGCAGGTTAGCGCTAGCTTCTTAACCATCTTACGGTATTAAGGCGTGCACTAGTTGGTTTATATTATCAGCCCGCAGACCATGCAGTTTTGTTTTCCGGTTTAATTTATTCGGCTTATTGCGGACTATCTACCGGGTTATCATTAATATATGATTATGAATACGGCTGACTTTGATTCTGTTATCAAGTTCTCGGTCTAAGTCCACCGGTTTATGGCTTGCAGAAATATCTTTAGTCACCGACTTGAATATATTATACAACAAGCCGTAGGTTGCTTATCTCCCGCCCTTAAGTTATCACATATGGAAAATGTGGTTTGGATCGGTATTCACCCAAGTCATGAACATCTGTTATCTTCGAAGACCGAAGCGACTAAAGTGGGTGGCCGCGCAGCTTCCCGATAGTCGGTCTATATGTTCGGGCATATCGCTGTAAAATTATGGTCTATGCGGCGGTTTTCAAATACATATTATTCAAAAGAATATCTGGCTTATTAGTGGCTAAGTCTGCTAAACCGTTCGGTTTGTGGTTTATTATTAAAGAAATTCTAATCTTCCTTATTGATAAATCGGATCGATTTTCGTGATGATTCTACTATTTGTTAACTCGGAGATGGATCAGTCGGACTATCGGGCTAAGAAAAAAGAAAAAAGACCTAAGTCGCGCAGATAGACACATGCAAAATAAGATTAAGCCGTGCGAATTGGTAAGTAAAATCGCAATGCCAAAAGGTACGCACAAAAGTTAAAAGTATTTTCATTTCACTTTCAAAAAGAATACAACTATTAGACTGGGCGGTTTACAAAATGATAACGCCGGTCTTCAAAAAGTAAAACAAAAAATTATTATAAGTAAAACTATTCTAACCGTCCGGCTTAAGTCTCTTAGCCGGAGGAGTGTTGGAGTCGACCTCGCCGTCGATGTCAACCTCAGATGGCGAGTAGTCGCCGCTATCTGAGGTAGAGGGGTCGCCCGAACTACCAATTTCCCCGGTCTTGGACTCTACAGGATCAACCCGCACGGTCTCGGAAGCTTGACCACTGGACTTTGTAGAAGCACTCTCTGACCGGCTTCCCTGATTGTCCGCCTCCTCGTCTTCCTCCCCGACCTCGCCCTCTCGCGATTTCTGCCCTTTTCAAAAGTCTATTTTCCTCTATCAAATTTTGCCTTGCCCTTCAGCGCTCTGTAAACCGCCGCAACCTTCATCTTCAGGGGAGGAAATAGGTCGGCAAATGTAAAGTCGATGAATCCCGGGGCGAGACCGTCAAGGTCACGGAAGCGCTTTAGTGCTCCGTCAATCCCTTGGACGAGCTACGGGAAAATAGATTTCTGGAAGGCCGGGTTTGCCGGATCATGTATTTTCTGCAAAGAACAAAAACAAATGGTTCAGTCTGCGCGGCTTTCAATTGAAGCCGCAAGATTTTGGTAATATCTTACCGCATTGAGCTCCTTTAACCGTTCGTTTTCTTCTTCTTTCTCGGCAAGCCGTCGCTGCACTTTGGCGAGTTGCCGCTGCATGTCAGCTTGATTCACGACTAACCGCTTATGGGGCTCTCTTCTCCCTCCGAGTAAGGGTATAACCGTCGGGAGTCAGCAGTTTGTTTAGCGGGACTGCCACTGCAGCTGCACAATCAAAACATGAAGTCAGTTCATAAGCCGCGCGGCTATCAGAACAGTTCGCTCGAGTTGGAACTTACTGTCTTCCACTTGGACATCTTCCAAGGACGGCAGCAGCGGGATGTAGTGATTTACATCAAGCCGCTCACCCTTCAAGAAGTCATATATCTCTTTCTCCACGCCCTCCAGCCCGCAGCTGCCGAAGAAGGCCTCGTTGCGGACTTGCGGGTTGGCCGGCAAGAGCCCAAGATTCCCCTCAAAGATGGCGTATCTTTCCGACCAGTTCAGAATCTTGTTTGCCAAGTTTACAACTTTCAGCCCCCTGTAGCCGAAGTACAAGTGGCCGTGGAATATCTTCGTGCCGGAGTCTTGGATAGACCGCATGGAGAAGCATTCCCTGAACAGCCTCTTTGAGAACCGGACTCTCTCCGACCTAAGGTAAGAGATGAAGTTGTAGATGGCTGCGATCGAGTTCGGCAGCAGCTATCCGGGAACTACACCGTAGTGATCGAAGACCGCTACGGCTTCCATCAAGGCGGGAAATTGAAAGCCGCAGTCGAAATGGTCGATGGGGATGGCGATCTGGTTTGCAGCAGAGGTGTTAATCCGCTCGTGCGAAAGGGGAAGCCGCGCGATCAACGGGCTTCCCTACATGTACTTTTCCACGAATTTGTCCAGCTCGGCTTGGCTAAGCCGGCATTCTTTGTGGTCAATGGCGTGGAAGGCGGATGCAGCATCAGTCCTAACCGTTGTAGCCCTTTCAGACCGCATCGATTTAGTCTTAGCCCGCATCTTTATTTTTTGTGCAGAAATCTCCGGAATCAGCTGTATTAATAGGATTCCCGTGATGCTACAGTAACCAACATCAAATCGTGGTTTATGTCAAGCCGTGCGGGCTCAACGTGCAGGACTTAGAGAACAGTTATATATTCAAACCGCGGTCCAGTTCGGCAGTTCGCGCGGTCAAGTTCCTACACTTAGAAAATTTCCGAAGCAGAACAATACAACGACTAAGATTATTAAGCCGCATAAAGCCGCAAGAAATTCGCAGTTACATTCAAGAAACATTCAATAAATGTATATCATTTGTTCACAACAATCAAATCGACCGGAATACATTGTTTACAAATATTACAGAGCCAAATTAAAGTTTTTAGACTCATTTGTCGCCGCTCTCTGGTGCTTCTCTCACAACTCGCGCGACTTGGTCGCCGGCCTGTACCAGTTAAACGTAGACCTGACTGACAAGGTTGTGGATAGAGTGCAGAGTTCGGTGAACTAGTGAGGTATCGCGCTCCACGCGGGCGAATTGCACCACTGGTAGAGCGCGACCCTCCAAGTCGCCAGCAGCAGCGACCTGCCCGGCCGTCCCGTCCTCAGGAGGACTTGATGTCTCCCCGAAAGCCGGGCGACTTAGCGGCCGCTGCCTTTCAGAAGCCATTTCAGCAGGCCGCTGATCCTTGCCGGCGTCCGCTGGCGGCTCCCTGTCCGCAACCTTGTCAAGTCGAGTGCCGTCGGCTCTTTCTCTCTCAACTCGCCTGACCATCAGCACCAAGGCCTGCATATCCAACTTCTCTTCTCTCTCTCTCTCCAGGGCAGCCAAGACTTCCTGCATCTTCTTCTCTGCGGCCTCCGCTGCAGCCCGTCGCTGAGCTCTCTCCTGCTCTAGGGCGGCCAGGACCTCCTGAATTCTCTTCTCAGCGGTTTCCGTTATAGACTGTCGGGCCTCTCGCTCCCGTTCCATGGTGTTCAATAGCTCTTGAGTTTTCTTCTTGGCGGCCTCCGTCGCAGACCGCTGGTTTTCTCTTTCCTGTTCAAGTGTAGCTAGCATCTCTTGAGTCCTCTTATCGACGGCCTCCAGCGTAGACTGCCATTCTTATTCTTTAAGCTGAAGGGCTTCGCCGTGTTCCCGCGCCCTTGCCTGCAGGTCGGCAACTTCCTTATGGAATTCGGCCGACCTATCATCTCGGGTACTCAGCATAGAGGGGTTCAGCGGAGGCAAGAATGTTGTCAGGTCGCCCGGCTCCATCGCCTTCTCCGTCGCACCTGCAGCAAATAGGCGAGCGGTCAGACTCAATCGAATAAGGGTGACTTCTATTAAGAATCTCGGTAGGACGAGACCGCAAGTCTTGGTTCTTTCTCCTTTGGTGACCGGGGTATCAAATCTCAACACTAGCCTCCTAAGTCGCTCGGAATCTATCCGCTTTAGCTTTTCTCTCCATAGCCGCGCGGTTTCTCTTGCTTTGCATTTCAGTTGAGTCGTGGTCAGGAAGAAGCTCGCCGGCGGATTGAAAATTATGTCCTCTCCCTTCTTCCGTGACCGCGACTTGTATAATTTTATAACACGCCTAACCTCTCCATGTTTACCTTGCAGGAGAGAAAATGGGGAAGCCTCCTGCTTCCCAGCGATTAGTCTCTTCATTTCTTCCATCTTTTCTCTAAGCCTCTGCTTTTCGATTCCTTCAGAAACTGCCACTCCCGGCTCACCAGGTTTTTCCCCAGTAACTTGAACATCGGGGAGATCGGCCTCTTGTAAGACCGCCGATGCCTTCAACAACACATCTTGCCGCTCTAGCCTCTCCATCTCCTTAAGGATATCGCTCACTGTCTCGCTGGCCGCAGGCATATCTTCTGGCTCGTTCGGTTTAGAGGATGGAGTCTGCGGACTGTCGTATACCTCTTTCTCTCGCGGCCTATACTGCAAGCTCGCCTCTCCCGTCTTTACAGATACATTGCGGTTTTCGGCCTGCATCTTCAGCGCCTTCCTCTTCATTCTCTCTTCTAGGGTCTCATTCTTTTCCCTTTGCCGTTTCAGGTGACCGACAATTACTTCTGTCCGTTTATTCTTCTCTACAGAAGGCAGCACGACCTCTCGTGGCTTATCGGCCTCGCTATCGTCGACCTTGATGACTTCGTCGAGGACGGTCAACTCGTGCGGCTTGGATGAGTCAACACTCTTCTCCTCCGTCGCAGGAAATTTCAAGAGAGGTTCGCCTGATGGCGAGAAGGTGATGTCAAAAGACTTTGATTTCCCGGTTTGAGGATTTGCAGGTTTAAACACCGCTTAAGCTTTAGTCGCTGCCGGCGACATTTCCGCGGCGGACTCCGCCTGTTTTTTCCCAGACCCAAAAGTCGCCGGGGTGATCGGCTTCTCAGTTTTCTCCTCAGGCTTTCGGTCAAAGCTTGCCAGTTTCCATCTCTTCTTTTTCTTCTCCGCCGACCTCTTTTCCCGGTCTAACATCGAAGACAGGACATCCATATTTGAGAAAGTCACGCCGGCTTGAAGAAGGCTAACCGCAAGTGGCGAATACTGACCCGTGGCTTCGCAGAATTTCTCAGAAATGACAGAGTTCAGGGCTTTTTATAGACTCCCCAGCATTAATGGCAGTCACGGTCTCCGGCTTAGTCTAACATTTTCAAAATTTCCTGAAATTTGGAAATGTGCGGGGATTATGTTAACCCAGAACCCGTGACTAGTTTGCATGGATTTCTCAAACCGGGCGGCCTGTTCTCCAAACCGCAACTCTCTGAATACCAGTCTATTTTAACTGAAGCCGTGCGACCTTCTTTCAGGTCGCCGCCAGAGGGATCCCAGGGCAGCCCGTCCAGAGGCCGAGCCCCACAGCTCGTCAGAGGAAGACCGCCAGGCCGCGCGACCTTCTCCTTACTTCTCTCTTTTCCCTGCTTTCCGTCACCCCTGCCCGGTTCTCCTGTACCCTGGGCAGCCGGTGATTTTATCCATGCCCGTTTGGGAAGGCCCCTAAGCCTATAAATAGGGGGCGACAACACACCCAAAGCACGCTGGCTCGGGTCTAGGAGCTCGCTTGTTGAGAGCTGCGGTCTCGAGTCTAGTGCCTTACGGCCTGCTGAGCGGCCGGCTTCTTTTCTTCTCTTTTTCTCCTTTCGAGGTGTAACCGCTTCTTTTTTAATAAGAGGAAAGCCCGTCGCAAGATTGGTATTCAGGCAACGGTGGGCGAAGTGTGGTGTCGCCGCATCTTGCGGCTTGCTCTTGTTTCTTCTCTAACTGCTAGTAACCGGCTACTCAGCAGTCTCTCCTCCTTTTCTCCTCTTTTTCTCCTCCTTTTCTCCTCCTTTTCTCCTCTTCCCCCTAGTGCTCGAACCGTTAGCTGGCGGTGCCCGATTTCTTGTCGTATTTCGTGCATCAACACCAAGGTCTTCAACTGACTGATGATGGAGCTTAATCTATTGTACATATAACTAACAGATTCAGCTTCATCTTTCTTGAAATTTTCATACTGTAAGATGAGAGTTGATCTTCTATCCTTTCTATCATATGCCAAGCAAGCAACCATCTGTTTGAGAGAATCCAAGAATTCTTTTGCAGAGGTGCATTCAGCCACCTTTTGGAAGATGTCATCTGACATGATTTGAGCCAGTATGTTCATGGCCCTTGCATCAGCAATCTTTGTCTCTTTCTGTTCATCAGTATTATCTAGAGGTGGAACAACATTCAAGCTTGTTGATGTTGTCAAGTAGTTGCCACTGGAGCTGGTGGAGCTGTCAAAATAGAGTTGAAAATATCCTCATCAATAGAATTCATATATTGCTTGATTCTTTTCTTCCAGATTGCAAATTTATTTAAATTGCAAACTGGAGGTCTGGTGTTGAATAATCCTTATTTTGTTCCATGCTGTGAAAATAGTCCTAAGAGAAATAAAAGATCAGATCTAACATAGGATCTTTTGGTTAAAGGGTTAGCTTGTATAACCAAAGAAAACTTCCTCTAATACCAATTGAAAGAGAGAGTTAGACCTGATTTACTCTAGAGGGGGGGTGAATAGAGTGGTTAAAAACTTTTGCTGTTTAAAAATAATTAGAGTAAAAAGACTAGTGAATACCAAGATTATCAGTAAGCAAGAAAACAACCAAAGTAAAACTAATCTAACACAGACCACAGATCTAAACTATCACAGCCATAACAAGAGCAACGAGAAAAGGGCAACCAGACAATATAAGTACTTTTATAGTGGTTCCCCAACCTGGGTACATCCACTCTTCTACCACCCTGGTAGGAATCCACTAACAGGTTTCGATTAGGTGACTACCACCTTTGATCTTTTGATCAAGTGCTCAAAAACCAATCTCAAGTCTTCTGATAAGGAGACTTGCAAACCAGGCTAACTTTTGAAGGGAGTTAAAACCCTGTACAATGGGGTGGGAAAGAAGATTATGTTAGTCTTCTCCTTTATCAAAAACAACTTGAGAAGACTTTGTGGATCCTTGATGGTGCCAAAACTCCCCCTGAGATGTCGAAGATTCAGGAAGACTGGAGCTTTGCTTCAGGGTGTAGGTCTTCAGTTTTGATTTGTCAATGTTCAGGAATCTAGTAGACAGATATTGAAAAGAATGTTTCTGAAGATTCCCAAATCTGAAGATGAAGAAGACTTTTGATATTCGATGAATGTTCTTCTTCAGTCTTGAGTATTGACAGGGATGATAGCACTGAGAAAAAAACGAGAGAGTTCTGGATGATTGTGAGTTCTTTGTACTCAATTCTTGAAAAAGAGAGAGATCTCTTTTAATATTCTCAGTCAATTATTATTCCTTCGAAATTTGAATTACTGCCTTAAATGCTGATTGATCTGGAGATTACAAACGGCTGGAAAAAACATTAATAATTTTCCCCAACTGTGCTTAATAAAATAAGAAAGTAAATATCCTGATGAATACCATAATTAATGCAGCCAATAACGGTTATATTCAGAAGAATATATTCATTAATTACTCAGGAATAATACTGCTAATAAATGTGGAAATAAAGGATCAGAAGGAGAGGAAAAACTCATTCTAGAACCGGGATAGAAATCGTCGACCTTTGAATAGAATTCGTCGACCTGAGATCCAAGATCGTCGACCTAAGAATGCAAGTTCGTCGACTTGAGAATCTGTCTAGAGAAAACTAAATGTCGACCTGAGCTCAAATATCGTAGAGATCAGTTCAGAGAATTAACTCCTAGTTCGTCGATCGAAGATCGACGATCGTCGAGCTGAGTTCGAAGAATTTTGAACTAATCAAACTGTCTTCTGATATCTTCTAAATCTCAGTCTTCTGAGGTCCTCTGCTAGCTGGTCCAAGATGGAATAACAAAAAGGACTTAGCCTAAACTCTAGGACTACTAATCATGACCCTGGCTATACAAGGTGGGTCAGACTAAGCCTAAAATTAGTGAACCTAGCCCAAATCCAACTAGGGATATAATAGTTAGTTCGAGGATGAACTAGTGCAGCGGAAGCGGGTGAGCCCAAGTCTAGTTTAGAACACATATGCTTCCTACAAACTCCTTACTTTTTATTCAAACAACTTATACTTTCTTCGTTTTTTACATAAAGATACAAATGAACCCCGGAGCAAATACTCAAACATCTACTCTTCCGCCAACCACCATAAATTATCAAATATCTTGGCCACCTTCCGAGATGTTATGTCCTACCAAGACAGAAGTTGTCCCAGCGAACCACCAACAAATTGGTTATGCATCTTCCGAGGCTTATCTCCACCAAACTTCAACGGCACCGAATCGGTAGTACAATCCGTGGAATGGTTGGAATTCACCCAAGAAATACTTGTAGGAATCATGTGCCCTAGGAGCATGGCCATCACCCTCACAGTATCTTCTTTCGTCGGCTGTCACAACCCGCATTTTCTCCGAATTAAGAATTATCAGAGTAAGAGAAAACACGAGTCATGATGCCACGTCAAGCAGGGGGATAACTGCTGACGCTCAGGCAAAACCAACTACAATCTTTATGCAAGAAAATCATGTGCTTAATGAATAGAAAATCAGTTATGATTAGAGTCCGTATCCCTCGGCTCAGTGGATCACCTAGTCCACAAAAGAAAACTATATTTATACGCTGCGGAAAAATACTTTATTTAGGTTTAACATCCTAAGGAGCGCATAAGGGTTCCATGAGAACCACTCATGTTATGCAAGACCCTACATTTAATTTATATAATATATAAGAAAATGGTTTTTATACGTGATTTGAAAAAAAATAGTGATTTCGCTTATAAAACATGCTGATCATGAGCTTTATTTATAATAACAATTATAGTTTAAAAATAACTAGCAACCTAGCATAAAACCTTCTCAGAGCAAGTAGACTATCTCCAAAAAATGGTAGCAGCAATAGTATATATATCTAGTACAAGGTAAAAACTACCAGTGGGCGCCAATAACCTGACACGAACCCACTAGCACAAATATATGTCTGTAAGAAAGTACTGAAAACAACCTCACTAACAAGGAAAACAGAACTCCAAGGTCCAGAAGTCCACCAACAACACCACCTCCAACTAGCCACCAGACTGGCTACAGCTCAGAACCTGGGGTATTCCAAAAGAAAACAGAATACCTCAGCAAGCTAAACAAAGAAAAACTGCATGAAAGAGTCAACCAAAGGACAAAGTAACTGAAAAACATGCAGTAGAAAGAGTCACAACTGTCCGAAACAGGACAACAAGAAATGCACAACGTGCAAAGAAACAACAACGACCCAGCCCAGGAACCACATCCTGCAGGGCCTACTAGGCTGCCAAGAGCCAGAATGTTACAAACTACCAAAGAAGAAACTTCTAACACCCTAAACTGTGGGAAGTGATAGTAGCAAAAACAACAACGAGGAACCGGATCGAAGGCAAACGCAGTCCCCCAATCCACCATGTCCAAGTCAAAAGCTCGAGGGTCAACACGTGAAAACACAAGGGACCTTCCACCCGACATGCCCAGCCCGTACCTGGAGCAAGAAAAACATGGGTGGCCTTGGCTATATCACACAACTCCACCCCCATAAAGAGCTACAACCACCACTACTAACCACGACCCACGATTCGGCCATTAGGAAAATAACGAAAATGGCCGACAAGGAAAACCCAGAAATACAACTGGAAATCCACTCGGAAACGAAAGACAAGGTACAGAAAGAGTGTTGAAATAAACCAACACGACTAGGCGTTGAGTGAAATCCACTCAGTGCCTACCTAAACTTTGGCGTTGAGTGAGCTAGTCTCACTCGCCGCCAAAATAATGCCACTACCCACAAGCCCACTAAAGAATATGGAGCTCGACGACAGTCGAACGACCAAGGCAGAAGATCCAGAACTCGAGTAGTTGCCTGCTACTTGAGTATCTAAACTCCCGCACTCGAAACCAGCTAAATTCGCCTAGCAAAAGAAAATATACAAAGCGCACGATCAGTGACGCACGATCAGTGGTCGTGCGCACTCATCGGCTGATGATCGTGCGAAGCGAACCTGGAAAACCTGACAGAAAACCTAGCAACTGCGCACGATCAGTGTCGCACGACCACTGGTCGTGCGCACTGTTGACAGCACTCGTGCGATTTTCCGAGACAGAACTTTGGAAACTGAAAGACAGCCGCGCACGAGCAGAGGCACACGACCAGTGGTCGTGCGCACTAACGGTTGATGACCGTGCGCAGCTAACCTGTACCATTTGGAATTTCCCGAACGACACCGGAACGCGCACACGACTCACGCCACTGTAGTAGCAGCAGACAACTATCCACGTCGCGCACCACTACCATACGAACTATGCCTAATCATTCGAGTAACACCTTAACGAAAATCGACAACCACACCCCCCCTCCTAACTCTCCCTCTCGGCTACACCCGAACCAGAGCAACAATCAAAATAAAGGAAAAACAACGGCTCCACGCCGACAATTTGGATTCCAATCATCACCAAATAGGTGGGGTTTCAGTAGGAAGAACTAAGCCCTATAGTTAGCAAGAAAATGAGAACAACAAGGCCTCTAACCTGGGCTAACCGGGATTTCAATTTCAGCAAGAAAAATCAAAAAGAAAACTTGGCAAGGGCAAGAATACCACTTGCCTCAATTTACAGCGAAGCTTTGGACTGCTTTCCTCCTCTTCGCACGGATTAAAATGGCCGCAACACCTAAAACAAACACTCGGCCATTAATGGCGGAAAACTTCCAAAACCAAAAATTCCAATCCTCCCAAAACTCCACGAAAATCGAATTTCTTACCGCAGGAATGAAGGTCTTGACGAGAGCAATCCGAATCCACTCTCGGAATCGAATTCCGTCCACAAACGCTCCGGGAATCGGCGTCCGAAGGGAAGGGTAGTCCGGCGGTTTCCTTCTCTCGTACAGGGGCGGCGGTTCGAGCGGGGAAGAAGATGAACGGGGGGTTTCATTCTTTATATATATATATATATAATTATTTAATTAATTACAAAATTACATAAAGCACCTAAACGACGCGAAAACCGAACTACCTCGGAATTCGACGAAATTCGCACCGTAGCTAAATACCCACGCTACGAACACAACGGCGAAGTCAAAATTAATTTTCGACGAACAGAACTCAAGTTGTACCCAAATAAAGCCAAACATCAAAATCCCCCCGAGAGGCCACACCGGGTCACCCAAAACGACTCGGCTTGCTAGGGAGATCTTGCCAATAGGCTACAGAATAGGGCACTCAGTTCTAAGGAGCTAAACCACACTCCACAAATGGCACAAACCACGGAAACGCGTCATCGTAACGCCAAACGAGAATAAAAATAATCGCTGAAAAAAAAACGGGGCGTTACATCGGCTATGCCCGACATTGGTTGAAGTCAGCCATGGATAGCACCTTCTTGAAAAAAACCTAAGGGGAAATAGAGTGGAGCGAATTTGTCGACATGTTCAGCAATCACTTCATCCCGACGATAGCCTGTGATGAGCTCCAAGAAAGGTTCCTACACCTTAAGTAAGACAATTATTCCATCCTAGACTACGAGAAGGAGTACTCTAACTTGTCCCATTTTGCAGGAGGATTCACACTCAACGATCACGATTACGCCAAACGCTTCTACCATGTCCTAAGGGACTCCATCCGACAACCACTCATCTTCACAGCACATTCCTCATTTGCCCAAATCCTCGCATCAACAAAAACTCTCGAAGAAGACCACCTGATGGTTCAAAACTGTCGGAAGAGATCAGCCGAAAAAGAATATACCAATAAGAGAAATGCTCCTCCCCCGGGAGACAGAAATAGGGAGGGACGAAGGGACACACAACCTTTTTACCACACCCCAAAGACGGATCCACAAACGCAACAACCAACCTCAACCCTGACGGCAACCCCGGTATAAAATAACTCAGGACCATTCTTAGGAAACTGCTTCAACTGCAACCAACCCGACAACTTGAAACGCAACTGCCCTCAAAGGAATCCTTTCCCAAGGATGGAGGAAACAACACCATACCAGGGAAGTCCAGCACCTAGCCAGGAAGAGGAAGAGGTCATGGAGGAGGATACCAAGGTAGGACTGGGAGTAATTCAAGAAATCCCTTTCCCCCAGCACAACAAGCCTATGCCCTAGATCTCACGCAAAACCACCAACCCCAGGATATTGTGACAGGTAATTCCCTTCTTTTAGTATTTCATCTTCACATAATAAGTAAAACTAGTTATGTTCACCACCTCTTCATAACTCAATAGGTATATGCACAATAAATGGGAAACCCGCACACACCCTATTCGATACAGGAGCCTCACATTCCTTCGTATCAAAAAGTTTCATTCAGGATGTGCCTAACGTTGAACGCTCCTCTGGTTTACGTCTAAGAGTTCGACTCCCTGACGGGTCAGAGATACTTTCATCCGACCAATGCACATTCCTTGTCGGCCTTCATAACAGATTATTTGAGGCTACCACTACAATAGTGGAACTCCCGGACTTCGACCTCATTCTAGGTATGGAATGGTTAGGAAGACACAAAGCATAGATAAACTGATCAACCAAGGAAGTCACCCTGCATAATGATTCAACTATGAAACCTACTCCCCAAGGTACGAAACCATTATCCCATATCTACTTAACATTCATACAAATGATGAAGGAATACGTCAAGGGAGAAGTGTTGTACGCAGTTTACTTCAGAATGATTAATAAGACTGATGACCTTCTATGTAGTAAAAGAATTCCCTGACGTTTTCCCCAAAAAACTGCCCGGACTACTTCCACCACGGGAGGTCAAGTTCAAAATTGAACTAGTCCCAGGGGCCCGACCTATATCTCGGACCCCTTACTGAATGGACCCAAAAGAGTTGACTGAGTTTCGAAAATAATTAGATGAACTCGTAAGGGATTGTTTCGTCTGCCCAAGTTCGTCATCATGGGGAGCACCTGTCTTATTCGTCAAAAAGAAAGACGGAACCCTTCGTCTATGCATCAATTATAGAGAACTGAACAAACTAACTGTATGAAACACATACCCCCTCCCTTGCATAGATGAACTCTTTGACCAACTCCAAGGAGCTAGTGTCTTCTCTAAACTAGATCTAATCTCCGGATACTACCAATTGAGGATCCAGGATGAGGATATCCCAAAGACTGCCTTCAGTTCCAGGTATGGTTTCTATGAATTTACATTTATGCCATTCGGGCTCACCAACGCCCCTTCGGCATTCATGACACTGATGAACCATGTCTTTGGACCCTACTTAGACACCTTTGTCATCGTCTTCATAGATGACATACTAGTGTACTCAAAATCGGAATAAGACAACGCTAAGACTTTAAGATTAGTAGTAGAAAAGCTAAAAGAACAACGCATGTATGTCAAGTTTAGTAAGTGCGAATTATGGCTCAAGGAGGTCAGATTCGTAGGTCACATGATAAATAGTGCTGGGATAGCAGTGGACCCCGCTAAGATTCAAGCAATGAAAGAATTGCCCGCACTAAAATCGGTTGCCGATTTCCGTAGTTTCCTAGGACTTGCGGGATACTACCGTAAGTTCGTAGAAGGTTTTTCCAAAATCTCCCTTCCCCTCACCTCCCTCACCCAGAAGGATGATCCCTTTAAATGGATGCCTCAGTGTTAAGACGCATTTCAGGAGCTCAAAAGAAGACTAACAACCGCTCCCATCCTCACCCTCCCCGTGGGAAAAGAAGGATTCCAAATCTACACAGATGTTTCCCTCCAAGGAATGGGGAAAGTTCTGACGCAGAATGGGGAAGGTAATTGCCGACGCCTTTAGGCAACTCAAGAAACATGAACAGAACTACCCTGCACAAGACTTAGAGCTAGGAGCCATCATCTTCTCGTTAAAGATCTGGAGGCACTACATGTACGAAATATACTGTGAGATCATTTCTGACCACAAAAACTTAAAATATATCCACTCGCAAAAGGACCTAAACTTACGTCAGAGACACTGGCTGGAATTCTTGTGTGACTACGAATACACCCTCCATTACCACCTAGGGAAAGCAAACTCTGTCGTGGACGCTCTAATCCAAAGACTACCCAAGGGAGGAGATGGAGAAATGACCCTCACCCTCCTCTTGGGGCAAATGGGTATTGCCTTAGTATCCCAAGCCGATCCAGAGCGGTACACCGAGTACCTCAATTGGCTGAAAGTCGAGTGCGATATAAGAGGACAAGTCAAGGATGAGCAAACAAAGGATCCAACCCTAATCTCCATCATCCTTGCTCTCTGTAAAGGCCCACAGGAGGACTACTCCATAAAAGAAGATCTACTCTATTTCCTGAATCATCTTTATATCCTTATAGTTAAGACAATCAAAGAAGAAATCATGCAAGAAGCGCATTGCACTAAGTACTCAGTACACCCCGGAATTACAAAAATGTATGTGGACCTCAGAAAAACACTATATTTGCTAGGAATGAAAAGAGATATCATTACTTTCGTAACTCACTGCCAGGCCTGCCAGATGGTTAAAGCTGAGTGTAAAAGTCCAGGCAGTCTATTATATTCCTTACCCATACCCGAATGGAAGTTCGAAGACATCTCGATGGACTTTGTACACGGTCTGCCCCGCTCCCCGGCCGGGAATTACTCAATATGGGTAATAATGGACCGACTCACTAAAGTAGCACGGTTCATCTCGATACGCAAGGAAGCCCCAGTAAGTAAACTAATAAGGACATTCATGGAGCAATTCGTTCATTATCATGGATTCCCCAAAATGATCGTATCTGATAGAGATGGTTGGTTTACTTCCAAGGAGTGGAAAATGGTCCAAACCTACTTAGGCACGAAGCTAGCCTTCAGTTCCGCCTTCCACCCCCAAACAAACGTCCAAATGGAGCAAACTAGCAGGACCATGGAGGATCTACGCCGGCTATGCATTATAGACTATAATGAACCATGGGAGAAATTATTACCCCTAATAGAGTTCTCCTATAATAGTAGCCTCCAATCAAGTATAGGCATGGCCCCCTATGAAGCCTTATTTGGCAGAAGGTGTCAAAATCCATTATCCTGGCTATAAGAAGAAGACCAACAGGTATTAGGGGTGCAGTGTATAGATGACACTGACGCAACAATCAAAATAATCAAGGAAAGAATGCTGGAAGCCCAGAGCCGTCAAGCCAAGTACTACGATCGGAAGCACCGCATGGCCGAGTTCCACATCGGAAATAAGGTATTCTTGAAGATTAAGCCAGTGCGAGGAGTCTCCCATGTTCGTAATCACCGGAAGCTCAGCCCTCGTAACATGGGGCCCTTTTTTGTATTAGAGCGAATCAGACCTCTAGCTTACCGGATATAACTCCCTCCGGAAATTGCCAACTTACATGACGTCTTTCACGTATCATCACTTCAACGAGTCCTGCTAGATTATAACGAGCTCATCTCTACTCCCTCAAGGCCTGTAGCAGCCGACAGATCAGTCCGTCTCGACCCAATACGGGTAGTAGAATCCGAGACCCGGGTCTTGCGGAAGAAGAAAATTCCACTAGTGAAAGTCCTATGGTCAAACCATAGGCTGGAAGAATTCTCCTGGGAACTGCAGGACGTAATGAAACTCCAATACCCAGAGCTTTTTCAAACATGTAACTTCAAACTCATATATTAATATTTTACCACTTATGTACCTGTTCTTTAAAAACCCATGAGCTTCACTTTAATTTCGGGGACGAAAATTTTCTTTTGTTTATTAGATTTGTAACATCCCCATATTACTTAGGGGACCTAGAAGTTTTAATATCCATCAAATACCTAGACCCCACCCCTCCCCTTGACTTGAGTGGAGACATTAGTGCACCTTAGGGCCAAGTTGATGCACCACCACACTCTTAAGAGAAAAGATATGCACATAGACACACTTGAGCCCTTGACTTAACCCAAACCTTCCCACATAACTCCAAGACCATAACCATCAGGATGGCACTCCAAACCATACACCACACCCCTTGGAAAGCCCTTAAGGCTAAGAGGTGTGCACTTAGTATTTTTGACACAAAACACCCTTCCCTTGCTCTTTTTACCTAAGGATTGGACCCACATCAAGCCAAGACCATGGCGAACCCTACCCCAAAAATGTAATTTTTGGTCAACCGAAAAAGTCAACAAGAGCTTAGGCCTAAACCTAGACTAAACCTTAACTTAAGAAAAATTAACCTAAAGAGGCAAACCAAAAATTCTCCTAACCTAAGCCCGCTTCCCCCTTTTAGGTTGCTTACCCAACACCTAAGAAACCTTATCTTGAACTCATGTAGGCAGCAAGGTGGCTGGAAGTACCCCTACACCATAGCCATGATCGGCCATTGTGAGATTAAGAGCTCAACACCAAAACTCACCCTCGGCCTATAAATGAGACACCAAGGCCATTGAAAAGCACACACCAATCCCCAGCAATTCCCCTGTGCAGAGAAATCGAGTGGAAGCCCTCTGCAAACCCCCCCTGCTCAACCCGTGAAAACCATGGACAACCGACCATGATCCCGATTAGCTTGGCCCTATGAGGTGAGATTCTTATTCCTTCTTCTTCCCCTGACCCTCGCGACCATTTTCGAATCGAAATCGGGCCCAATTGGGCATCATTTTGGCCTGTTGCAGTGACAGATTTCAAGTAAAACTCAACTTGCATTCTGCCGCCGCTGGCGGTTTCCAGCGACCCCACCACTGCCAAAATATTGCCCTTGCCCCATGGAAACTTTCTAGTGGACAAGAAGTGGCCGGCGATCACCTGGCGGTGGTGGCGAAGCCCTATAAGTTTTTCTCTAGTGGGATCGATCTCGGTTGTTGCTCATCAAAGAAGACGAAATCAGTGTCGTTGATTAACCTCGACAATGATTGGCTGATCCACACAGTGGATAGAACAACAGATCTGTTGTGGGGAAGGTCATTTTCTTGTCTGCCGTGTTTCTGGAGCATTGGATCTGCGCCAAGATTCGCGCTACGCCTTTTTAAACATTTTAAAATGAATTTAATTCTAACTATTTGCAGCCCATTAAGAGAAACCTTCAAGCTCAAAATTAAGCACCCTAGAGGCTGACCCAGGACAAGTGACCAACATGAAAGTTTTAGGGCTTGGTATGCGGTTTTTAAAAAGGGGTGGCACGTTTTCAGGGGTAGTGTAGAACTCGGGGAATCCTTATTTGATGTTTTCTTCCTATTAATTAAATTCTAATAAATGGAAATTTGCTAAGACCCCCCCTGACCCCAAAACCCCTAAATTAACGAGGGCTTGCCCTATAACAATTTTTTTAAACTCACCCCCACCATCTTTCTCTATTTTGACTATTTTACCCTAACCCTCCTATTTCAATTTGTTCTCGTTATGAAAATACCTAAATCATTTTCCTACATATATTAAAACCTTTTCAAAAAGCCTAAATAATACATATCTTGAATACTTAGTATTATGCCTTGTAGAAAGTGAAGCCACTACCAAACCGCTTGTTAGAAACGCTCTTCTTTATTACCAAATTATTTACGTACACCCTGACTAGTATCGCTATGTTCATCACGCTTATCTTGTTACCAAGTGAGTTGAGAAAATTGGAAGGAAGTCATTCATGACGTACCAGATATCCTGTATTTTGCTTTATGTAATAAGTGTTATATTCAGTAGTCATTACTCCTCGTTTATGAGAAATTCAATAGTCAATGCATAAACTGCTTCTTATACAATCGTCGCAAGTAGATTACCGTACTCCTTCTTTAGAGATAATAAATCTTAACTGGTAGGGCTATGTGTTTGACCTAATGTACTTTAAAGGGGCTCTATCTTTAAATTACCTAATTAGTGTCTATGAAAAGAGTTAGGGGTGAGCTAGTATCCCCCGTAAGGAAGGTGGTGTGTAACGGTACTTAGTACGACCACCAACCTTATTCTTACCTGGCAAATACGTAATTTAAATCAAGCACCCTGTAAGTATCATTAAGGTAAACTCTAGATCTCTTCCAGTTTAGGGATGTCTTCTTTTAAGCTTATTTTATCGCGGTAACAGGAAATGATGATGGTTTATAAGCCTTGTGAGAGGCATCTGATTGGACAAAATTAATTAACTTTGTGCCGGGTCTAACCACCCTACCGTATATCACATTGTCGGAGGGACTAGCGTGTTAGATTATTTGGATTGTGATGGGGCAATCTGTCTTGTGGTTAAAATCATGGTGGACAAATCCCCTTATTCTGTGTCGTTATCCCTACGGCTTTTTAGTAACAATGGGTAGAGTACAAAACATGGTCCAGTGTTGCACGTAAGGCCTAGGGTGGTGGTGTACACCTAACTAGGAGCGGAGAACTCCGATCCACTGTTATCATCCGCCACGATTATAAGGACTGTGTGGTTAGCTACACACTTAACAAGTGGAATGGGTAAGGACTTAGACATTTAAATTCTAATTCATCATATCAACCTTAGTTAGCATACATTGCATCTTTAAATTACTTATAATACAATTTTGTATGGGAATTCTTGTAAAATAAGAAATTCGTGAGACCCTTATCTTATATGTTTGTATGGGCATTCATATAAGTTAAGTTATAGATTTGAAACTATATTTTCCTTGTACTTATACCTTATAAATGAATTGAAACAAAGATCCTCAACTTACAAGGATGTAATAGCACTCTTATAAGCTAAGTTATTTCCGTCTTCCCTCTCTTCTTTCTTGTTTCTCTTTTAACTTATAAAAACCTACTGTATCTAAAATACTTTTACTAATGCTATATTTTATCACGGATGTGCTGAGGAAAGAGAGGTAATCTTACTTAGTCTTTATGACTAATGGTTTTCTATAAAACTATCCAAGTTTCCTAGCAGCATCAAGCCCCGCAATACCCCATCCAGCCCTAGTTCCAACCCTTGCAAGGAATCCCGGAAGTGGACATGGAGATACCTGCAGTCATGGACCCTATCCCTTATCCAGTGCCTGTAGAGGATGAGATCGTAAGAGAAGTAAGTAGTTGCTTGTGCAACATAGCCCTCTCCTGGTTTTAAGTTTTTATAGTATAGTAGGTTGGGTACCTATAGCCCCGTTTTACCTGAGGCACCCTGTTGCCTTAGTAGGTTTTTGCTTAACTCCTTTTTTTCTAAAGCGGTATGCCATTTTAGTCCCCTTTTTGTTGTGGTCCCTATTTTCTGAGGCATTTTATACAGTCTCAGCTGGGCATTTTTGGGCCCCAAGATCCCTAGTGGTACTCTTACTCTGATTCTGGTCATCTTTTGGAGATATACATATAGTTTGACTTTCATTTCTTTTATCTTCTCTTTATGGTTGGAAAACTGTGGTGTAATGATTACTCGCCTAAAGGGACGAATGGAATATAGTGGTGTTTATCTTGAATGCCAATACCATTATATGTCAATCACCCTTGGCATAAGAACTTCCCTTCGGGCATGAACAATTACCGGGAGGGGAGGTTCTTACAAAATTCGGGTTAAAATTCCCAGAAGTTACTACTAACATCAACCTACGAAAATTCACCCAGTCAAAACCTCAGATTTCAATGAGCAAAATCACGCTCCAATAATGGCGCCCATTAACTACACATCAACGTAACACCCTAACATCAATATTACGTCACTACAGAAATTTTAAATAAATATCGAAAAAATCAAGGGTGTTACAGCCACTCCCCCTAAAGGAATGTTTCGTCCCGAAACTTGATATACAAACTGAAACTGCTACTAAAAAGGAAATAACCAAAGGTTATCAAAAAGAAACACTTACCAAAAGAAACTAGGAGAACCGATGAGGATGAGCCTCTCTCACAGCTGACTCCAACTCCTAAGTCGCACTCTCAACGTCTTGGTTTCGCCAAAGAACCTTGACCATGGGTATTGTCTTCCTTCGCAATAGCCGATCCTGAGTATCTAGGATACGAACAGGCAATTCAACATAAGAAAGATTGGGCTGCAACTGGGGAACCGAATAGAGAACATGCCGGTCACTAAGCACACATTTCCGAAACTGGCTCATATATAACACATCGTGCGCACCAGGAAAATTAGCGGGCAAATCCATCCTATAAGCTGACACTTCGATGCGTTCAACAACCTGGAAAGGTCCCACATACCTGGGATCCAACTTGTGGTTCCTTCCAAACCTCTTAACGTCTGCCATCAGAGAAACCTTGAGAAAAACCATGTCCCCAACTGCGAATTCCAGATCAATCCTTCGTAGTTTAACATTCTTCTCATAACGCTCCTGAGCTATACAAAGCTTCTCTCGAATATTCGTCACAGATGTATTCATCTCTTCCAAGGCTTTCGGACCCAACAACGGTCTTTCACCAACTTCAGGCCAAAATAAGGGAGTTCTGCAATGCCTCCCATACAAAGACTCAAAGGGGGTAATCTGCAAACTCTCCTGATAACCGTTGTTATGGGCAAATTCCATCAATCTAAGCCGCTCGTCCCACGCTTCTTCGTGGTCCATGTTGTAACATCTGATCATCTCTTCCAAAACCTTATTAACTCTCTCCGTCTGTCCATTGGTCTACAGATGATAAGAAGTAGAATACCTGAGATCGGTACCAAGCCCTTCCTGCAAACTTTTTAAAAAATGAGACGTAAACATGGAATCTCAAACTGACATAATACTTACAGGTACTCTGTGCAAACTAATGACCTCTTCTAAATACAACTCTGTTATCTTATTCATGTAATAATCAATCTTGAATGACACGAAGTGATCACACTTCATCAATCTATTAACTATGACCCACACAGAATCTTGTCCTCACGGAGATCTCGACAAAACAGTAATAAAGTCCCTAGAAATACTCTCCAACTTCCAACTTGGAATATCCAAAGGCGTCAGCTTGCGACCAGGCTTTTAATGATCTGTCTTAACTCGCTTGCAAGTATAATATTTATACACAAATTTGTCTATATCATTCTTCATCCCATACCACCAAACGATCTGCTTCAGATCTCTATACATATTTGTAGAATAAGAGTGGTATGCAACACTAGAACCATGCGCTTCACTGCATATCCTTGCTCGAATATCCTCAACAATGAGAATACAATATCTACCGTGGTACTTTAATATACCCGCATCATCAATTAAAAAGTCTAGTAATTCCCCTTTTTAGTTCTACTACAAATATTGTGCAAATTAGAGTCGTCCTTCTAATGAATCCTTGTAAGCATAATCCAAGATAGATTGCCACTTCTAGGCTGCTTGGCAAATCGCTACTCCCAACAAAAATACCCATTAATTAAAACTCTTCCACCAAGGATTCCACAGAAAGGTTAAAGATCTGCGTGGTCTTCCTACTCAAGGCATCGGCTACCACATTAGCTTTACCCGGATGATATAAGATATCAACATCATAATCCGCGACATACTCCAACCATATACGCTGTCACAAATTCAACTTCTTCTGAGTGAAGACATACTTAAAGCTCTTATGGTCCGTGAAAGTCTTGCATAGCGCGCCATATAAAAAATGTCTCCACTGCTTAAAGGCATAGATCACTGCCACAAACTCCAAATCATGTGTAGGGTAATTCTTTTCGTGAACCTTTAACTTCCTCGATCCATACACAATCACTTTTCCTTCTTGCATCAATACAAAACGAAGCCCAATGTGCGATGCATCCATATAAACAACATACTCCACTCCTTCGGTAGGCAAAGACAACACTAGATCAGTGCACAATCTCTTTTTCAACTCCTGAAAGGCTTCTTCACACTTATCACTCGACACAAAAGCTGTAATATTCTGCGTAAGTTTAGTCAAAGGCGCTGACAATGTAGAGAATCTTTTTTCCACAAACCTTCTGTAATAGCCTGCCAACCCTAAGAAAATCCTTATCTCCTTAGGTGTGGTAGGTATTTTCCAATCCATAACAACGACCATCTTCTCTAAGTAAACTGAAATTCCATCCTTATTCATAACATTTCCAAAAAAAAATACACCTAAGGCAGCCAAAACTCGCACTTACTCAGTTTTGCATACAACTTATGTTCTCTTAAAGCAGATAGAACTAAACGCAAGTGCTGGGCATGCTCCTCAGTGCTCCGGGAATAAACTAGAACATCGTCAATAAAAAGCCCACAAACTGATCCAAGAAATCCTTAAACACTCTGTTCATCATGTCCATGAAGGCAGATGTTGCATTTGTCAATCCAAAGGACATCACCAAAAACTCAAAATGTCCATGCCGAGAACAAAAGGTGGTCTGCAGAACATCCATCTCACGGATCCTCAACTAATGGAAGCCTGAATGAAGGACAATCTTCAAAAATACCGTACTACCACGCAACTGATCAAACAAATCTTCCATCCGTGATAAGGGAAACTTGTTCTTGATAGTTATCTTATTCAATTCCATGTAGTCAATGCACTGCCTCATAAATCCATCCTTCTTCTTAACAAACAAGACTGGAGCACCCCAAGGCGAAGAACTTGGCCAAATGATTGCACATTGTAACAACTCATCTAGCTGGGTACGTAACTCTTCCAACTCAAACGGGGCCATACGGTACGGTGCCTTAGCAGCAGGGCGAGTACCCGACTCCAGATCTATAACAAACTCCACATCTTTCTCTGGCAGAAGACCAGGAAGACTATCTGGGAAAACATCAGGAAACTCTCGCACCACAGGAACATTCTCGACATGCGACAAACTACCAATGGCTGTTGGGTTTTTGGGGATGGCACAACACTTGTTCACGCAGCGGAAATATGAACAAGAAAACCCCAAACGAGTTCAGATCTAGCAAGATTCATGAATCAAAAAGTAAAGAATGCTGTAATAAAATTACCTTTGAGGGATTGAGTCAATACTCAACCTAGATGCTCTAGAAAAATTCCAACCAGTCACTTGCGGCTTGAGTCTTGTGCGCAAAAAAAATATCCGCACCTTTACGGAAGTCCACACGATCGGGAAAACCCGTAGCAACTTGTCGCATAAGTTCCAGGTCGGGAGAGGACACTCAGAGTCTCCACAGACTGCTAGGTCTTTTGAAGGAGAGGCGGCATTGACACTCGCCGGGATCGGGATCGGCGACGATGAAGGTGGAACGGCTTCCATCAGGATTTTAGGGTTATCAGTGTTATCACACAGTACGGCTCGTGTGCTTATACAGAAAGAGAAAACCGTAAACAATAAACCCTAAAACATCTTATTAATACTCCAGGAGATAAGTAGAACAACTTCCCGTCGCTATACGCAGACCCAGGACTTATACAAAATAGACCTTCGGCCAGACAATAGTTTGTTTGGACGAATCGTCAAATATCTACAGGATATACAACGAATCGTCGAGTATCAATTTATACTCAACGAATCGTTGAGTATCTTATAGCATATATGACAAACTCAAAGCTCTCAATGCTTTCTGCGCCAAAGGCCAGATTCGTCGAACAGTATTCGTCGAATTAAAGTCATCGAACGACATTCGTCGAACGGCATTCATAGAATGACATTCGTTAAATGACATTCGTCAAACTAGATTCATCGAATGGCATTTATCGAACTGCATTCTTTGAACGACATTCATTGAACTGCATTCGTCAAACTCATTCATCGAACTCATTCGTCGGACTCATTCATCGAACAACGCACGACTTCTATGCCAAAAGCCAGATTCGTCGAATGGCGTTGAGTGAATATAATACACTCAACGCCTAAGTGACAGATTCGCCGAGTAAACCCTTTACTCGAAGATGGAATTGAGTGCACTAAACGCACTCAATGCCTAAGACCCAGACTCGTCAAGTAAACTCCTTTATTCGACGAATCGCTGAGTGGACTCAACGCACTCAATGCTTAAGTACGACAGTCGATGTATCAACACTTGATACTCGATGAATCGATGAGTTAACTCAACACACTCAACGCCATCATTCGGCAAGTTAACACTTAACCCAACGAAAGTGTTGACTGGTCTCAATGCACTCAATGCTTTTTGCCTTAGAATATTTAAGTCCCATTTGCTTATTATATGAGTTATACCATATAGATCCAAACTCCCAATTTCTCCACAATCTTATGTGCGACCCTGATAGGCTCGTACTGAGTTGGCAGTGAGGCTACATGCTTGATCACTTATATAAAACTATGGTAGCACCAAAAGTCTCCCACTTGATCTAAAAAGTATCAAACAAAAGCTTCACAAATAATGAGTGGCATCTAGCAATACATCATTGCTCCCCAAACAGTGAGAGTATATAAACTCACAAGCCATTATGACCAATGTTACAGTGTTGTCATGTCCCTTCGTCCCTTATATTTGGATAGAACTAAAGGTACAGACCGTATCACCATCATAATTATTAAATCCCAGTTTCCTGATCTAGAATGGACTTTCAGAAATTGGTGAACCCAATATCATATATTGACTCAACCAAGCATGACCATGCATTTTCTTAATCCCATTCTATCAAGGGGCCCATGGATGCAACTCTTGTCAGGATAAATCTCATCTCTGCTCACATGTAAATACCCAAATGATTCGTAATGTACCCAATAAATACATTTATCATCTAACTTTCTCAAGACTAGACTTTTGATGGAATCAAAGTACGCTCTTCCTCACTAAGTGAGTGATGTGACTTTAGGTCAAAGGACCACAAACACCATTGCCACTCGAGCCATACTGTGACACGTTCATATAACAATCCACAAAGTATTCTCACGGTGGGTCTTTACAGTACAACTTGTTCATAACAAGTACCCATATAATGACTTGATATCAAAATATCATGACCTATGAGGATGAGTCATAAGTCAACGCACATGCTAGTCTTAAAGGTGTCATCATCGCCATTAGCTTCTAAGATGATACAACGACCAGGGACTTTTAAGAATGAAGCTTCTAGGATCATAGGTTCTCACATCAAGTCACTACTTCACTTATGGAAGCAAACATTCTAAGGGCATTTATCTTAGTTAACTATTCTATCACAATAAAAATAATAACATAACAAAAGAACTTGCAAAAATGTATAAATGTAATGCATACAGTACTTTTATTCATTAAATGAAAAATTATAGCCAACAAGCACACAATCTACAAGACTCAAACTAGAGTTGATCATTCAGGTATCATATACACATTGATCTAACATGAACATAATGCTTTCCTTATGAGAGAGGCTTTGTCAATGGATCTGAAATGTTTTCTTCAGTCGGCACTTTACATATGCTCACATCTCCTCGATCGACAATCTCTCGAAGTAGATGGAACCGTCAGAGTATGTTCTTGGAGCGCTGATGAGATCTAGGTTCCAAAGCAAATGCAATTGCACTGTTGTAGTCACAGTAAAGAACAACAAGACGAACAATGCTAGGAACTACATCTAACTCGCCGATGAATTTCCTAATCCATACAGCCTCCTTCGCTGCATTTGCAGCGGCGATATACTCGGCCTCAGTTGTAGAATCGACAACTGTATGCTGCTTGGAACTTTTCTAGCTAATATCTCCTCCATTTAGGCAAAACAAAAACCCTGACTGAGACTTTGAATCATTCCTATCAGTTTGGAAGCTAGCATCTGTATAACCACTTACAACGAGCTCTTCCTCTCAACCGAATACCAAGAATGTATCCTTAGTCCTTCTCAAGCACTTGAGGATATTATTGACGGCTATCTAGTTACCTTCACCGGGATCAGCCTGATACCTGCTGGTCATGTGATAGTTTTACTTTCAAGACAACCTAAACACCTAGAGGGGGGGGGGGTGAATAGGTTCTTATGCTTGTTTACACTTTTAGGCAGAATTTAATTACAGAATTAATACACTCAGCACAAGAATCACAGAAAATCATACAACACAGATTGCACACAGTTTTATAGTGGTTCCCCAAGGTTTGGGTACATCCACTTTCCTCCTTCACCTATCTAGCAGTATGCTAGATTCGGCCAAACTTCCTCTTTACTCAGATCCACAGATCCTACAGCTCAGAACCTGAAAAGGTTCCTACAACTCAGGCTCAATAGCCCTACCTCAGCCTTATCACAAGGCCTACAACTCAGAGAAGAACCTTCTCCTACACTCAGGCAAACATCCCTACCACTCAGAGATCAACTCTCCTACACTCAGCCTTTATAACACAGGCTTACAACTCAGATCTGTATTGACAGATCCTACAGAAATTAGAAAAAAAGTTTGTATTAACTTGCCCTTGATGAGAGAGAGAAGGACAAGGCAGTTCTTGATCAGCTGAAGAATGAAATCAACTAAATCTGAGCTTTCTTCAAAGCTTCTTGAATCTGAACTTAGCTGAGTTGATTTCCCACACAGCTTCTTGAGAAACCAGTGATGGCGTCCTTCTTCTTCTTCAAATGGCTGAATCTCTCTCTATCCAACACCTTTGATGACACTTCTGAATTCTTGATAGAACTCTTCTTAGATCGATCCTGAGATCGTCTTCTTAGATCTTCTGATGAAGATCTTCTTTTGTGTATTACTCCTTCTTGATTTGATTTCTCAAATTGATTGCCAAAATTCAATCTCTTATTACTTCTCTCTAAATCTGCCTATTTATAGACCTTCTTAATGGTAATCGGCTGATCCGGTTTATAACTGTCTTCTGACGAGTCTGACAACATCAGTTAACTGGCTGTAACCCACAGCTATCAAGTCTTCAAACAGATCCTGTGCCTTAGTCTTGGTCAGCAAAGTGTTGAGACAGACTGTCAGGAAGTGTCGAGACCAACTGTCTATATGTGTCGACACAAGTAACTTTGGTGTCGACACAGCCTTTGATGATGTCGACAAGTTTGCCTTTAAGTCGACACAGCTTCTTCAGAACTTCATCTTGAGAATGAGTCGACACAGAGAATTTGTGTCGACTCAACACTTCATCTTTCATCAGAAAATAACTTGGTCTTGACTTTGCAGTGTGTCGACACAAGTTCTGTGTGTCGACACAGTTGTTGTAGATTCAGAACTCAATATGTGTCGACTCTGCCTTCAGGTGTCGAATCAGCAAATGTCAATCATGCCAATATGTGTCGACTCAGTCTTCTGGTGTCGACACAAGTATTGTTGACTTCTGCCAATGTATGTCGACTCTGTCTCAATGTGTCGACACATCCTCCCAGTGTCGACAAAGTTGAGATCGATTATCTTTCAGTTAGTCGACACTGCTTCCCAGTGTCGACACAAATGTGGTCGACTATCTTTCTGTGAGTCGACACTGCTTCCCAGTGTCGACACAAATGTGGTCGACTATCTTTCTCTGTGTCGACACAGCTTCCTTCAAGTGTCGACATAATTATTCTGAAGTGTCGACACAATTTCTTCAGGTGTCGACACATGGACTTAGAATAATTTCTTGTATTCTTTAATACTTCTTCACCTGCATATGTCAACTTAAAACAACATCAAATACACCTTGATGTATATCATTAAGCTAAGTTAGACTTCTTCAAATCAGGTACACATTTTCCAATGTACCCAACAATCTCCCCCTATTTGGAGAAGTCATAACCCTTTTAGTTAATGATATACACCATTTATATAAAAAAATAATATGATGATGTATGACATTACAGGAATACTTAATATAAACAAAATATTAACAATTCATCACAGAGTGAACATGAATATGTGATTCCAAACAAAATTTTGTTTATAACTTGGTAATGTTTGATTACAGATGTTTACATTGAATGATTAAACAAAACATTACAAAACACATTTGAAAGAACTTAGAACTAAGACTGATCAGGCTCTTTTATGATAATTCCTTTGCCAGATTGGATTTGAGCATTCACAGGAGCTTCAGCAACTTCAGCTGGCTTCTTGCCTTTTAGCTCAGCTTTCTTCTGTGCTTCTTCCTTAAGCCTTTGCCTTTCAAAGTAATGAAAGGGCTTTGGAAAGTACTTGCTCGGCTCCTGAGCATCTGGTGGCAGCCTTCCCATCTTGGCTTTTCTCCTGAACTGTACTATGGCTTCCTGCCTAGCTTCAAACTTTTGCCATTCCATTTCATTATACCACTTTCCTCTTTCATGTTCTTGGTCCTTTACAGCCTTTCATGCAGTTAGTATAATATTTCTTGAAGTAGGGCTCCACTGCTCAAAATCTGGCTTAAGTTCAGCCTGCTCTCTAAATCTTTTCTTGGATAGTAGAGCATCTTGCTGTTCTTTCAAGTTGGCATCAGGCTTATCAACTTTTTCAATAATAACCTTGGTAACCTCCTTTGGAGGACTATACATATCCTGAACTTGCTGATCAATCATATCAAAATCTGGAGGAGGGTAAATGACTTGGGCAATCTCAGGTTGATTGCCTTCAAGTAGACCTGTTTGAATTCCTAACTCAGCCACCATAGCATCATCACACAAAGGTGGATATCCTAATGTGGCTCGAATACTATTTGTCACCCATTTGGTGTGCTCTGAGCCAGCATGAACTAACAACCTCTCCCCCTTTATGACTTCTCTGGTAATATGATCTCTTAGATCTTCCTTCTGAAATCTGATCTGGCCATCCAGATAATTCACACCCTCTTTAAAATAGGGTTTCAACCTTTGAAGCTTGTCAGATATGTCTTTTTGAGATGTGGTGATAGCAGTTTTAACTGATTCAATGGCATCTTGAAGTTTCTTATCAAACTCTTCCATCTCCTTTGCTCTTGCTTCAGTCAGCCCTGTAGTAGTCTTTGTCAACTCATCAATAATTTCTTGGTGAGATTCAGCCAAATTATCATTCATCCTCAGCTGATTCTCCAAAACATAACCTTGCTTTAAAACAATATCATCCACTTTAGGGATGATAAACTGCTGTTGTTTAGCCAAAAACACCACAACATTACCTCCCTTATGGAAGAAATCTGTCATATCCTTCTTATTCATATTTACTTCAAATCTAATAGATTTAATATCTTGAGCCAAGTCAAATTGAAGGGATTTATTGCTCTCATCAACATACTTCTCAATAGCTAACCTGTGGTCATCTAACTTAACTTGTAAATCTACCATAAACTTGTTATAATTGAATTCAGAAGGAGATTGGAGAGTTGTAGTCTGTAGAGTCTGCTTATAGCTTTTGCTCCTTCTCTTAAAGACCATGAGCTTTTTCTTCTTAGCCAGTCTGGCTTCTTCATTCTCAAAATCAGATGAACTGTCAATTTGAACTCTGTCAGGAGAAAGAATAGGAATATCTGTCTCAGTGCCTTGTTGTTCAGCCTCAACATGCACAGGCTCCCCCTCAACTTCTTGCTCCTCCTCAATTTCTTGCTCTTTCTCTATTTCTTGCTCTATCTCCATGTCTAGTACCTTCTCAATATCTTGCTCCTTCTCTACTATATCAGTAGCAATTTCAACATTTGGAAATAACTCATCTAGAGTGTATTCCTTCTGAGCTGGAACAGATGTTGAATCATCCAGATCTGCAATATTCAAATCTTTTGATAGGTCAATTTGGTCTTCCTCTTGCACATTGTCAGACATTTGCACCTCCTGCACTTGTTCAGTATGTTGAATTTCCTGGGTAGGAGAATGCACTTGCTCCCCCTGTACCTGTGCAGGAGTAAAAATATTAGGAATGACCTTGGTAGAAAAACTCACTTGCTCTCCCTTTACCTGTTTAGAAGTAGATACATTCTGGGCAGGAGTGTGAGCTTGAACAGACTCAGGCTGACCTTCAACCTGCTTTCTCACTTGCTCTTCTTGATGCTGGGCAGTTCTTAGATCATGTGCAGGGGATCTCACAGGGGTGTCCTGCCTGCTCTCATCAGGCACATCTTTAGACAGCACCCTATCCCATCTTGAAAATAATCTTGTATCCATTTTCCTCATGTGATTAATCTTTGTCCCAAGCATTTGTTGCATAACCTCAGGGATCACTCCAACCAGGTATAAACTCATAATTCTAGCCAGATTTGGCTTCTTGATTCCTTCCTTGATTTTATCAAATATTACAGCTGACCAGTCAGTTGGAATTGTAAACACAATTCTGGTCATTAGGCTGAACATATTGGCTGAAATCCTATCATGTCCACCTGGTTTGCACAGAATCACCTTGCCAACCACTTCAGACAAAAATTTTCCTTGTTGATTCATCCCTTTTCTGTTGAAAGCAGCTCCAATCTTCAGGGTTGGATCCAATCCACACCATTGGAGAGCCTCTCTTGACTTAGAAGCAGGGACTTCTTCTTCATTCTCAATGATAGGTAATTGGAGAATCTTTCTTAAACTTCTTGGGGTAATTTTCACCTTTGACCCATGAACTATGGCTTTGATCTTGAGACCATCTGAATTTACTGATGCAGAGGTAAAGAATTCAATCACCTCCTTCTTCCAGATCATTGTCGGTTCAGAAATTAGAAACTCTAATCCAGACTCAGAAATTAGATTGACAATCCTTTGAACATCTGTCGGGGCATCCGCAAAGCCATTGCGCACCAACTCATATCCTTCATTGACGTTATCTGTAACCTTTGGCGCCATTGATTAGACGAGAAAGCTTGAGAGAAGAGAGAGAGAGAATGTTGACACAGGGTTTCAGTCTCGAAAACCTTGTAAGCGTGTCGACAGAATAAGTTCTTGACCTATTTATACCTTCTATTGAAAGAAGATCAAAAGGCGGGCAAAAACAGTCTATATGTGTCGACACAGATGGAATGTGTCGACACAAACTTCTATTGTCTCGACAACAAATCTGTCTACTATGTGTCGACACCAATTGTGGATATGTCGATACCTGAGAGACATAGTAGAGCATCAGAAATTCTGTGTTGACTCTTAGGATAAGTGTCGACACAAAATCTATAAGTGTCGACACCACTATTCTGGTGAAGTCGACACTACATTCCTGGATGAGTCGACTATTTGATTCTTAAGTGTCGAAACAAATTCTCTGTGTCGACATATATTCTCTGACTAGTCGTCATGACTTCACTGAGTCGACACATTATCACTGAATGTGTCAACACTATTTTACTTAGCCAATTTCTGTTTTTGTCAATACCACTTGAGACCACTTGATAATCTAATATGTTACTTGTAAGTTTGTTGATAAACTAATCAATGGTCAGCATGCCTAATTCAATTTTAAATTTATTGAATTTTGTTTCATCCAGTGGCTTAGTAAATACATCTGCTATTTGATAATCTGTTTTAACAAATTCCAATGTGATGTCTTCTCTTTCTACATGTTCTCTAAGAAAATGGTATTTAATTTTTATATGCTTAGTTCTACTATGAGAAATAGGATTATTAGCAATAGAAATTGCACTCTTAGAATCACACAAAAGAGGTGTTCTACTTACTTGAATACCATAATCTTTAAGCTGATGATGTATCCACAATAGTTGTGCACAGCAGCTGCCAGCAGCAACATATTCTGACTCAGTTGTGGATATAGCCACACTGGTCTGCTTCTTACTACTCCAAGATATCAATCTTCCTCCCAATAATTGACAAGTACCTGTTGTACCCTTTCTATCCTCTCTACAGCCTGCAAAGTCTGCATCTGAATAACCTGTTAGTAGAAAATCTCTATTCCTAGGGTACCAAAGGCCTAGATTAGGTGTGCCCTTAAGATATCTCAGAATCCTTTTGACTACAATATAATGAGATTCTTTAGGGCAGGCTTGGTACCTAGCACAGACACATGTAGTATACATAATATCTGGTCTACTAGCAGTGAGATATAGTAGTGAGCCAACTATTCCTCTATACAAAGATTCATCAACAGGTTTACCTGCATCATCTTTGCATATAGGCATACTTGTTCCCATAGAGTTCTCATAGTGGAGGATGACTCCATACCATACTTCTTAATTAATTCTTTGGTGAACTTAGACTGGGATATGGATAGGCTATCATCAGTCTGTCTTACTTGGAGTCCCAAGAAGAACTTAAGTTCCCCCATACTGCTCATCTCAAACTTCCCTTGCATAAGTTTGGCAAAATTTTTACAAAGGTTGTTTTCAGTAGATCCAAAGATTATGTCATCAACATAGATCTGAACTAAGATGATCTTACCTTTGGATTCCCTAAGGAATAGAGTTTTGTCTATTTTTCCTCTTGAGAATTTATTCTCGATAAGGAAAGTAGACAGGGTTTCATACCAAGCCCTTGGGGCTTGATTTAACCCATACAAAGCTTTTCTAAGCTTATAGACATAATCAGGTTTAAGAGGATCTACAAAACCTGATGGCTGCTCTACATAGACTTCCTCTTTTAAATCACCATTCAGGAATGCTGATTTCACATCCATCTGGTACACTTTGAAGTCTTGATAGGCTGCATAGGCAAGGAACATTTTGATTGCCTCCAGCCTTGCTACTGGGGCAATGGTTTGATCAAAGTCAATCCCTTCTTCCTGTCTGTATCCTTTTGCAACCAATCTTGCTTTATTCTTCACTATTATTCCACTCTCATCCAATTTGTTCCTCTAAATCCACTTTGTGCCAATTATGTTGTGGCCTCTTGGTTTAGGAACAAGCTCCCAGACATTGCACCTTCTGAATTGATTCAGCTCCTCTTGCATAGCATCAGTCCAGTGCTAGTCTTGGATGGCTTCTTCAAACTTCTTAGGCTCCATTTGAGATAGGAAACTTAAATGCAGGTCTGTGCTTTGATTTCTGCTTCTAGTCTGCACTCCCTGTCTTGGATCACCTATAATCTGATCAGCTGGATGATCTCTTAAATGTCTTGTAGCTGGAGGTAGATTCCTTTCTTGTTGAACATCTCCAGCTCCTTCTTCATGCTGAACCTCTTGGTTTTCATCATCTCCTATTGAGTCTTGTACTCCCCCTGGACAATAGCCTTCATTTTCCAATGCTTCATCTTCCTTTGTTGCTTTAGCAATGGAGAGTTTGTCTATACTTTTTCTTATACCTGTTGAATCATTTGATCTACAAGACAACTCACAGTTGATTAATCTTGTTTCATCAAATACAACATGAACAGACTCCTCTACAACTTGAGTAGTCAAGTTGAAGACTCTATAGGCCTTACTATTTGTGTTATACCCAACAAATATCCCATCCTGGGATTTGGCAGCAAACTTAGTCAAATATGACTTGCCATTGTTAAGTATATAACACTTGCAACCAAAGATCCTAAAGTAGGATAGATTTGGTTTTCTGCCTTTCATAATCTCATAGGGAGTCATTTTGTGGCTTTTGGTGATAGAAGCCCTATTGATTACATGACAAGCAGTGTTTACTGCCTCAGACCAGAAATATTCTGGAAGAGAGGTGTCACTCAATAGTGTTCTACCAGCTTCAATGAATGTTCTATTCTTTCTTTCAGCAATGCCATTTTGCTGTGGTGTTCTAGGTGAGGAGAACTCTTGGAAAATCCCAAAGTCTTCACATAACTTTGTCATGCTTTCAGATTGAAACTCAGTACCATGGTCACTTCTAAGTTTGACCACTGTACTATTCAGTTCATTCTGAATTTGCTTCACAAAATTGAGTAAGACACTTGGGGTTTCTGATTTCTGTCTCAAAAAGAACACCCATGTAAATCTAGAATAGTCATCTACAACCACAAAAGTGTAGACCTTCCTACCTAGACTATGAACTGGCATAGGACCAAAAAGATCCATATGCAAGAGGTATAAGCACGTCACAGAATCCTTGTTTTCAAGGCTATGAAAGGAGGATTTTGTCTGCTTGCCCTTTTGACAAGCTGAGCATATTCCTTCCTTTATACACTTAACTTGAGGACCATTTCTCACTAACTCTTTGCTAAAGAGTTGGCCAATTGTCTTGTAGTTAAGATGAGCCAATCTCTTGTGCCACTTAACACAATGAGAAGTATTGTCATCAGCTACAAGACAGATGGGAGAATCCTTATTCTCACATACAAAATTAAGACAATATACATTTCTCTTCCTAAACCCAGTCAATATGATCTCTTGATCACTTGACCTTTTGATATGACATCCATCCTTAACAAATGAAATGTCATATCCTAAATCACTCAGCTGGCTTATGCTTATTAGATTGTATTTCAAACCTTTTACATAAGCCACTTGGGTAATAGTAATTAGGTTAGAAGAAATGTTACCAAACCCTTTGATGATTCCTTTTTCAGATCCACCAAAGATCACTTTAGGTCCATCTTTGACAGATGTATACTCCTTCAGCAGCCCCTTTGTCCTAGTCATGTGCCTGGAACAACCACTGTCCAAGTACCAAATAGGGGCATGGCCACTTGGACTTTCCTGCAACACAGATTTACTTACCCTTAGAACCCAAGAAAGTCTTGGGTCCTTGGTTCAGGTTAGCATTAACAAAGCTACCATTATCTCTTCTAACAGGTAGACTATTGTTCTTTCTAACACTTGTGTTATGCCAGCAGTCTAATGCAAAATGGCCTCTCTTTCCACAGCACCAACATTCAAACTTATTGTATCTAGATCTAGATACACCCTTGACAGAAGAATTTCTGTCCATTGCTGGTGCTACAGCAGCTTCACCCACTGATTTCTTATAACCATTGGGTTTATGAACATGGATAGGCCTGTTGGCATTTACACCCTTGTTAATCAGAACATTAGTCTTAAAATGACCATGAATATTTTCATGATCATATTGGTTAGAAGGCACTTGCACCTTTCTAAACTTAATAGGGACTAAAAGGTTTACTGGCTTGATAGGAGCTTTGCCTTTCCTCTTGAATTGGGCTGCCCTGGGGTTACCTTTGAATCCTAATCCTGCCTTACCCTTTTGAGTCACAAATTCATCTATCAAGGGTAAGACAGACTTTGGCTTAGAGTAACTAGCCACTAAATCTTTTTCTATTCTTAGTCTGGCCTCCAGACTCTTCACTTGATCATTGGTATAATTAATTGTGCCCATCTGAATAATAGTTATATTCTTCAGCTTGGCAATTTCATTTAACTTCTGATCAATTACTTTCTCTAACTCAGTTGCAGCTACCCTTAGATCAGCAATTTCCAGAGCCTGAGATTTAACCAGGTTCTTGCTTTTCTTAAGGGCCTGCAACAAGTCCCCATACTTATCTATCAATTGATAGACATCTCCTTCAGATTCAAATGCATCTACATCACTTGATGCAGATGTAGCTGATTCTGCACTTGTACTACAAACAGATTTTATTGAAGGACATAGTACCTTACTAGGACCAGACTGATTCTGGCACATGTCTTCTTCTACTCCTACCATCAGTCCCATGCACTGATGATCCTCTTGTTCATATATGGAGTCTAGCAATTGCATGAACTCCTCTTCTTCAGTAGCAGCATACAGTCCAATATATGCTTCAGCTTCAGATTCTGATTCTGAAGTTGATTGATTTGTTAGGCTCTTTTTCTTCTTTGCAACAAAGGATTTTTCCTTCTTGCCCTTTTGATAAGTCTTCTTCTTGTCTGATGACTCCTTTCTCTTATCAGGACAGTCAGCCACTACATGTCCAGGCCTATTGCAACAATAGCAGACAATCTTTGAAGTAGTGGCCTTGCTGGGCTTTGTTCTGCTCTTCTCTTTCCTTGATGACTTTTTCTTCTGATAATAGTCATCAACTTGCTGTGATGAGGAGGGCCTAGACCTCCACTGCTTCTTCTTTAAGAATCTTTGGAATTGCCTTGTAAATGCAGCAAAATCTGCATCTGACTCACAGCTTTCTGAACCCTGATTCTCTGAATTTTTAGAACTAACTTCTTCAACTTCCTTAGGAGGAGATGATGATATCCTCCTATTCTTTCTAGTGGCTTCTGCCTTGAAGGCCACTGCCTTCTCTCTATGCTCTCCTTTTGAATTCTTTTCCTCCTCCTTCCTCACCATAAGTTGCATTTCATAGGATAGCAACTTTCCAAACAAGGTTGGAGGAGAAATCTCTGCCAGTTTAGCCACTTCTCTTATGGCATAGATCTTTGTGTACCAATCCTTTGTCAAGGATCTTAAGAATTTGTCATTCAGTTCATAGGTACTGAAGACTCTTCCATAGGACATTAACTCATTCACAATTCTATAGAATTTCTTATAGCATTCAGTTATGCTATCAGTTTTTCCTTGTCTAAAACTTTCATATTCCTGGTTGAGCATAGACTTCCTATCCTGTCTTACTTCTTCAGATCCCTCCATGTAGACAATCAAGGTGTCCCACATTTCTTTGGAGGTCTTGCAGTGAATTAGATTCTGAAATGTAGAATCATCTATGGCACTCACAATAATATTCTGAGCTCTCTTGTCCATGGTTGCCAAAATGATTTCATCCTTGGTCATTTCAGAATAACTCTTTGGAGTTTGAATATTAGCATCAAGAACTGATACCTTCATTGGAATGAAGGGTCCTTCCTAAACTGTGATGTATATTCTTGGGTCAGATGCTTCCATGAACAATCTGACTCTTTCTTTCCAAATTCCAAAGATTTCCTTCCTACAGATGGGTAACTTCATTGATCCTAACTCCTTGTGATTTTCTCCAGAACCCATCTTCTTGAATCTTGATTCTGCCTTTCAGATCTACCTCAGACTGTTAAGTCCTTTTTGAGGAACCTCCCTCTGATACCACTTGATAGTTTTACTTTCAAGACAACCTAAACACCTAGAGAGGGGGGGGGGGGTGAATAGGTTCTTATGCTTGTTTACACTTTTAGGCAGAATTCAATTACAGAAATAATACACTCAGCACAGGAATCACAGAAAATCATACAACACAGATTGCACACAGTTTTATAGTGGTTCCCCAAGGTTTGGGTACGTCCACTTTCCCCCTTCACCTATCTAGCAGTATGCTAGATTCGGCCAAACTTCCTCTTTACTCAGATCCACAGATCCTATAGCTCAGAACCTAAAAAGGTTCCTACAACTCAGGCTCAACAGCCCTACCTCAGCCTTATCATAAAGCCTACAACTCAGAGAAGAACCTTCTCCTACACTCAGGCAAACAGCCCTACTACTCAGAGATCAACTCTCCTACACTCAGCCTTTATAACACAGGCTTACAACTCAGATCTGTATTGACAGATCCTACAGAAATTAGAAAAAAAATTTGTATTAACTTGCCCTTGATGAGAGAGAGAAGGACAAGGCAGTTCTTGATCAGCTGAAGAATGAAATCAACTGAATCTGAGCTTTCTTCAAAGCTTCTTGAATCTGAACTTAGCTGAGTTGATTTCCCACACAGCTTCTTAAGAAACCAGTGATGGCTTCTTTCTTCTTCTTCAAATGGCTGAATCTCTCTCTATCCAACACCTTTGATGACACTTCTGAATTCTTGATAGAACTCTTCTTAGATCGATCCTGAGATCGTCTTCTTAGATCTTCTGATGAAGATCTTCTTTTGTGTATTACTCCTTCTTGATTTGATTTCTCAAATTGATTTCCAAAATTCAATCTCTTGTTACTTCTCTCTGAATCTGTCTATTTATATACCTTCTTAATGGTAACCGGCTGATCCGGTTTATAACTGTCTTCTGACGAGTCTGACAACATCAGTTAACTGGCTGCAACCCACAGCTGTCAAGTCTTCAAACAGATCCTGTGCCTTAGTCTTGGTCAGCAAAGTGTTGAGACTGACTGTCAGGAAGTGTCGAGACCAACTGTCTATATGTGTCGACACAAGTAACTTTGGTGTCGACACAGCCTTTGATGATGTCGACAAGTTTGCCTTTAAGTTGACACGGCTTCTTCAGAACTTCATCTTGAGAATGAGTCGACACAGAGAATTTGTGTCGACTCAACACTTCATCTTTCATCAGAAAATAACTTGGTCTTGACTTTGCAGTGTGTCGACACAAGTCCTGTGTGTCGACACAGTTGTTGTAGATTCAGAACTCAATATGTGTCGACTCTGCCTTCAGGTGTCGACTCAGCAAATGTCAATCCTCCCAATATGTGTCGACTCAGTCTTCTGGTGTCGACACAAGTATTGTTGACTTCTGCCAATGTGTGTCGACTCTGTCTCAATGTGTCGATACATCCTCCCAGTGTCGACAAAGTTGAGATCGACTATCTTTCAGTTAGTCGACACTGCTTCCCAGTGTCGACATAAATGTGGTCGACTATCTTTCTGTGAGTCGACACTGCTTCCCAGTGTCGACACAAATGTGGTCGACTATCTTTCTCTGTGTCGACACTGCTTCCTTCAAGTGTCAACACAATTATTCGGAAGTGTCGACACAATTTCTTCAGGTGTCGACACATGGACTAAGAATAATTTCCTGTATTCTTTAATACTTCTTCACCTGCATATGTCAACTTAAAACAACATCAAATACACCTTGATGTATATCATTAAGCTAAGTTAGGCTTCTTCAAATCAGGTACACATTTTCCAATGTACCCAACATCATGCTCAAAGTATAAGAGACATCAGGTCTAGTACATATCATTGCATACATGATTAGCCCAATTGCTAAAGCATATGGACTCAACTTCATGCGGTCCTTATCTTCACAATACTTAAGACACTAGTCCTTAGAGAGACTCATAGCATGAGATATAGGCAAGAATCCTTTATTGGACTCAAGCATGCTGAATAGTTTCAACACCTTATTAATGTACGAACTTTTGGTCAAACCAAGCAACTTCTTTAATTTATCTCTATAGATCTTAATACCAAATTTATAAGTCGCTTCCCCTAAGTCCTTCATCGAAAAGTAGTCCCCTAAGTTGTTCTTAAGAACTTGCAGGGTCAGTTTGTCATTCTCGATCAGTAGTATGTCATCTGCATACAAAATCAGGAAGACAACAATGCTCCCACTAATCCATTTATAAAGACACGGTTTATCCTAGTTCTTGATTAAACCAAACTTTTTGATCTTTTCATCAAAACGAAGATTCAAACTTCGAGAAGCTTGTTTTAACCCATAAATGGATCTCTATAGCTTGCATATTTTAGTGGCTTCACCTGGAGATACAAAACCCTCGGGTTGTGTCATATATACTTCCTCAAGGAGGTTCCCATTATGGAAAGCCATTTTGACATCCATCTGCCAGATCTCGTAGTTTAAATACACAGCAATAACAAGCAAAATTCTGATTGACTTAACCATGACAACAGGGGAAAAAGTCTCATCATAGTCAATACCATGAATTTGCTTGAAACCATTAGCCACCAGTCGCCCTTTGAATATCTGTACATTCCCATCCATGTCGGTCTTCTTCTTGAATACCCACTTACACCCTATGGGTCTCACCCTATCAGGTGGTTCCACCAAAGTCCATACTTAGTTTTCATAGATGGAGTCCATTTCAGATTTCATGGCCTCAAGCCACTTCTCGGAGTCCGTTCCACACATAGCCTCTTGGTAGGTTGCAGGCTCATCACTATGATCTATAAGCAACAAATTACCTATTTGAGACATGAGAAATCAATATCTCTCAGGATCAAACCTTGGTCTACCAGATCTACGTGGAACTTGTGTTTCTTGAGCAGGTTCTCCAACTACAATAACTTGTAGTCCTCGCTCATGTTCAAATTCTCGTTCATTCACTGTTTGTGGTTCTCAAACTTCTTCAAGTTCTACCTTAGCAGTCCTTTTACTTAAGAACTCTTTCTCAAGAAAGACACTATTTCTCGCAATACACACTTTGCCCTCAGATGGTAGGTAGAAGTAGTACCCTTTAGTTTCCATAGGATGCCCGACGAGATAACACTTATTTTATTTGGGTTCCAGCTTATCAGGCATTTGACGTCTCAGGTATGCCTCACAGCCCCAAACCTTAATGAAAGACATACTGGGACGCTTCCCAGTCCATATCTTATATGGTGTCTTTAGAACCGCTTTCATTGGAGTATGATTTAGTGTTAAAGTTGTAGTTTCTAGAGCAAAACTCAAAAAGGAAACAGGAAGATCTGCATGACTCATCATAGATCGCACCATATCTAACAAGGTTCGATTCCTTCGCTCAGACACACCATTATGTGGTGGTATTGTAAGTGGAGTGAGCTGTGATATAATACCACACTCTATCAAACGATCACGGAACTCACGACTTAGGTATTCGCCACCTCGATCAGATCAGAGTGCTTTAACCTTCTTAACTAATTAGTTTTCTACTTCGTTCTTAAACTCTTTGAACTTTTCAAAGGTCTCGGATTTGTACTTCATAAGATACACATATCCATATCTACTGAAATCATCAGTAAATGTAACAAATTAGAAGTACCCACCTCTAGCCATAGAACCCATGGGTCCACATACATCACTATATACTATACCCAAGAGATCGTCAACCCTCTCATTGAAGCCAGTCAAAGGGACTTTAGTCATCTTTCCTAACAAACAAGATTCACATCTCTCAAATAATTCATAATCAAATGAGTCCAATAGTCCATCTTTATGGAGCTTGGATACACGTTTCTCATTTATATGGCCCAAACGATAGTGCCAAAGGTACGTATGGTTCGAGTCATTTGTTCTTAGTCTTTTAGTATTTTCAATATTATAGATCGGATGGTTTAAGTTCAAATCATACAGACCATTAAATATTTGGGCTACACCATAACAAACATCATTCTTAAATATTGAACAACAATTGTTCTTAATAATAAAAGAAAAACCCACCATGTCCAAACATGAAATGGATATAATATTTCTAGTTATGGAAGGAACAAAATAACAATTATCTAATTCTATTATAAGCCCATTGGGCAAAGCAAGACGAAAAACCCCCACGGAAATAACAACAACTCTTGCTCCATTACTAACGCATAGGTCCACTTCTCCTTTACTAAGCAATCTTCTCCTTCACAGTTCCTGCATATTTATATAAATGTGAGAACCACATCTGAAATCTAATACCCAGGATGAAGGAGCATAAAAGTTTATCTCTATAATATATATACCTGAAGCAGAAGTCATAACTCCCCTCATCTTTTGCAGACTCTCAATGTACGAATGACAATTCCTCCTCCAATGACCAGCCTTGCCACAATGGTTGCACTTTCCCACTTTTCCTGAGCCTTTCCTTTTAAGTGAAGAAGACTTGGGCATCGATCAAGACTTAGGTCCTACCTTCGTCTTCTTGAAGCCCTTGGCCTTGCCCTTGCCTTTATACACCATCAATATGGGGCTAACAAGCTTGTCCTTCTTCATGTTTATCTCGGCAATTCGCAACATACCTAGGATCTCGGGCAGTGTCTTGTTTATTTCATTCATGTTATAGTTTAAGACAAACTGCTCATAACTGTCCGATAATGATTGCAGGATTAGGTCTGTGGCCAACTCTTGGCCCAGAGGGAACCCTAGTCTTTCAAGGTTCTCGATATACCCAATCATCTTGAGTACGTGAGTCCCTATTAGGTCCCGAGCTACCATATTGCACTGGAAAAATGCCTTAGTGACATCGAATCTCTCTTGACGAGCTTGCCCTTGAAACATTTTCTTGAGATGCTCGTCAATTTTCTTGCAACTTATGCTCTCGTGTTACTTTTGGAGCTCAGAGTTCATGGTCTCCAGTATGATACATTCAACGTCTAAGGAGTCGTCAAGATACTTCTTGTAAGCATCTTTACTAGCACGGGATGCATTCCCGGTAGGCTCATTAGGGGATACCTCTTCCAAAACATAGAGCTTGCACTCTTGCTTGAGAATAATTCTCAGGTTTCGGTACCAGTCCAAATAATTAGTCCCGCTCAACTTTACTTCTCAAGGATGGCTCGGAGGGATAGGGTGGAGTGTGAACCACTTGTCATGGAAATTCTATAAGGATATAAGCAAACCAAATTAGTACTACATTTCAAAATATATCTTTATTCTTTCGATTTGGACTTTTAATCAAAATAACACCCACTATTTTTATCAAACTGATAATCCTCTATATCAATTCGAAGAGTTTATGCGAGTAACTCTCTTAGTGGACAAGATCCATATTTCACTAACACTATGAGTTAGCTTTGGCTTTTCTCTCACAATGCAACTATTTAGGCAGGCAACGCTTGCCAATTGCATCACTATGAAATTCTTGTATGGCTGGTGAATAACTCTTTATTCGCATCCATCATATGGTGCATGCCAACCCCATGCCTCTAGGCACTCAACCTTTGAGGTCACCTAGTTAAGTTTGACCCGATGTCGACAGTGCGATATCACAATTATTCGCTCGTACCCTTACTAAGATATATTAATGCACATTGCTTTGGCAAGCCCACACTTCATTGATTGAGGCAGGAAGAGTGTCACCCATCGGAAGGCATCCGAATACTTAATATTACTTAAGGGATTTTAGACAGTTGATTAACTCTTTAATCATGGTTAACAGTTAACCAGTGTGCACATCAAGCAAAATAAAATACAACAGTCATAACCCAAATGCATCCCAAATATGGACAAGAATCATCAACACTTGATGAACTGGGCTGGGTTTGAACATTAAGAACATTTCTAAATCTGCATACCTACATGCATAGGACATGAGCAACACCAACTCCACTTACACAGTAGACAAGCTCGTCACTTCATGTGAGATTAAAAATCTAACACATGCTTAGTTTCACAAACCAGCAAAGTGACGGTTACTTTTAAGGAGTAAACTACAAAGAAATCGCATGCGTTATTGGGAAGATCAAAGACTAGATTTGGGAATTTAGAACACTTCTAAATCTCCAAATCTAAACGCCATGGATTTAGCAACTTCTAAAACAATGAATATTGCCGGCAACCTCCCTCTGATACCATTATTGGGTTTTTGGGACTGGTATAACACTTGTGCATGCAGCGGAAATAAGAACAAGAAAAACCCAAACGAGTTCGGATCTAGCAATATTCATGAAACAAGAAGTAAAGCATGCTGTAATAAAATTACCTTTGAGGGATTGCGTCAATACTCAACCTAGATGCTCCAGAAAGACTCCAACCAGTCACTATCGGTTTGAGTCTTGAGCGTAGAAAGTATATCTGAGCCATTACAGAAGTCCACACGATTGGGAGAACCCGTACAAACTTGTCACACAAGTTATAGGTCGGGAGAGGACACTCAGCATATCCATAGACTTCTAGGTCTGTTGAAGGAGAGGTGGCGACGACACTTGTCTGGATCGGGATCGGGATCGGGATCGGCGACAGCGAAGGTGGAACGGCTTTCGTCGGGCTTTTAGGGTTATCAATCTTATCGCACAGTACGGCTCGTGTGCTTAGACAGAAATAGAAAACCGTAAGAAGTAAACCCTAAAACATCCTATTTATACTCCAGGAGATAAGTAGAACAACTTCACGTCGCTATTCGCAGACCCAGGACTTAGATAAAATAGACCTTCGGCCGAACAACAGTTTGTCTGGATGAATTGTCGAATATCTACAGGATATACGATGAAACGTCGAATATCTACAGGATATATGATGAATCATCAAGTATCAATTTATAATCGACGAATCGTTGAGTATCTTATAGCATATACGACGAACTCAAAGCTCACAACGCTTTCCACGCCAAAGGCCAGATTCGTCGAATGATATTCGTCAAATTGCATTCGTCGAACGACAATCATCCAATGGCATTCGTCGAACTTGATTCATCTAATGACATTTGTCGAACTGCATTCGTCGAACGACATTCGTCGAACTGCATTCATCGAACTCATTCGTCGAACTCATTCATCGGACTCATTCATCGAACGACGCACGACTTCTGCGCCAAAAGCCAGATTCGTCGAATGGCGTTGAGTGAATACAATACACTCAATGCCTGATTCGCCAAGTAAACCCTTTACTCGATGAAGGTGGTGAGTGCACTCAACACACTCAATGCATAAGACTCAGACTCGTCAAGTAAACTCCTTCATTCGATGAATCGCTAATTTGACTCAATGCACTCAACGCTTAAGTGCGACAGTCGATGAATCAACACTTGATATTCGATGAATCGGTGAGTCAACTCAACACACTCAACGCCATCATTCGCCGAGTTAACACTTAACCTGACAAAAGAGTTGAATGGTCTCAATGCACTCAACGTTTTTTTCCTTAGAATATTTCAGTTCCATTTGCTCATCATATGAGCTATACCATACAGATCCAAACTCGAAATTTCTCCACAATCTTATGTGCGACCCTGATAGGATCATACTGAGTTGGAAGTGAGGCTACATGCTTGATCACTTCCAAGTCACTATGGTAGCACCAACAACGGCTTCCAAAACAGAAACCAAATAAGCATAATAACTGGAATCTAAGAGCTTCTGAGCACATACCATAGAAATAATCGAGGAATCCTCGTGCGAAAGGCCATACACACTCCTGTGGTGGTCGTTGTCCATCTTAATGTCCAAATGCTAAACCAAACATTAGATAACTGCATCATATCTGAACAACCAGTCCATTCCAAAAATCACATCAAAGTTCTCCAGGTCTAGCACCTTTAGATCGGCAAAAGCTAGAAAATTGCCTAAAAGAATAGGACAACTTTGGATACCCTGGCCCGACACCACCGAGTCACTAGAGGGAAACTTAACGTGAAATGAATCGCTAACTTGATCAAGATTTAGATGATGATATTCCACGAAATTCCTAGCCACAATCGAGTGGGTAGCACCAGAATCAAAAAGAACGGGCGCTCAATGATTCTTTACCTTAAACTTCCCAATAAAATCACATATGTAACTATTCGATCAACATTGAAACTAATGCTATGAGATAAGAAATATATTAGAATCTAACCTGAAGTCACTTGGGTGGATGTCTACGCTTCTTCCAAAGTCATCACATTCAGCTTGCCCTTCACTCTATCCAAATATTGTGGCGGCGGCAAGTCTTGAAGTTGAACTTGTTGCAGCGGGGGATGAGACCGCGGGCATTTAGACTTTAAGTGCCCTTCCTGTCCACACTGGAAGCATACCTTATTTTTACTCCAACAATGGGAAACATCATGTACCTTCTGCTTGCATGAAGCATAAAGTAGATCTCCTTTGGGTGCGCTCTAAATTGCAATCCCCTGCTGCTGCTTCTGAACTCCCAACCTTTTGAAACACTTTTAGAATGGATGGCCTAGCTGGCCACATAAATTACACGCCTCCTTGCTTCCTTTCTTTGAAATAGGGCAAGAATCCTGAGAGCTCTTACCATCATCTGGCTTTCTCTTGTCTTTTCTAATTTACTTGCCTCGATTCTTTGTATTATTGATCGCTTTGACTTTCAGAGCAGCTTCTACTGCCTCAACATAATTCGCAGATCCATACGCATTGGCCAATTGCTGGATGTCGCTCCTAAGACCACCCAAAAAGAGCTTTACTCTTTTCTCTTCAGAGGTTACCAAATCCGGGGCAAACTTGCTCAACTTGATGAACTCTATCTCGTACTCACTGACCGAGAGTTGTCTTTACTTCAGATGTAGAAACTTGTTCATCAAACGGTCTTGCTCGACCGATGATAGAAATTTCCCCAGCAATAACTCCTTGAAAGATTCCCATGAACATCCATTTGAAAGGTTCTCTTTTCCCCTTAACAACTAGCTCTTCCCAAGACCCTTCAGCTATTACGCGGCAACCATTACTCTTTGGTCAGTAGATATTGCTGAATACGTGAACATTTCCTTGATAGCAATAATCTAATATTCCAATGCTATAAAGTCAGCTCTACCGTCATATCTGCATGTGCATGCATAAGAACATATGTGTATATATATGTAAACAAAAGAGACTGATTAGATCAAAACTCGTGAATCATTAACACTGGTAAAAATGGTACTAAGTTGGGGGCCACATTGTCCAATACCAAACTTCAGGCCAAACATTTCAAAAAGGCACTATAGTGGTGGCCACATTGTCCAACACAACCCAACAACCCATAAGAAGAGGGAAAAAAACCCACCAGGTGTAATGATTCACAAACCGACACTGAGATGGTGGTCCTTTATCCACTGCCAACCAAGGCCATAAATAATCATACATTATATTAATAAACGAAAAGAAACCCAAGGTTTAGCATCAGATTTCCAAGATGATGCAATGAGAAGAAAACCAAAAGTTACTAAGCTATATCTGATGAATATGACTTGACGAACTCAAAGTCACTCGACAGACACACAAAAATTACCTGATACTAACACTGAAATCACTCAACGCCAAGACTACAACCACTCAACACCTCTCTGCTACACTCGAAGCCAAGACTGAGTTCACTCAATGCACTCGATGCCTAGCTGAGTTCACTCAACGCACTCGATGCCAAGACTGAGTTCACAAAACGCACTCGATGCCAAGGCAGATTCACTCAATGCCTGGACTTAAGCTCAATGAATTTTACTTCACTCGATGCCTAGCTGAGTTCACTCAATGCTCTTGACTCCAAGACTGAGTTCACTCAACGCACTTGATGTTAAGGCAGATTCACTCAATGCCTGGACTTAAACTCAACAAATTTTACATCACTCGATGCCTAACTGAGTTCACTCAACGCACTCGACGCCAAGTGTAACGTCCCAATTCGCGCTAGGCCCCTCGCACGTGTTCTGAGTCAAGAGACTCAACTCGGGCTCGGGGTGCACCGACGCGAGGTGTCAGGTGCATAGAATAAGTGTAGGGTTGGGTTCAAGGATACCCCAACCAGTAGCCGAGATGAGGGAACTCGGCTAAGTAAAAGTCGTCGAGAATGGAGGTTGATGCTCGTCGATCGTCGAGAATGGAGGACTGATTCTCGCCGATTCGACGGGTATCGGTGGTCGATACCCGCCGGACACAGAGCTGCAAGTAGACTAAGGGAAATTCGGCGAGAATGCTCGGTGATTCTCGCCGATCGTCGAGAATCCCCTGTTATACCCACCGATCGTCGAGTATCGCTGAGAATACTCAACGCAATCAACGCAGGATGTCCGGTAAAAAGGCTAAGGGAAAATCGTCGGGAATCATTGTTGATTCCCGACGAATTCGTCGAGAATGACCTAACGGTTCTCACCGATCGTCGAGAATGACCTGACGATTCTCATCGATCGACGAGAATGACGACTGATTTCCGCCGAATTTTACTTGGGCGTTTTCTTCGCCCAGGCAGATTCGCCGGCTTGTACAGGCGGACTAAACCGGACTTCGGGATTCGTGCTGAATGATCCTTGGACCGGTCACTTCAAATGAAACCTAATTTGGGCGGTCCAATTAGAGAGTGACACGTGGCGGAAGGGATTTAGCCTAATATATAATATAAAAAGGGAGTAAACCAAACCCTAGTCATCATACCCAATTGTTCTTGCCGAGCCGTCACCATGCAAACCGACGGGAGTGGAAGAGGAGATATCGTGGGTCGCCGGAGCCGGATTCTGGAGGAAAAGCTCCGCCGTTTCCGTGGAAGAACACTGCTAACGAAGCCAAGGATGCCGCCACGGAGAATAACGCGATCCATGTCCGGCAACGGAGGAAACGCCAGAAATGATGTGAGTTTCCTCCCCTCTCCCTTGGTGCTAGATCTATAGTTATTCTTAGGCGAGACATCGACTCAAACGAGTCTTGATGTGTGAGATGAAGCTTTCTAGGAAGGCCATGCTAGAGCTTGTGCTCTAAAGCTTAGTCGTCTTCAACCTCCCCTCGCTTCAAAGTGATGATAGGGGTGGTCTCATGAAGAGGAAATGGTCTCAAGAGTGAGAATAAGGGTGGAGGAACTTCTGGCTACGATTTGGGGAAAAATCGCTTGAGGAGGAAGATGAACGGATGCCGTTCACTTCGCTTCAAGATGCGTGCAGAATCTGTATTCTGCACGCAGCGACCTTCTTGGCTATTTTTAAGCAAGAAGCGGGCGGATCTGGGCTTTCGACTAAACACGAAAGTTGTAGCCCTTAAAATTACCTTTCCAACGAGTGGTTGCACGTTTCCATGCAATACCTGTAGCCACGGGAAAGTCCGTTTGAATCCGCTGCGGTTGGAAGTTAATGCCCAGGAATTCTGTATCCTGTACGCAGCAGACTTCGAGTTGCATTTCTGGTATGATGTGACCAGATCTGGGCTTTCTACTAAACACAAAAGATGTAGCCCTTGAAATTACCTTTCCAACGAGTGGTGGCACGTTTTCAGGCGATACCTGTAGCCACGGGAATCCTCAGTCAAAGTTACTGATCAGATTACATACAATTCTAGGTGATTATAATATGAACTTGGATTCGATGGAATAGATGTTGCAATTCATCTCGAGGATGGGTGAATTCTTTTGTGTTAATCACCGAGGTAATGTGAAGATTGATGTTTGAGGACTTGAATCCCTATGCCGAGATGTGAATCCATCCTAAGTGAATGAAAGGCTTTGTTATATTTGTTAGATCACCATTATGCGCATTATCTATAATATGTTGAATTCATTTGGAAGGATTTGTAAATGGTTAAAACTATGGCCAGGATGTGTAATGGATTGATGGAAGGGAATGGATAGTCCAATGCTTAGAGTGTCGTCTCCCCACGGGTAGCATTGTGAAAGTTAACAAGTGCGGTGTTGACCGTCACTAATGGGAATGTGGTTGAGTTGGATAAAATTGGACGGTTGGGCTTGGTCCTCGGTGTTCACGTCCCGAGGCTCCTTCCATATTTGATGGATGGTTGGGCTTGGTCCTTGTGCTTTCTCCGAGGCTCCTTCCATGCCACGGAATTGTGGAATTTCTTGTGGTGTGAGTCGACACGCAGTGTCGTAATCCCGGGTTAAGGATAGTGTGGCAGGTCTACGGGCTCGCCAATCGTCACACCGATGGGAGTTGACAGTTAGACCTTGGGCGGTTGGGCTTGGTCCTCGGTGTTCACGTCCTGAGGCTCCTTCCGTGCCAAGTGAACGGTTGGGATTGGTCCTCGTGCTCATTTCCGAGGCTCCTTCTGTGTCATACCATAGGCCAGTCAGGGGCTATGATCTTGGTGCATATTTACCCAAGAGAACCCGCTGAGCCGTAATACGCATGTGAGCTCCGCTGTTATGTTCCTAGCATGGAGGCGTACGGAGGCCTAGGCCAGGTAGTGTGGAGACCAACCTAGTAGTGGAGATGCCCGCTCCACTGTAGCCATTTGGCCACGACAGTTGATGCCTGAGAGGTTAGCTACCTGCTCGAATAATGGGAACTATAAGTCTGTGTCGACATAGCGATTGCATGTGCTTGAGCATGGGTGTGTCACTGCATTGCATACATAGCATTACACATCATTACATACGCAAGACCCTCATCATATAAGTTTGTATAGGCACTCCTATACGATAAGTTACTTTCTGTTGAACGACCCTCAACTTATATGCTTGTATGGGCATCCATATAAGTTGAGTTACTTACTGTTCTAGTTATATACTCTCTTGCTGCTATAGTTTATAGATTCGAAAATAAGAGCTTGATTATTATACACTACTGATGTTGCTGCTTATAATATGTATACTCACTTCACCTGTTGTACTACTGTTATTTATATATTGTACCTGTTCCTTTCTCCGCCCGGTACCGAGGAGTCACCGGGGGAGCGGATGAGAAACCACTTAGTATTTTGACTAACGGTTGCTACGTCTTCCTTTTTAGGAGGAAACCCCGCAGGTGGAGCAGCAGGCTATGCATACGGACAGCCAGGACAGGGTGACAGGGCCTGAAGGGACGGTACCGTCGCTACCGTCGGTTACAGATGTGAGTGAGAGAGAGATTTTGTTATAGCCCTTCGGGGCAATTCTGTTTACGTATTCTGATATTAGAAGCTTTTTGTAGCTTCTTTATTTATGATATTATGGACATATGCTTGGTGTGGATTTGACTTTCATATTATTATGGTTGGGTTGGTATTTATCTGTTGATATTGTTGGTAGTCGGCAGAATAGGCGTCTTGTGGTACAGGCTAGCCTGAGTGCTAGTGTTACCGCAAGGCGGCTGTTCTGGGCATAAGACCCCTCTCGTGTCGTGTCTTGTGTTCCGGGAGGGGGGTCTTACAAATGGTATCAGCTTGCTACGATCCTCCAAGGCGAAAGTAACTTAACAATGGTACCACCCCCGTTTGATTGGTCAGTTTGGGGACAAGCTGACTTAGCGGAAGCAGTGGTGTGCCCATATGTAATTCACACTAAGTTGTCCATCTTTAACCTTAGATTAGCCAACCTAACCCTAAGTTTGTACCTTATGTGTAGATCCCAGCACTTGTTGAGCCAGTAAGGGGCACCCCCGCCCCGTCCGTACCTACACAATTCCAACAATCAGAGCTGGGGCAGACGCTCACAGCTATTCTGGACGCCTTTAGGTCCCAATCTCAGCAGACACCTGTACAACAACAGGGTCCGGGATCTAGTTGGTTAAGCATTTTCCGAGCTCTCTCCCCTCCCGCTTATGTTGGGACAGAGTCGGCAGTGCGTACGGAAGAGTGGCTCGACACTATACAAGAGTTATTGGCAGGAATAAGATGTCCAAACAACATGGCGGTGACCCTTGTGGTGACACTCTTAGAGCTGCACACCAAAAGGTGGTGGAAGTCCCTCATGGGCTCCACTTTTCGTGGAAGAGTGTACACAGACATTAGTTGGAGCGAATTCTCCGAAGCCTTCTTAGAGCATTTCATCCCCTCGGCCGCTCGGGATGGCCTGGAAGAGAGATTTTTGTAACTTAAGCAAGGGTCCATGTCGGTGACGGAGTACCAACGGGAGTTTCAGCACCTGGCTAGATTCGCTGACTCCTATGAGCTGGATGATAGAGGGTACGCCAAAAGATTCTACAAAGGCTTGCGAGATCCCCTAAGGCAAGCCCTTTTGTTTATAGCGGACTCTAGTCTGGCGGAGATTATTGATATGGCGAAGAGATTGGAAGCGGACCACTTGGGAAGTGGTAAGAGGCCAGCAGAGGGCGTGATGGAAGCCGGCCCCAGCAACAGAAGGAGGTTTGACAATAAAAGAGGAAGAGGATATCGGAGGGGTGGCGGGCGTTTTCCCCAGAACTTTGGAGAGGAGCGCCCGGTTCTACAACCGCCAGCATTACCTCCACCCCCACGGTTTCAGCAACACGGCGGAAGGCAGGAACGGGTGTGCTTCGAATGCAACCAACCGGGCCACATTCGACGCTACTGCCCACAACTGTTTGGTGATGCGCCTCTTGCTTTCCCTCCAACAGCCCCTCGGGGGCGGGGATATGCGCGTGGTCGAGGACGAGGACCACGAGGAAGAAACCCCGGACCCGCTCGAGATCAGATGTATGCCCTGGACATGACTCAAGAGCGGAACCCTCAAGAGATGATTGCAGGTACGATTCGAATTGGTCATTTTGCTTTCATTAATATCCTCTAGTTGCTTGATATATACTAGACATCTAGCTTGAGTATTATTAATGACACTTAGGCACCGTGATGGTCGGCGGGAAACCGGCTCATACGTTATTTGATACGGGTGCCTCACATTCATTCGTGTCTGAAGACTTCATCAAAGATATACACGGAGTGCAATATTTCACTGGTATTGCTCGAAGAGTACGCCTCCCAGACGGATCTGAGATGACGGCAACCGCAAAGTGTGAGTTAGAGATAGCCATTGGGGGAAAGACCTTTGATACCCCTACCACAATTTTGAGAATACCAGAGTTCGACCTCATCCTGGGTATGGCGTGGCTAGATTGGCACCATGCGAGAATCGACTGTGCGGAGAAGCGTATCTATTTGAGACATGGGGATACTGATGTAGTCTTCCAAGGTATAAATTTCGCACCACGAATCTTGTTATCCTCAATTCAGACCTTGAAAGCTCATATGAGAGGGGATGAAGTCTACATGATACGATTCGAACTAAAGGAGATGAAGTTAGATGTGAAGGATGTGCGGGTAGCACGGGATTTCCCTGAGGTATTTCCCGAGAAACTGCCAGGGTTACCCCCGCATAGAGAAGTGGATTTTCAAATTAAGCTTGTACCAGGAGCTAAGCCTGTCTCCAGGACCCCTTATCGGATGGCCCCAAAAGAACTTGCGGAGTTTAGAGTGCAATTGCAGGAGTTGGTAGAATCAGGGTTTGTTCGCCCCAGCTCGTCGCCTTGGGGAGCCCCTGTTCTATTCGTCAAGAAGAAGGATGGAACCCTGCGTTTATGTATAGACTATCGGGAACTTAACCGACTGACAGTACGGAACACTTACCCGTTACCTCGGATCGATGAGTTGTTCGACCAACTGGTGGGAGCGCATTGGTTCTCCAAGTTAGACTTGCGCTCGGGGTATTACCAATTGAGAATATAGGAGGATGATATTCAGAAAACGGCTTTCAGCTCAAGGTACGGCTTATATGAGTTCACAGTGATGCCATTTGGACTCACAAATGCCCCATCGGCTTTCATGAGCTTGATGAATAAAGTGTTTGAGGCCTATTTAGATGTCTTCGTCATTGTGTTCATTGACGACATCCTAGTCTACTCGAAGACGGAGGAAGAGCATGCCAGACATTTGGCCTTAGTTCTAGAGAAGCTAAAGGAGCACGCCCTGTTCGCCAAGTTTAGCAAGTGTGAATTCTGGCTTAAGGAGGTTGCTTTCTTGGGCCATGTAATCAATGGGGCAGGACTAGCTGTGGATCCAGCCAAGGTGCGCGCTGTGAAGGAGTGGTCACCTTTGAAGTCGGCGGCCGATGTGAGGAGTTTTCTTGGACTTGCCGGATACTACCGCAAGTTCGTAAAAGGATTCTCCAAGATTGCCCTCCCGCTTACTTCCTTGACAAAGAAAGGAATGCTATTTGAGTGGACACCCCAGTGTGAAGCAGTATTCCAGGAATTGAAGGATAGACTTACCTCCGCCCCCATCCTTGTCCTTCCGTCTGGGAAGGAAGGATTTCAAGTTTATACGGATGCGTCTTATCAGGGGTTGGGAGCGGTGTTGATGCAGCACGGGCACGTAATTGCTTATGCTTCAAGACAATTGAAGAAGCATGAAATCAATTACCCAGTGCATGATTTGGAGCTAGGAGCGGTGGTGTTCGCCTTGGAGGTATGGAGGCATTATCTATACGGCGTCCACTGTGAAATCTTCTCGGATCATAAAAATTTGAAGTACGTTCATACCCAGAAGGAATTGAACTTAAGACAACGGCGGTGGTTAGAGTTTCTATGCGACTATGAGTTCACCTTGAACTACCACCCCGGAAAAGCAAACTCGGTAGCCGATGCGTTGAGTAGGAAAGTACCCGGCTCGAGCCCAGAATCTCGATTGATGAGCATGGAGTTGGCACGGATGATCGAGGAGATGGACATCACCTTAATATTTAAGGCTTCTTCGGAATATACGGAGTACCTGTCCAGCATGAGCATAGTTTGTGATATCCGGGACCGGATCCGAATGGAGCAAGGATTAGATGCGGCTTTGGCCCCGGCAATAAAGTTAATTGAAGACGGGACTACCGACGAATACACACTAAAGGACTGCCTCGTTTACTTTCGCGGCCTACTCTACATTCCCAAAGGTGGCAGAATCCGGGAGGATATTATGAGAGAAGCACATTGCTCTCAATATTCCGTGCACCCAGGAATTTCAAAGATGTACGCCGGCTTACGAAAGACGATGTGTTGGCCAGGGATGAAGAAAGATGTCTGGTACTTTGTCACGCATTGTAAAACCTGCCAAAGAGTGAAGGTGGAATGTAGGAGCCCTGGTGTCCTGTTGCAGTCGTTGCCAATCCCCGAATGGAAGTTCGAGGATATATCCATGGACTTCGTACATGGGCTACCTCGCTCCTACTCAGAGAATGATTCAGTATGGGTGATCATTGATCGCCTGACGAAGGTTGCCCGGTTCATTCCTATGAAGAAGGAGGCTCACGTGGATGTCTTAGTACGCCTGTTTGTGGAACAATTTGTACGGTATCACGGCATACCTGAGACGATAGTTTCGGATCGTGATGGTCGTTTCACCTCCAAGGAATGGAAGGCGGTACAGACGTATTTGGGCTCACGTCTTACCTTCAGTATCGCATTTCATCCTCAGACGGACAGACAGTCTGAGCGGACCATCCGAACATTGGAAGATCTGTTGAGGTTGTGTGTGATAGATAGGGGAGAGCCGTGGGAAAGACTCTTGCCCTTGGTGGAATTCTCCTATAACAATAGCCATCAAGCTAGTGTTGGCATGGTGCCCCATGAAGCCCTATATGGAAGGAGGTGTAGGACCCCCTTGTCTTGGGTGCAAGATGAAGACCCAAAGACTTTGGGAATTGAGTACATAGATGACACTGATGCGGTGGTTAGGCTAATAAGGGATCGCATGTTGGAGGCTCAAAGTCGGTAGGCGAAGTATTACAACGCAAGGCACCGTATGGTGGAATTTCAAGTGGGTGATAAGGTGTTTCTAAAAATTCGGCCGATGCATGGAGTGTCACGAGTGCGAGGAGTGAAGAAGCTCAGTCCACGGTATGTTGGGCCCTATGTCATATTAGAAAGGGTTGGCCCTTTGGCCTACCGGCTGGAGCTACTGTCCGAGCTAGAGAATCTCCACGATGTGTTCCATGTGTCGTCGCTTTGGAAGGCGCTGTTGCGGCCCGAACAATACATCCCCACAACTGATGGTACTGTGGCGTCTGACAGATCTGTGTGACTGGAGCCGGTGCGGATCGTTAATAATGAGATAAGAACCTTGCGCCGCAAAAGTGTCCCCTTGGTAAAAGTGCTATGGTCTAATCATGGGAAGGAGGAATTCACATGTGAGCCAATGGATTTGATGCAAAGACGCTACCCGGAGTTGTTTGCTTCAGGTAACTTTATTTAAAAACATATTTTGTTTTCTGTATGCTTTACTCCCCACGACCTCAGCCTGATTTCGGGGACGAAATCTTTTTATTTTGTTTATAGGATTTGTAACGTCCCAATTCGCGCTAGGCCCCTCGCACGTGTTCTGAGTCAAGAGACTCAACTCGGGCTCGGGGTGCACCGACGCGAGGTGTCAGGTGCATAGAATAAGTGTAGGGTTGGGTTCAAGGATACCCCAACCAGTAGCCGAGATGAGGGAACTCGGCTAAGTAAAAGTCATCGAGAATGGAGGTTGATGCTCGTCGATCGTCGAGAATGGAGGACTGATTCTCGCCGATTCGACGGGTATCGGTGGTCGATACCCGCCGGACACAGAGCTGCAAGTAGACTAAGGGAAATTCGGCGAGAATGCTCGGCGATTCTCGCCGATCGTCGAGAATCCCCTGTTATACCCACCGATCGTCGAGTATCGCTGAGAACACTCAACGCAATCAACGCAGGATGTCCGGTAAAAAGGCTAAGGGAAAATCGTCGGGAATTATTGTTGATTCCCGACGAATTCATCGAGAATGACCTGACGGTTCTCACCGATCGTCGAGAATGACCTGACGATTCTCATCGATCGGCGAGAATGACGACTGATTTCCGCTGAATTTTACTTGGGCGTTTTCTTCGCCCAGGCAAATTTGCCGGCTTGTACAGGCGAACTGAACCGGACTTCGGGATTCATGCTGAATGATCCTTGGACCGGTCACTTCAAATGAAACCTAATTTGGGCGGTCCAATTAGAGAGTGACACGTGGCGGAAGGGATTTAGCCTAATATGTAATATAAAAAGGGAGTAAACCAAACCCTAGTCATCGCACACGATCGTTCTTGCCGAGCCGTCACCGTGCAAACCGACGGGAGCGGAAGAGGAGATATCGTGGGTCGCCGGAGCCGGATTCTGGAGGAAAAGCTCCGCCGTTTCCGTGGAAGAACACTGCTAACGAAGCCAAGGATGCCGCCACGGAGAATAACGCGATCCATGGCCGGCAACAGAGGAAACGCCGGAAATGATGTGAGTTTCCTCCCCTCTCCCTTGGTGCTAGATCTATAGTTATTCTTAGGCGAGACATCGACTCAAACGAGTCTTGATGTGTGAGATGAAGCTTTCTAGGAAGGCCATGCTAGAGCTTGTGCTCTAAAGCTTAGTCGTCTTCAACCTCCCCTCGCTTCAAAGTGATGATAGGGGTGGTCTCGTGAAGAGGAAATGGCCTCAAGAGGGAGAATAAGGGTGGAGGAACTTCTGGCTGCGATTTGGGGAAAAATCGCTTGAGGAGGAAGATGAATGGATGCCGTTCACTTCGCTTCAAGATGCGTGCAGAATCTGTATTCTGCACGCAGCGACCTTCTTGTCTATTTTTAAGCAAGAAGGGGGCGGATCTGGGCTTTTGACTAAACACGAAAGTTGTAGCCCTTGAAATTACCTTTCCAACGAGTGGTTGCAAGTTTCTATGCGATACTTGTAGCCACGGGAAAGTTCGTTTGAATCTGCTGCGGTTGGAAGTTAATGCCCAGGAATTATGTACCTGTACGCAGCAGACTTCAAGTTGCATTTCTGGTATGATGTGACCAGATCTGGGCTTTCGACTAAACACAAAAGTTATAGCCCTTGAAATTACCTTTCCAACGAGTGGTGGTACGTTTTCGGGCGATACCTATAGCCACGGGAATCCTCAGTCAAAGTTACTGATCAGATTACATACAATTCTAGGTGATTATAATATGAACTTGGATTCGATGGAATAGATGTTGCAATTCATCTCGAGGTTGGGTGAATTCTTTTGTGTTAATCACCGAGGTAATGTGAAGATTGATGTTTGAGGACTTGAATCCCTATGCCGAGATGTGAATCCATCCTAAGTGAATGAAAGGCTTTGTTATATTTGTTAGATCACCATTATGCGCATTATCTATAATATGTTGAATTCATTTGGAAGGATTTGTAAATGGTTAAAACTATGGCCAGGATGTGTAATGGATTGATGGAAGGGAATGGATAGTCCAATGCTTAGAGTGTCGTCTCCCCACGGGTAGCATTGTGAAAGTTAACAAGTGCGGTGTTGACCGTCACTAATGGGAATGTGGTTGAGTTGGATAAAATTGGACGGTTGGGCTTGGTCCTCGGTGTTCACGTCCCGAGGCTCCTTCCATATTTGATGGATGGTTGGGCTTGGTCCTCGTGCTTTCTCCGAGGCTCCTTCCATGCCACGGAATTGTGGAATTGCTTGTGGTGTGAGTCGACACGCGGTGTCGTAATCCCGGGTTAAGGATAGTGTGGCAGGTCTACGGGCTCGCCAATCGTCACACCGATGGGAGTTGACAGTTAGACCTTGGGCGGTTGGGCTTGGTCCTCGGTGTTCACGTCCTGAGGCTCCTTCCGTGCCAAGTGAACGGTTGGGCTTGGTCCTTGTGCTCATTTCCGAGGCTCCTTCCGTGTCATACCATAGGCCAGTCAGGGGCAAGGATCTTGGTGCATATTTACCCGAGAGAACCCGCTGAGACGTAGTACGCATGTGAGCTCCGCTATTGTGTTCCTAGCGTGGAGGCGTACGGAGGCCTAGGCCAGGTAGTGTGGAGACCAGCCTAGTAGTGGAGATGCCCGCTCCACTATCACCGTTTGGCCACGACGGTTGATGCATGAGAGGTTAGCTACCTGCTCGAATAATGGGAACTATAAGTCCGTGTCGACATATCGATTGCATATGCTTGAGCATGGGTGTGTCACTGCATTGCATACATTGCATTACACTTCATTACATACGCAAGATCCTCATCGTATAAATTTGTATGGGCACTGCTATACGATGAGTTACTTTCTGCTGAACGACCCTCAACTTATATGCTTGTATGGGCATCCATATAAGTTGAGTTACTTACTGTTCTAGTTATATACTCTCTTGCTACTGTAGTTTATAGATTCGAAAATAAGAGCTTGATTATTATACACTACTGATGTTGCTGCTTATAATATGTATACTCACTTCACCTGTTGTACTACTGTTATTTATATATTGTACCTGCTCCTTTCTCCGCCCGGTACCGAGGAGTCACCGGGGGAGTGGATGAGAAACCACTTAGTCTTTTGACTAACGGTTGCTACGTCTTCCTTTTTAGGAGGAAACCCCATAGGTGGAGCAGCAGGCTATGCAGACGGACAGCCAGGCCAGGGTGACAGGGCCTGAAGGGATGGTACCGTCGCTACCGTCGGTTACAGATGTGAGTGAGAGAGAGATTTTGTTGTAGCCCTTCGGGGCAATTCTGTTTACGTACTCTGATATTAGAAGCTTGCTGTAGCTTCTTTATTTATGATATTATGGACATATGCTTGGTGTGGATTTGACTTTCATATTATTATGGTTGGGTTGGTATTTATCTATTGATATTGTTGGTAGCCGGCAGAATAGGCGTCTTGTGGTACAGGCTAGCCTGAGTGCTAGTGTTACCGCAAGGCGGCTGTTCTGGGCATAAGACCCCTCTCGTGCCGTGTCTTGTGTTCCGGAAGGGGGGTCTTACACCAAGACTGAGTTTACTCAATTCACTCGACGCCAAGGACGATTCACTCAACTCTTGGACTTAAACTTAACGAATTTTTCTTCACTCGATGCCTTGCTGAGTTCACTCAACGCAGTCGATGCCTAGACTGAGTTATCTCAATTCACTCGATGCCAAGGAAGATTCACTCAATGCCTAGACTTAAACACAATGAATTTTACTTCACTCAATGCCTAGCTGAGTTCACTCAATGCACTCGACGCCAAGACTGAGTTCACTCAATCCACTCGACGCCAAGGCAGATTCACTCAATGCCTGAACTTAGTTCTAATCCTGCCAGAAACTTTCCCATCTAAATAGAAGTTATTGGTCTTTGGAATCTTTGACAACAATTAACCTATACCATGAATACGTTCCATAAAATTAGAGAAAGGGAGGGGTAGACAAGGAAGGAGCCCAAAAATAGGTAAAAGAACCCCACAACAACTCCACAAGAAGAAATGGTAATTTACTACTATTTGAATGAGGTAAAAATAGTAGTAGACAGAATAGGTGATATTGAACTATAAAATCTAACAGTGGAATCGACCAAAAAAAAGAGAATGATACATAAGGAATTTGCAAGAGGTTGGGCAAGGGAGCATACCACCACTTGCTTTAGACTTCCTTATCTCAACCTTCTGAACACTTCGCGACACAGATCAACAAAAAAGAATTTGTGGCAATGAAATCTGGAGAGATTTGGAAAAAATGAAAGTTTAGGGTCACACACCCCAACACCAAAAGTCCAAGAAAACAAAAATACCCACCATCAATGCGTAGATCTCGGCAAGAGATTTCCGGATCTACCCTCCGTCGATGTTTTCGAGCAGCGGAACTCATACAGTTGGCAGCCGAAGGCCTCGCAATTTTTGTTGCCCTCACTCTTCGGCGCTTTCAGTGTGACGGTTTGGGGAAGAAGAAATGGAATAGGGTTTTCAGGTTATAAGTATTTATATATATTATATAATATTATTATTAATAATTAAATGTCCAAACAACCAAAAACTCGAATCAACTTTGATTTCTACGAAATTTTCACCAAGGTTAAATACCAATGCTACAAAACCAACGGTGAAGTCGAAATTAAGATTTGACAAACCAAAATTTTGTTAAAATTACCCGAAGTTACAACCAATATCAACCTACTAAAATCCACCGAGTCAAAACCTCGGATTCGGATGAGAAAAATCACGCTTCAACAACTTTGCCCGTTAACTACGCGTTAACATAATGCCCTAACATCAATAGTATGCCACTATAGAAATTTAAAATAAATATCGAAAAAATGAGGGGTGTTACAGCTTCTGTCAACAAATATCACAAAAAGACTCCCTATGAGATCATGAAGGGCAGAAAACCAAACATTGCCTATTTCAGGATCTTTGGCAACAAATGATATGTGCTTAATAATGGGAAGTCATATCTGAATAAGTTTTCTGCCAAATCCTATGAGGGGATATTTGTTGGGTACATCAACCAGAACAAGGGATATAGGATCTAGAACTTGAAAAATTGGGTTGTAGAAGAATCTGTAAATGTAGTCTTTGATGAATATTCTATGATTAATAGTGAGCTTCCTAGCTCCTCATCTATACCTATAGGTATATAATAGGTGATGGATAATCTATCAATCAAGGATGCTCCTCCAACTGCTAAACATGAAGATAATGATGTATATGTTCCTGAAGAAGGACAAAGCACACATGATGTGAATGAGGATCAACAGGATCTAACAATTAAAGTCAATGACGCTGAAAAGAGATTGCCTCCAGTAGTTAGACATCTAAAAGATTATCCCAGACATCAGAAAATTGGAGATTCCATCCAAGGGTTTACAATAATGAGAAGAATCCTGAACATAGCTATATACTCTAGCTTTCTGTCTCAAATTGAGCCCAAGAGATTTGAAGAAGCCAATATAAACCAACATTAGATTGTGGAAATGCAAGAAAACTGAACTAGTTAAAGAGGTGTAAGGTCTGGAAGCTTCTTCCCAGACCACAAGGACATAACATCATTATCATTGAGAACAAATTCACAAGGGGAAAGATAAACAAGACTCTATTCCAAAGTGAATCCAAGGGCAAGAACATACTTGTCCAAATTTATGTAGATGACATAATTTTTTGGTCTACTGATGATAACCTTTGCAAAAAGATTGCCAAACTTATGCAAGGGAAGTTTGAGATAAACAGTATGGGTGAGCTTAAGTACTTCTTGGTCCTCCAAGTAAGACAGACTGAGGATGTATTGTCCATCTCTCAATCTTAGTTCACTTGGGAGTTAATTAAAAAATTTGGTTTGGAGAGTGCCTTAATGGGATAAATCTCACGGTGCCCTAAGGGTTATTTATTTTTGTTTGTGGTTTATTTAGTTTGAATAGCGGGGCGCACAGATTTATTTGATATAAAAGTTGAAATCGAGTTTTAACGAAAGGAGGCAAGTGCACTTATCGTGAGTAGTACATGATATAATGGTGGGGAATATCGGGGTCGTATTGTTCTCGGGGACGGGTTGTCTTCCCTGGAGGGACTATTATTTTACCGAAGATAACTTGTCGGGTTATTATTTAAATTTTATGGTTATATATAAGCAGAAAATAAAAGAAGAAAAAGCCGATGAAGAAATAGAGCATAAGTACCGAATCGATTAGAACTAAAATAACTTTTAATAACTAGAGATTCTAAATTTCAAATTAATTAAAGGGCGACATGGCCGTGGAGGTTCCAAAAGAATGAGCTCACCTAGCTTCAGGAATATCACTCACCTGAATATTAAGACTATTCGACCGAACTCTCGTCCGATGAAGGATTCCTCTTAATGCCCACATTACGCAAGAACCCCGCTATTGGGTGGCGAACCCAATTCGGAAGAATTATATTTTTTCTCTCTCAAGGTTATGCACGCAATTCTCTTTACCCAAGGGTGATTGGTCCATACACACGATCTCTCGGCTAGCTAGCATATGGACAACGAAATTAGAGCCCACACATCGATATATAGTCCTATGCGTCATAGACCCGGGGCAAAGCTTAAGTGCTTTAATGAACGAGAAAAAGAAGACCTTGAATTATTTAAAAATATTTTATCTGTACCAATGCTCTTCGATACTGAGGGCTAAGAGCGATTTGCCACTCATCGGAATAGGGATGGCTTAAGAAAAGAAAATGCATAATTGAAATGCAAGTCCTACTCAAACGAGTATGCGGGAAATTAAAGCAGTAAATTGCGAGTCATACTTAAACGAGTAGGCGGGAAATGAAAGCACTAAAGAAAGCAGTGAAATGTAAGTCCTACTCAAACGAGTAGGTGGGAAATGAAAGAGATAAAATGCGAGTCCTACTCAAACGAGTAGGCGGGAAATGAAAACTATAAAAACTATCTCATACACACACGCATACTCTACAGGAATTGAAGAAAGCAGTAAGTAAAACAATAAAATCTAACCCCTAAACACACGCACTCTACAAAAAGAGAAAAACAAAGTGCTCAAAAATTAAAATGATTATAAATCTACTCCTAGAATTTGTTAAAAACTCATAAAAAGAGAAAATAAAAAAAAGGAGCAAAAGGGTTTGGAAATAAAAGCAAAAAATGAAAGTGTTACAAAAATTAAAATGATAACTTATTCATTCTTATAACTTTATAAAAATGCTTTAAAAAGTGAAAATAAAGTTAAAAAGAACAAAAAGTTCTACAAACTAAAAAAAGAAAACGTAAGTTAAAGGAAATAAAACCACTTTGAAAAACCCTTTTATAAATTCATAAGAATGAATACAAGGCACAAAAATAAACTAAATTAAAACAAAACTAAGGGAAAAGAAAAAGAAGCTATCATAACAATACTAAGAACTAAGAGAAAAACTACAAAACTAAGTAAAATAAAATTGAAAACATAAAAATTAACAAATTACCCTCATACACACACACCCATTTTTAAAGAGAAAGAACAAAGACAAAAGATCACTGAAAATAGGGCACTCAAATGTATTCTAATACAACATAAAGAGAGAAAATCTATACATTTCATTAAGACAAAAAGGAGTTACAAAAAAACTAAAACAAACACTAAAGAGAGGAGGAGAAAATCTTCTTACATAGCATGGAAAACACCTAAGCAACCCACCTAACAGCAAAATGGTTCAAAAAAATTGAACCCTTGGTCATTACAAAAAAGTTCTATTTATAAGAAAATTACGGGAGGTGGCACGCTGGTGTGCAGGGGAATCGAAAAATTTGATGACAGACCAGGTTCTAGAAGCAGCTGGAACGGGACACGTCATGGTCAAGGGTTTTGAGTGTCGATAGAAAGTAAAGCGTCGAGTGGAGGAAAATTTATCGAGCGCTACTCTACGAACGTCGAACGGCTAGCGTTGAAATTGAGTCCAGTTCGACGAACATCGTTCGCTGAGCAAGGCATGAAATTCGTCGAGTGCGGTATTGAGTTTCGTTCGATAAATGTTGAGCATGGAGTGTTGATCTGCATTCGACAAACTAGCTGGAATTGAATAAATCGTCGAGCGAAGAGTCTGGCATCAAATTCGTCGAGCGCTGCTCGAAGAATCATCGAGCGCTGCTCGAAGAATTGTCGAGCGCTGATCCAGGAAATTCGTCGAGCGTAGCTCTACAAATCATCAAGAGCTGCTGTCTGGAATTGTTCGAGCGCGTTATTGAGTTCATTGAGCGCAGCTAACCGATATTCGTTGAGCGCTGCTTGACGAACGACGATCATTTCTAAGCAGGAAGCATTTTTTTTTCATTAGAATCAAAGTAACACGCCCAGGTCACGTGCGTGACAAATTTGACACAGGCGTGTACTTTGAAATTTTTGGCTTTCCTGAAAAAAATTATGAAAAACAAAATAAACTTTAGAAGAGTATTTACAAAAAGAAACAAATTATTGAACAAAAATAACTAAAAAAAATAAACTAAAACAACCTAATTAAAGTACTGAAAAATATGAATATTTACAACTTATCATGCCTCCACAATGAAAACTCCCATGTGGTCAAATGTGTTAATAGACAAGGATGAAATATGGAATCCTGATGATGAAACCATGTATAGAGTCATAATTGACTCCCTCTTCTAACCTACTACTAGTAGGCCTGATATCATGTATGTTATATGTGTTTGTGCTAGATACTAGGGTAGCCCTAGGGAGTCTCACTATTCTACAGCTAAAAATATTCTGAGATATCTTAAGGGCACACCTGATCTTGGCCTATGGTACCCTAAGAATAGTGATTTTGAACTAACTAGGTATTCAGATGCAGACTTTGCAGGCTATAGAGAGGATAGGAAAAGCACTTCAGGCTCCTGTCAATTCTTAGGTGGAAGACTTATATCTTCGATAAGTAAGAAGAAGACTAGTGTTGTAATATCAACAGCTGAGTCAGAGTATATATCATCTGGAAGTTGCTGTGCACAGTTACTGTGGATCCAGCACTAGCTTCAGGACTACAACCTAAAGCTAAGTAACACTCCATTATTTTGTGATTCTACAAGTGCAATCTATATTACTAGGAATCCTGTCTCTCATAGCAGGAATAAGAACATAGAGATTAGATATCATTTTATTAGAGAGCATGTGGAAAGTGAAGACATCAGTCTTGAATTTGTCACCACGGACAAGCCAGTGGCTTACATCTTCACTATGCCACTAGATTAAGACAAATTTAGCACCTTCAAATTTGAATTGGGTATATTGAATTTCGCCCAGCTTCAGTAGCTCTCCTTATTGTTTTTTGTTTGGTGCAGGTAGTTTTAATCCATATAGGTTACATCAAAGAAAAATGGAAAAAATGTCCAGGCGTCGAGTGTGTTGAAAGGACATCAGGCATCGAGAGCGTTTAGTGCATCGAGTTCACTCAATGCATGCTCCCAGTAAGTCTATCTTGCGGCTAAGTGTTGGGATCAATCCCATCCATTGATTTCTTCATGATCATAAATACGTACGTGCCTCTCCACCTTCTAAAATAGAAAGCACTATAAATAGAAGGTTGTGTGCGTAAAACAAAATACACAGTTCCTTGCCCATCTCTGCCCTTGCGATGAATCGATGGAGAGCTTTGAAAATCTATTACAAGTTATAAAAGAGATGGAACCAAAGAGATTGAATTTCTTGTTTGAGGGATCGGAACTGGTCCAAAATGGATTCAAAGACGCGCCAGAGGAAGTTCAGCTTGTTCTTCACCTACTTCAGGTTGTTTACCTAGAGTATGTTCTGTTTGAGCCCTGTCTGTATGGAAAAAAAGAAGTACTGGAGTTGTACACCACTGCTAAAGTTGACTCCTCATCCCTCAAAATTAGTTCAGTCATCAGTGGTACCAAGGTTAAGATAACATCCAAAAGACTGAGCAAGGCTCTACTGCTGGCTAAGTTTAGAGTTTCTGATGAAGAAGATGAACTCGATTAAGGTGATGTCAAAGATGCTCTTAAGTGGTGTGGACTGTCAAGACACACCATTGGCTCTATCCTAAGAAGAGAGCTAAATCTCAAAGGGAAATTCCTTGCTGATGTCATTGGGAAGGGACTGTCGCATAAGACTAGCTCCCATGACAAAATTTCTAAGAAAATGTTTGAGGTTCTGGCCAGGGTTATCTTTCCAAAAAGACTGATTGGGGTAGAGTTGTTTATGATAGGATTGTAGAATGTCTCCCAGAGCTAAACCTGGGTAGAATTCTTTCTCCATTTCTCCTTAAGAGTGTTTCAGGGATCCTTAACCTAAGGCTAGGAACAAGAATCCACCACATGAGGAGGATGGATTCAAAGATGCTTGAGAGGTGGGAAAGAGTTCTGCAACCACAACAATAATCAGCCTCAAAGAAGAAGAAAAAGACAGTCACAGTTTAAGAGGAAAGCACTGATAGAAGCTCATCAGAATAGGATGAGGAAGAGCCTCATGATCCTCAACTTTCTCAGACTACTGAAGAGATAAGAAGAGACACGAGTGCTCAGGTATCTTTTTATTCTAAGCCTGTAACAATGATTCAAGTAAGTAGAACTCAGTTGAAGATCTTGTTATTGAGGAGGCCTTGGATATACCTCCAGTTGAGGTTGCTGAGCAGATTGTTGAAGAAATAGTGAACAAAATTTCATCAGAGATTGAGGTGGAGACTGTCAAAACCCCAGCTCCTTTTGAAGAGAAAAAATGCTCCCTTAGACCTAATTCCATAAGGTGAATACAGTCCTCAAAGTGAGGGGGAGTAACTTTTAGAGCAAGTGATGGAAGAAGCTCTTACTGAGGGGGAGCAAATACAGATTTTGCAAGAAGATATTTAGCTTCCTCTTATGAATGAACAACCTACATATACCATCACAGGTGATGCCCTGGATGTCCCTGTGGACATAGAAGAGATTGGGGGGAGATTCAACCTGAACTCCCAAATTAAGGCATTATTTATAATATAAAATCTTCAGAATTAGATAAGGGAACTACTACTGCTGCTGATAATATGGAAACTCAACATTCTTCAGAATTGTTGTGGCTGACTTAGTTGCAAGGGAAGATCTAAGTGCAATGCAACCAATTGTACCAGTCAGTGATGAAGGTGCATCCACTGATGAAATGTCAGGAACATTCCCGACTCAACTGAAAGGGTTACTGGATGACCAAAGGAGATGACTTGAGAATTTTGTTGATGACTCAATAAAGAACCTTAGGAATGACTTGTCAATAGAGATCAAATTTATCAGATTTGAGGTTAATCTTCTAATGTCCAAGACTGTAAAATTCTTCTTAAGAGCAGCTCCTGCAGTTGTCTTTACTCAGGACAAGTTGGAAGAGCTCGGTACTCTTCACAATGCACTTATGGAAAATAAAAATATTCTCTCTAGAAACTTGTTGGTAGTCCATAATGGAGAGAAGACATTGTTGGACAAGCACAAGACAATTCTTGAAAGAAGGATGGATGCCTGTACTCAAGTTCTAGATGATTATCTACTAAGAGTCAATAATCATGTCATCCTTATCATTGACCATCTGGATTGTAAGTTTACTAAGGCCAGTACCTCCTTAACTCAGAAGATATGTGAAGAAGTCAAAAAGGGAGAGAAGGATGCCATAAAGGCCAACACTAAAAATGATGTGTGGACTACAAATGTGCTAAGAGGATCATTTGGGCTTGAAGAGCTATCTTATGAAAATATCCTTATTATTCCTTACCAGATTCATCAAGCACTACAAGAAGGGAATTATGGTACCCAATACCCTGATCAGCATGCAGAATAGTATGACACTCAACAGTATGATACTCAAGATGGAGCATAGTGGACTGAACCCTCTACAACAGTTGAATGTCCTACATTCAACCCCACTATTGAGCAAGAGCTATGGGCTAAAGGAAAGTCTTTTGCTTAGGAAGAAGAGGAAGTCAGGATGTGCAAGAAGAGATTCAGGGAAGAGATGGAAGCAAGACCTCATTTTGAACAATGGAATCCTCAATCAAGGACCATTATTCTGTCTGCCTAAGATCTTGTCAAGAACAAGAAGATAGAAAGGAGAAAGCTCTACAGCTCCCTTAAATGGGCTAAGCTTGAAAAGAATGAAAGGGATAGAAGAAACATCAAAAAGGATAAGTGGCTAGGCACTCTACCACCAGATGTTGTGGAGCCTGTCAAATATTTCCCAAAGCCATACAACTACTTCCATAGGCAGAGTGAAAAGGAGTCAGAAGACAGTAAAGAGAAAGCAACCTAAAAGCCTTGTAGGGGCATAGTGATAATAGAACCAGAAACTTAAAAATGTTTCTTGTCTTTCTTAAGGGATGAAGGAATTGTGTCAATTTTGTATTATGCACATTATAAAAACAAGTATTCCTTCTATTTGATGAAAATAAGATGTTTGGTTGTGTTTTCATTATTTTTGTCTTCTAAAATGTTTTACATGCTATTTATTTGTTGGTGTATATTATTGTCCAAGGTTTTTTTACTTCTTCAAATAGGGGGAGATTGTTGGGTCCATTGTTCCCAATGTCCCAGATTTGAAGAAGACCTACAGGATAATGGTATACACATGTTTGTATCGGATGCATGCTATAATTTTTATGTATGCAGGTGGTCACTTATTACACTGATTAGACAGGATGTATAAGTAATAATGACAGGTGGACACAAGGAAAGATGTTGATAAGACAAAGATCTATCTAAGTTCACAGGAATTGAGTGAAGCTAGTTCACTCAATGCTAGATAGCCAATAGCGTTGAGTAAAGACTAGACAGTCAAAGCCTCAACATTGGCAAGGTAGAAATCTACCCAAGCCCACAGACATCGAGTGAAGGTAGTTCACTTAATGCCTAGTGACAGACGCATTGAGTAAAGCTCAAGCAGTCAAAGCCATAGAAGAATCTACTAAGAAATCTAGCAAAGTCCAGAAGCATTGAGTAAAGACAGTTCACTCAACACCTCAAGAAAAAGCATCACAAGAACAGAGTGATGTCAAAGCCCCAGAAGAAGTAGAGAGAAAATCTATCTAAGTCCAAAAGCATTGAGTGAAGACAGGTCACTCAACGCCAGCTCAACAAAGTTCCAACTAAGTATAGACACATTGAGTAAATGATGTTCACTCAATGCCTCATCAAGATGTCGAGCTAAGTGAGAAAGCGTTGAGTGAAGATAACTCACTCAATGCCTCCATATAGATAAAATTAGCTACGTCACCGTGCATTGTGTGAGGAAGGCTCACTCAATGCCTAATCAGTTAGAATACAAAAGTCTATATTTGTTGAGTGATGACTGATCACTCAACGCCTGGTGCTACAAAAAATTCTGCTAAGTGTTTTGGCATAGTGTCACAAGCCTTCACTCAACTCTTATGGTGAATTATCGAAATTTGACTAAGTCCACAAGTGCTGATGTCAGCAGAAACTCAAATGTTGTGTGAAGTGAACAGTATAAGACAAATGGCGTCGCTTGCCCGTTGTACTGCATTTAATGCAAATGCAAGGTTACAATTACAAACTACTGGTGGTCCCGATGCTCAAAGATTCGTTGGATGGCGGGAGATAAAAGCAATCAAATTAGGGAAATTAAAGTTAACTTTTAAAAAAGAACTAAACATCATCTTCTTCCTCTCGACAAAGTTGCAGAGCTTGGAGAAGTTATTTTAGTCACTGATCTGAAAGTGAGAACATTTAGCTGTTGATCTTCAACAGCAAGTTCAGAGTAAATATTCTGAGGTAGAAGTTGCAGTAAAGGTAAACCCTAGCTGGAGTGATTTCACAACTCAAGATGCACTTTCTTGAAGAACCATTCTTGAAGTTGTGAAGGAGAAAGGTCAGAAAAAAATCTCTATTCAGAAGAAGGAAGATACAGAGACTCTAGATCTGGTGTCAAACATCATCAACCACCCCCTATTCTTTTGTAGAATCATTTTGATCTGAGTGAAAGCCTAAACTTATAAGGGCTGAGTGTAGGATCTTTAAGTTTATATGAGTTGTAGGACTGAAGTGGTGAATCTGAGGTAGGATCCAGGTTTGGATCTGAGTTATAGAACTTTGAGATAAAGTCTGAGGTAGGGCCTTTCTTCTTGAGTGGTGGGAGATTATATCTATGAGTGGTAGGGATTTTTGCCTGAGGTAGGACTTGAAGAAGTCTTAGAGATCCTGAGGGATCTGAGTTATAAGCTTTTTGAGGAGAGTTGGAGAAGTTGTCTTGTCTAATAAGCTGTTAGAAAGGTGGGAGGGATAATGGGTGTACCCAGAATCTGGGAAACCACTATAAGTTTCATGTGTGCTTTTTTGATTGTCTTGAAAGCTAAGGTTAAATAAATTACAACACACAAAAAACAGTAAAATTTTAAAAAGACTTAAATACCTATTCACCCCTAGGTGTTTAGCTACTCTTGAAACTAAATACTTTCACCCATGAATGTCCACTTAGGAATTAAAATACACATGTTTGAGGAACCTGTGTGTTCCTATAATTGCTTTTTACAATATTATTGGTCACTTAATTGTGTGTTTCACGATTATAGATGACTATAAGTGGTGGGGGCAGTCTCAGCCACATTGCTCAGCGGAGAGTAGTACACCGGGTGATGTGCCTACACCTCCTCCTTCTATTAAAATGATACGGTTGGTTGCTGAAGCCACATTTGCGTTAATCAATGTGCAACCAGGAGGGCAAGTACAACCTCCTATCCCTGGGGTGGCCGAGGAGCCAGTTAGCATAGTTGAGCATGTAGTAGTGAGACAAGTGCTCGATGAGCCTTTGGCGATGAGTTGAGTGATGGAAAGGTAACTGAAGCATGTTATGAGCTTCCACCCTCCAATGTTTGAGGGAACTGGATCCCCCACTCAGGCTGAAGATTGTCTCTCAAGAATAAAGAGAATCATGATGGTGACGGAGACGGATGAGAGGCAAAAGATTTCTGTGGCTACCTTTCTTTTGGAAGGAGAGGAAAGACTCTGGTGGGATGAGCTAGTACTACATCAGTTTACTCGAAGGCAACTATCCGAGATCTCAATGGAGGAGTTCTTGAGGCTTTTTCTGGCGAGATATCTTCTATCTGTTCAATAAATTTTAATGGAAAATCAGTTCCAGAGGTTAACTCAGGTTGAGAGTTTTGTGGATGATGATGAGTCTTATATTTATAGGGTTTTTCGGACTCATCTGTGCTAGTTGTCAAGAATATGCACTTCACTTTCGGACATTATTGCTTATATTTCACTTGTTCACGATTCTCACATAAAGTGCACATTTTGGCCCATTGGGGTGTGCAATCGTGCTTCTTATTGCTGGGGATAAGCACATGGTGCTCTCCATGCCTTTTCTTGCTCATATTGTTATAGATCTACTTGTGGAAGAGGTGTGCTCCATGTTGTGATGTTTGTTTACTAGGTTATTCCCTCAAGGCTTAAATTACTACCTGTAGACATCGCATGATCGTTCATTTTCCTTGACGGACGACCATTTTCGTCGTGCGATTGCTACAGGTTTATTTTTGTTAAGTAATCATCGTGCATTATTCTTAATGCATAATTAAATTCAATCGTGCGCGAAGGAAAATGCACGACCTTCCTGTAATGCCCAAAATCGAGTTATGTTAAGCCCCGTGCGATTTGTTCGTGCACGAGTTGTTTGCTCGTGCGAGTTCAAAAACACATGAGCTGCCTGTCTTCCCTGGATGCCCCCTGTGCTATTATCATCGCATGATCCAAAAGCGTGATCGTGCATTTAGTTGTACATCTCTTAAATTTTGACCGCCTACTATTTTAGTTGCAGGATGTCACCGTAATGAAAAACCTTTCTTCTTTCCAAATCCACACACGCCCTAGTTCACCATTTTTGCCGCTCCATCGCCGCCCACCATGGGGGGAGCTCCAACCACATTCTTCGTTCAAATCTTAAGTCGAAGCATCCTCTTAGTCTCCTCCATCATCCACAAGCTTCCAAGTTCCACATCAAAGGATTTCTCGGTGTAATCTTAGAGTTCTCCAGTGGAGAATGATACTGGAGACTATTCACGAAGAAGATGGGTAATGTAGAAGAAGGTGACATCTCTTTTGGACCCTGGACAATAGTCAAAGCCCAAGCTCGGACGAGGATTGATAACCCTCGATTCAGGTCGTTAAACTTTGATGAGTCTTCATGCATCGATTGTATTCTTCCCTCCTCTTTGATTGCTATAGATTTCTTATTGATTTCTTGGTTGTTTGGATGATGATTGTGTAAAACCTATATTTGTTTAAATGTTAACGTTCATGTCTATGTGAATGTCTTTGGATTTATACAAGTGAGGAGCGCCTCCGCCTCCTCTCTTCCATCCTGCCATCATGACTGTTGTCTCACAAGCAATTGCTAGTGGCGTGCATAGAGAAGAGGTTCTTTCAACCCTCATTCCGCCGATGCGAACCATTCCATCCGCTTATCGACTCGTCCAACTGCCCATGAAGCAGTGCATAGTGGCCTGCGTAGTTTCCATCTCGCCGAGCGAAGTAGTGCATAGCTGTCTACATAGGAGTAGTTGAATTATGTTGTTTTATTTTATTTCCGCATGCCAACCAAGTCCCCTTTCATAACCCCTACCTAAGGACTTCAATCTTAAGTCATCATCGATAGTTACTCCACCTTACTTTGTTCCTTATGAGATCGATAATTAGGAAAATGCACACATTTTATATTACTTGTGTGATCGGTACACTTATCGTATCAATGCGCATCTAGTTTTTGACATCGTTGCCAGGGAATATAGTCATGTGAGTTTTTGGAGAGGGATTCGTGAGATAGAAGTGCTTTTCCATTTGCATATACCATTTTCTTCTTTATTTCAGTTCTTAGAATTTGTTGTTGAGTTTTTGTTGTTCCTTACCTAATTTGTATTTTTTCTTAAGCAGACATTCATTTTATTTTGCTTGTGTGTAGTTAATTCTTGCTTAGAATATTTTTGTTGATGAATTCTCTCCCGCTACACAATGTTTGCTAGTTTGAATATCCGTTGCAGGGGTGCAGGGATTATAGTTATTGTAGTGATGAGTGTCCCACTAAAGTGTGTGGCATAATTCTCATGGTTCAGTGTATGGAGCACCATCATCTTACACAACTTCATAGACCATACCCAAGTCTTATGGTTACTCTTCTTCACCGCATTTACCGTTTGTGTATTCCTCTCCGTCCCCGCAAGGACCGAGGGGTAATGGAAAACAATGTTTGTGTTGTTGTAGAACTGACAACGTGTTGAAAGATTGTGCATAATTTCAGTGCCAGATGGAGATGGATAATGAATCAGATATCTGATTCATTCCATCCACCTCTCATTTGGTTTCCCCTTCGGATTCTGATGATATATTCGCAGTACCACCTTATTGATGGGGGGATTGGTACGGATATTCCCATCATTCTTTCTATCAATCGGTATGACGACGTGGTGGAGATTCCTCTCCCTGCGCACTCGTCACTTCTTTTTGTTTAACCCCGGAGGAACCTGTGCACATTTTCTCTGATGATTCTATTACTTCTGTTCCTCCTCCTTATTTACAAGAATTATCTACTCCTATTTTCTGTGAGTTGGTTGATGAAGTTATGCATGATGTTTATTTGGAGCCTGAGGTGGCTCCAATGTGGGACTAGGTTATTATTCTCTCTGATGGGGGTGCGAATACTTGGAACATGATGACACACCAAGGTGGGATGAGGAGGAAATCCTTTTTGATGAGGAGGTTTGCACTTCCATATCTGATTAGGAGGTCCAACTCACCACCGAGGATCTCGAGCTCTCGGATTCCCCTCACTATGACTCATATAATACCGATAGTGATATATGCTTGGATCCTGATAGGAGTGTGACCGGGACCACTCCCCTAATTTTTGATTATTTATGTCTTTGTACTCATTTATTTCCTAACCCCGCTTCTTTGTCTGAGCCTGTGCGGGACAAGTTTTCATAGGTACCTCAAGAGCACTTGGAGCATTATGATCAAGTCAATGATGAGTGTATCCTCTTATGCGAGGAGGTTGATCCCATCTCCATAGTGGAAGCCTCAGTCATTGCATTCTCTTCCTGTCGCCTCCCTGAAGACGACACCTTGCAGGGCAAGGATATTTTTGGTGAGATAGGTGAGGATTCCTCCTCCTCTTCTTACATTCTCTTCCCTCTACTTGTAAGGAGCAAGTATTGTTATTTAGGTAGAAGGGTAACTGATCTATCATCATATCAGCACCCACTACCGACACAGATATTAGGCCAGTTACCTTTTCACTTTTCTTTTCTTAGGACCATTAGCTAGAACTGTTAGAAATTTAAATAAATCGTGCTAGGAGGACAATAACCCCAGTAGTTATCTTAATTTTTCCTGCACTTTTATTTTTCCAAATCTAGTTTAGTTGAATTTTTTTTTTGTTTATTTTGTTTTTGTTTTGTCGGAGCTCACCCCTACAGGAATTCATTACATATTATGGATGGTGGATGCCTCAATTTTGTGATTTCTATGCATCTTCTTGTGTGCTCAATTTTGAGCAATGGGAACTTCTCCCCTAGCATCAATTTTAATTTCTATTGTTATATCTTTGGATTGTGTGCATAGTATAAGTCTGGGGGAGAGCCATTGATTGTGTTACCCACCTCTCACACACATTTTATAGCATGCTAGAAGTATTTTTATTTCATTTATTTAGTTGATGTTAATATTCATTGTACACAACAACACCCACATGAGTGTGTGCTTATCTGTTAGCGCATCTCGAGTATAATTCATCTATGTTATGTGATTTGGGAAAATAGCTGGGTTGGCTTAGGTTTGTAAGACGAAGTAAAATGTTGACACCTGTAGTGCTCCTAATCGAGTGCTCATGTCTCGTATAAAAATTCGAGTAGAATTAATTTTTCTTTATGCTTATAGTTTTATACTTTTTCTATTGGCGAAAATATTGTTTATTTTACTAAAAAATTAGTGAATCTGGTGTGAATCTCAAGGTAGTGTAGGGATGTGTGTAGACGGTTGTTAGCCTCGTATTGCTCGAGTCAGGAGGAAGGATAGTCTTTCTCAATGGCTAAGAACTTGCCCCAAGCAATTCTCGAAGCATGGGTATAGGTTAGTTCCACTACGTGAGTGTGATGTAGGCCATCATTTTGGCATAGTTGATCTTGTGTACTATTCTTATCACTCTATCCTCACTAGCCCTTTTGTGCCCACCCCGTCTTTTGATTCAGCTCCACCAATATCTCGCCAGAGCCAAATGGCAAATCCTTGTCGCACACCCAAATTTGAGCTTTAGCTGTATTTTGATTTTCATGTTGGGGGTGTTTATGTGGTGTTCTTATTATGTGGATGTGGATGCGCTCTATTGATAATATATGTTAAATATATTGTAAAATAGAAAAAAGTGAAATAAAGAAAAGAGAAGAAGAAAAGAAAAAAAAATTGTGAAAATATTTTTGTGAAAAATGTGTGAAATGAGAAAAAGTTAAAGTGAAAAATTATATTTATGAAAATTTATATTGGGAGTAGGCGGTGCACACACCCGTATTGTCAAGTTTAAGTCAGGGGTGTGGTGCACTAGCATTTTATTATGCTCGGATAGTTTATTTTGTGCTAGCTCATTTTGGTTAGGTGTGTAGCCTTCATGTTTATCCTTATATACCCCACCTAAACCCAAGCCTCATCTTAAACCTAATGTCCTACTGATTTGTACATTGAACCAAACAAATGTCGTGGAGAGAGTGTGGAAGGGCGAGCTTATGGTTACTATCATTGATGGATTTCCTTGGAGGTTATCCCGAGCCCCGATCTTTGACAATGCTCAACTCAATCATCAGTTTAATTTCTCCCTTCGTGTGACTATACGATTTACCGTGATTCTATTTTTGAGTAGTAATAATATATAGATACGCTCCTAAAAAATTATAAACTATTTTGCATAATCAAAAACTTCTTCTACGGTATTTTTATGAGCGTGAGCATGCGACTTCACATGGTACTCCGCTCTTGCAATTTCTAAGCCAGCTATTTTTTTCTCATCCACATGAGGGATGATTTGCTCGGGACGAGCAAATGGTAAAGTCTGGGGGTGTAATTAGTCTGATATTTATAGGGTTTTTCAGACTCATCCTGGCAAGTTTTCACGCAAATGCACTTCACTTTCAGGTCATTTTTGCCTATATTTCACTTGTTCACAATTCTTATATAAAGTGCACATTTTGGCCCGTTGGGGTGTGCAATCATGCATCTAATTATTGCGGGTAAGCACGTGGTGCTCCCCATGCCTTTTTCTTGTTAATATTGTTATAGTTTTGCTTGTACTGTAGGTGTGCTCCATGTTGTGATGTTTGTTTAAAGGTGGGTTGTTCCCTAGAGGCTTAAACTGATGTCTGTAGACATCGCACGATCATGCGTTTTCCTTGACGCACGACCGTTTCGATCATGTGATTGCTACAGGTTCATTTTTGTGAGCATCCGTTGTGCATTTTTCTTAATGCATAATTGGATTCAATCGTGAGCGACGAAAAATGCACGACCTTCCTGTAATGCCTAAAATCAAATTCTGTCCAGCCACGTGCGATTTGTTCACGCACGAGCAGTTTTTTCGTGCGAGTTCAAAAATACACGAGCTACCTGTCTTCTCAGGATGGGCCTCCCTGTGCTATAATCATCGCACGATCCAAATGCACGATCATGCATTTGGTTGCGCATCTCTTTAATTCTGACAGTCTACTATTAATTCGCAGGTTGTCGCCCTAATTAAAAACATTTCTTCTTGACCAATCTGCACACGCCCTAGTTCGCCATTTCTGCCGCTCCATCGCCGCCCACCTTTGGGATGAGCTACGACCACATTCTTCATGCAAATCTTAATCTGGTGCATCCTCTTGGACTTCTCCATTATCTGCAAGCTTCCAAGATCCACATCGAAGGATTTCTCGCTGCAATCAGAGAGTTCTACGATGGAGAACATGACTAGAGACTATTGTCGAAGAAGACAGGTAATGTGGAAGAAGGTGACAGCTCTTTTGGACCCCGGATGGCAGTCGAAGCCCGAGCTCGGATGAGGATTGACAACCCTCGATTCCGTCCATGAAACTTTGATGAGTCTTCATGCATTAGTTTTATTCTTCCCTCCTCTTTGATTGTTGTAGATTTATTATTTATTTCTTGGTTGTTTGGACAATGATTGTGTAAAACTTAGCTTTTTTTAAATGTTATCGTTCATGTCTATGTGAATGTCTTTGGGTTTATACAAGTGAGGAGCGCCTCTGCCTCATCTCATCCATCCCACCATCATGAGTGTTGCCGCAATAGCAATTGCTAGTGGTGTGCATAGTGAAGAGGTGTTTTCAACCCTCATTCCGATGATGCGAACCATTACATCCAATTGCCTACTCGTCCAATCGTCTTGCAAAGTAGTGCATAGTGGCCTGTGTAGTTTCCATCCTGCCGAGCGAAACGGTGCAAAGAGGCCTACATAGGAGTAGTTGAATTAGGTTGTATTATTTTATTTCTGCAAACCAAATAAGCACTCCTTCATAACCCCGACCTAAGGATTTTAATCTCAAGTCCTTCTTGATAGTTATTCCACCTTACTGTATTCCTTGTGAGATCGATACTTTGGAAAATTTTCCCATTTTATAATACTTGTACGACCGATACACTTGCCATACCTACGCACATCAGATGACTACTTGCATGAGTTTACACAAAGGGGCGATATGCAGGCTTTACATTTGCAGACGAGGAACTGAAGACCAATCGGTTCTATGAAGGACTACGAGATGATCTGAGGTTGCTGCTCTCAGGTCCGATGATGCATGGCTTTCTAACATTGGTAAATTCTGCCCGATCACAAGAGCAAGATATTAAGCACGCATGGCATAAGTGTGAATTTTCGGTGAAGAAACCAGAGTTCAAAGTACCAAACTCTTCAAAGATTGGGTATCAAAGATGGAATAAGAAGTCATAATAGTCTAGACCAACTCCTTCTTCTATTATGTTGGGAGCAACTTCTGGGCGCCCAATTATTTTTTATACTAGTGGCAAGCTGGGACACAAGGCCCGAGAGTGTCGTAGTGGTCTTCCAAGGACAGATAAAAAGTCGAGTTCATCTTCTGTGGAGAAAGGGAAGACAGCGGAGTCGACTTCGTCACATTATACTCTAGCGTAGACCAGGGTGTACAATCTTGGCCAACAGGAGCCATAAAGCAAAGTGATGTGGTGACAGGTACAGTTTAGTATATAGATTTTATTGCTTTATATACTCGCTAGCTTGTGCATTGCTTAACTTGTTTGAATTAGGCTTTGTCCTGATTTTGGATTGTCTGGCGAGAGCACTGTTCGATACAGGGGCTTCTCATTCCTTTCTGTTTGATGACTTCGTGGTGCGTATTAGAGGGCCTTCTTTTATATCAACAAATTTAGTGAATGTGGTGCTACCTAAAAGGCGCTTGATGCATTCGGATAGAGCCTGATGTGTTAAGGTGCGGATAAGAAGTAATGATTTTGGCCTGCAAGCATCTATGCTGCAGATATCTGAGTTTGATGTGATCTTTGTAATGGAATGGCTCTTAGAGCAGCATGCCTGCATTTATTGCAACTCAAAGGAAGTCATACTGGGGAAAAACACCGAACGCGAGACTATATTCACGGGTATGCGAGGATTGAGAAAGATATTGATGTCTGCTCTCTAAGTAGTCATGGCGGTTCGGAAGGGCGTGAAATTATTCTTCATGCTGTTAGAGGCTATAGAGTCGAAGCACAGTTTGAGTGACGTTCCTATTGTGTCGGAGTTTGAAGATGTGTTTCCTAAGGATCTTCCTAGATTTCCACCCCAGTGAGAGATAGACTTCACAATTGAGTTGTTGTTAGGTGTGAAAGCTATGTCACACTACCCGTATCGTATAATGCTAAAGGATATGGCAGAGCTGAAGGTTCAATTACAGGAATTGCTAGAGCAAGACTATATACATCCAAGTATGTCTCCCTGGAGTGCACCAGTCCTCTTTGTGAAGAAAAAGGACGAAAGTTTACGTTTATGCATTGATTATCATGAACTGAACAAGCTGTTAGAGAAGAACAAGTATCTTATTCCGTGAATCGATTATTTGTTTGATCAGTTTGTTGGATCGACTGTTTATTAGAAGTTGGATTTGAAGTCCGTCTATTGGTTGTTGAGAATGCGTGAAAGTTATATTCCCAAGACAACGTTTGGTACATGTTATGGGCATTATGAATTTATTGTGATGCCTTTTGGGCTCACTAATTCATCATCAGTGTTTATGGACTTGATGCACAAGACCTTTAGAGAGTATTTGGACCTATTAGTGATCTTCATTATTGACCACATACTAGTGAACTCTCAGTCAGAAGAAGATCATGTGAATCATTTGAGATTGGTTCTACATATCTTTAGGAGGAATCGACTATATGCCAAGTTCTCTAAGTGTGAGTTTTTGCTACCTTCAGTGGCTTTTCTTGGTCATGTAGTTGTTGGATCTAATGGCCAACCTTAGAGGGGGGGGGGGAGGGGTGAATAAGGTTTAGAGCGTTATTAAAAAATTTAAAAAATGTTTAGCTCAAAAAGCTGAGTTCTTGAAGCTACTACTGGGCGTTAGGTAGCTAACGCACGGCGGTAAGTCACAGTGCTCATTTTCCTGTGCAGATCTGAGTTCCAACCCCACAAACCCACACACTCGCTAAACAATCATATCATACACCTATAAGTAATTAACACCGAAATAACAGATTTTATTGCATGAGTTCAAAACAATAATAGTTCTAGATGATTATAAAAACGTGATCTTCGTGACGCTAGAGATCTAAGACGATGAGTATAAATGATCTTTTGGTTTCTATACCGATCCGCTCCATGGACCGGTTAGCTCTCTCCTTTTCCCTCCATTAAAAGTCTTTGAGCCAACTCTTCACCTTCACATTAGGAAGGGTCTTAGAGTCCCGCTAGATCCTCCGATCTAGACGTCCTTATCCCCAGGATGATTTCCCACGGAATCCTACCTGGATTCCGACGACCCTTACCGATTGATTTTCCTCACCACAAAATTTAGAAAAAAAAAGATTACAAGAACAAAGGATGTAAATAATCTAAAAGTTGAAGTTCTCCCTCTTGACGACATCTCCGTAGAGCGATCTGCGGCCGGTGCTTAAGATCTTTGTTTGCTAGCAATCGGTCGGCACTTTGTATTCAATGTAGATCTATGATCGTCGGAGTTCTTCGTTCACGAACGGAAGGGAGATGACTTTCTTCTTCTTTGACAGTGACTTTTGGAACAGAGCACAAGAAGGCGGCCGAACCCTAGAATTCACGTACTCTCGTCGCTCTTCAGTCCTTCAATCAATGGGCACAGAAACCAAGACGGATTTTTATAAGTCTTCATGAAAATAGGCTACCGCCTGCGGTAAGACTAGCATCGGATGGTAGGTTCGCGCGATTATTGTGCAACTGTTGTCCAAATATGGAATAATAATTAAAACGAATATTTGTCGTTTCATCATTGCTAGCACTGCGCGTTTACAGCTACCGCCACGCGGTAATATAGGACACGACGATTCGGAAACAACATGTCAATATTCGTCGAGCAGATAGCACGACGCAGTAATTTCTATCGCTTGGCGGTAGGTCATTTCTTGAGAAATCCTGCTTGACGTTCTTTGAGAGTAATTCATCGAGCGGCTAGAGTGGCGCGCTAACTGCTATCTCCTGGCGGTAGGTCATTTCTCGAGAAATCCTGCTTGACGTTCGTCAAAAGATATTCGTCGAGCGGTTAGCACGACGCGGTAAACACTACCGCCTACAGTATTTTCCCAAGAGCTTGGCTATATAATTCATTGCGTTAGCACGAGCGGTTGGACTAGTGTGGAGCGGTAGTTTCCTGAGAGCTTTGTCCAATTTATTCATGGCTACCGCTCAACGGTAACATCTATCGCTCGGCGTTAGTGTCCTTAGGAATCTTTTTCTTCTTCGCTTGCACCTGTCAACCTACACACTCTATCAATAGAAGACATTATCAAATACAACCTGGGAGTTGATATTCTCAAACACAGGGAATGTGAAACATCAGTTCCAACAAACTCCCCGTTTTGATAATATCAACTTTTGTTCATTAGAAAGAATAACGAGATAGAGTGCATATAAAGAATAAGAGGTATAGGATATCATAAGGTTGCAAGTTGGCTATGTGTCTCCCCTAAGCACACGCTCCCCCTATCTACATGTTCGACTTGCTCCCCCTATCTATATGCACACATTGTTAACATGCTCCCCCTACATGTGACCTCTCCTAACCCGTGACTCATACTCATGAACAATTTATTCTCCCCCTTTGATAATATCAAAAGGATGGGCAAGGCCAACCAGACATGCAGGATGAAAAATAGTAGAAATGATGAGCGTTTAGACAAATAGCATATAGTGCACACACAAAGTAAAGTTAGAAATGATAATCATAGAGGTGACTCAAAACAGAATCCATATTTGAGAATTGTAAGCACATGGGTCACAAAATGGAGCAAGGTACATATACAGAGAAAATCAATTTTTAGAGTTCATATGAATTGGACAGCACTGACTAAACTAAGCACACAACGAGTACGTCTACAATTCTATAAGAGTAAGTAAGTAATCAAGTGAGACAAACATTGAAAACGTCATGAGTGTAAATCGTTTGCTAGTACGTATTATGCTAAAAAGAGATAGTGTAGTTGTAGGCCAATTCTTATGTGTGGAAGTCTTAGATAAGAAAATGATATGTGGACGTGTAACATCGAAAGCGATATAACACCAAGGGAAAAAAAAGCATATTGTCCATGTCAATCTCGATCGTCTAGGAACCTAACACAAGAGAAATAATGTTAATAATCACCTCACATGTCATTCGATGTCATACCAAGGCAAAAACTAGGGGCACTAAGCTAAATATAGAGTCGATGCACAAGAACGAAGTGACTCTTTAACCAAGGTGCTCATACTCACAATCCTCATGAAGACTTATTAAGAGGAATGAGTAGTGCTTGGGGGAACCGTGACAAGAGATGTGATATCTTCCATAGTTTTATTTTGTTAGCATACATCTATCACTTTAATCATTTTTTAAAAGGTTCACAGAGCCCCGAGTCAATAAAAATCTATCCACCTAGATAGATACACTTTAACTTGTATACATATGACTTTTGTATGAGAGTTTTGGCCCAAAGTTTCACACATAGTATAATCACAAGTGTATCGTAACATTGATTATTCAATGTATTTCTAGCATGTTTGAATATAGTGTCACAATTTATAACATGTACGCATAGCATTTTTCGTCTTGAGTACACCAACTAGGGATGTGTGTATCATGTGAAGTCATTCCCCTATCTAAGTCCTCACACATACCTAGAGGCATAGACAACAGACACGACCCTGTCTTGTCGCACTCAATAGCAAAGCAATTATAGATTTAACCCACTATGACCGGAGGATAATGTTTCCATAGATTAAGAGTCTGAACTCAAACATTGAACGTATGCGTTATAGTCTAAGTCACAGTCATGTGAGCCCAAGAGCATTATATTTCTACAACAATTTTTTTAATTTGGTTTTTCTAATTTTTGTTGCTTTTTGTTTTTTTTAAAAAGGAATAAAACAAGTGTTACAAAGAATGCAAATGCATGTTTTTTTTTGTTTTTAAAAAAAAAAGGAAACTCAAATGAGTAAACTCATAAGAAAATACAAATGAAAGTGAAACCTGAACAAAAAAAATAAATAAAATAGGCAAACACAACCAACGATGACTAGGATAATAGATCCAGAACACCAAGCTTGAGTCAAAGTAATGAGAAACGTGCATCTGGGAGTGGCTTGGTAAATATGGCAGCTAGTTGTTCATCGGTGTCGATGAAGTTTACACTCACGTTCTCCTTTTTTATATGATCGCGAATGAAGTGGTGACCATCAATATGTTTTGATCTAGAATGGTGCACTGGATTATATGTCAAGTCTATGACACTCTTGTTGTCGCACCTAAGTGTAACATTCCTACAAGATAAGCCAAAGTCTTCTAACGTTTGAGACATCCATAGTGCTTGAGCACAACAACTTCCTAAGGCGATTTACTTGACTTCAATGGTGGATAGTGCAACCGAGTTTTGTTTGCGGCATGACCGGGAGACTAGTGTCAGGCCTAGTAAATGGCATGTATCGCTTGTGCTCTTGCGATCAAGTGAACATCCGGTATAGTCTGAGTTTGAGTACCCATGAAGTGTGAAATCGGTGGTATGTGGGTACCACAGTCCAAGGTTCTGTGTGCCTATAAGGTACCTAAAAATATGCTTTACTGCTTTCAAATGAGACTCTCTATGGTCGGCTTGGTACCTAACACACATACCTACCGCAAACGTGATATCTGGCCTAGAGGCACTCAAATATAACAATGACCTATCATACCTCTAAACACAGTCTGATCGACGGAAATGCCACTTTCATCTTTTTCTAATTTAAGAGAGGCACTCATAGGAGTTTTGACTTGTTTCAGATTCTCATACCCAAAACGCACATGCATATCTTTAATATATTTTGATTGACTTATAAAAAACCCGTCTTTGCGTTGAGAAATCTGAAATCCTAGGAAATAGGTAAGTTCTCCTACTAGGCTCATTTCGAATTAAGATTTCATTAGGGTGACAATTTAATTCGTTGACCCAAAAATGATTAGATCTTAATTCTTTGCCTTTACAAATAAGTTTGTGTCCGCACTACCCATCCTAAAGCCATGATCTAAGAGAAAAGTAGTGAACCTATCGTGTCATGCACGGGGTGCCTACTTCAATCTGTACAGGGCCTTCACCAACTTGTATACGTGGTTTGGGTAGGCGGAATTCATGAAACCGGGTGGTTACTCTACATATACCTCTTCCTTAATATATCTTTTTAGGAAGGCACTCTTAACGTCCATTTGGTATAATCTAATTTTCTTATAAATAACAAACGCTAAAAACATACGGATGGACTCAGGACAAGCAACCAGGCAAATGACTCTTTCTAATCCACACCCTCTATCTGATAATACTCTTGAGCCACCAACCTAGCTTTGTTTCTTGTTATCCTAGACTCACCATCAAGTATATTTTTGAAAACCCATTTTAAGACTATGACTGGATGGTTATCTGGACGTTCCACTAACAACCATACCTTACTTCGCTCAAATTGGCTCAACTCCTCATTCATCGCCAAGAACCATGATTCATCTTTTAAGGCTTCTAAAAAAATCTTGGGTTCAATATCAGATAGAAAATACAAGTTTGAGAATGACTCATGAAGAGCGGACTGAGTTCTAACTCCATGAGATGGCTCTCCTATTACTAGATCACGAGGATGTTGCTTTGAAAAAAATTAAGTTACTAGGGGGCCTATATCTTTGTTCAAGACTTTGAGTTTCACTCTCCACGATTCTCTCCTCACCCTCATTCCCTATCGGTACACTCTCTTCAACCCCTCATCATTCGCCTTAGGCTTGTTAATTGTGGAATTTTCATCAAAATGCATATGAGCCGATTCTTCAACTACTAAGGTCCTCTTATTGTAGATCTTATAGGCCCGACTCATACTTGAGTATCCTATGAAGATACCTAGATTAGATTTTTCATCACATTTTCCAAGACGATCCTTAGTGTTTAGAATTTATCATGGGCAACCAAAGACCCTAAAGTACGACACAGAGGGTTTATTTTTGAAATACAGCTCGTATGGAGTTCTCTTTAAAAGAGGGCGAAGCATGACTTGGTTTATCACTTAGCTTGCCATATTAATCGCTTCAACCTAGAAAGATCGTGGTAAGTCAAACTCGGCGAGCAATGTGCGGACTAATTCTTGAAGAGTGCAGTTCTTTCTTTCTACAACCCCATTCTGTTGTAGAGTACGAGGGGCAGAGAATTCGTGCTTAATTCCTAAGAAGTCACACAGGTTTGAGAAGTACTCATTCTCAAACTCTCCTCCATGATCTGATCTAATACATTTTATCTTTAGCACCTTCTCATTTTGAAGTCGCATGCAAGGATTGGAGAATTCGCTAAAGGTGTCAGATTTATTTGCTAGAAAGATCGCTCAGCAATAACGTGAGTAATCATCTATGATAACGAAAGTGTATCGTTTTCCACTTAGACTACACGTACTTAGAGGTCTAAAAAGTTCCATGTGAATAAGTTCGAGTGGTATTGATGTGGAAACTTAAGTTTTGCTTTTGAAAGAGGTTTTGACAAATTTGCCTTTTTAACAAGGAGCACATAAGATATTTAAACTACCGCTTAAATTGGGAAGTCCCCGAATAAGTTTTTTGTTTGATAGTTTTACAATAAGCTTGCTACCAGTATGTCCTAATCTCCTATTCCAAAGATCTAATTCCTCATTCTTAGTAACTAGGCATTTCAAATTAGATGCATAAATATCATCAAAACTAACAGTGTACACATTATGATTTCTGTGAGCTACAAGTAATACACCAGAAGTTTTGGCATCAACAATTTTGCAAGTGTTTGTAGATGACTCAAATATGAAATTTAGACCTTTATCCCACAATTGGCTAATAGAGATAAGATTATGCTTAAGTCCATCTACAAACAAAACATTAGAAATAAAAAATGCTTTGTTACCTATAGTTTCGCTTCCAAGTATCCGTCCTTTGTTGTTGTCCCCAAAGGTCACCATGCCACCCTTCTTCTTCTCCAGGCTAAGGAACTTGTTTTTATCTCCCGTCATGTGTTTGGAGCACCCAGAGTCCAAGTACCACACGTTCTTTGTGTCCTTATCCTTCCAACAAACCTAAAAAGAAGATGAGCGTAAAGTTCCGGTTACCCAAGTTGTCTCACCCATATGATAGGTAGAAGACTTTTGTATCCAGACTTGCATATTTTTCTTGGCACCTTTCCTCAAACATGAGCCAGATGTGTGAACAAACTTATGACAGTTTCCACACAAAGTGTAAGCAGTGGATGCTGCTTTTATCGATTTGCTTGAGCTCTTGCTTGAGGATGGGGATAGCCCTCCAGAATTCTTAACCTTATCTTTAGATTTATTAAAGTTGGATTTAGGCTCGGAATGATAGTGATTTCCTCTCGATGGTGATGTTGGACTTACATATCCTAGTCCAAACTTCCCAGATCCATGACACTGTGCACCTAACAGCTTATTTAAAGACTTTTGGCCTATTCCAAACTTTTGGATGGCATAGTTAAAATCATGGATTATCGCCTTTAGGGCGGTGTTTTCAATCACGAGCATCACACACTGATTGGAAAATTGTTTCTTGCCTTCCTCTACCTTGGCAAGTGACAAGTGAAGTTTCTTCTCCAAGACATTCTTTTCATTTATCAGGCTATTTGTTCTCACCAACGACTTGGAGAGACTTGCCTTTTGTTCTTCGATCGCTGTCATCAAGTAAGAGCACTTTAGACACTCGATCTTTTCTTTGCCACTTTTGATGACTTCATTTTTTAATTTTTCTAAGTCCTTTTTGATTTTCTTATTCTCAGCTATCAAGGACTTTTTCTCAGAAATAACACTTTCTAATTTATCAACTAAGTGTTTGTAAATTTCTAGAAGATCGGCATAAGTGGGTGGGGTTACCTCAGTGTCGCTCTGGACACTGGAATCATCATCAGATTCTTCTTCATTCTTCCCCATGAGGCATAGATTCGCCTTGTCTTCACTGCTAGAGTCCGTGGTGCTTGACTCGTCTGATCCCTCATCGTCCCAAGTGAGCTCCTTCAACACCTTATTCTTCCCTTTGTGTCGGTTTTGCTTTTATTTTTTCTCCTTTTGAATTCTTGGGAACTCTCTCTTTAGGTGCCCAGGCTTGTGGCTGTGATCGCACTACGTCTGGGACTTCACATCATCGCTTTCTGTCTCTTTTGATGGCTTGTTCCACCTTCTTCCTTCTCCAGCTCCTGTCTTCAGGAATTTCTTGAATTGTCCCTCCTTCTTGGGATTCTTCATGAATTTTTTGAACTCCCGAACGTAGAGGCTCTCCACCTCATCTTCCTCAAAATCTTCAATAGCTTTTCTCTCCTTTGCGGCCTTCAGCGCCAGTCCCTTCTTCATTACTTCCCTGGGATATTCCTCTGCTTGAATATTCAATTCAATGTTCGTGTGTCTTCAGATTCCCATTGATGCTTCTTATCTCCAAGGAGCTGATATCATGAGATTCGGCGATCGACGTCACCTTTTGGTTGAAGCGAGGAGGTAAAGATCGCAGGATCTTCCTCACAGATCACAATTTGAAAAGCTCTTCCCGAGGGACCTTGAGGCATTGAAAATCTTGGTGAATCGTGTATACATGTTGTCAACCTCCTCATCGATCTCCATCCTAAACTGCTCATATTTAGACTCAAGTCGAAATAGCTTTGACTCCTTCACCTGCGAAGTACCTTCGTGAGTGAGATCAAGAAGACGGCATATATAATAAGCAGTCTCGCAGTTACATATTCTATTGAATTTAGTTTTGTCCAAGACATAGAATAATGAGTTCATGGCCTTGGCATTGTTCGTGCATCTAAGCTTATCTACATCATCTCACTTTTCGTTTGAATTGACAAGGACGGTGTCCTTTATAGTGACAGTGGGTGCAGTGTATTCCATCTCTACTATGGCCCATACGTTCATGCTTTGAGTCATCAGAAAGATTCTCATGCGTGTTTTTCAATGACAATAGTCACTCACCTTAAAGAGTGGAGGTCTACTAACACCTTGTCCCTCAGAGAACGCATGAACAGAGTTGGCAATTTTACTTTAGTATTTTAAGCCTTAAGAAGTAACCTGCCTCTGATACCACTTGTTGGATCTACTGGCCAACCTTAGCGGGGGGCGAGGGGGGGGGGGGTTAAATAAGGTTTGGAGCGTTATTAGAAATTTTAAAATGTTTAGCTCAGAAAGCCGAGTTCTGGAAGCTACCGCGGGGCGTTAGGTAGCTAACGCGCGGAGGTAAGTCACAGTGCTTGTTTTCCTGTGCAGATCCGAGTTCCAACCCCACAAACACACACACTCGCTAAAAAATAATAGCATACACCCAAATGTAATTATTAGAGAAATAATAAATTTCATTGTATGAGTTCAAAAATCCAATATTTCTAGATCAGTACAAAAACGTGATCTCCGTGATGCCAGAGATCTAAGGCGATGAGTAGAAACGATCTTTTGGTACCTATACTGATCCGCTCTACGGACCGATTGACTCTCTCCTTTTCCCTCCAGGAAAAGTCTTCGAGCCGACTCTTCACCTCCAAACAATGAAGGGTCTTAGAGCCCCGCTAGATCCTCTAATCTAGACATCGTTATCTACAGGACGATTTCCCATGGAATCCTACCCGGATTCCGACGACTCTTACCGGTCGATTTTCCTCGCCACAAAATTTAGAAAAAAAAAGATTACAAGAACAAAGGATGTAAATAATCTAAAAGTTGAAGTTCTACCTCTTAACGACTTCTCTGTAGACCAATCCTCGGACGGTTCTTAAGATCTTTGTTTGCTAGCAATCGGTCGGTACTTCGTATTCGATGTAGATCTTGGATCGCCGGAGTTCTTCGTTCACGAACAGGAGTGAGACGACTTTCTTCTTCTTCGACGTATACTTTTGGAACGGAGCATGAGAAGGCAGCCGAACCCTAGAATTCACGTACTCTCGTCGCTCTTCAGTCCTTCAATCAATGGGCACAGAAACCAAGGCGGTCTTTTATACGTCTACATGGAAATAGGCAATTACCGGCGGTAAGACTAGCACCCGACGGTGGGTTCGCGCGCTTGTTGTGCCAGCTGTTATTAAAATCTAGAATAATAATTAAAATTAATATTTTCCATTTCATCATTGCTAGTGCCGCGCAGTTACAGATACCGCCGCGCGGTAATATTGGACACGATGATTCAGAAACAGCGCATCGATATTCGTCGAGCGGGTAGCGCGGCGCGGTAACTGTTATCGCTTGGCGGTAGGTCTTTTCTCGAGAAATCTTGCTTGATGTTCGTCGAGAGAAATTCGTCGAGCGGCTAGCACGGCGCGGTAACTACTATTGCCTGGAGGTAGGTCATTTCTCGAGAAATCCTGCTTGATGTTTGTCGAGAGATATTTGTCGAGAGGCTAGCTCGGCTCTGTAAGCACTACCGCCCGCGGTAGTTTCCCGAGAGCTTGGCCAAATAATTCATTGTGTTAGCGCGAGCGGTAGGACTAGCGCAGAGCAGTAGTTTCCCGAGAGCCCTATCCAATATATTCACGGCTACCGCTCGACGTTAGTGTCTATAGGAATCTTTTTCTTCTTTGCTTGCACCTGTCAACCTGCACACTCTATCAACAGAAGACATAATCAAATATAACCTGAGAGTTGATATTCTCAAACACATGGAATGTGAAACATCAGTTCCAACAGTAGTTAGTGGAGAGAGTATTGTTGTGGATCCGCAAAGATTGTTGCGATACGAGAGTGGACTGTACTTGCATTTGTTGCGAAAGTTAGAAGTTTCCTTGGACTTGCCAGTTATTATAGGCGCTTTGTAGAGAACTTTTCGAGGATTGCTTTACCTCTCACTATATTGACAATGAAGAATCAGAAGTTAATTTGGACGCTAGAGTGCGCACGAGCTTTTTAGGAGTTGAAGAGTCGTCTGACCACGATGCCTGTGTTGTGCTAGCCATGTGGAACTGAAGGCTTTGAAATCTATAGTGATGCCTTGGGGAGCGGCTTAGGCCGCGTTCTTCTGCAATTTGGTCATGTGATTGCTTATAACTCTCGCCAATTGAATATGTGCGAGAGGAATTATCAGGTTCATGACTTGGAATTGGAGACCGTGATATTCACTTTTAAGATATGGAGACATTATTTTTATGGCGTGAAGGTTGACATCTTTTTAGACCATAAGAGCCTGAAGTACTTGTTACATCAGAATCATCTGAATATGCGACAATAGAGGTGGATGGAGTTCCTTGGGGGCTACACCTTTGGGATTCATTACACTCTCGGGATGGGAAATGTAATCGCAAATGCACTGAGTTGCAAGGCTTCAGCATGAGCAAATTGGTTCCAGATGCATGATGAACGTCTAATTCATGAGTTGGAGGCTTTGGACATCTCTTGTGTTGACGGGAGGACGAGCGCGGATGCATGCTTGAACTGGATGGAGGTGCAATATAAACTCGAGGATAGGATTTGACAGGAATTACAGCTTGACGAGAACATGAAGCGCTATTTGGCAGAGATAGTGGATGGGTTGAATTCCCAATTCTCATTGAACGACCGTATTTTGTGGAAGGACGGTCTGCTGTGCGTCCCGAATATTGGCAAATTGCGGGAGGAGTTGATGTATGAGGCACATTTTACCAAGTACTCAATCCACCTAGGAAGCACAAAAATGTTCAAAGACATGAAAATGTTGTTTTGTTGGCTAGATTTGAAGAATGACATAGCACTTTATATGGCAAAATGCCAAACTTGTGCCCTAGTGAAGGCTAAATGTCAAAAACCCGATTGTTTCTTGAAATCGTTACCAATAATGGAATGGAAGTTTGATGATATATCTATGAATTTTGTGTGCGGTTTATCGAGATTGCATCGCGAGAACGATTCCATTTTAGTGATCGTGGACTGGTTGACAAAAGTAGCACACTTCATTCCAAATCGAAGGGACGATTCAGTGATAAATTTAGCCAAACTTTATGTTGAAAAAATATTACGATTGCATGGTGTGCCCCGTAGCATCGTTAGTGACTGAGATGGGTGTTTCATGTCAATTGATTGGAAGCTTATTCCTCAACTATTGGGTACCAAGCTGAAGTTCAGCACGACCTTTCATGCTCAGACGGATGGTTAGACCGAGAGGGTAAAAAGAACAATGGAATATATGCTTCACATGTGCGCTCTGGATTTCAGGAAGAGGTAGGAGGACCATCTCTTTACGATCAAATTCGCCTACAATAGTACCTACCAAATAAGTATTCAAATGATGCCTTTTTAGGCCTTATACGATAGAAATTGTCATACTCTATTGGCTTGGGTAGAAACAGGTGAATCAAAACTTTATAAATTTAAAGATGTCGAAGATGCAACTTCAACGATACATTTGATTTGAGAACGATTGTTGATTGCCTAAGGTAGACAGGAAAAATACTATAATTCCAAGCACCGAAACGTGGAGTTTGCAGTTGGCGATTGTGCTTATCTAAAGATAAAACTGTTCAAGGGTGTATCTAGGATTCGATGCTTGAAATAGCCGAGTCCGAGATACCTTGGGCCATTGTAAATCATTGAGCAGATTGGTGAAGCTGCCTATCGGCTGAATATTTCAGCCGAACTCAGTGGTTTGCATGACGTGTTTCACATATTAGTATTGCGGAAGGCTGTGCAAGAGCCTACGCAAGTGGTTACTGAGGATCAAGTTCTTATTGATAGTGGTTTGATGACGAAAGTCAAGACCATTCAAATCGAGGACACGAAGATCAAACGATTGAGGAATAAATAGATCAGAATGGTCAAAGTCCATTGGGACAATTGTGGCCATAAGGAGCTGTCATGGGAGTGAAAGTAGGCCATGCGAGAAGACTTCCCTGAACTATTTTATTGAGGTACATTGAAATGTTTTGTACTTTTGTGTCGTTTCCTATTAAGTGTAAATTTCGGGATGAAATCTCTTAAAAGAGGGTAGAATTGTAATGCCCCAAATTTCCTAAAAACAACAGGTAGTTGGTCACTAGAGGTTACTGTCAGGCGAGAGAGCTAGCGTTGGCGGTATCAAGCTGATTTAAAATACCAACACATCAGGAATGGACCGCTCAGCGGTAATGTGATACCGCAAAGTGGTAGCTTTCTGATAATAGATTGAGATGAGAATTCTTTTTCATTTTCTCTCTTTCAATTATATCTTGAGGTAGAAGAAGGAGAAGAAAAGGAGATCAAGGGCAAGGCTGATCCTAGCCCTAAAGGGAAGTTGTGAAGGCGTTCTTGTGGTCGGATTTACAAGCCGAAGCTAGATTTGTGGAGAGGAAAGCACTGCAGTCATTTCCATTTGGATCACGCTTGTGTTTGTGGCTCCAAAGAAATCTACAAGGGTAACGATCTTCCTCCTTGGACATGTGAAATCCTTATTTTGGCATAGTTGCATGAAGTCCCCCACCAATTGGTGGAGAGCGAAGGGATTTCCAACGGGTTGATCTATGGTATCCCCTAAAGAATTTACAAATATAATCCAGAATCGAAGTACGAAATAGGAATTTTGTGAGAAGCCCATCCGGATAGTTTGGTCTGGATTGGTGATGATTATCTTTTATTTGTGTGTCGGAGAAGACTTCATTGTTAAACGTGTAGTTTATGGAGTCATGGAGTGTGTAGGTTACAATAGTGAGAGTACTAAAGTTGGTCTCCAGGAAAACACCCAAGGTTTGGGGAAGAATTTGTGTTCTGTCCCCTACCACGCGATGGTAGTGCTACCGCTGGAGGTTTCTCCAAGAGATCTATTTGTGAGGCCTGTCTCGTGGAGACTAGGGGGCCAATATGTTTAGTTGTGAGCTTATATTGCTCCGCTATGGTGGCCGTGAAAGCCAACCTTGAAACATAATGCAGTTATGTATTGTATGAATGGGAAAGGAGAGGCTGGACCGTGTTATGGCTTGCAAACCTGACGGTTTGAGCAACGGGTTGTGGCTAACCTGTACCCACCCTATTACAATTTACTTGGAGTGAGTCACTAGATGGTATCTCAAGGTAATAGAGTACCATTTACTTTGTCATAGCATAATGGAGAGTCTTAGGCTTCGGGAAGAAAAGACTAGAAATACTCAAATAAGTGGGGCTTGAATCTCAGTACACCAAAAGAGAATGCTCAATTGTGAACCATCACTGAGTACGATGGGGGTGCTTGAATCTCAGCACACTAGAAAATGTGTCCTGAGTGCACGGGGCGTGTGGCTGGCCGTGCCAACGTCTGTGGTGAATGGAGCTTAAAATGCACGTTTTGATGCCAAATAGATACATACTGTTGTTTGTAGGGAAGGAGTACCACCGTCCCGAGTGAGGGGTGCGGTCATTATAAGTTGGTCAGCTAATGCAGACCGATGGCTTGTTTTTCCACATTTTGGTGGTCCATGCTTGTGCAGGTGCTGGAGAGCCAAGTGGAAAGTAGCGGGCTAAAGTCCCTTATGTTGCATTGGCTTGCCCTCGAAGGCTGTGGGGGCTGCGTGAGGAGTGACCGCACGAGTTGGTTGCGCGAGGCAGCGTGGGGTGCGGCCATGTGTAGTCGTGCGTGCGCAGGCCTCGCGAGGCACGGCTGCGTGCGCTGGCCGCGTGCATGCTGGCCGCGCGAGCCCGCGTGGTCCGGTCATGCACGCGCGAGTTTTGGGCCCTCTGTTTGGGCGCTTCTGGGACTCGGGGGAGTTTAACTCTGCGCGTGCATCTTGTTCGGCTGGGTCGGATTTTCACATCCATCCTTGGTTCGGGTTGTCCCAGTTGGACCCAGAAATTTCAGGGGTGACCCCATCAAATGACCCCAAATTTTTGCTGGTCGTGAACCGCAAAGCGACATGCCCGAAAATTTTTAAGCTCGAACATTTCATCTCAGAGTTATGGAATCAAAATCATTCCATAATGCGCACGTTACAAGCTGTTTTGTTTGCTGCATTAAATGTTCTCTTGGTTAGCCTTTGGCGCAGACGTTCACGCCTCAGAACCATCCATGTCTGCTTTGTGGGTTGAAGGTTGGTGAGTGATGCCTGATCATGCGGGCGCGCGGTGCCAATACACCGATGTGGAGAAAGGCAAGTACACTGGTCGCTCATGTAATATAAAATGAGATGTTATCCATAAGTATTGATCTCACATGGAACACAATAAGGTGGAGTTATCTTTCGAGAGAACTTGATATTGAAGTTCTTGCGGTCGGATGAGTTGCAGAAGGCTTGGTTTGGTTTGCAAAGAATAAAATAAAAGAAACCTAATTTAACAATGTGGGTCGTTGGCACCACTTCACAATGTGGGGGATTACACATGCCGCTATGCACTACTTCGCTTGACGGATGGAAGAGTAGGCTCGAGGAGTGGAAGAGTAGGCTCGCGAAGTGGAAGAGTAGGCTCGCAGAATGGAATAGTGGTCTTATGGAATGGGAGAGAAGGCTCGCAAAATGGAAGAGAAGGCTTGCAGATTGGAATGGAGGGTGAAGGTTGAATCAACGCACTTCAAACACAGTCTAAACACACGAAGGATTTCATAAACATGTAATAAAATTACAAATCATAGTTTAAAAAAGCAAACATCCTCAAATAAAGAAGCGTACAATAAACAACAACAATCCCGATGAAAAAAGGCAATACAACCGAATTCGGAGGCATGTTGTAGAATCTCGGTAGAAATCGCCAGGTCGTCAATCTGCATTCTTACTCGGTCCAAACTATCGTTTGGGGTAGAGGAGGGATGTCACCTCCTCCCAATGAACCCATCTTCTCCGGTATACTACAGTCCGACCACATCCGATGCAAAGAACTTCTTGTTTGGTGATGAAGATGAGCGTAGATTCCTCTCCTTAAAGCGCTTAGATGATGTGAAGCGGCTCAGGGGAAAGACCTAACAAGTGGTAGAGGAAGTAGTCGAAGCTCTCCCCGTAGGTTTTGCGACAGAACTGGTCTTAATGGAGTGAAAAACACGTGCCCGGGCAAAAAATGCACTCCCTTCTGGGCCAAAAATGCTCTCTCGAGCCAGCGCCACGTGTGCGCGCGTGCTTGATATTTTTAATTTTTGAATTTGTATTTTGCAAAATTTTAGGAGTAGAAATTTCCCTCCATATATTTCATTCATGTAAAAGAAAGAATAGACAGGGAGAAACTTTTATAAGAAAGTTTTAAAAGTTTTATAAAAGCATTATATGAATGATTTTATAAAGTTAAAAATTCTATATATTACTTTTTATATAAAAACTTTATATAAACTTTTTATAAAAATGTTTTATAAAGTTATGTACATAATTTCGTATCCGTTTATATATAATTAAATTTATAATTAAATATTATTATATATAAATGGTTATATGTATAACTGAATTAAATTTAATATTAATTACTATTAAAATTAATTAAATTAACATTAATATTCAATTAATTTTTATATAATTCATGCCCCGTGTGACATTACTCCTGCCCAGTGGCAGACACATGAATTATATTCAGTGTGAGCGAAATATAAAATTATTTAATAAAATAAATCAACTAATATAAGAAAAATATGTTTATATCACATTAATATCACATAATTATTTAAAATTGTTGATCAATTCCGGAAAAATGTTATTATGTAACTCAATTCATTGTTCTTTCTGAATTATTTGAATATCATCATCTAATTTAAATTGTTTTAACATTCCAAATAATAACATAATATCAAACTATTTTATATAAAAATTTCAAACAACTAAGTTGTTCATAACAAAAATAAACAATAATATAATAACAAATTTGTTTAAATTTTTTTAAATACCAACATAATAAGTTGCTTGTTTTTTTAAAAAATTATTTAAATATAGCTGTTGATGCTGAAAATGCGCTCTTCCGCAAGCTTGCTCGAGAGTTGAGCACGATTGATCCGGGATGCAGGGATAAGAAGGAGGTTGATGAGGAACTGTCAAGCAGACGGTTACTTTGATGGTTGGAATTGATGGTTGAGACCGAGAGAGGGGAAAAGAGTGGCCGCTTGCAGCGGCAACAACAGAGTTCTCCCGCCGCGGCTTAAATGCCACTCCTGCGACGGGCTTTCCTTTGATTATGAATCGATATTACAGCTTGAGATTGCACCTTTACATGGAAAGAAAATAAAGGGTACAAAGGGGGAAGCTGACGGCTAGAGGGAAAAAGTGCCAGAGGCCGCGCGGTTTGACCAAGTAGGTCGGCAGATCGCGCGAAAAGTTGATCCCGCAATTCGCTACTCAAGGCCAAGCAGACTGCGCGATCAGGATGAGAGGACAGCTGAGGTTGCTGAAGCCAAGGCAGGCCGCAAGGACTTGACCGTGGAGGCCGCGCAGACTGAAAGTTTGAGTCCGCAGGATCTTATGCCTTGGCTAACTACTGTGTCGTTCTTGGTGTGTCCCCCCTGAATGAAAGGTATGGGGGCCTATTTATAGGCTCGGGCCGGAGACGGTCCTGGTAACGTTACCCCCGGTAGGGCGGTGAGCTTTGACCGAGTCCGCGACATGCTGTGGACTGAAGAGGCTGGTCGGCCTCTGCTGGCGAGTTGGAGGAGCAGGCCGCCATCTTCTGGCGGACTGAGTAACGAGTCCGTCTCTGCCGCTAGAGGCGTCGTTCCTGGTGGGCGACAAGAGCTTGGCGACCTGGCGGACTGAGGATGTACGTCGCATATACTGGTGAGGTGGAGCAGGTAGCCGTTGTTGACATGCAGCCTGGAAGCAGGCCACCACTACTGACTGGCGGCATGGAAGCAGGTCGTCATTGCTGACTGGCGGCCTGGAAGCAGGTCATCATTGCTGACTGGCGGCCTGGAAGCAGGTCGTCATTGCTAACTAGCGGCCTGGATGTAGGTTGCCACTCTGCTATGCGGCGAGCTGGATGCTTATCCCCGCTATTGATCGTTGCCGGCCTGGAAGTAGGTCGCCATCGCTGACTGGCGACGAGCTAGAGTTGAGTCTGCGCTGTGTTGTGTGGGCTGGGCGAACATCATGTCGGGAGTCCGGCAAGACTTGATTAGAGTTGGGAAATCTTGATAACCACTGGGTGGACTGAGGGGTAGTCCGCCTCTGTTAAGCGGGCATGATGAATTGTAGCTCGCCTCCGTTGATCAGGGAAATAGGAAGTCCTCTCCTGTTGAGTGAAAAGATCATTGTGCGGTTAGCCGACCTAAACACATAGCCTATAGGGGCGGACTGTGGAAGCAGTTTACAACCCCTGCAGAAAAAACAACTGCTGCGTGACCTGGGCGGTTAAACCGGGGAGACCGACCTAGCCGCGCGGCCTTAGCAGATAGAAGAGTCTATTCGCCTGACCCAGAGAAGGGGGCTGAGACTGGGCGCGACCTCTAGGGGGGACCTGAAGTAGGATGCGACTTGCGAGTTAGCTACCTTGGGAGGGATCATCAATTTCTAGGTTAACATAATCCCCGCACTTTTTTAAGTCTCGAAGGGAACTTCGAAAATGTAGGAGACCCACGAAAATCGTGATCTTCCCCTAAAAAAATAAGAGGCAGAGAGAGATATAACCTGATCTCTCTCCTCAGAAAAACTGGTCAGTGCCTATTTTTCTCTTGCAAAGGAAGAGTCAATACAAGCGAAAAAGGCACGTCTTGAGTGTACCTGAGTTGCTTTTGCAAAATGAAGAAGACCTGTGAATTTCTTCCACCAAGGTGGCAAAACAAAGATGATAGGAGGCAAAAAAGGGTAATATCTTGCAAGTACCTGGAGGAAACTTGCAAGTGTCAACTAATCTCTGCAAAAGAAGTGTGAGTAGCAGATATGAAAGAAAAGTAAGTTGCAAATACCTGAAGGGAACTTGCAAATATCTGCTAATCTCTGCAAAAGAAGAGTAAGCAGTAGATATAAAAGAAAACTAAGCTGCATGTACCTGAAGGGAACTTGAAAATATCTGCTAATCTCTGCAAGAGAAGAGTGAGTAGCAGAAATTAAAGAAACCTAAGCTGCAAGTACCAGAAGGGAACTTGCAAATATCTGCTAATATCTGCAAGAGAAGAGTGAGTAGTGGATATGAAAGAAAACTAAGCTAAAAGTACCTGAAGGGAACTTGCAAATATCTACTAATCTCTACAAGAAAAAAGTGAGTAGCAAATATGAAAGAAAAGTAAGTTGCAAGTACCTGAATGGAACTTGCAAATATCTGCTAATCTATGCAAAAGAAGTGAAAGTGAGGGGATAGATCTGGCTAACTCTAGAGGGGGGGGGGTGAATAGAGTATTTTAAAAACTTAATAAGTTTGTATAGCGAAATTAAAATAAGTGATAGTAGTATATGTATAAAGATAAGTAAGAAAAAGAAACTTTCACAACACAGCAAAAATAAAGATAAGAACAACCAGACGACACAAGAAAATTATAGTGGTTCTCCAAAACTGGGTATATTCATTCTTCTACCACCCTGGTAGGAATCCACTAACAGGTTTTTGATCAGGTGCCCTGCCATCATAGGTTTTTGCTCAAGTGCCTTGTCACCACAATATCTATTTTCTAAGAGAGATATAGCAACCCTTTGAGATTTTGATCAGGTGCCCAAAAGCCAAATCAAGTCTTTTGAAAAGGAGACTTATCAACCAAGTGATATCTTTTGAAGGGAGTTAGAAACCCTTTTACAGTGGGAAATGAAAGGTGTTGTTGTCTTCTCTTTCTCAAACAACTGAGAAGACTTTAGTGGATGTTGTTATCAAAGCTCCCCCTAAGATATTGAATGGTTCAGGAAGAAGACAGCTTTGCTTAGGGTATAGGCCTTGATGAAGGTCTTCAAAAACTTCTTGGACTGGTGTTGATTAGTTGTCCCTTTGAATCCTGAAGAAGAAACTGAAGAAGACTAAAGGTCTGTGTATAGATGTTCTTTTTCAATTTCCTGTAAGAATGATAGCAATGCTTTTCTTTATATCAGTTATTGTATATCTGTAAAGATTGTCTTTCTTTTTGAAAAAGATATATATATATTTTCTGAGAGGATTTCAGCCTTTGAATTTGAAAATAATATCCTTGATTGCTGCTGAGATTTTGGGATTTGAAATGGCTGGAATATGTCTTTAATGTATTTCCTTAACTGTCCCTGTAAATAAGTCAAGTAATTAACTCTATAAAATCCATAATCAATGCTGCCTACCAACGGCTATATTCTTGAGAATATAAAAATTAATTATCAGAGAATTATTGTCTTAAAGTAATACCAATTCAAATCAAAATGACAAAGAAATCGTCAAACTAAAACTGACAAAAATCGTCGACCTTAGAACAGATTTCGTCGACCTGAACTCAAAGTTTGTCGAGCTGAGAAATCGTCTTCGTCGACCTGAGCTCAGAAAAAAATAATCTGGAAGGAAACTGTCAATGCTGAGCTCCAAGTTCATCAAACTGAGGTAGAATATCGTCGACCAGAGAAATTGAGATAGAAGGGAGTTCGTCGACTTGAGCTTGAATATAGTCGAGCTCAACTCAGAGAAGGAACTCTGAGTTCGTCAATCTACAATCGACGATCTTCGATCTGCAATCGACGATCGTCGATCTGCAATCGACGATCGTCGATCTTCAATCGACAATCGTCGAGCTGAGTTCGAAGAACTTCGAACTGATTTCTAAACTCTCTTAAAAGCTGCAATTCTTCTAAGTCTGGATCTCTGAAGTCTTCTCAAGGCTGGATAATAAGACGTTTAACCTAGTCAGACTGTCCTTACTTTAGAACTAACAAATTAACCATTGGCTATATATGATGGGTCAAAACCTAATAGTGAACCTTAGCCCAAATCCAAACTAGGGATCCAACAATCTCCCCCTATTTGGGTGAGGTCACTAAACAAAAAATAGAAAAGAATAAAACACAAAGCAATATAAATATCTGACAGAATTTTAAACTAATCTGTAGATATGATATAGCTAAGTGCAATACACATATATATCTCAGAGAAATAAATGTTCAAGGATTGTTAGAGGGAGGAGCATATGATGATTTAGAAAACATAATTTTTCTGAGGGGATCTGCAGCTTCCTTCTGAGACATTTTCATATCTTGAACTACAAGAACTGTAATAGATGAGGCTCTAGGAACAACATCTTCTAGATGTACCTACATATATGCATTTTGATCAAATAAATGTCTGTCTACCTGAAATTTGTTAAGTTCTTTTTGCCTGTAGATAGACATTGTAGTGAATTATGATGGATCTGATCCTTCTTCTCTTGCTTTGTTCATGTAATACAAGCTAATCAATTCTTAAAATTTGGCCATTCTGAAGTTGGTATCTAACTCAGGTTCATAAACTAGAGAGGGAGGTCTCTCTAAATCAGATTTAGAAGCATCCTGAGTAGACTTTTGAGAGTTTCTAAAAATAATAGATTTTTATTGAAAATTTGTTGGAGGCAGAGACTGTAGAGATTTGCTTTGATTATAGGACTTTGGAGGGCTACAATGACTGTATCTTCCAGATGGTCTAGAGGACTTGTAGGAGTATGGCCTCTGAGATTGAGAAGTGCGTGAAGCAGGCTTCTTAGTCTTTGCAACACTTCTTGAAGATTGAGAGATATTTCCAGTAGCACCTACAACAACAGGAGGAGGAGGTCCTCTCCATTTCCTTTAAGGAGGAGGAGAGTATCTCCTCCTCTTCTTCCTAGCCTTTTGCTCATTTTTAGAAAGCCACGTCCACTTAGGCATACCTGGATAAGGAGTAATATTATTCAGGACATAGTGGGGTGTGTCAGCAGTTGGGTTAGGCTTAAGAACAGCCTTGGCAGGAACTTTTCTCTTCTTAGATTTTGTCTTCTTAGAACCAGAGTCATCAGAATCATCATCATCATCATCATCATCATCAGATGATCCAGGAAGATGGGCATATAAATCATCAATCTCTTTTAGAGTTTCTTTGGAGATCGGCTTCTCAGCCTGAGGCTGTACTTGATTCATGGTTCTACAAAACTTTCAGTAACACTCTGATTTCCTTCCTCTTCTTCCTTATCTGCAAACATGATATCATCCAAATCTGGCATTGGGGACTCAGCCCACATGTGAGGGGAGGACTGCAAACAACTTCAGTAACTAGTATTTCTGAAATTACAGGAGATGCAAAGCTTGCCTTTAGTTGATCTACAACTTCAGGACTTATAAGAGCAGTATAACAAATAATTTGCCTTGGAGTAATCAACATCAAAACTTGCAAAACATTTCTATAAATTCTGTAAATTGGATTGAAAGAATTGAGCAAAGAATTCAGATCAATTGTGGGATTTATAATAAAATCACCAGCAGTGTTTATTTCTTCATCTATACCATAAGCCATATCAGAATCATCTATAATATCTATAAGATCTGTTGAAATGTCTGCATCAGGGGAATCTGTTGCTGCTTCTAGAAGAGGAACTGGAACTCTTGCTGGTGGTAGGGGAGGAACTGGAACTTCTTCATAAGACATCTCCCCTTGCCTGGTTTTAGAGGGTCCTGAAGCCAGACCCCCAAAAGAAGGGACAGAATGGAGAGCAGAAATTCTAGCAGAGAGAGCATTGATAGACGCAGAGAGAGGAACAATAGCATTTGATATTAATTACTCTAGAGTAGGAGATATGAATTTAGGAAGATCCTTTGTAATTTCAGAGAAATTTAGATATAGGGGTTCTGGAACAGAGGGAGTATAAGAAGAAGGATGTCCACAGTTGGAGCATACAGAGAAAGCATTAGGGAAATCTGTATGTAAGCATTCAGGGAAAGTGGAGTTGTGTTATAAGGAATAATAGTAGATGTGGTTGTAATTAAGGTAGAAGGAGTTGTTGTGGTAAGAACTGATGTAGTGGGGATATCCTGGATGGGAGATTGAGCTGGGGATTTATGTGGAGATGGTGGAGGTGGAGATAGCAGATTGAATTTAGGCTGAGAGGAGATAGATGGAATGTCAGCCAGATAAGGTGGAAGAGGAGACTGAGGTGGAGAGAGAGGATGAATGAAATTAGTCATAATTTCATCCTCATGGATGATGATTATTGATGGTAGAGGTGATGGTGGAGGAAGTGGAGAATGAGGTTGAGATGGTGATCCAGCAGGGATTGGAGAGGAAATGGATGGTTGCTGGAGGGGAGTTGATGATGGTTGTTGTTGAGAGGAAGGTGAAGGAATTCTGATGGAGGGATTAATTTCATCTGGAGGTGGGGGAGTAGCTGTAACTCCCCTTGTATCCTCAGAATTCCTGGAAGAGGTGGAATCCCTGGATGGCTTGGTCAGAGTCCTCTCCCATCTGCCAAACAATACAGATGTAAGCCTCTTGGAGGCATTAATAAAGATGGTCTGTGAGACCAGAAGTTCAGAAGCCTTTGCCTGAAGGAAAATGCCTAAGATTCTCCCAAAAAATACCTCATTCTTAGAGTTTTCTTTTTAATTAACTTAAACAAAATCTTTCCCCAGTTTACAGCTTTCTTATTTAGCAGAGCACACATCACAAGGAACTGGTGTCTTGTTATGTAATCATGGGCGGTGTGTTTGCCCAGCAAAACTTTTCCAACAACATCAAAAAGAAACTTATACTCCGCAGATAAGTTCTTTTTCAATAGTTTGTTAGGGTTTTCATCAAAATGACCCATTTTGATCAACATGTGCTCATATTCAGAACTATCTATCTCAATATCCTCGTCCCCTTTAATCAAACCAAAAATTTTTGTTACAACATCAGGGGTTAGAGTAACCTGATTTCCTGCGATTGTCCCGGTCATGTAATCGGCATCTAGAGTAGATGATGTATAAACCCATTCCCTTATCTCTATTGCTACTAACTTGATTCTAGAGGTCATAAATTTCTTCAATTGTTGTTCCTCAAATAACTGCAAAATGTCCATGAAGATCTGATCAGAGTGACGGAAGGAATCGAAATCGATGTCAAATCCGGTGTCAAACTTCATGCCGGAAAGGGAGATCGCCAGAATTGCCATTCGTTTTCCTACAAAAAGAAAGAGAGATCAAGTGCAAGAGAACAGAAAGCGCAGGATGGAGCTCAAAGAAAAGCTAGTTATAAGGTTTTTAGAATATGAAACGCCAGACTCCGTCCTACAAAAGAAAAAAAATCTTCGATCTCAGGTCGAATAAAAAATTTCATGAAGAAATGATATCATCAATCTCAGTCTGAAGAGGGGAAAACTTTTCGTCATTCTCAGGTCAACGAAACTTTTTTTGAAGCATGATCGTCGATCTCAGGTCGAAGAAAATGACTTCACACAGAGAGTTTGTCGATCTCCGGTCGATGAATTTTCTCAAGAACTGTCCATAGATCGTCGATCTCAGTTCGACGAACTGTGACAAATTCTTCGACCTCAGATAAGAAAATTAAATTAATGCTTCTCCATTAATCATACCTTGCTGATTCAGAAAGAATATATGTTTCTTCTATTCCAAAGGTTTGGTGAAGATGCCTGCTCTTTGTAAATTAGTAGAGACAAAGACAAGATTAATTTTCTTTTTGTCCACACAATCTCTAATATAATGATGCATTATTTCTATATGCTTTGTCCTACTATGATGCACTAGATTTTGTGCAATGGAAATTGCACTGGTACTATCACAAAATACAGTTGAGTTATTTAGATTGTATCCATAATCAAGGAATTGGTTTTGAATCCATAAAATTTGTGAACAATAACTACCAACTGTAATATTTTCAGCTTTTACAGTTGAAGTGGACACAGATATTTGTTTCTTATAAAACCAAGACACAAGCCTATCACCAAGGAACTAGAATATTCCTGATGTTCTTTTCCTGTTAACTTTACATCTAGCAAAGTCAGCATCTGAGAATCCAGTTAATTCAAATTCTGACTCAGTTGGAAACAAGAGTCCTAGATTTGGGCAACACTTTATATATATCAAAATTCTTTTTGGGAAAATAAGGTGAGATTCTTTTGGGTTCACTTGGAACCTAGCACAAAGACATATATCAAACATTATGTCTGGCCTACTAGCTATGAGATATAATAAGGACCCAACAATAGCTCTATATGTCTTCTGATCAACTGGATTGCCATGTTCATCAGAATCAATCACAACATTGGAAGCCATGGGTGTTTTCTTGGCTGAGGCATCAGTCATCCCAAATATTTTAACATATTCCTTAGCATATTTGGATTGAGAGGTGAAAATGCCATCAGGGTATTGCTTCACTTGGAGAACAAGGAAGTAAGAAAGCTCACCCATGCTACTCATTTCAAACTTGGAATGCATCAGATCAAAAAACCTTTTGCATGGCTTGAAATCAGTAAAGTCAAAAATGATGTCATCTATATATATTTATACTAACAATATGTTATTATTATGATGTCTAGTAAACAAAGTCCTATATACAATTCCCCTAGTGAACTTATGCTCTAAAAGAAAGCTATCTAGGGTCTCATACCAAGCTCTTAGAGCTTGCTTTGAACCATAAAGAGCTTTATGCAATTTGAAAATAAAAGAGGGATAAGTTGGAGAAAGAAAACATGGTGGTTGTTAACCATATAATTCCTTTTTGATTTCACCATTTAAGAAGGCACTCTTGACATCCATTTGGTAGACCTTGAACTTTTTGTAGGCTGCATAAGCAAGAAAGATTCTGATAGCTTACAATCTTACAATAGGTGCAGAGGTTTGATCATAGTAAATTCCTTCTTCCTGTCTATATCCTTGTGCTACCAGCCTTGCTTTATTTCTGATGATGGCTCCTTGTGCATCCAATTTATTTCTAAATACCCATTTGGTTCCAATGACTGGATGGTCTTTGGGTCAAGGAACCAAATCCCAAACATTGCACCTCTCAAACTGATTGAACTCCTCTTGCATTACAATGATCCAGTGGGGATCTTTATCCTCATCTTTTATGGAGTGGGGCTCAAGTTGAGAAATGAAACAATCCTACATCACTTCATTGTTGAGTTGATGCCTTGTTTGCACACCAACTGAAATGTCTCCAATCACTTGAGATACAGGATGATCTCTAAGTATGACAAGATCAGTTGGAGGAGTTGGTTCAGCAACAGCATTATGAATTTATTCCTCTTGTGGAATTAAATTTTCTATTGAAGGTTCAACAATTATGTCACTAACCTCTTCATCCCAATCTTCATCAATGTGTGGAGAAGGATGTGTTGTAGCCTCATTGGTGAGGTTCATATCATCAAATTTCTCACACAATTGGGGTACCTGCAAAATTTTATTGGTAGAAGCTTCTTTCTCCTTATAAAACAGTTAGCCTCATCAAATATAACATGAATAGATTCCTCAATTTTTAAAGTGGATTTGTTAAACACCCAATAAGCTTTGCTAACTTGGGAATATCCTAGAAAAATTTTCTTTGCAGCTTTTTCTTCAAACTTTCTAGTGTATTTCTTGTCATTATTGTTAATATAACATAGACATCCAAATACATTAAAATAGGTGATTTTAGGTTTCTTACCTTTAAGTAACTCATAAGGTGACTTATTCTTAAGCTTGTGTATCAGACTTCTATTCAGTACATAGTTTGCTGTGCTCATAGACTCTATAAAAAAAGATAAGGATATGTAAGCATCTGCAAGTAATGCGCTTGCAGATTTAATTAGGGTTCAATTTTTCCTTTCAACAACCCCATTTTGTTGAGGAGTTCTAGGAGCTGAGAAGCAGTGCCTGATACCTTCCTTCTCATAGAACTCTTGTATAAGAAGAGACTCAAACTTAGTACCATGATCACTTTTGATCAATACAACTAGAGTAGAGTACTCCATCTGTATGTTCTTGAGAAAATCCGTAAGAACCTTTAAGTTATCTGACTTAGATCTCAGAAAGAATACCCAAGTGAATCTTGAGAAGTCATCTACAATCACTAAAGTATAAGATTTCCCTCCTAGGCTTTGTACAATAATAGGGCCAAAAAGGTCCATATGTAGCAAGTACAATATCCTAGGTGAGTCTCTTTTATTTACAAATTTAAAGCTATTTTTAGTTTGCTTGCCTAAATGACATGCCCTAAAGAGGCTTTCCTTCTTGTAGGGGCAAGAAGGCAATCCTCTAACAAGGTTGTCCCTAGAGAGTTTGGCAATATTTTTAAGATTAACATGTCCTAATCTTTTATGCCATAGTTCATTATTGTTGCTAAATTGATTAAATAAACATATTTCTGACCTAGCAGATTTGAAATTTACTACATAGATGTTTCCTAGCCTAATGCCAGTTAAGACAATTATATTATCTATAGAAGATATAATGCAAGAAGAATGGTAAATGATACCTGATAACCTTCATCACATAATTGGTTTATGGATATCAGGTTATGTTTGAGACCACTCAAATATGATACTTTCTTAAAAGTGACAGCTCAAATCTTAACACTCCCATAGCCTTCAATTTGGCCACAGTTGGAGTCACCAAATATCACTTTTGGACTAAGCTTGGACTTGTAGTTTGTTAAGTTATCTTTCTACCTGTTATATGCTTTGAGCATCTACTATCCAGGTACCACTGTTCCTCTGTGGTAGGATAGTCTTTCACCTGCAAAATGAAAAGTTAGGTGTTCTTGACCCAGGTAACCTTGGGTCCTTGATTCTTTTAAAATTTAAAGATAGAAATATAAGAGCACTCTTGTTGGTTCTTATATCCTAAGGGGTGAAATTTCCTATATGGAATTAACCATTGTGTGAATGGATTAACAAAATCTTTTGAATAATTAAATGTTCTTGAATAAATAAAGTTTCTGTTAGGCTGAACTGGGATCGACGAATTCTGATAAGTTCGTCGACCTGAGTTCGACGAATTAGGATGAGTTCGTCGAACTCCATTCAGAGAATGGAAATATTCATTCTCTGAGCCCCAAAATCGTCGATCTCGGCTCGAAGAACCATATTGGTTTTGTCGATCACAGTTCCAAGAATAATTATTATAAAATTTACGTTCAGAGTTCATCAACTTGAGTTCGATGAACTATACACATTTCATCGATTTGAGTTCGATGAAATCTGTTGAACATTGTTATAATTAAGATTTTTCTTGTTTCTTTTCTTTTTCTTAGGTTTCTGTTTTATTTTAGTTGGTTTATTACTATCATTTACCTTTTCTTTACCTTTTTCAGATATGAATTTAATAGGTGTAGAAAGTATATTTTTCTTAATTAAATGGGGTTGGCTTGATGAAGCACCTAAGCCCAACTTGCCATTAAGCCTGGAATTTACTGTGCTTGTGATGTTCATCAATTTGATGCTTCTCCCATTAAGGGATTCTTCAAATTGCTTAGCCTCATTTAGTTTAGTTTTTAAAGAAATAATTTCTTCTGAAGCTATAACTAGTTTATCTTTTAGTTCAATGTTTTTAGATAATAGATTTTCATGTTCAGTTAGCCTATCTCTAAGATGTTTGATTTCCTTCTTAGATTTGATTATATCATTGTATAGTAATTTAAATTCAGTTTTGAAATAATCAGAATTAAATTCAAATGAGGATATTACCTGATCCTATTCAGATTTAGAGTCTTCATTTTCTGAATTTTTAGCTTCTGAACAGCTGTTTGATGCATTGACAGCCATCAAGCAAACATCTTTTGCTTTAGCTTCTTCCTCATCTTCTCTGGAGTTGGAAGATGAAGATTCTTCTTCTATTTCACTCCGGGTTTTTACAATAAAATCTTTGTCCTTCCTCTTGTGCTTGCTTGAGGAGGGCTTGTTGTACTTCTTCCTAGAGTCTTTTTCTCTTCTTTTGTCCTTTATCTGATTCTCAGGAAGAATGTGTCCAGGTTTTTTGCAACCAAAGCAGACAATCTCCATGGTAGGATTTTTGTCATATCTTGGTCTGTCAACTTGCCTGGATGACTTCCTTCTGAAATCTTTTCTGGCCATCTTGTAGAATCTCTTGGAGAATAAGCTTATGAGCTCATCATTTGCTGGAGGAACTTCCGGTCCTTCAGATGCCTTGAAAGCAATGTTTTGCTCCTTTCTTCCTAAGGAGGAAGTTTCTGCTCAGCTCCCTCTCTTGTCTTTATTAGTTGCTCATAAGATTTAAGCTTGCCTAGAAGTGCCTTAGTAGATATCTCATTTAGGCTTCTAGCCTTCTTGATTGGCTAGATCCTGGAATCCCATGAGCTTGGGAAGCACATAAGAATCTAGTCATTTATCTCAGTTAGTGAGATATTTTTGTCCAATCTCTTCAGCTCACTGACAATTAAGCTGAGTCTGTTGTACATGTCAGCTACTGTCTCAGACTCATCTTTTTGGAAATTTTCATACTGAGAGATGAGATGGGATCTCCTATCCTTTCTCTCATCAACTGATCCTGCAACCATTTGGTTTAGATAGTCCCAAATGGCTTTAGCTAAAGTGCATTCAGCCACCTTCTAGAATATGTATCTGACATGGTTTGTGCCAGAATGTTCATGGCCTTTGCATCAGCAACCTTGGCCTTCTTCTGTGCATCATTCCACTCAGGTAGTGTAACTGCATTTGTGCTTGTTGAAGTAGAATCTTCTTGACATGGAGGACCTGTCAAAATGGAGTTATAGATGTCTTCAGCAATAGAGTTCATATACAATCTGATTCTTACCTACTAGATTGCAAACTTATTCCGACTGCAGACTGAAGGTCTGGTGCATGAATACTATTTATTCTGTGCCATGATATAAGAGAGACACTAGAGATATTTAGATCTATCAAGGAACTTTTGATTCAGGTATTAGCTTGTGAAATCAAACAAACACACCCTTTAATACCAATTGAAAGCGAGGGGATAGATCTGACTAACTCTAGAGGGGGGATGAATAGAGTATTTTAAAAAATTAATCAGTTTTTATAGCAGAATTAAAATAAGTGATAGTAGTATATATATAAAGATAAGTTAGAAAAAGAAACTATCACAGCACAATAGAAATAAAGAAAAGAATAATCAGACGACACAAGAAAATTATAATGGTTTCCCAAAACTGGGTACATCCACTCTTCTACCAACCTGGTAGGAATCCATTAACAGGTTTTTGATCAGGTGCCCTGCCACCACATGTTTTTGCTCAGGTGCCCTGTCACCACAATATCTATTTTCTAAGGGAGATATAATAACCCTTTGCGATTTTGATCAGGTGCCCAAAAACCAAATCAAGTCTTTTGAAAAAGAGACTTTTCAATCAGGTGATAACTTTTAAAGGGAGTTAGAAACCCTTTTACAGTGGGAAATGAAAGGTGTTGTTGTCTTCTCTTTCTCAAACAATTGATAAGACTTTAGTGGATGTGGTTGTCAAAGCTCCCCCTGAGATATTGAATTGTTTAGGAAGAAGAGAGTTATGCTCAGGGTGTAGGCCTTGATGAGGGTCTTTAGAAACTTCTTGGACTGGTGTTGATTAGTTGTCCCTTTGAAGACTAAAGCAGAAATTGAAGAAGACTAAAGGTTTGTGTATAGATGTTCTTCTTCAATTTCCTGTAAGAATGATATTAGTGCTTTTCTCTATTTCTGTTATTATATATTTATAAAGATTGTCTTTCTTTTTGAAAAAGATCTATATATATTTTCTGAGAGGATTTCAGCCTTTGAATTTGAAAATAATATCCTTGAATGCTGCTGAGATTCTGGGAGTTGAAACAGCTGGAATATGTCTTTAATGTATTTCCTCAATTATCCCAGTAAATAAGTCAAGTAATTAACTCTGCGAAATCCATAATCAATGCTGTCTACCAACGACTATATTCTTGAGAATATAAGCATTAATTAGCAGAGAATTACTGCCTTAAATTAATACTAATTCAAATCAAAATGACACAGAAATGGTCAAAATAAAAATGACAGAAATCGTCGACCTCAGAAAATATTTCGTCGACCTGAACTCAAAGTTCGTCGAGCTGAGAAATTGTCTTCGTCGACCTGAGCTAAGAAAAAAAATAATCTGGAAGGAAACTATCAAAGTTGAGCCCAAGTTCATCAAACTTAGATATAATATCGTCGACCAGAGAAACTGAGAGAGAAGGGAGTTCGTCGACCTGAGCTCGAATATCATCGAGCTCAACTCAGAGAAGTAACTCTGAGTTCGCCGATATGCGATCGCTGATCATCGAGCTGAGTTCGAAGAACTTCGAACTGATTTTTGAACTCTCTTAAAAACTATAATTCTTCTAAGTCTGGATCTCTGAAGTCTTCTCAAGGCTGGATCATAAGATGTCTATCCTAGTTAGACTGTCCAAAACTTTGAACTAACAAATTGACCCTAGGCTATACATAATGGGTCAAAACCTAATAGAGAACCTTAGCCCAAATCCAAACTAGGGATCCAACAAGAAGAGTGAGTAGCAGATATGAAAGAAAAGTAAGTTGCAAGTACCCGAAGGGAACTTGCAAATATCTGTTAATCTCTGCAAAAGAAGAGTGAGTAGAAGATATGAAAGAAAAGTAATTTATAAGTACCTGAAGGGAACTTGCAAATATTTTCTAATTTCTGCAAAAGAAGAGTGAGATGCATATATGAAAGAAAACTAAGCAGCAAGTACCTGAAGGGAACTTGCAAATATCTGTTAATCTCTGCAAAATAAGAGTGAGTAGTAGATATGAAAGAAAAATTAAGCTGTAAGTACCTGAAGGGAACTTGCAAATATCTGCTAACTTATGTAAAAGAAGAGTCAGTAGTAGATATGAAAGAAAACTAAGTTGCAAGTACCTGAAGGGAGCTTGCAAATATCTGTTAATCTCTGCAAAAGAAGAGTGAGTAGCAGATATGAAAGAAAACTAAGCTGCAAGTACCTGAAGGGAACTTGCAAATATCTGCTAATCTCTGCAAAAGAAGAGTAAGCAACAGTTATGAAAGAAAATTAACACGAGTACTTGAGAAGTTTATGGATAAATATTCTGCTAAAAGCTATTGTGATAAGTTAGATATGATTAGACTGCAGAAGGAATATCCATGAAATCCTGCTGTTGACTGAGTAAGCAAAATCAAATAGAGATCAAGCCACAATAATAGGCTTCTTGATTGGTCAGATATGATATCCCAATATGAAATCATAATCAGTAAGATGAAAACACTGACTAGACTTTAGCTGAATAGTTTGTCAATATAGAGAACCATATTCTCTGATTATCAGTTAGTTCCAGAAACATCTAATAAGAGTAGCAAAGAGCTTGTCAACCATCATCTGATAGAGCTTCATGCTAGCCGAGAATATAAGATGAGCATAAGAAAAAAATATGTTGCAAATCCTTTGGATAGATCAGACTTAATCTGTTAACTTGTAAAAAAGATATTTGATAAATGGAGGTCAACACTCGAAGATGATGAAAAAAGGATAAATGCGCAACAGGTGTTCCCCAAGGGCCTTATGCATCACCTGCTCAATAAAGGTCATCAAGAGTGTAGTCCTACCTAGAGCAGACTAGCCGCATTCCCTTGAAAGGGCACAAAAGGGATACATGCACAAAATCCTAAAAAGGAATGGAAGATACACTACTCTAATGCCTCGGGTTACAAATTGTGCTGATCAGTTAGACAAGGTGTGCCAAGTGGTCTATTGCATTACTCGTCTTTGAAAAGATCATCATTGTTGTGGGAGCTGCGAATGCACGGATTGAGAGTACCATAGAGTATTCGACTATTACAGTCATGAGATGATTGAAGAGACAAGGCTACACTTGATCGTCATTACTTGTCCAGAAAAGATCATCTTAACTGTAATGTATCCCTAGCGAAGCACAACAGATCTAAGACACTGGGACCTCCCTTGATACATGTTGTATGTAAGATACCGGCTAGGATCCGAAGCCCTAAAGTCCACCATCATCGATTGAGTAACACCCATTGCACATACGTGAACACTCCCCACTATATGTGGTCATCGTGGTCTTATGCCCGAGAACAATCTATGGAGGGAACAACAAGACTCGGCAATATCTCAATGGTTCAGCGATCCCTTTGGCAAAAAGAAAATAGAGGAGGAGGCACTCCAAAAAGGGAAATGTGTTAGTACAAGATCTATGACGTAAAATTTATTGAAATGAATGAAAGAACACTTTGTAGTATTTTAGAGAAAAAATGTTTGAAGAATGAAAAGTAAAATCAACCAGCCATGCTTGTGAGGAACTTTAGGGACTTTATGATGTCTTTCTTCATCTCAGAATAGTCTTCCCAAAGTTGATGGTTTCATTGTCGACAAAGTTGCTGATTTGGTTTATCCTTTTTGAGCCTCGAGAGGGGTTCTCTACTTCTTTTCCCTTTGAAGTAGATGGGTCAGAATGATCAAACTTTGGGAAGAATTCACGGAATTTGCCTAGCTTCAGCATTCTTTCTATCAACTGGCGAAGAGCTCGGTAATTTTCAAGTGAATGTCCTTTCTCTCTATGAAATTCGTAGAACGGATCCGAATCTTTTAATCTTTGTTCTGACGGTTAGTAAGGACCATTTATAGTTATCCTTGCTCTTCACGACTTGGACTACTTCCTGCATGGCTGCATTCAGTTCAGACTCAAACAAGTCTTCATCCTGCTATTGATGAACCAAAGTTGCTTTAGGAGATTGTGTTGGATAAGCAAGTGGGGCTGGAAATAGCAATCTTTGAGCTTGGAAGTGATCCTGGCCCGGGAAGGGGTGTCAATGACGTTGAAATTTTCTTCCCTTCCTTGATTGAAAAATCTTTCTTAGGAAACCTCAGGGGTTGCTTGTAAGAAGAAGAATCCTTTTTTATAACAAGCCTGGAGATGAAGCTGGGATTGCTCTTTTCACCTCGTATATATGAGTTAGCTAGGCTAATCATCTCCTTATATGTCCTCGGCCCTCGGACATTCGCTTCAAATTTTAATGGCCCTTCTCTTAAACCACTTATTAGAGCAACTCGGTACATTTCTGGATCGACGTTCACGACGTCCAAAATCTCTCTCTGAAAGCGATCCATGAAATGAGACCAAGTCTCATTCTCACGCTACCTGATCTCAAAGAGGGCTTCAGGACAGCTCTTCCTCTTTGAAGAGGTAGAAAATCTAAGCAAGATCTCCCTCCGCAGATCAACAAAGGAACTGATTGACTGAGAACGTAATCTATAGAACCACTCTCTTGCATGTCCATCAAAGGACATTATGAGGAGCTTGCACTTGGTAGCATCAGTAAGGGTCCTGAGAGCTACGGCTGATTCAAAATCTTGATGGTGCTTCATCGGATCAGTCTCTCAAGTGAAATTGGCAATCACGACTCTTTGAAGTAAACTGGAGGTTGTTCATGCCGAACATACTCTAAAAATGGTGACGGCTCTTCCTGCTCTCCTGGAACATAAGGAAAAAGGGAGCATAAGCTGTAGCTGTAAAAGGAGCAGGAGGATATAAGGGAAAAGTTGCTGCGGGAGGAGCAAAGGATGGAGCTGAAGGATAGGGATGACTTCCCTAAAAACTTAGGAATCTTGCTGGACTTCCTCAGGCAGCTTCCCGGAAGAAGTTTTAACGAGCATCAAACTCATCATTTTGAAATCGCAAAGGGGCTGCAGGCCCTTGCGGAATGGTTGGTGGGTAAACAGGAGGATAGACCGGCGGATAAGCTGGTGGATAAGCTTGCGGAGTCTCCAATGCTGGTGTTTGATTGACTGGAGGAACTGGTGCTGATGCAGATTGCATTTCTAATCATTGCATGATAGAAGCTAGAGTACGGTTATTTGCTTAAAACTGTTGGGCAATTTCTCTACGCGATTTCTCCAAGGCTTCCTAGAGAGGATCTTCATTAGGACTTGAAGGAGCAAGGTTCTCGGCTGGTTGATGATCTGACATGAGTAACCGTTGATTTCACTATCTATTCGAGATCTGAAGGTCGCGTGTTAATGTTGATGCGGAAAATGGGCTCTTCCGCTAGCTTGCTCGAGAGTGGAGTATGATCGATCCGGGATGCAGGGATAAGAGGGAAGTTGATGAGGAACTGTCAAGCATACGGTTAATTTGATGGTTGGGATTCATGGTTGAGACCGAGAGATTACACCTTTATAAGGAAAAAAATAAAGGGTACAAAGGGGGAAGGTAGCAGCTAGAGGGATGAAGTGCCAGAGGCCGCGCGGTTTGAACAATCAGGTCGGCAGACCGTGCGAAAAGCTGATCCCGCAGTTTGCTATTCAATGCTGAACGGACTTTGCGATCAGGCTGAGAGGACAGTTGAGGTTACTGAAGCCAAGGCAGGCTGCAAGGGCTTAACCATGGAGGCCGCGCAGACTGAAAGTTGGAGTCCACAGGATCTGATGTCTTAGCTGACTGCTGTGTCGTTCTTGGTGTGTCCCCCCTAAATGAGAGGTATGGGGGCCTATTTATAGTCTCGGGCCATAGACGGTCCTGGTAACTTTACCCTAGGTAGGGCTGTGAGATTTGATTGAGTCAGCGACATGCTGCTGACTGAAGAGGCAGGTCAGCCTCTGCTGGCGAGCTGGAGGAGCAGGCCGCCATCTTCTGGCTGACTGAGTAACGAGTCCGCCTCTGCTGCTGGAGGCGTCGTTCCTGCTGGGCGATAAGAGCTTGGAGACCTGGCATAGTGAGGAGGTAGGTCGCGCATACTGGCGAGGTGGAGTAGGTAGCCATTGCTGACTGGAGGCCTAGAGGCTGGTCGTCATTGCTGACTGGTGGCCTGGAAGCAGGTCACCATTGCTTAATGGAGGCCTGGAAGCAGGTTACTATTACATACTAGTGGCCTGGAGGTAGGTCGCCACTACTGCTATGCGTAGAGCGGGAGGCTTATCGTCGCTGCTGATGGTGGGCGGCCTGGAGGTAGGTCGCCATTGCTGACTAACAACGTGTTGGAGTTGAGTCTGCGCCGTGTTGTGTGGGCTGGGAGGACATCATGTCGGGAGTCCGATAAGACTTGATAAGAGCATTTTTAATAGTAGTGCTTCTATATTATGTATGTCGGTGAGACTTTCTCCTATTAGGTAAGCGTATTGAATGGATACCAATATGTTAATCATATTTTCTTTTGTTGTAACAAATTTAATATTTTGAACTTCTTCAGGATGCATGCTATCAAAGTTTTTCAGCGAGGCCAGAGAAAACCCTTCCCAGAGGCTAGTGGCATATAACAGGAAATCTTCCTGACTTAGCTCTTAGAAGAATTTGAATGGTACCATTAATGTGTTGGGTCCATTCAGTCATGTATTTTTCACCCCATTATACACAGGGTTTTAACTCCCTTTAAAAGTTAACCACTTGGTTCTCAAGTCTCCTTATCAAAAGACTTAGCTTGGTTTTTGGGCACCTGATCAAAAGTCTAAAGGGTTGTGAGATATCCCTTCAAATAGATCTTATGGTGACAGGGCACCTGAGCAAAAACCTGTTGGTGACAGGGCACCTGATCAAAAACCTGTAGTTGATTCCTACTAGGGTAGTAGAAGAGTGGATGTACCCAAGTTTAGGGGAACCACTATAAATTTCTTGTGTTGTCTAGTTGTTTTGTTTTCTTATTGCTGTGTGCTGTTTTAGTTGGTTTCTTTTATTCCTGCACTCTCTTAAGATATATATATATATCACTATTTTAATTCTCCTATAAAAACCAATTAAGTTTTTAAAATACTCTATTCACCCCCTCTAGAGTTAAATAGATCTATCCCCTCAGGTGGTAAAGCTTTTACCATCCTTCAACATGTACACTGGTGAAAAAAATACTCTTTAAGGCCAAAAATGCACGCCTGAGCTAAAACACGTGTCGGTACGAAAAACGCGTGTCATGGGCTAAAAATGTGCTTTATAGAGAAAATGTGTCCCGACGCAAAACACGCTCTTAGGAAAAAACACCCATGAAAAGACCCGTCTGGTCGACAAATATTACGCATGCGATTGAAAATGCTCAATTCTATTAAAAATTGACGGGGATGGTAAGAATTGGTGATATAATTTTTTAGGTCAAAGTCACGGGCTTTGGCCTTAAAGCCTATATTCGTGTCAATTCAATCGCGTCAATTACAAAAATTGAATTATTAATCCTCCATGCCAATATATTACACTGAAATAAAAAAACATTCCCACCCTTCAAATGGACCCTTAGCGATTATGCTATTATATTTTTTGTTTAAATAGATAAGTAATCATTAACAAATTAAAAGTTATTATATATAATCTTTATTTAAATTATTAATTTATATTAAAAAAATAATTTCATGTTTTCATTTATTTTAAAATTTAATATATTTACTGTAAAAAAATTTTAGTTACAAGAAAATACTAATTTTAAGGAAATTCTAATTGTTACAAATACATTTTGAAAGTGTCTAGTAGTCAACCTGAATCACATAGAATGGGTGAATATGTGAGTTCTGCGTCTTATAACGGAATAAAAATTATACAAAAAATAAGCACATAGAAACACAGAGAATTTATAGTGGTTCCCCGAGTTGGCTACGTTCACTATCCCTCCTTTCCTATGTACCACGAAGGTTTAGATTCGGCTACTTCACCTTTATCCCAGATTGAACACAATCTTACAACTCAGAGCCTCAACTCTTAAAACTCGGAGACAACTCCCCTACTACTCCGAGAACAACCTCTCCTACAACTCGATCCTAAATAAGGATCTGAAATATTCAGATCTTGAGAGTCTTGAGATCTATACAAAACTAGATTACGAATAATGTTCTTCAGATTTGAAATCTTCAGTCTTCCTTTCTTCTAAAATATAGAACTTGATTGTCTTGAGGAGAAAGAGAATCTGAAATCTTTAAGGTCTTGATCTAAACACACGGATCAACTAGATATGAGTAGTATGAGAAACTTCAGAGATCAAGGATCTAGACGACATGTTTGATGAAGAATGAATCGTGCGTCACGTCTTTATCGGCCGAGAGATTCGTGAAGAATGGAAATGAAGCTGACAGGAGCTTTTCTTGGAATTTCTCGATTTGAACTTGGAAATGCACGATTAGGGTTTCTCAAAATCCACCATAGGTATATATAGGAACTCCTCTTCTCTAACGGCTAGAAAGTTCCTTCCATACCGAGAAATTCGTGAGACTGTACATGGCAGTCTATACGATAAGAGTCGAAAATTTGAAAACAGGAAAAATAAACCCTATGTATAATTCGTCAAGTATCGTCGAGTATATACGGGTATACTCGTCGAACTGCTTTGAAACTCAACGAAAATAACTTAGATGATTCTAGAAAAATCCAACAGATAACTCAACGCTTTCCTGAAGAGATACTTGATTAATTCCATGAATATCAACTAGCTTACTCGACGAATTCGACGAGTATCGGCAGATACTCTTGACGTATTCGACGCATAGGCAAAGCGATATCCGACAAATTTGACATAGAAAAATCCAGAGAAGTAATTTCAAGAACTCAAGGCATATCCAATGATTCTCGACGAATTCATCGTGTATCGACATATATATTCAACGAGTATTGATATATACACTCGATGAATTTGATGACTATACATGATGATACTCGACAATTTTTACTTAACTAATTTCTAAGAACTTAGAGTTTTTTCCTAAGTAAATACGTTGAATTTGACGAATGCCAGTAGGTATACACAATGAATTCGACGAGTATTCATGAGTATACTCGACGAATTCGACGAGTATTCACTATTAAACTCGATGAATTTTACTTAGAGAAAAATTCCGTTCATCAGAATGCACCAACTTATCCTTCATCGATTCTTCTAATGTACTTGAATAAGAAGTACACCCCAATAGAGAGATTACATGTGAGTCAACACATTGACATACATAATGAACGATTATATTGTATAGTCCTGTATTTCATGATCCACTGTAACCTAACATTGGGTTGTACTTAGCAATATAGTCCTGCAAACACATAACTAAAGAAACATCATCAAATATTATCTCAATTCATCTTAGTTCAAGAGACACATCTTCAAATCAGTGTTATTATGGATACAATACTCAATAATCTCCCCCTATTTGAAGAAGTCAAAAACCTACAGACTAAGGTGAATTGCACACACAATAATCATAAAATATGAAAAGGAAACGACATAAAAATTAAGAAATAAACACATTTTCAGTCAAAATAATAAATTATATATATATGAAAGTTCTTTTGGGCAAATAGTATTCACAGTCATCAAATAAGAATATCAAGCTTATTTCGCCTAACTCTTCTAAAACTGTCTGTCAAAGTAAGCCTTCGGCTTCAGAAAATACTTTGGCGACGGAGGAGAGGCTACAGGATCATATCTTCTGAAATTTCTGAATTGAATCCATCTCTTGACATTTGCAACTTCAAGCTTCTTCCACTCCTCCCTGCTATAGTAAGTGTACATTTCTTCATGTCCTACATCAACCAATGAAATGGTGTCCAAAATAATACCTTTTATGATCGGACTCCACACTTCACACAGTTCTCTGCTAGGATTAGACCTGACAGCAGAATGGACTTCACCATATTCCCTTCTCTTAAAAGCTGGTTGGGAGATATCATCAACCACTTGAGTCTCTGGTTCCGCAACAGCAGCAGATTAATCTTGAGATTCTGTCCAATACTAAGTGTACTACCGAGCAGGCTGAAAAAAGTCATGCGCAGGATCTATTATCACCTATTCCGGCATTCTGACTTCAGTAGACCCTAGAAACAGCTTTATATTCAGCCAATTGAAGTTATCATAGGTGTAGATGTTTGCAGCCTTAAACTGATCTTTCATTGAAGCTTCAAGCGCATTAAACTTAGTTTTCAATTCTTCCTCCCCCTTTTCGACTTCTTTAAGTAGGTCTAAGGTAATACCATTACTGTAATAGACCATCTGAGCATCACAATAATTCATCCTTGCATTTTGAGTATTGATAACTATCTTTGCATTTTCATAAACTTTCTGGAGAATAGTTAGGTTGATTTTCAACCCAGCCATTGTGAGATTTATGGCCTGCCGACCATTAACAAACCAACTGTCTAAATATGATTCCATCTTATCAAATCGTACCCTGACTTCAGCAAGGTCGTTGTTCATATCTTTTTTTGTCTCTTTTATTCCTTTCAAAATGTCTTCTGAACTTTATTCAAAGATCTATCACAATGAGCTTTTTATCGTGCCATCATAGCTTCTATAGACTTCAGTAAAGAACTATCTGAACTTGAACTTGGAATCTATGTAGCAGGAACACTTGGAGGAGATGGAAGATTAACACTAGCCTCATAGTCACTGGATGACTATGCAACTGGGTAAATATAATCTTTCGACAACAGTTTTATATCTGGAGCATCTAGGACAGGAGGATGCACCTCTGCATCTCCTTCCTCATCAGATATATTAACAATCTCTTCTTCCTCAATGGGAAGTCCACCTGGAATCTTTGCAATAAATTTTTGTAGTTTTCTGATAAAACTATCAACCTGTGTATGAATAGATACTGAGGACTGAGCCTGCTCCGCCTCAGACACAGCTAGGTGAAAGTATGGGAGACTTACGAGAAGAATTTCTAAAGTAGCAATAATAGTTGAATCACTTATATTATCAACAATCTAACCTTGTCTACATCATTTACATTATCAGCAGCCATATACTCATCAGCAACCTCATCAAAATAAGCATCCAACTCATTAACTACAGTTATCTCATCCACACTCTCATCATCAACTCTCTTATCAGCAGCCTTATCAAATACAACCTTAATAGCAATAGCCCTATCTATATCAACAATCAAAATATGTAGATTAACTGTATCTACAACTGTATCTCGTATCACAATCTCTGAACTAACTGGAACAACTGACTCTGTGGCAGAAGGAACAACTAAGGGCACTTGTAAATCAGTAACCACTTGGGTTTTAGCAGACTCCCACACAATTCCTGCACTCAAGCTTTTAGGAATTTCACAGGGGGTAGGAGTAGGAATTCTTTCCTCACGAACTTCCTCCTCCTCTACCTCATGTAAGTCTTGGAGACCCCCTTGCCTTAAAATTCTTCTTTCCCATCTAGAGAAGATAGTGGAATCAATTTTCTTCAATTGGTGAATTGACACTCTTTCCTTATATCGAATGTGTCTCTATCCAACTGATTCAAGTAAAGGATGAAAATCCTTCCAAAGTTAGGTGCCCGAAAAATATCCTTTATCCTTCCAAATAACACTACACCCCAGTCTATTCTCTTTCAACATATGATGGCGACTAGAATCTTGAATATGTCAAAGGAGAGGTAATCATGAGACCCAGTCTTACACAACAAAACTTTTCCAATGATATCACAAAGAAGTTTTCCTTCATTGTTCATCCCTTTTCGCTTGATCGCTTTAGTACCTCTTGGTAGTCCATATAATAGCAAAGCCCTGGAGAAATCACTATCTCTTAATTGATCTTCCTCTTCAAACACTGGGAGCTGTAAATACCTTGTGAGTAGAAAAACTTTCACTTTGACGTGCCTGACTTTGCTTTTGATAACAGTATCATCCATGCGAAGTTTGGCATGTTAGAAGAACTCTCGAACCTCCATGTGCAACACCTTGCAAGGGTGTTTGAGGATGTAGGTGAGACTGGCCGATTCAAAGATGTGGATGACATTTCTGAATTCATCCGTGTCCATAGCGAAACCTGTACAAAGCAGTTCTCCCCCTACGAGCAAGCCACAAGTACCTCTTGGAGCTAATGAGAACCACTGAAGTCCAGAGTATCGAGCGAATTGGTGATGATGATGCTCTGTAGTAACGGAAGTTGAAGCGGCTGACGGGAAGAAACCGACAGTATTCAGACTTCTCTTTTCGATAATGTGAAGAAGTTTTTCCCCAAAAGCCTTATATATATTTAAAGTTTCAAGACATGAGAATTTGGCGCGTACCTTAAACTGGCGACTCTTTGGATCCAATAAAAAAATACCTATGTACGATTCGTTGAAATCCCACGGAAGCTGAGCAGGATTCGTCGAATATTGCCTAGTTTCATCGTGAAGATTCATATTGTTTTGACGAATCGACGAATTCCCACGAGTACTTCTCGGCGAATTTGCCTTGCAAAATTTGACTACTTAGAGATGTACCTCACCCAGAGAATTCTTGTCTCCTTAGCTGTCTTTAAAAGTCCTTATTTAGCATGCCCAATTCCATTTTGAAGAATGAGAACTTGGCGTTGTCTAGAGGCTTTGTGAATATGTCTACAACTTGCTTATCCGTAGGGACAGAGTTGAGAATTATGTCAACTCTGGGACAGACTTGCTTTGTCCTACTGTGAGTGACTGGATTATTTGCAATCGCAATCGTACTATAGGAGTCACAAAAAATCGAAATCTCCTTGAATTGCAAGTTGTAGTTTTCTAGTTGATTCCTAATCCATAGAAACTGTGCGCAATAACTGCCAACAGAGATGTACTCTTACTCGGCAGTGTAGGTTGCCACACAGTTTTGCTTCTTGCTTCTCCATGAAATAAGCCTTCTTCTGAGGAATTGGCATGTCCCGAAAGGGCTTTTCCTGTCATCCCTGCTTTCTACAAAATCAGCATTTGAAAAGCCAATTAGCTTGACGTCATTACTTTTTGGGTACCATAAGACAAAATTTTGTGTACCCTTAAGGTATCTCAAAATCCTCTTTGCAGCAGTGTAATTAGATTCCTTAGAGTTCACTTGAAATCTAGAAAACACACAAGTAGAGAACATTATGTCGGGTATACTGGAAGTAAGATATACCAAGGACCCAATTATGCTTCTGTACTTGGTTTCACCAAAAGGAATACCTTTCTAATCCCTATCCAGAGACGTAGTTTAACCCATTGGAGTCCGCATTGAGGTTGCATTCTCCATTCTGAATTTATTAAGTAACTCTTTGGTGAACTTTGTCTGAGAGATGAAATTCCATCTTCATATTGTTTCGCCTGAAGTCCTAAGAAATACTCCAGCTCTCCCATACTGCTCATTTCATACATTCCTTGCATAAGTTTAGAGAACTTCTTTCAAAGGTTGTCCTCTGTAGAGCCAAAAATAATGTCGTCGACATAGATTTGCACTAGCAAAATCTTTCCTTTTACTTCCCTAAGAAATAATGTCTTTTCTATCATTCCTCTTGTGAACTTATTCTCAAGAAGAAAGCTAGATATCATCTCATACCAAGCTCGATGAGCTTATTTTAAGCCATACAAAGCCTTTTTAGGAGAATATACATACTCAGGGAAGGTTGAGTTTACAAAACCTGGGGGTTGTGCTACGTATACTTCCTCTTTTAGATTGCCTTTGAGTAATGCTGACTTCACGTTCATTTGATAGACATTGAAGCCTTTGTGAGCAGCATATGCAAGGAATAACCTGATTGCTCGAGACTGGCCACAGGAGCAAAGGTTTGATCGAAGTCAATCGCTTCTTCTTGTCTATACCCTTGAGGTACAAGCCTGGCTTTATTCTTTATAATTACTCCATTTTCATCCAGCTTGTTTGTAAATATCCATTTGGTACCGATCACGTTCTGTCCTTTGGGCTTTGGAACCAACTCCCAAACCTTGCACCTTTCAAACTGGTTAAGCTCCTCTAGCATAGCCATTATCCAAGAGGCATCCTTATTTGCTTCTTCAAATTTCTTTGCCTCAACCAGAGACAGAGAGCTAAGATGTAGAACTTCATTAGCAGTACATCTTCTGGTTCTTACACAATCGCCTGTCTCTCTAATGATTATATCAACAGGGTGATCTCTTAGGTGTCTGAACACTTTATTTTTTCCTCTCCCACCGGCAGGTTATGCCACATCAGTTTTATCTCCTAGGTTGAGGGAGCTCTTTATCTAGTAGTTCTTATTCCAGCACACTTGTGTCGATGACTTTTACTGGGCTTGGAGCACCTTCCTTGACCTCTTATTCCAAGCTTAGTTCCTTTAACCTGGTACCTGCATCTACACCAATAAAACTAGATGATCTGCTATGAAGCATGCTTGTCTCATCATATATAACCTTTATTGATACTTCTACATCTAGGGTTTTCTTGTTAAAAATCCTATATGCCTTACTATGGCTACTATACCCTACAAAAGTTCCCTTAAAACACTGTTCACTAAAATTCGTACGATAATGCTTCTCATTGTTAAGTATGAAGCATTTACTGCCAAAGATCCTAAAGTAGGTCACAGAAAATTTTTTTGCCCTTCAATAGTTCATAGGGAGTCTTACAGTGACTTTTGTGGATTAATGCTCTATTTTGCATGTGGCAAACTGTGTTGACTGCTTCGGCCAAGAAGTACTCTGGTAGTGAAGCGTCATTCAATATAGTTGTGCATGCTTCAATGAGGGTTATATTACTTCTCTCGGCAACTCCATTTTGTTATGGAGTGCGTGGAGAGGAAAACTCATGAAAGATACCTTGGCATCCATAGAAATCTATGATGGCCCTAGAATAAAATTATGTTCTGTGATTACTTTTGATTTTGACCATGGAGCAATTTAACTTATTCTGAATTTGCCTAACAAAATTAGTGAAAGACTCGAAGGTGTTTGACTTGTGTTTTAGAAAGAACAACCAAGTAAAATGAGAGTAATCATCAATAATGACCAGCGTAATGACTTTACCTCCTAAACTATGAATTGGCATGAGACAGAATAAGTCCATGTGAAGTAAGTATAATCTTCTAGAAGAATCTTTTTCAGTAATTCCATTAAAGGTAGCCCTGTCTGCTTTCCCATTTGGCATGGATGACATGGACTTTATTTAAGGCACTTAATGCTGGGAGCATCACACACTAAGTTTTGATAAAATAGCATATTAATAGTTTTGAAATTAATATATGCCAATCTCTTGTGACATGTGTCACAGAGAGACGCACTATCTTTTGCCAAAAAGCACACTGGTGTAGAATTGTCTAAGCATAGAAAATATTTCTACTCCGAGGGCCTGTTAAGACTGTCTCCAAATTGGCAAACAATTTTATCAGACACTTGTCCTTGCAGAACTCAACAATATAGCCTTTATCACATAATTAGCTTATGCTAATTAGATTATGTTGTAATCCTTTAACATAGGACACTTCTGTGAAGGAACCCAAACAGATTTGAGTACTTGGTTCCTTATTAGTTTAAAACCACTAAGAACATTAACCTTGCGAGTGGTCGGTCTCGTACTGTTAACTTGTGGAGTTTTAATTTTCATAGGATGAAACCAACAATCTATGAAAAAATAACCAATCTTGCCACAACACCAAAATTCAAACCTGTTTTACCTTCTCTTGTACTCCTGCTTTACCTTTTGAATGATAGGTCTAGTAGGGGAAACCAAATTAGAAATGGAGGCCTCATAATTGCAACAAACACAAGGCTTCACTATCTCCTTGCCCTTGGGAACAACAGTTTTGGCTTTGGGTGCCTTCTTAAAATTTTGTCCAATAATATAGGGACATACTCTTTGAGAGTTATTTCTTCATAAAGTGCCTTGAAAGCACTACCACTAAAGACTCGTGGACGGGTCAATCCATGGTCGTGCTTTTTAGGTTCCACATAAGTAGGCCTAGCAAAGTGACCATATGATGTCTCAAAGTTGTATTTATTTAAAGGAAAGATTACCTTCTTGAAAGAGGGTTGACTTTGAGGTACCTTCCCTTTGCCATTGAAAGCGGCTTTCTTAGTAGACTTACCTTTCCCAGCTACATGGCCAAGACCACTACCCTTCTTAGGAGCAGAGAATTCATCAATGGGAGGAAGAATGGTCTTTGGCTTAGAGTAACTTTCAACAATTTTCCTTTCCACTAAGAGCTTGTCACAACCCGCATTTTCTCTACATGTAAACAACATATCAGAGTAAGATAAAACACGCATCATGATACCATGCCATAAAGGGGATAACTGCAGGCGCGCAGGCAAGAACTCGAACCTAACAATTTTTTTGAAATCCTCAAGTTATTGTGAAGAAAACTATAATCTAAGTTAAGTTTTGATAGTCGTATCCCTCGGCTCAGTGGATTAACTAGTTCACATGTATAAATATGAATATATGCTGCGAAAAATACTTTGTTTATATTGATTAACTTCCTACATGAGCATAAACATCCAAACAGGACAACTCATGGTATGTATACCTCTAGGTTTAATATAAGTATAGAAAAAGCTTTTACAGTAGTTAAAATGTAGTGACTTTGGTTTAAAGCAATGCTATGCATGAGATAGTACCTTTATACTTTTAAAATAACAAACTTGCAAACCTAGCATAAAACCTTCCTAGAGAGCAAGTAAAACCAACCAGTCATCAAGAAAAGACTAAGTAGCTAGCATGTATCTTAACAATATAAAAACTCTTGTGGGCGTCAACAACCTGACACTAACCCACCAAAAGGAAAAGCAAGTATGTCTGAACTAAAAACAGAACAACAACACTACCGCACATTGGTGAGGAGATGACAACTGCAATAACAACAGAAAACCAGCAACCAACAAACATAGCCGCTCAACCGGCTACTGCTCCGAACCTGAGACATTCCAAATAAAAGAATACCTCTGGAAGAATATTCAAGTGGAAAAAATACTCTCTAGGGCCAAAATTGCACACCTGAGCGAAAACACGCGTCGGTGCGAAAAAACGTGTGCCATGGGCTAAAAATGTGCTTTATAGAGAAATGTGTCCCGACGCAAAACACACTCTTAGGGAAAAAAACACCACACGAAAAGACCCGTCTGGTCGACAAATATTACACATGCGATCGAAAATGGTCAATTTTATTAAAAATCGACGGGGAGGGTAAGAAATTGCGATATAATTTTTTAGGTCAAAGCCACGGGCTTTGGCCTCAAAGCGTATATTCGTGTCAATTCAGTCGCGTCGATTGCCAAAATTGAATTATTAATCCTCATTGCCAATATATTACACTAAAATCAAATACATTCCCACCCTCCAAACGGACCCTTAACGATTATGCTATTATATTTTATGTTTAAATAGATAAGAAATCATTAACAAATTCAAAGTTATTATATATAATCTTTATTTAAATTATGAATTTATATTAAAAAAATAATTTCATGTTTTCATTTATTTTAAAATTTAATATATTTATTGTAACAAAATTTTAGTTACAAGAAAATTCTAATTTTAAGGAAATTCTTATTGTTACAAATACTTTTTGAAAGTGTCTAGTAGTCAACCTAAATCACCTAGAAGGGGTGAATAAGTGAGTTCTGCGTCTTATAACGGAATAAAAATTGTACAAAAAATAAGCACATAGAAACACAAAAAATTTATAATGGTTCCACGAGTTGGCTACGCCCACTGTCCCGCCTCACCTATCTACCACAAAGGGTTAGATTCGGCTACTTCACCTTTATCTCATATTGAACACAATCTTACAACTCGGAACCTCAACTCTTACAACTCGGAGACAACTCTCCTACTACTCGTAGAACAACCTCTCCTAAAACTCGATCCTAAAATAAGGATCTACAACTCGGAGGTAAAACCTTCTACAATAGTATAAAAGATTAACACAAAACTAGATTACGAATAATGTTCTTCAGATCTGAAATCTTCAGTCTTCATTTCTTCTAAAATATAGAACTTGAGAGTCTTGAGGAGAAAGAGAATCTGAAATCTTTAAGGTCTTGATCTAAACACACGGATCAACTAGATCTGAGTAGTATGAGAACCTTCAGATTCAAGGATCTAGATGAAATGCTTGATGAAGAACGAATCATGCGTAACGTCTTTGTCGGCCGAGAGATTCGTGAAGAACGGAATGAAGCTGACGAGAGCTTTTCTTTGAATTTCTCGATTTGAACTTGAAAATGCACGATTAGGGTTTCTCAAAATCCACCATAGGTATATATAGGAACTCCTCTTCTCTAACGGCTAGAAAATTCCTTCCATACCGTGAAATCCTGAGTTACTATACATGGCAGTCTGGATGATCCGAGTTGGAAATTTAAAAATAGGAAAAATAAACCCTAAGTATAATTCGTCGAGTATCGTCGAGTATATATGGGTATACTCGTCGAACTGCTTTGAAACTCAACGAAAATAACTTAGATGATTCCAAACAAATCCAACAGATAACTCAACGCTTTCTAGAAGAGATACTTGAAGAATTCAACGAATATCAACTAGCTTACCTGACGAATTTGACGAGTATCGGTAGATACTCTCGACGTATTTTACGCAGAGGCCAACCGATATCCGACATATATATGAGACTCGACGAATTTGCCATGTATCGACATATATATTCGACGAATTCGACGAGTATCGATAGATACACTCGACAAATTCGACGAGTATACATCTCGACAATTTTTTCTTAACTGATTTCCAAGAACTCAGAGATTATTCCCTAAGTAAATACGACGAATTTGACGAGTGCCTGTAGATATAAAGGACAAATTCGACGAGTATTCATGAGTATACTCGATGAATTCGACGAGTATTCACTACTATACTCAATGAATTTTACATAGAGAAAAATTCCGTTCTTCAGAATACAGCAGCTTATCTTTCACAATTCTTTTAATGTACTTGAATCAGAAGTACACCCCAATAGAGAGATTACATGTGAGTCAATGCATTAGCCTACACAATGAACGATTATATTGTATAGTCCTTTGTTTCATGATCCACTGTAACATAACATTAGGTTGTACTTAGCAATATAGTCCTACAAACACATAACTAAAGAAACATCATCAAATATAATCTCAATTCATCTTAGTTCTTGGGACACATCTTCAAATCAGGGTTATTATGGATATAATACTCAATAATCTTCCCCTATTTGAAGAAGTCAAAAACCTATAGACTAAGGTGAATTGCACACACAATAATCATAAAACTTGATAAGAAATGGACATATAAAAAAAATAAGAAATAAACACATTCTCAGTCAAAACAATAAATTATATATATATATATATGAGAGTTCTTTTGGGCAAATAGTATTCACAGTCATCAAATAAGAATATCAAGCTTATTTCCACTAACTCTTTTAAAACTGTCTGTCAAAGTAAGCCTTCCACTTCAAAAAATACTTTGGCGGTGGAGGAGAGGCTACAAGATCATCTATTCTGAAATTTCTGAAGTGAATCCTTCTCTTGACATTTGCAACATCATGCTTTTTCCACTCCTCCCTATTATAGTAAGTGTACCTGTCTTCATGTCCTATATCAACCAATGCAATGGTGTCCAAAATAATAACTTTGTTATCGGACTCCACACTTCACATAGTTCTCTTCTAGGATTAGACCTGACAGCAGAATGGACTTCACCATATTTCCTTCTCTTAGAAGTTGGTTGGGAGATATCATCAACCACTTGAGTGTCTGGTTCCGCAGCAGCAACAGATTGATCTTGAGATTCTGTCCAATACTAAGTGTACTCCCGAGCAGGCTGAAAAAAGTCATGCACAGGATCTGGTATCACCTGTTCGGGCATTCTAACTTCAGCAGACACTAGAAACAGCTCTCTATTCAGACAATTGAAGTTATCATTGCAGTAGATGTTTGCAGCCTTAAACTGATCTTTCATTGAAGCTTCAAGTGCATTAAACTTAGTTTTCAATTCTTCCTCCCCCTTTTTGACTTCTTTAAGTACTTCTGAGGCAATACCATTACTGTAGTAGACCATCTGAGCATCACAATAATTCATCCTTGCATTTTGAGCATTGATAACTGTCTTTGCATTTTCATAAACTTTCTGGAGACCAGTTAGGTTGATTTTCAACCCAGCCATTGTGAGATTTATGGCCTGCCCACCTTTAACAAACGAACTGTCCAAATATGATTCCATCTTATCAAATCATACCTCGACTTCAGCAAGGTTGTTGTTCATATCTTTTTTTTCCCTTTTATTCTCTTCAAAACAACTTCTGAACTTTATTCAGAGATCTATCACAATGAGCTTGTTGTCGTACCATCATAGCTTCTATATACTTCAGTAAAGAACTATCTAAACTTGAACTTGGAATCTATATAGCAGGAATACTTGGAGGAGATGGAAGATCAGCACTAGCCTCATAGTTACTGGATGACTATGCCACTGGGTAAATATAAGCTTTCGACATCAGTTCTATATCTGGAGCCTCTAGGATAGGAGGATGCACCTCTGCATCTCCTTCTTCATCAGATATATTAACAATCTCTTCTTCCTCAATGGGAAGTCCACCTGGAATCTTTGCAATAAATTTTTGTAGTTATCTGATAAACCTATAAACCTGTGTGTGAATTGATACTGAGGATTGATCCTGCTCACCCTCAGACATAGCTGGGTGAAACTCTGGGAGACTTACGATCAGATTTTCTAAAGTAGCAATAATAGTTGAATCATTTACATTATCAACACTCTAACCTTGTCTACATCATTTACATTATCAGCAGCCATATACTCATCAGCAACCTCATCAAAATCAGCATCCAACTCATTAGCAGTAATTATCTCATCCACACTCTCATCAGCAACTCTCTTATCAGTAACCTCATCAAATACAACCTTAGTAGTAGCAACCCTACCTATATCAACAATAAAAAATATGTAGATTAACTGTCTCTACAACTGTATCTGGTATCACAATCTATGAACAAACTTGAACAATTAACTCTGTGGCAGAAGGAATAACCAAGGGCACTTGTACATCAGTAACCACTTGTGTTTCAGCAGACTCCCCCTCAATTCCTACACTCGAGCTTTCTGGAATTTCACAGGGGGTAGGAGTAGGAATTCTTTCCTCAGGAACTTCCTCCTCCTCTACCTCATGTAAGTCTTGGAGACCCCCCTGCCTTGGAATTATTATTTCCCATCTAGAGAAGATAGTGGAATCAATTTTCTTTAATTGGTGAATTGAGACTCTTTTCTCATGTCGAATGTGTCTCTATCCAACTGATTCAAGTAAAGGATGAAAATCCTTCCAAAGTTGGGTGCTCGGAAACTGTCCTTTATCCTTCCAAATAACGCTACACCCCAGTCTATTCTCTTTCAACATATGATGGCGACTACAATCTTGAACATTTTAGAGGAGAGGTAATCTTGAGACCTAGTCTTACACAACAGAACTTTTCCAATGATATCACAAAGAAGTTTTCCATTATTGTTCATCCCTTTTCTCTTGACCGCTTTAGTACCTCTTAGTAGTCCATATAATAGCAGAGCCCTAGAGAAATCACTGTCTCTTAATTGATCTTCCTCTTCAAACAATGGGAGCCATAAATACCTTTTGAGTAGAAAAACTTTCACTTTGACGTGCCTGACTTTGCTTTTGATAACTGTATCTTCCATGCAAAGTGTGGCATGTTAGAAGAACTCCCGAACCTCCTTGTGCAACACCTTATGAGGGTGTTTGAGGATGTAGGTGAGATCAGCCGATTCCAAGATGTGGATGATATTTCTGAATTCATCCGTGGCCGTAGAGAAACCTGTACGAAGCAGTTCTCCCCCTACGAGCAAGCCACAAGTACCTCTTGGAGCTAATGAGAACCACTGAAGTCTAGAGTATCGAGCGAATTGGTGATGATGACGCTCTGTAGTCCCGGAAGTTGAAGCGGCTGACGGGAAGAAACCGACAGTATTCAAACTTCTATATTCGACAATGTGAAGATGTTTTGCCCCAAAAGCCTTATATATATATTAAAAGTTTCAAGACATGAGAATTTGGCGCGTACCTTAAACTGGCGACTCTTCAGATCCAATAAAAAAAGACCTAAGTACAATTCATCGAAATCCCACGGAAGCCGAGCAGGATTCGTCGAATATCGCCTAGTTTCATCGTGAAGGTTCGTATTGTTTTGACGAATGGACAAATTCCCACGAGTACTCCTCAACGAATTTTCCTTGCAAACTTTTATTGCTTAGAGAAGTACCTCACCAAGAGAATTTCTATCTCCTTAGATGTCTTCAAAAGTCCTTGTTTAGCATGCCCAATTCCATTTTGAAGAAAGAGAACTTGGCCTCATCTAGCGGCTTCGTGAATATGTTTGCGACTTTCTTATCCGTAGGGACAGAGTTGAGAATTATGTCTACTCTGGGATAGACTTGCTTTGTCCGACTGTGTGAGACTCGATTATTTGCAATCACAATCGCACCGGAGGAGTCACAAAACATCGAAATCTCCTTGAATTGCAAGTTGAAGTTTTCTAGTTGATTCCTAATCCATAGAAACTGTGCGCATTAACTGCCAACAGAGATATACTCTGACTCGGCAGTGGAGGTTGCCATACAGTTTTGCTTCTTGTTACTCAATGAAATAAGCCTTTTTTTAAGGAATTGGCATGTCCTAGAAGGGCTGTTCCTATCATCCCTGCTTCCTACAAAATCAGCATCCGAAAAAACAATTAGCTTGGTATCATTACTTCTTGGGTACCATAAGACAAAATTTGGTGTACCCTTGAGGTATCTCAAAATCCTCTTTACAGCGGCGTAATGAGATTCCTTAGAGTTCACCTGAAATCTAGCAAACATACATGTAGATAACATTATGTCGGGTATATTGGAAGTAAGATATTGCAAGGACCCAATTATGCTTCTATACTTGGTTTCATCAAAAAGAATCCCTTTCTCATCCCTATCCAGAGATGTAGTTGAACTCATTAGAGTCCTCATTGAGGTTGCATTCTCCATTCCGAATTTCTTAAGTAACTCTTTGGTGAACTTTATCTGAGATATGAAATTCCATCTTCAGATTGTTTCACCTGAAGTCCTAAGAAATACTTCAGCTCTCCCATACTGCTAATTTAAAACATTCCTTTCATAAGTTTAGAGAAATTCTTGCAAAGGTTGTCCTCTGTAGAGCCAAAAATAATGTCGTTGACATAGATTTGCACTAGCAAAATCTTGTCTTTTACTTCCCTAAGAAATAATATCTTATCTATCTTTCCTCTTGCGAACTTGTTCTCTAGAAGAAAGCTAGACATCATCTCATACCAAGCTTGATGAGCTTGTTTTAAGCCATACAGAGCCTTTTTAGGAGAATATACATACTCAGGGAAGGTTGAGTTGATAAAACCCGGGGGTTGTGCTACATATACTTCCTCTTTTAGATTGTCATTGAGGAATGCCGACTTCACGTTCATTTGATTGACTTTAAAGTCTTTGCGAGCAGCATATGCAAGGAACAACCTGATTGATTTGAGTTTGGCCACTTTAGCAAAAGTTTGATCGAAGTCAATCACTTCTTTTTGTCTGTACCCTTGAGCTACTAGCCTGGCTTTATTCTTTATAATTACTCCATTTTCGTCCAGCTTGTTTCTAAATATCCCTTTGGTACCGATCACGTTCTGTCCTTTGGGCCTGGGCACCAAATCCCAAACCTTTCACCTTTCAAACTGGTTGAGCTCCTCTAGCATAGCCATTATCTAAGAGGCTTCCTTGTTTGCTTCTTCAAAATTCTTTGCCTCAATCGGAGACAGAGAGCTAAGATGTAGAACTTCATTAGCAGTACCTCTTCTAGTTCTTACATAGTCGCCTGGCTCTCTAATGATTATATCAACAGGGTGATCCCTTGGGTGTCTAAACACTTGATTTTTTTCCACTCCCGCCTGCAGGTTATGCCACATCAGTTGCATCTCCTAGGTTAAGGGAGCTCTTTATCTAGTAGTTCTTATTCCAGCACACTTGTGTCGACGACTTTGACTGAGCTTGGAGCACCTTACTTGACCGCTTATTCCAAGCTTAGTTCCTTTAACCTGGTACCTGCATCTACACTAATAACACTAGATGATCTGCTATGAAGAATGCTTGTCTCATCATATATAACCTTTATAGACACTTCTACATCTAGGGTTTTCTTGTTAAAAATCCTATATGCCTTACTATGGCTACTATACACTACAAAAGTTCCCTTAAAACACTCTTCACTAAACTTCGTACGATAATGCTTCTCATTGTTAAGTATGAAGCATTTACTACCAAAGATCCTAAAGTAGGTCACTGTATGTTTTTTTGGACTTTAATAGTTCATAGGGAGTCTTACGATGACTTTTGTTGATTAATGCTCTATTTTGCACGTGGCAAGCTGTGTGGACTTCTTCGGCCCAGAAGTACTCTGGTAGTGAAGCGCCATTCAACATAATTGTGCATACTTCAATGAGGGTTATATTACTTCTCTCGGCAACTCCATTTTGTTATGGAGTACGTGGAGAGGAAAACTTATGAAAGATACCTTGGCTTCCATAGAAATCTATGATGGCCCAAGAATAAAATTATGTTCAGTGATTACTTCTGATTTTGACCACGGAGCAATTTAACTCATTCTGAATTTGCCTAACAAAATAAGTGAAAGACTCGAAGGTGTTTGACTTGTGTTTTAGAAAGAACACCTAAGTAAAATGAGAGTAATCATCAATAATGACCAGCGTAATGACTTTACCTCCTAAACTGTGAATTGATATGAGACCGAATAAGTCCATGTGAAGTAAGTATAATCTTCTAGAAGAATCTTTTTCAGTAATGCCATTAAAGGTAGCCCGTGTATGCTTACCCATTTGGCATGCGTGACATGAAATTTATTTAAGGCACTTAATGCTGGGAGCATTACACTAAGTTTTGAGAAAATAGCATATTAATAGTTTTGAAATTAATATATTCTAATCTCTTGTGACATTAGTCACAGAGAGACGCACTATCTTTTGCCAAAAAGCACACTGGTATAGAATTGTCTAAGCATAGAAAATTTAAGCAGAAAATATTTCTACTCCGAGTGCCTGTTAAGAATGTCTCCAAATTGGCAGATAATTTTATCTGACACTTGTCCTTGCAGAACTCAACGATATAACCTTTATCGCATAATTAACTTATGCTAATTAAAATATGTTGTAATCTTTTAACATAGGCCACTTCTGTGAAGGAACCCAAACAGATTTGAGTACTTGGTTCCTTGTCAGTTTAAAACCACTAAGAACATTAACCTTATGAGTGGTTGGTCTCGCACTGTTAACTTGTGGAGTTTTAATTTTCATAGGATGAAACCAACAATCTATGGAAAAATAACTAATCTTGCCACAACACCAACAGTCAAACCTGTTTTACATTCTCTTGTACTCCTTCTTTACCTTTGGAATGATATGTCTAACAGGGGAAACCGAATTAGAGATGGAGGTATCATAATTGCAGCAAACACAAGGCTTCACTATCTCCTTGCCCTTGGGAACAACAGTTTTGGCTTTGGGTGCCTTCTTAAAATTTGGTCCAAGAACATAGGGACATACTCTTTGAGAGTTATTTCTTCATACAGTGCCTTGAATGCACTAGCACTAAAGTGTCAGGGATGGGTCCAACCTTGGTAGTTCTTTTTAGGTTTGACAAAAGTAGGCCTCGCAAAGTGACCATAGGAAGTCTCAAAGTCATATTTATTTGAAGGAAAGATTACCTTCTTGAAAGAGGGCTGACTTTGAGGTGCCTTCCCTTTGCCTTTGATAGCGGCTTTCTTAGTAGCCTTACCTTTCTCAGCTTCATGGCCAAAACCACTACCCTTCTTAGGAGCAAAGAATTAATCAATGGGAGGAAGAATGGTCTTTGGCTTAGAGTAACTTTCAATAAGTTTCCTATCAACTAAGAGCATGTCACAACCCGCATTTTCTCTGCATGTAAACAACATATAAGAGTAAGAGAAAACACGCATCATGATGCCATGCCATACAGGGGATAACTGCAGGCGCTCAGGCAAGAACTCGAGCCTAACACTTTTTATTAAATCCTCAAGTTATTGTGAAGAAAACTATAATCTAAGTTAAGTTTTGATAGTCGTATCTCTCGGTTCAATGGATTAACTAGTCCACATGTATAAATATGAATATATGCTGTGAAAAATACTTTATTTATATTGATTAACTTCCTACATGAGCATAAACATCCACACAGGACAACTCATGGTATGTATACCTCTACGTTTAATATAAGTATAGAAAAAGATTTTACGTTAGTTAAAATATAGTTAATTTGGTTTAAAGCAATGCTATGCATGAGATAGTAACTTTATACTTTTAAAATAACAAACTTGCAAACCTAGCATAAAACCTTCCTAGAGAGCAAGTAAAACCAACTAGCCATCAAGAAAAGACTAAGCAGCTAGCATGTATCTTAACAATATAAAAACTCTAGTGGGCGTCAAAAACCTGACACTAACCCACCAAAAGGAAAAGCAAGTATGTCTGAACTAAAAATAGAACAACAACACTCGCTCACACTGGTGAGGAGATGACAACTGCAATAACAACAGAAAACTAGCAACCAACAAACCTAGCCGCTCAACTGGCTACTGCTCCAAACCTGAGGAATTCCAAAGAAAATAATACCTCTGCAATAATATTCAAGTGGCAAAACAATAACATCATCAGTAGGTAATAATCAAAAGAAAGTAACAGGGGTTACCAACCCCAACCACAGGAATGACTGACAAACCTCAGCGAATAAGTCAAACTATAGCAAGTAAAGAAGAATTCTCAATAGTATAGTAAGAGAAATTGCACCAAGTGTGAAATGAAGTCATGCTTTGATTAGATCTGCAAAAGTAAGCATCCAATATATGACTATACAATAGGAAGGAAAAAGACTGAACAGCTCTAAACACATGAATCTTTAACACTGGTAAAGAAAATAGATCTGAGTCCATGACCACAATGTCCAATACGAACTAATAGTCCCAAACATTTTAAAAAGGTACTACGGTGGTGGCCACAATGTCAAATGCACCCCGACAGTCCAAACATCGCATAAAAGGCACTGTGGTGGTAGCCACAATATCCAATGTAACCCAACAGTCTAAGAGAAAACACCATAAGAAAAACCCACCAAGTGCAATGATTCATAAGACAACATTAGGTTGGTTGTACTTTATCCACTACCAACTGTGGGACAAGCCTAAACATCCATAAACACCTATAAAACCCTAACCAAAACACCGGGCTCCTCTAATGGCAAGAGGGAAGAAAATGCCGAAATACACCCTAAGGCCGAAACTCGGCAAATTGGCTCCATTCGGCGAGAAAACTAAGACCATACTGATTCGTCGAGTATACTCGACAAATATAGTAGAAATTCGATCAATTATACTTAACAAAATTAGTTAATTTACTGATACTCGATGATTCAGCTAACATAACCTTGATACTCGACGAATCAGCGAAATTACCTAAGTCCATAGGAAATTTGTCAAGTATACTCGACGAATCTGGAGTTCACTCAATTCTCTCAACGCCAAAGTAGTCTCACTCGATGCCTGGACTTAACTCAGCAAATTTACTTCACTAAACGCCCTAATTCGTTGCCTAGCTGAGTTAACTCAGCGCTCTCAACGCCAACTGACAATACTTGATGAATTCGTCGAGATAACACGACGATTTATACCTAGTCTAATAGACTACTCGACGCTCTTAACGACAAGGAAAAATCACTCAACGCCAAGGCTGGCATTTGGCGAATTCGTCGTGAATACTCGACAAATTTGCCTTAGTATAAATAATCACTCAACACTAAGACTACACTCAACGCCAAAGGCTAATACTCGGCGAATTCGTAGAGATTACTCGACAAATTTGACTTCACTCAACTCTTAACTTATTCAACGAATTAGATTTAATCCAAGGCATACTTGACGAATTTCAATCAGGCTAACCCCGCCACGCTCGATGAAATGTTAAACCTAAGCTAAAGGTCATATTCAACGAATTTGTCTATACTTAGACTATCATATATGGTGAAATTACCTTAGGCTAATTTTCATACACGACGAATCCTACTTAGACTAACTGTCATATACTCCACGGGTTGACCTAGACTAGTAGTTATATATGTCGAATTCTACTCTTTACTTGACTGGGAATTTTACACTACTCAGTAGATTTAACTTGGATGATACCTACACTACTGCTAATTCTAAGGAGGGAAGAAGAAAACAACAAGAAAACACACGAAAAACTCTTGGCATGGGGAATAAATCACCACTTGCCTCTAACTCCAGAAATTCCAGCCACACAAGGGCCCTTTCTCACAGATCTGGCTGTAAAAACACCTTGGCTACACTTCCTGAAACTTTTCAAGGAAAAAGAGGGTCAAAATTGCATAACCTAATGTCTAGAAATTCAAAAAATGGGAAAAACTCACCGCACACATGTAGATCTTGGCGAGAGCAGTTCGAATCTACTCTCGAATAACGATTTTGAGCACCAAAGCTCCTGCAATCAATGACCGAAAGCCTAGAAATGTTCGCCGTTCTTCTCCTTCGCAAAAAATGTGACGCCTTGGGTGGAAAACAATGAATAGTGTTTCCGTCACATCGAAGGACTATATATATATATAAATAATATATTATATTATTATTAGAATAATGTCCAAATTACTTATAAATCAAATCAACTCAGATTTCTATGAAATTCGTATCGAAACTGAATATCGAAGTTACGAAGCTAACGACATAGTCGAAATAAAAATTCGGTAAAAACCAAACTCGGGTAAAAAAACTCCCTGATGCCCAAAACACTAAAACATCCCAAAAAGGCTCCACCGAATTCCAAAACAAACCCGACTCGCAAGGGAAAACTCAAAAACACACTAGAAATTAGTCAAACTTATATTCTAAGTCAAAACGTCATATACCAAATGAGCAAAAGTCACAATCCAGCAATGGTACCTATCAACTACGCGTCAACGTAACACCCAGACGTAAAAAATACATCACTAAAGGAATTAAAATAAACATCAAAAAATCAGGGGCATTACAACTCTCCCCCTAAAAGTAAGTTTCGTTCGGAAACTTGATACACAATAGAATCTTCTAAAGAAAGAAAAAAATTATCAAGGGTTATTGAATAGAACACTTACCAAAGAAACTAGGAGAATAGATGAGGATGAGCCTCCCTCATGGCTGACACCAACTCCCAAGTCGCGCTCTCCGCATCTTGGTTTCTCCACAAAACTTTAACAATGAGTATTGTCTTCCTTCGCATCACCCGATCTTCAGTATCTAGAATGCGAACAGGCACCTCGACATAAGAAAGGTTAGGCTACAATTGGGGCATCGAATCGAGAACATGCCAGTCACTAAGAACACACTTCCACAACTGGCTCACGTGGAACACATCGTGCACACCAAGAAAATTAGCGGGTAAATCCAGCCTATAAGTTGATACTCCAATGCGTTCAACAACTTGGAAAGGTCCCACATACCTGGGATCCAACTTATGGTTCTTTCCAAACCTCTTAACCCAAAACATCAGAGAAACCTTTAGAAACACCATATCCCAGACCCCAAATTCAAGATCAATCCTTCTCTGATTAGCGTTCTTCTCATAACGCACTTGAGCTATTCAAAGCTTCTCCCGAATATGCTTCACAGAAATGTTCATTTCTTCGAAGGCTTCCAGACCCAACAATGGTCCTTCAGCACCATCGGCCTAAAAAAAGGGGAGTTCTGCAACGTCTCCTATACAAAGCTTCAAACGGGGCCAACGGTAAGCTCAACTGATAACTGTTATTATAGGCGAATTCCATCAATCTCAGCCACTTGTCCCACGCTGCTCTGTGGTCCAAGATGTAACATCTGATCATATCTTCCACAATCTGATTTACTCTCTCCGTCTGACCATTGGTCTGTGAATCATAAGCAGTTGAATATTTAAGGTTGGTACCCGACCCTTCCTACAAACTTTTCCAAAAATAAGATGTAAACCTGGAATATTGATCTGAAATAATACTTATAGGTACTTCGTGTAGTCTGATGACCTCATCCAAATATAACTATGCTATTTTCTTCATGGAGTAATCAATCTTAAATGACACGAAGTGAGCACACTTCGTTAGTCTGTTAACTATGACCCACACTGAATCATGTGCTCAGGGAGATCTCAGTAAACCAGTAATGAAATCCATAAAAATACTCTCCCACTTCCATCTTGGAATCTCCAAAGGTGTCAGCTTGCCACCTGGACTTCCATGATCTGCCTTAACACACTTGCATGTGAAGCATTCAAACACAAACTTGTCTATATCATTCTTCATTCCATACCACCAAATGATTTGCTTCAGATCTCTATATATCTTAGTAGAACTAGGGTGGTTAGAAACATTAGAACCATGCGCTTCACTATACAACTTAGCTCAAATTTCCTTAACTGAGGGGATATAATATCTACCGCGGTACTTCAAGGTACCCGTATCATCAATTAAAAAGTCTGGTAATTCTCCTTTCTCCGTTCTACTATGAAGGTGCTGCAAATCAGGATCATCCTTTTGATGTAGCCTTATAAGCGTGATCCATGAAGGCTCTGCTACTTCCAAACTGCTTGGCGAGTCACTACTTCTGACAGAAATACCCATTAACAAAAACTCTTCGACCAAGGATTCCATCGAAAGCCCAAAGATCTGTGTGATCTTTCTACTGAAGGAATTGACTACCACATTAGCTTTGCCCGGATGATATTAGATCTCGACATCATAATCCGTGACATATTCTAACTATCTACATTGGCGCAAATTTAATTCCTTCTGAGTGAAGACGTACGCCAAACTCTTATGGTCTGTGTAAATCTTACACAATGCGCCATACAACAAATGTCTCCACAACTTCAAGGAATAAATCACTGTCGCAAAATCCGAATCATGAGTAGGGTAGTTCCTCTCATGTATCTTTAATTGTCTCGACCCATATACAATTACCTTAACTTCTTGCATCATGACACATCCAAGTTCGACGTGCGATGCATCTACGTAAACAACATACTCCAACCCTTCGGTAGATAAAGTCAACACTGGAGCAGTGCATAATCTCTTTTTCAATTTCTAAAAAGATTCATCGCATTTATCGCTCCACACAAATGCTGCGTTCTTCTGCGTAAGCATAGTCAGCGACATAGACAACGTATAAAATCCTTCTACAAACCTTCTATAATAGCTTGCCAACCCTAGTAAGCTTCTTATCTATTTGGGTGTGGTAGGTCTTTTCCAATCCATTACGATAACTATCTTTTTAGGTTCAACAGAAATTACATCCTTATTCACTACCTGACCCAAAAAGGAAACTTGAGATAGCCAAAACTGGCACTTACTCAACTTAACATACAACTTATACTCCCTTAAAGGAGATAAAACAAACCACAAGTGCTGGGCATGCTCCTCAGCACTTCGGGAATACACCAGGACATCATCAATAAACACGATCACAAAATAGTCCAAAAAATCCTTGAACACTCTGTTCATCATGTCCATGAAAGCAGAGAGTGCATTCGTCAATCTGAAATACAATACCAAGAACTCAAAATTTCTATGCTGAGAATGGAAAGCAGTCTGCGGAACATCCGACTCATGAATTCTCAACTGATGGTAGCCTGAACGAAGGTCAATATTCGAAAATGCCATACTACTACGCAGTTTGTCAAACAAATCATCTATCCACGGCAAGGGATATCTGTTCTTGATTGTTACCATGTTTAATTCCCTATAATTGATGCACAACCTCATAGATCCATCCTTCTTCTTCACAAACAACATGGTAGTACCCTAAGATGAAGAACTTTGCCTAATAAATCCACACTGCAAAAACTCATCCAGCTAGGTACCAAAATTTTCCAGCTCACGCGGGGCCATACAGTATGGTGCCTTAGCAATAGGACGAGTACCCGACACCAAATCTATCACAAACTCCACATCTCTCTCAGGCGAAAGACCGGGAGGACTGCCTGGGAAGACATCTGGAAACTCTTAGACTATAGGAAGATCCTCAATGCGTGAAAAACTACTAACGATTTCCAAAATAGGAACCAAACAAACAAAACAACCAGAATTCAAAAGTTTTCGAGTACATGCCGCAGAAATAATTGGGGAATCCTAGCGTGGAAAACCATAAAGACTCCAAGGGTGGCTGTTGTACATCTTGAAGTCCAAGCGCTTAACCTTGCATTGGATAACCACATCATATCTGGACAACCAGTCCATGCCCAAGATAACATCAAAGTCCTCCAGGTCTAGCACCTTTAAAAAAGCAAAAGCTACGAAATCACCTAGAAGAATCAGACAACTCCGGATACCTTGTTCCGACACCACCGAATCACCGGAAGGAAACTTAACGCGAAATAAATTGCCAACTAAATAGTGAGTCAGACAATGATGCTCTACGAAAGTCCTAGCCACGAATGAGTTGGTAGTACTAGAGTAGAAAAGAATACGCGCCCAACGGTTCTTTACCATAAACCTCCTTATAAAATCACATACGTAACTAGATGAACAAACTTCAAAACTAAAGCTAAAAGCTAGGAACTAGATTAGAATCTAACCTGAGATCATTTGGGTGGACTTCTGTGCTTCCTCCATAGTCACCACACTCAACTTGCCCTTCCCTTTATGCAAATGCTGTGGCGGCATCAATGCTTGAAGTGGAACTGGATGCAGCGGGGGCTGAGATAACATGCAACTTAACTTGAAATATCCCTTCTGACAGTATTGGAAACATGCCTTATCCTTACTCCAACAATGGGCAGAATCATGCCCCTTCTTATTACACACGACAAAAACAAAATCTCCCTTGGGAGCGCTCTGAATTGCATGCACTTGCTACTATTTTTGAGCTCCCAACCTCTTGAAACACTTATCAAACGGATGGCCTGGCTTGCCACAGAAACTATACACCTCCTTGCTTCTTTTCTTCGAAGCGGATCCAGACTCCTAGGAGTTCTTAACATCATCAGACTTCCTCATATCCTTCCTCATTTTCATGCCTCGATTCTTGATATTATTGATGGATTCGACTTTAAGAGCAGCTTCTACGACCTCAACATAGTTTTTAGATTCATACACGCTAGCCAGCTGCTGGATGTCACACCTAAGACCACTCAGAAATCACTTAACTCTGCTAGCTTCAAAACCAAATCTGGGGAAAACTGGCTCAACTTACTGAACTTTACCTCGTACTCACTGACCATGAGTTGTCTTTATTTCAAATGTAGGAAGTTGTTCATCAAACGGTCATGCTCGATCGACGGCAGAAACTTCCTATGCAGCAAATCGTCGAAAAACTCCCATGAGTATCCATATATGAGGTTCTTCTTATCTCTCAACCACCAGCTCTTGGTAAGACCCTTAAGCTGGTAAGCGGTAACCATCACTCTCTGGTTCGCAGAAATTCCTGAATACGAGAACGTCTCCTCGATCGCAATAATCTAATCATCCAATGCCATAAAGTCAGCTCTGTCATCATAGACAGGAGGTCCTAGTCGCTAAAAATGTGAGATATATTTCTTATTTGGTGGAAGCTAAACTGGAGGCACCAAAGGAGCGGGAGGAACATTAATAACTTTGCCCACGTCAGGGTCCTGCACTCTCAACTACTGCCCAGAAATGATAGGCAATAACGCCTGCATCTACGATTACATCTCCACCATTTGCCTAGATAGAGCCTCATTGCTCTGCCGCAGTCCCTCAATCACTGCCTCACTCTGTGTACTAGATGACTCTCCCTCAGACTAGGGAGTCGACCATGTCGTAACATGCTTAGGCGGAATCCTAAGAATACAACAAACAACCAATCAAAACCTAGCTTAACTGCTATAACTACACAACTTAGTTCAGACCATACATGCTTAGAAACTTGCTCATGCTGCTAACTTGCTCTAGCAATTTCATAATGATGTCTTGCTTAACTTAAGATGATATAACATCATTCTATTGACTCATGTGCATAACCATAAATGCCTGAATTCTTATTCTTTTTGCTTTAAAATCATGTGTGTGCGTATGTCATCATGTAGATCTTTAGTTTGACACATGTGCTACGACAATATTATGTCATGCATGTTGTGCTATGCAATCTAATAAAGTCCTTAATGCATTTTATGAGCGGCATACACATGAAATATTATGCTTCCTATACTACATAATATCACATGTAATGAAAAGCAAAATCTAGTGCGCATTCATGTGATGATTGTTATGCATCCCATACTATATAATAGTCACATGTTGCTCCCTATGAGGATCCATATACAAACACATATTATGCATCCCATACTACAGAATATTCCCCGTATACTTCTTTTCATGTTTATGAGTGTAGTGTTCATGCTTCAACCAAGACGTACTAATAACACATTGGTGTGTGTATGAAATGGAACAAGACAATCTATAACTAATAAGAGATAGTCGTTCGACCAATTATCAAACAACCTCCCTCTGATACCAACTGTCACAACCCACATTTTCTCCGCATATAAACAACATATCAGAGTCAAATAAAACACGCGTTATGATGTCATGCCATACATGGGATAACTACAGGCGCTCAGGAAAGAACTCAAACCTAACACTTTTTATGAAATCCTCAAGTTGTTGTGAAGAAATCTATAATTTAAGTTAAGTTTTAATAGCTATATCCCTCGGCTTAGTGGATCAACTAGTCAACAAGTAAGAACATGAATATATGCTATGGAAAATACTTTGTTTATATTGATTAACATCTTAAATGAGTATAAACATCCAAACATGACAACTCATGGTATGCATATCTCTAGGTTTAATATAAGTATAGAGAAAGCTTTTATGTTAGTTAAAATATTATGACTTTGGTTTAAAGAAATTTTATGCATGAGATAGTATCTTTATACTTTTAAAATAACTAACATCTAAACCTAGAAAAAAACCTTCCCAGAGAGCAAGTAAAAGTAACCAGTCGACAAGAAAAGACTAAGCAGCTAACAAGTATCTTAACAATATAAAAACTCTAGTGGGCATCAACAACCTGACACGAACCCACCAAAAGGAAAAGCAAGTATGTCTGATCTAAAAACAGAACAACAACACTACCTCACACTAGTAAGGAGAAGACAACTGTAATAACAACATAAAACATACAACCACCAAACCTAGCCGCTCAACCGACTATAGCTCCGAACATGAGGCATTCCAAAGAAAAGAATACCTCAACAAGAATATACAAGTGGCAAAAAATAACATCATCAGTAGGTAATAATCAAAAGAAAGCAACATGGGTTACCAACCCCAACCACAGGAATGGCTGACAAACCTCAGCTAATAAGTCAAACTATAACAAGTAAAGAAGAATTCTCAATAGTAGAGTAAGAAAAATTGCACCAAGTGCGAAATGAAGTCATGCTTCGATAATATATGCAAAAGTAAGCATCCAACATGTGTTTATACAATAGGATGGAAAGAGATTGAACAACTCTAAACTCGTGAATCCTTAATATCGGTAAAAAAATAGATCTGAGTCCGTGGCCATAATGTCCAACACGAACTAACAGACCCAAACATATTCAAAAGGTACTGCGGTGGTGGCCACAATGTCCAACACAACCCGACAGTCCAAACAGTGCACAAAAGGCACATTGGTGGTGGCCACAATGTCCAACCCAACCCAACAGTCCAAGAGAAAACATCATAAGAAAAACCCACCGAGTGAAATGATTCACGAGCCGACATTAGGTTGGCGGTCCTTTATCCACTACCAACCGTGGGCCACACCTAAACATCCATAACCACCTATAAAACCCCAACCAAAACACCGGGCTCCTCCAATAGCAAGAGGGAAGAAAAATCCTGAAATCCACCCTAAGGCCTAAACTCGACGACTTGGCTAAATTCAGCGAGAAAACTAATTCCATACTGATTCGTCGAGTATACTTGATGAATACAACATACATTCAACGAATTATTCTTAACAAAATTAGTTAAATACTGATACTCGATGATTCGGCTAACATAACCTTGATACTCGACGAATCGACGAAATTACCTAAGTCCACAGTAAATTTGTCGAGTATACTCGATGAATCTAGAGTTCACTCAACGCTCTCAATGCCAAAGCATTCTCACTCGATGCCTGGACTTTACTCAGTGAATTTACTCCACTCAATGCCTTTACTCGACGCCTCGCTGAGTAAACTCAACGCTCTCAACGCCAACTGATAATACTTGACGAATTTGTTGAGATAACACGATGCTTTAGACTTAGTCTCACAGACTACTCGACCCTCTCAATGCCAAGGCCAAATCACTCAAGGACAAGGCTGGCATTTCAAAAAATTCATCGCAAATACTCGATGAATTTTCCTTTGTCTCAAGAGTCACTCAACGCTAAGACTACACTCAACACCAAAGGCTAATACTCGACAAATTCGTCGAGATTACTCGACGAATTTGACTTCACTCAACTCTTAAACTATTAGACAAATTAGATTTAATCTAAGGCCATACTTAACGAATTTCAATCAGGCTAACCCCGTCATACTCGACGAATTTTTAAACCTAAGCTAAAGGTCATATTCAACGAATTTGTCTATACTTAGACTATCATATACGAAGAAATTAACTTAGGCTAATTTTCATACATGACGAATCCTACTTAGACTAACTGTCATATACTCGACGGGTTGACCAAGACTAGCAGGTATATACGGTGAATTCTGCTCTTTACTTGATTCGGAATTTTACACTACTTAGTAGATTGAACTTGGCTGATCCCTACAATACTCCTAATTCTAGGGAGGGAAGAAGAAAACAAAAAAAAACACATGGAAAACTCTTGGCGAGGGGAAGAAATCACCACTTACCACTAACTCCAGAATTCCGGCTACACAAGCGCCCTTCCTCACGGATCTGGATGCAAAAACACCTTGGCTACACTTCCTGAAAATTTTAAAGGAAAAAGCGGGTCAAAAATGCATAACCTAACGTCCAAAAATTCAAGAAATGGGAAATGCTGACCACACACACATAAATATCGGCGAGAGCAATTGGAATCTACTCTCCGATGATGATTTCCAGCACCAAAGCTCCTACAATCGACGTTCGAAAGCCTAGAAATGTTCGCCGTTCTTCTCTTTCGCAAAATAGCATGATGGCTTGGGAGGAACACGATGAATAGGGTTTCTGTCACATCGAAGGACTATATATATATATATTATTATATTATTATTAAAATAACGTCCAAATTACCGATAAATTCAATCAACTTGGATTTCTATAAAATTCAAACCGAAACTAAATATCGATGCTACAAACCTAACGGTGAAGTCAAAATCAAAATCCGACAAACCAAACTCGGGTAAAAAAAACTCCTCGATGCCCAAAACACCAAAACATCTCAAAAAGGCTCCACCGAGTTCCAAAAAAAACCCGACTCGCAAGGGAAAACTCAAAAACACATAAGAAATTAGCCAAGCTAATATTTTAAGTCAAAACCTCAAATACCAAATGAGCAAAAGCCACGCTCCAGCAACAGTACATATCAACTATGTGTCAACGTAATGCCCTAACGTCAAAAATACGCCACTAAAGGAATTAAAATAAACATCGAAAAAATCAGGGGCGTTACAGAGCTTTTCTTCTAGCTCATCTAGGTATTTCTCCTTCTGACTTAATAGTTCACCAGAGCATTTTAATTCCTCTTTGAAGGAGTGAACTTCATCTCTGAGAGGAGTTAATTCAGAAATTTCCTCCTTCAGTCGTGATTCCAATGCCTTGGGAGAAGCAATCTCTTTTGATTGCATTTTGACGATCTTGTGGCATTTGTCAAGTGCTCTCAAAAGTTCTTGATGCTAAGCTATCAAGTCAGATTGTCAAAATCATCTTCCTCAGAAGAATAGTCTTCATGACAATTAATTGAGGTTTCCGATTTAGAGAGTATAGTGTGAGAGTTTACCTTACTATTGAATTGGGAGTCGCCCACTACCTCATCTGATTGAGCCATGAGCCCAAAGTAGGCTTCTTCATTTTCATAGCTTGACACACTTGAGTCACTGTTATTAAGAGTCTTTGGCTTCTTTGCACAGAAGCTCTTCTTTCTTCCTCTCACCTTAAATGATCTCTTCTCTTCTTCCTTGGATCCTTCCTTCTTCTTATACGGACACTCCGCAATCACGTGTCCTGACTTATTGTAACAATATCAAACTAAGTCTAAAGAAGAATGTTTGTTTCATTTAGACTTGTAGCTGTCATCTCGGTTATAGCTTTTCTTAGACCGATCACCAACTCGATGTGATCTTTTGAAGTTAGAGGAGGAGGACTGATTTTTCATTTTCCTTCTCTTGCTGAGTAGTCTTTTGAACTTCTTGGAGATTAGAAAAAAATTCTACATCAGACAATTCAGAGCCTGACGTGCTTGGCTCAGAATTTTCTTGGTCATCAGAAGATCATGTCCTTACTGGTGACACAACTTTATATTTTCAAGACCCATCGGCCTTCAGAGCTACGAACTTCTCTTTGCTTGAAGTCTTGCTGCTTTGCTCCTCTTTCTTTTGAGTATTCATTTGTAGTTCATTGGAGGGGAGCTTTCCAAAAAGATTTTGGGGATCAATCTTAGGAAGCTTTCCAAATTCCCTAATGGCTACGACCTTAGTGTCCCAGTCTTTTTTCAGGGATCTTAGAAATTTGTCGTTTTGCTCACCATTAGTAAATGTAGGAGCATAGTTTCTAATGTCGTTGATGATCTTAAAGAATTTTTCAAAGTTGTCTACGATTGTATCACTTGAGCCTTCCTTGAATGCCTCTTATTCTTGATTAAGTAGAGATCTTTGATCGTCTCTAACTTCTTCAGTTCCTTCCATGAGAACAACGAGACAGTCCCACACTCCTTGGCAGATTTGCAGTGGAATAGATTTTGCAGCATTGAGTCGTCCACTACACTGGCTATAATATTCTTTGCCTTTTTATCCAATAAGAAAAGATCTATTTCATCCTTGGTCAAGTCCATCATTTTCTTTGGAATCATAACAGTCAGATTAAAGGCAGATGGCTGTGTAGGAATGTGAGGTCCTTCTTCAACAATCTGAAAAATGCATGTATCAGCAGCTTCCATATAGAATTTGACTCTCCTTCTATATGGGAAATTTCCCCTTTGTGCACACTGACATCTTCATTGAAGACATATCCTTGCTTCTGTCCATTGTAGTTAAGCGGATTCTCTTGACAATTAGATGGAGATCTTGTTCAAGGAGTTAAACTTATATCAAATAATACCCCTTTGATACCAATTGGAAGTGTCTAGTAGTCTACCTAAATCAACTATAGGGGGGTGATTATGTGAGTTCTGCTTCTTATAGAAGAATAAAAATTGTACAAAAAATAAGCACACAAAAACATAAAGAATTTTTAGTGGTTCCCAGAGTTGAGTACGTCCACTATCCTACCTCGCCTATCTAACACGAAGGACTAGATTCGGCTACTTCACCTTTATCTCAGATTGATAACAATCTTACACCTCGGAGCATCAACTCCTATAACTCGGAGACAACTCTCCTAGTACACGGAGAACAACCTCTCCTACAACACAATCCTAAAATAAGGATCTATAACTTGGAGGCAAAAACTCCAACAATAGTATACAAGATTTACAGAAAACTATATTATGAATAATGTTCTTCAGTTCTGAAATCTTCAGTCTTCCTTTCTTCTGAAATATAGAACTTGAGAGTCTTGAGGTGAAAGAGAATCAGAAATTTTTAAAGTCTTGATCTGAACAGACGGATCAACTACATCAGAGTAGTATGAGAACTTTTAGAGATCAAGGATCTATATGATAGGCTTAATGAAGAACGAATCGTGCGTCACGTCTTTGTCAGCCGAGAGATTCGTGAAGAACGGAAATAAAGCCGACATGAGCTTTTCTTGGAATTTCTCGATTTGAACTTGGAAATGCACGATTAGGGTATCTCGAAATCAACCATAGGTATATATAAGAACTCCTCTTCTCTAACTGCGAGAATATTCCTTCCATAGCAAGAAATCTGCGAGTTTCTGTACATGGCGGTCTGGATGATCTGAGTCAGAAATTTGAAAACAGTAAAAATAAACCCTAAGTATAATTCGTCGAGTATCGTCGAGTTTATATGGGTATACTCATCGAACTACTTCGAAACTCGATGAAAATAACTTAGACGATTCCAGACAAATCCAACAGATAACTCAACGCTTTCCTAAAGAGATACTCGACAAATTCGACGAATATCAACTAGCTTACTCGACGAATTTGATGAGTATCAATAGATACTCTCGACATATTCGACGCATATGCAAAGTGATATCTGACAAATTTAACTTAAAGAAATCTAGAGAAATAAATTCGAGAACTCAAGGCATATCCAATGAGTCTCGATGAATTCGTCGTGTATTGACATAAATATTCGACGAGTATCGATAGATACACTCACAAAATTCGACGAGTATACATGAAGATACTCGATGATTTTTACTTAACTGATTTCCAAGAACTCAAAGATTATTCCCTAAGTAAATATGACGAATTCGACGAGTGCCAGTAGGTTTACACGATGAATTCGATGAGTATTCATGAGTATACTCGATGAATTTGACGAGTATTCACTACTATACTCGACGAATTTTACTTAGAGAAAAATTTTGTTCCTCAGAATGCAGCAACTTGTCCTTCCTCAATTCTTGTAATGTACTTGAATCAAAAGTACACCCCAATAGAGAGATTACACGTGAGTCAACACATTGTCCTACACAATAAAGGATTACATTGCATAGTCTTATGTTTCATGATCTACTGTAACCTGATATTGGGTTATACTTAGCAATATAGTCCTGCAAGCACATAACTAAAGAAGCAACATCAAATATAATCTCAACTCATCTTAGTCCAAGGGACACTTCTTCAAATTAGGGTCATTGTGGATACAATACCCAACACTTTCAAAGGATTATTACAATTGTTACTTATTGTGAGAACATTTTACTATTTGTAATGTAAAACCAGTCTTGTTACAAATGCTTGCATTTATAACAACGAATAATTTATTATTATAATAAAATATTAAATGCTTGTTATAAAAAAGTATTCATTTGTAACGACAAAAAATATCTTTACTAAATATAGCAATTAGTAACAAACTGTGTTTTAGTTATATTTTAGTCCTTACTATAGTTGCAATTATTGTAGTGAAATAAAGCTTTTGATATCCCTATCTCGTTACAGGATATTTATGGTACTGAACATAATTGTTACTCAGAATGGACAATCTCTACAAGTTAAATCCTTTTAATTGAGTCATATGACAGGACCATCGCCATATGACGGGATTGAGGATCCACTAAGGCATGCCAATCACTTCACCACAATCCTTCACATCTACAATGTTTCCGATCAGTTGCATTGCCAAGTCTTCTCGACTAAATTAAAGGGGCATGTAAGGACGAGGTACCTCTTGCTTAGAGAGGGAACTGTCTGAAACTTCGCTCAACTCACCTAGTAGTTACTGTACAAATTCATCGCAAACCGCCGTATTGCAAAAGATCCCTCCCATCTCTCCAGAATCTGCCAGAATGATGGAGAGAACCTTAAGGAATTTTTCTACCGATTCATCGTAGAAGCCAGATAGATCCCAGGGGTAGACCCGAAACTCATGTGCGGTGTCTTCCTCGGGGTGACTCCAAACTAGAGGGTTCTACTCCGCCTTAATGAGGTAGACGTTCCCCAATTACCCAGACCTTGTGTATCAAGTTGAAACCCAGATCGCAGCCGACAAGGCGATTGAGGCTCATCGATGACAGTTCGAAGTAGGAGTTAAGAGGAAGAGAGAAGAACTGCTCCAAGGAATCAAGAGGAGCGCATGGGCAACCCACATTAATAGGATCATCATGAAGAACGACCACTAACATGATATCAGGAATACAGGCCGCTCAAAACTTCGCGTGGTAATGTGCTTTATGCAATTCAAGATGACCCGAAACTGCGAATACTGCAAGTGGTCCTCATTGGAAAGCGGATGAATCGAAATACTCTGAATTCCACAAGCGGATGGGGCATTCTACAGAAGAGTATGTTATGCTAAAGGATGAGATTGTGTGGCTCATCTAATAGGGGTCCTCAGATGGTTCCTTTAGGACCAGGAGAGAGGCCAATTGACCCAGTAGAGGATGGATAAACCGCCTGCAAATCTAGAAGAACATGTCGAGGGCAAGTTGTGGGGAAGGCAATCTCCTAGGGCCTGGTTTGGAAGATTTCTCATAGCAATGCTCAAGTTTGGGTACAAGCAAAACCCAATCTGATCATACCATGTTTATCCGGAGACATGAACATCGTGTTGTGGTTCTCATTGTATACGTGGATGACATCGTGATTACAACAATGATGAAGAAGATTAGCTTTAGCGATGAGGATATCAGGGGACTACTGATACCGTACCCGGACTTGCTAGTTATAATGAACAAAATTTGTGACCCAAGCTTCAACGTCAAGCAAATACTGGTAGATAATGGAAGCTCGATCAATATACTATCCATGTCGGCTCTTCAAGGAATGCATATCCCAAGGAAAGGCTCTAGTCGGCGGTACGCCCAATCTATGACTTCATTGGGGGACTAGTGCCAGTTTAGAGACCAATTACCCTCCAAATTACCTTAGGAGAATTACTAAAGCAAGTAACTCGCCAGGTTTACTTTGTGACCGTTAAAATAAAATCTCCATACATCACAATTTTTGGCTGCCCTCACAAGACTACGTTCAGAGCAAATCCTTCAATTCCCCATCTCTCTATAAAGTTCATCATACTAGAAGGGATTAGAGTCGTAGGATGGAACCAACATGCAGCTCGAACATGCTGCCTATAATAGATGCTCCCCGAATAAGGAGATGCTCCATACATCACCAAGGGACGAGCAAGCAGGTTAGGAGGCCCTAGAAGAAACCTTCTGGACAGGAAGAGGGCGGTACTCGTGCATGAAATACTTTATTTATTATAAATGTTAAATGTTATGACTCCTTCTAACACTGCTCTTATAGGGATACATCCGGGGCCTGCCCCTCGGAGTAGCTCGGGGATGATCCCCCGCAAACTTCCCACTACCACGGATCGAAGGCTCATCCTTATCTTAAGTTGTTGGTCAGAATAAATGCCAATGTTCTCCCCTTCCATCTCTTCGAGACCACTCCCCAGCATCCTCCCACTACCGTCGATCAATGGTCTGCTCTTCTTTCAGTAGTAGGCCACGACATCGCTAGGGGCTCTTCTCCCTTGCTATCATCACCAGTTCGAAGGTCTGACCTTCACTGTATCTCAGGTACCATGACCCTGCAGCCTCCCACTGCCGACGATTGAAGGTTTTCCCTTCTCTCTGTAGTAGGTCACATCATCGCTAGGGACTACTCCTCTCGCGCTCGCCACCGGTTTGAAGGTTTGCCCATCACTGTCTCTCTAAGACAACGTCCCTGTGACCTCCCACAGCCAATGATTGAAGGTTCTCCCTTCTCTCCACAGTAGGTCGTAACATCTCCAGGGACTGTCCCCCTTACACTCGCCACTGGTTCGAAGGTCTGACCTTGGTGGGAATTGTGCCCTTTAATGTTCCTTAGGATTTGAAGAGGCATCAACAATAATGCTAAGGGGCATAATGTATTTGATGTATGCTTGAGTTATTGCATGCAGATTGTCCTTGATTGGACTGGTGAACAGGAGGAGGAAGTTGGAAGTCAGACAATTTGACTAAGGCTAAAACCGCTGAGACCTCTGAGACAGCTAAGAAGAATATGCCAGCATAACTGCTAAGATAGCAGAGAAGCTTAACACAAATCATTGAGATAAGTTGTTGGATCCCCAGTTGGATTTGGGCTAGGTTCACTAAGTTAGGATCATATGAACCAACATGTATAACAAGGGTCATGGTTTTTTCCTAGAGTCTAGGCCAAGTCTTTATAGTCAACAATGCATGGACCAGCCATCAACAGTATGCCAAAGATTCAAGACTTAAAGAAATATCAAGACTAAGAAAAAGAGTTTGATGCTCGTCGAACTCAGGTCGACGAAATTCGTACTCAGCTCGACGAAATCAGAGAAAAATTCTCTGAGCTGAGCTAGACGAACTCAGTTCTCAAGTCGATGATTTCTGAATCATCTGCTTCAACACTCAAGTCCAGAAAACATCTCAATATTTCTTAGTCCAGAATCAAACTCCAGTCGACGAACTTGGTTCTTAACTCGACGATCTTGGTGCATAGAATTGGAAAGATTTGTCAAGAAGCAGTCAGCAGTTCAGAGGTCGATGATTTTTGATCTCAGCTCGATGAACTGTGGACTCAGGTCGATGAAGTCATACTTGGTTGTCTTCATTCTTCTGTCCCTATTATATTGCAATGATTACTGAGAAATTAATGCTCAAATATTCTCTGAATATTACCGTTAGACAGAGCATTTATTATGGTCTTCATCAGAATTATTGCCTGCCATTTTTCAAAAGAGGCAGTTGGGGAAATCAATCAATGTAAATATTCTCATGGCCATCAACATTGAATGCAGGAAGGAATTCAAAATTCAAAAGTAATTTCACATGGAAAATATAAAAAAGATTTATCTTCTTCCTGCAAAACACAATATACAACAATCTAACAATCTAAGCGAGAGAATAAGACACGGAAGAGACGAACAAAAGAACCAGATAAGGATCTTCTGCAATTTCTTTCTCTACAACAAAGTGATAGAAATAAAGAACTGCTAGACCAGAAGGAAAACAACAATTTGAAGAAGAAGCAGAACAATCATTCAAAATCAAGAGTCTTCTTCTTTTATCATCATCTCAGGAATCTTCAAAGGACAACAACTATTGCATCAGTCAAGAAGTTCCTGAAGATCTTTTGGCCAAAGCTAAAGTCTGAAGGCCTATCACCCTGAAGCAAAGCTCCAAACCCCAGAACAGATTCATTATCTCAGGGGGAGCCTTTGCTAACATCAGATCCATAAGAGTCTTCTCAGTTGTATATTGAGAAAGAGAAGACAAAATCATTCTCTCACCCAACTGTATACAGGGTTTTAATTCCCTTCAAAATTATTCCTGGTTGCAAGTCACCTGATCAAAAGACTTGAGGTTTGGTTTTTGAGCACCTGATCAAAAGCTCATTGGTGGCAGTCACCTGAACAAAAACCTGAGCGGATTCCTACTAGGGTGGTAAAACAGTGGATATACCCAGGTTGGGGAACCACTATAAAATTCTTGTGTTGTATGTTTGCCTTTTTCTTTTATTCTTGTTGTGGTTGTGCTAGTTAGGTTGTTGTGATTCTGATTAGATAAATTTGGTGTGCTGTGACATAATATCTTTGTTTAGAAATAAGTTTTTCTTTTGCAGTAAAAGTGTTTAAAAACCAAAACATACTCTATTCACCCCCCCTCTAGAGTATATCAGATCTAACACCTCACTTTCAGAAGTGTTGGTCTCAACTAAACGCTGAGATAGAAGACAGTCTCAACTGTGAAGAAGAAACCACTGAGACAGTTGATAAGGAACCGCTGAGACATAAGTGCCTCAGCTTTGGAGAAGGAACCGCTGAGACAAAGCCAGTAGAAATCTTTTAAGTCTAGAAAGTGGATTTCATCAAGCTCAGCGCACAGATCGTCGAGCTCAAGTTAAAGGTTGAATATTGAGCCCGCCTTTCGTTGAGCTCAAGTTGGAGGTTAAAGATTTAGCATTCATCGAGCTCAGCTCACATATCATCGAGCTCAGATTAAAGGTCGAAGATTCAGAGTTCATCGACCTGAGCCCACCTTTCGTCGAGATCAAGTTAAAGGTTGAAGATTCAGAAGTTCGTCAAGCTCAGCACAGAATTCGTCAAACTCAGATCGATGATCGTCAAGCCCAGTCCAAATACTTCATGCCGTTACGGGAAAGCTATAGTAGTGCCGAAAGCTACTGTTTGTCTTCTTCTGAGGGAGATGGAACTACCTATATTGACTGGGCCCGCATTCAGATAGTGTCATTGATTCAAATCAACTGGTGTAAAATAAAGAGAAGAAAAGAAGATTTGGGTTAACAAAGCACGAGAACGAAACCATGAACCAGAATGGAAGCATAAAGCAAAATAGAGGCAGCTGGACTTTGATCTTCTTCGACAAGTTTGAAAGCAAAAGTCCTGTAGGCAAGCTAGAAGGCTAAGGGAGGAAGATAGCTGAAACTTTAGAAAGATTATTTCCTTGAAAACAAGTTAGCTGATTCATACAATCAGCAAAAGGAGAGAGTTCTGTGAAGGACTATAAGACTTCCTAAGTAGGTAGCTGTAGAAGAAGACTCATCCCTTCTACCGAAAGTGGACTGGACTGATATCTTTTCAATCCAGCAAGTTGGATTCAAAGGTTTTTCTTTGAGTCAATTGTTCAGTTTTCTTGATTACTTTCCTGTAGGATTCAGTCTATCTGAATCTGAGTGTAGGGCACTTTGTGCCTGAGTGGTAGGTTACAAATTTGTCACTGATGTAGGTGCCCAGCTGGGGTACTGAGGTAGGATCCAAGTGTGGATCTGAGCTGTAGGGCTTAATTGCTTGAGGTAAGAGAGTGTTGCTCTTTGAGGAAGGATCCAAGTGTGGATCTGAGGTATGGCTTTCCTCCCAGCCTGAGTGTAGATCCTAGTGCCTGAGGTAGGTGACAGGTGAGTCACTGAGCTATAGGTTACAAGTGTGTCACTGAGTTGTAGGCCTTGGAGGAGGTCAGCTGTAGGTGTCTAGAAGGGCACTGAGGTAGGTACCTGGATAGGTACTGAGTTGTAGTTGTGCTGTAGCACTATGAGAGTAAGGCCTTGTGCCTGAAGTTGTAGGGCACTTTATGCCTGAGCTGTAGGCCTTAGAAGTAAGGTTGAGGTAGGTGGTTAGTCGACCACTGAGCTGTAGGAGCACTGTAGGGCTCTGAGGTAGGAACCCTTATGGTTCTGAGTTTGGATTCTGAAAAGAATTTGTGTGTAAGGCTGAGGGCCTGAGGTGTAAGCTCTGAGGATCATATTGGTTGAGTTTGTGCCATGTCCAACAAATCAGTTGGATAGGTAGGAGGGAAAGTGGATGTACCCAATTGGGGAACCACTATAAATACTTGTGTGCTTGCTGTGTTGCTTGTTTATTTATTATATTGCAGGTAATTAGGAGAAGCTCTAGATCACCAAAGTATAAATAGCACAAAAAGTCTTAGAGAAATTTAAAAGACCAATTCACCCCCCCTCTAGGTGACTAGCTAACCTTGATGTAATAACTTTCAAGTGTTATCAGAGGGAGGTTGCTCAAAAAGGATTTAACAATCTGAGCATACCTCTAAGGTTAGCTATAAGATACAATCATTGGGTAAGGAATGAACTATAAGGAGCTAGGGGCCATGAAACTGCCAATCTGCAAGAAGGAAGGATTTGGCCTCTAGAAGCAAAGGGTCAGACTATTAATGGAAGCATCTGACACTAGGATCTATATAATAGTAGTGGAAGGTCCTTTTTTCCCCCACAATGGCTTCCACCATAGATCCAACTGTGAGAGTGCCCAAGGCATATATAGAGATGGATAGAGATGAGGTGATTCTGTCCACCATGGACAAAAGGGCACAAAATATCATAGCAAGTGTCATTGATGACTTAACCTTCATGAATCTTATACACTACAAGACCTCTAAGGAAATGTGGGACACACTTATGGTCTTCATGGAAGGCTCTGAGGAAGTTAGAGATGATAGGATGTCCATGCTCAACCAATAGTATGAGGCTTTTAGTCAAAAAAATCTTAAAAGGTGACTGACTGCTTTGAGAGGTTCTTTAGGACAGTCAATGAACTAAGAACATATGGTAGGGTCTTCAACAACTTTGAGCTGAATGACAAGTTCCTCAGATCTCTCACTAGAGACTGGGATACCAAGATTTGTGCCATTATGGAAATGGCTAAGTTGGCAGACACTCCTCCACCAACACTCTTTGGAAAGCTGCTGTCCTATGAAATGCAGCTGGCTGCTAGATAAGAAGAGGAGAAGGAAAGTCAATCCAAGACCAAGGATAAGACAGTGGCCCTCAAGGCAGAAGACCCAAGAAGAAGTAGAAGAAATACTCCTTCTCCACCAAGGAGAAAAGATGAGACCAGCTCAAAATTGTCTGAGAATAATTACTCAGACAACCAAATGTCTGATGAAGAGTTTGCAGTCTTCTCTAGGAAGCTTCAGATGTTCATGAAGAATAAGCACTGGGAGAACAGACCATCATCATCATCCCATCACAGGAGGTCCTCCAAGAAGGACAGGTATGACACTAAATCCAATAAATAGATTTCATCTAAAGTCATCTGTTATTTTTGCAGCAAGGCTGTACATGCCATTGTTGACTGCCCAATCAGGAATAAGGAAGAGGATGAGAAGAAGAAGAAGAAGCATCACCATCACCACAAGGACAAGAAGAAGGAGAAGTCCTTTGTGGCTAATAAGGAGAGAAGCTGGATAGATTCTAACTCCTCAGAATATGAAGATGAAGAGGAAGAAGCCTACATTAGGCTGATATCTATTACTGCAGATCCAAAAGAATAAGAGGAATATCCTGCTGCCAGAAAAGGAATCAGGGCCCCTCTATCACACTCAGATAGTGACAATGAGGAGGGTGAAGAATACTGTGGATGCCAGGGGCTGATGGTAATAACTGAAGAGGAAAGAAGTCAGGCAGACTCAGAATCAATCAAGGTACAATCTCTCACCATTCCTCCATCTTCCTATGTGTATGAAACCAGTCCAAACACTCATGCATCCTCATCATATGATTAAGATTGTTTAGATTCTGAGAATGATGTCAATCAATTGATTAACAAGTATAAACAACTTTTGGATGCTCTAAGGAAGAGCAGAATTCTTGCCAAAAGGCAAGCAAAGGAGATTGAAGTCCTGAAGCCTTATAAAACTCTCTATAATAATAAATCAATTGAGTTTTATAAGAAGAGTCATGAGGTGTCTTAACTCAAGAAAAGTCTTGAGTGTCAGACCAAGCTTCTATAAGAGAAGAGCAAGCATATCAGATATCTAGAACAAAAGTTCACAGAGAAATTGGGGATTATGATTAACCCTCCCCAATCATAGGGTCAGTTGCCAAAAGCTGTAACCTGCCAAGTTCCTGGGAAGCAGGGTATTAATCAAACTAATCATCATTTCAAATCTGAATTCCCTGATAAGCTGACAATATTTCAAAAGGTGAATTTACCTTCTCAAACTAACAAGTTTGCACATCCCTATGAGGATCAAACAAATGTGTGCTCTACTAGTGGGGTGAAGAAACATGATCTCAGAAGGAGTGTTTCTGTACACTCTAACCATAAAGCTAAGGATAAGCTCTTTAGATTTGGATCCAAATATCCTGTATCTAAAGAGATGAGAAAGACCACTAGATGGCAGGCTCCAAAAATACAATTGGCCCATCCTGGACCAGCTGATTTTGGTTCCTTAACACCTTCATTTAGGAAGAAGGAAGAAGCATCATGCAAGGCTTTTCATGCATAATCTGTAGTTGCCCACATCTCTCATGGGTAGCAATTCTCTGCTGTCCTGAAGAGAAGATACAACATTCATAAACGTTGGTGTTGTGGGAAGGTGGGCCACTTTGCCATTGATTGTTGGCATATCCTGAAGCTGGCTAGTGGACAGAAAAGTTCTCAATCCAGGCAGAGAGTTGGGCAAAAGGTTATTTTTTCTCCTAATAAGAACCTAAGACACAACTATTGTTGGGTTCCTAAGGGTAAATAAATTTCTTTTACAGGTTGGTCGAAATACCTATCTAGATAAGGCTTGATATTTGGACAATGGTTGTTCCAGGCAAGTGTCTGGGACAGGATGATTGCTCAAGAAACATGCTCCATGATAAGCAATAAACAAAGAATGAGACTGTTAAGTGTGAAATCCTCAAAAGCTAGAGGCAATAAGCCTCGAGGTAAGTCTCTCTCTCTCTCTCTTGTATAGAGACTAAGTTTGCAAGTTCATATACTAAGTTAGATGTGCTTAGGATGAAAATAATCAAGCACACCAGTCAGATAACAATGATTCATTATCCTTCATAATCATCTACAATGTTAACTTAAGTACTCCTTCCTCTCAAACCCAAAATAACATATATAAATCACTGCATAATAAAGTTATGAATACAACTAACTTATTGGCTTTCTTGGTATCCATCATACTTGGAATAAATAAAATATTTGTATAATGATTTGAAAAATGGAATATACATCCATACTGTGAGGAAAGCTACAAATTAATCAGGCACTAAATATCCGGTATCATAACAGAAATCATAAGCGCAGTCCATAAAATCTAAAAATGATTAATTGGTTAATGAAATGAAAAAAGTAATTAGACTTTTTCATTACATATATAAAGGTGACAAGTAACGAAAGCCACATCGCTCTCAAAAACCTTAACCCTAGCCGTCGAGACCGAAACTTTCTCAGCTTCTTTCTGCTCTGACTCAATGGTGCCAAAGATCTCACAGGAGCACCAGGAGGGCAATGAAATTATGAGGAATGGATTCAGTGATGCCTCACTAGAGATTAAGGAAGTATTGAGAATGATTAAGACCGTGGGTTTGGAGTATGATCTTTCTGAACCTTCAACTATTCTTAGATAAGAAGTAGTGGAACTCTTCTCCAACATCAAGGTGTCGCCCTATCAAAACTCAATGAAATCTAAGATTGGTGATATCAAAATTAAGATAAATCTAAAGAGACTAAGCAAAGCCTTTCATCTACCCTCCGTCAACCCTAGCGAGGAAGAAGAAACCATCATCATGGATCGAGACAATGCTTTCAGGTGGTGTGAATACAGTGAGGCCAAATCTGGGTCTCTTAAAAGGAAATTCTTTAATCAAAGAGGGAAACTGCTAGCAGATATAGTAGGGAAAGCCCTCATCTGCAAACCTGGATCACATGACATCATCTCCAGGTCAATGTTTGATTTCATGACCAGGACAATCTTCAATAAGCAGACTTGTTGGTCATCGATCATCTACCAGAGAGTAGTAGACAACCTATACACTCCAAACTTGGGCAGAATTATTTCCCTATACCTAATAAACACCTACCCAGATACATTCAAGCAGGAGCAAGGAGTGAAGATTCACTACCTAAAAATAATGGACATAAAATCATTGGAAAGATTCACTAAGGTACTACCAATGAGCCAACCCTCAGTAATAAAGAATCCCTCTAGGGACACAAGGAAGAAACCTACTGAGGAGGAAAGAACTGCCAGCTCTAAACCAGAGCCTGGAACCTCCTCTCTAACTGATGTTGGACTGTAAGTTTACTTATCTCTCAATCAAGCGTCTACAAACTTCCAACTTCAAGTGAGTGATATGCATGTTGATCAAATCCATGCAAGTCGTAAGTCAGGAGAAATCTCAAAGGATGGTACTAAAAAAGTGATAGCTACAGAAGACGAGGCAAACATGAATGATACTAATAATGTAGCAGTAGTAAAAGTTATCCCTGTAATAACAGATGATCATGAGCCTCCTAAAGCCTTAGACACTTATCTTGATGGGTCAAGCCCTGAAAAGGATGCTCATTCTGAGGGGGAGCATGATCAGATGGATCTGACATCCTTGGATCAAGTGGTCAACAGGATGGTTGAGTTTGCACCCACTCTAGGTACTATCAATACACTCATATTTAATAGTGTTAAAATAGCTTTAGCTGAGGGACTGTTTCCTTATATAGTTGTTGTAGTTGAGGGGGAGTCTTCATAGGCCCCTGCTAAGGAAAATTCCCCTCCTCTAGTTAGCCAACCAACCACCACTAAAATCTCAAATGAGTTAATACTAAATAATATCAAAGAACTCCTGGATGCCCAGACCACAACTCTCAAGGACTATGTTGATCAATCAATTGACAAACTGAGAGATGAATTGTCAACCCAAGTCAAGGAAAACAAAGAAGATATCTCTCAATTAAATAAACAGGTCACCACCTAGTTTGATAAGGCTGGAATTGCTGGCATCAAACTGACCACCATCATGAAATCCTTAGACACAAGTCAAAAACTCTTTGCAGATGACATGGGCTATGTCAAAAATTATGTGAGTGCAACTGATGAAGTGATCAGGGGTGCTGTAGATCATGTAAATCTGCATGCAGCAAATGTTTCTTTTCACTCTATAACGGAGGCACTACTCCTGAAAGATGAGTTGCTTACTGATAATGAGAGAATACTCCAATCCATATCAAGAAAATATGAAGCCAACATTACCGTACTACAAAAATACCATCTGTGAAGAAGGAAGAAAGGGGGAGAGCAGCCATGCTAAGACAGTAGCGCTCATTGAAGAACAATCCTTCAATGTAATTCAAGGCACCAGGGTGGCACTACACCTGACCCTCCTGGACAAAAAGAGGCCAGAGGACCTTGACTTCCCAGTACAAGCTAGAGTTGCACATGATGCACAACTTGCTGCCAAAAGAAAGAGGGAAGGAACTCAAATGGCTGAAGAGTTCATGGAAAAGAGGAGAGCTGAGAATAAAGATGATCCAGATTATGAATAGCTAAGTGTTGCCTCTTAATCCTTCATTATACATGCTTGGGTAAGCCATGGACAAATTATAAAGAACATTGACAGTGTATATCCCTCTGAGGAATGGATAAAGCACTTGGAAAGAAACTCTCTAAGGGAAAGAGTTTTTAAATAAAATCTGGTAAGGAAGAGCAATCCTAAGAAAATTCCCTCCAGATATTTTCCAAAACCTTTTCTTTACTTCAAGAGACAGGAAAACAAAGCTGAAAACTTACAGAAGATAGCTGCTAACAAGGATGTTGCTTCAAGTTCATCAAAGAAAAGCTAAGACGAGACTGCAAGACTTAGGGTTCTTTAAATGTGTAATCATTGTCTTGTAATGAATATCAAAAGTGTAACAATGACAAATCTTTATCAATGAATTTACTATGAGTTGGCCATGACTATATTGATAAATGTGTAGTGCAATTCTCACTTATGTATCTGTAAACAAATGAATATGTTGTTCTTTCACAAATAACTTGTAATCACAAGTTTACTTATGTTGCTTGGCTAAATTAATGATTTGGTATATCTTAATCAAAAATTTTTATCTTATAAATGATTAATAAAGCTGTTGCAACTAATCATACTGTTATACTAATAGTGATTGATTAGTCACTAGTGATTTTGGTTAGTCAATCCTACTGTCATGACATCCCACCTAGGGGGAGTTATCCTACACTAGGATGGCTAGTTGTCATGGTAATGTCTTTTTAGACTCCTCATGATATGTTTTTGTGTAGATACTCCTTAGTTGGATAAGTGTTCTGCCTTCTTCAAATAGGGGGAGATTGTTAGGAATTGTGCCCTTCAATGTTCCTTAGGATTTGAAAAGGAATCACCAATCATGCTAAGGGGCATAATGTATTTGATGTATGCTTGAGTTATTGTATTCAGATTATCCTTGATTGGACTGGTGAACAGGAGGAGGAAGCTGGAAGTCAGACAATTTGACTAAGGCAAAAACTGCTGAGATCGCTGAGACAGTTAATAAGAATGTCTCCGCAAAATCACTGAGAAAACTGAGAAGCTCAACACAAATCATTGAGAGAAGTGTTGGTCTCAGCTAAACTGCTGAGACAGAAGACAGTCTCAACTGTGAAGAAGAAACCACTGAGATAGTTGATAAGGAACCGCTGACAAAAAAGTTTCTCAACTGTGGAGAAGGAACCGTAGAGACAAATACAGCAGAAATCTTCAAAGTCCAAGAAGGGGGATTCGTCGAGCTCAGCTTACAGATCATGGAGCTCAAGTTGAAGGTGTAAGATTGAACCCGCCTTTCGTCGAGCTCAAGTTGTAGGTTAAAGATTCAGTATTCGTCGAGCTAAGCTCACAGATCGTCGAGCTCAGGTTAAAGGTTGAAGATTCAGAGTTCATCGACATGAGCCCGCCTTTCGTCGAGCTCAAGTTAAAGGTTAAAGATTCAGAAGTTCGTCGAGCTCAGCACATAATTCGTCGAACTCAGATCGACGATCGTCGAGCCCAGTCCAAATACTTCAAGCCATTGCGGGAATCTACAATAGAGCCGAAAGCTACTGTTTGTCTTCATATGAGGGAGGTGGCGCTCACTATAATTGACTGGGCCCACATTCAGATAGTGCCATTTATTCAAATCAACTGGTATAAAAGAAAGAGAAGAAAAGAAGATTAGGGTTAACAAAACATGAGAACGAAACCGTTAACCAAAACGGAAGCATAAAGCAAAATAAAGGCGACTGGGCTTCGATCTTATTCAACAAGCTTGAAAGTAAAAGTATAGTAGGCAAGCAAGAAGGTTTAGGGAGGAAGAGAGCTGAAACTTCAGCAAGATTGTTTCCTTGAAAACAAGTTAGCTGATTCATACAATCATCAAAAGGAGAAAGCTGTGTGAAGGACTGTAAGCCTTCCTCAGTAGGTAGCTATAGATGAAGACTCATCCCTTCTACAACAAGTGAGCTGGACTAATATCTTCTCAGTCCAGCAAGTTGGATTCAGAGGTTTTTCTCTTATTCAGTTGTTCAATTTTATTGATTACTTTCCTATAGGATTTAGTCTATCTGAATCTGAGTGTTGGGAACTTTGTGCCTGAGTAGTAGGTGACAAATTTGTCATTTAGGTGGGTGCCCTGCTGGGGTACCTAGGTAGGATCCAAGTGTAGATCTGAGCTGTAGGGATTAATTGCCTAAGGTAGGAGAGTGCTTCTCTTTAAGGAAGGATCCAAGTGTGGATCTGAGGTAGGGCTGTTCTCCCATCCTGAGTGTTGGGCCTAGTGCCTGAGGTAGGTGACTGGTGAGTCACTGAGCTATAGGTGACAAGTGTGTCACTGAGTTGTAGGCCTTGGAGGAGGCTGAGTTGTAGGTTCCTGGAAGGGGACTAAGGTAGGAACCTTGATAGGTATTGAGTTGTAGGTGTGCTGCAGCACACTGAGAGTTAGGCCTTGTGCCTGAAGTTGTAGGGCACTTTGTGCTTGAGTTGTAGGCCTTAGAAGTAAGGCTGAGGTTGGTGGTCAGTGGACTACTGATCTGTAGAAGCACTACATGGATCTGAGGTAGCAACCCATGTGGTTCTGAGTTTGGATTCTGAAAAGAATCTATGTATAAGGCTGAGGGCCTGAGGTGTAAGCTCTGAGGAGCATATTGGTGGAGTTTGTGCCTAGTCTAACAAATCAGTTGGAAATATGGGAGGGAAAGTTAATGTAACCAATTGGGGAAACACTATAAATACTTGTGTTCTTGCTGTGTTGCTTGTTTATTTATTGCATTTCAGGTAATTAGGACAAGCTCTAGATCACCAAAGTATAAACAACACAAAAAGTCTTAGAGAAATTTAAAAGACCTATTCACACCCCCTCTAGGTGACTAGCTAACCTTGAAGTAATAACTTTCAGCCCTTCACCGCCTCACTAAGAACACATCCCTATGGCTTCCCACTGCAAGCAATCTAAGGTCTGCACTTATCCTGTAGTAGGTCATAGAACTTCTAGGGCCTGCCCTCTCGCATCACCGAGGTTTGAAAGTCCGCCCTTTTCTGTCAGCTACTCAACGACATCCCCCAGATTGGTAAACCCAACCTCGCATTACTCGTTTAGAAGCGTTTTCCCTTCACCCTAGTAGTAGGTTGTTGAGCCATCTGGGTCTCGTCCTTCAATTATCAAACCACTCAAAAATATCCCACAGGATGATAAGCCTGACCTCACACTATCCAGCTAGAAGAATTTGCCCTTCGCCCAGGTAGTCGGTTGCGAAATCATCCGGGTCTCGTCCTTCAATCGTCATGCATACTCAATAGCACCAGCCTGCTCAAAACATCTACCTTTCTCCTTGGCAGTGGATCTCCACATCGTTTGGGCCTCTCCATCCAATGATCAATCTCAAAGTAGCACGAGCACGCCATAGTCACCCATGAGAAGATAATGCAACCAATAATACAAACTTCTCTAAAGGAGCTCAAAGACATAGTAAAGTAATCACTCAGAAGAAAGGCAAAGCACACAAAGCTATTATAATCAAAGTAAGGGTACAAAGTGTAATCATGGATACATGTTAAATACAAGCAAATAGAAACATGGTAAAAGCTACAGGGCCGAAATTTACTCCTCATCAAACTTAATGCACTCATCCTATGAAAGGTCTTCAAAATAAAGGTCAGTGACGTCGTACTCGCGCTTGGGAGATATCATCCAGAGGTTTTTCGCCATCCCATGACAAAATGATACCTCCCAAATATCGTAAAGCTCAGGCTTCACCTCACGCGTCCACACTTCCTCATGAATCTCCTCGGATAGCAAGCAATAATATAGTTTAAAGGCAATCAAGTTCTTGTACTCCGTCACCCGTGCCGCCTTCAGCTCGAAAAGCCGCTCTTCTAAAGGAAGAAGCCCACCTAAGACTATTAGAGAGCAATGTCCCCTAGTGCATTATCTGCCAAAGAATTATTAACCAGGAGCTCCTCTTAAACCCATGCCACCTCAACCTTTAGGTTTGACTTAACCTACTAAAAGCGAGATAGGTTGCTCTCATGTCTCCCCTTCAAATCCAAAAAGGATGTTTTGTTGCCTCAAATCGTCTACTGAAGGGAGAGTTAGGCGTCCTTCAAACCAACATAATAGTCATTCTAAGGAAGAGCCTTCTGGGCTTGCACGCCATCCTACAAGGAAGAGCGAAGCAAGGTATGGTAAGAGAAATGAGAACAAGCAAGTGCAAAAAGGTGAACTCACTACGATCAAGGAAGACGAGACATGCTTCCGGTTCACTTGGGCCGAAGAAGGTGCCTCCTCGACCGGAGCATGTGGGGAAGAAGAGCCCAGAAACTCAACATCATGGTCATTGACATACGGAGACATGTCCACTCAGGAACCATAAGGGGCCTCTCCCAATTTTCCCTTCAGTAGGTTAGCAAGGAAGCATGCAATTGATGAGTCCCCTTGGCCCTCAAACAACAACTTTATTTTCTAATCACGGCCCAAGGGAGCAGCGACAGAGCACTACAGATCAGCAGAAAGGCCACACAACAACATGCATTTTTCTTCTATTAATAGAGAAATGCTAAAGAGATGGTATGCAAATTCATAGGGCGCCTTGAATCCAAGAGTTGGAGTAAAATCATGCTCGCGACCCATTATCTGACAGCATTGGTCAGGAAGAGAGATCCAAAGGTCGATCCATTCCCAAAAATTACGGATGTAGCCATACACCGTGTTCCCGCATCACATGTCCATCCAAATCTTATATACCAACTAACTCTTATTGTTGTGGACCTCGATATGACCATCGCCATTAGGATAGAAAAGCTCCAGTGAGAAGTTCGAACCATGTTCGTGGAAGAAGGCAATCAGACCTATTATGCACGTCATTGCTAAAGTGGTAAATTGCAACATTGGAACACCACAATGCTTCAATATCTCTGTAACTACTTCATACAGTGAAAATTGAAGCACGACCTTTAAAGATGACTCACATAAAGTTATCCAATCCACCGGAGGACTTTGCACCCGCTGCTCTCCATGAAGAATCTTGATTTTAATATTGGAAGGAATGTTGTAACGCCTCCTCCAAGAAGAAATCTCCTCCGCGATAAGGGTGGAGCACATACACAAACGACCCACCATGAACAACACACCACTGGTCCTGAAAAGGAACACAAAGGACGAGTTAAAATTCAAGAAAGAGGCACCGCAGGAACCACACCCCGCAGACCATGTACATGGAAGCTCCTGCACACGTGCAAATAACACACAAGGAATAACCCGCTAGCAAGCAGGACACGCCAAACTACTATGTGTAGGGGCACACCATGCATGAATGCGCACTGCGCATAGTGTTGCACTTCGTACGTGCATGCCCCATGCAAGCACAAGCGCGTGGGGGAACTCCCCCCGCCCGCACTCCCTCTATGCACGAGGGAGCACCCGAATGCATATGTTACACACGCGAGGCACACCATACATGCACACAAAGATGCACCCCGTGTGCACGCACTCCATACGGGGAGTGCACCCCGCATGTGCGCGCTCTGCGCTTGGAGGAGCACCCCACACTTGTGCTACTATGCAGGGGCGCACTGCGCTCACACTTTGCATGCAAAGCGCACCCCATACGAGTTACACCCCATGCAGGGCGCTCCCAACACGCATGTACCCGTATGAGGGGCACTCCACTCCTATCCATTCTTTCCTCTTGCGTCGGGGCCTTGCACCCAGCAGGGTTTGTACTGTATTTCTCTGACTCGCCATACCTTTCGGATCTCGACTGTGCCTTCGTGCCCATCTCATATTTTTGCCGCCATTGAGATACAAATATGTATAACGATAAAATCCCATAGTCTCTACTCGCTATGACTCCCGACTCCGAGTGCTTTGGGGGGGGGGGAAATGATGGGGTTAACCCCAATTTTAAGAAAATCAGGCTACACATAGCCGATTTAACCTCTCCCCCCGCTAATGTCATGGGAAGTTACACATATAAAAAATACACACATGATACAAGCGCTCGATCCTCGCAGTAACTCTCGCATGCCATATCCCAAACATGGTGCACCCAAACATGGGCCGACCCCGTGCTGCCTCATCGCAGCCAGCCCCTGCAAGTGCAAGCCATGGCTACCCAGATCTGAGCGGCCTCTCCATGGCTGGCCCACACGAGGGATGGCCAGGATCGCCCGAGCTCGAGCAGCCTCACCATGGACGGCCTCTGGGAGGGCTGGCCATGGATGCCCGTTCTTAGGAGGCCTTCCCGCGGCCAACCCCGTGCGGTCCGGTCGAGGCCACTCCCCAACCACGGGCAGCCTCGCTGTAGCCGGCTCCCCGACCCCGGGTGTCATCACCGCGACCATCCCTCGCAAGGGCTGGGCACGAGCGCGCGGCTTGGCGTTGGAGCGTGGCCGGGCCCAAGCACATGGCCGGGCACTGCCGGGTGCGGGCGGGCTCCGCCGTCCTCCAAGGCTCCCCCGCTTCCATCCCGGCCAGGATCTCATTGGGCCTAGGGGTTGCTTCGTCATTTTTTAAAATGGCGATCTGCGTGCTTTTTTTTGAGCAATGTTATTGGCTGGTCCGGAAATGATTAAACCAAATTATCAGGCCACCCCTCTTAAAATCCTATAAATAGGTCATATTTCACTTAAAAAGGATTTTTTTGGAACTTCGACTCCACCCCTACCCTTTTATCTTTATAGTATTTCCACCCAAAACTACTTCCACAAGGCTCTACCAAGGCCGCAAAGTCAAGACAAGGTTAGAGAAACCCAGACAAGGATGGGACATACATATGCTTCGAGAACAACCTCTTGGATGGTCGGCATCATGAAGGAATAGAAGACGGGACATGCAATGCCATCCATGACAACACATCAAGTCGACTTTGAAGGCAAGACAACACCCACACCCTCGTAAAGTAACCTGTGGAGGGAAGCTAGAGTAGCATGATCACCAGTGACACTCGTCTTCCATTCTCCCCCATCTCATCAAGTGTAACGTTGTGCGACCTATCGCCCTCGCTCTCCTCCTGAAAGCTCTGTAATAAACTCTGATATAGTGGATGTTAGGTTGAAACGATACCGACCGCGTGGTTTTCACCCCGATTGCAGGTTCTTCACGTCATCAAGTATCTATCCCAACACTTAGTAAATCTTTAACTATGTGTACGCTCGACCTCTTCGCAGGCTAGGATAGTTCAGAAGGCCCGGTCTACCGAGAGTGATGTGGCGACCCCAATAAGACTCAATACAATGTCAACTCATTCCATCAAAAATCTATTCATGCTCGATACATAAAAAACATAATTTGAAAAACTAATCCATAGCATGCTTGAACCTTTATACAATAATAATCCATTAAAATATTTTAATAAAGCACCCTGATATTGTAATATCGAACTCTTAAACTAGTAAAAAGATACGAATGTCCGCATTAATACTATAATGGTTTCTCCAGCTGATAAAACAAAATTTTCAAAACAAATTACCAAACTATTAGATTTAAATCTAATTCAAAAAAGTTCTAGTCCGCATAGTTCTCCTTTTTTTGTCCAAAATCACGATGATCTTAAACAAGGAAAAGATAAGATGGAAATAAATAATCACAGATTAATTAATTATACTAAATTTGATGGCTATTTCTGAAAGATAAGGGTTGCTACTCACCAGGGGATCAATAGGTGTTTCCCTTATTTTAAGTTTTCTTGTAGTTTTCTTTTTTGAGCAAAGTAATATTGTAAAAATGAACAAACACACCACAACACACAAAGATTTATAGTGGTTCCCCAAATATGAGTACATCCATTTTTCCCCTTCACCTATCTAGTAGAGTGCTAGCATAGGAAAAACTTCTCCAAAATTTTCATAGATCCTTAGATCTTACAAATAAGGAACACAAGTCTCCTACCTCACACCTTTAACATAGGTCCTATCACTCAGATCTTTGATCATAAGTTCAAACAACTCAGATCCTTCACAGATCCTATCACTCAGGCTAAACAAGCCCTATAACTCAGGCTCAACACAAGCTCTACAACACAAGCTAAATAAGCCCTACAACTTAGATCTTTAAGATCTTACAAATGATAAGAGTTTATAATATTTTAACTCAATTATACAAGGATGGAGTCTTAAATAATATGCATTATGAAGGCTTCCATCTTCCCTTGATTAGCACATGAAATGACTTGGCTTGAAGAATGTTGAATTCTTGATCAGGCACACAATGAAAAAAAGAAAGATTCTTCAGAGAAATGTTGTCGGTCAAGGACTTGGAAGAATTACTTTTTATTACTTGCAGTGTATGAAGAATGATTTTGACTTGGCTGCTTGTTCACTGCTTAAAACTTGCACAAAAAACTTAGGCTCTGTTTGGCACTGTGGTGGCGGTCGTAAATGCATGGATTAAACTATGATTCATTAAGAATAACCTAACAAATATCTTTTGTTTAAATATAAAAGTGAATGAAGTTCCTTGGTTGGGTGTTAACGAATGACAATTTAACCCCCATGTTCATGACCGCCACCATCGTGCCAAATGGAGCCTTAGAGAGAAAAAATGGTGTGAATTATATCTGTGTGATAATACATTTTTGTGCATTCTTTAAGTCCCATTTTTATAGTGGATTTGGTCGGTAGAAGGTTTCAAGACTGATATGGAAATCTTCAATGACTAGCAAATATCCTTAAGGAAGAATTGTATATGAAATTTCCAAATGGCTAGAAAATTTTGCCTAAGGAAGGATTCAAAAAGAGAATTATTCTATAATGAATATGAATATTCCTTCCTTCTAGCAACCCCGTAAGTTAAGTAGTAAATTTCACTCAATAGCCATTGTGCCACGTGTCAGGTCTGTGAAATTTTTTCTATATGACTTTGAAATGATGTCATAGACAAAGTCCTATTGCCCTTCTGATTTATATCCAGCCACCATAAAATACACCAAGGACTTATATGGAAATACCCATCTCTTAGCCATCATAATCTATTGAAGGCTACCTATCACAGTATATTTGATGAAGTCGGCAAACTTTGAACTATGCAATCAACATATTTCTCAATGATACAGTCGATACTTTTCTCAATGATGCAGTTGATGCGGTCGATACTTTTCTCAACGATATAGTCGATGTAGTTGATAAAGAACCTATGTTTGAATTTGATGTAGTCAAACTTTTTCCTTATCTATGCCTTCGATGCACTTGATATTTTCCTGAGTTATATAGTCGATGCAGTCCACAAAATACTTTGTATTTTGCTTATGCACCTGACATTTTACTTGGATAATTTTTTGTTTCTTCCTTTGATTTTTGTTAACTCTAGAGGCTTCTTCCATGATAGTGACATGTCTAATATATGATTAGGACATATGTCAACATGAGTTTTGCTCCTTGAGGGATTATAAGGGAAAAACCTTATTTAGGTGACCATAAGTCTAACAATACATTAGCCATGCACTCTAGTTCTACCTATTACACCAAATCTAAATAGTTAATTAAATACAAGATGTTTATTGTCATCTTGAGACCTTCTTCAAATCCGGAATCTTGTAGACAATATTCCCAACAATCCCCCCCTATTTGAAGAAGTCAGAACCTCATATAATAATAATCATAGATACATAACAGGAGTAAAGACAAATTTTCACATAGAGAATCATTCAAGATTTATATTAATAATAATAAAATTAGTGGAGTCTACATTAAGTTAATTAGAGTAAATAACCTAAAAACACAAGTTAGGTCAGCTCCAAGGAATCTCAACACTTAGAAGTATTATCTTTAAGCATTCCTCTTCTGTCTCTGGAAGTAGCCTAATGGCTTTGGAATGTATTTAAGAGAAGGAAGAGGTCCACGTGGATTTTTTCTTCTGTGAATTTTCCTCTTAGTCCCCTGGTCCTCATGTTTCTTCCATTCCACTGATTTATAATATCTGGAAATATTGATCCCATGCTTGCCAAAGTTTTCCCATGTATATAATTTAATGTTTTTGGATGTGGGACTCTACTCCTTATATCATGGCATATTCTGAATTCAATCCTTCTTCTCTGTCTGGCCTGCATGATCTCTTCCTGAACCTGATCAACTCTCCATTTTCTTGATGAGGATTTGACTTGGTCAGTTAGAGGAGGGTGATCATACTCTTCCCAGGATTCTTGATAATCCTCAATAGCGATGTAATCATAGTGTGCTACTAGGTCTGATTCTGGGATTATTTGCTGAGGAGAATAATGTAGTGATCCAAATTTAGATCTTCCCTGACTGTATTTGTGGTCTAGATAGCTTGCTATGCAGAATGTTGATTGATGAATTTCTCCACCTATCTGATTTATTCAAATGTGTCTTTGCAGGTTGCCTCTTGTGCTTTACCAATTCTTTCTTTTAGCATTTTGACTCCTGCAAACACTGTGTTCTTTGTCTGTAGAAGATGATCATCTAGTAGTTGATTATAGAAGTCCATTCTTTCCATTATATCCATTCTATTGTCAGCCATCCTATTTTTAGTGGCTTGGAACGTTTGGTAAAGATTTTGTCAAGTGACCTCTTGATTTGATTTCACAGCCTGAATTCCTAGATGAGTCATGTCATTCTGTCTGACTGTGAAATCCATAGCAGTTGCTGCTTTCATGAGGAATTGCACTGTATAGGTATTTTGATGGTGCATCTCTCTTTCAACTACTGAGATTTTCTCTTTCATCTCTTTCTTTAACCCCTGCACTGTATTTTTTACAAAATTTTATATGCTTTTTTTTGGCTATCCATCATTTGTTGGAGATGGGTCATGAAAGAACTGGGTTCTTTATTTGTTGGGTGAGTAGAGGCTTGAGACACTTCTTCATCTTGTATTTGGGAGGTGCCTGCTGGAGGCTCATAATCTTCATACATGTAATCTGGAGTGGATTGCTATGAGGTCCCTTTGATAGTGGCTAGTTCTATTGGGAATATTACCCTCAATGTTCCCTAGATTTGATGAGGCATCACAATAAATACTAAGAGCATAATTGCACTTGATATTGTTCAAGTTCAATATATGTAGGATGTTCCTTAGAACAAGTTTAGACATGTTATCTAAGTGATGGTGACAGGCGGTCATAAGGTAGGCAGGTAGAGAGATAGAAAATCTGTCAAAGTCCACAGGCGTTGAGTGAGGACAGCTCACACAATGCCAGCTACAAAGAAATGTGGTTCTGTCCACCGGGGTTGATTGAAGCAAGCTCACTCAATGTCAGATGCCAAAAAGCACCGAGAGAAGACAGGACAGTCAAAGCCCTTCAGCATTGGCAAGGCAGGAAAGTGGCTAAGTACATATGCATTGAGTGAAGCCAGTTCACTCAATGCCATACAACAAGAAGGGTTGAGTAAAGTCAAGTTAGTCAAATCCTGACTATTTGCAAGGTAGAAAAGTGGCTAAGTCCACATGCACTGAGTGAAGGCAATTCACTCAACTCCATACTACAAAAAGCATTGAGTAAAGCTCAGATAGTCAAAGCTTTATCTTTGACAGTAAATAAATTTTGTTAAGTACAGAAGCATCGAGTGCTAAAGGCTCACTCGATGCCTAAGTAGTTAAGACTACAAAAGTCTAGATGGAGTTGAGTGATGAAGGCTCATTCAATGCACTAAATGCCTAAGCTGACAAAAAATCTGTCTAAGTATAGAAGCGTTGAGTGAAGGCTATTCACTAAATGCCTCATCAAAATAATAGGCTAAAGCAGAAAGTGTTGGGTGAAGATGCTACACTCAATGCTTTCATCCAAGAATACGACTAAGGGTTTTGGTGTGGAGTGATGAAGGCTCACTCAATGCCTAGTGATAGAAAACTGTTTAAGTACTTTGCATAGAGTGATGAAGGCTCACTCAATGCCAACTGGTATATAAAGATTGGCTAAAGCAAAAAGCATTGAGTGATGAAGGCTCACTCAACACTCTTAATGCCTGAGATGCATAAAGATTGGGTAAGACAAAAAGCATTGAGTGATGAAGGCTCACTCAACGCTCTCAACGCCTGAGATGCAGAAAGATTGGATAAGGCCAAAAGCGTTGAGTGAAGCTTGTTCACTCAATAGACTCAATGACTGAGATGTAGAAAGATTGGCTAAGGCTAAAAGCGTTGAGTGAAGCTTGTTCACTCAACACTCTCAACGACTAAGTAAGACAAAAATCTATCTAAGTGTTTTGGCATTGAGTGAAGCTTGTTCACTCAACGCCTATACTAAAGTGTTTGAATTTGAGTAAGTCCACAGGTGATGAAGTCATCAAAATTCAAAATGTTGTGATATGGCTACAGTATGTGACAGACGAAGCCCAAGTGCTACTATACGACTTTTGGCAATTAAAGCAAGGTTGTAGATGCCAACTCGTTGTGTGGGTCCCACTGCTCTAAGAGCTATTAATTGGCAGAAGATAAAAGGGACAAGATCAGGAGCTGAGAACTTTAACTTTTAGGGTGTTATTCATTTTGACAAGAGGCGGTTGAACTTCATCTTCCTCGCCATTATTGCCGATCTTGAAACCTAAAAGTTCAGCAAGCTATTCCAAAAGTTCCAGCAAGTTAGCTGTAGTTAATTTCTTCTACTACAGCAAGTTTAGATAAGGATCTAATAAAGAAGAAAGGACTTAGCTTCTGGTTCAGTTTAGGAAGAAGTAGAGTTCTGCAAGGTACTTCTAGCACAAGAATCTATTCATTGAAGATCTATTCTTATTGCTAAGATGAAGTTAGGGCTTAGTTTATCTCAACTCAGGAAGCAGGAAGGTCTAACCCTAGCTGCAGTAGCTTGAAGCTAAAGAAAGATAGCTGGTGGCATTCACACCTACACCAACAAGTTCTGAGGAAATCTCTGAGGAAGATGAAGCAGCAAAGGACCAACCCTAACTACAGCACTTCACATCCCAAGCAGAGTAAATCCTGAAGATCAATTTATGGTTATGTGAAGAAGAAGACAGGGCTTAGATTTTATCAGTTTAGGAAGCAGAAGGCTCAGGGACTATTTCCATGGAGTTAAAGTTGGGTTGACTTCACTCAGTCTAGGAAGGTAGACTCAGAGATCATATCTTTATAGTAAAATTTCACCAACCCACTTTCATCCTATAGGATTGTTTTAGATCTGAGTTGTAGGCCTGAATATATAAAGATTGAGTGTAGGATCTGGTTACAGATCTGAGTGTAGGGCCAGTGTGCCTGAGGTAGGGCTTTTGCCTGAGAGTAGGATCCTTTGGATCTAAGGTAGGGATTTTGAGCCTGTGGTAGGAGAGTAATTCTCTATGAGTGTAGAACCTTTGGGTCTAAGGTAGGATCCAGCTTTGGATCTGATGTAGGGCCTTTGTGCCTGAGCTATAGGAGAGTCATTCTCTTTGAGGTAGGGATGTCCTCCTAGCATGAGTTGTAGGGATTTTGGGCCTTAGGTAGGTGATCATTGGATCACTAAGTTATAGGTCTTTGTGCCAGAGTTGTAGGTCTTGGAGGAGACTGAGTGGTCATGCGGGATCATGTTATATGATCTTAGGAGCCTAGATTAGAGAAGTGCCTCATCTAACAAGCCATTAGAAAGGTGTGTGGGGGGGGGAGGGGGAGTGGACATACCAATAATCTGGGGAACCACTATAAAATTGATGCATTGTCTGTGTGATTGTCTTGAAAATAAAAGTAACTAAATCACTACAGACCCTAAAGCACATAAAAACAAAAGATAGTCACAAAGACTAAGAAACCTATTCAACCCCTCTGGGTGATTAAGCTATCCTTGAAATTAAAGACTTTCAAGTAGTATCAGAGGGAGATTGCTCAAAAAGGACATAACTATCTGAGTAGATCCCCAAGTATAGCTAAAAGGTTTGTAGTTATGGGTTTAGGAGTGAACCATAAGGAGTGGATCTTAATGAAGCTTCAAGTCTGCAGAAAGGAAAGGACCTACATTTGGTTGTTGACAGCTGTTGTAGAAGATAATGACTATCTTGCTGCTAGGATAGGAATCAGAGCCCCACTGTCCTCTATGTTTAGTGACAGTGACAAAGATAATGTCTATCCAGATGCAAGAATAGAGATTAGGGTCCCTCTATCACATTCATACAATGATTGAGAGGAGGAGGATGATTAGGAAGTAGATGCCAACTGCTTCTATGGGATGATGGCTATATCAGATGAAGAATCCTGCCAGAATCAGCCTAGTCCAAATCAAGTACATTCCCTATCTAGCTCATCCTCAGAATCTGGTTATTAGACCAGTCCAAAATCTGATTCTTCCACATCAAGTGCTGATGATGGATAAAAATCAGAGGATGATGTCAATCAATTGATTGACCAATATGGTGCACTTATGGAGGATTTTAAGTGAAGTTAGAAGTTGGGTAAGAAGTTGGCTGAGGAGATTATCTCCCTATAGCTAGCTACTTCCCATCTATCTGACTCAGTATCCTTGGTGGATCAAAAACTAAGTGAATTTAGCCAACTAAAGGCCATCTCAATCATCCAAATTGAGACCATAAGCCAGAGGAACAAGATCATCTTGAATCTTGAAGAGAAACTCCAAAAGGATAGAAAGATTGTGGTTGAATTTAGTAAGCCTAAAATTGTGCTGCCACTGATTAACTCCTTTACCTCTCAAAAAGATGAGAGAGGCTTAGGGTCTAAGTGGAATTCTAGAGTTGGTCATTCCAAAGGGAAAGGCAATGCTCCTGTAGTGCCTCAGGCCACATTTCACAAGGTAATTCTCCCTTCCAACAGGTATGACCAAGACTGTATATTAGGTCACTAGAAGAATACGAATTCTCCTTATAAGAGTACAAGTGTATCTTATAATGGAAGAAGGAAGGGAATGTGTTTCAGTATACAAAAGGCTCCCCATGAAGAAGTCCAAATGGCCCATCATGGACCATTTGTATTTGGTGTTCCAACCCCTACACTTAAGGAGAAGGCAGTGGCCGATTATCAGGCTCTTATAGAAAAAACCCAGACAAAGGGTAAGTTAGTCAGTAAGGCTGACTTGACTAGATCTAAGGACATTAATAGCATGTCAACTACAAAGAAGACTGCTCTTAATGAAACACAGAGTAAGCCAAATACTTCTACTAGCAGCCTCACAATTAGTCAGATTCTTGCTGAGAGAAATAATAAGAAGGCTACAACACTCCCCTATGAACAGACAGCTAGTGATGGCTTGCACTCTTCAAAGACTGTTCAGAAGAGGAGATATAACATCCATGAATGTTGTTGTTCTAGCAAAGTGGGCCACTTTGTCATAGATTATTGGCACAACCCTAGTGTGCTTAGGGCAAGCATGAGTTTTCCTGACAGGACTTCTGTAGGTAGACAAGTGAATTTCTATGGTAACAAGAACCTAGGACCCAATAATTATTGGGGTCCTAAGGTAAGGTAACTCTATTTTGCAGGATAGTACATGTGCCCATACCCCTATGTGGTACTTAGATAGAGGTTATTCTATGAATAAGACTGAAACAAAGAGCCAACTAAAGGATCATACTACAGTAAAAGATGGACCCAAAGTAAGCTTTGGTGGGTCAGACAGAGGAGTCACCAAAGGCTATGACCTATAGGTATGAAGTTGGAGATGGATAAACAGACCATCAAGATTACTCTTCCTACTACCCAAGAGGAAGAGGATGGTGTGATGTTGTGTGCATTCCTGAGAGGGAGACTACCCAGATGGTTGCACCTACTGAAAGAGGGCAAGTACAATCAATTCAAGAGCAGCTGGATTGCTTCAGCTGCTGTTGATACATGTCAGCAAATTCCTATGGGGAATAGCAGGGTAACTAAAGACTTTCAAGTTGATTATCTAAAATCAAAAAGGGGGAGAAGATAATCAGAGAAAAATGGATCAAGGAAGGACCATTCAAGGTTTAAGTGGAATATACTCAAGTGTTATGATCACTATTCGAGTGGTATCAAGCTATAATCAAGGAAGATAGGAAAATCAAGGATGGAACCTGTCAAATCCTAGGAAAAGGACTGACTACTTGGAGTTACAAGAAAAAAACTAGTCTTGTAATCTCAACTGCAAAATCAGATAAAATATCTGTTGGGAGCTGCTGTGCTCAACTATTGTGGATCCAACATCAGCTCCAGGACCATAACCTCTAGATATGTAGAACTCCTTTATATTGAGATTCTACTAGTGTAATCTCAATTTCTAGGAATCCTGTCTCTCATAGCAGGACTATACATATTGAAATTAAGAATCAATTAGTTAGGGAGCATGTGGAAAAGGAAGAACTCAGTCTTGAGTTTGTCCTCACAGACAAGCAAGTGGCTGACATCTTCACCAAGCCACCAGATGAAGCAAAGTTCAACACCTTCAAGGTTGAGTTGGGTATGTTGAACTTGATATAGCTTCAATTGCACCTAATTGTATTTTTTGTTGCAGAATTTTCATTTCTTGCAGGTAGATAAGTCTCTAATGTGGTATCAAGAATATCAAAGTCCTTCAATTGGTATCAAGAATTAAATGGACTCATGTGTCCATTAGAGATGATGACAGAAGATGCTCCAATTGAAGGGGAGTAAGTCTAGAATCTCCCGTTGAGGGGGAGCAAGTCCAGCAACTGTAATAGTAGATTAAAGATAAACACTACTAATCTATATGTCCTTAGGACAATGTACAGACTGAAAGAGAGATAAACACAAGTGAAATGTTGCTGCTGACAAGATATTATTGTTGAAGCCAAAATTGACCGAAGTCAAAATTGACTTCCGTGGAGTTCGGGGTCCCAAAAGTGGGGTGACCGCACACCTACTACACTCAAATGAACGATCTAGGCTCTAGACTAGGAACGTAAGGGACAGACCCAAGGTCTCAGCGTGGAGGACCCACCGCATACCCGGAAGACTAACGAACTCTTCCCCCCCAAGCCAAAAGCTGAGCTAAGACACCTTCGGAGGGCACTCTTGGCTGACCGGAACATCTAAGGAGGGTCTCAAGACCAACTCTCTCCTATCCAGATGTATCTCCTTGGGTCTATACAAAATGCTCCTCAAACGCGCTACTAAAGGCGCAACATCGTCGAGCCAGTCTATAACACGCTGCCCAACTGGGCTGCAAACAGCGCGACTCCGCTGCCTTAAAAGGCTATCAACAGGTCAACAGAGGCTTCCCGGCATAAACCTCGGGGCTCCCACGGGACGAGCGGTTCACGAGCACACCGCTCGCCCAAAGCAAAAAGAGTAAAACGCACATTCACAGAGCATTACAGATTATAAATTATTATAGGAATATGAATTCCGTACATCGGCACGCAGGCCGGTAATATAAAAAAAAATAGGCCTTCGAGGGCCGGCACAAGCTTGGGCTTAAGCCCGCTATTCCCTGCTTGGTACTGCAACACCTGTACGCCTACGTCTCGACGAACGACTGCCAGCTGAACGACAGTCGGCTAACATAAGCGGGCCAAACATATTTCGTACACCCCTTTTTCGGGGCTACGGTGCGCATTCCCTGCAAATAGACAATATCCAAATTCCTCGGAGTCTTCTCTGGGACCCCCAGAACATCACCGATTCGGCTCGTACGTCCGAACGGGCTTCACACAGAACATCACCAATTCGGCTCATACGTCCGAATGGGCTTCACACAGCACATCACCAATTCGGCTCGTACGTCCGAATGGGCTTCACACAGCACATCACTAATTCGGCTCGTACGTCCGAATGGGCTTCACACAGCACATCACCAATTCGGCTCGTACGTCCGAATGGGCTTCACACAGCATGCCTAAATCCGTATTCCCGCTTCCGGATACTAGATGCAATTAATAGCGGGGACGTACACGTCAACCCGTCGGAGAGCTCCCTTCCCCCACCCGTTGGTGGAGAGGGCTTCCATGCAAACATGTAAATTGAGGGCTTCACCTGCCCGAGAAGAAACATCGTTACCCTTGGCGCATGCTTGGCGGCGGTACCGGTGGCCGCTCTCCCTTTTAGGCCGAGCCTTGCTCGAGGCGGCGATGGCGATGGTCGACCTCTCTTTTAGGCCGAGCCCTTGCTCAAGGCGGCGATGGCAGTGGCCGACCTCTCTTTTAAGCCGAGCCCTTGCTCGAGGCGGCGATGGCGGTGGTCGACCTCTCTTTTAGGCCGAGCCCTTGCTCGAGGCGGCGATGGCGGTGGCCGACCTCTCTTTTAAGCCGAGCCCTTGCTCGAGGCGGCGATGGCGGTGGTCGACCTCTCTTTTAGGCCGAGCCCTTGCTCGAGGCAGCGATGGCGGTGGCCGACCTCTGAGCCCTTGCTCGAGGCGGCGATGACGGTGGTCGACCTCTCTTTTAGGCCAAGCCCTTGCTCGAGGCGGCGATGGCGGTGGCCGACCTCTCTTTTAGGCCGAGCCCTTGCTCGAGGCGGCGATGGCGGTGGCCGACCTCTCTTTTTAGGCCGAGCCCTTGCTCGAGGCGGCGACGAGAAGAGGGGGCCGAGAGGAGCTCGGCCCTGCTGGAGGCGGCCTGGACGGAGGGAAGGAGGGAGGTCGAGCTATGGCTCGGGCTTGCCGGTGGCGGCAATGGCAGAGAGAGAAAAGCGGAGGAGCGGATGGCATCGGGCTCCTCTTGGCCGGTCGACGAGAGAGAGGAAGAGGGAGGAGCTGGGCGGCCTGCTCCAGGTGGTCGACTATGGGGGAGGAGGAGGAGGAGCGGCGGGCGGTGGTCCAGGCCGAGATGATGAGAGGGGCGGTCGGGCTTGTGTCAGCCGGCGCCGGGAGCGATCGGGGCGGATGGCTGTCGTGCCCTCGCTGGAAGAAGAACCAAAATCCCACGCTAACTACCTTTTTTCTTCTTTCTTTTTTCCTGCCCCTTTCCTCTACCCGATGCCGGCTTCCCCCCCTGCCTTTTTGCCTTTTCTTTTCTTTTATCTTTTGTCTTTTTCTGCCTGTACACCCCCCCCCCCATGACTCCATCCCCTCTTATCTTTACTTACATTATATATATATATAATATAATATAAATAATATATTATATAATATAATATATAAATAACATAATGTAAGAATGATAATATATATGCTATAGCAAAGCCTATACACACGAAACCTTCGCGCGCCCGCACGAGCACCCGCACGTCTTCGAACGGTGTTGCGTCAAAACATCGCTCGTAGCATGTCCTGAGCCCGTCACTTGGGGAGGATCGCGCTCGCCCGGATACGGGGTTGTACACAATCCCCGCTCTTTTCGAGATTGGTACAAGCTCGGAAAGAAATGTCCAATCCCAAGTATCCGGCGAGTGGGAGCCGACCCAAAAGAAAAATTTTGATTGAATCCAAAGTTTGCATTCAAAACACTAGACTCTTCGGGCACCTTTTGAATCATAACTGAACCGCTCGATACTTATAACGCTCCCTGCTACCGAACTGCCCTTATACCCTTACTTACAATAAGTATACCTGGGGCCGAGCCCGGCTCGAGGCGTCGATGAAGTAGCTAAACCGAAGCGTCTCAAAAGCCAACCTTTCCCCCACAGGCGAGCCTTCGGACCTGCCAGCTTGATGGGAGCCTGCACAGCGGGTCTACCTGGGGCCGAGCCCAGCTCGGGGTGTCGTAGACGTGGCTAAACTAGAACATCTCAAAAGCCAACCTTTCCCCCACAGGCGAGCCTTCGGACCTGCCAGCTTGATGGGAGCCTGCGCAGCGGGTCTACCTGGGGCCGAGCCCAGCTCGGGGTGTCGTAGACGTGGCTAAACTGGAACATCTCAAAAGCCAACCTTTCCCCCACAGGCGAGCCTTCGGACCTGCCAGCTTGATGGGAGCCTGCGCAACGGGTCTACCTGGGGCCGAGCCCAGCTCGGGGTGTCGTAGACGTGGCTAAACTGGAACATCTCAAAAGCCAACCTTTCCCCCACAGGCGAGCCTTCGGACCTGCCAGCTTGATGGGAGCCTGCGCAGCGGGTCTACCTAGGGCCGAGCCGATCTCGGGGTGTCGTAGAAGTGGCTAAACCAGAACATCTCAATAGCCAACCTTTCCCCCACAGGCGAGCCTTCGGACCTGCCAGCTTGATGGGAGCCTGCGCAGCGGGTCTACCTGGGGCCGAGCCCAGCTCGGGGTGTCGTAGACGTGGCTAAACTGGAACATCTCAAAAGCCAACCTTTCCCCCACAGGCGAGCCTTCGGACCTGCCAGCTTGATGGGAGCCTGCGCAGCGGGTCTACCTGGGGCCGAGCCGAGCTCGGGGTGTCGATGAAGTGGCTAAGAACAAAGTATCGCAAGAGCCAACCTTTCCCCCACAGGCGAGCCTTCGGACCTGCCAGCTTGATGAGAGCCTGCGCAGCGGGTCTACCTGGGGCCGAGCCGAGCTCGGGGTGCCGATGACGATCGAACCAAACCTATCCCCCACAGGCGAGCCTACGGACCTGCCAGCTAGATGGGAGCCTGCGCAGCGGGTCTACCTGGGGCCGAGCCGATCTCGGGGTGGCGATGACGATCGAACCAAACCTATCCCCCACAGGCGAGCCTACGGACCTGCCAGCTAGATGGGAGCCTGCGCAGCGGGTCTACCTGGGGGTCTCCTCTCCAAACCAACTCCAACCCCCGAGTGAGCCTACAGCCCTGCCAGCTTGATAAGAGCCTGGTCATCGGGTCTTCTCGGGGGTCTCCTCTCCAAACTAACTATAAGCAAAAATAAAGGTAATCAAATAACTCAAAAGAACTGTTGACAGAGTCAACCAAGTAACAGTCCGACACGAGGCACCTCTACCCGCTATGTCCACCCTCTCGGGAACCAGAGGGGAGACGAAAAGCTAGGATGGTTAAAATCGACTAAAGAGGAGTGGGAGGGGACTTCTTTTATTACATGACCCTGGTCGTCACTTGGTTCCTCCTCTATAGCCACGACATTCGCATGAGTTTTTCTGTGCTGGTCACTCTCCACGCTCACCACACCATAACTGTTGAAGCCAAAATTGACCGAAGTCAAAATTGACTTCCGTGGAGTTCGGGGTCCCAAAAGAGGGGTGACCGCACACCTACTACACTCAAATGAACGATCTAGGCTCTAGACTAGGAACGTAAGGGACAGACCCAAGGTCTCAGCATGGAGGACCCACCGCATACCCGGAAGACTAACGAACTCTTCCCCCCCCCCCCAAGCCAAAAGCTGAGCTAAGACACCTTCGGAGGGCGCTCTTGGCCGACCGGAACATCTAAGGAGGGTCTCAAGACCAACTCTCTCCTATCCAGATGTATCTCCTTGGGTCTATACAAAATGCTCCTCAAACGCGCTACTAAAGGCGCAACATCGTCGAGCCAGTCTATAACACGCTGCCCAACTGGGCTGCAAACAGCGCGACTCCGCTGCCTTAAAAGGCTATCAACAGGTCAACAGAGGCTTCCCGGCATAAACCTCGGGGCTCCCACGGGACGAGCGGTTCACGAGCACACCGCTCGCCCAAAGCAAAAAGAGTAAAACGCACATTCACAGAGCATTACAGATTATAAATTATTATAGGAATATGAATTCCGTACATCGGCACGCAGGCCGGCAATATAAATAAAAATAGGCCTTCGAGGGCCGGCACAAGCTTGGGCTTAAGCCCGCTATTCCCCGCTTGGTACTGCAACACCTGTACGCCTACGTCTCGACGAACGACTGCCAGCTGAACGACAGTCGGCTAACATAAGCGGGCCAAACATATTTCGTACACCCCTTTTTCGGGGCTACGGTGCGCATTCCCTGCAAATAGACAATATCCAAATTCCTCGGAGTCTTCTCCGGGACCCCCAGAACATCACCGATTTGGCTCATACGTCCGAACGGGCTTCACACAGAACATCACCAATTCGGCTCATACGTCTGAATGGGCTTCACACAACACATCACCAATTCGGCTCATACGTCCGAATGGGCTTCACACAGCACATCACCAATTCGGCTCGTACGTCCGAATGGGCTTCACACAGCACATCACCAATTCGGCTCGTACGTCCGAATGGGCTTCACACAGCATGCCTAAATCCGTATTCCCGCTTCCGGATACTAGATGCAATTAATAGCGGGGACGTACACGTCAACCCGTCGGAGAGCTCCCTTCCCCCACCCGTTGGTGGAGAGGGCTTCCATGCAAACATGTAAATTGAGGGCTTCACCTGCCCGAGAAGAAACATCGTTACCCTTGGCGCGTGCTTGGCGGCGGTACCGGTGGCCGTTCTCCCTTTTAGGCCGAGCCTTGCTCGAGGCGGCGATGGTCGACCTCTCTTTTAGGTCGAGCCCTTGCTCGAGGCGGCGATGGCGGTGGCCGACCTCTCTTTTAATCCGAGCCCTTGCTCGAGGCGGCGATGGCGGTGGTCGACCTCTCTTTTAGGCCGAGCCCTTGCTCGAGGCGGCGATGGCGGTGGCCGACCTCTCTTTTAAGCCGAGCCCTTGCTCGAGGCGGCGATGGCGGTGGTCGACCTCTCTTTTAGGCCGAGCCCTTGCTCGAGGCGGCGATGGCGGTGGCCGACCTCTCTTTTAAGCCGAGCCCTTGCTCGAGGCGGCGATGACGGTGGTCGACCTCTCTTTTAGGCCGAGCCCTTGCTCGAGGCGGCGATGGCAGTGGCCGACCTCTCTTTTAGGCCGAGCCTTTGCTTGAGGCGGCGATGGCGGTGGCCGACCTCTCTTTTTAGGCCGAGCCCTTGCTCGAGGCGGCGACGAGAAGAGGGGGCCGAGAGGAGCTCGGCCCCGCTGGAGGCGGCCTGGACGGAGGGAAGGAGGGAGGTCGAGCTATGGCTCGGGCTTGCCGGCGGCGGCCATGGCAGAGAGAGAAAAGCGGAGGAGCGGATGGCGTCGGGCTCCTCTTGGCCGGTCGACGAGAGAGAGGAAGAGGGAGGAGTTGGGCGGCCTGCTCCAGGTGGTCGACTATGGGGGAGGAGGAGGAGGAGCGGCGGGCGGTGGTCCAGGCCGAGATGAAGAGAGGGGCGGTCGGGCTTGTGTCAGCCGGCGCCGGGAGAGATCGGGGCGGATGGCTGTCGTGCCCTCGCTGGAAGAAGAACCAAAATCCCACGCTAACTGCCTTTTTTCTTCTTCTTTTTTTCCTGCCCCTTTCCTCTACCCGATGCCGGCTTCCCCCCCCCCCCACTGTCTTTTTGCTTTTTCTTTTCTTTTATCTTTTGTCTTTTTCTGCCTGTACACCCCCCCCCCCCCCCATGACTCTATCCCCTCTTATCTTTACTTACATTATAAATATATAATATAATATAAATAATATATTATATAATATAATATATAAATAACATAATGTAAGAATGATAATATATATGCTATAGCAAAGCCTATACACACGAAACCTTCGCGCGCCTGCACGAGCACCCGCACGTCTTCGAATGGGGTTGCGTCAAAATGTCGCTCGTAGCATGTCCTGAGCCCGTCACTTGGGGAGGATCCCGCTTGCCCGGATACGGGGTTGTACGCTCACCGCACCATAACTGTTGAAGCCAAAATTGACCGAAGTCAAAATTGACTTCCGTGGAGTTCGGGGTCCCAAAAGAGGGGTGACCGCACACCTACTACACTCAAATGAACGATCTAGGCTCTAGACTAGGAGCGTAAGGGACAGACCCAAGGTCTCAGCGTGGAGGACCCACCGCATACCCGGAAGACTAACGAACTCTTCCCCCCCCCCCCCAAGCCAAAAGCTGAGCTAAGACACCTTCGGAGGGCGCTCTTGGCCGACCGGAACATTTAAGGAGGGTCTCAAGACCAACTCTCTCCTATCCAGATGTATCTCCTTGGGTCTATACAAAATGCTCCTCAAACGCGCTACTAAAGGCGCAACATCGTCGAGCCAGTCTATAACACGCTGCCCAACTGGGCTGCAAACAACGCGACTCCGCTGCCTTAAAAGGCTATCAACAGGTCAACAGAGGCTTCCCGGCATAAACCTCGGGGCTCCCACGGGACGAGCGGTTCACGAGCACACCGCTCGCCCAAAGCAAAAAGAGTAAAACGCACATTCACAGAGCATTACAGATTATAAATTATTACAGGAATATGAATTCCGTACATCGGCACGCAGGCCGGCAATATAAATAAAAATAGGCCTTCGAGGGCCGGCACAAGCTTGGGCTTAAGCCCGCTATTCCCCGCTTGGTACTGCAACACCTGTACGCCTACGTCTCGACGAACGACTGCCAGCTGAACGACAGTCGGCTAACATAAGCGGGCCAAACATATTTCATACACCCCTTTTTCGGGGCTACGGTGCGCATTCCCTGCAAATAGACAATATCCAAATTCCTCGGAGTCTTCTCCGGGACCCCCAGAACATCACCGATTCGGCTCGTACGTCCGAACGGGCTTCATACAGAACATCACCAATTCGGCTCATACGTCCGAATGGGCTTCACACAGCACATCACCAATTCGGCTCGTACGTCCGAATGGGCTTCACACAGCACATCACCAATTCGGCTCGTACGTCCGAATGGGCTTCACACAGCACATCACCAATTCGGCTCGTACGTCCGAATGGGCTTCACACAGCATGCCTAAATCCGTATTCCCGCTTCCGGATACTAGATGCAATTAATAGCGGGGACATACACGTCAACCCGTCGGAGAGCTCCCTTCCCCCACCCGTTGGTGGAGAGGGCTTCCATGCAAACATGTAAATTGAGGGCTTCACCTGCCCGAGAAGAAACATCATTACCCTTGGCGCGTGCTTGGCGGCGGTACCGGTGGCCGTTCTCCCTTTTAGGCCGAGCCTTGCTCGAGGCGGCGATGGCGATGGTCGACCTCTCTTTTAGGCCGAGCCCTTGCTCGAGGCGGCGATGGCGGTGGCCGACCTCTCTTTTAAGCCGAGCCCTTGCTCGAGGCGGCGATGGCGGTGGTCGACCTCTCTTTTAGGCCGAGCCCTTGCTCGAGGCGGCGATGGCGGTGGCCGACCTCTCTTTTAAGCCGAGCCCTTGCTCGAGGCGGCGATGGCGGTGGTCGACCTCTCTTTTAGGCCGAGCCCTTGCTCGAGGCGGCGATGGCGGTGGCCGACCTCTCTTTTAAGCCGAGCCCTTGCTCGAGGCGGCGATGGCGGTGGCCGACCTCTCTTTTAGGCCGAGCCCTTGCTCGAGGCGGCGATGGCGGTGGCCGACCTCTCTTTTTAGGCCGAGCCCTTGCTCGAGGCGGCGACGAGAAGAGGGGGCCGAGAGGAGCTCGGCCCCGCTGGAGGCGGCCTGGACGGAGGCAAGGAGGGAGGTCGAGCTATGGCTCGGGCTTGCCGGCGGCGGCCATGGCAGAGAGAGAAAAGCGGAGGAGCGGATGGCGTCGGGCTCCTCTTGGCCGGTCGACGAGAGAGAGGAAGAGGGAGGAGCTGGGCGGCCTGCTCCAGGTGGTCGACTATGGGGGAGGAGGAGGAGGAGCGGCGGGCGGTGGTCCAGGCCGAGATGAAGAGAGGGGCGGTCGGGCTTGTGTCAGCCGGCGCCGGGAGAGATCGGGGCGGATGGCTGTCGTGCCCTCGCTGGAAGAAGAACCAAAATCCCACGCTAACTGCCTTTTTTCTTCTTTCTTTTTTCCTGCCCCTTTCCTCTACCCGATGCCGGCTTCCCCCCCCCTGCCTTTTTGCTTTTTCTTTTCTTTTATCTTTTGTCTTTTTCTGCCTGTACACCCCCCCCCATGACTCCATCCCCTCTTATCTTTACTTACATTATATATATATAATATAATATAAATAATATATTATATAATATATAAATAACATAATGTAAGAATGATAATATATATGCTATAGCAAAGCCTATACACACGAAACCTTCGCGCGCCCGCACGAGCACCCGCACGTCTTCGAACGGGGTTGCGTCAAAACGTCGTTCGTAGCATGTCCTGAGCCCGTCACTTGGGGAGGATCCCGCTCGCCCGGATACGGGGTTGTACACAATCCCCGCTCTTTTCGAGATTGGTACAAGCTCGGAAAGAAATGTCCAATCCCAAGTATCCGGCGAGTGGGAGCCGACCCAAAAGAAAATTTTTGATTGAATCCAAAGTTTGCATTCAAAACACTAGACTCTTCGGGCACCTTTTGAATCATAACTGAACCGCTCGATACTTGTAACGCTCCCTGCTACCGAACTGCCCTTATACCCTTACTTACAATAAGTATACCTGGGGCCGAGCCCGGCTCGAGGCGTCGATGAAGTAGCTAAACCGAAGCGTCTCAAAAGCCAACCTTTCCCCCACAGGCGAGCCTTCGGACCTGCCAGCTTGATGGGAGCCTGCGCAGCGGGTCTACCTGGGGCCGAGCCCAGCTCGGGGTGTCGTAGACGTGGCTAAATTGGAACATCTCAAAAGCCAACCTTTCCCCCACAGGCGAGCCTTCGGACCTGCCAGCTTGATGGGAGCCTGCGCAGCGGGTCTACCTGGGGCAGAGCCCAGCTTGGGGTGTCGTAGACGTTGCTAAACTGGAACATCTCAAAAGCCAACCTTTCCCCCACAGGCGAGCCTTCGGACCTGCCAGCTTGATGGGAGCCTGCGCAACGGGTCTACCTGGGGCCGAGCCCAGCTCGGGGTGTCGTAGACGTGGCTAAACTGGAACATCTCAAAAGCCAACCTTTCCCCCACAGGCGAGCCTTCGGACCTGCCAGCTTGATGGGAGCCTGCGCAGCGGGTCTACCTGGGGCCGAGCTGAGCTCGGGGTGTCGTAGAAGTGGCTAAACCAGAACATCTCAAAAGCCAACCTTTCCCCCACAGGCGAGCCTTCGGACCTGCCAGCTTGATGGGAGCCTGCGCAGCGGGTCTACCTGGGGCCGAGCCCAGCTCGGGGTGTCGTAGACGTGGCTAAACTGGAACATCTCAAAAGCCAACCTTTCCCCCACAGGCGAGCCTTCGGACCTGCCAGCTTGATGGGAGCCTGCGCAGCGGGTCTACCTGGGGCCGAGCCGAGCTCGGGGTGTCGATGAAGTGGCTAAGAACAAAGTATCGCAAGAGCCAACCTTTCCCCCACAGGCGAGCCTTCGGACCTGCCAGCTTGATGAGAGTCTGCGCAGCGGGTCTACCTTGGGCCGAGCCGAGCTCGGGGTGCCGATGACGATCGAGTCAAACCTATCCCCCACAGGCGAGCCTACGGACCTGCCAGCTAGATGGGAGCCTGCGCAGCGGGTCTACCTGGGGCCGAGCCGAGCTCGGGGTGGCGATGACGATCGAACCAAACCTATCCCCCACAGCCGAGCCTACGGACCTGCCAGCCAGATGGGAGCCTGCGCAGCGGGTCTACCTGGGGGTCTCCTCTCCAAACCAACTCCAACCCCCGAGTGAGCCTACAGCCCTGCCAGCTTGATAAGAGCCTGGTCATCGGGTCTTCTCGGGGGTCTCCTCTCCAAACTAACTATAAGCAAAAATAAAGGTAATCAAATAACTCAAAAGAACTGTTGACAGAGTCAACCAAGTAACAGTCCGACACGAGGCACCTCTACCCGCTATGTCCACCCTCTCGGGAACCAGAGGAGAGACGAAAAGCTAGGATGGTTAAGATCGACTAAAGAGGAGTGGGAGGGGACTTCTTTTATTACATGACCCTGGTCGTCACTTGGTTCCTCCTCTATAGCCACAACGTTCGCATGAGTTTTTCTGTGCTGGTCACTCTCCACGCTCATCGCACCATAACTGTTGAAGCCAAAATTAACCGAAGTCAAAATTGACTTCCGTGGAGTTCGGGGTCCCAAAAGAGGGGTGACCGCACACCTACTACACTCAAATGAACGATCTAGGCTCTAGACTAGGAACGTAAGGGACAGACCCAAGGTCTCAGCGTGAAGGACCCACCGCATACCCGGAAGACTAACGAACTCTTCCCCCCCAAGCCAAAAGCTGAGCTAAGACACCTTCGGAGGGCGCTTTTGGCCGACCGGAACATCTAAGGAGGGTCTCAAGACCAACTCTCTCCTATCCAGATGTATCTCCTTGGGTCTATACAAAATGCTCCTCAAACGCGCTACTAAAGGCGCAGCATCGTCGAGCCAGTCTATAACACGCTGCCCAACTGGGCTGCAAACAGCGCGACTCCGCTGCCTTAAAAGGCTATCAACAGGTCAACAGAGGCTTCCCGGCATAAACCTCGGGGCTCCCACGGGACGAGCGGTTCACGAGCACACCGCTCGCCCAAAGCAAAAAGAGTAAAACGCACATTCACAGAGCATTACAGATTATAAATTATTACAGGAATATGAATTCCGTACATCGGCACGTAGGCCGGCAATATAAATAAAAATAGGCCTTCGAGGGCCGGCACAAGCTTGGGCTTAAGCCCGCTATTCCCCGCTTGGTACTGCAACACCTGTACGCCTACGTCTCGACGAACGACTGCCAGCTGAACGACGGTCGGCTAACATAAGCGGGCCAAACATATTTCGTACACCCCTTTTTCGGGGCTACGGTGCGCATTCCCTGCAAATAGACAATATCCAAATTCCTCGGAGTCTTCTCCGGGACCCCCAGAACATCACCGATTCGGCTCGTACGTCCGAACGGGCTTCACACACAACATCACCATTTCGGCTCATACGTCCGAATGGGCTTCACACAGCACATCACCAATTCGGCTCGTACGTCCGAATGGGCTTCACACAGCACATCACCAATTCGGCTCGTACGTCTGAATGGGCTTCACACAGCACATCACCAATTCGGCTCGTACGTCCGAATGGGCTTCACACAGCATGCCTAAATCCATATTCCCGCTTCCGGATACTAGATGCAATTAATAGCGGGGACGTACACATCAACCCGTCGGAGAGCTCCCTTCCCCCACCCGTTGGTGGAGAGGGCTTCCATACAAACATGTAAATTGAGGGCTTCACCTGCCCGAGAAGAAACATCATTACCCTTGGCGCGTGCTTGGCGGCGGTACCGGTGGCCGTTCTACCTTTTAGGCCGAGCCTTGCTCGAGTCGGCGATGGCGATGGTCGACCTCTCTTTTAGGCCGAGACCTTGCTCGAGGCGGCGATGGCGGTGGCCGACCTCTCTTTTAAGCCGAGCCCTTGCTCGAGGCGGCGATGGCGGTGGTCGACCTCTCTTTTTGGCCGAGCCCATGCTCGAGGCGGCGATGGCAGTGGCCGACCTCTCTTTTAAGCTGAGCCCTTGCTCGAGGCGGCGATGGCGGTGGTCGACCTCTCTTTTAGGCCGAGCCCTTGCTCGAGGCGGCGATGGCGGTGGCCGACCTCTCTTTTAAGCCGAGCCCTTGCTCGAGGCGGCGATGGCGGTGGCCGACCTCTCTTTTAGGCCGAGCCCTTGCTCGAGGCGGCGATGGCGGTGGCCGACCTCTCTTTTTAGGCCGAGCCCTTGCTCGAGGCGGCGACGAGAAGAGGGGGCCGAGAGGAGCTCGGCCCCGCTGGAGGCGGCCTGGACGGAGGGAAGGAGGGAGGTCGAGCTATGGCTCGGGCTTGCCGGCGGCGGCCATGGCAGAGAGAGAAAAGCGGAGGAGCGGATGGCGTCGGGCTCCTCTTGGCCGATCGACGAGAGAGAGGAAGAGGGAGGAGCTGGGCGGCCTGCTCCAGGTGGTCGACTATGGGGGAGGAGGAGGAGGAGCGGCGGGCGGTGGTCCAGGCCGAGATGAAGAGAGGGGCGGTCGGGCTTGTGTCAGCCGGCGCCTGAAGAGATCGGGGCGGATGGCTGTCGTGCCCTCGCTGGAAGAAGAACCAAAATCCCACGCTAACTGCCTTTTTTCTTCTTTCTTTTTTCCTGCCCCTTTCCTCTACCCGATGCCGGCTTCCCCCCCCTGCTGCCTTTTTGCTTTTTCTTTTCTTTTATCTTTTGTCTTTTTCTGCCTGTACACCCCCCCCCCATGACTCCATCCCCGCTTATCTTTACTTACATTATATATATATAATATAATATAAATAATATATTATATAATATAATATATAAATAACATAATGTAAGAATGATAATATATATGCTATAGCAAAGCCTATACACACGAAACCTTCGCTCGCCCGCACGAGCACCCGCACGTCTTCGAACGGGGTTGCGTCAAAACGTCGCTCGTAGCATGTCCTGAGCCCGTCACTTGGGGAGGATCCCGCTCGCCCGGATACGGGGTTGTACAATTATTGCTACTGAGAAATCAATGCTACTACAGGAGAAGAGGAACAACCATCACCTCCCTGAGTCATAAAAGGGGGACGAGTGGCATTAGCTCAAGTAGTTCAATGACAACAAGTAGCTCAAGTGGATCAATGGACCACTCAAGTGTCAAGTGGTTGTAGTGATGTGTTGTATCAGTGGTATCAACAAAAGAAGGCAATGATCAAGGAGGAGTAGGCTGTCTGGGTTGCCAATGGAATCAAAAGTATATTGGGGCTTGAACAACATGCAGACAACATTCCTCCTATTCAAGAAGGACTGTATGATAAAACAGCAAAGTGATAAGAGGGTAGATCAATGTGATGATCAAGATGGTGGTCAATGGCCTGAACCCTCCTGTGCTATCGATCAGAAAGATGGAGCCAAAGGCAAGTCTGTTGCTAAAGAAAAGGAAAAGATCTGGCTCAATAAGAAGAGACTTTGCAGGGTGCAAGAGAGCTGCTATGTACAACCTCTGTGGATACACCATCAGCTAGAGGACTATAATCTTAAGTTAAGTCATTCACCCTTAAAAATGTGAATCATCCAGTGAGATTTATAGTGCTAAGATTCCTGTCTCATATAACAGGACTAAGCTTCTAGAAATTAAATAACATTTTATTAAGAGAACATGTAAAAAGTGAAGACATTGCCTTTAATTTGTCTCCCCCGACAATCAAGTTGCTGATATCTTCACTAAGTCATTGGATGTGTCTAAGTTCAACACTTTCAAAGTTGAGTTTGGAATGCTTAATGTTTAATGACTCATGTACATTAAGTGTTTCAGTTGTAGATCTACATGACTATATTTTTTGTTTTCAATTCATAAGAAAATCTATCTGCCTATTTGTAAAAATGTATTTTTAGCAAGGTTAGATAGATAGTTAGCAGTTAATCACCTTAAATGACTAGGTTAAATTTCACTGAGATCAGCTGAAACAATGTTGGTTTCACTGAAATAGAGTATTGATATAGTGGTATCTAAGTTGGCTGAGAAATCAACTCTTCCTGAGCATGATGGTCAAAAGAACCAAGAGTAAAGTTCTCCCATGATCCTTCTCCTCCCTCAATAGATCAATAGAAAATTGCTATTGAAAAAGCCAGAAAGGGGGAGATGTGTGGCAATACTTGGAAGGGGAGAGATGTGGAAGCAAGGGGGAGATATGGAAGCAATACTTGACATGACCAAGTCATGTTGAGTCAGTGCATATTACTTTGATGAATTCAAGTAGTATGAGAAATGCAATGACTACTTGTTGAGGCATGTTGAGTCTGTGCATATTATGAGGATAGTGCTTCTAGTGGTGCTCCATTTAAGACTTAAGTGGAATAAGGAGAGGTCATATTACTTGAGCAATTATTCAAGTAGTATGAGAATGCAATGACTACAAGTTGAGCCATTGCATATGAGAAAAGTGCTCCATTTAAGTTTCAAGTTAAGCTTTAAGTAGTATGAGGAAAGTGCATATTACTTGAACAAATGTTCAAGAGATATGAGATAACAATGACTTGAAATGTTGAGTCAATGCAAACAAATGGAGAAGATTGAATTGTCTTACTGAAAATTCAAATGGTATAAGCAAGCAATATCTGCTAGCTTACAACTGCACTAAAATAATATGATTTACATGTTAATACTTCTTAGTATTGCTGTGTGTTCTGCCTTCTTCAAATAGGGGAGATTGTTGGGAATATTTCCCTCAATGTTCCCTAGATTTGAAGGGGCATCACAATCAATACTAAGAGCATAATTGTATTCCATATTATTCAAGTTCAATATGTGCAGGATGTTCCTTGAAACAAGTTTAGATAGGTTGTCTAAGTGATGATGATATGTGGTCAGAAGGTAGGTAGATAGAGAGATAAAAAATCTGTCTAAGTCCACAGGAGTTGAGTGAAGACAGATCACTCAATGCCAGCTGCAAAGAAATGTGGTTAAGTCCACATGCGTTGAGTGAAGCAAGCTCACTCAATGCCAGATGCTAAAAAGTGCTGAGAGAAGACAGGATAGTGAAAGCCCTTTAGCATTGGCAAGGCAGGAAAGTGGCTAAGTCCACAGGCATTGAGTGAAGCCAGTTCACTCAATACCATACAGCAAGAAGGGTTGAGTAAAGTCAAGTCAGTCAAAGCCTGACTATTTGCAAGGCAGAAAAGTGGTTAAGTCCTTAGGAGTTGAGTGATGGCAGTTCACTCAATGTCATACTACAAAAAGCATTGAGTAAAGCTTAGATAGTAAAATCTTTATCTTTGACAGTAAATAAATCTAGTTAAGTCCAGAAGCATCGAGTGATGAAGGCTCACTCGACGCCTAAGCAGTTGAGACTACAAAAGTCTAGATGGCATTGAGTGATGAAGGCTCACTCAACGCACTCAACGCCTAAGCTAATAGAAAATCAGTTTTAATACAGAAGCGTTGAGTGAAGGCTATTAACTCAATGCCTTATCAAAATAATAGGCTAAAGTAAAAAGCGTTGAGTGATGAAGCTACACTCAACACTTTCATTATGGAATGCAGCTAAGGGTTTTGGCGTGTAGTGATGAAGGCTCACTGAATGCCTGGTGAAAGAAAACTATCTATGTACTTTGGCATTGAGTGATGAAGGCTCACTCAACGCCTACTAGTACAGAAAGATTGGCTAAAGCAAAAGGCATTGAGTGATGAAGGCTCACTCAATGCTCTCAATGCCTGAGATGTAGAAAGATGGGCTAAGGCAAAAAGCGCTGAGTGATCAAGGCTCACTCAACACTATCAATGCCTGAGATGCAGAAAGATTTGATAAAGCCAAAAGCATTAAGAGAAGCTTGTTCACTCAACACACTTAATACTTGAGATGCAAAAAGATTGGCTAAGGCCAAAAGCGTTGAGTGAAACTTGTTCACTCAACGTTCTCAACGCCTGAGTAAGATAAAAATAAGTCTAAGTGTTTTGGAATTGAGTGGAGCTTTTTCACTCAATGTCTATACTAAAGTGTTTGAATTTGAATATCCACAAGTGCTGACGTCATCAAAATTCAAAATATTGCGGGATGGCTACAGTACGCGACAAACGACACCGCATGCCTACTGTATGACTTTTGGCTGTTAAAGCAAGGTTACAGATGCCAACTCATTATGTAGGTTCCACTGATCTAAGAGCCGTTTATCGGCAGAAGATAAAAGGGACAATGTCGGGAGCTGAGAACTTTAACTTGTAAGGTTTTATTCATTTTGATAAGTGGAGGCTGAACTTCGTCTTCCTCATCATTGTTCCCGAGCTTGAAACCTACAAGATCAGTAAGCTGTTCCAAAAGTTCCAGCAATCTAGATGTAGCTAATTTCTTCTACTACAGCAAGTTCAGATAAGGTCTGATAAAGAAGATAGAACTGAGTTTCTGGTTCAGTTCAGGAAGAAGTGGAGTTCTGCAAGGTACTTCCAGCACAAGCAGCTGTTCATTGAAGATCTATTCTATTATTGAGAAGAAGTTTGGGCTATATTTATCTCAGCTCAAGAAGCAGCAAGGTCTAACCCTAGTTGTAGTAGCTGGAAGCTGAAGAAAGATTGCTAGTGGCATTCACACCTGCACCAACAAGTTCAGAGGAAATCTCTGAGGAAGAAGAAGAAGCAAAGAACTAACCCTTGTTGTAACACTTCGCAGCCCAATAGAGTGAATCTTGAAGATCAATTTCTGGTGTTGTGAAGAAGAAGATAGGGCTGAGATTTTCTCAGTTCAGGAAGCAGAAGGCTCAGGGATTATTTCCTTAGAGTCAAAGTTGGGATGAGTTCACTCAGTCCAGGAAGGTAGACTTAGAGATCATATCTCTGTAGTCATATTTCACCAACCCACTTTCATCCTGTAGTATCTTTTTGGATCTGAGTAGTAGGCCTAAATATATAAAGGCCGAGTGTAGATCTAGTTGCAGATCTGAGTGTAGAGCCTGTGTGACTTAGGTTGGGCTTTGGCTTGAGAGTAGGATACTTAGAATCTGAGGTACGGATTTTGAGCCTGAGGTAGTGTTTTCGAGCCTATGTTAGGAGAGTCATTCTCTCTGAGTGTAGGACCTTTAGGTCTAAGGTAGGATCTAGATTTGAATCTGAGGTTGGGCCTTTGTTCCTGAGCTGTAGGAGAGTCATTCTCTCTGAGGTAGGGCTATCCTCCCAGCCTGAGGGCAGTGCTTTTGGACCTAAGGTAGGTGATCTTTGAATCACAAAGTTGTAAGGCTTTATGCCCGAGCTGTAGGTCTTGGAAAAGACTGAGTGGTTCTGTTGGATCGTGTTGTAAGCTCTTAGGAGACGAGATTGGAGAAGTGCCTTATCTAACAAGCTGTTAGAAAGGTGGGAGGGAAAGTTGACGTACCCATAATCTGGGAAACCACTATAAAATTGTCGTGTTGTCTGTGTGATTGTCTTGAAAGCAAAAGTAAATAAATCACTACAGACCCTAAAACACATAAAAGTAAAAGATAGTCACAAAAACTAAGAAACCTATTCACCCTCCCTCTAGGTGATTTAACTATCCTTGAAATTAAAAACTTTCAGGTTCTTCTACTAGCTCATTACCTATAGGGATGAATTCAGCAGAACTTTGCCCAGCAGGGGGCATTGGGGCAATTGCTTCAGTTACTACACAGATCACATCTCCACCTCTTCAATAGCTATCTTGCCATGGGCAGAGTCATCTTGATCTGACTCCCCCTTAATTTCTTTAGTAAATTCAATTTTTTCAGTTTTTTAGGCAGAGTCCACAAGAGCAGTCTCTCCTTCAACTATACCTAGGAGAATGGTTTTTTTGATAGAATTCTCCTTCCACCACTTCAGTGTGAAGTGTAGATGATTCCAAAATTTCTATGCCTTTATATTTAGGAGTAAGTTCCTCATGAACTTCTTCTTAATTCATGTCAACATTATCTTGGACAACAAGTGCTTGGTGAACTTCTCCCACTTTTATAATCCCCTACACATCCATACCCCTGGATTCTTCCATAGTGTTTGTGCTTTCTCAATCTTCTGGGATCATGAGTACAAAAATTTATGGGCATTGTTTTTCTGTATGCTCCCCCCTCAACATGATTGGGGGAGGGATAGAACTTTCATTTTGTGCTACCTTCTTTTTCAATCTTCTTTTCTTTCCATCCATCTATCCTTTAGGACTTGCATCATCCTTCTCCCTCAGCTATCATTGGGTGTGCTTGGAGCTTGCCCCTTCCCTTTCAGGTTTGGGGAAGGTTTTTTCCACCTTTTTATTATTCTGTAGTCCATGCTTTTCAGGCAATGCAGTGGTACTTCAGGTGCTTCATTCAACCTGTCTCTTAAACACTTGGAGAGGTACAAAGATATAATACTCCCCATATTAGGGGCAGTCAGATACACTGTCAACTTTCTGAGAACTAGTTGGCTCCAGTTAGTCCTTTTTGTAAGTATGACATCAGTCATGGAATTGAATATTTCCTTGGAAATCCTACCATGCAATCCCAGTTTGCTTAATAGATCCCTCCCTACAATGTCAGTTAAAAGTTTTCTAGTAGGGTTCAGGTCATTCTTTTCCAAAGATCAATACTCTTCTCCAGAGTAGTCACACCATTCTATGGTGGTAACATGATCTTCCTTTGAGATTTCCTCTTCCTTATCACCTTCAATGAGAGTTGGAGGTTCTAGATGGCAGCTAATACTTCTTTCAGTAACTCTCAAATGGTGATTTAGTATTATAGTTTTGATATCGGATCCTGAACTGCTTAATTCTGCATTCTTGAAAAACTCCTCTACTACTATAGGAACTATTCTGGTAGGTTCAGATAGGATTACCTGTAATCCTGCTGTGCTTAGTAGGAAGATGACATTCTATATCTCTTTTGAGTAGGCTCTGAAGCCACCCATAATGACCTAACTCCCGATGTTGATCTTGTCAGACGAGCTTTCTTTATGCGCAATCTATGAAACAAGGGTATGAAGGAGAGAAGATTTTTGTGTTGAACAGGAGCAAGAGTGAGAGAACCATGGTGTCGATTTTTGGGAGTTTTACCGTTATTTAACATAATGTTCCCACTATTTCTAATTTATTAATTTAAAAAAAGGAATTCCAAAAGGCACGTACCTGTATTAGGAATGAAATATGTAGAAATAAGGTGTGTCAATATCCTTTTTGATAGAAATTTTAATTCCTTATCTATTTTCCCATGAAGACGACATTCTTCCTTATCCAGCTTATTTCCTGCAATGTTGTTAAGACCCTAGATTCTATTGAAAAACCATAATAATAAAATATTATAAGTGCAGATCATCAAGTTTAAAGATTATGCATCAAAATATTCTAGATTCAACATGCCTAGTTCAATTTTTAAATAATTGAACTTCTCTTCATCCAAACTTAGTAAAGATTTCTGCTATTTTCTTGTCAGTGGTGACAAACTCAAGGCTGATATTTTCTTTTTCTATATGCTCTCTGATGAAGTAATAACTTATCTCAATGTGTTTAGTTATACTGTGCGACACATGATTTTTGGCAATTTAGATTGCACAAGATGAATCACAAAATAAAGGTGCTTTTCTTAGCTGGATGTTGTAATCTTGGAGTTGATGTTGTATCCAAAGAAATTGAGTATAATAGCTTCTAGCTGAGATGTATACTGATTCTGCAGTTGATATAGCCACACAGGTATACTTCTTACTACTCCAAGAGATCAGACGTCTTCCGAGGAATTGATATGTTCCTGAAGTGCTTTTTTTGTCTTCCTTACATCTTGCAAAGTCTGCATCTGAAAATCCTTCTAGCTTAAAATCATCACTCATAGGGTACTATAAGCAGAGATTAGGTGTACCCTTAAGGTATTTTAGAATCCTCTTGATAGAGATGTACTCACTTGAAACCTAACACAAACATATGTGGAAAATATGATGCTGGTCTACTGGAAGTTAAGCCGAGTAGGGACCCAATTATATATCTATACATGGTTTCATTAAATGGTTTCCCTTTTCATCCATGTCTAGAGATATATTGGAGCTCATTGGAGTCCTTATAGATGTTGTACTCTCCATTCCAAACTTCTTGATAAGCTCTTTTGTGAATTTAGTCTGAGAGATGAAGATCCCATCTTTAGATTGTTTCACTTGTAGCCCCAAAAAGTATTTCAGCTCTCCCATGCTTCTCATTTTAAAGTTCTATTGCAAAAGTTTAGCAAACTTTTTGTAGAGGATATTATTTGTAGATCCAAAGATGATGCCATCTATATATTTTTGCACTAGCAGAATCTTGCCTTTCACTTCCCTTAGGAATAATGTACTATCTATCTTTCCCCTTGAAAGTTTATTTTCAATGAGAAAGTTAGATAAGATCTCTTACTAGGTTCTAGGTGCCTATTTGAGACCATACAATACTTTTCTTAAGTAATATACATATACTTGATCTTTTAGATCTCCATTGAGGAATGTAGACTTTATATCCATTTGATAAACATTAAACCATTTGTAAGCATTATTCTATAAACAACCTTATAGCTTCCAATCTGACAATTGGTGCAAAAGTATTATCATAGTCTATTCCTTCTACTTATTTGTCCTTTTGCAACCAGTCTTTCTTTATTCTTTATGATTACTCCTTGTTCATCTAGCTTGTTTATGAATACCCACTTCATCCTAATGACATTGTGTTTGTGAGGCCTGGGGAACAGCTTCCAGACCTTACATTTCTTGAATTGATCCAGTTCCTCTTACATGGCCAATATCCAAGATGGATCTGAGTTGGCTTCCTTAAACTTCTTTGGCTCTACCTGAGAGAGAAAAATTAGATGGAGTACTTCATTCATTGCACTACTCCTGGTTTGAACCCCTTGACCTATGTCACTTATGATTTTATTTTGAGGGTGATCCCTTAGGTGTCTTATTGTTGTTTGCAATTTCCCTGTATTTTCATATGCTTCAAGCTCAGTTTGGGGTTTAGCTTGCTCTATCCTTTCCGCAAATTCATTTGCATCTTCTTTGGGAATGTTTCCATCCTTGATTAGTTCATCAGGTTAGGTATGTTCACCCTTCTCTCTTTGTTTATTGATGGATTCTTTTTTCCTTTCTTTGCTCAATACCTACAATATAGAGGAACAAGACCGACCTTTATAGATCAGGCTGGTCTCATCAAATACAACATGAATTGATTCTTCTACTATATTGGTCTTTTTGTTGAATATTTTGTAGGATCAACTATGAGAACTATACCCAACAAAAATCCCTTCATTAGCTTTCTCAACAAACTTAGTCAAATTATGCTTCCCATTATTCAATTCATAGCACTTACTCCCAAATATTTTGAAGTAGGCCGGTGTTGATTTTTTGCTTTTCATAAGCACATAGGGAGTATTGTTCCGAGTCTTATTGATTAGGGCCATGTTTTCTACATGGCAGGCTGTATTGAGCAGGAGTATTATTGGAGTGAGGAGTCACTTAACATAGTTCTACAGGCTTCAATCAAGGTTCTATTCCTTCTCTCTACAACTCTATTTTGTTGTGGAGTTCTTGGAGAGGAAAACTCTCAAAAGATACCTAGACTTTTATATAACTTGGTCATGGCACCAGATTGAAATTTAGTTCAACGATCACTTTTGATTTTGGTAATAAAACTAGACATTTCATTCTAAAATTTCTTGACAATTCTAGTGAATACTTATAGGGTATCTGACTTTTGTTTAAGAAAGAACACTGAAGTAAACCTAGAGTAATCATCAACAATCATAGAGGTATAGAATTTTCCTCCTAAGTTGTGAATTGTCATATGAACAAACAATTCCATGTATAGTATATATAAACATTTAGTGGAGTACTTGATCCCAATAGGTTAGAATGAGCCCTTTGTTTGATTGTACATTTGACATGCTAGATAATGTCTTTCCTGGACACATTTCCACATGGGGTCAGCTCTAAATAAATTTTCTAATAGAAGATTATTGATGGCCCTATAGTTGATATGAGCCAGCCTCTTATGCCATTGCATACATAGAGATGCTCTATTATCAGCCATAATAAAAATAGAAGAATCAGAGTTAGTAAACAAGAAATTAAAATAATAGATATTTCCACTCCTGGTGCAAGTTAGTATGTTCACTTAAGATTTTTTAATCAGACACTCATCCTTATGGAATACAATCACATAGTTTACTTATGCTGATCATATTATGTTGTAATTCTTTGAACAAAAGCTACCCTTGAGATGGCGACTATTCCATTGGAGATCTTACCATAGCCCTTCATTTTTCCTCTATTAGATCCTACAAAGGTAACTTTTGATTCATTTTTAACTTAGGAGTAATCTGGCAATAAGCTCCTTGTTCTAGCTATGTGCCTAGAATATCAACTATCCAAGTACCAAATAGGTGTTTGATTGGCCTTTGGACATTCCTACAAAAGTGATTACTTCTTCTTAGACACCCAAATCTTATTGGATCCTAGATTCATGTTTGCATTAACTTTCAGTTTTAGCTTTAAAACCATCAAAGGTGTATTAAAGAATAGCCCAAGCTTAGGTGCTGACCTATTAAAGGGTGCTTTTGAGACAAATGAATTGAACCAAGAGTCAATTGAAAAATGCCCAACCCTTCCATAACACCAGCATTCATACTTTTTATACCTCCTTTTGGGGATCACAATAGATATAAGAGTAATCTTCTTGTGATCAGGATGGCTCCTGAGTGGTGTTGCATGAGAATATTTATAGGGCATATGGTGGTGTGCAAGGTGAGACTTAGTCTATCCAACCACTACCTTGCCCTCCCTAGTAGTTATCCATTCATAATCTTTGCGATTCTCCTTAGTGCTTGAGTTAGCCCTAAACACAAAAGGGCCATGATCCTTCATCTCTATCTCCTCATGAGCTCCCTTGAGTTCACACCAAAGTTCCACTAGTTGAATACTCGTTTTTCTTGTGTCCATAGACACTCTCTTGGTCATAGTTATTTGATACAAAGAGAACCTTTTTGAAAATAGTAGGTAGTATGGGTGCTTTCCCTTTAGCATTGGTTCTTGCAAGTTATTAGAGTAGTAGACTAAACCACCTAGAAGGGTGGGGGAATAGATTGATGATCACTTTCTTAGTTTTCTTAACTATTTTATATTTAACTACACAATCACAGAAAGCACACAGATATTTATAGTGGTTCCCCAAGATATGGGTACATCCACTCTCCCTCCTACTTTTTTAACAGTGTGTTAGATAAGGCAATCTTCTCCAAACTTGGATTAAAGAGCTTGCAACATAGATCCCTCAGGATCTCTCAGGATTCCTCCAAGCCCTACCTCAGGTAAGATCCCTACATACTAAGAGTAATCTTTATTCCTACAACTCAGTGACCCTCTTGATCACCTACCTCAGTATTATCAAGAAGCCCTATAACTCGGGCTAGGAGGATAGCCCTACACTCAGAGAGAATAAATCTCCTACCTCAGATCTTAACCAAGATCTTATCTCATGCACACAAGCCTTGCCTCAGATCCTCAAAATGATCCTATAACTCAGCATTTATAATTTAGTCTTACAACTCAGATCACTGATGATCCTATAGGAGAGAATGTTTTATGATGATTGACTCCAGAGATAATGTTCTATGAGACTACTTTTTCTTGAATTGAGAAGGCACAGTCCTTACTTCTTCACAACAACAAGATTGTTGATCTTCAAATTTGTTCTTCTTGTGTTTAGAAGTCAACTACAGAGTTCTATTTCTCCAAGCCTTAGAAGTAATAGTGTTGAGTGCAGTGGCCTTGAAGACGAACATCACCTTTTTAAAGGCCCTAATTCTCCTTCTTCTCTTATAGAAAAAGAGTTTCATGTTCTTACTGTAAAAGACTTACTGATTTTCAATTCTATGTAATCTTCAAATAGTCAGCCTTGTCTGTCTTTTCAGACCTCCTGTAAATCCGAGCGTGAAGGAAGTTTTTCTCCACTGATCGACAGGATGACTATGCAGAGTAAAAGCTTTATTTATTTTCTTTATAAAGTCAACTTTTTGTCCCGTCGTCCAATGGCTCTTCCCTCTGAATGAGCAAGCCAAACTTGGTAACGGTACAGTAACATTAGCTTTAATTGATGTACTAAAGGCATACAATTCCTTTTGTAATCTAGCTCCCAAGTACCACAACATTTGAAATTTATACGACATCAGTATGACTCAGCGCTTCAGGACTTAGCAATTTGCAGTCAATCTGCATAGGCTTTGAGTGAGGCCATGTGACTCAACGTATAAAAACTTAGCAGAAAATCTATATCTTAAGGCGTTGAGTGAACCTTCTAACACTCAATGCATTTGACTTGTACAACATAACTCGTAAGGCGTTGAGTGAACATTCATCACTCAATGCTTTTGGACTTAATAAAATTTTCTTGATGAAGGCATTGAGTGAAGCTTCTACACTCAATGCTTCTGGACTTTGCTAACTTCTTGATGAGGCGTTGAGTGATCCATCTTCACTCAATGCTTTTGCACTTAAACAAAATTCCTTTTGAGTAGGCATTGAGTGAACTACCTTCACTCAACGCTTCTATCCTTAGAAAGATTTCAAATCAGCAACACTAAGGCTTTGAGTACTGGATCTCCTATCAACACTTTTAGTCTCTTAGCATTGAGTGAAGTGAGTTCACTCAACACATCTGCATCTAAATACACAAGTAGTTCAAAATTATTATTCCAAGGGTACCATAGACCAAGATTAGGTGTGACCTTGAGATATCTTAGAATTCGTTTTGTTGAAGAATAATGAGACTTTTTAGGGCTAGCCTGATATCTAACACAATCACATATAGCATACATGATGTCTGGCCTAATAGTAGTCAAGTAGAGGAGGGAGACAATTATGTCTCTATACAAGGTTTCATTAACAGGTTTCCCAGTCTCATCCTTGTCTATTGACATACTTGACCCCATAAGAGTTTTCATTATGGAGGCACTCTCCATTCCAAACTTCTTAATTAACTCCTCGGTGAACTTAGACAGAGAGATGAATAGACCATCCTCTGACTGTCTAACTCGGATTCCTAAGAAGTACTTGAGTTCACCCATACTGCACATCTCAAACTTCTCTTGCATAAGTTTAGCAAACTTTTTGCAGAGGCCATCATCAGTAGACCCAAAAATTATGTCATCTACATAAATTTGGACTAGAATGATCTTACCCTTGTCTTACCTAAGGAAAAATATCTTGTCTATATTTACCCTTGAGAATTTGTTCTCAATGAGAAAGCTAGATAGGGTTTCATACCATGCCCTAGGGGCTTGTTTCAACCCATACAAAGATTTTCTAAGTTTAAAAACATAATCAGGAAAGTTAAAATTAACATAATCTGAGGGTTGCTCAACATATACTTCCTCTTTTAGGACACCATTTAGGAAAGCTGACTTAACATCCATTTGGTAGACCTTAAAACCTTTATGTGTAGTATATGCAAGGAATAATCTTATTGCTTCCAATCTTGCAACTGGTGTAAAGGTTTGATCAAATTCAATACCTTCCTCTTGTCTGTATCCCATGGTAACCAGTCTACCCTAATTTTTGATGATAACACCATTCTCATCTAGTTTATTACTATAAATCCACTTGGTCCCAAAGATGTTATGTCCATGTGGTCTGGGAACTAGCTTCAAAACCTTGCATCTCTTGAACTGGTTTAGTTCTTCTTGCATAGCCACAATCAAAAATGAGTCTATGTTGGCATCTTCAAACCTCTTTGGTTCAAACTAAGATAGGAAGCTTGAATACATAGCAATGTTGAGACTTCTACTCCTTATTGTTACACCTTGGCTTGCATCACCTATGATTTGATCTCTAAGATGATCCCTCAAATGACTAACAGCTGCTGGCATTCTATCTTCAGCATCATGAACTTTAATGACTAGATCTTGTTGGTCTACACCAATGTCCTATGTATTTGGATCTTCTTTAGGGATAAGCACACCATCATCTTCTTCTTTGGCAATAGGAGGAGTATCCTTAATGGTCAGCTTATCCATCTTCAATTCAACCCCTACATATCACAGACCTTGGTAACTCCTCTGTCTGAACCTCCAAAGATCACTTTAGGTCCATTCCTTACTGGAGTATAATCCTTAAGATGGCTCCTTATTCTAGTCATATGTCTGGAACATCCACTATCCTAGTACCATATTGGCATAGTATGGGTACTAAGTATATATTGCAAACACAGATTAGTTTACCATAGGAACCCAAGAGGGATTGTGCCCTTGGTTCATGTTAGCTTGAAATTATCTATGTCTACCTATAGCAACCCTGACAGGAAGACTCACCCTCACCCTTGGCACACTTGGGTTGTGCCAACAGTCTATGGTAAAGTGACCCACCTAGCCAAAACATCAACACTCATGAATGTTGTATCTCCTCTTCTTAATATCCTTTGGACTATGCAAGATATCAATAGTTATCTATTCAGAGGAGAGAGCAGCACCCTTCTTCCTGTTTCTTTCAGTAAGAATTTTACTGAAGGTGAGTCTACCAGTAGATGTACTTGGCTTACTCTGAGTTTCACCAACATAAATCTTCTTTGTAATTGACATGCTATTGATGGCATCAGAGATAGCCAAGTGAGGCTTACTGAATGACTTACCCTTTGTCAAGGTTTTTGCTGAAGGAACTTGAGAATAGTCCACTTCCTTATCCTTGAGAGTGGGGGATAGAGTACCAAACACAAATGGTCCATAATGGTACATTTGGATTTCCTCATGGGGTTCAGTGCACTCAATCCCATGCCCATTCTCCTTCTATTATAAGATACACTTGTATCCATACAAGAAGTGTTTCCATTCTTCTAGTAACCACACATGCTGTCCTGGTCATACCTGTTAGAAGGGAGGATTACCTTCTGAAAGGTGGTCTAAGGAACAAATTGAGCCTTGTCTTTCCATTTGGAATAGACAACTCTATTATTCCACTTGAACCCCAAGCCCCTCTTATCCTTCTGAGAGGTGAAGGAGTCAATCAGTGGCAAAACTGTTTTGGGCTTGGAAAATTCAGCCATAAGCTTCTTCTCCTTGAGAACTTCACTTCAAGATCCATGATGATCTTGTTCTTCTTATTAATGGTTCCAATTTGGATAATTGAGATTGTATTTAGCTGGTTGACTTCTATCCTCGTCTGAGCTAGTAAAGATGCCTACTCAGACTGTAGGGAAGCAGTTTGTTGAAGAGAGGCAATCTCCTCAGCTTGTCTCTTGACAAGCCTTTTGCTCTTCTTCAGAGCTTCCAGAATGACACTGTAATTGTCAATCAATTGATTGACATCATCTTTAGGTTCTAATCCATCATCCTAATTAGAGGAAGTGGATGATTCAAAGTCTGAGCCAGACTCATAGACAGAGGGAGAGCTAGGGAAAAGTGTACCTCATCAGGAATAGAAATGTCCTGATTATGTTAAGTTAGGGCCATGAGACTGAACTCATCATCCTCTTCAAAGTCACTGTCAACAGAGGACACTGGGTACCTTATGCTGTATGGGGCAGCTGTATGATCATCCTCTACTTCAATGGATATGATAACAATGTAGGCCTCCTCTTTATTTGATTCTGAAGACTTAGAATCATTATCTGATAGGCTAATTTTTCATTTTGGCTAAGAAGCTCTTTTCAGTCTTCTTCTCCTTGTAATGCTTTTTGTCTTTAGGCTTCATGTGATCCTTCCTCTTAATTGGAAAGTCAGTAATGACATGTCCACTCCTGTTGCAATAATAGCAGATAACAATAGTCTTAACAAGTTTGTTCGTCTTAGAGTCATACCTTTCCCCAGAGGAGTCTTTTCTGGACTTGTTCTTATTGGGATAAGGATTTCTTGATGTGGAGCTTGAATAGCCTTTATTCTTCCATTGTCTTCTTCTGCTCAATATTTTCTTAAACTATTTGGAGAATAAGGAGAGTTCACCATCTGATAGCTCATTACTAGAGGAGCTGGGATCTAAGCTCTCTACTCTGAAGTTCTCCTTGGTGGACAAGGATACTATTACCTGCTCCTTCTTGTGGCTTCAGCTCTGAAGGCCACATCCTTCTCTTTGTTGAGAGATCTGGCAGCATCTTCTTCTGCCCTTATGGAGTTCAGCTGTATCTCATGAGACAGTGACTTTCCAATCAAATTTTGAGGAAATGTGTTGGCTAAGTTGCCAACCTCTCTAATGGCACAGATCTTGATATCTCATTCCTTGTTTAGGGATCTCAAGAAGTTGAAATTCAACTTATTATTTGTGAACTGTCGATCATAGGCGATCAGACTGTTCACTATCATGAAGAACTTCTCATAACATTCAACTATGAAATCTTTCTTGCCTTGCTTGAAGGCTTCATATTGCTGATTTAGGAGGGATTTCCTGTCATCCCTCACTTTCTCTGTCCCTTCCATGTATACTATAAGAGAATCCTACATCTCTTTAGCAGTTTTGTAGTGGACCATGTTCTGGAAAGCGGAGTCATCTATGACACTGACAATGATGTTTTGAGCCCTTTTATCCATGATTGCCAAAATGACTTCATCTTTGGTCATCTCAGTGCACTTCTTTGGAGTCTAGACATTGGCATCTATAGTAGAGAACTTCATGGGGATGAAGGGTCTCTCTTGAACTATAATGAATATCCTTGGGTCCAAGGCTTCCATAAATAGCCTTACCCTTTCCTTCCAGATCCCAAAGTTATCTTTCCTATATATAGGAAGCTTCATTGAGCTTAACTCCTTATGATTCTCACCTGAACCCATAAGGACAATCTTTAGCTACTCTTGGAGATCTGTTAAGACTATTGAGTTTTTTTTGAACAACCTCCCACTGGTACCACTTGAAAATTATTAGAGTATTAGGCTAAACCACCTAGAGGGATGGGGGGTGAATAGGTTTATGGTCACTTTCTTAGTTTTCTTAACTATTTTAGATTTAACTACACAATCACAGAAAGTACACATATATTTATAATGGTTTCCCAAGGTATGGGTACATTCACTCTCCCTCCCACCTTTCTAACAATGTATTAGACATGGAAATCATCTCCAAACTTGTCTCAAAAAGCTTACAACACATATACCTCAGGATCTCTCCGGCTTCCTCCAAGCCCTACCTCATGCCACAGCCCTACACAGTCAGAGTAATCTTTACTCCTATAACTCAGTGATCCTCCAAACCACCTACAACAAGCTTATCAAGAAGTCCTACAACTCAGGATAGGAGGATTTCCCTACACTCAGAGATAATAAATCTCCTACCTCAGATCTTAACCAAGATCCTACCTTAGGCACAAAAGCCCTACCTCAGATCCTCAATAGGATCCTACAACTCATCCTTTATAATTTAGGCTTACAGCTCAGATCATTGATGATCCTATAGAAGGTGTGAATATTTGATGATGATTGACTCTAGAGATAATGTTCTCTAAGTCTTCTTTTTCCTTAACTAAGAAGGCACAGTCCTTCTTCACAACAATAAGATTATTGATATTCAAATTTGTTCTTCTTGTGCTGAAAAGTCAATTGTGGAGTTCTGTTTTCCAAGACTTAGAAGTTACAATGTTGAGTGCAGTGGCCTTGAATATGAAGAACACCTTTTTAAATGCTCTGCTTATCCTTCTTCTCTTATAAAAAAAGAGTTTTTTGTCCTGACTAAAGAAGACTTAATGATTTTTAGTTCTATGTAATCTTCAAATAAGTAGCCTTGTCTGTTATTTTAGACCTCTTGTAAATCCGAGTTTTAAGGAAGTTTTTCTCCACTAATTGACAGTATGAATATTCAGAGTAAAATCTTTATTTAATTTCTTTGTAAAGTCCACTTTTTGTCCCGCCATCCAATGACTCTTTTCTATGTATGGGCAAGCCGAACTTGGTAACTGCACAACAACTTTAGGTTTAATTAATATACTAAAGACATACATCGCCTTTTGTCATGTAGCGCCCAAGTCTCATAACATTTGAATTTTGGATGATATTAGCATGACTCAGCGCTTGGGGACTAAGCAATTTTCAGTCAATCTACATTTGATTTGAGTGAGGCCATGTGACTCAATGAAGAAATACTTAGCAAAAAAACTGTATCTTGAGGCATTGAGTGAACCTTCAACACTCAACGCATTTGACGTGTATAACCTAACTAATAAGGATTGAGTGAGCCTTCATCACTCAATACTTTTTGACTTAGTAGAATTTTCCTGTATGGAGGCATTGAGTGAAGCTTCTACACTCAATGCTTCTGGACTTTGCTGAATTCTTGATGGGGCATTGAGTGATCCATCTTCACTCAACACTCTTGCACTTAATAATAATTCCTTTTGAGTAGGCATTGAGTGAACTGTATTCACTCAACGCTTCTATCCTTAGACATATTTCAAATTAGTAACACTGATGCTTTGACTACTAGATCTCCTATCAATGCTTTTAGTCTCCTAGCATTGAGTGAAGTGAGTTCACTCAACTCTTCTGGACTTGTCCTATTTTCTACTTAACCAGCATCTAGTCTTGAGTCCGACTATTATTGTGACCCAGACAACCAGTATAATCAATGTAACAGTATACAACCTGCATATAATCAACTTTGAACATATATCAGATACAATCATGTATATACTATTGACCTGCAGGCCTTCTTCAAATCTACGAAATTATGATCAATGGATCCAATAAATCTCCTTCTATACCCTTCTCATATTCTACTTCACTTCTGTATGGTGCAGAGAAGCTGTCTATTATGGGAAGAACTGTCTATGGATTAGAATATTTGGCCACCAGTTCCCTCTCTTTATGTAGTTCACTTCCAAGTTTCTTTATGATTCTCTCTATTTAAATTAATAGATCAGCTTATTCAACAATGACTTGCTTGAGCTCAATATTTTTAGAGTTCATTTGGTATACTTTTTTTATCTTCTCCTCAAGTTTAGCTTTAGGAGGTTTGAGGAGCTCATGCTCTTCAACCTGCTTTAATGCTCTTCAGCCTTCTTTTTAGCAAGCTTCTTGCTTTTTTGCAATGTTTCAAGAAGGCCCTTATACTTCTCAACTATTTCCTCAAAGTGGTTCTCTAGTTCAGAGTCATCCTCAATATTTGACGGTGAGTTGGCGTCTCACTAAACACTAGTCTCGTAATTAGAAATTAATAAGGAATTTATTAATTTTACCTCATCACGATAGGAGTCATCATGATCTTCCCCTACATTTACTGCCATCGGCTCACATCTATCTTCTTCTTCTTTTGTATCACTATTAGAGGTTACTAGTAGAGCTCTGATGCCTGTCTTGATGATAGTAGATGTAAATTCTTTAGCTAAGGCAGTTAACCCTATATAGGCTTCCTCCTCTTTAGATTTAGAAGAAATTGATTCACTATCACTCAAGGTCCTGTCATTTTAAGCCAAGAAGTTCTTTTCAGACTTCTTCCCTGAGTGATGTTTTCTCTCTTTAGATTTTTTGCTACTCTTCCTTTTCGAATGACAGTAAAAAATCATATGGTCTTCTTTCCCGTATCCAAAACAAATGGTGTCATTGGAATTAAATTTATTCTTCTTAGAGTCCAACCTATCCCTCTTAGGGGACCTTTCTAGATCTCTCTGAGTTTTTGTTATGCTTCTTAGAGTTAGAAGAGGAAGATGATCTATTATTATTTCATTGCTTCCTCCTTCTCAGCATCTTCTTAAATTGCCTTATGAACAAGGCCATATCTTTATCTGATAGATCTTCCCCAGAGGTGCTGAGTTCTGATTCCTCATACTCAACTGACTTACTAGGAGAGGGTTAGGCCCTCTATTTTCCTCTTCTAGAACTTTCAGACTTCAAATAAATGGGCTTGTCCTTGTTATTTCCCTCCGTACTCCTCCTAGTGTTCAGGTGGACATCATGGGACAACAACTTCCTATATAGGTTCTTAGGCTGGATGTTGCTCATATTACCCATCTCCCTTATGTCATAGTTCTTCATATCCCACTCCTTATTCACGGATCTCAAAAACTTGTCATTCAGCTCATAATTTGTGAAGGACCTTCCAAATTCTTCAGCCCATTTACTCTTTTGAAGAACTTTTCATAATATTTAGCAATACTGTCATTCTTCTCTTATTTAGGGGCTTTATATTACTGATTCTGTAGGGATTTTCTGTCATCCCTAACTTCTTCTATACCTTTCATATACACAATTAAGGTCTCCCACATTTCCTTAGCAGTCTGACAGTGTATGAGATTTTGAAATGTGGATTCATCAATGACACTCACAATGATGTTCTTTGCTTTATCCATGGTGGACAAGATGACTTCATACTTGGTCATTTTAGAATGTTTCTTGGGGACTTTCAGATTAGCATCTAAGGCTGAGACATTCATTGGGACCTAAGGTCCCTCTATAACAGTGATGCAAATTCTTTGACCAGATACCTCCATAAAGAGTTTAACCCTTTTTTCAAATGCCAAAATTCTGCTTCTTATAGATAGGAAGTTTCATAGAGCTCAGTTCTTTGTAACTTTCTCCAGAGCCCATTATTTGGTATATCTTTTCAACCCTTAGGATCTTATTTAATAGTTATGCCTTTTTGAACAACCAGCCTCTGATACTACTTGAAAGATATGGGTTGTAACTCACCTAGGGGGGAATAAATGTTTGAATTATTTTAAGTTTTCTTATAGTTTTCTTTTTTTGAGCATAGTAATATAGTAAACAATAACAAATATACCACAACACACAATGATTTATAGTGGTTCCCCAAATATGGGCACATCCACTTCCCCCTTCACCTATTTAACAGAGAGCTAACTTATGCCAAACTTCTTAAAACTGTATCAGATCCTCAGATCTTACAACTCAAGAACACAAATCCCCTACCTCAGATCTTAAACACAAGTCCTAGCACTCAGATATTTGATCACAAGATCCTACAACTCAGATCCTTCACAGATCCTACCACTCAGGCAAAACAAGACCTACAACTCAAGATCAACAGAAACACTACAACTTAGGCTCAATATAAGCCCTACAACTCAAGCTAAATAAGCCCTATAACTCAGATCTTAAAAGAACCTACAAATGAGAAGAGTTTACAAGATTTTGACTCAATCAAACAAGGATGGAGTCTTCAATAAGAAGCACTGTGCAGGATTCCTTCTTCCCTTGATCAGCACTTGAAATGAATTGGGTCGAAGAATGTTGAATGCTTGATCAGGTACACCTTGACAGAAAAAAATATTATTCAGAGAAATGTTGTCGAGCAAGGACTTGGAAGAATTACTTTTTGTTTCTTTTAGTGGATGAAGAATGAATTCGACTTGGCTGCTTGTTTACTGCTTAAAACTTGAACATGAAACTTAAAGTGAAACATGGCGTAAATGATCTCTGTGTGATAATTCATCTCTGTGCATTCTTTTAAGTCCTCTTTTTATAGTGGACTTGGTCGGCAGAAGGTTTCAAGACTGGTATGGAAATCTTCAACGGCTAGCAAATTTCCTTAGGCAAGAATCTGTATTTGGAATTTCCAAACGATTATAAAATTCTACATAATGAAGGATTCAGAGTAAGGAATTATGAAAGTCAAGAGTTTCTACTCACCTAGAGGGGGGTGATAGGTGATTTACTAATTTTAATTATCTAGATGTTGTATTTAACCAGCACGGAAAGAAAAGTAGAACACAAAATCAAACCCCAGCACATGGAGATTTATAGTGGTTCCCCAAGAATGGGTACGCCCACTTTCCCTCTACACCAATATAGAAGATTGGTAGCTTAGGTAAAAAAATTCTCCAAATGCTCTTCTCAAAACCTCAGATCTTACAATCTCAAGAATAAGGTTCCCTACTTCAGACCTCCTTAAAGGTCCTACACCTCAGATTTGCACCCAGATCTTACAACTCAGTATTTCCTCAAGCCTTACAAACTCAAGCTTGACAGGCCCTACAAACTCATATCTAAATCTAGATCCTGCACTCAGACTCACAAAGGAATCCTATACTTAGATCCTTCAAGGATACTACATAGTAATAAAGTACAAAGATTTTGACTCAACACTTAAAAGCTTGAGTCTATAAATAGAAGCACACACATTAGGCTTCTTTGAATAGCTGGCTCGATTAAGATAACTTGCAGTGGCTGAAGATGAACTCTTTGAACACCGGCCACTGAAAAAATCATTCACAGAACATAAAAAATTTGGTTGTGTAGAATCTCTGTGAATACTGAGTGCTATAGAATATCTCTCAAAGGCTTGAATATCCAAAAAAGAGAAAGTTTTTCTCAAGTATCCAAGTCCTCCTTTTATACTTTGTTTGATGGGTAGAGGGAATAAATGTTTAATTTGAATTCTATAACACCTAGTCAATCTTCATTGGTCAACTACTTCAAAAGATTATTTTAAATCTGCATAAGGAATTTTTCAATCTTGAAAATATTCTGGAAGGATCTCTCTATATGTTCAGCATGCACTTTAGGAATTAATCCAGATTTGGAATGAACAACGACTGTCAAAATTTGATTTAGGAAAGTATTTGAAATCTTGGGAATATTCTCTAATGAATGAGAATATTACTCCTTGCTAGCAATTCCTAAATTCCTGCAGCAAATCCCGTGAATCAATTCGATTTTATATCATTGAACAATCTGCTCCTTAATTTAAGGACATGCATATTGTGCCACATGTCAGTCTGTAAAAAATAAATTTAAGTAGCCAAGACATGATCCAGTTGACAAAGTCAAATGGCCCATATAAATTATGTATGGTCAACTTTGAACATATAAAGGTTATATAAGGAAACCCCTAACACTTGGCAAAATTAGCCTACAACAAAATTCTATCTTAGTGCACTCGACGCAGTCGAATCTTTATCTTCAATGCAGTCAAAATATTTCTCTTTGATGCAGTTAATACAGTTGAACTTTTCCTTAGCCTTGAACTCAATGTAGTTGAATTTTTTTCTTAGCTTTGAACTCGATGCAGTCGCATTTTTCCTTAGCTTTCTAGAAAATATATCTGATTATTAATTTAGACAAATCTTGATTTAGCCTTTGATTTCTTCCGTCCCTAGTGATTTTCCCTAATGATAGTGACATGTCTAATATATAATTAGTATGGAGGTCAACATGAATTTTGGTTCTTGAGGGATTATAAGTACAAAATCCTTTTTGGGTGAACAAGTGTCTAACCATACATTAGCCATGCACTTTAAGTTAAACCTATCACATCAAAAGTAGAATAACCATCAAATTCAAGATTTTTATTGTCATCTTAACGCCTTATTCAAATCAGGAATCTTGGGGATAATATTCCCAACAATCTCCCCCTATTTGAAGAAGTCAAAACCTTACATGACAATAACCATAGATAAAATAAAACATTCAAAGACAAATGATAGATGGAGAGGTGAATCCGATTTATATTATTAAAAGTAGAACTATAAGGATTACAACAAGTTAAATAAGAAAAAATATCCCAATATCATCCTAATGTTTTTAGCATACTAGAAATCTTCTCCTTTTGCTTTCCTTTTTTCCTTTCAAAGTAACCTATGGGCTTTGGGATATATCTGGGAGGAGTTGGAGGTCCATATGGGTTGTTCCTCTTGTGAATCCTTCTCCTAGTCTCCAGATCTTCATGCTTCCTCCATTCCTCAAAGTTGTAATATCTGAAGATATTTGTACCAGTCTTTCAAAAGTTATTCTATGTATATTGGATAATATTCTCTGAAATGGGGCTCCAATTTTCATACCTAGGCATGTTCTGAATTTCCATTCTCCTTCTCTATCTTGCTTCCATCCTTTCCTCATGCACTTGATTATTCTTCCTCTTCCTTGAGGATGATTCACCCTGCTCTGCTTGAGATTGGTTGAGATATCCTCTCTAGGCTGCCTTATAGTCCTCGGGTAGTAGATAGCTACTTTTAGTAGCTAGGTTAGTCTCAGGGATTGGAGTTTGTGGAGTAAAGTCATCTGGATCCATACCAAAGGCAGTTCTTATGCTGCTTTTTATCTAAATAGTCTGTTGGGTAGAATGGTAGGTGAAAGTCTTTTATTCCAAGGTAGCTAATCACTTAAGGGGTTGAATAGGTTTTTATAAGTCTATTGAATTTTCCCTCTACTTAGTGTGTTATGGGTGAGTTATATAGTTCTTCTAAGAAAATCAAACAAAGAACACACAAGGTTTATAATGGTTCCCTAGATTATGGGTACATCCACTTTCACTCACCTTTCTAACAGCTTGTTAGACAAGGCCTCTTCTCAAAAACCCTGCTCCTTAGAGCTTACAACACAGATCCCTCAGGATCTATCAGTCTACTCCAAGACCTACAGCTCAGGAACAAATCCATACCTTAGAGCAAGCATGCTCCTACAACTCAGTGATCAAAGGATCACCTACCTCAGACTTGAATCCAAGTCCTATAGATCAGGCTATGGAGGTTAGCCCTACTACTCAAAGAGTAACACTCTCCTACTTCAAATATGTTAAGATCTTACCTCAAGCCAAAGGCCTTACCTCATGCACACATGCCCTACACTCATATCGGCACAAGGATCCTACAAACTCTGGCTCAAAAGCCATACACTCAGATCCACACAAGGATCCTACCTCAGCCTTTAAAAATTAGGCTTATAACTAAGATCCAAAATGATCGTACAGAAAGAGTGGTTGGTTGGTGTGGTTGATTTGACCGTAGAGAAATTTCTCTGTGTCTGCCTTCTTGGACTGAGTTAAAAGCCCTAACATTCTTTATAGCAACAGAAAATACATCTTCAATAATAAGCTGACTGTGCTGAAAAACCTCAAAAACTTATTTCTGAACTTGTTGAAGAATACTGAGAATTAGACAGTTCTTGTGTTCTTCAATCAGCTAACCTGGACCGGTAGGAACTTGAAAGATCTGCTCCTTCTTTATCTGAACCTTTTCTGAACTTACTATAGTAGAAGAAATTAGCTACAACAACTTGAAAGAACTTTTGGATCATTTATTTTGACTTCAAGCTTCAAATTTTCGAAATAAGAAAACCCTAAAAGTTAAAGTTCCTTCATTCTATGTTGTCCCTTTTATCTTCTGCCTATTAACGGCTCTAAGAAGCAGTGGGGACTATCTGTGGTTGACAGCTGCACCTTGCTTTAACGAAAGAAGACGTATAGTAGGCCTCCGATGCTAATTATCGTGTTCTGTACCCGCAACTAGTTTGAACTTTGTTGACTTTGACTGACGTCAGCATTTGTGTTCCTAGCCATATTATCAGATTCAACACCAGGCATTGAGTGCATTGAGTGAATGGCCTTCACTCAATGAATTTGGACTTTGTCAAATTCTCTGCACTGCCAGGCATTGAGTGTGCTGAGTGAATTGGCTTCACTCAACGCCTCTGGACTTAGTCAAATTCTTCTGCACTACCGGGCATTGAGTGAATCTTCATCACTCAACACCCCTCGACTTAGCTTTAACTATCTTTTCCTGCTAGGCATTGAGAGCATTGAGTGAAGCTTCATCACTCAACACTTTTATACTTAGCCATAATCTGTCTTCTTTCTTCTTAGGATTTGACTGCAACATCATGACTCAATGCTTCTGCTCAACTAGCATTGAGTGAATTGGCTTCACTCAATGCTTGTGGACTTAGCTGTAATTTTGTGTCTATAACCTACTGGGCTTTGACTGTCCTGTCTTTACTCAGCACTTTTGTTGCCTTGTGTTGAGTGAATTGGCTTCACTCAGCGTCTGTGGACTTAGCTATTTTTTCAGCTTACCAATACTGAGGCTTTAACAGACTCAGATATACTTGATGCCTTTTAATATATGGCGTTGAGTGAACTGCCTTCACTCAACGCATGTGGACTTAGTCACAAAATTGCTTTATAGACTGCTGGGCTTTTACTGTCCACACCTTACTCTGTGCTTACTGGCATCTAGCGTTGAGTGAACTAGATTCACTTAACGCCTATGGACTTAGGCAATTTTCAGCCTTTCCAGCATCCTTCTTTGACTTTTGGCATTGATTGAACTTGCATCACTCAATGCCTGTGGACTTAGACAGATTTCTATCTGTCCACTTCTCTATTTTGTGACCACCTATCATAACCACTTTGACAACTTGTATAAACTTATTCCACGGAACATCCTGTACATGATGAGCTTAACTAACATCAAATACAACTAATCTCTTAGTGTTGATGGTGATGCCTCTTCAAATCAAGTATAAGGAACATTGAAGGTAATATTCCTGAAAGATCTTATTTTCAAGGTAGCAAACAACCTAGAGGGGGGGGGGGGTGAATAGGTTTGTCTAGGTCTTTTGAGTTTCTTTTTACTATCATGTTGTTTCCTTTTAGATTTAAGTTTAGGATGATCGAGTGCTTGTCCTTAACACCTACAATAAAGAAAATATAAAAATAAATACACACAAAGCACACAAGTATTTTATAGTGGTTCCCAAAAATTATGGGTACATCCACTCTCCTCCCACCTTGCTAACTTCCTATTAGTCAAGGAACTTCTCCAAAATAATGCTCCAAGGAGCTTACACCTCAGATCCATCAGGATCTCTCAGTCTCCTCCAAGACTTACACCTCAGCCACAAGGACCTACACTCAATGATACAAATATCACCTACCTCAGGCAATTAAGCCCTACCACTCAGGCTATGGAGGATAGCCCTACCATAGATCTGTACCAAGAATTTACCTCTGGTACAAGTACCCTACTTCTTAATGAGTAAAACTCGCCTACTTCAGATCCTAGTAGGATCCTACACTCAGAGAGGAACCCTATCCTACACCTCAGGAAAATTTGCCCTACAACTCAGATCCACTTTTGGATCCTACCTTAGAGCAAGTTCGCTCCTACCACTCAGATTCACAAAGGATCCTACAAGAAGAAATATTTTAATTAACTTTGACACAGAGAAATTTCTCTGTGTCAATAACTAGAGCTGAGAAATTTCATCTCTAACGATCCACACAGCAGAGAGAACTTTGAAGGGAGAACTCAGAAGCTTACTCCTGAACTTGCTATGGAAGACTACAGATCTATTGATCTAGAGTCTTCAAGCAGCTAACTAAACTAGCCAAAGGATGAAGGTTCTTCTTTCTTTAGAATGATTTTTGATCCTGGTGTGCCAGATGGATACTGCACATCAATATGAACTTTTCTTACTGGAGAGCTTCAAACTTTTCACTTAAAGCAATGACGAGGAAGAAGAAGATGGCTGCTCACTAATTAAATTGATAAAATCCCTAAATGTTTTTTCTGTCTTGGCACATCTCTTCTCTTTTGTAGTTCGCCGATCAACGACTCTTAGAGATCAGTGGGCCCCACCTGTAGCTTCTAGCTGCGCCTTGAAAGAAGATGACAATAGCTTCATGGCAAAGTTTGTCGTGTTCTGTAGCTTCCCCGTATATTATTTGGAATTAGTTGACTTTATCGATTTTTCTGACGTTAGCACCTGTGGACTAGCCTAGATCGAGCATCAGTAGATTAGACGTTGAATGAATGAGCTTCACTCAATTCCAAAACACTTAGAAATTTTTTTGTCTAATTAGACATTGACAGCATTGAGTGAGCAAGATCCACTCAATGCTTTTTGCCATAAACAAATCTGCATCCTTTTCTGCATACTAGGCTTTGAGAGCGTTGAGTGAGCACACCTCACTCAATGCTTTTTGCCTTAGCCAACATCTTCCTTCTTCTCTGGCATTGAGAGAATTGAATATTTCTTCATCACTCAATCTTTTTTGCCTTATACAATTTTCTGCCTCCGAAGCATCTTAGGCATTGAGAGCGTTGAGTGAACATACCTCTCTCAACTCTTTTTGCCTTAGCCAAATTTCTGAACTTAGTTCAACGAACTGAACTGAGTTTGATGAATGGAGAGCTCAGCTCGACGAACTCTGAACTTAGTTCGACAAATTTTCAACTTAGTTCTACTAGTTCAACTTACAGCCTTTTTGCTATATGGCGTTGAGTGTGTCTTCATCACTCAATGCCAAATAACTTAGCAAAATTTCTTCCTTTAGCACGATAGCGTTGAGTGAGTTGAATTCACGCAATGCCTGTGGATTTAGCCACTTTTCAGCTAATTTCAACCTAGGCTTTTACTACTTTAGCCTGTTTCACAGCTTTTTGCTATATGAAATTGAGTGAGTTGACTTCACACAATGCTTGTGGACTTAGTCATTTTCTCAACTTGCCACTAATTTGGCTTTGACTGTATAGGCTTCACTCAGCACTATAAGTCATCTAGCGTTGAGTGAGTCATCTTCACTCAATCCTGTAGACTTAGACAGATTTCTGCCATCCCACCCCTTGAGTAAGAGTTTACCTGACATAGCCACTTAGGCTACTTATGTGTATCATTGATAAGATTGACTTCCTCAAATCTAGGACATTATGGGCAATGGACCCAACAATCTCCCACTATTTGAGGAAGTCAAAACTCTTAAGCAAGTGAGTCAATGACTTACACAGATCCATGCAGTAATAAGCATAAAAACTATATAATTGAGATGTGAACTTTAGTTACCACACTTCCATGCCTACAGAGTTGAACATCACTGCACCTGCTTCCCCTGAATTGCTGCTACCACACTTGAACATAACTCTGATCATCTGATCATCTTTTTCTCCACCTTTTTGACTTCAGTAAATAGATGGTAGGATTCATCTAATGATCTTATCATCTGCTCCCCCTCAATTAGGCAACAGTGAATTGGATGAATTGTGCTGGAAATGCTCCCCCTCAATTATAGAGCCATTATTTCTTTAAAGAACAGTTCCATCTGCAAAATACCAAATAGCTTGCTACCAGATGAGGAAAAACTGAAGCTATACTAAGTTTAATATACCCAACTCAAACTTAAAGGTGTTAAACTTAGCTTCATCTAGTGGCTTAGTGAAGATGTCAGCCACTTGCTTGTATGTTGGAATAAACTCAAGGGTGATGTCTTCACATTCCACATGCTCCCGAATAAAATGATATCTAATCTCTATGTGCTTAGTCCTGCTATGGGAGACATGATTCCTAGAAATTGAGATTGCACTAGTAGAATCACAGAACAGAGGAGTTCTACTTATCTGGAGGTTGTAGTCTTGAAGCTAGTGCTGGATCCACAGCAATTGAGCACAACATCTACCTGCTGAGATGTACTCTGACTCTATATTGATATTGTAACACTGGTTTGTTTCTTGCTGCTCCAAAATACCATTCTCCTCCCAAGAACTGACAAGTGTCATATATGCTCTTCTTGTCCTCTTTGCATCCTGCAAAATCTGCATCTGAATAGCCTGTTAGTTCAAACTCCACATTCCTAGGGTACCATAGGCCAATATCTGGAGTGCTCTTAAGATACCTCAAAATTCTCTAAGCTGCAGAGTAGTGAGATTCTTTATGGAAAGCCTGATACCTAGCACAAATACTTGTAGCATTTTTTTTCTGGCCTATTTGCAGTCAGATATAGAAGGGAGCCAATTATCCATTTATACAAAGTTTCATCAACAAGTTTCCCTGCCTCATCTTTGCCTACATGCATACTTGACCCCATGGGAGTTCTCATGGTGGAGGAGTTCTCCATGCCAAATTTCTTTATCAACTCCCTAGTGAACTTACACTGGGATATGTACAAGCCATCATCAATTTTTCTTACTTGAAGGCCCAAGAAGAACTTAAGTTTACCCACACTGCTCATCTCAAATTTCCCCTGCATAAGTTTAGCAAACTTTTTGCAGAGGTTATCATCAGTAGATCCAAAGATGATGTCATCTACATAAATCTGAACTAGGATGATCTTACCCTTAGGTTCCCTTATTAATAGGGTCTTATCTATTTTCCCCCTTGAGAATTTGTTCTCAATGAGGAAACTAGACAAAGTTTAATACCATGCTCTAGGGGCTTGTTTCAGCCCATATAGAGCGTTCCTAAGTCTATAAACATAATCAGGTGAGTTAGGAACTACAAAACCTGGAGGCTTCTTAACATAAACTTCTTCTTTTAAGTCACCATTTAAGAAGGCTGACTTCACATCCATTTGGAAGACCTTGAATCCCTTATGAGCAGCATATGCAAGGAATAATCTGATGGCCTCCAATCATGCTATAGGGGCAAAGGTTTGATCAAAATCAATGCCTTCTTCTTGCCTGTACCCCTTAGCTACTATTCTTGCTTTATTCTTAACTATAATGTCATTTTCATCAAGCTTATTCCTGTAGATCCACTTGACTCCATTAACATTATGACCATGTGATCTTGGAACTAGCTTCGAGACCGTGCACCTCTTGAATTTGTCAAGTTCCTCTTGCATAGCTCCAATCCAAAGATGGTCTATGTTGGCCTCTTCAAAATTCTTGGGCTCTACTTGTGACAGAAAGCTTGAGTACATGGCTGTGTTCAGACTTCTGTTCCTTATTATTACTCCATGGCTTGCCTCACCAATGATCTGGTGTGCTGGATGATCTCGTATATGTCTAACAGCTCGTGGCAATCTTCTTTCAGCAACACATCTTTAGCTGCAGCCTCTTGTTAATCATCATCCATTCCCAGCATATCTAGTAGATTTTCTGGAGTATCCACTTAATCTTGTATAGTTGGTGATGCTTCCTTGATGGATAGTTTTTCCATCATCTGTTCTATACCTGCAGTACTATAAGAGAAGCTAGACAGCCCACTGTTAATCATAGTAGACTCATCAAAGACTACATAAACTGATTCTTCTACAACTTGGTTTTTCAAGTTGTAGATCCTATAGGCTTTGTTATGATTGTTGTACCCAACAAATATTCCATCAAAGGACTTGCAGCAAACTTTATCACATAGGACTTGCCATTTTGAAGCACAAAACACTTACTACCAAAGATTCCGTGATAGCCCAGATTTGGTTTTCTGCCCTTCAAGATCTCATAGGGAGTCTTCTTGTGGTTTTTGGTGACAAAGGCCCAATTGAGGACATGACATGCAGTATTTACTGCATCAGCCCGGAAATATTCTGGGAGAGATGTATCACTCAACATTGTTCTACCAGCCTATATGAGAGTCCTATTTTTCCTCTCAATTATCCCATTTTGTTGGGGTGTTTTAGGAGAAGAGAATTCTTGATGAATCCCATGCTCTTCATAGAACCTTGTCATACCATCAGACTGGAATTCAGTCCCACGGTCATTTCTGATTTTCACCACAGAACTGCCAAGCTCATTCTGAATTTGATTGACAAACCTTTGAAGACATCAAGGGTTTCATTCTTTTTCTTAATAAAGAACACCCAGGTAAACTTGGAATAGTCATCAACTACTAAATGGGTTTAGACTTTCCTACCAAGACTATGAACTGGCATAGGTCCAAATAGGTCCATGTGTAAAGTGTATAAGCACCTCACAGAGTCTTGGTTATAATCCCCTTAAAGGAGTCTTTTGTCTGCTTGACCTTTTGGCAAGATGAGCAAATGCCCTCCTTGGAGCACTTCACATTGGGGCCATTCCTAACTAGACTTGACTGAAGAACTTGCTAATAGTCTTGAAATTCAAATGGGCTAGCCTACTGTGCCACTGGACATAGTAGGAGACTTTCTCATTTGCCACTAAACAGATAGGAGAATCTGTATCTAGACATAGAAAGTTTAAGCAATAGACATTCCCACTCCTAGTGCTTGTCAAGATGATCTCTTGGTCACTTAACCTCCTAATTAGGCACTCATCCTTGTGGAAGACAATAACATAGCCAAGATCAAAAAGTTGACTTATGCTTATAAGGTTGTGTTGTAACCCTTCAACATAAGCCACCTTGGTGATGGTGACTATGCCATTAGTAATCTTACTATATCCCATGGTTACCCCTCTATTTGAACCACCAAAGATGACTTTGGGTCAATATTTTACTGGAGTGAACTGATTCAAGTTGCTCCTTGTCCCAGTCATGTAACTGGAACAACCACTGTCCAAGTACCATATAGGGGTATAGAATCTTGGACTATCCTGCAATATACAGTTAACTTAACCTTAGGACCCCCAATATCTATTGGGTCCTAGGTGCATGTTAGCATGAAACTGAACATGTCCACCAGCAGAATTTCTGACAGGTGGACTGACTCTAGATCTAGCCATATTTGGATTGTGCCAACAATCAATGGAAAAATGCCCTATCTTACCACAGCACCAACAGTCATGTATGTTGTATCTTCTCTTTTGTGTAGGCCCTACAACTTGGTTAGCAGCAGCCTTAATAGGAGGAAGATGAGTTGTAGCCATTTTCTTATTTCTTCCAGCTAGAACTTGACTGAAGGTAAGTCTTTTAGCTGGCTAAATTGATCTGCCATGAGTACCAACAACAACAAGCTTCTTTTCAGAGAGTATGCTTTTGATGGCTTTAGATATTCCCAAATCACCCTAACAGATAGACTTACCCTTAGTCTGAATTTTCGCTGTCAGATTTTGAGTCTTGATTGTAGCAACATTCTTGAGAGTTTAGGCATAAGAACTAAAAATTAATGGTCCAGATTGGGAAATTTGAAATTTGATATTGGCAGCCATGAAGGCACACACCCAGCTAAAACTTTCACCATGACAATGAACATCTTTGTTCACTCCAGATGAACAACCCTTCTCCCAGTGACCACAGGAGCTTTCCTGGTCATACCCATTGGAAGGTAACATAAATTTTCTAAAAAGAATGGGAGGCTTGGAAGCAATAAGTTGAGCTAGAGCTGGAGCTTTTCCCTTTCTTTTGGAAGGAGAAACTCTTGTGCTTCCCTCGAATCCCAACCCGTTCTTACCCTTTTGAGAAGAGAAGAAGTTTATTAAGGGGAAGACAGTACTTGGCTTAGAATAGCTAGCCACTATTCTTTTCTCCTTCTCAAGCATCTCTTCAAGATCCCTGATGAGATAGTTCTTGCTCTTGATGAAACTTATCTGAATGTCCAAGAGAGTCTTCAGTTGGCTCATTTCCCGAGATTCTTGATCCAGCAGATTTGCTATTATAGTCTGCTAGGTAACTGCAGGCTTAAGAGATGAAATCTCTTTGGCTTGCTTCTTAGACAACTTCCAGACCTTCTTAAAGGCATTCAGAAGTTCTCCATACTTGTCATTCAGTTGATTGACATCTCCTTTAGATCCAGAATCATCTTCACCACTTGGTGAAGAGGTTTCTGTACAAGGACTGGACTCATACCTAGACACAAAAATAGAATCAGATAAAGAGTGTACCTTACTAGAACCAGGCTAATCCTGACTGGTTTCTTTATCTGTCATTGCCATCAGCCCTCTGTAGCTGTGGACATCATCTTTATCCATCTATGAATCAATGTCTGATAGTGTCAAAGGGGCCCTAATTCCTATCCTCACTAGAGGATTGACTTCTCCTACTGCAATAACTTCATCTTTAGCAGCAGCAGTAACTCGCCCAATATAGGCTTCCACTTCTTCATACTCAGAAGATGATTAGTCTGTCCAACTCTTTTCCTTCTTATCAATTAAGGACTTCTACTTCTTCCCTTTGTAATGATGCTGCCTCTTCTCCTTAGCCTCCTTCCTCTTCTCTTGGCAGTCAGCTATCATGTGCCAAGGCTTGTTGCAACAGTAGCAAACTACTTTAGAAGAGTTATATTTATTAGTTTTTGAACCATACCTGTCATTCTTGGACAAATTCTGTAACGCCCCCTGTTTTCCTATATTTATTTAGTTGCTCTTGGGCGTTATATCGACGCGTTTTCCGGCTCGTGCTGTTGTTAGAGTACCTCGTTAGGTGTTCTTAGAGGTTATAGCATGTTGTATGGTTTCCCCAGCTAGCCGGCGTCTGTTTTGGAGGCCCGGCTGAGCCTCTTAGGGAATCCTTGTGCTTTGGCTTCGGGCGAGGTTAGCTCGAATGTGTGATCGTCGGAAGTTGTTTCCGACTTCGCCGTTGTTTTCGTAGCCCGAGTATTTGGCTACGGTGCGAGTTTGGTCGAAAACCGAGAATGTTAAGTTTTGTGTCGTTCCGACGGTCATTCGTTAGCGAGTCGTCACCTTATGCGATCATGTTTGCATGTTTATGATTTCTCGGCACCGCGAGCGGTTTGGGCGTGCCGGTACGATAATGCACATGTGCGTGCGCGCGGAACGTTGGGATGAATTTGGGAATTTTAATATATATAGGATTAAGTTATGTAATATAACTTAATTATACTTATTAGCTTACTATATCTTATAACCTAATGATATATATTATAACTTATTTTATATAAGTTATTTATAACGTATTTATATTATAACTTATTTTATATAAGATAACTTATAATATCAAAAAAAAAAAATAAGTATTTATATAATAAGCATTAGGTTTTCTTTCCCCCCCCCCCCCATCAGCCGAACCCGCAAAAAAAATCGCCTTTCCTGTGCGATTTCTTCCCGAGCGGCGAAACGACGGCCGGGAGGTGCTCCGACCGCCCGATCTCCGGCATTTTCAGCCCAAAATCCCCTTCCGAGGCCAGATCTGAACTCCCCTCGCCGCGATCTTCGTTCCGAGGTGAGTATTTTGGTGTTTCTCCATGGATTTCGTATGAACTTGAGTGAGATGTCGCCCCTTTTGCTTTCTTATTTTGACGGGAAGTTCTTCTCTGTGTTCCTTGTTTAGTTGCGTGCTTGTGGCCGGCCGAATCGCAAGGTTGTGCTGGCGAAATTTTTGGTGGAGGTATTGAGGCAAGTGCGCCCTTCGCTCTTGCCGTTTGGATCCCTTTATATCGTTATTTTGTTGTTTGATTTCTGATAGTTCTCACCCGCAACTATCCTAACCGAAACCCTACCCGAAATTCCATTGTTAATCATTATTTCTTTCTTTTTGTTGGTAATTGTTCGTGCTAGGGTTTGTATGATAGGGTTTGTCATGATAAATTTAGTTATTTCTGATTTTTATAAAATCATTTGATAAAATTGATCAATATAAAATTGGTATTATCTTAGAAAAATTACAACTTGATAAAGCTATTAATTTATAACGTATCGTCTTAGGGGTTTTAGGGATTTTCGCTTAAGTCGTATTAACCCTATTTGCTCATGTTAGAATTAACCCCCCTTAATGAGTGTGCAAATGATTGCGTTAGGATTTTGTCTAGTTCAATTTTTCTTATTATGAGGCCGAATGTTCATGCTCAGACCTAGGTTAAATTTTGTTTAATAAGAGTAGGTGCCCCTTCTGCTCGGGCATGGGTTGGTTTATAGAATTTAACTGTAGATGTGATGGAAATCAAATTGACCGAGTAGGGTCGTATTTAAATTAATTTTATACGCATAGTTTTGGGGAATCAAATTTCGAACATAGGTTCATGTCACACCAGTTGTGGGTGCTTGGTATTTACCTGTTCGCGCATAACGAATAGCGAGTCTCCGTGTCTGTTTAGTTTTATAGGGCTCTTAGGTGGGTTGCTCTAGTGAGTTTAGGGCTCTTGGATTTGCTTGGGGGTACATGGGACCACCAGTACGAGTTTTCCTCGGGTCACTTAGGACTGGAGTAGGATGTCGTTTTAGGGTAGGTCAGACCGATGCCGCCACCCTAGTTTTCTTTCTTGCCTTATTATGGCAATATGGGCTGTTTGGGTTGAGTTGGACGGATACCACCACCACAGTCCATGAGGATGTTTAGGCCGAATAGACTTGGTTGGACATGCGGCCACCAGTCTAGGCCACTTGTTACTAAATTTTTTATCCATCTCCAGTACTAGGTGACTCTTTCTGTTTTGGCCTATTACATGTTATGATTATCGTACTAATCCTTTTGCAGAGACCCTCGAAGCTTGGCTTCATTCGTGCACTTGGTGCACACCCTTTTACCTCTTTTACCATTTGAAGAGTACTTTTAAATTCCCGTTTTATTTCCTGCTTTTACTATTACACTTTCCTTTCCTGTTGATTATAATTTGCTGAGGTATTCTTTTCTTTCTGAATACCTCAGGTGCAGGTTTTTAGCCGACTGTGCGGCTAGTTTGCTCCTGGAGGTTTTCTAGTGTTTCAGCTACTACAGTGGACTTCTGTTTCCTCTTGTTTGGGAGGTAGTTTCTTTAGACTTGTAGTATAGACATACCTACACATCAATGGGTTCGTGTCAGTTGTCGACGCCCACTGGTGGTTTCTCTTTTAGATACTTTGCACTTGCTTACACTGTTAGTTTTGCTGATTTTGGTTATATTAAACTTGCTATTGGGATGATTTATGTTAGGATGCTAGTTACTTTTGAAACCTAAAAACACTATTAAGTATATATATAACTCATGATCTGCATGTTTTTACAAACTCATACACTACTTTCAATGCGACGTAAAAGATCGTTTCTCTTATATATATATAAATTAAATCTAGGGTCCTGCATAGTATAAGATGTCCCCTGGGGACACTTATGCGTTCTCTCTTAGGATGCATAAATGTAAATAAAGTATTTTCCGCTGCGTATAAGTATAATTTTGAAGGGGTGGACTAGATGATCCACAGAGCCGAGGGATACGGCCTTAAAAATATAACTGAATTTCTAGTAATTTAACTTATGGTTTTTTTTCTTAAAGTAAAGTAGATAGTGTTTTGCCTGAGAGTCAGCGGTTATCCCCTGCTCGACGTGGCATCACGACGCGCGTTTTCTCAGACTCTGATAATTCTTAATTCGGAGAAAATACGGGTTGTGACAGTTGGTATCAGAGGGAGGTTGCTTAACAAATTGTCGGGCAACCTTTCCCTGTAAGTATTAGGTGTTTAGAGTCATATCATACACACACCGATATGTCATCAACACGTCTTGGCTGAAGCACGAACACTACACTCATAGCATGACATGAAGTATACGAGGCATATTATGTAGTATGGGATGCATAATATGTGTTTGTATAAGGATCCACCATAGGAGGCAACATGTGAGGGTTATGTAGTATGGGATGCATAATCTCACCACATGAATGCGGCTAGCACGTTTTCTTTTTCGTTGCATGGAAATGTTATGTAGTATGGGATGCATAACATTTTCATGTGTACGCCGCTCATAACATGCATTAGGGCCTTTTTAGAATGCATAGCACAATCATGCATAACATAACATTGCATAAGCACAACGTGCCAAGCTAAAGATTTGCAGGATGACATATGTACACACATGGTTTTGAGTCAAAAAGAATATAAATACATGCATTCATGGTCTAGGCACCTGAGTTAGTACGATGGTGGTGAACCATCTTAGGTTAAGCATGATATCATTTTCCTTAAAAAAAAAAAAAAATAAAACCCCAGAGCAAGTTGGCAGTTAAAGCAAGTACTTATGTATGTTTGTCTATACCTGTTTGTTTTGTCCTAGTAGTTGAACTAGGTTTCGATTATTGTGTTGTTTGCTCGTATAGCATGGCGCCTAAGCGTAGAGTGTCGAGGTCGACTCCCCAATCTGAGGGCGAGTCGTCAGGCGCGCAGAGAGAGACGATGATTGTAGAACTGCGCCAGTGCATGGAGACCATGGCGGGTCAGGTAGTGGCGATGCAAGTGCAGTTGCAGGAATTGTTGGCTGCAACCTTAGGACGACAGCCTGGTGAGCCAGCCCCCACTGTGGTGTAAAATGAGAGCGAGATCAGCAAATTTAATAAGATTGCTTCTGGATTGTTTGCTGCTGAAGAGTGCAGAGTAAAAGGCTTCTTTGGTGGCCTCCCAAGTGACATTCAACAGTACTCTAATACTTACCAATTCGAGACTGATGGAAGGTCAGTGGAAATTGCTCTTAAAGTTGATACTATCGGCCATGCTAAGGATAGAGACATGATGCTAAGGAAGGATAAAAGAAAGACTGATGAGGGTAAGACCATCCAGGTATCCGGTGATGTTTCAAGGAAAAGGAGTAAGGAAATGTGTAGCTTCTGTGGCCGATCAGGCCACCCCTTTGAAAGATGTTTTAAGCAAATGAAGGCTCAAAAGAAGGACCAAGTTCAGGAGGTTCAGAAGACCCCCAAGGGAGATCTAGTGTGTACCTCGTGCAAGAAGAAGGGGCATGATGTGGCCCATTGTTGGGATAAAGGTAAGGTCTGCTTTCAGTGTGGGCAAAAGGGACATGTTAAGACAAGGTGCCCGCAATTTCAGCCTACGTTTCAGCCTGCCCCACCTCAAGTTTTACCTCAGGTGCAGTACTTGGACAATGGAAAGGGTAAGCTGATCGCGTCGATCGAGGAAGAAATTCAGTCTTCGACCCAAATGATTTCAGGTTAGGTTATAACTTGTTTTATCTTCTTCCTGGTTTGTCGTTTGTTCGTTTAGTTGTGTACGCGATTTGTATATGGAAGTTTAAGGTAAAGAGCAGTTAGGCGCGTGTTCTTTTTGGTTTTGTCGCTACCCACCCGTTGGGGTCTAGGGCCTTGGTAGAGTGTCACGGTTTGACCCTCTGTTGGATTGGTGACATGTTTTGTGTCATGTTTTCCTTCTAATGATTCGGTGGTATCGTACCAAGTTGTTCAGTGATTTCCGAATAGGTTGGGTGATTTTCTAGTGACTTTTGATTTAAAGGTGATAGACCAGGAAGTTTTTGATGTGATTTTTGGCATGTATGGGTTGTCTGGGCATGACGCTGTTATCCGGTGCAAAAAAATTTAGCGCTTGGACCTCAAGATGGATGACGGTCGACCCAAGGGTGTTTATGGTGATCCGTGTTAGGCTTCTCCAGTTATCTTCTACGGTTTGTGCTTGGAAGCCGTTAGCTTCGGGATGTTTGTTTGTTTGGGTTCAGTTTTTTTTTAGAAATCGGTGTTCGTTGTCGCGTTTAGAGGAGATTCCCTTGGTGCGCGAGTGTTCAAGATGTCTTCCTAGTTAATTTTCCTCCTGTGTGAGGCGTAGAGTTCGTCCTAAATCTGGACCTTTGTGATTGTGTTTTTTAGGTGACGTTTTTGGGTATTCTCTTAATGTTGTAAATCATGCCGACTCTTGTCCTTAGTGTTGCCTGCCTTGATGAACCTCAGGATGTGTGCTAGATTGAGCAGGTTTGTGTTTTTGGTTATGTCGTGTGGTTTGGCAAATGCGCCCTCAGCCTCTATGGATTTGATGAACCGCGTGTACAAGGACTTCCTGGATAAGTTCGTGGTCGCATTCATCGTCGATGTTTTGATTTATTCCCGCGATGCTGTGGAGGGTGACCGGCATCTTCATTTGGTTTATCTTCTTTGAAGGACCATAAGCTATTCGCCAAATTTAGTAAGTGCAAGTTTTGGTTACCTTGGGTTTCTTTCTGGGTTATGTGGTTAGCAAGGTCAGGATTTATGTCAACCCAGAATAGATGGTTGCTATTATAGAATGAGATTTAAGCCGATCCAGAGAAAAATAGTTGTGGTTAGGAAAGGGGCTAGGATTTCAATCGAAGCATGAGAATGCAGTTTTGTTTGGAGCAATAAGCGCGAGGAAGCTTTTCAAGAATTAAAGATTTGAGTATGCACTGCTCTTGCGAGTTGAATTGTGTAGTGAGGCGCATGGTGTCAGTGTTGCCTACCACCCGTGTCCTAACTAAGATGTATTAGGACTTGAAGCAGATTGCTTTGTGTTTGTTTCTGAGTGTTCCACCTGCTAACATGTTAAGGCCGATCATGGAAGGCCTGGTGGCAGGTTGACTTCATTGGAAATCCCGACTTGAAAGTGGGAGAGCATCTCGATGGATTTTATTTCAGGCTTGCCGCGATCTCCGAGAGAATTTGAACCAGTCTTGGCTATGGTTGTCAGATTAGCGAAGTGTGTTCACTTCGTACCTTAATGAGATGGATTACCCCTTGAAGAAGATAGTTGAGCCGTATTTGAATAAAGTCATCCGGTTGCTTGGAGTTCCTATAAGCAACATATCAGACCGAGACTCCAGGTTTACGTCTCGCTTCTGGAAGAGTTTGCAAGAAGGTTTGGGTACTGATTTGAGATATTCTACCGCATATCATCCGCAGAAAAATGGTCAGGCGGAGCAAGTTAACCCGATCGTGGAGGATACAATCAGATGTTGTATTTTAGACCACAGAGGAGCGGAGAATGAGAGTTTGAGGCTGATGGTATATGCGTGCTATAACAATTATCAAGAAAGCCTGCAAATGGCTCCTTTTGAGCTCTGTATGGGAGGCACTGCTGGAATCCCCTGTTTTGGACCGAGGTTGGTGAGAGGTCATTGTTGGGCCCGGATGCCCTTGAAGAAATGGATGTTGCTGTGAGACTTATTCGAGAGAAACTTCGGATATCCCAGGAGCGATATGAGAAGAACGCCAACCGGCGTAGGTCTGATTTGGAATTTTCGGTGGAGGATATGGTATTCTTGAAGGTGTCCCCGATGGTTGGAGTGAAGAGATTCGGCAAGAACCATAAGCTGGATCCGAGGTATGTGGGCTCATTCAGGATTGTGGAGCGTATTGGTGTGGCATCGTACAGGTTGGATTTGCCAGCGTCATTTCCAGTTGTGCGCAATGTGTTCCATGTGAGTCAACTGCGGAAGTGTGTGCGGAGTAGTAGGCAAGTGTTGGATGTGGTGCCTCAATTTGAGTCGAATCTGACTTTTGTGGAAATGCCGGTCCGCATTCTGGATGCGCAAGACCGAGTGTTGCGGCGGAAGACCATACCCATGGTTAAAGTCTTGTGGAGGAACCAGGAGGTGGAAAGCGCCACTTGGGAGTTGGAGTCAGCAATGAGGGAGGCTCACCCTCATCTCTTCCCTTGACTTGTGTCGGGTATGTTTGCATTCTCCTCTTTAGCCCTCGTTAAACTATTCCTGTTTTTTTCCCTGTTTGGGAGCTTGTGCGTAAAGTTTCGGGACGAAACTTTCTTTTAGGAGGGGTGACTGTAACGCCCCCTGTTTTCCTAAATTTATTTAGTTGCTCTTGGGCGTTATATCGACGCGTTTTCCGGCTCGTGCCGTTGTTAGAGTACCTCGTTAGGTGTTCTTAGAGGTTATAGCCTGTTGTATGGTTTCCCCAGCTAGCCGGCGTCTGTTTTGGAGGCCCGGCTGAGCCTCTTAGGGAATCCTTGTGCTTTGGCTTCGGGCGAGGTTAGCTCGAATGTGTGATCGTCGGAAGTTGTTTCCGACTTCGCCGTTGTTTTCGTAGCCCGAGTATTTGGCTACGGTGCGAGTTTGGTCAAAAACCGAGAATGTTAAGTTTTGTGTCGTTCCGACGGTCGTTCGTTAGCGAGTAGTCACCTTATGCGAGCATGTTTGCATGTTTATGATTTCTCGGCACCGCGAGCGGTTTGGGCGTGCCGGTACGATAATGCACATGTGCGTGCGCGCGGAACGTTGGGATGAATTTGGGAATTTTAATATATATAGGATTAAGTTATGTAATATAACTTAATTATACTTATTAGCTTACTATATCTTATAACCTAATGATATATATTATAACTTATTTTATATAAGTTATTTATAACGTATTTATATTATAACTTATTTTATATAAGATAACTTATAATATCAAAAAAAAAATATAAATAAGTATTTATATAATAAGCATTAGGTTTTCTTCCCCCCCCCCATCAGCCGAACCCGCAAAAAAAAATCGCCTTTCCTGTGCGATTTCTTCCCGAGCGGCGAAACGATGGCCGGGAGGTGCTCCGACCACCCGATCTCCGGCGTTTTCAGCCCAAAATCCCCTTCCGAGGCCAGATCTGAACTCCCCTCGCCGCGATCTTCGTTCCGAGGTGAGTATTTTGGTGTTTCTCCATGGATTTCGTATGAACTTGAGTGAGATGTCGCCCCTTTTGCTTTCTTATTTTGACGGGAAGTTCTTCTCTATGTTCTTTGTTTAGTTGCGTGCTTGTGGCCGGCCGAATCGCAAGGTTGTGCTGGCGAAATTTTTGGTGGAGGTATTGAAGCAAGTGCGCCCTTCGCTCTTGCCGTTTGGATCCCTTTATATCGTTATTTTGTTGTTTGATTTCTGATAGTTCTCACCCGCAACTATCCTAACCGAAACCCTACCCGAAATTCCATTGTTAATCGTTATTTCTTTCTTTTTGTTGGTAATTGTTCGTGCTAGGGTTTGTATGATAGGGTTTGTCATGATAAATTTAGTTATTTCTGATTTTTATAAAATCATTTGATAAAATTGATCAATATAAAATTGGTATTATCTTAGAAAAATTACAACTTGATAAAGCTATTAATTTATAACGTATCGTCTTAGGGGTTTTAGGGATTTTCTCTTAAGTCGTGTTAACCCTATTTGCTCATGTTAGAATTAACCCCCCTTAATGAGTGTGCAAATGATTGCGTTAGGATTTTGTCTAGTTCAATTTTTCTTATTATGAGGCCGAATGTTCATGCTCAGACCTAGGTTAAATTTTGTTTAATAAGAGTAGGTGCCCCTTCTGCTCGGGCATGGGTTGGTTTATAGAATTTAACTGTAGATGTGATGGAAATCAAATTGACCGAGTAAGGTCGTATTTAAATTAATTTTATACGCATAGTTTTGGGGAATCAAATTTCGAACATAGGTTCATGTCACACCAGTTGTGGGTGCTTGGTATTTACCTGTTCGCGCATAACGAATAACGAGTCTCCGTGTCTGTTTAGTTTTATAGGGCTCTTAGGTGGGTTGCTCTAGTGAGTTTAGGGCTCTTGGATTTGCTTGGGGGGTACATGGGACCACCAGTACGAGTTTTCCTCGGGTCACTTAGGACTGGAGTAGGATGTGGTTTTAGGGTAGGTCGGACCGATGCCGCCACCCTGGTTTTCTTTCTTGCCTTATTATGGCAATATGGGCTGTTTGGGTTGAGTTGGACGGATACCACCACCACAGTCCATGAGGATGTTTAGGCCGAATAGACTTGGTTGGACATGCGGCCACCAGTCTAGGCCACTTGTTACTAAATTTTTTATCCATCTCCAGTACTAGGTGACTCTTTCTGTTTTGGCCTATTACATGTTATGATTATCGTACTAATCCTTTTGCAGAGACCCTCGAAGCTTGGCTTCATTCGTGCACTTGGTGCACACCCTTTTACCTTTTTTACCATTTGAAGAGTACTTTTAAATTCCCGTTTTATTTCCTGCTTTTACTATTACACTTTCCTTTCCTGTTGATTATAATTTGCTGAGGTATTCTTTTCTTTCTGAATACCTCAGGTGCAGGTTTTTAGCCGACTGTGCGGCTAGTTTGCTCCTGGAGGTTTTCTAGTGTTTCAGCTACTACAGTGGACTTCTGTTTCGTCTTGTTTGGGAGGTAGTTTCTTTAGACTTGTAGTATAGACATACCTACACATCAATGGGTTCGTGTCAGTTGTCGACGCCCACTGGTGGTTTCTCTTTTAGATACTTTGCACTTGCTTACACTGTTAGTTTTGCTGATTTTGGTTTTATTAAACTTGCTCTTGGGATGATTTATGTTAGGATGCTAGTTACTTTTGAAACCTAAAAACACTATTAAGTATATATATAACTCATGATCTGCATGTTTTTACAAACTCATACACTACTTTCAATGCGACGTAAAAGATCGTTTCTCTTATATATATATATAAATTAAATCTAGGGTCCTGCATAGTATAAGATGTCCCCTGGGGACACTTATGCGTTCTCTCTTAGGATGCATAAATGTAAATAAAATATTTTCCGCTGCGTATAAGTATAATTTTGAAGGGGTGGACTAGATGATCCACAGAGCCGAGGGATACGGCCTTAAAAATATAACTGAATTTCTAGTAATTTAACTTATGATTTTTTTTCTTAAAGTAAAGTAGATAGTGTTTTGCCTGAGTGTCAGCGGTTATCCCCTGCTCGACGTGGCATCACGACGCGCGTTTTCTCAGACTCTGATAATTCTTAATTCGGAGAAAATGCGGGTTGTGACAAATTCTTCCTGCGATAAGTGGAATTTTAATGCCTCTTCTTCCAATGCTTCTTCTTCATCAATCTCTGGAGTTGTCTAGAGAAGGCTACAAAGTCTTCATTCGACATGCTGTTGTCTGATGCCTCTGAGTCTGAGCTATATTATACAGTTAGTCTTCTTAGTGGAGAAGGAATCCTCTCCTTTCCCTTCCTTGTGATTTCTGCTCTGAAGGCCAAGGAATTTTCCTAGGCCAGGGATTTGTTGGTGGCCTCCTCCTCCTTCCTGGCAGCTAGCTGCATCTCATAGGAGAGCAGCTTTCCAAATAATATTTGGGGAGAGGTGTCAGCAAGCTTAGCCACCTCTCTTATGACACAGATCTTTGTATCCCAGTCTCTAGTGAGAGACCTGATAAATTGTCCTTTATTTCTTAATTATTGAAGACCTCCCATAGGTCTTCAACTCATTTATGATTCTGAAGAATCTATCATAACAAGCAGTTATGTTCTCCTTCAGGTTTTGCCTGAAAGTCTCATACTCTTGGTTGATAAGAGACTTCCTATCATCCCTTACCTCTTCAATACCCTCCATATAGACCACAAGTGTGTCCCACATCTCCTTGGAGGTCTGGCAGTGAACCAAGTTCTGGAAGGTTAAATCATCTACAACACTGACAATGATATTCTATGCTCTCTTGTCCAAGCCAGCTAAGATGACCTCATCCTTTGTCATCTCAGAGTATGTCTTCCGAGTATTGATGTTGGCATCCAGAGTAGAGACCTTCATATGAATGAAAGGTCCCTCGCTGACTGTTGCAAAGATCCTTGGATCATAGGCTTCCATAAATAGCCTCACCCCTTCTTTCCATATTCTAAAATACTCCTTCTTGCAGATGGGGAGTTTCATGGAACTCAGCTCTCTCTAGCTCTCTCCAGAGCCCATGATAACTTAACTATAACTACCTTTGGAGATCACTCAGATTGTAAAATCACTTTTGAGGAGCCTCCCTCTATTACCACTTAAAAGATCTTATTTTCAAGATAGCTAGCAACCTAGAGGAGGGTGAATAGGTTTGTCTAGGTATTTTGAGTTTCTTTTTAAAATCTTGTTGTTTCCTCTTATATTTCAGCTTAGGGTGTTCTAGAGCTTGTCCTTAACACCTGCAATTAAGAAAAGAGAAAAACAAACACACACAAAGCACACAAGTATTTTATAGTGGTTCCCAAAAATTATGGGTACATCCACTCTCCTCCCACCTTACTAACTTCCTGTTAGTCAAGGCACTTCTCCAAAATAATGCTCCAAGGAGCTTACACCTCAGATATCTCAGTCTCCTCCATGATTTACACCTCAGCCACAAGGGCCTACACTTAGCGATATAAATATCACCTACCTCAGGAAATTAAGCCCTACAACTCAGGCTATAGAGGATAGCCCTACCACAGATCTGTACCCAGAATCTACATTAGGCACAAGTGCCCTACTTCTTAGTGAGTAAAACTCACCTACTTCAGATACCAATAGGATCCTACACTCAGAGAGGAACCCTCTCCTACAACTCAGACAAATTTTTCCTATAACTCAAATCGACTTCTAGATCGTACCTCAGAGCAAGTTTGCTCCTACCACTAAGATCCACAAAGGATCCTACAAGAAGAAATATTTTAATTAACTTTGACACCGAGAAATTTATCTGTGTCAACAACTAGAGCTGATAAATTTTTGCTCTAACTCTCCATAGAATAGAGAGAACTTTGCTGGGAGAACTCAGAAGCATACTCCTAAACTTGTTGTGGAAGACTACAGATCTGTTGATCTAGATTCTTAAAGCAGGTAACTGAACCAGCCAAAGCCTGAAGGTTCTTCTTTCTTCAGAATGATTTCTGATCCTGTTGTGGCAGATGGAGACTGCACAATAATCTGAACTTTTCTTGTTGGAGAGCTTCAAGCTTTTCACATTCAGTAATGGCGAGGAATAAGAAGATGGCTGCTTACTTTTGAAATTGATAAAAGCCCTAAATGTTTTTTTTCTGTCTTGGCACATCTCTTCCCTTTTCTAGTTCGCTGATAACCGGCTCTTAGAGATCAGTGGGCCCCACCTGAAGCTTCCAATTGTGCCTTGCTTTAACAGAAGAAGACATACAATAGCTGCACGACAAAGTTTGTCGTGTTCTATATCTTCTCATGCCTGATTTGAAATTAGTTGACTTTGTCGATTTTGCTGACATCAACACCTATGGACTTAGCAAATATCAAGCATCAGTAGAATAGTGATGCGTGTAGAATACGGCAAGCGCACCGGTCGCATAAGTAATAAAGTTTGGGAATAAATCCCCGAGTGTCGGTCTCTTGAGGAACACAGTAAGGGATGAGTTAATGTCGAGGAGGGCTTGAGATTGAAGTCCTCGGGTCGGCTGTAACGATGGGGGTTTTGATGGTTCCGGAAACAGAAAATAAAATCTACAAGCTACTCCTATGCAACGCCGCTATGCGATGCTTCGCCAGGCGGGATGGAAACTACACGGGCTGCTATGCACCGAATCGCTTGGCGGATGGAAGAGTAGGCTCGCGGATGAGGTGGTTAGAATGGCGGAATGAGGGTCGTAAGCACCTCTTCGCTACGCACGCCACTAGCAATTGCTAGTGCGGCAAGGGTGGATGGATGGTGGAGTAATAAGGCGCACCTCAAGCAATAAATAACGAAAATATAAATCACATAGACATGATTTAGCACAAGCGTTAATTACAATAAGTGTACTTCATCAATACAAGGAAAATATCTAAGCTAACAACAACAAGAGGAAGAGGTGTGCGAATCGACCGAATCCGAAGCCTTATTGAGGGTTCACGGTTGGAATCCCGGGTTGTCAATCCGAGTCCAAGCTCGGTCCTCAACTGCGTCCGGGGTAGAGGAGGCTGTCACTCACTCCCAATGGACCCGTCTTCTTCGTTGAAATGACCCGTAGATTGCGGCTCCAGCCCCTCCTAACTTGATGGAGAAAGCTAGGTCAAAACTCCGCTTGAAGCTCGAGGATGAAGGAGGAGGCCGAGAGGAAGCTCCGGCGTTGATTTGGCGTTGAAAGCTTGCCCGGAGACCCTCCCTAAGGTGGAAGATGAAGGAGGACGGCGGAAACCCTCGTCGGGGACGAGAAACGGCAGAAAAATCAGGATCTGGATCGATCTCCCGAAAATAGGGCGGAACCTGCGTATTTATAGATTGCAGAATAAATAGTGCGCACGATCACTAGGTCGTGCGCGATATGGTCAGTGATCGTGCGATATGGAGGCAGAAAAGTGGAAAAAGATGTCATGACTGCGCACGACCGGCAGCACACGAGCAATGATCGTGCGCGGTATGGCTGGTGATCGTGCGATATGTCGGGACAGAACTTTCACAGGAGAGGTCATGACTGCTCACGACCGATGATCGTGCGCCAAAGAGGTCGATGGTCGTGCGTGGGTAAAAACGCACGACCATTGACTCCTTTGCCAAAAATGGTGAAAGTCCGATGCCGGACGCCCACACAATCCCCGAACCTGCAGGAAAACTGGACGGGATGTCGAACATGGCAGTCACAGACATTAATAAAATGCAAGCAAAAAGGGAAAATACACACACTCACAGAAATAGGCTAAAAGAGTGCACAAGACGTGTAAAACCGTAGCGAACCAAAAGGAGTGCAAATGATGCTAAACGGTGTGCAAAGACAAGAAAATAAGCCTAGATGAGTCCGAAAATAGGTATATAAAGAGGACTCATCACACCCCCAGACTTAACTGTTTGCGCGTCCCGAGCAAACAAAACCTAAGCAGACGGGGAAAATGAACTAGCTAACAAAGAAATTGCAGAACGGAGTACCATGCGAAGTCGCATGCTCGCGTGCGTAAAAATAAAGTAGAGGAAATTTTTAAGTATACAAAATATTTTAATATTTTTCACAATGCGTATCAAAAATTTATTATTACTCAAAAGTGGAATCACGGTGAATCATCCGGTCCTACGCAGGGAGAAAGTAGACAGGCCACTAAGGTGAGCATTGCCGAAGACCGGGGCTCAAGATTACCCCCAAAGGAATCCACCAATGTCGGAAACCATAAGCTTGCCCGTTCGCACTCTCTCCACGACACTAGTCAACTCAAGCGCATGTCCGTAGGACTTCAGGTAATAATGGGGCTTGGGTTATGGTGAGGAAAACAAGGATAAACATGAAGGGTATGCACCTAACCCAAATGAGCTAACGTACAAAACTAGTACCCGCTGCCCACAAAATAAACACGGGTGCACCACACCCCCAGACTTAACTTTTACTAAATGGGTGTGTGCACCGCCTACTCCAAATCCAAATCATCTCAAATAAATATTTCAATTCAACTTTTACTTTTCACTTTTCTTTTTCACATATTTTTTTTTCTTTTCTTTTCAAATCATTTTCTTTATTTTCACAATCTCAGCAGATATAAATCTTGGAGCACATCCACATATTCACAAATAATAACACCACATCACATCCCAACATGAAAATATAAAACACTAAGCTCGACTTGGGTGTGCGACTAGGATCGGCTATGAGGCTTTGGCGAATATAGTGGAGCTGAATCAAAAGGAAGGGTAGGCACAAAGGGGCTAGCAAGGGCGATGTTAGGAATGGGTACAAAGCTCAACCGGGCCAAAAGGTGGCCTACATCACTCTTACGCTAGACTAACCGTGTACCAATGCTTCAAGAATAGCTTGGGGCAAGTTCTTAGCAACCGAGAAGGATAATCCTTCCTCCCGACTCAAGCAATACGAGTCTAGTGGCGGCTACACACATTCCTACGCTACCGTTTGATTCACACCGGATTCACCAACTTTTGAGTAGAATAAAAGAATTTACGCAGATAGAAAAATATAAACTATAAGCATACAGAAAAATTAAATCTACTCAAATTCCTACACAAAACGAGAGCAATAGACTAGGAACACAGCAAGGCCAACATTTTACTCTGTCTCACAATCCTAAGCCAGCACCATAATTTTACCAAATCTATCAAAGACACAAGTTTAACTCGCGGCACGGTAACAGCTAAGCACGCGCTCATGTGGGTGCAGTGGTGTGCGATGCAATGAACATAAACAAAATAAAATACGAAAAGCTTCTAGTATGCAAAAGTAATGTGCACGTGCAAAAGGTAAACATGCTCTCCCCCAGACTTAAACTAAACAACACATCAAATGATAGAGAAATTAAAATCAAAATGAGCTAAGGGAAGAGGTTACCCAATGCTCAGCTAGTGAGCATACCAGAAGACGCGTGAAAACTAGAAGCAGGCCCGCAGAACGAAGAATCACAACCCCGCCAATGCGTAGTTTCCATGAATACCTGCAGGGGTGAGCTCCGCAAAAACAAAAGAAAAATATACAAAAAGAAATACTAAACTAAGCTAGACATAAAAAAAGAAAAATGCAGAAAATGAAAGATAAGCACTGGGGTTATTGTCATCCCAGCACGACTTATTCAGCAAAAGAAAAGTTCTAGCTAATGGGCCTATGAAAAGAAAAGTGCACAGGCAACTGTCCTAATATCCGTGTCGGTAATGGGTACCGATACGGTGATAGAACAGTTACCCCTCTACCTAGATAATAATACCTGAAAAGCTCAGGTAGAGGAAGCAGGAAATAAGATGAGGAGGCGACCTGGTCCTCTCTCATCTCATCACAAAAAGAATCCTTGCCTAGCAAGGAATCGTCCACCACAAGCTCGTTGGGGGCGAAGGTGTAGGCAGGGGCTTCAACTGCAAAAGGAGTAGGAAACTCCTCATGCAAGCTGAGGCACTCACCGACAACCTGAGCGCAAGGCTCAATGTCAACCCAACTCACCTGCAGGGAGTCAACCCGCACAGGCGCAGAAGGAGAAGGGGGGTCAAGGAATAAAGGAGAAGAAAAACTAAAAGAAGCGTAAATAGGGAGAGTGATCCCGGAATCACTCTCAACAGGATCCAAACATAGATCACTGTCGGTGTCATGTGAGTCATGGCGAGGGGAAACTGAGACCACGAGGTCCTCGGTGGTGGTTTGGACCCCCTCATCCAACAAGGAAGTAGAAACCTCCTCGCCGGCAAGGATTTCCTCATCACACCTCGGTACGTCACGGTGTTCCAAGACATAGTACTCACCATTGATGAGAATAATGTCCTCGTCACACCACGACGCATCCTCATGTTCCCAATCTCCAAAGGGCACAACATCATCAACCAACTCACTAAAAAGAGGAGTAGATGATTCTTGCAAAGAAAGCGGAGGAACAACAACATCAGAGATAATATGCGCAGGTTCCTCCGGGGGTGAATCAAAAATAGGGGAAGAAGGCACAAGGAGAGAAGGTGCCGCAATGTCTTCACATCGATCAGCAGAAAGTCTGATGGGTGTATCCACAGCAGTCCCCCATAGACAAGGTGGTACTACGGATACATCATCAGAAACAGAAGGAGCGGCCATTTGAGCGGTGGATGAGACGATCCGGATATCCGGTTCATCATCCGCCTCCATCTGGCGCTGAAATTCTGCGCAATCTTTCAACACATGGTCGGTGCTACGACAACACAAACACCATTTTCCATTACTCCTCGGTCCAGGTGGAGCCGGAGAGGAATATGAAAAAGGTGAAGGCGGAGAAGAGTAGTGACCATAAGACTGGGGTACGGTGTATGAAGTACCATAAGACAACGGTGCTCCATACACTGAACCACGAGAATTATGCTCCCATTCTTCAGTGGGGCACTCATCACTATTATGCCTATAATCCCCGCACCAACGACAACGAATATTCGCATAAGAATACATGGTGCAGCAAGAAAGAATTCACCACAAGAATTTTCTAAGCAAAAATTAAATACTCGCAAGCAAATAAAGAGTGGAACAGCCTGCTATAGCAAAATAAAAACTAGAAAGGGAATAAAATAAAATAAAAAAAATAACAACTAAAAACCAAAACAAAAATAAAACATGAAATATACAAATGGAAAGGGCATCTATCTCAAATCTTCCTCTCCAAAAAACTCAAACGACTGTGTTCCCCGGCAACGGCGCCAAAAACTTGATGCGTGTAGAATACGGCAAGCGCACCGGTCGCACAAGTAATAAAGTTTGGGAATAAATCCCCGAGTGTCGGTCTCTTGAGGAACACAGTAAGGGATGAGTTAATGTCGAGGAGGGCTTGAGATTGAAGTCCTCGGGTCGGCTGTAACGATGGGGGTTTTGATGGTTCCGAAAACAGAAAATAAAATCTACAAGCTACTCCTATGCAACGCCGCTATGCGATGCTTCGCCAGGCGGGATGGAAACTACACGGGCCGCTATGCACCGAATTGCTTGGCGGATGGAAGAGTAGGCTCGCGGATGAGGTGGTTAGAATGGCGGAATGAGGGTCGTAAGCACCTCTTCGCTACGCACGCCACTAGCAATTGCTAGTGCGGCAAGGGTGGATGGATGGTGGAGTAATAAGGCGCACCTCAAGCAATAAATAACGAAAATACAAATCACATAGACATGATTTAGCACAAGCGTTAATTACAATAAGTGTACTTCATCAATACAAGGAAAATAACTAAGCTAACAACAATAAGAGGAAGAGGTGTGCGAATCGACCGAATCCGAAGCCTTATTGAGGGTTCACGGTTGGAATCCCGGGTTGTCAATCCGAGTCCAAGCTCGGTCCTCAACTGCGTCCGGGGTAGAGGAGGCTGTCACTCACTCCCAATGGACCCGTCTTCTTCGTTGAAATGACCCGTAGATTATGGCTCCAGCCCCTCCTAACTTGATGGAGAAAGCTAGGTCAAAACTCCGCTTGAAGCTCGAGGATGAAGGAGGAGGCCGAGAGGAAGCTCCGGCATTGATTTGGCGTTGAAAGCTTGCCCGGAGACCCTCCCTAAGGTGGAAGATGAAGGAGGACGGCGGAAACCCTCATCGGGGACGAGAAACGGCGGAAAAATCGGGATCTGGATCGATCTCCCGAAAATAGGGCGGAACCTGCATATTTATAGATTGCAGAATAAACAGTGCGCACGATCACTGGCGCACAACCAGTGGTCGTGCGCGATATGGTCAGTGATCGTGCGATATGGAGGCAGAAAAGTGGAAAAAGATGTCATGACTGCGCACGACCGGCAGCACACGAGCAATGATCGTGCGCGGTATGGCTGGTGATCGTGCGATATGTCGGGACAGAACTTTCACAGGAGAGGTCATGACTGCGCACGACCGATGATCGTGCGCCAAAGAGGTCGATGGTCGTGCGTGGGTAAAAACGCACGACCATTGACTCCTTTGCCAAAAATGGTGAAAGTCCGATGCCGGACGCCCACACAATCCCCGAACCTGCAGGAAAACTGGACGGGATGTCGAACATGGCAGTCACAGACATTAATAAAATGCAAGCAAAAAGGGAAAATACACACACTCACAGAAATAGGCTAAAAGAGTGCACAAGACGTGTAAAACCGTAGCGAACCAAAAGGAGTGCAAATGATGCTAAACGGTGTGCAAAGACAAGAAAATAAGCCTAGATGAGTCCGAAAATAGGTATATACAGAGGACTCATCAAATAGGCGTTGAATGAATGAGCTTCACTCAATGCCAAAACACTTAGACAAAATTTTGTCTAACTAGGCGTTGATAGAGTTGAGTGAGCAAGCTCCACTCAACGCTTTTTGCCTTAAACAAATCTGCAGCCTTTTCTACATACTGGCATTGAGAGCATTGAGTAAGCACACCTCACTCAACACCTTTTCCTTCTCCAGATCACTCAATGATTTTCGACATAGCCAATTTTCTGCCTCTGGAGCATCTTAGGCGTTGAGAGGGTTGAGTGAGCATGCCCCTCTCAACGCTTTTTGCCTTAGCCAAATTTATGAACTTAGTTCGACGAACTGAACTGAGTTTGATGAATGGCGAGCTCAGATCGACAAACTCTTAACTTAGTTCGATGAATTTTAACTTATAAACTTTTTGTTGTATGGCGTTGAGTGTGTCTTCATCACTCAATGACAAACTTCTTAACCAAATTTCTGCCTTTAGCAGCATGGCATTGAGTGAGTTGTCTTCATACAATGCCTGTGGACTTAGCCACTTTTCAGCTCATTTCAACTTAGGATTTTACTGCTTTAGCCTGTCTCACAACTTTTTGTTGTATGGCGTTGAGTGATTTGACTTCACTCAATGCCTGTGGACTTAGAAATTTTCTCAGCTTGCCACTGCTTTGGCTTTGACTGTATAGGCTTCACTCAGTTCTATAAGTCATCTGGCATTGAGTGAGTCATCTTCACTCAATGCCTGTGGACTTAGACAGATTTTTGTCATCCCACCCCTTAGGTAAGAGTTTACCTGACATAGCCACTTAGGCTACTTATGTGTATCATTGACAAGATTGACTTCCTCAAATCTAGAACATTGTGGGCAATGAACCCAACAATCTCCCCCTATTTGAAGAAGGCAGAACACACAACAAATACTAAGAAGAATTAACATAAAAGGCATATTAATTCAATGTACTTCATTTAACTGCATGGACTCAACATGTCAAGTCAATGCATTCTCATGCCACTTGAACAATTTCTCAAGTAGTATGTACTTTCCTTATACCACTTAATACTTAAATGAAGCACCACTAGAAGCACTTTCCTCATAATATGAACTGACTTAATCATGGCTGAACATATAGTCATTGCATTCCTCATACTACTTGAATCTTTCCAAGTAATACGCACATACTCAACATGACCTACTAATGTCAAGTATTGCTTCTATGTCTCCTTGAATCTGCATCTCCCATTTTTCAATTATTGCCACACATCTCCCCCTTTCTCAAGTATTGCCACACATATCCCCCATTTTCAAGTATTTCCACACATCTCCCCCTTTCTAAAGTATTGCCACACATCTCTCCCTTTCTGGCTTCTTCTATAGGCATATTGAGGGAGGTGATAGGATCGTGGGAGAATTTTTTTTCTTGATCTAGGCCTACTTTTACTATACTAGTGATCAAACTAGTTGACTGGAGAACATACCTCTTGTGTTGATATCACTGATACAACACACCACTGCAGCCACATGACACTTGAGTGCTCCATTGATCCACTTGATCTAGTGTCATTCCTCCCCCTTTTTATGACTACTGTAGAAGCAGCTATAGTCAGGGAGTTGTTGGCTGTTCCTCTTCCCCTACACCAGCATTGTCCTTTCAGTAGCAGCAATGACTTCACAGTAGCAACAATGTTGATCTTTGATCCACTATAGCAGCTGCTGGACTTGCACTCCCTAGACAGGAGCATCTTGACTTACTCCACCTCAATAGAATCATCTTCTATCATCCTTCCTGGTAGACACTTTAGTCTATTCTAGTTTGGATGGCACTTGAACATCATGAAAAGCTTGATACCAATGAATGTATACCACTTGAAAAATCTTCATCCCACTGAAGGTCTTCTCCACCTGCAAGAAGTAGTACAACCTGCAACAATAACAATACAAGGAGAAACTGAAGCTATACCAAGTTCAACATACCAAAATCAAACTTGAAGGTGTTGAACTTTGCTTCCTCTAGTGGCTTAGTGAAGTTGTCAGCCACTTGTTAGTTTGTAGGGACAAACTCAAGGCTTATGTATTCACACTCCACATACACCCTAAAGAAATGATACTTAATATCAATGTGTTTAGTCCTTCTATGAGAGACAAGATTCCTAGCAATTGAGATTGCACTAGTAGAATCACAATATAAAGGAGTTCTACTTATCTGGAGGTTATAGTCCTGAAGCTGATGTTGGATCCATAGAAACTGTGTACAATAAATACCTACTAAGATGTATTCTGACTCAGCTATTGAGATTATAACACCAGTCTGATTCTTGCTACTCCAAGACACTAGTCTTTCTCCCAAGAATTGACAGGTGCCTGATGTGCTCTTACTGTCATCTTTGTAGCATGTAAAATTTGCATTTGAATAGCCTATTAGTTCAAAATCCCTATTTCTAGGGTACCATAGGCCAAGATCATGTGTGCCCTTAAGATACCTCAAAATCCTCTTAGCAACAAAGTAGTGAGATTCTTTAGGGCTAGACTGATACCTAGCACAAACACATGTAACATACATGATGTATGGCCTACTTGTAGTAAGATATAGAAGGGATCCAATTATCCCTCTATACAAAGTTTCATCAATTGGTTTCCCTGCCTCATCTTTGCCTATAGGCATACTTAACCCCAAGTGAGTTTTCATGGTCGAGGCATTCTCTATACAAAACTTTTTTTATCAACTCTTTGGTCAACTTAGACTGGGATATGGACAAGCCATCATCAGTCTGTCTTACTTGGAGGCCCAAGAAGAACTTAATTTCACCCATACTGCTCATCTAAAACTTCCCTTATATAAGTTCGGCAAACTTCATGCAAAGGTTGTCATCAGTAGATCCAAAGATTATGTCATCTACATATATCTGGACTAGGATGATCTTGCCCTTAGATTCCCTTAGGAATTGGGTCTTGTCTATCTTCTCCCTTGATAATTTTTTCTCAATAAGGAAGCTAGACAATGTCTCGAACCATGCTCTAGGGGCTTGCTTCAGCCCATATAGAGCATTCCAAAGTCTATACACAAATTCAGGTGAGTCAGAATCAACAAAACCCGGAGGTTGCTCAACATAGACTTCTTTCTTTAAGTCACCATTCAGGAAGGCTGACTTCACATCCATATCATAAACTTTAATTCCTTTGATGCAACATATGCAAGGAAGAGTCTAAATGCTTCCAATATTGCTACAGGGGCAAATATTTGATCAAAATCAATAACTTCTTCTTGTCTGTACCCCTTAGCTACTAGCCTAGCCTTATTCTTGATTATAATGCCATTTCATCAAGTTTATTACTGTAAATCCACTTTACTCCAATGACATTACTTCCTTATGGTCTGGGTACCAACTTCCAGAACTTGCACCTTTTAAATTGGTTTAGTTCCTCTTGCATTGTTACAATCCAGAACCGATCTATGTTGGCCTCTTCAAATCTCTTGGGCTCAACTTGTGACAGGAAACTTGTATACATTGTTGTATTAAGGCTCTTGCTTCTTGTCACTACTCCTTGGTTTGCATCACCAATTATCTGGTGTCTTAGATGATCTCTTAGATGCATGATTGCTGAAGGCAATCTTCTTTCAGCATCAGCTTCAGTAGCTACTTCTTGTTGATCTTCATCCACTTCAAGTGTGCCTTGCACTCCTTCTGGAATAATCCACTACATCTTGGACTACTGGAGCAGCTTCCTTGATGGTTAGCTTGTCCATCATCAGATCTGTACCAGCAGTACAAGAACAGGAGCTTGATAGCTCACTATTAATCATGTTATACTCATCAAAGACTACATGTACAGACTCTTCTACAACTTGGTTTTTCAAGTTGTAGATCCTATAGGCTTTACTATGATTTTTGTACCCAACAATAATCCCATCAATGTACTTGGAAGAAAACTTAGACACATAGAATGTACAACCCCATATTCGCTGGATGGGACCTAGATGCCCGAAGGACTAGGGTTGGGCTAGCCTTGGACTAGCTTTAGGCTAGAAGTCGGATCAGATAGGTTGATAGCCGAGAGGGTTCCTGCCCGGGGCATGAGGGAAGGCTTACGCCTAGGTAAGAGAGATTCCCTCAGACTTGGTGTTGTGTGAGGCTTTGCCACTCAACGTCCTTTCGCCTTTGGAGTTGAGTGAGGCTTTGCCACTCAATGCCCTACAAATCTTGGCATTGAGTGAGCCTTTGCCACTCAATGCCCATTCACCTTTGGCATTGAGTGAGGCTTTTCCACTCAACGCCCTTTTTATTTTAGCATCGAGTCCTGTTCCACCACTCAGTGCTCTCAGCTCTTTGCGGCTTGCCCCTAAGTTTCGCATAGGGCAGGAAAAAAGCTTATAGAGTAGCGGAAGGGCTTCCGCCCAGTAGGGTCTAGAGGTAAATTACCAGTATGCCTTTGGGTATGCATTTTGCCCCTCAGATCAGTTGAGTTACGCTGTCGGTAGACCAAGTTAGGCTACAAATATCATTTTAGAACAATAGAGTTACGCTGTTGACAGACCAAATACTAGGAGCCTATAAATATGACCCACAGGGTACCTCAGAAGGCAAACTTTCACATTTATCAAATAGGTTAGTGCTTTCTGAGGTACTCCTAGCCCATCAATTGGCTAAGGAGGGGAAACACTCAGAGATCTTTCGAGTTAGTGGAGGGGCCTCTCAACTGGGGCTTAGGGTCAGTTCTTGGTTCTTTGTAACTAGTCACGGGTCTGGGTATGGGAGAAGTATGTGTCGGCTATACCCCAAGGTCTGAACTCTCGTTGAGGTTAGTTTTTTGATTCAAAATTTCTAGTGCGGTGAGCGTGGACCGTATATGAAAAACGAAAATCTCAAGCTAAGTCTCATGACTGGAGATGAAGGCAAAGGAGCTGGTTTAGGAGGTTCTCCCTCTCGGGTAAGTGGGGTGACGTTGGGGATGTTGGAGGACTTCAGGTGGGAAGTCCTGTAGACCATCCACTTGGCCTTCTCGGTAAGAAGCGAGTGGGCGACTCCCTCAGTTTCGGTGGTTGCATCTCCATTATTAGGCGAAAATGCTCCCAGACAGTGTCTTGGGAAGGAGGTTCTGGCAGAGGTTGCCGAGAGGGATGTTGCCGGGCGGGAACTTTTTCCCGGGCAGGTCAGTGCGGACAGAGCTAGTAATCCAAGGTCGCAGGATGTGCCCTCTCAGTAGTCTATGGGTGGGAGCCCTTTTAGTGAGCTTATCATCTCGGTTCCGGGTTTAGATGGGTTCTAGGAGCCGGACATGTCCTACTATACAGGCCGGGATGACTTGGTGCACCATGTGTAGTGGTTCGAGGATTCCATTTCCATAAGAAAAATGTTAGATTCCTTCAATTATAGGCACTTTGCCATCACTTTGAAGGAGAAGGCCAGGGACTGGTTCCACTAGTTGCCTCCGAGTTCAATCTATTATTTTGAGGATCTGTGGCATGGGTTCTGTCTGAGGTTCTCAACATCAAGAAGAGGAAGAAGAATGTGGAGTGCTTGTTTTCCATCAAGCAGAAGCCGGAAGAAGGGCTGGGATACTATATGGTTAGGTTCCACGAAGAGATTTTGTAGGTTTAGGAGATGTCGGGGTACACCATGATGCTTTATTTCACCCTAAGGTTGAGTCCAAGCTTCTTTAGCATGGAGCTGAAGAGAGTTCCCCCCTCTCCTTCGAGGAGATGATGGATAGGGCGGCGAAGGAGATCGAGATCGAGGCAGCTAAAATGACGTTTGCTAAGAAGCTAACCAAGTTGGTGGAGGACAATAGGAAGGAGTCAGGAGCAGGAAGACAGAGGGAGCTGAGAGAGGAGAGAAGAAAGGAGGAACCCCGCGGATAGGGGAAATACCAAGATTGGGGCCAGCACGAGACGAACAACAGGTTGGGCTGGAGGCCATAAAGAGGTCACCCCAAGAGGCAGGGTGGGGGTTTCCAAGGAAGGGACAACTTTTGTGAGCAAAGGAGGTTCAATAAGTCGGCCTGGAGGCAGGGACAGAGGGCCTCCCTTCCTCTACAGTAGGAGGCAATGGAGATCATAAGAGGAAGAGGAGGAAGGAGAGGAGCTCGACGATGAGCAAGGAGAATAGAAAGCAGGGTGGTGTTGCCCTTTTGTGACTTCCACCAGGAGGAGGGTTACGCAACGGCACCCTGCCCCGAGCTTTTGGAGATCAGAGGGGCCCAGGGGCAAGTTCAATAGCTGTCGCCTATGCGGATTGAGGAGGTTCTGCTAGGACGGGAGAGGACATGTGGGAGGATTTGGCAGATGTGGGGGCCCGAGGAGGGATCAGGGTGATCCATGGGGAAGTGAGGGTAAAGGCTACCCATAAGGGGAGCTTCCAAACCATGTACTGAAGGAGAGTCGCCTCGACCTCCGAGACTCCCCCCCCAAGAGAAAAAAATCACTTTATCAGGGAGGGACATGCCCAACTATGAAGACCCATTCTGTGACGCTTTGGTGGTCCAGATGAAAGTTGAGAATTTCAAGGTCTCCAGGTTTTTGGTAGACAATTGGAGCTCCGTGAACATAATCTTCAAAAAAGCTTTCGATGAGATGAAGGTGGAGGTTCAGAGGGTTCTAGCCTCGGATGGGCCATTGTTTGGGTTCTCAAGAGAGAGGAAGGAAGTCGAAGGGGGGGGGGGGGTAGAATTGCATGTGACGTTGGGGGGGGGGGGTCGAGGATCTGTCGATTCGTCATCATTGATGCTCCGAGCAGCTACAACGCAATTGTGGGCGCCTTCTCATCAGCACCTTTCATTGCGTACCCTCCTCGTTTCACCAATGTCTCAAGTTCCATAGTGGAGGAGTGCATGTCCGGATTGGGGGGGACATGAAGGTAGCGAGGCATTGCTATGTGACTGCTGTCAACACCATTTCTTGGATGACTGGGGAGGAGGGGCTGGAGAAGGAGATGGCGGCATAGGACCAGGTTGTACAGGAAGGAATGATCTAAGGAGAAGTTGGGGGCGAGGCCTGGGGAGGCGTAGAGGTGGAGCCCCAAGTGAGGCTAGTATAGGAAATGAAGATTTATGAAGCAAGAGGGGAGGAAGAGTTGGGGAAGTAGGAGGAGAAGAGGGCCGGTAGGGAGCAGTCTCGGCTGGAGCTGGCAGAGTAAGTTTCAGAGATGGAGGTCTTCACCAAGGCGGGGAAGGCGGAGAGGATATGGATCAGCATTGGCCTGAGCCCTGAAGACTAGGCGAGGATGCAGGAGTGCATCCAGAAGAGTGTCGACGTTTTCTTCTGGAGCGCGACAGACATGTCGGGCATTACTGTCAAAGTGGCGTGCCACCATCTGAACCTGGACCATCACCACCAAGCTAGAGGAACCCATACGCGAGGAATTCAAGAAGCTTCTCGATGCAGGTTTCATCTTGGAGATTAAGTATCCAGGTTGGATCTCCAATGTGGTAATGGTAAAAAAAAGGGATGGAAGGTGGCATATGTGTGTGGACTTTTCTTTATTAAATAAATTATACCCTAAGGATTGCTATACCCTACCTTGGATCAACACATTGGTTGATTCAGCTGTCAGTTTTTCTATTATGAGTTTTTTAAATGCTTTTTCAGGTTACCATCCGATTCGAATGCCCTCCCCCCGCCCTACGATGTCAAAGATGTCTCCTTCATCATAAGGTAAGGATGCTTTAGCTATAAAATGATGCCCTTCGGGCTAAAGAACGCAGGGGCTACCTACCAGCATATGATGGATCAGGTGTTCAAAAGTCAGAGGGGTAGGAACCTGGAGGTTTATGTTGATGATCTCATGGTGAAGAGTGGGGATGTGGGTTCACACCCAATCGACCTGGAGGAGACATTCGCGACCCTGTAGAAGTTCAAGATGAGGCCGAACCCCCAGAAGTGCATCTTTGGGGCAAGCCGAGGTATGCTCCTTGGGCACCTTATGACCCCAGCAGGGGTAGAGCCTAACCTAGATAAGGTGAAGGCCATCATGGAGTTGGAATCACCACGCAACACCAAAGAGGTTCAACATTTGATGGGCAAACTCACCGGGTGGAGTCGATTTCTCTCTCGAGTAGGGGAGAAGTGTTCACCATTCTTCAAGGTGCTTCGGGGAAACCAAAAGTTTGAATGGACAAAGGAATGCGAGGAGGCCTTACAGGAATTGAAGGGTCAACTCTCCCAAGCGCCGCTCCTTCAGAGCCCGAAGGAGGGGATGATCTAGCTTTGTTTCTTGGAGTAGGGGCAGAGGTCGTAAGTTCTGTGTTGGTAAGGGAAGAAGGAAAGAAATAGCTGCCAATCTACTATGTCAGCAGGATCTTGAAGAAGGCGGAGCTCTGCTACCCCATCCTAGAGAAGTTGGATTTCTCCCTGATCATCTCATCCAGGAAGCTTAGGTCGTATTTTAAAGCGCATTCAATCAAGGTGGTGATGGACAATCCCTTGCGCAAGATTTTCGAGGGGGTGGAGCACTCGGGGTGGTTGGCCAAGTTTTCCATCGAGCTCAGTGAGTTTGACATCTTTTTTGTTCCAAAGCTCTCCATCAGGACACAGATAGTAGCTGATTTCTTTGCTGACTACGTCGTAGAGGTGGAGGGAGAGAAGCCACTTCCACAGGAGGCATGGAAGATGTTAGTTGACAGAGCCTCGGGGAAGCATTCCCTGGGGGAGGGGTAGTATTGGTAAGACCTCAAGGGGTCACCATAGAGCAGACGTTGGTGCTACTCTTCTCTATCACAAATAATTAAGCAGAGTATGAACCCATCATAACAGGGTTGTGGTTGGCTAAGGATCTCGGGATTCATGATGTAGAAGTTCTTACGGATTCGTTAGTAGTAGCATCGCAGATCAGAGGCGAATACAAAGCCCAAGAGCCCACCCTCATGAAGTACTTATCCAAGGTGAGGGTGATTATTGGTGGGTTTCGAGCATTATCAATCCAACATGTTACCAGGGAGGAGAATGAAGAGGCCGATCAGTTGTCCAAGTTTTGACCCCGGGGCGGAGGAACCTTGACCGAGCTATTTCATCCGACGATTCAGGAGGGGGAGTTGATGGAAGTGGATCGGCGACCCTAGAGGGTGGCTCCCTTCATATCCTTCTTCACTACAGGCAACCGCCCTGAAGGGACCAATGATGCAAAAGGCTTTAGGCAAAAATCAACACACTATCTCATGCATGAAGGAGGGTTACATCAGAAGATGTTATCAGGGCTCCTGACACGATGTGTAGCAAAGAAAGAGATCCCAAGGATCCTGAAGGAAGTGCACTCGGGCGAGTGTGGTAGTAACTCAGGCGGAAGAACTTTGGAGGCAAGGGTGGTTAGGCAGGGGTACTTCTTACAATCCCTGAGGAAGGATGCAACAGAGTTTGCAACGAGGTGCTAAAAGTGTCAACTATACGCCCCCTCCAACTCTTGCCCGCTCAAAGGCACTGAAGCATCACGGCTCCATGGACTTTTGCCATATGGGGGATGGATTTAGTTGGGACATTTCCCACGATAATTGGGCAGAGAAGTTTCCTTTTAGTTATGATTGACTACTTTTCAAAATGGCTAGAGGTCAAGGCGTTGGCCAAGGTAACCTCCCAAGTCATCAGGAATTTCGTATGAGGAGAGATCATCTGTAGGTATGGGTTGCCTCTGGCCATTTTCACGGACAATGGACCGCAGTTTGCCAGCGAGGGGTTTATCAGCTTCTGCACCCAGCAAGGAATCGACCTCAGGTTTGCCTTCGTCCACCACACAAGGAGCAATGGCCAGGTGGAGGTGGCAAACAAGATCATTGTAAAACTGCTCAAAAAGAAGGTGGAAAACTTGAGCGGGATCTGGGTGGAGCAACTCTCCTCAGTGTTGTCGGCTTTGCAGACAACCCAAAACATGACCACTGGAGAGACCCCTTTCAAGCTTTTGAATGTCTATGAGGCAGTCCTGCCTGTTGAGTTTGAGGTTCAATCCCAGCGAGTTGCGGCTGCCAGCAAAGGAGATGAGACATGGACGGAGGAGAATGAAGGGGAACTGCGGCTCTTGCTAGATATGGTGGAAGAACTTCACGATGTGGTTGCAGTCAGGCAGGAGGAAATCAAGCGGAAAATGGCTAGGTATTTTGATAAACACGTCAGAATCAAGTAGTTAGGGGAAGGTGATCTTGTCCTGAAGAAAGTCGATGGCGCAGGAAGGTCGGTGGCCGTTGGTAAGCTCAGCTCCAATTAGGAAGGACCCTATATTGTATAAAAGTCCTTGGGGTCAGGGGGATACCACCTCCAAAATATGGAGGGGGTGCCCATCGGCCACGCCTGGAGTGGCGACAATCTGGAACGCTTCTACCCATAGGATGGGTAAATTTTTGTATACCATTGTAATATGTTATTTTAAGAATTATTTCTCTGTAGGTTATGATGTCTCAATGGTTTTGATGGCACCAATTAGACCCGCTGTCCAGGCTCCCATCAAGCTGGCAGGGCCGAAGGCTTGCTGGGTGGCCAGAAAAAGATGATGGTAGTTTGCAAGACAGCGAGAGGATCTCACTACGCAGGCTCCCATTAGTCGGTAGGGATGGAAGGTGCACTCGTCCCCGAGTAGCTTGCAGGTTCATAGGCTCGCTTGGGGGGGGGGGGGTAAGGGAATACCCCCAAGAGGATCCCGCTGCTCAGGCTCCCATTAATTTGAAGGGAAGGAAGGCGGAATTGGCCCCAAGTAGACCCGCTGCCAGGCTCTCTCTAGCTGGCAGGGCCGTAGTCTCTCTTGAGTGGAAAGGTGAAGATGATGTTAGTTTGCATGACCCTGAGAGGATCCCACAACGCAGGCTCCCATTAGCCAGCAGGGCTAGAAGGCGCACTCGGCCCCGAGTAGACCCGCTGTTAGGGTCTAACTAGCTGGCAGGGCAGTAGGCTTGCTTGGGGGGGGGGAGTAAGGGAATACCCCAAGAGGATCCTACTGCTCAGGCTCCCATTAAAAGGTAGGGCTAGAAGGCACACTCGGCCCCGAGTAGAATTGTTTTTAGGCTCTCTCTAGCTGGCAGGGCAGTAGGCTCGCTTGGGGGCAGGGAAAGAAGATGGTAGTTTGCAAGATCCCGAGAGGATCCCACTATATAGGCTCCTATTAACTAGCAGGTATGGAAGGTGCACTCGGCCCTGAGTAGACCCGTTGTCAGGCTCTCACTAGCTGGCAGGGTCGTAGGCTCGCTTGGGCGGCGGGGGGGGGGGGGGGGGGGGGGGGGGGGGGGAGTAAGGGAATACTCCGAGAGGATCCTGCTGCTCAGGCTCCCATTAGCTGGTAGGGCTCGAATGCTCACTTGGGCCCGAGTATACCCTCTGCTAGGCTCTCTCTAGCTGGCAGGGCTATAGGCTCACTTGGGGGGAAGGGAAAGATGATGGTCATTTGCAAGGCCCTGAGAGGATCCCGCTGAACAGGCTCCCATTAGCTGACATGACTAGAAGGCACACTCGGCCCCGAGTAGACCCGTTATTAGGCTCTCACTAGCTTGCAAGGCGGATGCAATTGCTCCCCTTGCTCAAGCTGGGAGTGAGGTCGGGGTTTCAGTTGGAGGTCCGGTTAGGATATCGGCAGGGTAATTGCCCTTCTCTACCGCGGATTGTTTTATTTTCTTGGGAGGAGATATAGGGGGAGTTGAGTTTCCGCTTTTGGGCACTGTATGTGGAAGAGGAGCCGAGCTCCTTTTGGCAGGCTAGGGAGGCAGACTTGGCGAGAGCTAGGGTGCTGGCGAAATGCCTAGATTCATCGAAGGGCTGGTGGAGGGGAATTTCCCATTCACCTGGGAAAGCTTTAATGGTTAAACTCATAATCTCTGATGAAGGGTTGTAGAAATGGGATGAAAAGGTATCTTCATCGGGAGGGACTGGCGAAAGAGAGATCATGTCTTGCCAAAGGAACTGGACGTCAAAGGTCTTTGTTCAGAGGAACTCGAGAAGGGCGCCCTCATACCCGCAAGGTCAGGAGGCTTGTAGGTCGCCTCTTCATATTAGACCAGCGCGAGGAGAACATTGCCGAAGTTCCCGAAAACAAAAATGAACTTCTGGGCCTAGTTGTGGTTATTATTAGGGAGACCACTAGTCTTCACTGTCTGGCTTGAGAAGAATACCACCCCACCCTTCGAGCGGAAGTTGAACAACTTCCGAAAGATTGACAAGTTGAATTCGATCATTTCCGCTCGCATATAGCAAGCGAAAGCCACCAGGATCATTACAGAGATAGGGTTGAGCTGGGCCAGTACCACCCCATAGTACCGGAGGGCCTGGCGCACTTCTGGCGAGAGGAGGAGGCAGAATCCCACCTCGAAATGTTCCACGGGGATGGCGAGCTCCACTGCCGGTGTGAAGTTGACTCTATCTTCATTCTCAGGGTTCTGTGCAATGAACCCCGAGGGAATGAAATATACAACTACCGAGAGGTATTCCTTCTAAGTCAGTCTGCAGGGCGGGAATTTGTGGCTTAGAAAGGATTGTGCGCACTTGGAACGGCCTTCAGTCTTGCTAGGCACCTTAAAAAAGGGAGGAAAGGGAGAGAAAGGGCCAGAAGGCGAGAGCTTCTGAGTTGCAGATAGTGGCGGGAGCAAGGAAAAGAAAGACAAAGGCGCGGAGTTAGAAAGAAGTAAATATGGTTAGTGGACTTGCCTATTTATATAGAGAGAGGTAATCATTAGGGATTTCCTACGCAGAGGAAGTACAGTTAGCAAATTTAATGTTTTAACACTTCATATTCAACCCCACCTCGCTAACGACTCTCGCACCTGCAAACGGTGAGAGCTTCCAGGAGGGATCCTGGGGAAGAGTAAAGTGGCATACAAGTGTGAAAAGTAAAAGTGGTGTGAGAACTTGGAAATCAACAAGCAGAATATATAAAGCTAAACGCTATAGGCATCTCGCTAGGCGAGATCTATAATAAAATAATACCAAGCAAATGTTTATTTGTTCAGAGGATAGAAATGGTACATGGTGAGAAGGGTAGGCCGGGAGGTTGGGGTAAGAAGAAGTGAGATCAAGTAGAGCTCAGTACTGCTCCCATCGCCTACGGCCCCAGTAACGCTCCCAGTTTTTTTGTGATTGTTTAATCTTTGTTTGTCGTTATGTTGACACGTTTTTGGCCTTTTCTGTTGTTAGAGTTTGGTCTTAGCTCTTTAGGTTCTCTGAGTGGCTTGTTTTGTAGCCTGTTTACAAGATTCCCTAACGAGCCATAGTCTATTTTTGTGACTCAGTGGAGCCCCGCCGGGAATGCTTGTGCTTGTCTTTGGGAGGTGTTAGCCAAAGTTTTGTTCGTCGGATGTTGATTTCGACTTCGCCGTTGTTTTTGTAGCATGGGTATTTAGCTACGGTGTGAATTTCGTCAAATTCCGAGATAGTTGGGTTTTCGCGTCGTTTTGACGTTTTATGCAAGTAATCAATATAATATTATATTCTATTGATTTCTATTATGCTAGTGGCTGAGTTTTATAAGATATTATTTTACCAACAGTTATGATATAGGTGGTTGTTATAGTATATGTGGCTGGTTGTTTTAATGAGAGGCTGAATATTTTATGTTAGTTGATAGATTTTTTAAATTGCATTCTTTTTAGAAAACCCTATTCATCATCCCCAAAACCCGACGGCTGGCTTCTTGTGGAAGGAGGCGAGCGGCGGATAACCCTAGATGTCTTGCCGTTGATTTCGGGTGCTTTAGAGCTCGAAATTCTTGTTTGAGGGTGTATTCGGACTGCTCTCGCCTAGATCTACATCCCTACGGTAAGTTTTCCAAGTTTCGTGGTCTTTCTAGAAGTCCAGGATTTTAGTTTGACCCTTTCTTCCACTATAAAGATCCAAATTTCTTGGCTAAGTGTTTTTGCTGCCAGATCTTAAGGAAGGAGAGGAGCTGGCCGAGTTTTTTCTGGAATTGAGGCAAGTGGTGCTTTTCCCATCCTTGCCAAGTAGCCTTTTCTTTTCTTTGTAGCATTTATTGCCATAGATCTTGGGTATTCTGTAGGTTTTGGCCAGATTTAACTTGCTGTAGGTAGAAAATGTTTGAGTGGGTCTGGTTTTGGCTGGATAGGTATAATCAGTATCAGTATAGTTAGTATTAGTAGGTTTTCCTTCCAGATAGTCTATGTAAGAAGAGAATTTTCTAAATTTTTTTGCTGTTGTTGTGATTTATCCCCCTCAATTTAGATAAAATAGCTTTTTCTTCCAGGTTTTGTCTCTAGGCGTCAAGTGTAGCCTTAGGCATTGAGTGTAATCTTAGGTAGTAGTCAGTTCTTAGCCTAAGTATAAAAGCATTGAGTGTGGTGAACACACTAAACGCCTAGCTTTTCAGTCTGGAGACTAAGTAAAAAGCGTTGACAGCATTGAGTGAGTTGAGCTCACTCAACGTCGTCTGCCTTGATAGTTTTTCTAAGTCTTTTGGCATTGAGTGAGTTGAGCTCACTCAATGCCATTTAGTCAGACAGATTTTCTAAGTCAGAAGTGTTGAGTGTGGTGAACTCACTCAATGTCGTTGGATGTTTAGCATTGAAAGCGTTGAGTGAGCTGAACTCACTCAATGTCGTCGACCTTGTTTAGTTCTAAGTCAGAAGAGTTGAGTGTGGTGAACTCACTCAATGTCATTGGCTATTTAGAGTTGACAGCATTGAGTGAGCTGAACTTACTCAACGCCATCGTCCGGTGAGAGATTTTGCGGCTAAGTCTTTTTGCATTGAGTGAGTGGAGCTCACTCAACGCGGTGTCGAGTAAACTCAACATGGCGTCGAGTGGAATCAACGATTTTTTTCCCTTAGGCTGGTGTTTTCTCCCGAGTTTGTTAGTGTGGGTTTTATTTCGGTTTGGTGATGTTTTGGTCTAGTTTTGATGGCCGAATCGTTAATCATGGCAGGTGGTTACTCTGGTTTTTTTGACAGGGATGTTTAGTTATAGAGCCGTGGCCACCACTGACCAGTTGCCCTAGAGTTATTTGGATCTAGTTGTTCGGATGAGGGCTGTTTTTGGTCACCAACCCAGATCCATGGTTTTACCACTGCTAATAATTCACAAGTTAGGACTGTTAGTTCCTTTCCCTTTTTAAAATTAATATTTTTGCATATGTTTGCCTTGTTGCTGCTGCAGGTTTTTAGCAGGGCATGTTGCTAATTTCTCGCACTTGGTGCGCTTTGATTATTCCTTGGACAGTGTCTTACTTTTGATATCTCGTTTATTTCCTTTTGCTGAGTTTGATAACATTCTATTGTTGAGTTTGGATTTTTGCATGAGCGTCTGCAGTTATCCCCTGCATGGAGAGGCATCACGGCGCGTATTTTCTCTTACTCTGATATAATTTTTTGGTGAGAAAATGCGGGTTGTAATAGTTGGTATCAGAGGGAGGTTGCTTGACAATTGATCGGGCAACCTTCCCTTATTAGTGTTAGTAGTTTAGTGTTATATCATACACACACCGATGTGTCATCAGTATTCCATGGCTGAAGCATGAACACTACACTCATAAACATGATTAGAATTATACGGGGCATATTATGTAGTATGGGATGCATTATATGTATTTGTATATGGATCCATTATAGGTCGCAACATGTGAGGGTTATATAGTATGGGTTGCCCTCACCACATGAATGCCCATTAGTATGTTTTCTCTTTTCGTTGCATGCAATGTTATGTAGTATGGGATGCATAACATTTCTATTTGTATGTCACTCATAACATGCATTAAGGCCTTTTTAGAATCCATAACACAACATGCATAGCATAAGCACAACGTGCCAAGCTAAAGATTTACTTGATGACATATTTACACACATGGTTTTGAGTCAAAAGGAATATAAATTCAAGCATTCAAGGTCTAAGAACATGAGTTAGTGTGATGATGGTAAATCATCCTAGGTTAAGCATAACATCATTATTGAAAAATCCCAGAGCAATTTAACAGTTGAAGCTCATACTTAAGTATGTTTTGTCTGTACTAGGTTGTCTAGTTCTAGCGGTTGCACAAGGTTCTGACTAGTTGTTTGTATGTTAATAAAATGTCGAGGTGTCCTTCGACGAGGTTGACTCCCTAATCTGAGGGTGAGTCTTTGGGTGCGCAAAGTGATACGAAGATAGAGAGTCTGCGAAAGAGCAATGAGACCTTGTCAAGACAGATGGTGGATGTGCAGGCCTATATCAAGTTGTTATTATCAGTTATGTTTGGGCTATCTCCGAGTAAAGGACCCTACTATGGGTCTAGATGTTCCTGCCCCTTCTGCTCCTCTGGTGCCTCGATAGTGGTTCCACTAGAGATGACATTTATCATGCAGTTTCAGCGACTCGGGCCTCCTACTTATGATGGAAAGGCAAATTTTATGATCATAGATGATTGGCTTATATCAATCGAGGAGTTGTTTTCCTACTCCGGAGTTACTGACGATCAGAGAGTGATGATCGCCGCCTACCAGCTCAATGGTTTAGCAAAAAGCTGGTGGCTAAGGGAGAAGGAGAGTATGAAAGAAGGATGCTCTTGGGAATATTTTAAGGAGATGCTACTGGTAAAGTTTCTGCCCTCAGTCGAGCGAGACCGTCTGATGAATGACTTCTTGTACTTAAAGCAGAGGCAACTGATGACTTGTTTTAGTCATCATTTTTGGGGTAATTTAGTAGCCTAAATGTCTAAGTTTATTTATAATTTATGTTTGCCATTTCATGTTTTAATGTCTTTTTATAAAATCCAAGTTTTATTATAGTTATTTTATGTTTTGATATAAAAATCAAAATAATCTTATTATATGTATTGTGTTACTATATGTATTAGATTATATTATGTTTAGTAATTATAATTAATGTTATGTTTTATGTTAATGTTTGATTTTTAACATTTTAATGTTTTTATATTATGTTGTTTTAATTTTGTTATTTTATGTTGATTCATTACATGTTTATTTTGTCTCTTTCTTGTAGGTTCAAGCTCCCATAATGAAGACTAGCCGAGCCCTCCTCCATTGGTGCAGCCCACATGACCAAGCAGCCCCTCTACCTGAGCCCATGGTTAAGCCCAACATGAAGCAACCCGAGCCTCAATCCATGTATGGCCGAGCCCTACAAAGCCTACAAGTTCAGCCCAACTTGAAGCAACTCGAGCCCATCACCAAGCTTGGCCGGCCACATGCATGCATGCACCTTGCCACCTCATTCATCTCTCTCTCCCTTTTATTATTATTTTCTCCCCACTTTATTCCTCATCCATCCCCCCTCTTTTATGTTTAATTTTCTTTTCATTTTCTTAAAAAAAAATGCATGCATGTAGCCTCCTCTCTCTCCTTCCATTTATTAAAATGCATGAATCTAGCCATTCTCTCTCCCCTTCATCAATGGCATGCATGAACCATCTCCACCACCTATGGCAGGCCCCCCTTGTCTCCCCTCATTCTAGAACCTTCTCCCTCTCCTATAAAAGGAACCCCCTCCCTCTTGTTTTAAAAAGTAGTTTTTCATTTCAAGTAGTTTTAGTTGGAAGTAGATTTTGTATAGAGCAAGTGAGAGTTCTTTTCTTATTTCATTGTTGTAGTTTTCATTGTTATCTCTTTTTTTAGTAGATTTGTTTTGTCTTGTTATAATTGTTGTGTACCTTTCTTCCTTCTTAAGCAATGCAATTGAATTTCCATCTCTTCTATTTTATTTTCCTCTTTCCTACTATGCATAGCTAATTATATTTTGTGCTCGATCGCGATAAGCTTTGCGATGAAATAACGCACCTTTTATTTTATGTTTGCATTTGTATTTTTCTATTTTTGATCCTTCCTTGATTTATTTTGTATCGACTCCGTATTTCTAGTATACGGTAGTAGATTCCGATCTCATATTTGAGTAGCCGAGAGGCTCGTGAATATGAAAGATCACTCAAGGAAGGAACGAGTTGAACGCAACCCTAGAGATAGGATGATGTAAAACCTCCGGATTGGAGTCAAATCCAATAGTACGGGTCACTTCGGTAATGCGACTTTAGGACTTTTTGACTTTAAAAAGATTTCGGTCAAAACATCTATAAGTTAGGGGATTTAATGCTCTAGCGAGATTACTTCCTAATATCGGATCCGTCACGGTCTTAATGGGATTGCAAATGTTAAACTAATTTATTTCGTTATTTTATTTCAAAGTGAATCGTCGATCGAGCACTCGTTTGCAATAGTTTATTTCTCTTTTAATTAAGCTTAGTTTATTTTATTTTATTTTCAAAATCATCAATCGTTTGGTAGGATAATAGAGTCGTTGTGAGTAATAGTACTTGCCTGCCCCGAGTTTTAATATAACCTTGATACTACGATTCGACAGGTACACTTGCCTGTTCGGGTTTTAGCCCATCAAGTTTTTGGCACCGTTGTCGGGGATATTTTTGGCAATATTACGAAAGCATCGAATTTATTACTTCTACTAAAATTCAAAAAAAAAAATTATTATTATTATTATATATATTATTATAATCAACCCACATCATCTAATTTCTACCCTACCTAAATTCCCTCGAAAAGGGTAAGAGGATTTAAGCGCCACCATTTTACCTAGTACCTTACGAACCCTTCACCGGGTAGCCCTTGGGAAGTTCGGGAGCCAATCCATTAAAAAAAAAAATCTATTTTTCAAAAAAAATATCAAAAAAATTTACTTTTTCTTTTTTGGTAACAGTTTATTTTTTTTATGGAATCATCGTATTTTTGCGCTTCTTGCGGTTCGCCCGACCACTTTTATTCTGAATGTCTTACGGGAACCCCTACCTCTTTTGATTTTAATTTTTCTTGGGATGGTCAAAATGGCCAATTTGACCCTAACTCCAATTTTTATCCTACTTGGGAGATGGGGAACCCGTATTATTTTTCGCAAGATTTTGCCCCGCGAAGCGCCGCGCCTCCAAATTTTAATTTTAATTCTATCGATAATGGGTTTCTTGAATTGCAAACTTCTATTGATAATATTAATTCGCATTTCAAAACCATTATGGATTATCTTTCTCGTGAGGCCGCATCTTTTTCTTCGTCTTCTTCTCCGTCTCCTCCAATTTCTTCATGTAATGAGTCACCGGATATCCCGGCTTGTCTTGTTCCTCTCGAGAAGGTTAACTATTCGGATATCCCGGATTGTTTCATTCCTCCTTTGGAAGACACCTCTATGGATATTCCGGTGTGCTTCTTACCCATTGAGGATGATGAGACGTCTCCTATTTCTCCTTCTGAAGACGTTTGTGATTCCATTTCACTTAAATTTTTAACTGTTCCAAATTTTCTAGTTTTAGCGAGTCTTTTTCTTCTTCTTTTATTTTAGATAATTCTTCTTTAGTCCTTTCTACCCTTTCTTCTCCCAAAATTTCACAAGACTCTCCTTCTCCTTATGAAATTTCCGTTGATAATATTTCTTCTTCTACTTCTTTTATTCCTCTTTCTTTTTCTTCTTCTTTTTCATCTTCTTCTTTTGACGACCCCTTCTTTCCCGTTCTACATATGGCAGAGTTCTTCTATAACTCCGTCCGTTCATTTTCGGGCGTCATTCCTTTGAAGAATCCACCGCATGTCGATGCGATTCTTCATTTCTTCTTTTTCTTGATTTACTCTCCTAAGGGCATACTTAGGGAGTTACCTCTTCACTTTAGTTTTTATTTTCCATTTAGCTAACAAATAACGTCGGGCTCAGAAGACGTTAACCAAAGAGCGCTCTTGGGAGGCACCCCTTGCTTATCACTTTTTTTGTTTTTTCTTTTTGTTTGCTTATTTTGTTTTGCAGGAATAAAACCCTCGGCGGTTCGTTTGGCTCCATCCTTTCCTCTCTTCCTTAGGCCTGAGCCGGTGTCCAGCTCAAGCATGGGGGAGCGACATCTGTATTCGGCCTTACGAATCCGGGGAAGTCATTTTCTTTTTATTTATTTACTTTATTGCATCCCCCCTCCCCTTTCTTCTTCCTTTTTCTTCCTTGTTTTTATTTTTTTATTGAGGACAATGCAAAATTCAAGCATGAGGGAGGGTTTGGTTGTTTTCTTTCTTTCTTCTTTTCTAAAAAAATGTTTAATATAGTTTTATTAAGTTTTTTTAGTACTGCTTTTATTTATCATTATCAAAAATCCAAAAAAAAATTATAAAATCAAAAAAACCAAAAAAATAGAAAATTCAAAACCCAAAAAATGAAAAATGTCAAAAAAATAATAAAAAAAAATAATCCTCATGCTTAGCTTTTTGTTATTTTCAGAAATTTAGTTTGAGTTTGTTATAAGCATTATTTTTTTATTTGCTAATCTTTTATTTCATCATATTTAGTTAAATCTAATATTAAGTGATTTAGTTTTGAGGATAATCTTATGATTTTAATTTGCTTAGAGTAATTTATTTAGCACTTTTACTCTTTTATTTTAAATAGTTTCAATTTTGTAGTATTTTTACTTAACAATTTGGATTCTAATGATTATTACCTCATGCTTTTAGATTCTTAGGAAATCTCAATCTACTAGTAGTTTCTCTCTAGTATTTTAGTTTATTTTCTAAAATCTTGTTTAACCCCTTATCCTTACCCAATTCTCTTTTTCTTTTTATTGTTATATCATATGTCATGGGAATAAGGAGATGTTAGTTCTTTATTCTCTAGTACACATATGCAACCCTTATGAAGAGAGGAATTAAAAGTTCATATATGTCGGGGGAAGTGATAGGATGTTATTCTATCATTTTCTGGTATTACATATATATTATTATTAAAAAAAAATTGTGTGGGGTGTGAAATAAAAAATATAATGATGATCACCTCCAATCAAAGACCTCTTCATGTTAATTTTCTCCCTAAATCCCTTAGCCAATATTATTGTCTTAGTTTTTAAATTAAAATTATTGGGAGAGCATAAGTAATAGGTTGCACTTTTTCCTTAAGTTTCTTTTAAGTTATGGTTTTTATAATTTCATTCCAACCTTGTTTGCACTTTACTCAATTTTGAGTGCTAGTTAATTTATTAGAGAATTTTTGGCTAAATATTTCTCTCTTTTCACTTTAATTTCATAATTTAGGACTTGATTCTTAAATCCCTAAATTTTTATTTTTGGCTAGATTTTGGTGTTAATAAATTTTTAGTTTAATTGAAAATTTTATAATGTCTTATAAATATTTCTCTTACTTTTGCTCTGGAATAGCAAAAGCCTAAGCATGGGGGAGTTTGATGACTTGTTTTAGTCATCTTTTTTGGTGTAATTTAGTAGCATAAATGCCTAAGTTTATTTATAATTTATGCTTGCCATTTCATGTTTTAATGTCTTTTTATAAAATCCTAGTTTTATTATAGTTATTTTATGTTTTGATATAAAAATCAATATAATCTTATTATATGTATTATGCTACTATATGTATTAGATTATATGATGTTTAGTAAGTATAATTAATATTATGTTTTATGTTAAAGTTTTAATTTTAACGTTTTAATGTTTTTATATTATGTTGTTTTAATTTTGTTATTTTATGTTGATTCATTACATGTTTATTTTGCCTCTTTATTGTAGGTTCAAGCTCCCATAATGAAGACTAGTCGAGCCCTCCTCCATTGGTGCAGCCCACATGACCAAGCAACCCCTCTACCCGATCCCATGGTTCAGCCCAACATGAAGCAACCCGAGCCTCAATCCATGCATGGCCGAGCCCTACAAAGCCTACAAGTTCAGCCCAACATGAAGCAACCCGAGCCCATCACCAAGCTTGGCCGGCCACATGCATGCATGCACCTTGCCACCTTATTCATCTCTCTCTCCCTTTTATTATTATTTTCTCCCCACTTTATTCCTCATCCATCCCCCCTCTCTAATGTTTAATTTTATTTTCATTTTCCTAAAATTAAATGCATGCTAGGATGCATGTTAGGTATTTTAACACATAAAAGCATTACTATATGTACTTCATACATGCCATATTTCTAAAACTAAAGGACTATATTTTAATCTAACGTAAAGCCTATTTTCATACTATATTAAATTAGAGTCTTGCATACCGTGAGTTTTCCTTCGGGGACGCTTATACTCACGTAGGATGTCAAATCACTTAATCAAATTTTTTTCCACAGCGTATAAAGATATTTTACTCGTGGACTAGGTCATCCATTGTGCCGAGGGATACGACTGTCTAACTAAATTGGAGTTCATTAATAATCACCTGTGATTTTCTTATAAACTGTAGATTTTGGAGTTTTGCCTAAGCGTCTGCAGTTATCCCCTACACGGCGTGGCATCACGGCGCGTATTTTCTCTTACTCTGATATAATTTTTATATTGAGAAAATGTGGGTTGTGATAGCCCCGACCTCGCCTTCTTGACCTTGGTGGCACTCATGGATAGTAGTAAGCGGTCACGACGGTAAGCCCTTCATTGGCCAAGCGCAGCTGGTCACGGATTCGCGCGATGTGCCTTCCTGGGGAGGTCTCTTCGTGTTCACCCCGCCACTCCTTCTCGCCGAGAAGGTGAGTGTAATTCCTCCCGATCACGACCATCAACTATTCGACCATCGCCTGGAGCCTGTTCACTGCCAGCTAATCGTCTCGGCACATTCAAACGAGCTTTGATAGGACTTCCTCTATACGCTTCTGCCGAGTTCTACCATTCTCGCAGGCATCGAGATAGTCCTCAATTTTGCAGGGGGAAGGCGGGGTGAGATCATCTCCTCTTCTTCATCGGCTTCTGCCTCCACAGTCTTCGGATCTAGCAAGAAAATTCCAGTTAAGTCAAGCGAAGGAGAAAGGACTGGGAAAAGTTCCCGCTTACCTAAGGCAGGCGATGGGCTCTTGATAGTGGATTGGTGAGAAGGGTCGGGTTTCCCTTCAGTACTTTTTCCAATGAGCAGGTGGATAGGTTTGCCCCATCCCGAGGGGTATGATGCGTGATCCAGGGTGTTGGTCTCGGCCAATTAGGGGGCGGCGGTATCTTCCTCCGTCGGAGGCCAAGACCCTGACATAGGTGTGGTTGATACGGTAATAACCCTCCCGGGCGAGAGGGGAAGACCGATTTCCGGGTTGATAGGATCTTTGGGTGCCGGATTTTTGTGGCTTCAGTTGATGAGCTTTGGGCTGTCGAGGGAGAGAGCTACAAAGAAATGAGTCAGCAAAAGGAAAGCAAGCCATGTAAGATGAATGATAGGAGGAGATGTTACCGAGATTGATCGTGGGCTAGACTTGAGTAATTGGGGGGCAGCCTCCGAGACCAGCGATAGGTTTTCACTGAAGGAACGAACCGACTCAGTATCCGCCGGAGGGTTATTAGTGGTAGTTTCAGGAACCTGTCAGCGAGAAGGGAAATGTGTCAGACACAGCAAAGCGTTTTTACACCAAAAGGCAAAGCAAGTGGAATACCTCCGGCAGGGAAGGAGGGTTCTCAGCGTGGTTGGGGGTCGGGATGGGCGAGGCCAGATTCTTCTTCGAGTGGTCTCGCCTAACCGATTTGGCTTTATTCTTCTTCGGTCAGGAGGGTGGGCTATCTGGCCTCTTGCCCATTTGCCAAGGGGAAACCCCGACGCAATCGGCACGGGCTCTCGTTTGAGCTACAGTGAGACAGTCTTTGAGTTCTTTGGTGTGTGGCCTGTTGTTGCGCATAATATATATCTTAATAACCTTGAGACAGCTTAAGTGGAAGGTCGCGGAAATAGTGGTCAGCCGAGGACTGGCCCGATGACATATCTATACAGGGCCTGGGTAGGGCCCACCCGAGATTCCTTTCCAATTCAGCAAGTGCTTAGCGAATATCTGGAGTTGGACGTGTCTTTACGAGCACAAGGTTAGCTCACAAAGAGTGGGTATTGTGTACAACCCCATATTTGCTGGGTTTTACCTAGATGCTCGAAGGGCCAAGGGTTGGCTAGCCTTGGGCTAGCTTTAGACTAGAAGCCGGATCAGATAGGTAGATAGCCGAAAGGGTTCCCCCTCAGAGCATGCGGGAAGGCTTCCGCCTGGTTAATCGGGGTTCCCTCAGACTTGGCGTTGAGTGAGGATTTGCCACTCAATGCCCTTTTACCTTTGGCGTTGAGTGAGGCTTTGCCACTCAATGCCCTGTAGTTCTTGGTGTTAAGTAAGGCTTTGCCACTCAATGCCCTTTTGCCTTTGGCATTGAGTGAGGCTTTGTCACTCAACGCCCTTTTGCTCTTAGCATCGAGTACTGTTCTGCCACTCAGCACTCTCAGCGCTTTGAGGCTTGCCCAAAAGTTTTGCATAGGGCAGGAGGAAAGCTTACAGAGTAGTGGAAGGGCTTCCGCCCAGGGATCCAAAGGTAAATTAGCATGATGCCCTTAGGTTTGCATTTAGCGCCTTAGAGCAGTGAAGTTACATTGTAGGTAGACCAAGTTGGGCTGCAAATATCCTTTTAGAACAGCGGAGTTATGTTGTTGGCAGAACAGATATTTGGAGCCTATAAATATCGCCCATAGGGTACCTCAGAAGGCAAGCTTTCACATTTTCTCAAATCAGATGGTGCTTTTTGAGGTACTCCTAGCCGAGAAATTGGTTAAGGAAGGGAAGCATTCAGAGATCTTACGGGTTAGTGGAGGGACCTCCCAGCTGGGGCTTAGGGCCAGTTCTTTGTTCTTTATTATTAGTCTGGGGTCTGCGATTGGGTTAAGTTTGTGTTGACTACACCTCAAGGTCCGAACTCTCGTTGAGGCCATTTTTTGGATTCACAATAGAACTTACCATTATGAAGCACATAACACTTTCTACTAATTATCCTGAGAAAGCCTAGGTTTGGTTTTCTGCCCTTCAAGATCTCATCGGGAGTCTTCTTGTGGCTCTTGGTGATAGAGGCTCTGTTAAGGATATGACATTCAGTATTCACTGCCTAAGCCCAGAAATATTCTGGGAGAGATGTGTGACTCAACAAAGTTCTTCCAGCCTCTATGAGAGTTCTATTTTTCCTCTCAATAATCCCATTTTGCTGTAGTGTTCTTGGATAAGAAAATTCTTGATGAATCCCTAGCTCTTCACAAAACTTTTTCATGCTATCAGACTAGAATTCAGTCATATGGTCACTTCTTATTTTGACCACAATACTATCAAACTCATTCTAAATTTGCTTGACAAACTTCATGAAGATATCAAGGGTGTAATTCTTTTTCTTAAGGAAGAACACCCAAGTAAACCTGGAATAGTCATCAACCACCACAAGGGTATAGACTTTCCTACCTAGACTATGAACTGACATAGGACCAAATAAGTCCATAAGCAAGAGGTATAAACACCTCATAGAGTCTTTGGTCCCAATGCCCTTGAATGAAGCCTTGGTCTGCTTTCCATTTTGGCATGCTGAGCACATACCTTCCTTGGTGCATTTCATCTTAGGACCATTGTTAATTAGCTCTTCACTAAAGAACTTGCCAATAATCTTATAATTCAAATGAGCTAGCCACTTGTGCCATTGCACACAATAATAAACTTTCTCATTATCCACTAGACAAATAGGAGAGTCTATATCTAGACAAAGGAAATTTAAGCAATAAACATTTCCACTCCTAGTTCCTATCAAGATGACCTCTTGGTTACTTGACCTCTTAATCTGGCACTCATCCTTGTGGAAGACAATGACATAGCCAAGTTTAAAGAGTTGGCTTATGCTTATAAGGTTGTATTGCAACCCTTCAACATAAGCTACTTTTGATATGGTGACTATGCCATTAGTAATATTACCATAGCCTCTTATCACTCCTCTATCTGAACCACCAAAGATAACCTTGGGTCCATCTTTTACTAGAGTGTACTCCTTTAAGTTGCTCCTTGTCCCAGTCATGTGCCTGCAAAAACTATTATCAAAGTACCATATAGGGGTATGTGCTCTTGGACTAACCTGCATCACATAATTTATTTTACCTTAGGATCCATGTCTATTGGGTCCTAGGCACATGTTAGTCTGAAAATGGACTTGTCTACCAGCAGCTTTTCTGACTGGTGGACTAACACTAGCTCTCGACACAGTAGGATTGTGACAGCAATCTAAGGCAAAATGCCTCACCTTGCCACAGCACCAACACTCATGTATATTATACCTTCTCTTCTGAGCAGGTCCTGTAGTTTTCTTAACTGCTGACTGAATAAAAGGAAGAGGTACAACATCTTTTTTCAAATTCCTTTCAGCAAGGATCTAACTGAAGGTAAGTCTTTTAGCAGGTTTTCTTGGCTTGCTCTGAATGCTATTTACAGCGGTCTACTTTGTAGATGACATGCTATTTATAGCATCAGAGATAGCCAGATCAAGCTTGCTAATAGACTTGCCCTTGGTCTAGGTCTTTGCTAGATGGCTTTGATATTTAGCCACTACCTCTTTCTTAAGTGAAGGGGCTGGTGCACCAAATACAAATGGTCTATGATAAGACATTTGGATTTCTTTATGGGGAGCCTTAAAGGTACTCACTCCTCTACTATACCTTCCACCAAAGCTGTGAACTTATTTGTTCATACTAGTGGATCTACCCTTCATCCATTGACCATATATGCTCTCTTGGTTATACCTATTTGAAGGTAACTGAACTTTCCTAAGAGAAATGGGAGGCTTGGAAGCCCGAGGCTAAGCTAGAGCTTTGCCTTTCCCTTTGGAAGGAGCAACTCTAGTATTTCCCTTAAACCCCAACCCCTTCTTACCCTTCTGAGAGGAGAAGGAGTCTATTACGGGAAAAATTGTATTGGGCTTAGAGAAACTTGCCACAATTATCTTCTCCCTCTTGAGATTCTCTTCATGGTACCTTATAAGACTATTCTTGAACTTTATGGATCCTATCTGGATGAGATTCAAGACCTTAAGTTGGCTAACATCCCTATCCTTTCGATCTAGCAAAGATGTTGTCTCAGCATGCTGGGCAGTAGCTAAATGAAGAGAGGCTATCTCTACAGCTTGCTTTTTAGTCAACTTCTTGCACTTCTTAAAGGCATCCAGAAGTTCAGCATACCTGTCAATCAATTGATTGACATCTTCTTCAGAAATTGAGCCTTCTTCACCATTTGATGAAGTAGCATCAGAGTTTGGACTAGTCTCATAATCTGAGTAAGAAGATGAGCTGGATAAAGAATGCACCTTGACTGGACCATGCTGTCCTTGGCTAGATTCATCATCAGACCTTGCCTTCAGCCTATAACAGCTGATGTCATCTTATTCATCTTCATCATCCACCTTTGAATCACTATTTGAGTGTGAGTTAGGGTCCTTGATCCCTATCCTTGCAGTAGGATAGTCTTCAGCTTTTGCTACTGCTCCTTCTTCTTCAGTAGCAGCAACCAGCCCAATATAGGTTTCTTCTTCTTCAGACTCAGATGAAGATGAGTTAGTCCAGCTCTTCTCGTTCTCTACAATGAAGGACTTATCCTTCTTGACCTTGTGCTGGTGAGCCTTTTTCTCACCAGCTTCTTTTCTCTTCACTAGGCAGTCAGTAATAACATGCTCAAGTTTGCTGCAACAGTAACAAACAAATTTAGAGGAAATATGTTTACTAGGCTTAGAGTCAAATCTGCCTCCCATGGAGTGCTTCTTCTCTACCTTGTAGTATTCCTCCTTGTGATGAGAGGAGGAGGAAGGTCTACTCCTCCACTGCTTCCTCCTCATCAATTTCTGAAGCTGCCCGCAGAAGGCAGCAAAGTCTTCATCTAACAAGGTGTTGTTAGATGAACTTGGCCAAGTGCTATCTGAGTCAGCATGCCTCCTTGGAGGAGAGGGAATCCTCTCCTTTCCTTTCTTGGTATTCTCTGATCTAAAGGCCAAAAACTTTTCCTTGGCCTGGGATTTGCTAATGGACTCCTCCCCTTTCCTGGCTGCTAGCTGCATCTCATATGAGAGCAGCTTCCAAATAGAGTATGTTGAGGAGTATTAGCTAGCTTGACCACCTCTCTGATGGCACATCGTGTCCCATTCTCTGGTGAGAGACCTCAGGAACTTGTCATTAAGTTCATAATGACTGAAAACCCTCCCATAGGTCTTCAGCTCATTAATTGTCCTGAAAAATCTTTCATAGCAAGTAGCTATGTTCTCTTTTTTGTACTGCCTGAAAGCCTCATACTCTTGGTTGAGCATGGGCTTCCTATCATCTCTGACCTCTTCAATTCTCTCCATATAGACCACCAAAGTGTCCCACATCTCCTTGGAGGTCTGGTAGTGAACCAGATTCTTAAAGGTTGAATCATCTATGCCACCTAAATAATGTTATGTGCCCTCTTGTCCAATATAGCCAGTATGACCTCATCCTTGGTCATTTTAAAGTATTTCTTTGGTCTCTAGACTGTTGCATCTAGAACTGAGACCTTAATAGGGATAAAGGGCCCCTCTTTGACAGTCAAAAGATCCTTGGGTCAGAGGCTTCCATAAACAGCCTGACGCTCTATTTCCAGATTCCAAAACTCTCCTTCTTACAGATGGGGAGTTTCATGGAACCTAGCTCCTTACGGTTCTCTCATGAACCCAAACGTATACTTGTTTTAGCTACCCTTGGAGATCTAATCTGACTGTTAAGTCCTTCTTGAGCAACCTCCCTCTAATACTTGATTTTTTTTAGTTGTCTACCTAAATCACCTAGAGGGGGTGAATAGGTCAGGTCTGCATCTTTTTGCGGAATAAAAACTTGAAAGAATGGAGCGCAGAAAATAAACAAATAAGCCAAAGAGAACACAAGATTTATAGTGGTTCCCAAACTTTGGGTATGTCCACTCTCCACCTCACCGATTTAGCACCACACTAGACTCGACTACTTCACTATTATCTCGGATTGAAAACCAATCCTACAACGCGGAGCAACTCCCCTACAACTCAGAGTCAAAACGCTCCTACAAAAATCTAGAAGAACAAAGCTCCTACAACTCGGAGAAGAATCTCTTACAAGATTAAAGATGTTGTACAAAAATAATATACAAACAAAAATAATTCCAGATCCAAGTCTTTAGCCTTTCTTCCTTCTTAAAACTTAAAGCTCTATCAAAAATAGATCGAAAAAAGACTGCAGAGAAATCTCTTGATCTAAAAACTGAAGTTCAACACGATCAAGAAATAAGTTTGTAAAGGTTAAATGCCTTGATCTGTTGATTCCTTCTTGTTCTGAATCACTTGGGTTGGAGAAGAGCAGTGGCTAGAATGACGATGAGGAGCGGCTGCTTTCCTGATTTAGAATGAATTGTATGATTCAGAATTCTTGATTTCATTTATTAGGGTCAGTCAAATTTGATAAGACCTTTTATAGGACTTGCCTAACAGTCATAATCATAAATGACTGTATACGTGGACCAATAAGAATCAAGATTAAGTTTGAAAACATTTCCGTCTGGAGTTAATGAAAATTCAGGAAATCAACTGCATTTCTCTAGTGAATAAAAGACTACTTAAGAACAATAGTTGTTTCTCGAGAAGAGGAAGTATGGTTCTCGAGAACAAGTCCTTAAGGAAAACACGGGAAATAATTTCTGGCTTCTCGAAAAATAACTTCTATTACTCGAGAACTAGATAAAGACTTCTCGAGACTAACTTTACTTCTCGAGAACAAATAGACTTCTCGAAACTTAACTTCTTCTTACTCGAGTACTAGTATTCTACTTTCTCGAGACAAGGCTTGGCCTTCTCGAGTAATGACTTATGTTACTTGAGTAAAAGACTTAGAAAATTTCTGAAATGATTTTTGAGATAACTCGAGAAAAAGGTAAGTCTTACTCGAGTACTCCATGACATTCTCGAGTACTAAACAAAGCCTTCTCGAGTGATAGTTTCTACTACTCGAAAACTACTCTGAGCAGACCGAGAAATAATTCCAACACTACTCGAGTACAAGATGTCCTTCTCGAGTAATGGACTTAGAGAAATTTTGACTTTCTGAAAAATATTTTCTTCAAGGTATACAAAAACTATTCTTTCTTCCATTACTTTAGTACTTTGAAAATGAAGTGTGTCCCAATAGAGAGGCTATACATGAGTCAACACTATAGATCACACAATGGGGGATTGCATTGTAAGGTCCTTGGTTTGGTGATTCATTGTAGACTAACATTGGTCTACACTTGGCAATTATGACCTGTAAGCACTCAACTTGAAAAGAGCATCAAATATAAACTTAATTCATCTTAGTTTAAGGGGAACTTCATACAAATCTAGGTTATTGTGGATACAATACCCAACTATCTCCCCTATTTGTAGAAGTCAGAACCCTCTACACTAAGGTGAATTACATCAAGATAAATAACAAAAAATAACTAGTAAACAAAATAATAATGAAAAATGCTAAGCAATGAAAAATCAGATCATCAAAATTAAAAGATTTATATTTATAGATGTTCTCCATGAAAAATCCAAATTCACAAAATATCATAAAGATAGTTCAGATCTTCTTCTATTACCTCTTGCTTTGCTTCTGTTGCTGTCTCTCTTTCTTCTCTAGCTACCTCTTCTGATAACTATAAAGTTTAGGATAATACTTGGCAGGTTTGGGAGGAGCCTTGGGGTTGTTCTTGCCATACTCTCTGTCATATAATCTTCTCTTGGTAATAAATTTCTCATACAGGTCCCATTCATGTGAGATGTAATGATCATTTCTATTTTCATTAAAATCAATAATAAGTTTCAGAGTATCAAGAATTAGAGACTTTGAGGTTGCGCTCCGTATTTCAGCAAATTCTTGGTCTTTCGTCCTTTCAGCCTTTTGATTAGGAGTGGACCTGCTAGCAGAGGCACCATCACCAAACTTTCTTTTTTTATGAACTGGAATTTCTGGAGGATGAATTTGAGGCATTTCTGTTTCTGACCAAACTTGAGAGTATTCTGCAGTAGGAGCTTCTTGATCTTATGGTCTAAGAGAGAATGTTGGCATTGGGGCAGAAGGTTGTTGAGCAATAGGGTTGAGATGAGGAGGAGGAGAAGCATTTGGATCTATTTGAAAATAAGGGAAAATTTTGTTGTGCATCCAACTGATTTATCATATTTGTGAAGTTTTACCTCATGAATATGGGCATGTACTGTTGCATTTATATCTTTCAATTTTTCTTCACAAAGATTCTTCATTTTATTATAAAATTTTTCTAGATATTCCTTGACTAAACTCTCCCCCTTTCTGACTTCTATAGATAGGGTGCTGATGGCTTCCTCTTTGAATTTTCCAACCTCTTCACAAGTCTTGAAGTTATGCTCTTGAGCCTTCTTTTCCAATTCAATCTGATTATTTGCTAGAGTTACTGATTGATCCATCAATAGACCAATGCTGGTAATGGTGTGATCTAGAGCTTTCCGACCTATTTTGAACAGGTGTTTCAGTTCATCAGTATTGTGCTGAATATCAACAAATCCTCTGCTAATTTTTTTCTTGAGAGTAGTGACTTTATCTATGATGGCCTTGAGAGACTGATCAAAATACTCTCTCTGCTGTTTTAGCATGAATTTAATCTTACAAAGAATGGTATCTGTAGTATGTACTTCAGTTTGAGGAGTTGGAGGAGGAGGTACTATTGAGCTGTCCAGGGAAGTATTTCTCCAATGATAACTGAGCTCTGGGATCTGGTGGTATGAATCATGACATCTCCTTCCTCACCAAGAATTGTAGGAAGGGAGAAGTCTAGGCTTCTGAGGGGAGCTTCAGTTGGTTCAGGAGTTGCTTCTTTTTTATCAGAAATTAAAACTGGCTCTTCTTCATGCAAAACTTCAGTAGGAGATTGAGGGTGAGGGGATCCTAGTTCAGAATGATGGTCTGATGGAGATGGTTCTAGTTCAGGTGATTTCTCTGCATGTAGAGGGGAAAGAGGTTCTTTGGAAGTGAGTTACTCAATCATTATGTGGATATCATCTTCTGTAGATAGAACCTATTCTTATACTTGTGCATTAATAAGAATTTCTTTTTCAGGCAGATCAACATCTATAAGACTTAAATCCTCAAGTTGGGTAGAAATGTTCTCAGCAGCAGCAGATGGAGTGAAATCTGGAGGAAGATCAGAATGACTTGCCTCTAGGATTGTAGGAGCAAACTCCCCCTCAACAACTGCACCTGAAGTGCCAACCACTTGATGTAAAGGGTAAGATGGGGTCCTATCCTCATCCTCTTGGAAATCATGGTATTTGGCAACTTGTGCAGGGTTCTGAAGCTTAAGATCCCATCTTTGAATGGACGAAATTGAGACTTTCTTCATATGATGCAGAGAAGTACCTTTAGAGAAATCAAAAACTTCTTGCTTGAGTTCATGAATGAGAAGAGAGACAATCCTACCAAAATTTGTTGCCTTTATGTTGTTCTTGATTTTATCAAAAATCATCATGCCTCACAAAAACTTCTTCATGCATATCACTGTTGTCATCATATCAAAGATGTCATATGTTAAGAAACTAATTGAACTGGTGTGGCATATAAGGATTTTTCCAAATATGTCTACAAGGAGCTTGCTATATACATTTAGATCAGGCCGGCGAATGGTGCATACACTAGCAGAGACACCATAGAATTCACACGCCCGATCGTAATCATATACAGTTAGGGCGTCTTTTTCATCAATGATCGGCAACCAAAGTAGCTTAGAGACTATTGGAGTAGTTAGCTTAACCTTAATTCCACGAACCTGGACTTGAGAATCTTCCCATTCCTCTTAAATTTGGCATTCTGGAAATATTCTTCAACATCTGGAAGTAAAATTTTACACGAGTGTTCCAAAACAAATTTAAGTCTGACGGTTTCAAATAATAGTTGAACGTTGCGGAAATCCTCTGACAGATCTGTTATTCTAGTAGAAATGAGTTCACTGCCGATTCCAACCTTCGACGGAGGGGCTATAAATCGAGAGAGATGAACTGAAATCCTCTTTCTGAGAGAAAACATTGAAGCGGCGGCAAGAGGATGACGACGACAGAGAAGACAAAGAGTTTTCCCTTTTCTCGAGAAAGGGTTTGAGAAATTAGGTAATTTTTGATTTTTCGGACTTAATCTATTTATATAAGTCTTAATTTATGATGATTAAGGAAATAATAATAGTAACATACCTGATAATATGGCGGTAATAGAGTCCATGTGCAAATATAAAACATTTGAACTTGAAACAGAAAATCAGCAGCATACTTCTCGAAAGGTAGGTCATTTCTCGAGAGAAGTCAAGAAAGTTCTCGAGTAGAGAAGGACTTTATCGAGAAGCAGTTCTGAAGTTCTCAAGAACAAGACTTGAGGTTCTCGAGAATCAATCTAGTACTCGAGAAGTATTTCTCAAGAGTCAGCTGGGTTCTCGAGTAGTAATCTGTAGTACTCGAGTAGTAAATGTCTTCTCTAGAAATGAAGTTTATAGAAGAATTTTATTAAATTTTATAAGTATAGCCTGATCCTTTAACTCTATTGAGAGACCTTCTTCTTCATTCTTCCTTATTGAGCATGCCAAGTTCTATTTTGAATAACGAGAACTTGGCCTCGTCTAGTGGCTTCGTGAAAATGTCTGCAACCTGCTTGTCAGTTAGAACATACTACAGATTGATGTCTCCCTGCTCCACATGCTCCCTGATAAAGTAGTACCTTAGCTCTATGTGCTTTATCCTGATATGATAGACTGGGATGTTGGCGATTGACATTGCACTGGAGGAGTCGCAAAATATTGGAATGTTCTTGAACTTCATGTTGTAGTCTTCAAATTGGTTCTTTATCCATAACAGTTGTTCACAACAACTACCTGCAGAGATATACTCTGACTCGGCTATTGAAATTGCGACACAGTTCTACTTCTTACTGCTCTAGGAGATAAGCCTTCTTCTTAGGAATTGACATGTCCCGGAAGTGTTTTTCCTATCATCTTTGCTTCCTACAAAATCTGCATCTAAAAAACCTATCAGTTCGCTCTCATTACTTCTTGGGTACCATAAGCAAAGATTTGGTGTACCTTTAAGATCTCAAAATCCTCTTTGCAATAGCTTAGTGAGATTCCTTAGAGTTCACTTTAAATCTAGCACACACACATACATGTTGAAAACATTATGTCTGGTCTATTAGCAGTAAGATAGAACAAGGATCCAATTATGCTTATGTATTTGGTTTCATCAAAAGGTTTTCATTTCTCATCCTTGTCCAGAGACATAGCTGAACCCATTGGAGTCCTTATAGAGGTTGTGTTCTCCATTCCAAATTTCTTAATTAACTCCTTGGTGAATTTTGTTTGAGAAATGAAAATTTCATCTTCAGATTGTTTCACCTGAAGTCCTAAGAAATACTTCAGCTCTCTCACACTGATCATTTCAAACTTCCCTTGCATAAGTTTGGAAATTTTTTTGCAAAGTTTGTTGTCAGTAGAGCCAAATATGATGTCATCGACATAGATTTGCACTAGCAAAATCTTGTCTTTTATTTCCCTAAAAAATAATATCTTATCTATCTTTCCTCTTGTGAATTTCTTCTCAAGAATAAAGCTAGACAACGTCTCATACCAAGCTCAAAGAGCTTGTTTCAAACCATATAAATCTTTAAACAAAAGATAAACGTGCTCAGGATGGTTAGAATCTACAAAACCTGGAGTTTGTTCCACATACACTTCTTCTTTTATGTAACCATTAAGGAAGGCCAACTTCACGTCCATCTAATAGACAGTGAAGCCCTTAAGTGTTGCATATGCTAGGAACAACCTGATTGCCTCTAGCCTTGCCATTAGAGCATATGTCTGATCGAAGTCGATTCCTTCTTCTTGTATGTATCCCTTTACGATGAGTCTGGCCTTGTTCTTTATAATTGTTCCATCTGTTGGATACCTAGTTTGTATTTGGGTTATGGTTCACTATTAGGTTTTGACCCATCATGTATAACCTAGGGTCAATTTGTTAGTTTTAAGGTTAGCACAGTCTGACTAGATTAGACATCCTTAATCCAGCATTCAGCAGACTTAAGAGACTCAGATTTACCTGAAATGAAGTTTTTGGGAGTTCAGAAAATCAGTTCGAAGTTCTTCGAACTTAGATCGATTATCGTCGATCGCAGATTGACGAACTCAGAGTCTCTACTCTTAGCTAAGCTCGACGAAATACTAGCTCAGGTCGACAAACTCCCTTCTCTCTCAGTTTCTTTGGTCGACAATATTCTACCTCAGTTTGACGAACTGGGAGCTCTGCTTTGGTAGTTTCTTTCCAGAATATTTCTCTTTGAGCTCAGCTCGACGAAGACGATTTCTCAGCTCGACAAACTTGGAGTTCAAGTCGACACATCTTGTTCTGAGGTCGACGATTTCTGTCAATTCATTATTTTTGTTCTTTGCAGTTAATTTCTGGATTGACCAAGGCTTATATTATATATTATTGCCTATATTGCTCTGAGTAATTAAATGCATATATTCTTATTAATATTGCCGTTCATTGGCAGTATTAATTACTGCATTTCATAGAGTCAATATTCGGTTGAATAACTGGGATAGTTAAGGAATCAATTTATTGCCCTCCTATCCGTTTGCCCAAGTTATAAGATTTCAGCAATCAATCAAGGAGTAGAATTCAAATTCAGAGACAGAATTTCTGCAGGAAATATAAAAGAGTTTTCAAGAAGATTGAAGACAAGAATGGGTAGAATTGTAAAAGAATCATAGGCAGATAGAGAAAGACATTCAGTCTGCATACTCATACAGTCTTCATCATCTGCAAATCTTCTCCAAGCTTTCAAGTGACATCAAAACACAATCAGTCAAAAAGCTTCTAGAGATCATCAAAGAAGACCTACACCCTACAAAACTTCCATCAATTCCTGAACAATAATCATCTCAGGGGGAGCTTTAACAACATTAAGAAATCCACTAAAGTCTTATCAGCTGTTTGAGAAAGAGAAGACAATATCACATTTTTCACCCCATTGTACACAAGGTTTTAACTTCCTTCAAAGGTTAACCACTTGGTTCTTAAATCTGCTTATAAAAAGACTTAGCTTGGTTTTTAGGCACCTGATTAAAAGTCTAAAGGGTTGTGAGATCTCCCTTCAAATAGATCTTGTGGTGACAGGGCACCTTAGTAAAAACCTGTTGGTGACAGAGCACCTGATCAAAAACCTGTAGTGGATTCCTACTAGGGTGGTAGAAGAGTGGATGTACCCAAGTTTAGGGGAACCACTATAAATTTCTTTTGTCGTCTGGTTGTTTGTTGTTTTCTTATTATTGTGTACTGTGTTAGTTAGCTTTTTATTCGTGCACTTTCTTAAGATATATATATCACTATTTTAATTCCGCTATAAAAACCAATTAAGTTATTAAATTACTCTAATCACCCCCCTCTAGAGTTAAATAGGTCAATCCCCTCAGGTGGTAAAGCTTTTACCATGCTTCAATTGGTATCAGAGGGTTATTTCTTTGGTTTCACAGACTTACATCTGAACCAAGATCCTTTGATAGATCTTTTTCTCTCGAGCCTCTTTTTTAAATCATGGCACAAAATAAGGATTATTCTAGCACCAGACCTCCCGTGTGTAACTTGAATAAATTTGCACTCTGGAAGGTAAGAATCAAACTCTACATGAACTCTATTAATGAGGACATTTTTGACTCTATTTTGATAGGTCCCCCTCAACCTACAGCTGTTGCTACAACTTCCAATACACATGAAGTTCCACCACCTGAGTGGACTGATGCTCAAAAGAAAGCCAAGATAGCTGATGCTAAAGCAATGAATATTCTGGCACAGACTATGTCAGATGACATATTTCAGAAGGTGGCTGAGTGCACCTCTTCAAAGCCTATTTGGGACTCACTGAATAAAATAGTTGATGGCTCATCAGATGAAAGAAAAGACAGGATATCCCTCCTTATATCACAATATGAGAATTTCAAGAAGAATGAATCAGAGACTATTGCTGATATGTATAACAGACTCAGTGTCATCATAAATAAACTGAGAACCCTAGATAAGGACATCTCATTAACTAAGATAAATGACAAAATCCTAATGTGCTTGCCCAACACTTGGGATTCTAGGATATGGCCAATTAAGGAGGCCGGAAGTTTAAATGAGATTTCTATAAAATCTCTTCTTGGCAAGCTCAAGTCTTATGAGCAGTTGATCAAGACAAGGGAGGCTACTGAACAGAAGACTTCTACATCTTTAAGAAAGGAGCACAACATTGCTTTTAAAGCAACAGAAGAATCAGAAGCTCTTCCAGCTAATGAAAAATTAATGAGCTTGTTGGCTAAAAGATTCTATAAAATGGCCAAGAAAGACTTTAGAAGAAGGTCATCCAAGAATGTTGACAAGCCAAGATATGACAAGACTCCTACTAAGGAGATTGTTTGTTTTGGATATAAAAAACCTGGGCACATTCTACCTAAATGCCCAGAGGTAAAAAAGAAAGACAGAAGAAAAGAAAAGGAGAATAAGAGACAATCAAGCAAGTACTCTAGCAAGCACTCCTCCAGCAAACACAAGAGAAACGAGAAAGGCTTCATTGCTGAGACCTGGAGGGACACAGATGAAGAACCCTAACCTTATAGCTCTAGTGAAGATGAAGAGGAGGAAAAGGCAAGGGAAATTTGCCTTATGGCTATTAATGCCTTTAGCAGCAAATCTGATGCTGAGGAACAAGCTGAAGAATTAGAAGAGGAATCTGAATCTGAAGAAGATCAGGTAATCTCTTCATTTTATTTCAATTCAGAAGATTTCCAAAGTGAATTTGAATGCTTGTGAAATGATTTAATCAAGTCAGAGAAGGAAATAAAAATTCTTAGAGATAGACAACTTGAATTTGATAACCTATTTATTGAAAATATCAAACTGAAAAATGATTTAGACTAAGCTAATGAACAAATCATTTCATTAAAAATTGACTTATATAAGGCAAAGCAACTAGAGGAATCTCTCAATGGGAGAAGCCTTAAGCTGATGGAAAACACAAGAACAGTCAATGCCAGATTAAATGGCAAGCTAGGCTTAGGTGCTTCATCAAGCTTACCCCCCAAATTAAAGAAAATATTCTTTCAACACCAATTAAATTTCTCTCAAAAAGGCAAATAGAAAATAGGAGAAACTACTCAGCCAAAAGTCTCTCAGAAATCTATAAATAAGAAGAAAAGGAATAAGAATCTGAATAAAAACTATGTTTAATAGATTTCATCAAACTCAGATCGACGAATTGTGTATAGTTCATCAAACCTAGATCGACGATCAATGAACGCCAATTATAACTATAATTATTCATCCTACTGCGATCGAAGAACTGTATATGGTTCTTCGAGCAACGATCGACGAACTTGGGGCACATAAAATGACTATGTTCATTCTCTGAGCAGAGTTCGATGAACTCAAGCCCTATTCGTCGAACGCAGATCGACGAACTTATAATAATTCATCGAACCCAATCAGGTTTAATGAAAACTATGACTCTGTTAGAAACTTCAACCAATTCAGAGAATCTACTAATCCTTTTACTCAATGAGAAATAACACCTAGAAAATATCATCCCTTAGGATATAAAAATCAACCAAAATTTTTTATTATTTCTAGTTTCTCTTATCAAAAGAAACAAGGACCCAAGGTAACCTGGGTCAAGAAAACCTAATTCCTTTCTATGCAGGTGAAGGACTGTCCAGTCTTTAATCAATAATGGTATCTGGACAGTGGATGCTCAAAGCATATGACTGGCTGTGAGGACAATCTAACAAACTACAAGTCCAAGCTAGGTCCAAAGGTGATCTTTGGTGACTCCAACTATGGCCAAACTAAAGGCTATGGAGATGTTAAAGTTGGAGCAGTCACCTTTAGGAAAGTTGCCTATGTGAGTGGCTTAAAGCATAAACTAATATCCATAAGTCAATTATGTATGAAGGTTATCATGTATCATTTAACTCATCTTCATGTATTATTTCTTATAAAGAAAACAAACATGTTTTAACTGGACTTAGACAAGGCAACATATGTGTAGTAAATTTTCAATCAACTAGTTCAGAACTTTGTTTATTTAATAAGGTTAGCAATCAAAATGTACTTTGGCATAAGAGATTAGGACATATAAACCTTAAAAATATTGCTAAGTTATCTAGGGACTACCTTGTTAGAATATTGTCTTCTTATCCCTACAAGAAGGAAGGCCTTTGCAGGGCTTTTCAGTTAGGCAAGCAAATTAAAAATAGTTTTAAATCTATAAATAATAGTGACTCACCTGAGATATTGTACTTACTACATGTGGACCTTTTTGGCCATATTGATGTACAAGTCTAGGAGGGAAATCTTATACTTTAGTGATTGTATATGACTTCTCAAGATTCACTTGGGTATTCTTTCTGAGATCTAAGTCAGATAAATTAAAAGTTCTTACAGATTTTCTCAAGAACATACAGATTGAGTACTCTACTCTAGTAGCATTGATCAGAAGTGATCATGGTACTGAGTTTGAGTCTCTTCTTATGCAAGAGTTCTGTGAGAATGAAGGTATCAGGCACTACTTCTCAGCTCCTAGAACTCCTCAACAAAATGGGATTGCTGAAAGGAAAAATAGAACCCTAATTGAATCTACAGGCACATTACTTGCAGATGCTTACATGCCCCTATCTTTTTGGGCAGATGTTGTGAGCACAACAAACTATGTACTGAACAGAATTCTGATACATAAGCTCAAGAATAATACTTCTTATGAGTTACTTAAAGGGAAGAAACCTTAAATCACCTATTTTAAAGTATTTGGATTCCTATGTTATATTCATAATAATGATAAGAAATACATTAGAAAGTTTGAAGCAAAAGCTGCAGAGGGAATTTTTCTAGGATATTCCCAAGTCAGCAAAGCTTATAGAGTGTTTAACAAATCCACTTTAAAAATTAAGGAATCTGTTCATGTTACATTTGATGAGGCTAACATGTTTTATAAGGAGGAAGAAGTTTTTACCAAAAACATTTTGCAGGTACCTCACCTGTGTGAGAAATTAGATAATCTAAACCTCACCCAAGAGGTTCCATCATATCCTTCTCCACAAGTTGAAGAAGAAAGTGAAGAAGAAAGTTTGGAAGTGGCTGAACTTTCTCCAACAGCTAATATAATTCCACAAGAGGAATTAATTCCACAAGCTGTTGCTCAACCAACTCCTCCAACTGATCTTGTCACACTTAGAGATCACCCTATATCTCATGTGATTGGAGACATTTTAGTTGGTGTGCAAACAAGGAATCAACTCAACAATAATATGATGCATGCTTGTTTCATTTCTCAACTTGAGCCCCACTCCATCAAATATACAGAGCAAGATCTCCACTGGATCATTGCAATGCAAGAGGAGCTCAATCAGTTTGAGAGGTACAGAGTTTGGGATTTTGTTCCTAGACTCAAAGACTATCCAGTCATTAGAACCAAATGGGTATTCAAAAACAAACTGGATGCTGAAGGAAATATTATAAGGAACAAATAAAGGCTAGTAGCTCAAGGCTATTCACAGGAGGAAGGAATAGATTATGATCAGACCTTTGCTCTAGTGGTAAGGCTTGAGGCTATAAGGATTTTCTTAGCCTATGCAACCTATAAAAGATTCAAAGTCTACCAGATGGATATAAAAAGTGCTTTCCTAAATGGAGAATTAAAAGAGGAAGTGTATGTGGAGCAACCAATAGTTTTATCTCTCCAACTCATCCTTCTTATGTCTTTAGATTGCATAATGCTCTCTATGGTTTAAAGCAAGCTCCAAGAGCTTGGTATGATACCTTAGCTAGCTTTCTTATAGAGCATAAGTTTTCTAGGGGCATAGTAGATAAGACTCTTTTTATTAGACATCATAAAAATTAAATCTTGTTAGTTCAAATATATGTAGATGATATTATTTTTGGCTCTACTGATCCCAAACTATACAAAAGATTTTCTGATATAATGCATTTAAAGTTTGAGATGAGTAGCATGGGTGAACTTTCATACATCCTTGGTCTCCAAGTGAAGCAATCACCTGATGGTATCTTCATCTCCCAATCCAAGTATGTTAAGGAGCTTGTTAAAAGGTTTGGGATGTGTGATGCCTCAGCAATGAAAACACCTATGGCTGCTAATACTGTGATTAATTCTAATGAACATGGCAAGCCTGTTGATCAGAAAACTTATAGGGATATTGTTGGGTCTCTATTATATCTCACAACAAGTAGGCCTTACATAATGTTTGCTACATGTATTTGTGCTAGGTTCTAAGTGAACCCTAAAGAATCTCACTATATTTTATTAAAAAGGATTTTGAGATATATAGAGGGTTGTCCAAATCTAGGACTCCTATAGCGATCGGAGTCAGAATTTGATTTAACTAGATTTTCTGATGTTGACTATGCTGCATGTAGAGTTGACAGGAAAAGCACATCAGGAACTTTCCAGTTTCTTGGTGATAGGCTTGTGTCCTGGTTTTGTAAGAAGCAAGCCTCTCTGTCCACATCAACTACTGAAGCTGAATATATAGCTGCAGGCAGTTGCAGTTCACAGATTTTGTGGATACAAAAACCAATTACTGGATTATGGTCTCAACTTAAATAATTCAACTGTATTTTTTGATAGTACCAGTGTAATATTTATTACACAAAATCCAGTGCATCATAGTAGGACCAATCATATAGAAATTAGACATCATTTCATTAGAGATTGTGTAGAAAAAAAGAAAATTAATCTTGTCTTTATCTCTACTAATTTACAAAGAGCAGACATCTTCACAAAGCCATTGGATAAGAAGAAATATCTGTTCTTTCTAAATCAGCTAGGTATGATTAATGGAGAAGCATTAATTTAATTTTTGTCTGAGATCGAAGAATTTGTCACAGTTCGTCGAACAGAGATCGATGATCTGAGGACAGTTCTTGAGAAAATTCGTTAACTTGAGATCGACGAACTTTCTGTGTGAAGTTATTTTCGTCGAGAAGAGATCGATGATCTTGCTTTAGAAAATTTTTCGTCGACCTAAGAATGATGAAAAGTTTTCCACTCTTCAGGCTGAGATCAACGATATCATTTCTACATGATATTTTTCATCGACCTGAGATCGAAGATTTCTTTTTCTTTCACAGGAAGGAGTCTGGCATTTTATATTTTGAAAACCTTATAAGTAGGTTTTCTTTGAGCTCCATCCCGTGCTTTCTGTTCTCTTGCACTTGATCTCTCTTTCTTTTTGTAGGAAAACCAATGGCGATTCCGGTGATCTCCCTTTTCGGCATGAAGTTTGACACCTGGTTTGACATAGATTTTGATTCCTTCCGTCACTCCGATCAAATCTTCATGGACATTCTACAATTATTTAAGGATCAACATCTGAAGACTGTCATGACCACCAGAATCAAGTTAGGAGCAGCTAAGTACAAGTTTTGACACTTGTGAGAGAAATTTGTAAACACTAGAAGCAAGATTGTGTCGACACATAGGACTTGTGTCGACACACAGAATTCTGTCAACAGAAGCTATGCCAACACCAGAAACAGTTGTGTCAATACACAAGACTTGTGTCGACACACACTCAAGAAATCTGTCAAAAGAAGATATGTCAACACCAGAAGCAGTTGTGTCGACACACACTCAAGAAATCTGTCAACAGAAGCTATGTCAACACCAGAAGCAGTTGTGTTGACACACAGGACTTGTGTTGACACACACTCAAGAAATCTGTCAATACCAGCAATGTCAAGACAAGAAGCAGTTGTGTCGATGCACAGGACTTGTGTCGACACATCCAACAGAAGCTGTGTCAAGAAGATGAAGAATGACTGTGTTGAGATTATGGGAGCTGTGTCGACATCATCAAGACTTGTGTCGGCACATGGTCTTTTTGAGTCGACACATCTGAAGTGTTATGCTGACAGTTCTCTGCTATGATAGAAGTTCAAGGAGGAGTCAGTTATCAAGACTGAAGACCTAACAACTGTCATAAGTAACAAAGCTGACACATCTGTCAGAGCTGTCAGAAGGCCGTTATAAACCGGATCAGCCAGTAACCTTTGATGGATTCTATATATAGACCTATTTTATCACAATCAGAGGTAAAAAAAGAAAATAAACAAGAGAGGGGGAACAAGAGACAAACCCAGAAGAATGCAGATCCTAAAGAGTCTGCTAAAAAAATTAAGATCTGATTCTGAATTGAAGAAGGAAGCATGATCAAATCCACCACCAAATGAAGATCAACCTTACTTGGTAAAAATTCAAGAAGCTTTGAAGAACCTAAGACAGGTTGGATCTATAGTAATCAGTTCAATCAAGAACTGATCAAGAAGCTTTCACCCTATTCTCTTTCTATAAGGGTGAAGATTTTATTATTTCAAACAATTAATTTCCTTGTAAGATCTTATATAGATATGAGTTGTAAGCCTAAATTTATAAAGGCTGAGGTTGGGCTGAGAGCCTGAGGTAGGACTTGAAAAATCCTTAGTTGTAGGCCTAGTGATAAAGGCTGAAGTAGGGCTGTTTCCTGAGGTAGGATTCTTGGGAAGAATCTGAGGTGTAGGACTTGAAGAAGTCTGAGTTATAGGAACCAGTTGGGTTCTTAGTTGTAAGATTTATGGATCTAAGATAGTGGAAGGAAGTTTGGCTGAATCCAGTTCTCTACTAGATAGGTGAAGGGAGAGAGTGCACGTACCCATAAATTGGGGAACAACTATAAACCATTGTGTCTATGCTGTAAATTTTCTGTGATTGTTATTCTTTGTGATGTGATAATTGTGTTGTGTATAACTTTGTTAATTGCCTGATTTGTTAAAAAGGATTAGAACCTATTCACCCCCCCCCCCTCTAGGTGTTTGGGCTCTTTTAAACCAAATATTTCAGGGCATCAAATACAAACTTAATTCATCTTAGTTCAAAGGTGACTTCATAAAAATCTAGGTTATTATGGATACAATACCCAACAATACCACTTGAAAGTCTTTAATTCCAAGGTAGCTAATCACCTAGAGGGGGGGGTTAATAGGTTTTTATAAGTATTTTGAATTTTCCCTCAACTTAGTGTGTTGTGGGTGAGTTATATATTGCTTATAAGACAATCACACAAAGCAAACATAAGGTTTATAGTGGTTCCTAAGATTATGGTTATGTCCACTTTCCCTCACCTTTCTAATGGCTTGTTTGACAAGGCCTCTTCTGCAAAACTTTGCTCCTTAGATCTTACAACACAAGTCCCTCAGGATCTCTCAATCTCCTCCAAGACCTACATCTCATGCACAAAGCCCTACCTCAGAGCAATCTTGCTCCTACAACTCAGTGATCAAAGGATCATCTACCTCAGACTTGAATCCAAGTCCTACAACTCAGGCTATGGAGGTTAGCCCTAAAATGCAAAGAGTAACACTCTCCTACCTCAGCTATGTTAAGATCCTACCTCTGGCCAAAGGCCCTACCTCAGACACATAGGCCCAAGACTCAAATCCACACAAGGATCCTACAAACTCAGGCTCAATAGCCCTACACAGAGATCCACATAGGGATTCTACTTCAGCCTTTATAAACCAGTCTTACAACTTAGATCCAAAAGGATCCTATAGAAAGAGTAGTTGGTTGGTGTGGTTGATTTGACCCTAGAGAAACTTCTCTGTGTCTTCCTTCCTGGACTGAGTTAACAGCACAAACTTTCTTCACAGCAACAGAAAATATATCTTCAATAATAAGCTACCTGTGCTGAAGAACCTCAAAAATATGTTTCTGAACTTGCTGAAGAAGATTGAGAATTAGACAGTCCTTGTGTTCTTCAATCATATAACCTGGACCAGCAGGAACTTGAAAGCTCTGCTCCTCCTTCTTTATTAGAACATTTTCTGAACTTGTTGTATCAGAAGAAATTAGCTACAGCAACTTGAAAGAACTTTTGGATCAGTTGTTTTGACTTCAAGCTTCAAGCTCAGCAACAATGGTTAGGAAGATGAAGTTCAGCCGCAACCTTTTGAAATAAGAAAACCCTAAAAGTTAAAGTTCCTTCAGTCTATCTTATTTCTTTTATCTTCCACCGATTAATGGCTCCAAGAAGCAGTGGGGTCCATATGTATTTGATAGCTTCAGCTTGCTCTAATAGAAGAAGACGTACAATAGGCCTTCAGCTGTTATTATCGTGTTCTGTAGCTTTCCCGCAACTAATTTGAACTTTGTTAACTTTTGCTGATGTTATCATTTGTGTACTTAGCCAAATTCTCAGATTCAACACCGGGCGTTGAGTGCGTTGAGTGAATGGCCTGGACTCAACGAATATGGACTTTGTCAAATTCTCTACACTACTAGGCATTGAGTGCGTTGAGTAAACTGGCTTCAATCAATGCCCTTGGACTTAGTCAAATTCTTATACACCGCCATGCGTTGAGTGAACCTTCATCACTCAACGTCCCTGGACTTAGCTATAACTGTCTTTGCCTGCTGGGAGTTAAGAGTGTTGAGTGAAGCTTCATCACTCAATGCTTTTGTACTTAGTAACTTTCTATCTTCTTTCTTCTTAGGCTTTGACTACAGCAGCATGACTCAATGTTTCTGATCAACTGGCATTGAGTGAACTTGCTTCACTCAACGCTTGTGGACTTAGCCGCAATTTTGTCTCTACAACCTGCTGGTCTTTGACTATCCTTTCTTTACTCAGCTCTTTTGCTGTCTGGCATTGAGTGACTGGCTTCACTCAATGCCTATGGACTTAGCCTCTTTATCAGATTGTCAATACTTAGACTTTGACAGACTCATCTATACTCGATGCCTTCTGATATATGGCATTGAGTGAACAGACTTCACTCATTTCCTGTGGACTTATTTGCAAAATTTCTTCACAAACTACTGGGCTTTGACTGTCCATATATTACTCAGCGCTTATTGGCATCTAGCGTTGTGTGAACTGGCTTCACTCAACGCCTGTGGATTTAGGTAATTTTTATCCTTTCCAGCATCCTTCTTTGACTTCTGGCATTGAGTGATCTGGCTTCACTCAACGCCTATGGACTTAGACAAATTTCTGTCTCTCTACTTATCTACCTTATGACCACATGTTACAACCACTTAGAGAACTTATCTAAACTTATTCCATGGAGCATCCTGCATATGATGAGCTTAACCAACATCAAATATGGTAAGTCAATATTTATAGTTATTTTATTAAATAATTAATTAATTTTTATTTAGTTTTTATTAATATTGTTATTAAAATACTTTCTTTTCTTATTTCACGTCAATCTGGGCTACCAATAGCAATTTGGAGCTTGCACGACTGATCAGGAGAAGAAACTGAAGAAATCTGGAAAAATCACATTTTACATGCCCAAGTCACGGGCGTGACCATTGGGTCACATGCATGACTCGTGAGCGTGACCAGCGACTGGGCTCCAGATTGCAATTCCACGTCAGCTTAATTTACACGCCTCGAACACGGGCGTGACCTTTGGGTCACAGGTGTGACCAGTAGGCGTGACATCCAGGCATGCCGTGCTTTATGATGCCAGTTTTGAATCTAGCCAGTTTCAAGCTTACACGCCCTAGGTCACAGGCGTGACCTAGTGATGGCGATGTTGCTAATGTGCCTGTTGATCCCCGGTATAGATTAGATGACTTCTTAGGACGTGGTATCGATTCTGATTCTTTGGCTATTGTGCCACTAGATGGGTGTCTCCTAGACATACTTATATACCACACCCGGTTGCACGCATTTACCCACCGCCTTTTGATGACCCTCATGACCATAAGTTAGTGACTATAGTTAGGCCCCTTGAGTTGTATCGCTCACATATCCTTTCACATCCGGGAGCGTCCAACTATATTATTTATGATGAGTGTTTCTCCTTGGCATATCTTCATGCCAAGCATTAGTATATTAAAGTTAAAATTAAAACTACAGATTTGGAGCCCATTGAAATCATTTTTTATTATAAGGCTCCCATGCCACCTGACTTAACCCCCTTATCCTCCACATTTGGGTCAAGTCATGTAGCACATGGTTTCACTCCTAACGATCGTAAGTTACTTAGGCACACTTTTATAAAACTAATTAATCAATTAGCATCTTATTACTTAAATGCCCTACACGTATCTAGGATGTTAGCATTTCATTTTAATTTATGTCGCATGCCCTTCTGATCCCATCCAAGACCATCCTATACTAGAATTAGTTATTTGGATTTAGTCTTGTCTGTCCTCAAGCGAATGCCTTCTGACTCCGCTAATAATTTAATACGTAGGAACGCCGACCCATCCATGGATATGAAGTACTTCGGATTTCATGCTTTTTTCAGATTTTTATAAAGCATAGGGTTTTCACTTTATTTCTAGTTTTCGGATTTTTTACTATACATCTCTTTTCCACATGAGTGGCTTTCTTCGTCATTCCTATCTCCCACTACATGTTCTCTTAGGTTGGGGAGTGTTAGTTCTATCGTGTCTATTTTTCACGTTCATTCCTTGGTTCTTGAACCGGATGGTAAGATTCAAGTTATTTTTATTTTGCTTGACACCCTTTTGAGTTTCCTCGAAACTCTTGTTGTTTCTATGTTTGCCAAGTTCTCAGTGTTGATGGATGTTCATGCTTCTACGATGTGGATAGCGGGGCAAGATTTGCCCCATCTTGTTGATGCTTTTGACTATTCTCCCATCATGGGCCAATCATCGGTGATGAGTAAATTTGAGTGGGGGATGATTGATGGCAACATTGCTGATGCGACCATTGATCCCCGACATAGAGAGTTTGTAGATTGGGATGAATGCTGCCGCAAGCTCGAGGATGGGATTCTATCACGTCGTTCTTCGCCAACGCTGCTATATATTTTGCACGATGTCAGCCGCCGCCAATCAAACAAAATATATAATTATAAATTAAATAATTATAATTATATATTTTTGAAATTTTTATTTTAAGAAATTTTATTTTAAGTATTTATTTCATGTATTAAAATATTTCATGTATGTTTTAAGTGTTTATTTCGTGCATTAAAATATTTCATGTATGATGGGTGCCTATAACCATCATGTTTATTTTATTTTCATGAAGGGTGGAGATGGAGTGGTGTAGGCTATATATAGCCATGTTACGAAGAGAATAATAGATGAAGAATGAAAAAGAAAAACCTAGAATTCAAGCTTTGAATTTTCCACCTCTTTCCTCTTTCCCTCTAAGGCAAATTTCGGCCCCACCTTGTTTCTCCTCCTCTCTTGGTCGTCGGCCTCATCTTCTTCCTCTCTTAGTGGCTCGGCCACCCCCTCCTCCTCCTCCTCTTCGTGAGAACCCTCTTCTCTACCTCTCCTCCTTCATCTCCAAGGTTTCTCGGCCCCCTCCTACTCCACCCAACCTGAGCCCACAACTCCTTGCCAACCCTAGCCTCCCACCCTCAAAACTCTCGGCCACCAGCCTCCACCACCACACAATTGAACTAGCCCCCCTCATTTACATCAATACCGACAGCCCCCTTGCCACCTTTGGAAATTATTCCACCACCTTTCCTCTCTCCTCTTTCCATACATATTTCTTTCAAGGATCTCCCTCTTCTAGGGTGTTGCAAAAGGAAAATGGCTCGCGTCTTCATCGTCCGGTGTGGATCCGTGTTGTCGCGTGGAGATAGATTCAACCACCTTCGTGATCGCTTCCTCCACTCATCTTGTGGACGGATTTTTCTTGGGATTTGGGTAACGATTTATAAACCAACTCTTTGTGTGCTTCTTCTATATATTTGTGAGAATTGGTGGAATAGAAGACTAGAAATTAGTTCTCATTTATATTGAATATTGTACTTAGTTAAATCTGATTTTTAAGCGTGTTTTCTTCCGAATATTTGCGTATAAATCGGAGCGGGTAGATCTCTTGAACACCAGAAGAATTTGGGTTCACTACATTTGATTTCTCTTCGAGTTCAGGAGATTTGGTCGACCTTGCTTTTAATTAATTTGGGAATTGATTTTGGACTTTATTTTAAATCGCTAATTTGCTCGGATTCCTCTCTTGTTGGGTTTGTGAAATCTAGTGAATAATTTTAATTTGAATTTCTAATTGTCTGAATCGTGTAGGTCCTATTCGCTTGAGCAAACATTGGCATATAGCCCTTGTTCAATATCTATAAGGGGTAGCGACGCTTTGCGTTTTGCATTGTTATATTGTTGGAATCATTGTTAGTATTAATTTAGAGAAATATTGCTCGCTGTGTATTTATTTTAATTACCGATCCTAAGAATGTGTAGTGTTTAATCCGTCAAAACCATGGGCCTGCATCACCTAGGGGCGTGACTTTCCCGCAACTACCAGATTTTAATTCCCACCATTTCTAGTTCCCACCATTTCTAACAATAGTACAGACATACTGTAGGTCACGGGCCGTGACCTAGGGGCATGACCCGCAGAATGATAAATTTTGGCAGTTTTCTCCTAACATTCCCGGGATTTCAAGAGGACGGTTTTGCACCTTACATGCCCCCTAGTCACAGGCATGACCGAGGGGCGTGACTCGTCAAAAAATTCTTATAAATACCAGATTGAGCAAGGAGCTAGGGAGTCATCTAAGAGTAGTTGTTAGTCTATTTTAGTAGATTAATTTCCTTTTCTCGCATTTCTTTTATGTATTCTTCAAATTCATAGTTTGTTAACTTTTAATTCAAGAACTTTTATTTCAATCATGTCTCTTTTGTACTTTTTATGTACTTCTTTTATAATGATAAGTAGCTAATTTCATTAGCACTTGATCATGACAAGCTTTAAAATAAAATAAATTTCTTCTTTCTTGACAATCTTCTATTTTTTCCGCTTCAATCTATCTTTTATTTCGATTTTAGATCTGTATCTTAGATTTACCGTGAGGTTTTGGATATGAGTAGATCACTCAAAGGTAGAAGGATTTGCATTTTCTCCTCGAGAGAGGAAGACATAAAACTTCCGGACTGGAGTCAAATCCAATAGTCGGGTTCATCGCTTAAAGCAAGCTTAGGGGTTTTAATTGGCCGAGAGGTCTTAATCGATCAACCTAAGTTTAGTCTAGAGCGTATTCTCGAGAGAGGTGCTTTTGTAACTTGGGAACCTCCAAGGTCGAAGTAGGGAATTTAGAAGTTTGCAATTTATGAAAGTTTATTTTATTTCAAAGGGAGTCTAGATCAAGTGTTATCCTTTAGTCCTTTGTCTTCATTTAGTTTTAATTAATCTTTTTTATTTATCGATAAAATAATTTTAATTTGTATGAGTAGAAGTATTTAACAGGCCCTGAGTCTAATACGACACTTGATCCTATACTCTAGAATGATAGGTATACTTTGCCTTATCGATTTAGAATCGTGCTCTAGCGTGAATTTTATCCATCAAGTTTTTGACGATGTTGCCAGTGAACATTTTTATTGATATTTAGAAAATGCAAATTTTATTAATTTTATCATTCTCTTTCTCTACCCCAATTCTCTTTTTATTTTTATATTTTTTTTTAAAATTCATTTCCATTAGGTAAATGTTATTTATTTTCTTTCATAAAAAATGTTATCTACTTTGGCCGCCACGCTTGTCAGGATTGAAAATCACCTAAATCTTTTGGAAGCTGCAGAAAAACTCCGGATTCTTTGTTATTATTGTGGTACTCCTCATCAAGGTGAGGATTGTTATAATTATTATTACTATTAAAATTTTTCTTATGAAAATAATTTTGATAATAATTTTAAAAATAAATATTCTCACTTCAATGATAATTCTTTTTCACATTTTCATGAAACCAATTTTTCAAATTTTACTAATTTTCATGAAAATACTTTTTCAAGCCTTAACGAGAATACTTTTTCCAATTTAAATAATTTTTCTTTCACCTCGGATGTCACTTTTTTTTGTTGGCAAAATCAACCGGAAGAATTCCCGAATAATGAGAATAATTATTTGGATCCTAATTTTTTGTTTTTCTTTGATCGCACCGCACCCTTTTTCTTCTAATTTTGGGGACTTTTCACAATTTCAGGTTGATACTCCTCCCCAAAATTAGAAGAAATTAATACTTTTCTAATAATTCTTTTAATTTTGGGAAATCGCAAATTCAAATTCTTTCTCCTCGCCAAAATTAAAATGAAAATTTTCTTGTTCTAATTATTTTTCCCCGTCTTCGAATATTTCACCTATGGCGGAACATGAATCTTCATGTGCCCCCTTATTGACTTATTCCAAGGAGGAAGACAAACTATTATATCAAGAATTTTTTAAAATTATGGGCACACATGGTGCGTTAGAAGAACATGTTTCTTCTCCTACTACACCCGATTCTTATTTTCTTGAATTTTCAAACACCACTTATAATTATTTAGCAATTCAAATTAAAGAAAATGAGGTGTCCGATTATGTTACTTTAAGTGAATTTTTAGTTGATAATTTTATTTTAGAAAATAAATAACCAGAACCTAATCATATAGCTTCGCAAGATCCTCCTCCTTGTGAAGATTTTTCTGATGCGCTTCTTTTTTATTTTTCTTTTACTAACGATTTTCAGGAAGGAGAGGAGCCGTTGCAATTAAACGTCTTCCGCGATCCATTTGTCGCTCCTCTACAAAAATTCAAATCACCTCAGGTATGTATAGGTGATTTGAATTTACACTTTCAAGTCAACCAAAAGAAGGAAAATCAAAAAGTAAGCGGAGGAGTGGTTGGGCGAGGGAATTCAGCTTAATTACCGAAGCATGAATTAAGGGAACATCTAGAAGTCTGCTAGTAGTAATTTTTATGTAGTTTTATTAGTTTATTTCCACTTGTCCTTACATTTTTATATGTAATTCCAATTTTATAGTTTTGGTTTTAATTCAAGTATTTTCCTTTTATGTTGTCAATTCTTACTTTTTATATAGTTGGCAATTCATGTTAAGTAGCTAATATTATTAGCACTTGATCATGACAAGCTTTTTAATAAAATAAATTTCTTCTTTCTTGTCAAATTCTCTATAATTTTCGCTTCAAGTTATCTTTGATTTTGATTTCACACTTGTATCCTAGATTTATCGAGAGGTTGTGGATACGAGTAGATCACTCAATGGTAGAAGGATTTGCATACACTTCTCGAGAGAGGATGACATGAGTTTTCTGTATTGGAGTTAAATCAGATAGTGAGGTTCATAGCATAAAGCAAGCTTAGGGGTTTCGACTGGCCAAGAGGTCTTAATCGATCAACCTAAGTTTAGTCGAGAGCGTATTCTCGAGAGAGGCTCTTTTGTAACTTTTGAACCTTCACGGTCGAAGTAGGTAATTTTGAAGTTTGTAATTTAGGAAAGATTATTTTATTTCAAAGGGAGTCTAGATCAATTTCTATCATTTAGTCCTTTATCTTCATTTAGTTTTAATTAATATTTTTTTATTTATAAATAAAATAATATTTATTTACGTGAGTAGAAGTAGTCAACATGCCCCGAGACGAATATGACACTTGATCCTATACTCTAGAATGATAGATATATTGCCTTATCGATTTAGAATCGCGCTATAGCATGAATTTTATCCATCAAAGAACAACTATGCTCTTAGTGTTGATGGTGATGCCTCTTCAAATCAAGTGTAGGGAACATTGAGGGCAATATTCCCAACAGTAGGTTATGTTACTCTCCCCCTTTCTGATTTTTTTAATTGAGCGTTTGTAGACAACTTCTTGAGCTTCACCAATTCTTTCTCTTAACATTTTAACCCCTTCCACCACAGTATCCTTTGTTTTTAGAAGGTGGCCATCCATCAGCTGGTCATTGAAATCCATCCTCTCCATAATGGTCATTTTATTGTTAGCCATTCTGGCTTGATTTGCTAGGAAGGCTTATCTGATATTTTTTGCAGTGTCATTTTAATTCTCAATAATGGCACCAATTACCTGATGCTTCATCTCATTTTATTGAGTAGTAAAGTCCACTACCTTGGTAGAATTTAAGAAAAATTTAAAAGTATGAGTGTTCAGGTGAATCATCTCCCATTCCACTTCGTAAATTCTTTTAGTAATTTCAGTCCTCAGACCTTGGATTGTCTTCACAAAAGAAGCCTCAATACTCTTTCTTTGAGTATCCATCAATCTTTATATCTGGCTGAGAAAGGAGTTGGATTCTTTAGCAAAATTGTTTGTTGGAAAAATTGGCTCAATCACAGCTACATCAACATTTTGAGGTTATGTTCCTGGGCCCATATAGTCTTCATACATGTAGTTTGGAATTGATAGTTTAGAGGAACCCATGACAGTGTCTCGTTCTTTAAGTACACTCTTTCCCTTTCATAGCACAAGTTCATTGCCTATGGGGGTGATTTCAATAGATCTGTCTTTAGTAGCAGGTTCTTTGACCAACACTTTGCTGATGACCTCTTATTGGGTTGAGTCATTAAGATTTGACTCCCCTTGTACTTCTATAGATGAATCCAGAATCTTAATCTCTTGGACAGAGACCTCAGGTATAGCCCCCCTAAACTATATCCTTTAGTATGAGGGATGTTTAACATACATCTTTGAAAACTTTTGTATGAAGTATGGATGCTTCTTGGAGGATTATTGTGGTGAATTATAGCCTATGTTTTTGATTAACTTGTCATTCAAGGCCTATAATACCCCTTGATTCTTCATTAGGGGCTGAACTCTCCAGATCTTCAGGAAGCACTTTTTCATAGAGATCAGGGTGGTGATCCCTCTCTCCTCCCCCTCAACAGATATGGGGGTATGATGAAAACTTTCTTCTAGATGGGCTTTCCTTAATCCTCTTTTCTTGACAGCCATTGGTCCTACGGGGCTTGTTCCAGTGTCCTTTTTGTCCATCTTCCTCTCTTCTCCCTAAGAGAGCTTGGATCTTGCTCCTCCATTCTCCTATGTGGGAAAGCACTTTTCCCACCTTTCCAAGACCATGTAGTCCATCTTCTTTAGGTATTGAAGAGGGACTTATGGAAGTACCTCCAGCCTATCTCCTAGGCTCTTGAATAGATACAATGATAGAATCCTCCCCATATTATGGGAAGACATACACTCCTTCATCCTTTTAGAATGAAGTTGATCCAGTTAGTCTTCTTGGTTAGAATGATAACAGTCATGACTTTGAACATGTCCCTTGAAATCTAGTCATGAGACCCAGGATAACATAATAGGGGTCGACTTGTTATGTCTGCCAATCATTTTGCTGGCATTTTCATATCACTCTTCTCTAGTGAGCCATACCATTTTACAGAGTATTCACAACAAGCGAGGTCTTTTTCTATATCTTCTTTAGTTATGTCCTCTCCTTCCTCTCCCTCTTGGAGGGTGGGCAAATCCAAATAACTCATCATAATTCTCGTCGTGACTCATAGACGATGATTAAGTGCAATAGATTTAATCTTATGGCCAGAGCTACTAACCTCTGTATTCTGGAAAAATTCTTCAACTACTATTGGAATAATCTTTATTGGTTTTGACAGGACTATCTCTAACCCTATGACACTTAGGAGAAGGATCATGTATCTGATTTCTTCAAAACAAGACTTGAATCCGCACCTAACGACTTCACTATCAGTATTTATTTTCTCAGGGGAACTCTACTTGGGAGCCATTGAAGAGGCTAGGGTTTGTCGGTGAGGAACTTTTTTCTGTCGAGACGAAGGCGAGAATGCGAGAGTTAGGATACCGATGTTTGGGATTTTTAGGGATTATTTAAATTAATGTTTCCCGCTATTTCTAATTTAATAATAATAATAATAGAATACCAAACAACACGTACCTGGTAAGGAATTTAATATATGAAAAATATTGTTCTGATTTTCTTTTATTGAATATTTTGCCTTGATTTTCCTCATATTCCTAATTCTTCCTTTTCAATGGGTTTTAGTCTTCATTTCTTGCATCTCGGTTAGTATTTCAAGAACTATTTGCATACTATCCAATAATAAATGTAACAAATTATATAATGTACCCCAAAAAATTTTATATGCACACAACTGAGAAGGAATTTTAAGCTTCTCATCTAGTTAAAAGGCCAGGAATTAGATTTATTCAAGATTTTACATGCCCAAGTCAATTTTCAAGAAGTTTAACTTCTCTTCATCCAAGGGCTTGGTGAAAATGTCTGCAGCTTGTTTGTTAGTAGGAACTAACTCAAGGACGACGTCCTCTTTTCCTATATGCTCTTTGATGAATTGATACCTTATCTCAATATGCTTGGTCCTGTAATGTGACACATGATTTTTAGCAATTACAATTGCATTAGATGAGTCACAAAGCAAAGGTGTTGTACTTAGCTGAATGTTGTAATCTTTAAGCAGAAGTTGCATCCACAACATCTGAGCACAATAACTTCCAGCTGAGATATATTAAGACATTGCTATTGAAATTGCCACACTAGTCTTCTTTTTACTGCTCAAGGAAATGAACATTCTTCCAAGGAACTGACATGTTCTTGAAGTTCTCTTCCTATCTTCCTTGCATCCTACACAGTCTGCATCTAAAAATCTAGTTAGCTCAAAATCATAACTCCCAGGGTACCATAAGCTAAGATTAGGTACACCCTTGAGGTATCTCAGAATCCTCTTGACAAAGGTATGGTGAGATTCCTTAGGGTTCAGTTGGTACCTAGCACAAACACACGTTGAGAACATGATATCTAGTCTACTAGCTAGCAGGGAACCAATCATAAATCTATACACGGTTTCATTAAGTGGTTTCCCTTTTTCATCCTTGTCTAGAGATATATTGGAGCCCATTGGAGTCCTCATTGAGGTTCCACTCTTTATTCCAAACTTATTTATAACCTATTTTTTGAACTTGGTTTGAGAGATGAAGATTCCATCTTCAAATTGCTTCACTTGGTGTCCTAGGAATTATTTCAGTTCTCCCATACTACTCATTTCAAACTTCCCTTGCATAAGTATGATAAACTTTTTGCAAATGTTATCATTTGTAGTTCCAAAGATGATGTCATCAACATAGATTTGTACTAGCAGAGTCTTGCCTTTTATTTCCATTAGGAATAATGCATTGTCTATCATTCCACTTGAAAATCTATTTTCAATGAGTAAATTGGACAAGGTCTTATACCAAGCTCTGTGTGCTTGCTTAAGACCATATCTAGCCTTTCTTAAGTGAAAAACATGAGTTGGGAGTGTTGAATTTACAAAACTTGGAGGATGTTCTACATATACTTCTTTGTCTAGATCTCGATTGCGGAAAGCAGACTTTACATTTATTTAATATACTTTGAATCCTTTGTGAGATGCATATGCTAGAAATAACCTTATGGCTTCCAATCTTGCCATTGGTACGAAGATCTGGTCAATGTCTATTCCATCTTCCTATTTGTACCCTTTTGTAACCAGTCTTGCTTTGTTCTTTATGATTACCCCCTGTTCATTCAACTTGTTCATGAACACCCACTTTGTCCCTATGATATTGTTGTTGAGATGTTTGGGGACCAACTTCCAGATTTGGCATCTTTTGAATTGTTCAAGTTCTTATTGCATGGATAAGATCCTGGAAGGATCTGTGTTGGCCTCCTAAAACTTCTTTGGCTCTAGTTGAGAGAAAGCTTGGGTGGTGCACTTCACTTATACACCTTCTTCCGGTCTGTACTCCAAGATCCAAATCTCTAATAATTTGAGTATGATGGTGGTCTCTTAGATGTCTTGTTGCAGCTAGCAATAAATATTTATTCTCATGTTCCTCTGGTTTCAAGTTGGTCAGTAGGTGGTTCTGTCCTTTTTGCTACTCTACTTTCTTCATCATAGAGGTTTTCTCCATCCTTTATCAGCCCATTAGTTGAGGTTTGTTCACTTTATCTTCTTGGATCACTGATGGTTGCATTCTACACTCTTTTCTCTACACATGCATCACTAGAACAACTAGACCAGCCCTTATGAACCCTGACCTCATCAAATACAACATGTATGGACTCTTCTTCCACTCTGGACTTCTTGTAAAATACTATGTAGGAAAAAGAATTAGTGGAAAGAACATACTTGGAGTATCAAAAGGTCACGTGCCCCCAAATAAAGAATCTAGGTGGTGGAAATAGAAAGTGCAAGACAAAGTGAGGGCAAAGAGCGCCAACTATAAATCACTCTATGCTTGTAGGAATGATGAAAACTTAGCCAGGTATAAAGTCATCAAAAAAGAAGCTAAGTAGGCCGCAAGTAAAGCAAGAAGTCCAGCTTATGAAGAATTTATAAGTGACTAGATACCAAAGATGGAGAGCATGGCATATATAAAATTACTTGAGACAGAGAAAGAAAGATAAGAGATTTAAGTCATATAAAATGCATAAAAGATGACACTAATACAGTTTTGAGGGGTGATGTGGTTATTAAAGAGCGATGGAAAAGATACTTTTATCAACTCTATGATGAAACAAAGAAAAATGAATTGAACTTGAAAAAGTTAAGTAAATCAGAGGAGTATAAAAATATAACATTTTATCATAAAATTCAAGTATCGGATGTAAAAGATGCTCTAAATAAGATGAAAAATGGAAAGGCGGTTAGGCCAGACGATATACCCATCAAAGTATGGAAATGTTTAGGAAATGAAGGAATTTTAAGTCTTACATATTTTTTCAATTAAATACTAAAGTTAAAAAGGATGCAAGACCAATGGAGAGAACGTATCTTGGTACCTTTGTATAATAATAAAGGAGATATTCAAAATTGTGTTAATTATAGAGGAATTAAATTGATGAGTCACACCATGAAACTATGCGAACGAGTAATAAAATGAAAATTAAGATGAGAGATTAAAATCTCAGAGAATCAAATTGGACTCATGTCAGGGAGGTTGACCATTGAAGCTATACATCTCTTAAGAAGACTCATTAAAAACTGTTGAGAAAGAAAACAAGATTTGCATATGTTGTTTATTGATCTTGAGAAGGCTTATGATAGAGTTCCAAGAGAGATCTTATGGAGAGTCTTAGAAAAGAAATGTGTAAATGTATCATATATTGACATAATAAAAGATATGTATACAAATTCAGTGACAATCGTGAGGATATCTAGAAGATTAGCACAGGAATTCCCTATTGTTGTTGGAATACATCAAGGTTTAACTTTAAGCTGTTATCTATTTACCCTTATCTTAGATGAGCTCACCAGACATATCCAGCAAGCAATACCTTGGTGTTTATTATTTGCAGATGATATCGTTTTGGTTGATGAGACGCGTGAGGGTGAAAACGCAAAACATGAATCTTGGAGAGATACTTTAGAAAAGAAGGGTTTTAGGTTGAGCAGGACAAAGACGAAGTATGATGCTAAAATTTAGCAGTACAAGAAGGACAGATGACTTCGTTATTAAGTTGGGTGATCAAGATATTTCCCGTAGTGAGTGTTTTAAATATCTTGAATCAAAAGTTCAAAAAGATTCAGGTATTGATAAAGTTGTTGTTGGGTCCATTAATCCCAATTTCCAAGATTTGAAGAAGGCCTAATAGACAATGATATTCACATGTGTAATCTAACAGTTGCCATAAATTTTATATATATAGGATGTTCCTTAGAACAAGTTTAGACAGGTTGTCTATGTGATTGTGAGAGATTATCACAAGGTAGAAGTTTGAGAGACAAAAATCTGTCTAAGTCTATAGGCATTGAGTGAAGCTAGTTCACTCAACCCCAGATGCCAAAAAGCGTTGAATAAAGCATAGACAGTTAAAGCCCAATAGTTTGTAAAGTAGAATTACGACTAAATCCACAGTCGTTGAGTGAATCCAGTTCACTCAATTCCATATAATAAGAGGCGTCAAGTATAGCTGATTCTGTCGAAGCTTCAACATTGGTAAGGAATAAATTCGACTAAGTCCAAAAGAGTTGAGTGAGGACAGCTCACTCAACTCCCAAAGAAGAAAGCATTGACATGATAGTGCTTAGTCAAAGCTTAAGAAGATAGACAGAAAAATCCATCAAAGTATAGAGGCATTGAGTGAGGACAGCTCACTCAACACAAGCTCATCAAGAAGATTGGCCAAGTACAGAAGCGTTTAGTGAAGCCAGTTCACTCAATGCCTCAAAAAGATGACAGGCATTCAGAGAAGTATATAAGTACAGGTGCATTGATTGATGAAGGTTCACTGAACGCACTTAATGCCTGGCAACACAGAAGTATTATCTAAGTCAAGTTGGTCATTGAGTGATGAAGGCTCACTCAACGCACTCAACACCTAAATAGCAGAAAGATTATCTATGGACAAAAGCATTGAGTGAAGGTCATTCACTCAACGCATTCAATGCCTGGGATGAAACTAAGAATTTGGCTAAGTCAACAGATGCTGACGTCAGTATGAGTCAGCAAAGTTTTGAATTGTTGCGGGAAAGCTATAGTACATTACAAACAACACCGTAGGTCTATTATATGACTTTTACTGATAAAGATAAGTTGCAGCAGTCAACTATGGAGGGTCCCACTGCTTAAAGAGATGTTGGATGATGGAAGATAAAAGGGATAAGATCAGCGGAGACAAATTAACTCTTGGTGTTTATCATTTCAAAAAGAGGCAGAACTTCATCGTTTTCTCCCTTACCATTGTTGCTGAGCTTGAAGCTTGAAGTACAACCCCGCTGATCTAAGAGTTTACACAGTTAGCAGTTGCAATCCTCACCTGCTACAACAAGTTTAGAAAGGATTTTTGAGAAAGAAGAAGAAATAGAGCATTCTAATCTCTACAGTCAAGGTTAGTTGTTTGAAGAATAAAAAGAACTATCTACTCCTCTATCTTCAATAACAAGATCAGAAACTTGAGTTTTTGAGTTACTTCCAGCACAAGCAGTAGTTTCTTGAAGATCAACATTCTTGTTGTTGAGAGTAAGTTAGTGATGTGATTTTTTCAGCTTAGAAAGCAGCAAGGCAAGCTGCTATTACTTCGCAGTTCCAGCTGGTAATTTCTGAAGAACAATTTCTGGTACTATGAAGAAGAAGATAGGACTGAGTTTCTCTCTTAGTTCAGGAAGAAGCAGTTCTCTACAAGATACTTCTCAATATAAGCCAAGCCATCCTAAAGATTAGTTTCTTGTTGCTGAGAAGAAGTTAGGGCTAAGTATTTCTCAGTCCAGGAAGGCAGACTCAAAGAACTTTTCTCGAGAGTCAAATCTAAACCAACCAACCATTCTCTCTGTAGGATCCAGTCTTGGATCTGAGCTGTAGGGCCTTTGTGCCTAAGATTGTAGGATCCCGATTGTGGATATGAGATATGGCCTTTGTGCCTGAGTTGTTAGCCTATTTTATAAAGGCTGAGGTAGGATCCTATATAGATCTGAGGTAGGGTTGTTTGCCTGAGATATGAGAGTCATTCTATCTGAGGTAAGACCCTTGTGCCTGAGTTGTAGGATCCAGCCTTAGATCTTAGGTAGGGCTTTTGTGCCAGAACTCTCTATGAGTTGTAGGGCTAACCTCTTAGCCTGAGTTGTAGGACTATTAATTATTCTAAGGTAGGTGATTTTTGGATCACTGAGTTGTAGGAGCAAGCTTGCTCTAAGGTAGGTCCTTATACTGAGGTAGGTCTTGGAGGAGATTGAGAGATCCTGAGGGATCTGTGTTGTAAGCTCTTAGGAGCCGAGATTGGAGAAGTGTCTTATCTAACACACTATTAGAAAGGTGGGAGGGATAGGGGATGCACCAATAATCTAAGAAACCACTCTAAATCTTGTGTGTGTTGTTTGTGTTCTTGAAAGCATGGTAACTAAGCTAACTCAACACACCTAAAACACAAAGAAAGTCAAAGATAGTCACATAAGACTACGAAACCTATTAACCCCCCACTCTAGGTGATTTTACTATCTTTAAAACTAAAGACTTTCAAGTGATATTAGAGAGAGGTTGCTCAAAAAGGACATAACAGTCTGAGTAGATCTCAAAGGATAGCTAAAATGTTTGTATATATGGGTTCAGGAGTAAACCATAAGGAGACTAGGCTATTTGCTGCTATTGATGAAGATGAAGACTAACATGCTGCTTGGATAGGAATCTGAGCCCGACTGTCCTCTGTGTTCAGTGACAGTGATAAAGATGATGTCAATCCAGATGTAATGATAGAGATTGGGGCCCCTCTATCACATTCAGACAGTGAAACTAAGGAGGATGAAGATGACATCAGCTGCTATGGGATGATGGCCATGTCAGATGAAGAATCCTACCTGGATCAGCCTTGTCCAAAAAAAGGTACATTCCTAATTTAGCTCTTCTTCTGTGGCTGGCTATGAGACTAGTCCCAATTTGGAAGCATCTTTATCCAGTGATGAAGATGAATCTGAGTCTGAGGAAGACGTCAATCAATTTATTGACAAGTATGGTGAAATTCTGGAGGATTTAAGAAGAAGCAATATGTTGGCCAAGAGGCAGGATGAGGAGATTATTTCCCTACAGCTAGCTACTTCCCAGCAGTCTAACTCTGCATCTTGGCTAGAATAGAAAATAAGGGAAGTCAGCCAACTAAAGGCCATCTCAATCACCCAAATTGAGACCATAAGCTTGAAGAACTAGATCATCTTGGATCTTGAAGAGAAACTCCTAAAGGAGAAAAAGGTTGTGGCTAGCTTTTCAATGCCCAAAATAGTGTTACTCCTTATTGACTCCACCTATCAAAAAGATAAGAGGGTTTTAGAGTTCAAGTTGAATTCTAGAGTTATCCATTCCATAGGGGAAGGCAAAGCTCCTGTAGTGCTTCAGGCCACCCTTCACAAGGTCATCCTCCCTTCCAATAGGTATGGCCAAGCATGCATGCATGATCACTAGAAGAATGTGAATTCTCCTTGTAAGAGTACACGTGTATCTTGTAATGGAAGAAGGAAGGGCATGGGTTTGATTGCATAGAATGCTCCCAATGAAGAAGTCCAAATTTCCTATCATGGACCATTTGTATTTGGTGCTCCATCCCCCACACTCAAGGACAAGGCTGTGGCCTATTCTCAGGTTCTTCCAGCAAAAAACCTAGACCAAGGATAAGTCAGTAAGTAAGGCTAAAAGGCTATCTATTAGCCCATTAATAACATATCAACTAAAAAGAAGACTACTGTTGATGAAGCTCAGAGTAAGCCAAGTACTTATACTGGCAGACTCACCTTTAGTTAGATTCTTCCTGAGAGAAACAAGAAAAAGGATACAACACTCCCCTTTGAACAGGCAGCTAGTGATGGCTTGTACTCTTCAAAGGATATTCAGAAAAGGAGATATAATATCCATGAATGTTGGTGTTGTGGCAAAGTGAGGCACTTTTCCATAGATTGTTGGCAAACCTTATGTCAAGGGCAAGGGTGAGTCTTCCTGATAGGACAGCTGTAGGTAGATATATGCATTTTTATGCTAATAAGAACCTCAGACCCAATCCATTATGTGCTCCTAAGGTAAAATAATTTGTGTTTGCAGGATAGTCCAAGTGCCTATACCCCCATATTACACTTGGACAGAGATTGTTCCAGGTATAAGATTGGAACAAGGAGCAACCTAAGGGAATACACTCCAGTGAAGGATGGACCTAAAGTAAGCTTTGGTGGGTCAGACAGAGGAGTCACCAAAGGCTATGGCCTATAGGTGTGAAGTTGGAGATGGATGAACAAACCATCAAGGATACTCCTCCTACTACCCAAGAGGAAAAAGTTGTTGTGTGCATTCCTAAAAAAGGATAAAGTACACAAGCCTTGGGTAAAGACCAACTAGATCCATACATTAAAGTTCAAGATGTCTCAGTGGTGTGATAGAGTACTACTGCCACATCAGCAGACTAATTAGAAGAAGAAAATAAAGGTTGTACTTATCACTAAGGAAAGCACAAGAAGCATCTCTTCTGAGAGAAGTAAAGAGGAGGCACATGATCCTCAGCTGTCTAAAGAAACAAGAAGAGAGATGTATGCCCAAGTTTCAGTATCATCTGAACTTATAGCAAAGAATGTCCAAGTAAGTGGATACCAATTAGAGAACAATCAAGTTGAGGTAGCAGAAATGGTAACTAGAAGTATTGTGGATAGGTTTTGTGCACATATTGAGGGGGAGACTGACAAGCTAGATGCTCCTATTGAGGGGGAGATACTACACTCATGTATGCTGGACAAGCTTGAGTCTTACATAGAGAATTAGTGTCAGGAAATCATCAGCACCAAATAGATCAGAAGAATACTGCTGTTGATCAGATAGCTAGAGCCAAAGGCAAATCTGTAGCTGAAGAAGAGGAAAATATCTGGCTCAATAAGAAAAGACATTGCAGGGTGCATGGAAGTTGTTGTGTACAGTTGCTATGGATGTAGCATCAGCTCCTAGTCTATAATATAAAGATAAGTAATACCCCTATGTATTATGATAACTAGTGCAATTTCTATTGATAGGAATCCTGTCTCTCACAGCAGGACGAAGCATATTGAGATAAGATATCATTTTATTAGAGAGCATGTGGAGCAAGAAGACATTAGTCTTAAGTTTTTCTCAACAGATAAACAAGTTGCTCACATCTTTACTAAGCCACTAGATGTAGCTAAATTCAACACTTCAAATTTGAATTGGGAATGTTGAATTTTGTCCAGCTTTAGTAGCTCTCTATACTATATTTTGTTTACTTTGTTGCAGGTTAACCAAATCCCTGCAGGATAGGATATTCAAATTAGACTAAGTATATAAGATTGTTTGTTTGTGGCTAAGTGTCGGGATTTAATCCTAGCCATTGATCAAAGTCTTGATCTCAAACAGGTACGCGCCTCTCCAACATTTAAAATTAAAATCTCTATAAATAGAAGGATAGGTGCATAAGACAAAATATGCTATTCCTTGCCCCTCACTGCCCGATTCCGTCGAATTGACGGAACTGCTTCGCGAAACTTCAAAAAATTCTTAGAGAAATGGCTCTGAAAGGTCAGGATTTCTTGTTTGAAGGCTACAAAATAGTTCATAATGGCTTCAAAGGTTCTCCAGAAGAAGTGCAACTCATTCTACATTTTCTCCAGGTCTCTAACCTAGATTTTGTTCTATCGAAACCCTGCTTTCTCTAGAAGATAGAAGTTCAAGAGTTGTTCTCCAGTACTAAGGTCAACACTTCTACCAACAAGATAAGGTCTGTTATCAGTGGCAAAAAGATAAAGATAACTCCAAGGAGACTAAGCATGGCACTGTAGTTGCACAAGTTCACAGAATCAGATGAGCAAGAGGACAAGGATCAGTTTGATGTCAGATCAGCACTGAAGTGGTGTGGATTATCTAATCACACCACTGACTAAATTCTAAGGAAGGATTTGAATATAAAAGGTAAGTTTCTTGCTGATATAATTGGGAAGGCCCTGTTGTGCAAAATAGGCTCCCATGATAAGATTTCTAAAAAGATGTTTGAGCTAATGGCCAGAGTAATCATTTCCAAAAGAATAGATTGGGGGAGGGTCCTGTTTGACAGGATAGTAGAGTGTATGGATGAACCCAACCTGGGCTGAATACTATCTCTTTTTATGCTTCGAAGTGTTCTAGGGATCCTGAATACTAGGTTAGGAACCAAAATATATCACATGAGGAGAATGGATGTGAAGATGTTGGACAGATTGGACAGAGTCCTACAACCCCATAGTCAGACAGCCTCCACTAAGAAGAAGAAAAAACAGGTTCCAGTTTTAGAGAAAAGTATTGATAGAAGTTCATCTGAACAACCAGAGTAAGAGCCTCATAATCCTAATTTTACAGAATCTTCAGATGAAACCAAAAGGATCATGTGTGCCCAAGTGTCCATCTCCTATTAACATGTAATAAGGACTCAGGTCAGTAAGACTCATTCAAAAGAAACTGCAGTAGATACTAAAGAGATGCCTTGAGCTGAGATAACTGAACATGTTGCTAAGGTGATAGTAACTAGAATATATGTTGTAATGGAGGGAGAGGCCTCCATGTTACCAGCCCCTGCTGAAGATGCACCTGCATAAATAATTCCAGATCTTCAAGGTGGATACAACCCTCAGAGTGAGGGGGAGCAAATCATAGAGCAAGTTATGCAAGATGCATTTGCTGAGGGGAGAATCTCTAGGTTGTGGAAGAGCAATTCCAACTTCCCCTAGTGGAACATCAACCTATTGATGATGTGGAAAGAGCTGCTGCTACAAATCTGCATGTCACTGAGGACATGATACAAGTTGAGGAGGAGATTCATCCTGAACTCCCAGCTCAAGGACAAGTTTTTGATATTGATTCCTCTACATCAGAGAAAGAGCAAAATGCCATTGAAATCCCTAAGAAAGCATAATCTTCTGCGTACACAATTGCTGATTCTGATACAAGTGCAAAAGTTAGGCCAGGGCAAGAAACCTTCTGTGATGAAGGTACTTCAAAAAGGATTGATCAGATGCCCCTAATTTTTCTAGCCAAGTTGAAGGGTTTACTAGTTGAGCAGAGAAGGATTTTGGAGACCTTTGTTGATGACACAATAAAGTCTCTCAAAAATGAGTTCTTAACCGAGATCAAATCCATATGATTTGAAGTAAATTTGCTAAAGGCTGAGACTGTCAAGTTTTTTAAAAGAACAACACCTTTTATTGACTATACTCTAGACAAATTGGATGAGTTAGGCAACACTGCGAATACAGTAATAGAAAATTAGAACATTAATGCTGGCAACATGATTGTTGTTCATAATGCAAACAATATAGTGCTGGAAATGCAGAGGACTATTATTTTTACCAAGATGGATGTTTTCACAAAGCTCTTAGAAGATCACATGCTAGAGGTTTAAGAACTAGGTTACTACAGTAATAAACTATCTAGAATCTGAAAGAAACAAAGACAGCACCTCTAAGATCAAAGTGGTTTGTGAAGAAGTCAAAAAGGGGGAGAAGGAGACAATAAAATCAAACACTGATAATGATCTGTGGGTAACAAATGTCATAAGAGGATCTTTTGGGCTGGATCAAGTTCAATATAATAATATACCTATATTACCTAATCAAGTTCAAGAGGCCCTAAATCCAAGGCAGATGGCTCAATATGTTGATCAATATCAATATGATAGACTATATCAGTACGATCAAGGAGGATATCAATCCTATGTTCAGTATGCTGAAGAAGGTGCACAGATGCTGAACCATCACAAGTTGCTGATATTCCTTCATTCAACCCTACTAATGACCAAATCATGTGGTCTAAGGGAAAGTGTAGTAAATGCCTTCAGCGAGACTTATCGCCAGGCGATAGGCATTACCGCGCCGCGCTAGCCTCTCGAAGAATGTTGAAAGGATTTCTCGAGTAACCAATCTACTGCCAGGAGATAAAGAGTTATCACGGGGCAATAGCTCTGCATAGCAATGACGGCTCAAGAGGGTACCGCCTGTGTTACCGCATGGCGGTAGGAGTTACCACGCGATGGTAGCTCTTGTATAAAGGTTGGACTTGAGATTTTATTCTCATTTTCTCATTCACTCTCTTCTTTACTTCTGTAGAGGGAAGAGGAGGAATGTCCAGGAGCTCGTGTGTAGCTCGTATGCTTGTGCTTGGAATCGTGAGTCGATGCTAGATCTGCGGAGTGGATGTTGTGACAATCAATTACATCCGGATCAAAGAACACAGTCATGTATCCAAAGAGAACTTTAAAGGTAATGATCTTCCTTCTTTGATAAGTGAAGTCCTTATTTTGGCATATGCATGGAATCCCCCACAAAAAAGTGGATAATCGAGGGAATTCCTTTGGGTTGATTCATGAAATTCCTAGTGAGTCTTTCATATAGATCCGAAAATGTGTAGTACAAAATAAGCTGCTGTGTGAAGCCCATCTAGACAGGTTGGTTTTGATTCGTGATGTTTATTTTGCGTGTTAGAGAAGACTCTGAGTATAAACGAGTAATATACGGGGTATGCGGGGTACTGGAGTTGCATTCCATGAAAATACCCTAGAAATCCATGTTTTAAGACCAGTTGGATATCGCTGGGAGATAGTGAGTATCGCCAATGACAATAGCTATTGGTAAGCTATTTGTGTTGTGTGCTATGGAAAGACAAGTATTTCTGGCACTATAGGATGTTGTAGGGTTTGGGTTTAGTTTGGGCATAAAAAGAGAACTTCTGTTGGTCCCGGCAAGTGATCGTGATGAATGCTGGCACTAACTTCCTTTTTGATTGTAAAGCCTGTCTCTAGGAGACTGTGAGGCTAATCTGTGAGATGCGAGCTCTTAAAGGCCATCAAGCCGAAAGGACAAGGGGAAGCTGATCCGCGTCAGTCGAGACATTGAATTGATGATTTGAGCAACGGGCAATGGCTTAACTGTCTCCGCATTATGTTTGTCTAAATCAAGTGCCTATGTTATTGGCTATGTTAGGATCACAAAATGAGAGTCTTAGGCTGTACGCCAAAAAGACTAAAGTCTCTAGCCAGGGGCCATGGAGACTGAAACTGCTCAAGTATTGGCTTTCTGATCTTAGAATGGTGGCGGGGCCTGAAATTTTTGCACACCAATAATGTGCCATGAGTGCACTGAACGTTTGGCCATTTTGGCATTTGTTTGTGATATATTGAACTGTGTGTGAGTGCATGTTTTTGGGATATACTTGCTTGTGAAAATACTATGCTTGAAGGAAGGAATACCACTGCCTCGGGAAAGGGGTAGGGTCGTTATAAATTTGTCAGCTGAATGTTGAACGTTGCCTTGTTTGCCACCCTTGTGGTAGATTATCCTTGTGCAGGTGCTAGATAACTGAGAGGGAAATAGCGGGCTGAAGCCCTTACTGCTATGCTGGCCCTCGAAGGTCGAGTGGATAAGTTTTACTATTTTCATGTGTAGCCGGCCTGTGCGCTGATGTTTGTAATCTACACATGTGAAGTTTAACTGTAAGGCCTTAAGGCCAAACACTTTCGTGTATTTCTATATACATTCCTGTTATATATATAAATGTTGTTGTTTATATATTGTGGACATTCATGTTTGATGAGTTCAATAATAACCCCTAAAGTTTCCTCTAGGATGCTCTGAGTTAGGTTGTGTATAATAAGTTTAGATATTCATGCATAACATCGCTGACTGTGTGTAATATGGAGTGGGGCCCTGGTCGGACCCTTTGTTATATTTCATGTGACAGACGGAGGTGTTATAGAAAGTCTATTGCTGAAGAGGAAGAGGACATCAGATTAATCAAGAAAAGATACAGGGATGAAATGGAGAAAAGAAATGATTTTGAACAGTGGAGTCCCCAGTGTATCACCATCATTTTATCTACATGGGATCATATCATCTCTAAGAAGACTGACAGGGCAAATTTTTATAGCTCCATTGAATGGGACAAGTATGAAAAGAATCATGATGAAAGGAAAGTGTAAAGAAGAGAGAAGAAGGCAGGCACACTGAAACCTGGTGTTGTGGAGCCAATAAAGTACATTCCAAAGCCCTACAACTACTTTCAAAGACAAAGAGAAAAGAAAGTTGAAGCTGAAAATGAGAAAGTAGCAAAGAAAGACAAGAAGACAATAACTGAAGCTGAGAAGGAAGAAAAGACAGCCAAGAAGCCTAGGGGTAGTGGAATAGTGACAAGAGAACCTGAAACTTGAAAAGTTTCTTGTTTTGCTTAGAGGGCTGAAGGAATGTGTTATGTTTTCTTTTATGTACAACACTAAAACAATTATTCCTTCTAGTTAATGAAAATCATTTTGATTGTGTTCATTATTCTCTCTATGTCATGCAATATCTTATCTATTGTATATGGTGCATACGTGTTGGTGAATATGATTGTTTAAGGTTTTGACTTTTTAAATAGGGGGAGATTATTGGGTTCATTGATCCCAATGTATAAGATTTGAAGAAGGCAATAGACAATGATATTCACATGTGTAATCTAACAGTTTCCATAAGTTTTATATGTGTAGGATGTTCCTTAAAACAAGGTTAGATAGGTTGTCTAAGTGATTTGAAAGGTGGTCATAAGCTAGAAAGGTGGAGAGATAGAAATCTGTCTAAGTCCATAGGCATTGAGTGAAGCCAGTTCACTCAACGCCAGATGCCAAAAAGTGCTGAGTAAAGCATGGATAGTCAAAGACCAATAGTTTGCAAAGCAAAATTACGACTAAGTACACCAGAGTTGAGTGAAGCCAGTTCACTCAATGCCATATAAAAAGAGGCATGGAGTATAACTAAGTCTGTCAAAGCTTTAGCATTGGAAAGAAAGAAATTCGACTAAGACCAGAAGCATTGAGTTGGGACAGCTCACTTAATGCCCAAATAAGAAGGCGTCGACAGGACAGTGTTCAGTAAAAGCTTAAGAAGATAGAAAGAAAAATCCGTCAAAGTCTAGAGGTGTTGAGTGAGGACCGCTCACTCAATGCAAGCTCATCAAGAAGATTGGCCAAGTACAAAAGCGTTGAGTGAAGCCAGTTCACTTAACGCCTCAGAAAGATGACAGGCATTCAAAGAAGTAGTAAAGTCTAGGGTCATTGAGTGATGAAGTTTCACTCAATGCACTCAACGCCTGGTAGCGCAGAAGTATTGGCTAAGTCAAGTTGGTGTTGAGTGATGAACGCTCACTCAACGAACTGAATGCCTAAATAGTAGTAAGATTGTCTAACGACAAAAGCATTGAGTGAAGGCCATTCACTCAACACACTCAACGCCTAGGATGAAACTGAGAATTTGGCTAAGTCCACAGATGCTGACGTCAACATGAGTCATCAAAGTTTAAAATTGTTGCGGGAAGCTATAGTACGTGACAAATGGCATCGCAGGTCTATTATATGTCTTTTACTAATAAAGATATGTTGCAACTGTAAACTGTGGCGGGTCCCATTGCTTAAAGAGCTATTGGATGGCAGAAGATAAAAGGGATAAGATCAGCGGAGAAATATGAACTCTTGTGGTTAATCATTTAAAAAAGAGGCGGAATTCATCATCTTATCCCTCACCATTGTTGCTACAGTACGTGACAAAAGGCCCCGGCTGGTTGCACTAGAAATATACCTGTGCCCCTTCCCCTGTCCTTGGCATCTCCCGTATCTATAAAGGCTGATGAGCAAATACCACTGGGTCCCTCTGTTCCTGCCTGTCCTCACAAAAGGGTTGATCCCCATTCCTCCTTTCTCCGATGACATGCCCTCTAGGCTGGTCCCTCCTACCACCAATCACTACGTCTTTAGTTGGTCTCTTCCAGCTCCGGACTGTAAGCTGATTTTCCACTCTCTTCTTAGCCATCTCCAAAATCCTGGCCAAGCTCCTCTCAAAGATGAAAAGGTGGGCATGTCTCATGTCATCCTGAAGACCCTTATTGAATCTCTTTGCGTAGCCTGCATCATCCAACTGATACAAATCTGCATAGCGGGCTCTGTGAGTAAACTCCTTATAATACTCTAGCACGGTCCTATTGCCCTGCCTTAACTACAGGAACCTATCCTCCAACTCGTCCCTCGCTGACAGAGGTTCAAAATGTCCCAGTAAAGTTGCTCTAAACTCATCCCAAGAGATGTCTGTGCAATCCACTCGAGCAAAGGTGATTTCTAACTATGACTTCCACCACCTCTTCCTATGTGACTCTAGGTTGGAAACTGCCAAAGCAATCGCCTCTTCTATTGGGCATCGAATCCTCGCAATCATCTCGTAGATGATGTCCAACCACTCCTCTGTGCGGATTGCTGACTCCGTCCCTAGGTAGGATGGAGGAGAAAGCCCCCGGAAGGCACTCATCCGGTTGGCCCCAGGATTTGGCTATGGAGGCGGGGCCTGGTGAGCCCTGAAGGCCTCTAAAATAGCCGTCAGTGTTTTTCCCATCTCCATCTACTGTAATGGAGCAGGAGCCTTCGGGGGTGGAACCATATTCTGTGTCTGAGGTGTCCCCTGCTATGGGGTAGGGTTCGTCGAAGGATACAAGGAGTAATTCCAATAGTTAGATAACGTACAAATGGAATTAATGGAAGAGACAAAGTGGACTTTTACATGTGATTTCCCTTATGGGTCCACCACTGCTTTTGCTGCCAGTTTGTTTGCAAACTAAGCTCGTGCAGGGTGGCCTAGGGTTTTTATGGACTACTTCTCTTGGATTGATGTTTCCTCTGATACCAGTTTGTAAGACCCCATTTTTTTCTTTTTAAAACCCCGGGGTCTTATGCCCAGAATAACCGTTTTGCGGTGACACCGACACTCGGGAAGGTTACCACTACAAAACGCCGATCCTGCCGACCTTTTATGATCACCAAAAAGAAAGAAGCTTAAACCAGTTCAGATAAAGCTAAGTCCATAATCACATATAATATAAAATTTGAGTAATCATATGAATTCCACATGATAAAAGAAGTATAGAAATAGAACAGTATGATGAAATATGAACGGGCTCAAGCCCGGTACATCTATCCTCACTACAAACTCTTACAGAAGCTCTGTAAAATAAACACTCACGGAGCCAATAGCCGGTGCTCCTGTGCTACACTCGCCCACATTTATATGAACCGTACTCCGCTGGTGCTATATCTCCTATTGCTGCTCCCTGTCTCCCATCCGGAGACCCTTGAATGTTGTGGTATGAAAACCGTTAGTCAAAAACACTAAGTCCTATCATCCCCTACCCCTCCACCATGGCTCCTAGGAACTGAGCGGGGAGGAGGAAAGGGAAGCTATGAGGGTGGGGAATAAACAAGTAGGTGATGGTGGAACTATTCTAGCAGTTATTTATAATGTATATACATCTAAGGAAGAAAGGTACATGCTAACAGTTCTATAATAGCAAGCAGTAAGGTAAACAAGTAGAGTAAAATAACATATTAAGAAAATATATACTAATAAGTAAGTAACCTTAACTTATAAGAATACTCATACAAACTTATAATTTAAGGGGTCTTCTGCAAGGCTCCCATCGTATAAAAAGTTCTATACCGATTTATACATTGGGGTGTAGGTTGAATGCAAGTATGAGTGTAGTGATATGTTATGCAATGATTCATGCAAGTGAAACTCACGCTGTAAGACCCCCATTTTTTTTCTTTTTCGACACTGGGGTCTTAGGCCCAGAACCGCCGCCTTGCGGTGACACCTTCGCACCCGGGAAGGTCGTCACTACAAGACGCCGATTCTGCCGGCCAATTCGATCATAACAGTAGCAATATACTTAAGAAGGTAGCAAGTCCACAAAGAGAATCACATATATAGAAATAAACTCCACGAAGGGAGTGTCCACAGATAGTACATATAATGAAAAATCTCGGGCTTATGCCCAGTACATCAAATCCTCACTACAATTCACTCATCGCGGAAGCAAACTATAGTTCGGGACTCACTGTCCCTGCTGTCTGGACTCCAGTGCTAGACTGTCCGATCTCCAAACGTGCCGACCTCCGGGGCTGCTCCTCCATGCTGGGCTCCGTGGTCCCCTAAATGATGTGGTTCGAAAACCGTTAGTCTAAAAGACTAAGTCCTATCGTCCCCCACCCCTTCCCCCATGGCTCCTAAGCACCGAGCGGGGAGAAGGAAAGGGAAGGACATGAAGGTGGAGAATAGTCAAATTCCAGATGGCAGCGGAACTAAACTAACAGTGTACGCATGATAATAATTATACAAAATTTAATAAGTAACCTTAACTTATGTGGGTACACATAAGCTAAAGGATCTTTTGCAGGGCTCCTATCGTATAAAAAGTCCCATACCGATTTATACGATAGGGTGTCGGTTCTATTAGCAGGCTTATAATATTGAAAGAGAACCTTGACTTATAAGCACGCTCACACGAACTTATAGGCCAAGGGGTCGTTTTGCAAGGCCTAATGTATAGAGCGTCCCATACCGCTTATACATTAGGTGTCAGGTTATATGCGATGGTTATGCTATGAAATACATTTATGCCATGATGTGAACATGCATGTGCAACTCACCCACTCGACTCTGTGTACACAGACCTTTAGTTCCCCCTTTCAGAGCCGTTACCTCCCAGGATACCTCCGTAGTGGCAGACGGAAGCGGTGGGTTGGGCCTCGCCCACCTCAAAACCAGTATTTGCACTACCGGTCTGACCTATCGTACGCCTCAACGCTTGGTGCACTAAGCGGACGTCTGCGTACTCTTGCCGGCTGGCGCACCGGACTTCTGTTGGCGAAGTGTAAAACCACACTTGCCGAGTCAGCGATATTGGTGTCGGTGCAACGAACTCCCCAATATCGAAGACCCACCACCTTATACCTTTTATGCACATGCAATAGTTATGAGTCCAATAAATAACCGAGCCGAATCTTCCCGGACTATCCCGTCCGTCACAATCTACAACCGAGCCGAAGCTCCCCGGACTATCCCGTCCGTCGTAATCAACAACCGAGCTAAAGCTCCCCGGACAATCCCGTCCGTCATAATCTACTACCGAGCCAAAGCTCACCGGACAATCCCGTCCGTCGTAATCAACAACTGAGCCGAAGCTCGCTAGACCACCATCACAACTACTGGGCTTATTGCCCAAGTAACCCATACTATCTCTCGGGACACTGGGTGGGAAAGTGTGAAACCCTAAGTTTACTATTTACTGTATGCTTACGAAGTTTCGACTCTTCCTAATTACTACGAGAAAGACGATTTTTCGTCGATCATGCGCACCACCTAACACTAGCCAACCCACTCTCACTACTCTTCTTTTCTTTCTATTGGGAAATCATCCACAACAAAAAGGGTCGAACTCCAATAACTATCCCCGACTGTTAACCCCCAAAAATCGGCGACCCCTCCCAGGGTCTCTAGCTCGCAAGTCGCGGTCCACTCAAGGGAACCCCCCCGAGGATCGCGACCTGCCTCGGCTTTCCCTTTTTGGCCCAAGCGTTTTGGCCAGGCTAACATGCAGCATTGCTTTCTTGCAGGAGGCAAACCTATATCAGTTCGCAGGTTCGATCTGCCGGTGTCGGCACCCGACCGAACCATCGCAAGGCTCGGCTCCCCTGTCCAGCCTGGCCCCAGGCTTCCGCCGTCAGGCCGCCCTTCCCTTAGGGGCGGCCTGGCCCTCAGGCCGCCCCCCTCTAGGGGCGGCCTGGCCCTCAGGCCGCCCCCCTCTAGGGGCGGCCTGGCCCTCAGGCCGCCCCCCTCTAGGGGCGGCCTGGCCTTCAGGCCGCCCCCCTTAGGGGCGGCCTGGCCTTCAGGCCGCCCCCCTTAGGGGCGGCCTGGCCCTCAGGCCGCCCCCCTCTAGGGGCGGCCTGGCCCTCAGGCCGCCCCCCTTAGGGGCGGCCTGGCCCTCAGGCCGCCCCCCTCTAGGGGCGGCCTGGCCTTCAGGCCGCCCCCCTCTAGGGGCGGCCTGGCCTTCAGGCCGCCCCCCTCTAGGGGCGGCCTGGCCCTCAGGCCGCCCCCCTCTAGGGGCGGCCTGGCCTTCAGGCCGCCCCCCTCTAGGGGCGGCCTGGCCCTCAGGCCGCCCCCCTTAGGGGCGGCCTGGCCTTCAGGCCGCCCCCCTCTAGGGGCGGCCTGGCCCTCAGGCCGCCCCCCTCTAGGGGCGGCCTGGCCCTCAGGCCGCCCCCCTTAGGGGCGGCCTGGCCCTCAGGCCGCCCCCCTCTAGGGGCGGCCTGGCCTTCAGGCCGCCCCCCTCTAGGGGCGGCCTGGCCTTCAGGCCGCCCCCCTCTAGGGGCGGCCTGGCCCTCAGGCCGCCCCCCCTCTAGGGGCGGCCTGGCCCTCAGGCCGCCCCCCTTAGGGGCGGCCTGGCCCTCAGGCCGCCCCCCTCTAGGGGCGGCCTGGCCTTCAGGCCGCCCCCCTCTAGGGGCGGCCTGGCCTTCAGGCCGCCCCCCTCTAGGGGCGGCCTGGCCCTCAGGCCGCCCCCCTTAGGGGCGGCCTGGCCCTCAGGCCGCCCCCCTCTAGGGGCGGCCTGGCCTTCAGGCCGCCCCCCTCTAGGGGCGGCCTGGCCTTCAGGCCGCCCCCCTTAGGGGCGGCCTGGCCCTCAGGCCGCCCCCCTCTAGGGGCGGCCTGGCCCTCAGGCCGCCCCCCTTAGGGGCGGCCTGGCCCTCAGGCCGCCCCCCTCTAGGGGCGGCCTGGCCTTCAGGCCGCCCCCCTCTAGGGGCGGCCTGGCCCTCAGGCCGCCCCCCTTAGGGGCGGCCTGGCCCTCAGGCCGCCCCCCTCTAGGGGCGGCCTGGCCTTCAGGCCGCCCCCCTCTAGGGGCGGCCTGGCCTTCAGGCCGCCCCCCTTAGGGGCGGCCTGGCCCTCAGGCCGCCCCCCTCTAGGGGCGGCCTGGCCCTCAGGCCGCCCCCCTTAGGGGCGGCCTGGCCCTCAGGCCGCCCCCCTCTAGGGGCGGCCTGGCCTTCAGGCCGCCCCCCTCTAGGGGCGGCCTGGCCTTCAGGCCGCCCCCTCTTCCTGCTCCGGATCCGCCTGCTTGCTCCTCAGGTCGCACAGCTTGCCTGTCCTCTTCCAGCTGCCAACAGGAAGACTGCCCCAGCAGAGGAAGGTTCCAGTCCGCGGAGTCCGCCGAGGTCGTCGAGGATGACGTCACTGGGCCCCGCTTCAAAGATTCTCCCCGGGCCTATAAATACCCCCCAGGACCTCTCATTCAGGAGCATGGGGAGGAGAACTGCAACCTTGATCAAAGGCTGCGGACTCGGTTTTCTCAGTCCGTCAAGGTTGATCAAGCAAGGTGGCGAACTCAAATCTCCAGTCCGCCCAGGTCGTCAAAGGTTGTGGACTTAGTTTTTTCTGCCATCAGCTGGCAGCTTGCGCAGCCTCCGCAGCCTCCGATTTCCAGTTCTCTGCAGCCTCTTTTGCTTAGTTTCTGGCATCTCCTTCCTTAACCGCCAGCTTCCCCCATTGTACCCTTTACTGCTCTTATATGTAATGGAGCATTAGCAAGTTGTAACTCTTCTTGATAAAAGGAAAAGCCCGTCGCAAGAGTGGCATTCAAGCCGCGGCGGGCGAAGTCTGCTGTTGCCGCTGCTAGCGGCCTCCTCTCTTCTTCTCTCCTCTCTCGGCATCAACCTGCGAAGCTAACCATTCAAGTAGCTGTCTGCTCGACAGTTCCAGATCAAGCTCCCTCTCTGCTCAAGCAAGCCTTTTCCTCTGCTCAAGCAAGCTTTTCCTCTTCTCAAGCAAGCTTGCTCCTCCATCCCCGCAACCCTTCTTCCTTCATCTTTAGCTTGTGAGATCGAACACCCGTTAACTGGTCGGTGTCATTTTCGTGCATCAACAGTTAACACGCGGCCTTCAGATCTCGATCAGATAGTGAAAGCAGTGGTTACTCATGACAGACCATCAACCGGCCGAGAGTCTTTCTCCAAGTCCCAGTGATGATCCTCTTTGGGAGGCCTTAGAGCAATCCCGCAGAGAAACTGCCCAACAGTTTCAAGCCATCAACCGAACTCTAGCAGCTCTCACGCAGCAATTGGCCGCTCAATCTTCAGCAGCGCCAATCCCTCCAATCAATCCAGCACCAGCATCAGAGACTCCTCAAGTCTACCCACCAGCTTATCCGCCGGTCTATCCTCCTCTTTATACTCCAACCTTTCCGCAGGGGCCAGCAGCACCCTTGCGATCTCAAGATGATGAGTTTGCAGCTCGTCAAAACTTCTTCCGGGAAGCTGCCCGGGGAAGTCCAGCTAGATTTCTGAACTTTCAGGGAAGTCATCCCTCCTCTTCAGCTCCTGCCTTTGCTCCTCCCGCAGCAACCTTTTACTCCTATCCTCCTGCTCCTTACTTTCCTTATGCAGTAGAATCAGAGGAGCCATCACCGTTTACGGAGAATGTTCGGCATGAACCAACTCCAGCCAACTTCCGGGAGCCACGGTTGCCCATTTACACTGGGGAGACTGATCCTGTCAAGCATCTTCAAGCCTTTGAATCAGCCGTCGCTCTCAAGACCCTCTCAGATGCTACCAAGAGCAAGCTCCTCGTAACGACCTTTGATGGTCAAGTGAGAGACTGGTTCTATGGACTGCGACCTCAGTCAATCTCTTCCTTTATTGATTTGCGAAGGGAGTTCCTGCTCAGGTTTTCTACCTCTTCAAAGAGGAAGGGCGGTCCAGAAGCCCTCTTTGAGATCAGGCAGCGAGAGAACGAGACTTGGTCTCATTATGTGGATCGATTTCAGAAAGAAATCTTGGACATTGAGATCGTTGATCAAGAAATGTACCGAGTGGCTCTCATCCACGGCCTGCGTGAAGGTCCACTAAAGTTTGAAGCTAATGTCCGAGCACCGAGAACTTATCAAGAGTTGATTGGTTTAGCCAACTCGTATATCCGCGGTGAAAAGAGCAACCCCAGCTTCGTTTCCAGGCTGGTATCCGAGAAAAATTCTTCTTCTTACAAGCAACCTCCGAGGTCTCCTCGGAAAGACTTTCCACCTCTCTCTAGGAAAGCAAGAAGATTTCAGCATCATCAACATCCCTTCCAAGGCCATGATCGTACCCAAGAGCGGCTGTTACCATTATCAACATCATCTTCGCTAACAGCTGCAGTTCATCAGCAGCAAGAAGGTGATCTGCCAGAATTTGAGCTAGATGAGGTCATGCAAGAAGTTAGCCAAATCATGAAGGATAAGGCATATCCCAAAAGGCCTTACCAGCCGGCGAATCAGAGATCAAGAAATTCAGACCCATTCTGTGAATTCCACAAAGAGAAAGGTCATTTAACTGAAGATTGCAAGGCCCTTCGGCGATTAGTTGAAAGATTACTTATCGAGGGCAAGATCGATGACCTGGTCAAGAGAATTGATTCTGCAAAGCCTTCCACCTCCAAGGGCAAGGAGGTGGCTGAGAGGCAGCAGGAGTGTATAGAGATACATGATGAGGGCCGGCTGGGGCTCGTTGATATTCCAGGTGAGTGCATCGATGTCGTTGACGAAGGTCCCCTTGGAAGGCTGTTTTGAAGCAAAGAGGACACAGTTCTTGCGTCATCAGCTATGACCAATCGCAGTTCCACAAAGCCCATCACGATCGTAGCTGGTTGTCTTTACTTTACTCTTCAAACATTCTATTCTTCAGCACTTCTGAGTGTTTCATTTTTTCATTCAATAAAGCTTACGTCAGAGATCTCATACTGACACAGTTCCCTTTTTGTGATGCTTCTTCTCCATATTTTTCTCTTTGCCAAAGAGATCACTGAACCAGCGAGATATCGCCGAGTCTTGCTCAATGCCCCCTCGAGATTGTCCTCTGGCGTAAAACCACAGTGACCGCATATGATGAGGAGTTTTCTCATATGTGTGTAGTGGGGGCCGTTCAACTCTCGTGCGGAGGATGACGGGGCTTTGGATCCCGGCCGATGTCTAGAGCAGTGTGAGTGCCTAGGGGAGGCCTCCTGCGATAGTTCTATCGTGCTCCGTTAGGGATACGTTACAGTTACGATGATCTTTGCATGACAAGCAATGGCAATCAAGTGTAGCCTTGTCTCTTTGATCATCTCACAACTGTGACGGCCGAACACTCTATGGTACTCTCAATCCGTGCCTCCGCGGGACTCACAACTCCGCTGATCAATCCGCAGACAAGCAATAGGCCACTTGGCGCAACTAGTCTAATTGATCAGCGATGCTTGTAACCCGAGGCAAGAGAGCAGTGCATCTGTCGATCCTTCTTAGGATTGTTTTCTTGTTTATTTGTGCCCTTCTAAAGGATGCGCGGCCAGCCCGCTTTGGTTAGGACTACACCCAGGATGACTTTGGCAAGTGATGCATAACGCCCACGGGGAACACCTGTGGCAGCATTCAAACTTTTAGTTCATCCTCGGGATGTAGCCCCTCTTCTCTCCTTTTTTATCTTCTTGCAGGTTAGCAGGTTGAATACAACTTATTCTAGAGATCTGCAATATCTCTCTTGGGTTATGATCATCCTATATACACTACCTATATAAGCTCTTATCAGATGATGGTAAAAAAGTTCTCCTATCAGATGATAATCACACATCACTCAATGCATATGGATCTTCTGGATTGACGAACCGTGCCATCGTGAATCTGATTTTAGAGTTTCTTATCTCGCTGATCTAGGTTTTCATGTCGACATTATACCTTGATCACACAAGATGATCATCATCGCAGCTTAATCATTACTCAATCGATAGCAGAGTGCGTCAGGTATCTATTCTGTTATCCGATTATGTCTTATCATACCAACAGTTAACAGCCAACATTCGCAGGTTCCGCCCAGGTACTTGTGAACTTAGTTTTCTCTCCTATCATATCTGTTGCTTACTCTTCTTTTACAGAGACCAGCAGATAGTAGCAAGTTCCCCCCAGGTACTTACACCTTACTCTCCTGTCATATCTGTCTGCTTACTCTCCTTTTGCAGAAGCTAGCAGATAGTAGCCAGTTCCTCTCAGGTACTTGCAGCTTATTTTCTTTTTCTGCTCACTCACCCTACTTTGGCAGAGACAAGCAGGTACCAGCAAACCCCTTTCAGGTACTTATAAGATTACTATCCTACTATGTTATCTCTCATCTGTACTTTGGCAGAGTTCAATAGAAGACGGTTATCCTCTTCCTCATTTACAAAAGCAACTCAGGTACACGCAAGATGTATCTCTTTGTGCCTGCAATAATTTTTTCTTCGCAGGTAAAAGATAGGCGCTGATAAATCTTTCCTGAGAAGGGACATCAGGTTCTATCTCTCCTTATTATTGAGGGGAGGATTACGATTTTTGTGGGTCCTCTACTTTTTCGAAGTTCCTTTCGGAACTTAAAAAAGTGCGGGGATTATGTTAACCCCCAAAAATCGGCGACCCCTCCCAGGGTCTCTAGCTCGCAAGTCGCGGTCCACTCAAGGGAACCCCCCCGAGGATCGCGACCTGCCTCGGCTTTCCCTTTTTGGCCCAAGCGTTTTGGCCAGGCTAACATGCAGCATTGCTTTCTTGCAGGAGGCAAACCTATATCAGTTCGCAGGTTCGATCTGCCGGTGTCGGCACCCGACCGAACCATCGCAAGGCTCGGCTCCCCTGTCCAGCCTGGCCCCAGGCTTCCGCCGTCAGGCCGCCCTTCCCTTAGGGGCGGCCTGGCCCTCAGGCCGCCCCCCTCTAGGGGCGGCCTGGCCCTCAGGCCGCCCCCCTCTAGGGGCGGCCTGGCCCTCAGGCCGCCCCCCTCTAGGGGCGGCCTGGCCTTCAGGCCGCCCCCCTTAGGGGCGGCCTGGCCTTCAGGCCGCCCCCCTTAGGGGCGGCCTGGCCCTCAGGCCGCCCCCCTCTAGGGGCGGCCTGGCCCTCAGGCCGCCCCCCATAGGGGCGGCCTGGCCCTCAGGCCGCCCCCCTCTAGGGGCGGCCTGGCCTTCAGGCCGCCCCCCTCTAGGGGCGGCCTGGCCTTCAGGCCGCCCCCCTCTAGGGGCGGCCTGGCCCTCAGGCCGCCCCCCTTAGGGGCGGCCTGGCCTTCAGGCCGCCCCCCTCTAGGGGCGGCCTGGCCCTCAGGCCGCCCCCCTCTAGGGGCGGCCTGGCCCTCAGGCCGCCCCCCTTAGGGGCGGCCTGGCCCTCAGGCCGCCCCCCTCTAGGGGCGGCCTGGCCTTCAGGCCGCCCCCCTCTAGGGGCGGCCTGGCCTTCAGGCCGCCCCCCTCTAGGGGCGGCCTGGCCCTCAGGCCGCCCCCCCTCTAGGGGCGGCCTGGCCCTCAGGCCGCCCCCCTTAGGGGCGGCCTGGCCCTCAGGCCGCCCCCCTCTAGGGGCGGCCTGGCCTTCAGGCCGCCCCCCTCTAGGGGCGGCCTGGCCTTCAGGCCGCCCCCCTCTAGGGGCGGCCTGGCCCTCAGGCCGCCCCCCTCTAGGGGCGGCCTGGCCCTCAGGCCGCCCCCCTCTAGGGGCGGCCTGGCCTTCAGGCCGCCCCCCTCTAGGGGCGGCCTGGCCTTCAGGCCGCCCCCCTTAGGGGCGGCCTGGCCCTCAGGCCGCCCCCCTCTAGGGGCGGCCTGGCCCTCACGCCGCCCCCCTTAGGGGCGGCCTGGCCCTCAGGCCGCCCCCCTCTAGGGGCGGCCTGGCCTTCAGGCCGCCCCCCTCTAGGGGCGGCCTGGCCCTCAGGCCGCCCCCCTTAGGGGCGGCCTGGCCCTCAGGCCGCCCCCCTCTAGGGGCGGCCTGGCCTTCAGGCCGCCCCCCTCTAGGGGCGGCCTGGCCGTCAGGCCGCCCCCCTTAGGGGCGGCCTGGCCCTCAGGCCGCCCCCCTCTAGGGGCGGCCTGGCCCTCAGGCCGCCCCCCTTAGGGGCGGCCTGGCCCTCAGGCCGCCCCCCTCTAGGGGCGGCCTGGCCTTCAGGCCGCCCCCCTCTAGGGGCGGCCTGGCCTTCAGGCCGCCCCCTCTTCCTGCTCCGGATCCGCCTGCTTGCTCCTCAGGTCGCACAGCTTGCCTGTCCTCTTCCAGCTGCCAACAGGAAGACTGCCCCAGCAGAGGAAGGTTCCAGTCCGCGGAGTCCGCCGAGGTCGTCGAGGATGACGTCACTGGGCCCCGCTTCAAAGATTCTCCCCGGGCCTATAAATACCCCCCAGGACCTCTCATTCAGGAGCTTGGGGAGGAGAACTGCAACCTTGATCAAAGGCTGCGGACTCGGTTTTCTCAGTCCGTCAAGGTTGATCAAGCAAGGTGGCGGACTCAAATCTCCAGTCCGCCCAGGTCGTCAAAGGTTGTGGACTTAGTTTTTTCTGCCATCAGCTGGCAGCTTGCGCAGCCTCCGCAGCCTCCGATTTCCAGTTCTCTGCAGCCTCTTTTGCTTAGTTTCTGGCATCTCCTTCCTTAACCGCCAGCTTCCCCCATTGTACCCTTTACTGCTCTTATATGTAATGGAGCATTAGCAAGTTGTAACTCTTCTTGATAAAAGGAAAAGCCCGTCGCAAGAGTGGCATTCAAGCCGCGGCGGGCGAAGTCTGCTGTTGCCGCTGCTAGCGGCCTCCTCTCTTCTTCTCTCCTCTCTCGGCATCAACCTGCGAAGCTAACCATTCAAGTAGCTGTCTGCTCGACAGTTCCAGATCAAGCTCCCTCTCTGCTCAAGCAAGCCTTTTCCTCTGCTCAAGCAAGCTTTTCCTCTGCTCAAGCAAGCTTGCTCCTCCATCCCCGCAACCCTTCTTCCTTCATCTTTAGCTTGTGAGATCGAACACCCGTTAACTGGTCGGTGTCATTTTCGTGCATCAACACCGACCTTGTCTTATTCCAATTTAGCAATTTTGCTATATGCACACCAACTCAGACGATACGTTGAACCAGATAGGGGGTATTCTAAATAATCATCTGAATGCCCTGAATTATTTACTGGAGACTTATCATGATGCAAATGGACTAAATCCAAAAGATTATCATTTTTCCAATTATTCTGATATTTATTTAAATTCCCGTAAAGCTTCTAAGGGCTACCCATTGAGCATGAAGTGCACTTTTCAGAGAGGTATAAAGCTTCATAAATTCATGATAAATTCTAAATAACCATTTAACAATAAATCCACGATATAACAATTTTTCAAGTATTCAAGTGACACTAATCAATTTTTGAAAATATATCCTTTTTCCTTTTATTAATGAAGTAAGTGCAATAAATATTCATCCAAAAATTCTTAATTAATTTTCTAAAGCAGATACTGACCTAAAAACATCATTGGCCAAATTTCATAATTATACAGTAAGTAAATTGCTCAAAATGATTTAAACAAACTAGATCCAAAATTGCTAAATGCAGACCACCAAGTCAATCTTCATGTAAAATGGGATGTATATAAAATAATCATCCTACACCCCTATAATAATTAATGTAGGTTCATTATGACCTTTAAGTTCTAAATCCAGAGTTCCAAAATTTTCCTTACTTATTTGATAATTCATTTAATTATTTTAATGTCTAAAATTTCCAAAAATGAACATGAAGTACTACTTTCATTCAAGGAATCATTTTACAAATTTTATATGTTACTCAGAATAATGATATAACTTATCTTCCAAAATATATATTTCTTTTCAGTAAAGCTTTATCTTTAAATCAAATATTCATTTAAGTCCTTGGAAATTCATTTAATAAATATAAAATAATGTATTGCTTCCAAAAATTCAGGGAAATTTCAATTATGAATCTAATGGCATATACATGGTTTGGGACAAATTTCATAATTTATTTATTAGTAAATAGGCTTAAATGAATTTTTGAATAATTCCATCAAATGACAATCTTGTGAACTAACTACCTCATATACTTGTCCAAGAATTCTTATAAAATTTATATAAACTCTTTGTGCTTCCAAACAACTTCTGCCAAAATTTCAGGACCTCTAAATTATCAGAATTAGCATAATAAATTATTTACTTAATTTAAGCATTTCTTGGGTTACAAATGAAGTGCTATATTTATTGACCCAAAATTCCCCATTAAATTACCAGAGGCTCATAATGTCCTTAAGACCAATCTACCAAGATTTCATCTTAGTTTGAGGTGTTTATCTAGCCCATTTCAACCCTAGAATGTTTGTGCCCTAAACTAGGGTTAGGGATTTTAGGGTCCTAATCCTTCCAAAATGTCCTAATAATTTTACCAGAGGGTTATAGTTACCAAAACTCTACCCCTACAAAATTTCATAGCCATACAAGGTGATTTGGCCATATTCCCTTCACAAGGTACAAAAGCCCTTCCTTAGGGTTTGACCTAAGATCTTGGGCCAAACCAACTCCACTGCCCCCAAATTTCCTTTGGGATGTGTATCCTGTCATCCCAAACTAGTGTACAAAATTTGAACCTCTGTTGATGTGAATTGGACACTAAAAGCCAAAATTACAATTTGGACCAAAATACCCTTCTTAGGGCAAGGCTAGGGTTTGCTTGAATCCTATTCAAATCAACTCCAAACTTAATGAAATTTTAACCAGAGGTCTATATGGACCTCATAACCATCCCACCAAAATTTGGTTGAATTTGGACTTCATTTGACCCCTAATTTAATTTACCCTAGCATAATTAAATTATTTACAAAAACTATAGGAAAATTATTCCCAAAAATTCCCATTTTTGGGCAGGGTCTAGGTATAGGGTAGGGTGAGCCCCTGCCAAAATTTCAACTCATTTGGATCAAGGATGAAGTGTGGGCAACTAGTTTAATGACTGCCTATTCATTTGTATAGACCCCACCAATTTGTGTGCTCTGATCAAACCAGTCACCCAAATTGGTTCAAACCAATTTTGTTTGAAAGTAGACCCATAGGGCTACATTTTTGATGTTAACCACTTTTTCTGAAAATAGTTCTAAGTATTTTTAATAATTAAAACAAATAAATAGAATTACTGTGACAGAATATGAAATGATGCAAGTATTTAAGCTATGGTTTAATATCATCATTGCACGAATCTTGGCGCAGCCCTGGACGGGATCGGGTCATCTCCTTCCTCCAGCCGACGGCCAGGATTACTCCCGCCTGGGCCAACTTCCAGCGGCTGCCGCCGGCGATCCGGCCACCTCCCCGGCCTGCCACCGCCGCCGACACCTTCGTGGTGGTCGGGGCTATCTCCAGGCGGCGGCCCGGCCGCCGGGGAGCACTATTCCGGCGATCCCGATAGTATGGATTTTTATGGAAAATCCATGATTTTGAAAATCCGATTAGGCTCAAATGAGCCCTAACCTTGTCTCTAATGATTCCTAAGGACTACCCATGAGAGAAGGAGTGGAGGAGGACCTTTTTGGGCGGCTGTAGCCTGGCTGAACGCCGGATTGGCATGGTGGTGGCCGGTGGTGGTCGGCTTGCTCAAAAATGCAGGATTGGGCTTGGTTTCTTCAGGAAAATGGTGGGGATTACTCCTTGGAGTCCAATGGAGCTTTTAAAGAGGTGAGGGGAGGTGTTAGGTGGCTGAAATGGCATGTGCCATTTTTGGCCATGGTCAAGGTTGGCGGCTAGGTAGGTAAGGGTGGTGGAGCTTGCTCCAGCCAGTCCAAAAAGGCTGCTAGACTCCCCCTTGTCCTTCTGAATTGAATGGGGAGGTTGGGGAGGGGGGAGGAGGAGCACAAAGTCCTCCTTCCTTCTCTTCCTTCTCTTTCTCTCTCCTCCATGGATGACTTTCTCTCTCCTAGTCATCAAGCCTGAAATTTAGGCTCCTACATGTCACATGTCAGCCCACCAATCCATTTGGCCACTTGGGTCAAGGTTAGCCCTAATGAAATAGGCTTGAGCTTGAGTTAGCCCATTTGGGCTATCTTGACCCAAAGTGGGACTAGGGCCCACCTAGGTCAATTTGATCCTTGAAGTTTCCTTAATAGGTCCTTGGTGACCCATTAGCCTCCCCTAGGGTCAAGGTGGGGTTGAATTGGCCCTTGAAGGTCACTTGGCCCTTAACTAGGGCATTTTGACCATTTTAGTTTAAGGGTTGACTTTGGTCAAACTAGCCCCTTTGATTGGTCCCAATGGGTCCTTGGTGACCTATTGGCCTCTCACTAGGCTTATGAGGGTAGGGGTGGTGTCTATTGGGCTAAGGGACTGCAATTGACCCTTGTGTAGGTCAATTTGACCTAATTAGGGCTATATTTGACTTTGGTCAACTTAGCCCAATTGACTGCTTTCCATGGGTCCTTAGTGAACCATTGACCTCTCACTAGGGTTATGGAAGTTTGGGTGGAGTATATTTGGCTAATAGACTGAAATGGACCCTTGTCTAGGTCAACTTGACCTAGCTAGGGTTATAGTTGACTTTGGTCAACTTTGGTCTTTTGACTGCTCTCCATGGGTCCTTAGTGACCCATTGACCTCTTTCTAGGGTTATAAGGGTATGGGTGGGGTCTTGGAGTCTTGGTGAAGTCCCATGATCACTTTTAGTCAAGGTTCTGAGATCTGCTAAGTGCAGACCACAGTGGCCCTATTCACACTACCAGGTCCACTTGCCTCTTCCTTGGGCTTCCTAGGGTTTTGTCATGACAAAACCACTCCTAGGGGTCTAGTTGGAAATGGGATGTTACAAATCCCAATAAACAAAACAAAGATTTCGTCCCCGAAATCCAGGTTAAGCTTACGGGGACTCCTATCGGGGAGGAAGAAACTTGTAACATCCCATGTAAGTTGAAAGTTTTATGCCACGACTCTGTGATTGACATGCGAGGTTTAAGGCGTTTGTCGATGTTAAGACCAAATAGTCCAAATGACAAAAATCTAGACCCCAATAAACAAAAGTTTAGCCCATATCCTTGAAATTTTAGTTCTACTAGTTAATCATATGAAGGGAATTGAACATTTTGAGTGGTTGCGAGGAATACCTGACTGAAGAGTTCCGGGTATCTTTGTCGCATCAAGTCCTGGGGCTCCCATGTGTGCTCCTCTCTTCCGTGATTTCTCCACAGAACCTTGACTAACGGAACCTTCTTGTGGCGTAGAACTCGTACCCCCTTATCGTCAATCCGGACTGGTTCTAGGTGAACTGACCGATCAGATGCTATCGGTCCATCTGTGGTTGAAACTTGCTGCTCTGGACGTAGTAGAGCTCTCCTAAGAGAGGATATATGGAACACGTCGTGCAGACTCTCCAGCTCTGGTGGCAGTTCCAGTCTGTATGCCAAGGGACCGATCCGCTCCTGGATCCTATAAGGTCCCATGTACCTTGGGCTGAGCTTCTTCCTTTGTCCGCGTACCCGAGTAACTCCATGCATGGGTCGGATTTTCAAGAACACCTGATCTCCCACCTGGAATTCCATCTAACGGTGCCGAGCGTCGTAATACTTAGCCTGCCGGCTCTGTGCTTCTAGCATCCTGTCCCATATCAATCTCACCTGAGCCTCGGTGTACTCAACAAATTCCGAATCCAATGCCTTAGGGTCCTCGTCCTGTATCCATGACAGCGGAGTCCTGCACTTCCGTCCGTACAACGCCTCATAAGGAGCCATCTTTATACTAGACTGGTAGCTGTTATTATATGAGAACTCGATCAATGGTAACAATTTCTCCCAAGGTTCACCATGATCTAATATGCAGAGTCGTAGTAAATCCTCTAGCGTCCGGTTGGTTCGTTCCGTCTGTCCATCCGTCTGGGGATGAAAAGCCGTACTGAATGTTAGTCGAGTGCCCAAGTAAGTCTGCACTGACCTCCACTCCCTGGATGTAAATCGTCCATCCCGATCTGACACAATTAACTTGGGGACGCCATGATAGCGAACGAACTGCTCCACAAACTTTCGGACTAACACTCCCACCGAGTCATCCTTCCTGATTGGAATAAACCTCGCCACCTTCGTCAGTCGGTCGATGATTACCCATATCGAATCGTTCCCTGTCCTGGATCGAGGAAGTCCATGTATAAAGTCCATGGCGATATCATCAAACTTCCACTCTGGTACTGGGAGGGGCTGTAATAATCCTGCGGGGTTTTTGCACTCCGCTTTTACTAATTGGCACGCCTTGCAACGGGTCACGAAGTAGGTGATATCCTTCTTCATGCCGGGCCAGAACATAGTCTTCTTCAGATCTGCAGTCATCTTCGTAATCCCCGGGTGTACCGAATATCGACTGCAATGAGCCTCCGTCATGATGTCTTCCCGGATCTGGCCTCCCTCTGGTATGTAGACCCGTCCTCTGAAGCATACTAAATCATCTCTCAGCGTGTAATCTCCCGCAGTGCCTGCTTTTAAGGACCGGAATACCGGATCTAGCTGGGCATCCTACCTCTGTCCATCCTTGACCCGCTCTCGTATGTCATCCGTGGCGATTAATGATAACAGGTATTCCCGGTATAGCCCAGGGTGATCCTCGGATACTAGGGATATTTGCATTTTATCAAACGTCTGAATCAACTCCAAGGCCATCAATGGTGTTCCTACTTCAGTGTTTGCGGTCTTTCGGCTCAATGCATCTGCTACCACATTCGCCTTTCCCGGGTGGTAGTGCATCTCGTACTGGTAATCTGCCAAAAATTCCACCCATCGTCTCTGTCTGATATTTAGCTCCTTCTGCGTGTCCACATACCTCAAATTTTTGTGGTCGGAGTATATGTCGCAGTGGACACCGTATAGATAGTGACGCCAGACCTTTAATGCAAAAATAACAGCTCCCATCTCTAAGTCATGGATTGGGTAGTTTTGCTCGTGCTTCTTCAGCTGCCGAGAAGCATAAGCTATTACATGGCCATTCTGCATAAGTACTGCACCCATGCCCTGGTAGGAGGCATCGGTGTAGACCTGGAATCCTTCTTTCCCTGAAGGGAGGGTAAGTATAGGGGCCGAAGTGAGTCGCCCCTTTAGCTCTTGAAAAGCCTCTTCACACCGTGGGGTCCAGGTAAAGGGCACCTCCTTCCTTGTCAGAGATGTGAGTGGGAGGGCGATACGAGAGAATCCCTCTACGAATTTCCGGTAGTATCCGGCAAGCCCTAGGAAACTTCGTACATCTGTGGCCGTCTTTAATTGTGGCCAGTCCCGAACTGCTTGGATCTTGGCCGGGTCCACTGTTAACCCAGCACCACTGATGATGTGGCCTAGGAAGGCCACCTCCTTCAACCAAAATTGGCACTTGCTGATCTTTGCATAAAGCTTGTGCTCCCGTAGTTTCTTCAGAGTCAGCGTCAGATGTTGTGTGTGCTCCTCTTCTGTCCTTGAGTAAATGAGGATGTCATCGATAAACACGATGACAAATATATCTAAATACTCCTTGAACACCTGATTCATAAGGCTCATAAATGCTGACGGCGCATTTGTGAGCCCGAAGGGCATTACAGTAAATTCGTATAGTCCGTATCTGCTACTGAATGCAGTTTTCGGAATGTCCTCTTCCTGGATCCGTAACTGGTAGTAGCCCGATCTCAGATCCAATTTGGAAAAGAAGTGCGCCCCTTCTAGCTGGTCAAACAGCTCATCTATCCTTGGCAGTGGATACGTATTTCGGACTGTCAATCGATTTAGAGCTCGGTAGTCGATGCACAGTCTCAGAGTTCCGTCCTTCTTTTTAACAAACAAGACCGGGGCTCCCCAAGGAGAAGAGCTCGGTCGGACAAATCCAGCCTCCACCAGTTCTTGGAGTTGGCTTCGAAACTCTGTCAATTCTTTCGGGGCCATCCGGTAAGGGGCCCTAGCTGCTGGCTTAGCCCCCGGTACCAGCTGTATCCGGAAATCCTGCTCCCGGTGCGGGGGTAGCCCAGGCAGTTTCTCCGGGAATACGTCGGCAAAATCTCGCACCACCGGAATATCCGAGGTGGAGACCTTGGTTTCCGTCATCTCAAATATTACTTCATACACTTCTTCTCCTTATAAGTGAGCCTTAACGGCCTGTACAGATGACAATATGAGAGGGAAAGTAGATCTAATACCTTCAATGACGAGATAGGAGTCTCCATGTCTCACGGTAATCCTCTTGGATGAGCAATCGATCTGAGCGTGATTCTAGTTCAACCACGTCATTCCTAGGATCAAATCAAAGATTGTCATATTTATGATTGTCGCTGGAGCTTCAAACATCTTTCCGCCGATCTCTGCCTCCATGTTGCAATGGGCAGAGGTGAACAACTCTGATCCGTCGGGTAGTCGTATCCTCATCATCAGACCCGTGAATCTTTCTACGCCTTCCAATCCTTTTATGAAGGCCTCCGATACAAATGAGTGCGAAGCACCCGTATCAAATAGAGTATAAGCGGGTTTGCCGCTGATGAAAACTATTCCTGGGGTTTTGGGAAAAATTAAATGTCTCAGAATTCTAGCTATGGTTTTCTTTCCTAGATTGTCACTTCTATATAAAATTTAAGTTCATGAGGAATAACTTAAACCAAAATTTTCAGACGTACCAGTGATTACTTGCTCCGGGTTTCGGGGCTGAGCCAGATCCAGTGCATAAATGTGCTCCCTCTGCTGCCTACGATCTGCACCCTGGAAACCACGTCCTCGACCACGTCCTCGTCCTCCAAACTGCTGGGCATGCGGGGCAACCTGTGGTGTTGGTAGAGGTGCTTCCCTCATGGGGCAGTTTCTCCGAATATGCCCTATTTGATGGCAGTTGTAGCACTCTGGTGGGGGAAATGCCATGCCCCCGGGTCTTGGTGCCTCCCTCATCTGAAGAGGCTGAGGAGCCAGTACCACCGGCTCCCTCGGCTCTCGTCTTATTTCCTGACGAGGTTGGTCTTCTGTTCTTCTTCCTTCTCTCCCATCTGTGATGCGGCCCCGCCGCTGATCATTCCGGGCTCCCCGGCCCTGGTCCTCTATTGGCCTTTTTCGACCCCGAGTGGTGTGCCAATCGGCCTCAATCCTCTTGGCCATTTCCAAGATCCGAGAGATAGGTCCATCAGAAACGAACAGAAGGGCCTCCCTCAAGTCCTCTCGTAGACCCTTATAAAACCTTTTTGTGTAGCCCGCCTCATCTAGTTGATACGAATCCGCGTAGCGAGACAAGTGGTCGAACTACCGATGGTACTCTACCACCGTCCTGGTACCCTGCTTCAACTGTAAGAACCGTTCCTCCAACTCATCCCTGGCTGATTGTGGAACAAAATGTTCCAGGAGAGCGGTCCTGAACTCTTCCCAGGAGATTTCTGTAACCTCCCTATCAGCAAATGTTGTATCCAGCAGCGTCTTCCACCACCTCTTTGCATGAGACTCTAGGCAGGAGACAACCAAGGCCACCTTCTCCTCCCAGGGACATCGTATCCCAGTCAGCATTTCATACATAATATCTAGCCACTCCTCTGTCCGTACAGCGGATTCTGTCCCCAAGTAAGATGGAGGAGAGAGTCCTCGAAAAATGCTCATCCAATTGGCCCCCGGGTTCGGCTGCTGAGCCGGAACCTGCTGAGCCCTGAAAGCATCTAGAATGGCCGTCAGCGTTTGACCCATCTCCGAGTGTAAGAATGGAGTGGGGGCCGGGGGAGGTGGTGCAACAGTCGGAGTCTGCTGAACTCCGCCTTGTGGTGTTGGCTGCGCTGGGGGCTGCGTTATAGAAGACAATTATAAGAAGTCTCACAGGTTTAACTAAAAGTGGACAATTTTCATGTGATTTCCCATATGGGCCCACCACTGCTTCCGCTGCTTAGTTTGTCCCTAAACTAAACTCGAGCGGGGGTGGCCCAGGGTTAGTGGACTGCTACTTTTCTGATCGAGGTTTCCTCTGATACCACTTGTAAGACCCCCATTTTTTTTTCTTTTTCGACACCGGGGTCTTAGGCCCAGAACCGCCGCCTTGCGGTGACACCTTCGCACCCGGGAAGGTCGTCACTACAAGACGCCGATTCTGCCGGCCAATTCGATCATAACAGTAGCAATATACTTAAGAAGGTAGCAAGTCCACAAAGAGAATCACATATATAGAAATAAACTCCACGAAGGGAGTGTCCACAGATAGTACATATAATGAAAAATCTCGGGCTTATGCCCACTACATCAAATCCTCACTACAATTCACTCATCGCGGAAGCAAACTATAGTTCGGGACTCACTGTCCCTGCTGTCTGGACTCCAGTGCTAGACTGTCCGATCTCCAAATGTGCCGACATCCGGGGCTGCTCCTCCATGCTGGGCTCCGTGGTCCCCTAAATGATGTGGTTCGAAAACCGTTAGTCTAAAAGACTAAGTCCTATCGTCCCCCACCCCTTCCCCCATGGCTCCTAAGCACCGAGCGGGGAGAAGGAAAGGGAAGGACATGAAGGTGGAGAATAGTCAAATTCCAGATGGCAGCGGAACTAAACTAACAGTGTACGCATGATAATAATTATACAAAATTAAATAAGTAACCTTAACTTATGTGGGTACACATAAGCTAAAGGATCTTTTGCAGGGCTCCTATCGTATAAAAAGTCCCATACCGATTTATACGATAGGGTGTCGGTTCTATTAGCAGGCTTATAATATTGAAAGAGAACCTTGACTTATAAGCACGCTTACACGAACTTATAGGTCAAGGGGTCGTTTTGCAAGGCCTAATGTATAGAGCGTCCCATACCGCTTATACATTAGGTGTCAGGTTATATGCGATGGTTATGCTATGAAATACATTTATGCCATGATGTGAACATGCATGTGCAACTCACCCACTCGACTCTGTGTACACAGACCTTTAGTTCCCCCTTTCAGAGCCGTTACCTCCCAGGATACCTCCGTAGTGGCAGACGAAAGCGGTGGGTTGGGCCTCGCCCACCTCAAAACCAGTATTTGCACTACCGGTCTGACCTATCGTACGCCTCAACGCTTGGTGCACTAAGCGGACGTCTGCGTACTCTTGCCGGCTAGCGCACCGGACTTCTGTTGGCGAAGTGTAAAACCACACTTGCCGAGTCAGCGATATTGGTGTCGGTGCAGCGAACTCCCCAATATCGAAGACCCACCACCTTATACCTTTTATGCACATGCAATAGTTATGAGTCCAATAAATAACCGAGCCGAATCTTCCCGGACTATCCCGTCCGTCACAATCTACAACCGAGCCGAAGCTCCCCGGACTATCCCGTCCGTCGTAATCAACAACCGAGCTAAAGCTCCCCGGACAATCCCGTCCGTCATAATCTACTACCGAGCCAAAGCTCACCGGACAATCCCGTCCGTCGTAATCAACAACTGAGCCGAAGCTCGCTAGACCACCATCACAACTACTGGGCTTATTGCCCAAGTAACCCATACTATCTCTCGGGACACTGGGTGGGAAAGTGTGAAACCCTAAGTTTACTATTTACTGTATGCTTACGAAGTTTCGACTCTTCCTAATTACTACGAGAAAGACGATTTTTCGTCGATCATGCGCACCACCTAACACTAGCCAACCCACTCTCACTACTCTTCTTTTCTTTCTATTGGGAAATCATCCACAACAAAAAGGGTCGAACTCCAATAACTATCCCCGACCTTGTCTTATTCCAATTTAGCAATTTTGCTATATGCACACCAACTCAGACGATACGTTGAACCAGATAGGGGGTATTCTAAATAATCATCTGAATGCCCTGAATTATTTACTGGAGACTTATCATGATGCAAATGGACTAAATCCAAAAGATTATCATTTTTCCAATTATTCTGATATTTATTTAAATTCCCGTAAAGCTTCTAAGGGCTACCCATTGAGCATGAAGTGCACTTTTCAGAGAGGTATAAAGCTTCATAAATTCATGATAAATTCTAAATAACCATTTAACAATAAATCCACGATATAACAATTTTTCAAGTATTCAAGTGACACTAATCAATTTTTGAAAATATATCCTTTTTCCTTTTATTAATGAAGTAAGTGCAATAAATATTCATCCAAAAATTCTTAATTAATTTTCTAAAGCAGATACTGACCTAAAAACATCATTGGCCAAATTTCATAATTATACAGTAAGTAAATTGCTCAAAATGATTTAAACAAACTAGATCCAAAATTGCTAAATGCAGACCACCAAGTCAATCTTCATGTAAAATGGGATGTATATAAAATAATCATCCTACACCCCTATAATAATTAATGTAGGTTCATTATGACCTTTAAGTTCTAAATCCAGAGTTCCAAAATTTTCCTTACTTATTTGATAATTCATTTAATTATTTTAATGTCTAAAATTTCCAAAAATGAACATGAAGTACTACTTTCATTCAAGGAATCATTTTACAAATTTTATATGTTACTCAGAATAATGATATAACTTATCTTCCAAAATATATATTTCTTTTCAGTAAAGCTTTATCTTTAAATCAAATATTCATTTAAGTCCTTGGAAATTCATTTAATAAATATAAAATAATGTATTGCTTCCAAAAATTCAGGGAAATTTCAATTATGAATCTAATGGCATATACATGGTTTGGGACAAATTTCATAATTTATTTATTAGTAAATAGGCTTAAATGAATTTTTGAATAATTCTATCAAATGACATTCTTGTGAACTAACTACCTCATATACTTGTCCAAGAATTCTTATAAAATTTATATAAACTCTTTGTGCTTCCAAACAACTTCTGCCAAAATTTCAGGACCTCTAAATTATCAGAAGTAGCATAATAAATTATTTACTTAATTTAAGCATTTCTTGGGTTACAAATGAAGTGCTATAATTATTGACCCAAAATTCCCCATTAAATTACGAGAGGCTCATAATGTTTTTAAGACCAATCTACCAAGATTTCATCTTAGTTTGAGGTGTTTATCTAGCCCATTTCAACCCTAGAATGTTTGTGCCCTAAACTAGGGTTAGGGATTTTAGGGTCCTAAACCTTCCAAAATGTCCTAATAATTTTACCAGAGGGTTATAGTTACCAAAACTCTACCCCTACAAAATTTCATAGCCATACAAGGTGATTTGGCCATATTCCCTTCACAAGGTACAAAAGCCCTTCCTTAGGGTTTGACCTAAGATCTTGGGCCAAACCAACTCCACTGCCCCCAAATTTCCTTTGGGATGTGTATCCTGTCATCCCAAACTAGTGTACAAAATTTGAACCTCTGTTGATGTGAATTGGACACTAAAAGCCAAAATTACAATTTGGACCAAAATACCCTTCTTAGGGCAAGGCTAGGGTTTGCTTGAATCCTATTCAAATCAACTCCAAACTTAATGAAATTTTAACCAGAGGTCTATATGGACCTCATAACCATCCCACCAAAATTTGGTTGAATTTGGACTTCATTTGACCCCTAATTTAATTTACCCTAGCATAATTAAATTATTTACAAAAACTATAGGAAAATTATTCCCAAAAATTCCCATTTTTGGGCAGGGTCTAGGTATAGGGTAGGGTGAGCCCCTGCCAAAATTTCAACTCATTTGGATCAAGGATGAAGTGTGGGCAACTAGTTTAATGACTGCCTATTCATTTGTATAGACCCCACCAATTTGTGTGCTCTGATCAAACCAGTCACCCAAATTGGTTCAAACCAATTTTGTTTGAAAGTAGACCCATAGGGCTACATTTTTGATGTTAACCACTTTTTCTGAAAATAGTTCTAAGTATTTTTAATAATTAAAACAAATAAATAGAATTACTGTGACAGAATATGAAATGATGCAAGTATTTAAGCTATGGTTTAATATCATCATTGCACGAATCTTGGCGCAGCCCTGGACGGGATCGGGTCATCTCCTTCCTCCAGCCGACGGCCAAGATTACTCCCGCCTGGGCCAACTTCCAGCGGCTGCCGCCGGCGATCCGGCCACCTCCCCGGCCTGCCACCGCCGCCGACACCTTCGTGGTGGTCGGGGCTATCTCCAGGCGGCGGCCCGGCCGCCGGGGAGCACTATTCCGGCGATCCCGATAGTATGGATTTTCATGGAAAATCCATGATTTTGAAAATCCGATTAGGCTCAAATGAGCCCTAACCTTGTCTCTAATGATTCCTAAGGACTACCCATGAGAGAAGGAGTGGAGGAGGACCTTTTTGGGCGGCTGTAGCCTGGCTGAACGCCGGATTGGCATGGTGGTGGCCGGTGGTGGTCGGCTTGCTCAAAAATGCAGGATTGGGCTTGGTTTCTTCAGGAAAATGGTGGGGATTACTCCTTGGAGTCCAATGGAGCTTTTAAAGAGGTGAGGGGAGGTGTTAGGTGGCTGAAATGGCATGTGCCATTTTTGGCCATGGTCAAGGTTGGCGGCTAGGTAGGTAAGGGTGGTGGAGCTTGCTCCAGCCAGTCCAAAAAGGCTGTTAGACTCCCCCTTGTTCTTCTGAATTGAATGGGGAGGTTGGGGAGGGGGGAGGAGGAGCACAAAGTCCTCCTTCCTTCTCTTCCTTCTCTTTCTCTCTCCTCCATGGATGACTTTCTCTCTCCTAGTCATCAAGCCTGAAATTTAGGCTCCTACATGTCACATGTCAGCCCACCAATCCATTTGGCCACTTGGGTCAAGGTTAGCCCTAATGAAATAGGCTTGAGCTTGAGTTAGCCCATTTGGGCTATCTTGACCCAAAGTGGGACTAGGGCCCACCTAGGTCAATTTGATCCTTGAAGTTTCCTTAATAGGTCCTTGGTGACCCATTAGCCTCCCCTAGGGTCAAGGTGGGGTTGAATTGGCCCTTGAAGGTCACTTGGCCCTTAACTAGGGCATTTTGACCATTTTAGGTTAAGGGTTGACTTTGGTCAAACTAGCCCCTTTGATTGGTCCCAATGGGTCCTTGGTGACCTATTGGCCTCTCACTAGGCTTATGAGGGTAGGGGTGGTGTCTATTGGGCTAAGGGACTGCAATTGACCCTTGTGTAGGTCAATTTGACCTAATTAGGGCTATATTTGACTTTGGTCAACTTAGCCGTATTGACTGCTTTCCATGGGTCCTTAGTGACCCATTGACCTCTCACTAGGGTTATGGAAGTTTGGGTGGAGTATATTTGGCTAATAGACTGAAATGGACCCTTGTCTAGGTCAACTTGACCTAGCTAGGGTTATAGTTGACTTTGGTCAACTTTGGTCTTTTGACTGCTCTCCATAGGTCCTTAGTGACCCATTGACCTCTTTCTAGGGTTATAAGGGTATGGGTGGGGTCTTGGAGTCTTGGTGAAGTCCCATGATCACTTTTAGTCAAGTATCTGAGATCTGCTAAGTGCAGACCACAGTGGCCCTATTCACACTACCAGGTCCACTTGCCTCTTCCTTGGGCTTCCTAGGGTTTTGTCATGACAAAACCACTCCTAGGGGTCTAGTTGGAAATGGGATGTTACACACGCACATGACTCTATGCGCACAGACCTTTAGTTCCCCCCTTTTGGGCAGCTAGCTTCATTCCCAGGAACCTCCGTAGTGGCAAACATAGACAGTGGGTCGGGCCCCCCACTCCTAGACGGGTATCCACACTACCAAGCCAAGCCCTTACGTATGCCTCTGGAATGACACAACCTAGAGTCACCACGTACAAATGTTTGCCATATCTACCAAACTTCCTTTGGCTAAGTGTAAACCACACCCACCGAGTCAGTGTATCGACGTTAGTGTGAATGACAGTCCAATACCGAAGACCCGCCACCTTTATCTTATGCACATGTAATAGTAATATATTATCCTACCGAGCCATCGGCTCACCGGGCTAACCTGCTAACCACTAAAACCACCGAGACTACCGCTCGTGAGACCCAACCTAACTCCCACGATACTGGGAATTGTGAGTGTAAGTGTAATCCCAGTTATATTAATTACTCATATAATTTCTTATTCTTATAGTTTACGTTAACCTTGGACTGCCCAAGGCATTCCCCGTGAAGGGCTCTCGAGGGCACTAGGAACAACGATGGGCTGAAGCCCAAAGCTCCCTTTCGTAAGGCACTTACTATTATTGGATAATACCCAATCCCTGATCCCTTTTAATGTTATATTAGATCTAACCCTGGTGTATTTGACCCTTCTTCTCCACCGGAAATATGACCTTGAGTCAATCCCGAGCACCACCTACACTAGTCAACCTATCATTATTCCCAATGATGAACTACTTAGTACCTTACCTAAACCAATAGCCTAATATCCCAACTCTCTAAGTTCATTTTGCAGTTTTACTATGTGCGGACTATCATAAGCTATATGATGTACATGATAGGAGGTACTCCAAATTTTCATCCAAAAACCTTAAGATAATTAATGAGGGTCTACCATTACATGATTAGCCAAAATCCAAAAATTTATAATTTTCTAATTAAATTATATATTTAATTAATTTTTCCCAAAATTAATCCATAGTTGATTTGAACATGAAGTACTAGATTTACTTAGGGTATGACCATACAAAAATTAAGAACACTGTAGGATAACAAGATATCAGTGGATACTAAATATCATAAAGTTTCATAAAACATTTAACCTCTAAATATTTAATTCCAAAAAATTCAAATAAATAGGGGTATTGAAGGAAGTACCAAAAATACAATCCAAAAATTCCTAAAAAAATAATAGAGCACCATTATGATCATAGAACTTACTTCCTAAGTTTCATGGAATTCCCAAGTAAACTAGGTAAAAGATTATCCTAAGGAAAACCATCATAAGGCACTTTATGAAGACACACCCTTATAATCTCAATTAAACAACATTTAACAATTTTTCCATGCTTCTATATGCCCTAATATGTTCCTTGACAAAGTATCACAATTTTCCAGCAAGCTATAATATTTGTTTCCTATTTATCCAGGTAAGGTGCACTAATTTACTTTACAAAAGAAGTACTAAAAATGAAACTTCAACCACTCTTAATAAGCTACTACTGCAACCTAATGTCATTTGATTATCTATTCCAGAATTTCTAACCATTCTACCACCTATACATCATATTTTCATCATTAACATAAAAAGGGCAATATGGAAGCTACTACTACAAGGATTATCTACTGATCTCTAAACACCCTAAGATAAATAGCAGAGGTTAATAATACTATGAAATTATCCATACCAAAATATCACCAAGATTCAAGGTCATTTGACCCATAAGATAATTCCTAGGTTTTAAAGTCCTAAATACTTATTAGGTGGTTTATGTGGGGGTGCATGTGTCTAAATACCACCATATCCCTTCCTAGGGTATTTCACCATCCTAGTATCTCATGGACTAATTCCCAAGTCCATCCAAGAACATAATCCCCTATGTCCTTCACAAGCCCCCAAGGTTCAACCTAAGGGTTAGAACTGGGGTCCTATGGAAAATCCACCCTAATCCACCTTATAATTCCCATGAGGGTGTTAAATATCATTTCAAATCAGTGGCCCAAATTTCAACCACTGTTGAGGTGGTTTGGCCACTCAAACCCACAAGGGGCACTTTTGACCTAAATACCCCTTTTAGGGCAAGGCTAGGGTTTGCTTATTCCAAACCAAATCATCACCAAATAGGATGAAAATATGTACAGAGGCCTATATGGACCCTAAGAACCTCTCACCAAAATTTGGGAGCATTTGGAGTTCCTTAGGTCCCTTAATTAATTTAGTCATTATTTATTAAATTATTATAAAAACTATAGGAAAACAACATCCAAAAATTATCATTTTGGGATATGTTGTTTGTATAGGTGAGAGTGACCCCCATTCCAAATTTCAGGTCATTTGGATAGCTGGATTGGTGGGGGCACTCAAACCAAGATCTGATCAAGCCTATGTATAGACCCCACCATAATGGGTGCTGTGGTCAGACCACTAAGAAAAAATGGTTGAAACAAATTTTAAATTAAAGATAACCTCAAGGGATAAAACTTTTGGGTTTACCACTTTTTTCATTATTAGTCCATAGATATTTTTAATAATTAATCTAAAAGAACTAAAATTAGGAAGCAGAAAATCATTAATTTATTTAAATAAAAATGATCTAGCACAGATCTTGATGCATGATCTAACGGTGCCTGGATTGTCTTTAACCTCCAGCCGACGTTCCCTATTCCTTCTTCCTGGGCATCTTCAAGCCGCCACTGTCGGCCACCCGGCCACCTCCCTGGCCGGCCACCACCTCCACCACCTCCGTTGAGGTGGTGGCTGTCGATTGACGGCGGCACGGCCGTCGGAGGGGTTGTCTCCGGCGATCCCGTAAGGTGAATTTTTAACGAAATAATCGGTAAAATGCTTTACCCGATCGGGCTCAATTGAGCCCAATTCCCATCCTAAACGATTCCTATGATCTACCCATCGAAGAAGGAGTAGAGGAAGACCTTTTTGGAGGCTTGGAGTCGCGTCGATTGCCGGGTTGCTATGGTAGTGGTGCCGCCGGTCGGGTTTCTGCAATAGTACAGTGGGATTCCTCGTATCCTTTAGGTGATGTGTGTAAATGGCTCCCCTGAGTCCAATGGTGCTTTTAAATGAGTGAAATGGGGGAGGGGAGTGGTCATGACATCAATCCCATTAATGGCCTTGAAAGCATATTTTGGCCATGGCTGAGTGCACTATTCTGACCATGAACAACCAACAAAATGGCCCCTGACCTTCCTCAAATTTAAAGGGGAGTTGAATCAGCCCCCTTGGAGGTGGAGGGAGGGGCTCTTGGCCTCCCTTCACCACTTTCTCTCTCCTCTATTAAAGGGTAAAATTGAGTTCTCTCTCCTAGTCATCAAGGCTTAATTTGCTCATCCCCTTAGCCTATTGGCAGCCCACTAACTCATACTATCATATAATTAGGAGGTGGTTAGCCCAAATGGAAAAGGGCTTGAGCTTGGGTTAGCCCATTTGAGCTTAGTTTGACCTAACCTAGACTAGGGTTTATCTTGGTCAATTTGACCTTTTGAGTCATCCTCAATGGGTCCTTAGTGAGCCATTGGACTCCCCTAAGGTCTAAGTAGGGCTAGATAGGGTTGACTTGGCACCTTGAAGGTCATTTAACCCTTAGTAAGGGCACTTTGACCACTTTGGGGCTAGAGTTGACTTGGGTCAACTTAACCTCTTGGGTTGACCCCAATAGATCCTTGGTGACCCATTGACCTCACTTTAGGGCTAGGAGGGCATTGGTGGGGTCCAATTGGCTAAGGAAGAGTCCACTGGCTCTAAGTAGGCTAGTTTCACCCATTTAGGGTTAGGGTCGTCTTAGTTCAACTTGGCCACTTTGACTGCCCACAATGGGTCCTTAGTGACCCTATAGACCTCCCAAGGGGGTTAAGGGTATTGTGGTAGGGTCATGGGGTAAAGATGGAGCCTTAAAGCCAAAACCCTAGGTTTGGTGGTGAGGTTGTGCTATAGGCAGACCAAGGTGATCTTCACCTTGGCCCTGTTCACCTGACCCTTGATCTTCTTATGGTTTTTTCATGACCTAGTCATGACAAAACAAAACCTAGGGATCTATTTGTTTGAGGGATGTTATGTAATGACCCAAAACTTAAAAGGGGAAATGGTTGGGTGATACGGCCTGTGACATGGGCGTGTCACAGGGCGTGTCGTGCTTGAGAACGACGAGATTGTGTGGTCGGCGAAATTTCGGTCAACGATCGTTGAGACAGGGAACACAGCCTGGGACACGGGCGTGTCCCAGGGGTGTGTCGTTCACTCAACGCCTCACCGAGCACTCAACGATTTTCAAGCATTGAGTGAGGGCACACGACCTAAGACACGGGCATGTCACATGTCGTGTCCTGCTCGGGTTCATTTGCTGTTTTGTGTTGAGGAAGTTACACGGCCGGGGACACGGGCGTGTCCTAGGAGTGTCTAGCACACGGCATGCAACACGGGCATGTCACAAGGACGTGTCCTAGTCGGGATGTTTTGGTCCTATGTCATTTATGGTATACGGGCCGTGACACGGGCGTTGACACAGGCGTGTCACATGAGACACGGGTGTGTCCCAAGCCGTGTCACAGGCCGTATCCTAGTCGGGATTTTTCCAATTTAACGGCGAATGAGGAATATGGCCTTGGATATGAGCGTGTCACAAGCCATGTTCGGCCTAGGATGTTTATTTTTAGGGCAAATTGTGGCTGTCTGTTTACTTCTTTTGGGATCCAAGGGTTATGGGTAGTCTATGCTGGATTTAAGGCTGAGAATAGGGTTTTCAAACCCTCATTTCCCATCTTCATCCTCTTTCTAAAATCTTAGAGAGAGGGGAGAACTAGGAGGAAGAAGAAGGTCAACTCTGGCCACCGGTGAAGTTTCGGAGCCCCGTTTCGCGAGGGGAGTCCAGATCCGCGAAGGCAAGATCATTGTGGTGGTGTTCATCCGGCCAAGTTTCTCCAGGCCAGGAAGAGAGGTCGTAAGGAAATGACACTTCTCCTCTTGGTTTTAGGATGCACGTTTAGCATCTTTTCTTTTCAGTTTTGGGTTCCAGATCTCTCAAATTAGAGAGGTTTGGGTTGCCATGGTTCAAGAGGAACCTCTAGGTCGATTGTGCTCGTCCCCAGCATGATTTTGAATTAGAGATCCGCTCCATTAGTTGATAAGGCATTTTGGGTGAAGCCGTAGTTGCGACCGTTAGTCCGACTCGATGATGTTGCATAGCGAGCCATGAGGATTCAGTAGAAATCCATTGGGCAAGACGTCATTGTGATGTATGTGTTTTCCCCCTTTCTTGAGTGAGTACTCGTAGTCGGAACCGAACAAGGTTAGCTCTGCTTTAGCAATAGATGGTTTTCTTGGTGCGCAGGAATGTTGTAGTACAAATGGTGGATTTGGGTGGGAAAGTTTACGATTGTGCTGTGCTAAGGCATGGCTACAACTCCGTGGTCGGCTGGCAATCTCGTGATGTGCAAGTCATGTGGGGAGAGTGTCCCGACGAGACTAGTCCCCTTCTGTGTGACTAACTAGAACGTCGAGCATAGGGCAAGCTCGGGAAATGAAGCCATGAGCGGGTGGGGTCTAGCAAGGGTTCTTAGAATTGGTTTGTGTGTGAGACGGAATCCTGACATGAGAAGTAAGAATTTACAGGCAAGCCTGGTGTTTAAGACCCGTGTGCGGGTGGGGCCTTTGCAAGATTTCCGTTTAATGGCGCTTGGGCCGTTAGGGACATTGTAGTTCCCTTTTTGTTTTGCGGATTTATGCCAATGGGGAAATTGAAGTACCCTGTTGTTTGATGATGTGTTAGATGCATACGAGATAGGGTGCCTTGGGCGAAGCCCGGGTTTGCATACATGTTTTATAGTAGGTCCCTTTCACACTATTCTCAATATAGAAAACGAGTTTATTGTATGAGACATCCAAACCTATTTTAAAGCTTTATATATTTATTTTTATGGTGTACGAAGTACTGACTTGCAGGTTGGAGGGGTACCCTGGGGTCCGTTAGGGGCGGGCGGGAGGAGATGTGTTGGTTACACAGTAGAGGTCAACCTTTGCTGACCCACATTACTTCAAATCTTTACAGGGCAAGGATCGCAAGTGGGAGCTAGTGCGCCGGGCGAAAATCCCTAAGCCTCATGAAGTGTTGTTGTACTTTTAGCTTGCTTCGTTTGATTGTGTGATTCATGTTTTAGATTTGTCCGGCTTGCACGCCGAGGTAGCTTAGGAGTGCTTTTGAACGTTGATAATTTACCTTGTGGTCTTTATGTTTTGGACCCTTTTTGTGTAAGGCCTTAAGGCCATTTGATACTCTTGTTAGTGGTGGATAACTTCTAGTTGTTTAGTTTGTTTCCGCTGTGTTTTGTTCTGAGTTTTGAGATCGGGTAGTAAATATCATCTTATAATGCTGAAGCTGTGGTGTCTGTATGTTGTGGGGCACCGACCGGACCCATATTATACTTTCATTATAGGGGAGGTGTTACAATTTGGTATCAGAGGGAGGTTAGCATTCCAAGGTAAGTATTCGTGGTCAAAAGTCATAATCAAATCGCATATAAGAAGTTTTCCACGTAGGATTATTGCGGGACCATGAGTTTCCTTGTATTTGAGTCTTGCGATTAGAGACTGATTTTTGTTTTCTTTACTTGTGTTAAGAGTGCCAGCAACGAGGCGGGAATGTCGAGGCTAGGAGAAGAGCTCTCGGCATAGGGGTAACCCCAGCCGACTTTTGCTGCATTCTTGCAGAAGCAATGGTGTCGGCCCAAGCTGTAGTGTAGCACAAGTATCAGCCCCCATTGCTCAGGTAGCAACTCTTGCTACCCCGGATACGGTGACGTTCGTGTCGGGCGAAGAACCCAGACGAGCAGAGCCGTTGGCCGAAAGTGTAATTGTCGGGCATGGTGACCAGCAAATGAAGTATTTCCTGAGCTTCCAGCCTCCAACCTTTAAGGGAGTCGGTACGCCAACTAATGCAGAGGATTGGTGGGCTCAGATTCAGGAGCTTTTGAGGGGTAGCAAAGATGCCAGAAGAGAAGAAACCAGAGTTTGTAGCCTTCATGTTGGAAGGAGATGCAAAGTTGTGGTGGGTGAGCCACAGTGGCCAGCAGTTTCCTGGATGTACCCTGTCCATTGATAAGTTTGGGAATGCTTTCCTGAAGAAGTGCATTCCCGCGTCTATAATGTTAGCCCTCTAGAGACAGTTTTTGCACTTGGTGTAATGAGACAAGATCATGGACGAGTATGTTCAGAAATTCACTCGGTTGGGTCGTTATGCGGGAACGAGCATGGCGGATGATGAGGAGAGGGACAACCTCTTCTACCACCGATTGAGGGAGAACCTGAGGCAACCCCTCATATCTATGAAACACGCGGGTTTCAACGAATTAGTTGAGGCGGCCAGGATTTTTGAAAGTGATATGGAGCATACCCAGCGCCGCAAGGGTTTCACACCCAAGCAAGGGGAAGGGAAGCCTTCTCAATCCCACAGGAAGTCGGAAGGGAGCAGATGGAAGAAGAAGCCTCACCCGTACAAGTCCGGTTAGAAAAGTAACTGGACGTCTTGAGGGTCTCGCTCTAAGGGACCTCTGATGTGCTATAATTGTTGCAAGGCAGGGCACATAGCAAGATTTTGTACTCAAGGAGGCACTGAGCAAGAGCCAAGGGAGGAGCAGACGGTGCGCTCCGGACCCAGTGCCGCAGAGAAAGGGAAGATGGCGGAGTCGAGCGCTTCTCGGTTTCAACCGATGCAGCCAAGGGCCAATAACCTTGGGAACAGGAAGGGATCTGTTAACCCGATGTGGTGAAAGGTATTAGAGTTTAACTTCCACCTTGGGTTTTCATGCTTTCAAGCCATTTATGTTTGTTGCATGAGTTTAGGCTTTGTGATAGTTTCTGGGTACACCGCTAGGGTACTGTATGATATGGGAGCGTCACACTCCTTCCTTTGGGAAAGCTTTATCCAGAGGATTAGAATTGAGTCTTTCTCAACGAAAGTAGAGTTGAACGTGCGCATGCCCAATGGGTCATCCATGACTACCAGGGCTAAAGGACGTATATGTTGGAGTTTAGATGAAGTTGACTTCATGTTGATAGCGGCAGTTTTACCGTTGGCCGAGTTTGAGGTAATATTGGGGATGGACTGGCTAGCAGAGCAGCGTGCAAGTATTAACTGCCTGTCCAAGGTAGTAACCCTGAGGGGAGAAGGTCAAGAAGAAGTAAAGTTTGAGGGTCTTCACGGAGTGGCCTATTCCCTAGTTTCGGTCATGCAGTTAGTGCGGGCGGTTAACCAAGGAGGTGTAGCCCTTGTAGATTTGTTGGAGGTTAGACTTTCCAGGTTATTTCTTGGGTAAGTACCCGTAGTGGCAGAGTTCGGGGACGTGTTTCCTGAGGAGCTTCCGGGAGCACCTCCTGAGCGGGAGATTAATTTCTCTATCGAGTTAGTGTCAGAGGTTAGGCTAGTGTCACGTCCTCCCTTTAGGATAACACCAAAGGAGTTGGCCGAACTTAAAGTTTAGTCACAGAAGCTTTTGGAGCAGGGGTATATTTGACCCAGTACTTCACCGTGGAGCGCGCCGGTGTTGTTCATAAAGAAGAAGGATGGTAGTATGCGGTTGTGCATAGACTACCGAGAGTTGAACAAACTGACTATCAAGAATAAGTATATGATTCCTCGGATAGATGATCTGTTCGATCAATTGGTGGGGTCGGTGGTGTATTACAAGTTAGACTTGAAATGAGGATACTACTAGTTACGAATTCGAGACGAAGACATACCCAAGACCGCATTTGGCATGAGGTATGGTCATTTTGAGTTTTCGGTTATGCCGTTCGGGCTAAAGAACACACCATCCGTATTCATGGACTTGATGAACCGAGTATTTTGCAAATACTTGGGCTTGTTTGTAGACGTCTTTATTGATGACATTCTTGTTTATTCTAAGTCGGAAGCGGAGCACGAGACTCACTTGAGGATAGTGTTGCAAGTGTTGAGAGAGAATCAGCTTTATGCAAAGTTCTCCAAGTGCGAATTCTGGTTGGAGAAAGTGGCGTTTTTTGGCCATGTGATTAGTGGGGATGGGGTGGCAGTCGATCCAATGAAAGTGGAAGCCATCAGATATTGGCCAGTGTTGAGGACCGTGGCGGAAGTCCAGAGTTTTCTTGGACTAGCCGGGTACTATCGAAGGTTCGTGGAAAACTTTTTGCGGATAGCTCTACCCCTCACTTCACTAACTCATAAGGATCATAAGTTCGTGTAGACACAAGAGTGAAATCAGGCATTTGATACCCTTAAGGACGGCTGATGACAGCTCCAATCCTAAGTCTGCCGAAGGGGAGTGAAGGATTTCAAATTTTCAGCGACGCATCCGGATGCGGTTTGGGATGCGTTTTGGTGCAACATGGTAGTGTGATCGCCTTTGGGTATAGACAGTTGAAGCCTCACGAGAGAAACTACCCCGTCCATGATTTATAATTGGCGGCGGTAATTTTTATGCTGAAATTTTGGCGGCACTACATTTATGGTGCGAAAGTGGAGATCTTAACGGACCACAAAAGTCTGAAGTATCTCCTAGATCAAAAGGACTTAAATATACGGCAACGCAGGTGGGTTGAGTTCCTTGGGGACTATGATGTTGCGTTTCAATACACGCCAGACAATGCCAATGTGGTGGCTGATGCCTTGAGTAGAAAATACTTTAGGCAAGGAAATTGGATCGAAGCTCCTGATGAGCGATTAAGGAGGGACTTAGAGTCCCTTGACATAGAGTGTGTGTCCAGAGGTGAGTCTAATGTGGCTCGGTTGAACTGGATTGAAATGAAGAACGATTTGAGCTATCATATTCGGGAAGCGACCTGTTTGGATGCGGAGATCCAACCATACATGGAGGAAGCTCTAGAGGGCGAGGGTAGCTCCTGGGAGATGATTGTTGGGATTCTGAGGAAGGGCGGGAGGATTTGTGTACCGCAGTTCGACAAGCTCTGTGAGGAGTTGATGTTTGAGACCCACTTCACAAAGTAATCCATTCACCCGGGTAGTACAAAGATGTACTTGGATATGAAGAAATCCTACTGGTGGCCTGGTCTGAAGCGGGACATAGCTTTGTATGTGACTTGGTGCCAAACCTTTTCCTTGGTGAAGGCCGAGTGTCAGAAGCCGGGCGGGTTTTTGAAGCCTCTTCCTATCCTAGAGTGGAAATTCGATGACATCTCCATGGATTTTGTGCATGGGTTACCTAGATCGCAACAGGGTAACGACACATTTTTGGTGATCGTGGACCGCTTGACGAAAGTGGCACACTTCATCCCAAATCGGAAGGAGGTCAGTGTGGAGAAGCTAGTGGAATTGTATATTAGCAACATTGTGTGACTGCATGGGATTTCGAAGAGCATAATTAGTGACCGCGATGTACGTTTCACGTCTAAGGATTGGAGGTTGGTGCAGAAAAGCTTGGGCACAAAGCTCAAGTTTAGTACGGTCTTCCATCCTCAAACTGATGGGCAGACCGGGAGAACGAACCGTACTATGGAGGATATGCTGAGGATGTGTACTCTTGACTTCGGCAAGAAATGGGAGGATCGTCTCTTCATGGTAGAGTTCGCATATAACAATTGTTACCAAGCAAGTATAAAGATGGAGCCATACGAAGCTTTGTATGGGAGGCAGTGTCGAACACCGATTTCTTGGACAGAGGCAGGAGACACCAAGCTTTTGAGGAAAGAAGTTGTATCTGGCGCTTGTTAGTTGGTGTGAACCTTTCAAGAGTGCATGAAGGTAGCTCAAGATAAGAAAGTGAAATATTTTAATGCTCGCCACAGGAATGTGGAGTTTGCGGTAGGCGACTTGATTTATTTAAAGATCAAGCCGTTCAAAGGCATTTCGCGGATTAGCCGACTCAAAAAGTTGAGTCCGAGGTTTTTGGGACCGTTCGAGATTTTAGAACGGGTGGGAGAAGCAGCGTACCGGTGGGCGTTGTCCACGGAGCTGAGTGGATTACATGATGACTTCCATGTCTCCGTCTTGGGGAAAGCTTTGGTAGAGGCTAGCATGGTGATCGAATCTGCGGTAGTGCTGATAGAAGAGGACTTGAAGACGCGAGTTCGTCCAATCAGTATAGAAGATTCAGAGATTCGGCAGTTGTAGAACAAGGAGGTTAAACTCATAAAAGTTCGTTGGGACAACTGTGGTCGCGAGGAGCTTTCGTGGGAGCAAGAGCAGGTCATGTTTGAGGAGTACCCCGAGCTTTTCTTCTCAGGTACCGTTTAAGTTTTGTGAACATTCCATATTTAAATTTCGGGATGAAATTCTTTCAAGGGGGGAGGAATTGTAACGCCCCAAAAATTAAAAGGGGAAACGGTTGGGTGACATGGCCTGTAACATGCGCGTGTAACAGGGCATGTCGTGCTTGAGAACGATGAGATCTTCTGGTCGGCTAAATTTTGGCCGACGAGCATTGAAACAGGGAACACAGTCTGGGACACGAGCGTGTCCCAGGGGCATGTCGGTCACTCAATGCCTCACCGAGCACTCAATGATTTTCAAGCATTGAGTTAGGGCACACGCCCTGAGACACGAGCGTGTCACAGGCCGTGTCCTGCTCGGGTTTTTTTGCTAGTTTTTGTTGAAGAAGTTACACGTCCAGGGACACGGGCGTGTCACAGGCGTGTCTAGCACACGGCATGCGACACGGGCGTGTCACATGGCTGTGTCCTTCTCGGAACGTTTTGGTCCTGTATCGTTTGTGGCACATGGGCCGTGACACGGGCCTTTACACGAGAGTGTCACATGAGACACGAGCGTGCCCCAAGCCGTGTCATAGGCCGTGTCCTGGTCGGGATTTTTTCGGATTGACGGCGAATGAGGAATACGGCCTTGGACACGGGCATGTCATAAGTCGTGTTCCACCCAAGAAGTTTATTTTCAGGTCGAATCGTGGCCGTCCGTTTCCTTCTTTTTGGGATCCAAGGGTTGTGGGTGGTCTATGCTGGATTTAAGGCCGGGAATAGGGTTTTCAAACCCTCATTTCCCATATTCATCCTCTTTCTAAAAGCTTAGAGAGAGGGGAGAACTAGGAGGAAGATAGAGGTCAACTCCGGCCGCCGGTGAAGCTTTGGAGCCCCGTTTTGCGAGCAGAATCCAGATCCACGAAGGCATGATCATTGCGGTGGTGTTCATCTGACCAAGTTTCTCCATGGCAAGGAAGAGAGGTCGTAAGGTAACGACACTTCTCCTCTTAGTTTTAGGATGCACGTTTAATATCTTTTCTTTTCAGTTTTGGGCTCTAGATCTCTCAAATGAGAGGGGTTTGGGTTACCATGGTTCAAGAGGAACCTCCGGGTCAATTGTGTCCATCCCCGACATGATTTTGCATTAGATATTCTCTCTGTTAGTGGATTAGGCATTTTGGGTGAAGCCGTAGTCGCGACCATTAGTCCGACTGATAGTTTAACTTTCAAGGCAGCCTAAACACCTAGAGGGGGGGGGGGGGGTGAATAGGTTCTGCTTTTCTTTCTAGAACTTCTAGACAGAATTCAATTTATTAACTAATATAAGAACACAGCAATCACAGAAAACAAAACATCACAGATTGCACTATGTTTTATAGTGGTTCCCCAAGGTCTGGGTACATCCACTTTCCCCTTCACCTATCTAGCTGTATGCTAGATTCGGCCAAACTTCCACTTATCTCAGATCAATAGATCTTACAACTCAGAACCCAACTGGTTCCTACAACTCAGGCACAACTGCCCTACCTCAGCCTTGCCCCAAGGCCTACAACTCAGAGAATATCCTTCTCCTACACTCAGGCAATCAGCCCTACCACTCAGAGTTCAACACTCCTACACTCAGCCTTTATAACATAGGCTTACAACTCAGATCTGTATAAACAGATCCTACAAAAATATAGAAAAGATTGTTTAAATTGTCTTGCCAAGTTGAGAGAGAAAAGGCAATGACAATTCTTAATCAGCTGATGCAATCAGCTATTTCTTAGCCTTCTTCAAAGCTTCTTGAAAATGTACTTAGCTGAGTTGATTCCAAACAGCTTCTTGAGAATCCACTGGTGGATTCCTTCTTCTTCTTCAAATTCTGACTTGATCTCTCTCTATCCAGAACTTTGAATGATTCTTCTGAATTCTGATTAGAACTCTTCTTAGATCTACCCTTAGATAGTCTTCTTAGATCTCCCGGAGAAGATCTTCTTAAGTGCCTAGCACTTTCTTGAAATGAGTAGAATGTAATCCTTCTCCACTTTCTGATCCAATGTATTTCAAAGGGTCAGTTCTATATCTTCTTAATTGTGTATTTTTTCTCCTTCTGAATCTGTCTATTTATAGACATTCTTCATGGTAACCGGCTGATCCGGTTTCTAACCGTTTTCTGACAAGTCTGACAACTTCAGTTAACTGGTGATAACTCACAGCTGTCAAGTCTTCAAACAAGTCCTGTGCCTTAGTGTTGAAACAGTCTGTCAGAAAGTGTCGAGACCATCTGTCTATTTGTGTCGACACAATTGACTTTGGTGTCGACACTGCCTTCAGTGATGTCGACTAAATTGCCTTTGTGTCGACACATCTTCTTCTGAAACTAACTTGGTCTTTGACTCTGCAGTGTGTCGACACAAGTCCTGTGTGTCGACACAGTTGTTGTAGAATCATAACTTTAGTAAGTGTTGACTTAGCCTTCAGGTGTCGACACATTCATTTTTTTTCGCTTTGCTATAATGTGTCGACTTACTCACTATGTGTCGACACATTCTGCTGGTGACGACAAACTTGTGGTCGACTATTTTCTTCTGTGTCGACATATTCAGATGATGTCGACAAACTTGAGATCGACTATACTCTTCAGTGTCGACGCATTCTCCCAATGTTGAGGTCGACGTTTTTCTTCTGTGTCGACACAATTTCCCAGTGTTGTGTCGACTTACTTCTTCTGTGTCGACACAATTTCCCAGTGTTGTGTCGACTTACTTCTTCTTTGTCGACACTTTTTCCCAGTGTTGTTGTAGACTATGTTATGTGTCGACACTTTTTCCCAGAGTAGTGTCGACTTACACCTTCTGTGTCGACACACTTTCCCAGTGTTGTGTCGACAACTTTCTTCTATGTGACGACACATGTTCCTTTGTGTCGACACTTGGACTTAGAATTTTTTTCTGTAAACTTTAACAATTCTTTACCTGCACATGTCAACTCAAAACAACATCAAATACAACATGATGTATATCATTGAGCTAGGTTGGGCTTCTTCAAATCAGGTACACATTTTCCAATGTACCCAACAATCTCCCCCTATTTGGAGAAGTCATAACCCTTATAGCCAATGATATACACCATTTATAAATAGTATAAAATGATAATATATGACAATACACAGGGATACTTAATTATAAACAAAATAATAAGAACATCATGGATAAAACAATCTATCACAGATTTAACAATATTTTGTTTATTACTGGGTAATGTTTGATTACATGGTTTTTCTTTGACTGATCACATTACATCATTACAAAACATTATGAAAGAACTAAAACATTATCAGGATTGATCAGGCTCTCTAATAACAATCCCTTGGCCAGATTTAATTTTAGCTGTCACAGGAGCTTCTGATTCTTCAGCCATCTTTTTTCCTTTAAGATCAGCTTTCTTCTTAGCTTCTTCCTTGAGCCTTTGCCTTTCAAAATAGTGAAAAGGCTTTGGGAAGTATTTGCTTGGCTCCATAGCATCAGGTGGAAGTCTTCCCAGCTTAGCTTTCCTTCTGAATTGTACAATGGCTTCTTGTCTTGCCTCATACTTCTGCCATTCCTGCTCATTGTACCACTTGCCCCTTTCATGAACTTGATCTTTGACAGCTTTCCATGCAGTGAGTATTATATTTCTGGAAGTAGGACTCCACTGCTCAAAATCTGGCTTCAGCTCAGCCTGCTCTCTAAATCTTTTCTTTGACAGTAGAGCATCTTGCTGTTCTTGCAAATTTACCTCAGGCTTATCAACCTTTCCAAAGATAACATTTACAACCTCCTTTGAAGGACTATACATATATTGCACTTGCTGATCCAATATATCAAAATCTGGAGGGGGGTATATGACTTGGGCAACCTCAGGTTGGTCACCTTCAAGTAGTCCTGTTTGAAGACCTGACTCAGCCACCATGTTATCATCACACAATGGTGGATATCCCAATGTGGCTCTTATACTATTGGTCACCCATTTGGCATGCTCAGAGCCTGCATGAATTAGCATCCTCTCCCCCTTTATGGCTTCTCTTGATACATGATCTCTAAGATCTTCTTTCTGGAATCGAATTTGGCCATCCAAATAATTCACTCCCTCCTTGAAAAATGGTCTTAACTTTTGAAGCTTTTCAGATATTTCCTGTTGAGAGGTTGTGATGGCAGTCTTAACAGATGCAATAGCAGCCTGAAAATTCTTATCAAATTCTTCCATTTCTTTGGCTCTATTTGCAGGCATCCCTGGCACAATCTTCTTCACCTCTTGAATGATCTCATTATGAGATTCAGTTAAATTGTCATTCATTCTTATTTGATTTTCCAGAACATAACCTTGCTTCAAAGCAATATCATCCACCTTTGTAGAGATAGCCTGCTGTTGTTTAGCCAGATAAACTACAGCATTGCCACCCTTGTGGAAGCAATCTGTCATTTCAGTTTTATGCAAGTTGACTTGAAATTGGATGGACTTGATGTCCTGAGCTAAGTCAAACTGAACTGACTTGCTATTTTCATCAACATACTTCTCCAGAGCCATCCTTTGGTCATCCAATTTTACTTGAAGATCTACCATAAATTTATTGTAATCAAAGGCTAGAGAAACTTGTGGAGTTGTTGTCTGCAATGCCTGCTTGTAGTTCTTGCTTCTTCTCTTAAAGACAACAAGTTTTCTTTTCTTAGCCACCCTGGCTTCTTCAGTTTCTGTGTCAGAGGAAGTATCTACATGAATTCTTTCTGTGCCAGGGAGTTGTTGCTCAGCTTCAACATCCACTGGCTCATCCTCAACCTGTGTTTCCACAGCAGCTTCCTGATCAATGTCCATTCCTATGAACTTCTCAATATCTGGTCCACCTCCTTCTTTATCAGCAGCAGTATCAACATCTGGGAATAACTCCTCCATAGTAAATTCCAGTTGAGTGGTCATATCTGCAGCAGTTAAATCTTGAGATATGTTTAACTGTGCTTCTTCTTGGACTTGCACTTCAATATTTGTAGTGGCAGGAGGAGGTGTGGACACTAGCTCCCCCTGAACCTGTGCAGTAATAATAATTTGAGCAATGTCTTTTATAGTAAAATACATTAGCTCCCCCTAAACCTAAGCAGGAGTAGATACCTTTGGAGCAGAAGTGGAAACTGGCTCCCCCTGCATCTGGGCAGGTGTTGATACTTCCTGGACCACAGTTGAGGCAAGCTGTGTCCCTTCTTGTACTTGTTCAGATTCTTGATTTGGTGTAGAGGATTGCACAGGGGTGTCTGGCCTGCTCTCTTCAGGCACATCCTTTGACAGCACCCTATCCCACCTGGTGAATAGCCTCATATCCATTCTTCTCATATGGTTAATCTTACTCCCTTGCAGCTGCTGCATCACATCTGGAATCACCCCAGTGAAGTATAGACTCATGATCCTAGCCATGTTAGGCTTTTTAATTCCCTCTTTGATCTTGTCAAAGAGTACTCTTGACCAATCAGTAGGAATAGTAAAAACTATCCTGGTCATCAGGCTGAACATATAGACAGAAATCCTATCATGTCCACCTGTCTTGCAGAGGATTACCTTTCCAACAACTTCCGACAAGAACTTCCCTTGCTGATTCATTCCCTTTCTGTTGAATGCAGCTCCTATCTTCAATCCTGAATCCAGGCCACACCATTGAAGGGCTTCCCTTGTCTTAGATATAGGAACTGCCTCTTCATTCTCAACCACTTGCAGTTGGAAGATCTTTCGTAAACTTCTTTGAGTAATCTTTACCTTCGTCCCTTGAATAGTGGACTTAATCTTGAGGCCAGTAGAATGGACTGATGCAGAGGTAAAGAACTCGTGCACCTCCTTCTTCCAGATCTTAGTTGGTTCTGAAATGAGAAATTCTAACCCTGATGCAGAGAGAAGGGTGATAACTCCTTGAACATCAGGCGGCGCCTCTGCAAAGGCCTGGCGCACTAACTCATATCCTTCATTGATGTTATCTTCAATCCTTGGCGCCATCGTTGTGTCGAGAAAACTTGAGAGAAGAGAGAAAGAAAGACTGTCGACACAGGGTTTGAGTCTCGAAAACCTTGAAAGCGTGTCGACACAAAGAGCTTTTGACCTATTTATAGCTTCTGTTGAAAGAAGTTCAAAAGGCGCCAAAATCAGTCTAAATGTGTCGACACAGACGGAATGTGTCGACACAAGCTTCTATTAACTCGACATTTCTTCAGCCTACTATGTGTCGACACCAATTTGTGGTTATGTCGACACCTTGAATACATAGTAGAAAGACAGAAATTCTGTGTCGACACTAAGGACCAGTGTCGACACATATTTTGTAAGTGTCGACACCATAATTCTGGTTGAGTCGACATTACATTTCTGGTTAAGTCGACAATAAAACTCTTAAGTGTCGACACATATTTTCTGTGTCGACACAATATTTCTGACTTGTCGACATAATTTCTCTGAGTCGACACATTATTACTGAATGTGTCGACACATTCTTACTTAGCCAATTTCTGTAACTTCAATGTGTCCTTTTTAACACTTGATTATTGTTGTTACTACTTTTACTTACTTATAAACCATTTCAATAGCATTGTTAATGATTTTGTTTAATACATTAATCAATGGTTAACATACCTAATTCAATTTTGAATTTATTGAATTTGGTTTCATCTAAAGGCTTAGTAAATACATCTGCTATTTGATAATCTGTTTTTACAAATTCCAATGAGATGTCACCTTTTTCTACATGTTCTCTAAGAAAATGATATTTGATTTCTATATGCTTAGTTCTACTATGAGAAACTGGATTATTAGCAATAGAAATAGCACTCTTAGAATCACATAAAAGGGGTGTTCTACTTACCTGAATACCATAATCTTTAAGCTGATGCTGCATCCATAATAGCTGTGCACAGCAGCTTCCTGCAGCAATATACTCTGACTCAGCTGTGGAAATTGCCACACTAGTCTGTTTTTTACTACTCCAAGATATTAGTCTTCCTCCCAGGAATTGACAAGTACCTGTAGTACTCTTTCTATCCTCTCTACATCCTGCAAAATCTGCATCTGAATAGCCTGTTAGTTGAAAATCTCTATTCCTAGGGTACCAAAGACCTAGAGTAGGAGTGCCCTTTAGATATCTCAGAATCCTTTTTACTGCAGTATAATGAGATTCTTTAGGGCAGGCTTGGTACCTAGCACAGACACATGTTGCATACATAATGTCAGGTCTACTAGCAGTGAGATATAGTAGTGACCCAACTATTCCTCTATACAATGATTCATCAACAGGTTTACCTGCCTCATCTTTGCATATTGGCATACTTGTGCCCATAGGAGTTCTCATGGAGGAGGATGACTCCATACCATATTTTTTAATTAATTCCTTGGTGAACTTAGACTGGGATATGGACAATCCATCATCAGTCTGTCTTACTTGGAGTCCCAAGAAGAACTTAAGTTCTCCCATACTGCTCATCTCAAACTTCCCTTGCATAAGTTTGGCAAACTTTTTACAAAGGTTGTTTTCAGTAGATCCAAAGATTATGTCATCAACATAGATCTGGACTAAGATGATCTTTCCTTTGGATTCCCTAAGGAATAGAGTTTTGTCTATCTTTCCTCTTGAGAATTTATTCTCAATGAGGAAGGTAGACAGGGTTTCATACCAAGCCCTTGGAGCTTGTTTTAACCCATACAAAGCTTTCCTAAGCTTATACACAGAATCAGGTTTAAGAGGATCTACAAAACCTGATGGCTGCTCTACATATACTTCTTCTTTAAGATCACCATTCAGAAATGCTGACTTTACATCCATCTGGTATACTTTGAAGTCTTGGTAGGCTGCATAGGCAAGGAACATTCTGATTGCCTCCAGCCTTGCTACTGGAGCAAAGGTTTGATCAAAGTCAATCCCTTCTTCCTGCCTGTATCCTTTTGCAACCAATCTTGCTTTATTCTTTATTATTATTCCACTTTCATCTAGCTTGTTCCTATAGATCCACTTAGTCCCAATTATGTTGTGGCCTCTTGGTTTAGTAACAAGCTCCCAGACCTTGCACCTTCTGAACTGATTCAGCTCCTCTTGCATAGCATCAATCCAGTGCTGGTCTTGGATAGCTTCTTCAAACTTCTTAGGTTCCATTTGAGACAAGAAACTAGAATGCAAAACTGTGCTTTGATTTCTGCTTCTAGTTTGCACTCCTTGTCTTGGATCACCAATTATCTGATCAGTAGGATGATCTCTTAGATATCTTATAGCTGGAGGTAGATTCCCTTCAGGTTGAGCATCTCCAGCTTCTTCATTCTGCTGTTCCTCTTGGTTTTCATCAGCTTCCATTATCTCTTGTACTCCCCCTGGACAGCAGCCTTCATTTTCCAATGCTCCCTCTTCCTTTGAAGCTTCAGCAATGGAGAGCTTGTCCATCTTCTTGCTTATACCTGTTGAGTCATTTGATCTACAAGACAATTCACAATTGATTAATCTTGTTTCATCAAATACAATATGCACAGATTCTTCAACAACTTGAGTAGTTAAGTTGAAGACTCTATAGGCCTTACTATTTGTGCTGTACCCAACAAATATCCCATCCTGGGATTTGGCAGCAAACTTAGTCAAATAAGACTTACCATTGTTAAGTATATAGCACTTGCAGCCAAAGATCCTAAAATAGGATAGATTTGGTTTTCTGCCTTTCACAATCTCATAGGGAGTCTTCCTGTGGCTTTTGGTGATAGAAGCCCTATTGATGACATGACAAGCAGTGTTAACTGCCTCAGCCCAAAAATATTCTGGGAGAGAGGTGTCACTCAATAGAGTTCTACCAGCTTCAATTAATGATCTATTCTTTCTTTCAGCAATTCCATTTTGCTGAGGTGTTCTAGGTGAGGAGAACTCTTGGAAAATCCCAAAGTCTATACACAAGTTTGTTATGCTTTCAGATTGAAACTCAGTACCATGGTCACTTCTGATTTTGACCACTGTACTGTTCAGTTCATTCTGAATTTGCTTTACAAACTTAAATAATACACTTGGGGTTTCAGATTTTTGTCTCAGAAAGAACACCCATGTAAATCTAGAATAGTCATCTACAACCACTAGTGTGTAGACCTTCCTACCTAGACTGTGAACTGGCATAGGACCAAAAAGATCCATATGCAAGAGGTATAAGCACCTCACAGAATCCTTGTTTTCAAGGCTTTGAAATGAGGTTTTTGTCTGCTTGCCCTTTTGACAAGCTGAGCATACCCCTTCCTTTATACACTTAACTTGAGGCCCATTCCTCACTAGTTCTTTACTAAAGAGTTGGCCAATTGTCTTGTAGTTTAGATGAGCCAATCTCTTGTGCCACTTAACACAATGAGAAGCATTGTCATCAGCTACAAGACAAATGGGGGATGCCTTATTCTCACATTCAAAATTAAGGCAATACACATTTCTCTTCCTATACCCAGTCAATATGATCTCTTGATCACTTGACCTTTTGATATGACATCCATCCTTACCAAATGAAATGTCATATCCTAGATCACTCAGCTGGCTTATGCTTATTAGATTATGTTTCAAACCTTTTACATAGGCCACTTGGGTGATAGTAATTAGGTTTGAAGAGATGTTACCAAATCCTTTGATGACTCCTTTTTCAGATCCACCAAAGATCACTTTATGTCCATCTTTGACAGATGAATACTCCTTCAGCAGCCCCTTTGTTCCAGTCATGTGCCTGGAACAACCACTATCCAAGTACCATATAGGGGCATGGTAACTTGGATTCACCTGCAATACAGAATTACTTACCCTTAGAACCCAAGTAAGTCTTGGGTCCTTGGTTCAGGTTAGCCTTAATAAAGTTATCATAACCTCTTCTAACAGGTAGACTCTTATTCTTTATAACACTTGTGTTATACCAGCAGTCCAATGCAAAATGACCCCTCTTGCCACAGCACCAACATTCAAACTTATTGTATCTAGATCTAGATACATCCTTGTCAGAAGCATTTCTGTTCATTGCTGGTGCTGTTGCAACTTCTCCTACTGGTTTCTTAAAACCATAGGGCTTATGACCATAGGTAGGCCTGCTTGCCTTAACACCCTTGTTCTTCAGAACATTTGTCTTGATATGATCCTGAATGTCTTCATGATCATATATGTTAGAAGGCACTTTCTCCTTACCAAACCTTATGGGGACTGAAAGGTTTAGTGGCTGAATAGGGGCTTTGCCTTTCCTCTTGAATCTGCCAGCCCTGGAGTTACCCTTAAATCCTAATCCAGCCTTACCCTTCTGAGTGACAAATTCATCTATCAAGGGTAAGACAGATTTTGGCTTAGAGTAACTAGCCACTAAATCCCTTTCAATTCTCAGTCTGTCCTCCAGACTCTTTACTTGATCATTAGTATAATTAATTGTGCCCATCTGAATAATAGTTATATTCTTCAGCTTGGCAATTTCAGCTAACTTTTGATCAAGGACTTTTTCTAACTCAGTTGTTGCAACCCTTAGATCAGCAATTTCCTGAGCCTGTGATTTAACCAGGTTCTTGCTTTTCTTAAGGGCCTGCAACAAGTCCCCATACTTGTCTATCAATTGATAGACATCTCCTTCAGATTCAGATGCATCTTCATCACTTGATGCAGATGTAGCTGATTCTTCACTTGTACTACAAACATATGTACTGGAAGGACAGTTTACCTCATTAGGACCAGACTGATTCTGGCATAGGTCCTCTTCTGATCTAGTCATCAAACCCATGCATTGATGTTCATTGATGGAGTCTAGCAACTGCATAAACTCCTCTTCCTCAGATGCAGCATATAATCCAATATATGCTTCAGCTTCAGATCCTGATTCTGAAGTTGACTGGTCTGACAGACTTTTATCTTTCTTTGCTACAAAGGATTTCTCCTTCTTGCCTTTCTGATAAGTCTTCTTCTTTTCTGAAGATTCCTTCCTTTTGTCAGGACAATCAGCCACTACATGTCCAGGCCTATTGCAACAATAGCAGACAATCTTTGAAGTAGTGGCTTTGCTGGGCTTTGACCTGCTTTTCTCTTTCCTAGATGACCTTCTTTTCTGATAATAGTCATCTACTTGCTGTGATGAGGAAGGCCTAGACTTCCATTGCTTCTTTTTCAAGAACCTTTGAAATTGCCTAGTGAATGCAGCAAAGTCTGCATCTGAATCACTGCTGACTGAACCCTTATCTGAATTTTCAGAACTACCTTCTTCAACTTCCTTAGGAGGAGATGGTGATTTCCTCCTATTCTTTCTGGTGGCTTCAGCATTAAATGCCACAGTCTTTTCTCTATGCTCTCCTCTTGAGTTTCTTTCCTCCTCCTTCCTTACCATAAGTTGCATTTCATAGGATAGCAACTTTCCAAACAGAGTTGGAGGAGATATCTCTGCCAATTTTGCCACTTCTCTTATGGCACAGATCTTTGTATCCCAATCCTTTGATAAGGATCTTAAGAATTTGTCATTCAGTTCATAGGTACTGAAGACTCTTCCATAGGAAAGTAGCTCATTCACAATTCTATAGAATTTCTTATAGCACTCAGTTATGCTATCAGATTTTCCTTGTCTAAAACTTTCATACTCCTGATTTAGCATAGATTTTCTGTCCAGCCTTACTTCTTCTGATCCCTCCATGTAGACAATCAATGTGTCCCACATCTCCTTGGAGGTCTTGCAGTGAATCAGATTCTGAAATGTTGAATCATCTATGGCACTGACAATGATGTTCTGTGCCCTTTTGTCCATGGTTGCCAAGATGATTTCATCCTTGGTCATTTCAGAATAAGTCTTTGGTGTTTGGATATTTGCATCAAGAACAGATATCTTCATTGGTATGAAGGGGCCTTCCTGTACTGTGATGTAAATCCTTGGGTCAGATGCTTCCATAAACAATCTGACTCTTTCTTTCCAGATCCCAAAGATTTCCTTCTTGCATATGGGTAATTTCATTGACCCTAGCTCCTTATGATTCTCTCCAGAACCCATCTTCTTGATTCTTGAATCTGCCTATCAGATCTACCTCAGACTGTTAAGTCCTTTTTGAGGAACCTCCCTCTGATACCACTTGATAGTTTAACTTTCAAGGCAGCCTAAACACCTAGAGGGGGGGGGGGGGTGAATAGGTTCTGCTTTTCTTTCTAAAACTTCTAGACAGAATTCAATTTATTAACTAATATAAGAACACAGCAATCACAGAAAACAAAACATCACAGATTGCACTATGTTTTATAGTGGTTCCCCAAGGTCTGGGTACATCCACTTTCCCCCTTCACCTATCTAGCTGTATGCTAGATTCGGCCAAACTTCCACTTATCTCAGATCAATAGATCTTACAACTCAGAACCCAACTGGTTCCTACAACTCAGGCACAACTGCCCTACCTCAGCCTTGCCCCAAGGCCTACAACTCAGAGAATATCCTTCTCCTACACTCAGGCAATCAGCCCTACCACTCAGAGTTCAACACTCCTACACTCAGCCTTTATAACATAGGCTTACAACTCAGATCTGTATAAACAGATCCTACAGAAATATAGAAAAGATTGTTTAAATTGTCTTGCCAAGTTGAGAGAGAAAAGGCAATGACAATTCTTAATCAGCTGATGCAATCAGCTATTTCTTAGCCTTCTTCAAAGCTTCTTGAAAATGTACTTAGCTGAGTTGATTCCAAACAGCTTCTTGAGAATCCACTGGTGGATTCCTTCTTCTTCTTCAAATTCTGACTTGATCTCTCTCTATCCAGAACTTTGAATGATTCTTCTGAATTCTGATTAGAACTCTTCTTAGATCTACCCTTAGATAGTCTTCTTAGATCTCCCGGAGAAGATCTTCTTAAGTGCCTAGCACTTTCTTGAAATGAGTAGAATGTAATCCTTCTCCACTTTCTGATCCAATGTATTTCAAAGGGTCAGTTCTATATCTTCTTAATTGTGTATTTTTTCTCCTTCTGAATCTGTCTATTTATAGACATTCTTTATGGTAACCGGCTGATCCGGTTTCTAACCGTTTTCTGACAAGTCTGACAACTTCAGTTAACTGGTGATAACTCACAGCTGTCAAGTCTTCAAACAAGTCCTGTGCCTTAGTGTTGAAACAGTCTGTCAGAAAGTGTCGAGACCATCTGTCTATTTGTGTCGACACAATTGACTTTGGTGTCGACACTGCCTTCAGTGATGTCGACTAAATTGCCTTTGTGTCGACACATCTTCTTCTGAAACTAACTTGGTCTTTGACTCTGCAGTGTGTCGACACAAGTCCTGTGTGTCGACACAGTTGTTGTAGAATCATAACTTTAGTAAGTGTTGACTTAGCCTTCAGGTGTCGACACATTCATTTTTTTTTTCGCTTTGCTATAATGTGTCGACTTACTCACTATGTGTCGACACATTCTGCTGGTGACGACAAACTTGTGGTCGACTATTTTCTTCTGTGTCGACATATTCAGATGATGTCGACAAACTTGAGATCGACTATACTCTTCAGTGTCGACGCATTCTCCCAATGTTGAGGTCGACGTTTTTCTTCTGTGTCGACACAATTTCCCAGTGTTGTGTCGACTTACTTCTTCTGTGTCGACACAATTTCCCAGTGTTGTGTCGACTTACTTCTTCTTTGTCGACACTTTTTCCCAGTGTTGTTGTAGACTATGTTATGTGTCGACACTTTTTCCCAGAGTAGTGTCGACTTACACCTTCTGTGTCGACACACTTTCCCAGTGTTGTGTCGACAACTTTCTTCTATGTGACGACACATGTTCCTTTGTGTCGACACTTGGACTTAGAATTTTTTTCTGTAAACTTTAACAATTCTTTACCTGCACATGTCAACTCAAAACAACATCAAATACAACATGATGTATATCATTGAGCTAGGTTGGGCTTCTTCAAATCAGGTACACATTTTCCAATGTACCCAACACCGACTCAATGATGTTGCATAGAGAGCCTTGAGGATTCGGAAGAAATTCGTTGCGGCAAGACGCCGTTGTGATGTATGCGTTTTCCCACTTTTCTTGAGTGAGTACTCGTAGCCGAAATCGGACAAGGTTAGCTCTGCTTTGGCGGTACATGGTTTCCTTGGTGCGCGGGAATGTTGTAGTACAAATGGTGGATTAGGGTGGGAAAGTTTATGGTTGTGCTGTGCTAAGGCATGGCTACATCCTTGTGGTCGGCTGGCTATCCCGTGACGTGTAAGTCATGTAGGGAGAGTGTCCCGGCAAGACTAGTCCCCTTCTATGAGACTGACGAGAACGTCGAGCGTAGGGCAAGCCTGGGAAATGAAGCCATAAGCGGGTGGGGTCTAACAAGGGTTCTTAGAATCGGTTTGTGTGTGAGATGGAATCCTGACGTGAGAAGTCAGAATTTGCAGGCAAGCCCGGAGTTTTAGACCCATTTGCGGGTGGGGCCTTTCCAAGATTTCCGTGTAACGGCATTTGGGTCGTTAGGGACATTGTAGTTCCCTTTTTGTTTGCAGCTTTATGCCAATGGGGAAACAGAAGTACCCAGTTGTTTGATGATGTGTTAGATGCATACGAGATAGGGTGCCTTGAGCGAAGCTCGGGTTTGCATACATGTTGCATAGTAGGCCCCTTTCACACTATTCTCAACATTGAAAACGTGTTTGTTGTATGAGACATCCAAACCAATTTTAAAGCTTTATATATTTATGTGTATGGTGAACGAAGTGTTGACTTACAGGTTGGAGGGGTACCCCGGGGTCCATTAGGGGTGGCCGGGAGGAGATATGTTGGTTACATAGTAGAGGTTAGCCTTTACTGACCCACGTTACTTCAAATCTTTACAGGGCAAGGATCGTAAGCGGGAGCTAGTGCGCCGGGCGAAAAGCCCTAAACCTCATTAAGTGTTGTTGTACTTTTAGCTCGCTTCCTTTGATTGTGTGATTCATGCTTTAGATTTTGTCTGGCTTGCACACCGAGGTAGCTAAGGAGTGCTTTTGCACGTTGATGATTGACCTTGTGGTCTTTATATTTTTGACCCTTTTTGTGTAAGGCCTTAAGGCCATTTGATACTCCTGTTAGTGGTGGATAACTTCTAGTTGTTTGGTTTGTTTCCGCTGTGTTTTGTTCTTAGTTTTGAGATCAGGTAGTAAATATCATCTTATAATGCTGAAGTTGTGGCGTCTGTATGTTGTGGGGCCCCGGCCGGACCCATATTATACGGTCATTACAGGGGATGTGTTATATGTTACACATTCTATCTGAGGTAGGGCCCTTGTGCCTGATTTGTAGGATCCAGCCTTGGATCTTAGGTAAGGCCTTTGTGCCTGAGCTGTAGGAGAGTCATCCTCTCTGAGTTGTAGGGCTAACCACCTAGCCTGAGCTGTAGGACTTTTAATTTAGTATGAGGTAGGTGATCTTTGGATCACTGAGTTATAGGAGCAAGCTTGCTCTGAGGTAGGGCCTTGTGCCTTAGGTAGGTCTTGGAGGAGACTTAGATATCCTGAGGGATCTGTGTTGTAATCTCTTAGGAGCTGAGATTGGAGAATTGCCTTATCTAACATACTATTAAAAAAGTTGGGAGGGATAGTGGATGTTCCCTTAATCTGGGGAACCACTATAAATATTATGTGTATTGTTTATGTTCTTAAAAGATAGCTAACTAAGATAACTCAACACACCTAAGACATAAAGAAAGTCAAAGATAGTAACATAAGACTAAGAAACATATTCACCCCCCTCTAGGTGATTTAGCTCTCATTGAAACTAAATTCTTTTAGATGTGACACATAGAATCCAAACGGATTGGTTGAAGTTGAGAGGTGTGCTAGGGATCTTATGTGATTGTATTGTACCACTAAAACATAAGGGCAAGTTTAACCATACTGTAGTTAGACCTGCGATGCTCTATGGTTCTGAGTGTTGGGCAGTGAATTGTGTACATGAGCAAAAAATATGAGTTGCGGAGATGAGAATGCTTAGGTGGATGTATGGACACACGAGATTGGATAAAATTAGGAATGAAAGTATCATGGATAAGATAGGAATAGCCCAAATTTCAGAGAAGATACAAGAAGCTCTTCTTATATGGTTTGGACACATATAAAGGAGAACATTAGAGGCACCTGTTAGGAATTATGGGAGTCTAGTTACTAGACATGTTAGATGAGGGAGGGGTAGACCAATAAAGAATTAGAATGAAATTATAAAGAAAGACATGATGTACTTAGGCTTCAATGAGATTATGACAAAAGATAGGGTGCAATGGCGACAAAGGATCCATATAACTGACCCCACTATAGTGGGATAAAGGCTAGAGTGTTGTTGTATGGATAGATAATTTGGATTCACAATTTCAAGCATTCAAAGAACAAAAGAAGAATCAAGATCATAGAAGAGGAGTCGCCAGGCAACGGACTTCGACCTATTCCCCGTAACAAGAATTAAGGGAGTTGCTTGTACATTTTTCTTATTTTTATCTATTTAGCTAACCTTTACCGTCTAGCTCAAAGAAGGTAAAAAGAAAGAACTTTTGGGAGGCACCCCTTTCTTATCTTTTTCTTTATGTTTTTTTAATAATGTAAGTTTTTTCTATCTTTCATACTTAATTTTAAAAATTGAGGATAATGTTTAACTTTAAGTATAGGGGTGTAGATTATTCTTAAGTTTTATTATCAAAAAGCAAAAAAACTTAGTAAACCAAAATTAAAAAAAATAGAAAATCAAAAAATAATTTCTTGAAAATGGATATTTTGGCTTTCTTCCCATTATATCTCCTAGTACCATTTCGAGCCCTTCATCGGGTAGATTTCGGGAAATCCAAGATTTAATAAAAAAAATTTAGGATTGGTGTTTTAAGTTTTTTTTTATTTTGGTATTAGTATTATATTTCAATAAAATAAAATAAATAAATAAATAAGTATGAAAACTAAGAAAAAAATCAAAAAATGTTTATTTTCAATAAACCCTTGCTTGACTTTTTCCTCTTTTCAAAAATCTAGATTGAGTTTATTTATAAGTGTTTTTGTTATTTTTAATTTACTAATATTTTATTTTATCATAGTTAGTTAGATTTAATTTTTAGGTTTATTAATTTTAAAAAATATATTATGAATTTAAATTATTTAGGGTAATTTCTTTAGTACTTTTTCTCCTTTAATTTTAATTAGTTTCAATTTTAAGGTTCTTTACTTAAATACCTCTAGATTTAAATTATATCTTCTACATGCCTTTAAAATCTTAAGAAATATCAATTTACTATAGTTGCCTCTTTGTTTTAATTTAATATAAAAATTTGTTTAGTCTTCCCCTTATTTTTTATTTTTTTTGTTAGATCATATGTCATGAGGATAAAAAGATAAAATTTATTATCTCTTGGAAAACATATGTGTTTTTTTTTGGTTAGATCATATGTTATTATAATTAAATATTCTTTGGTAAACATATGTAACCCCCAAGAAAAAAAAAGTAAGAAGATAAAATACATTACTCCTAATCAATTTTGTTTTATATGAAGAGAAAAAATATTTGTTCACATGTCATTGGGATAAGAGGATAAAATTCATTATCCCTTGGTAAATAAATGCAAAAATGTAAAAGAAAAAATTTAATAAAAAAGGAATGGGGTGAGAGGATAAAATTCATCACCTCTAATCAAAAACCTCCACATACCCCTTGTCCCTCCAAAAACCCATTAGCCAACAAAATTGATTTAGACTTAAATTTAAATACTAAGAAAACAAAAGTGGAAGTTTGAATTTTTCCTTTAATTATCTTTTACGTAGAAAGTTTTTATAATTCTAATATTTTTTTATTTGCAAAATTTACCCAAGCTTGCTAGCTAGTTAATTTACTTGAGAACTCTTTGCTAATTTTCTTGCTCTTTTCATTTTAATCTCATAATTTAGGACTTAATTTTAATCCCTAAATTTTCTTTTTAATATTCCTTTGATTTGATAAAATTTAGTTTTAATTAAATTTTTTATTAAATTTTAATGGATACTTCTCATTCGTTTGCTCTTGAATAGCAAAAGCTCAATTATGGGTTGTATTTGATAATTGGTATTTAGGTTAAATTTTAGTATAATATTTATATTATTATTTATGTTAATTTAGTATTATTGTACTTAGAATTATAATAAAACCTTTCTTTCTACAATTTTGGTTTAATTTTGTTTAATTCAGCTTTCTGTAGGTTTCTATAGAATTTGGGTAAATATGGAAGTACATGCCAAGGTCACAGGCATAACCTAGGGGTGTATAATATTAATTAGCGTGTCCTGATATGCTAATGTGGTCCAAAGTCATAAAACATGAAAAAACTAATGTACATGCTTGTGTTCTAGGAGTCATGTCCATGACTTGCACCCGTGACATGCCCATGACTGCCCATGAACTTCCCCCGAGCCAATCCAGTGACCCCATAGTGATCACACCCTGAACACGGCCGTGACCTCCAAAGGTCACACACATGTAAGTCCACAAATTAGCCGTTACATGACGCTTCCGCCAGATTTTCCCACCAGAAGTTGTTATCTTAGGTCACACCAATGTCACAGGTGTGGCAAAGAGGCATGGCACATCCGAAATGTCAGAATTAATTGCAAATCGTGCTCGAGCAGCTCCAGCAATCACACCCCCTACATGTCGCCAAGTCACGAGCATGTACCTGGGGCGTGTAACATCAATTTTTCAACTACAAAAGGCTAGCAAGTCCGAACCACTAGGAGTCAACTTTCAGCCACTTTTGGGCCACTTCTAGCTTAGTTTCATGTATTTTCTTTCATGTACTTTCAATTCCTAGTGTAGATCTCCATTTTATGCTTTGTACTTTTCAATTCATAATCTAAAATTTTATTTCATGCACTTATAATTTTCTTTTCTTAGTTTATAAAATTCTTCTTCTCTTTCTCTTCTTCTTGTCCCCTCTTTTATTCCGAATCACGTTTAGCTAGATTTTTCTAGCATTTGATTGGATGATTCCTTTTAAAAGTATGTTTTCATGATTATTATTTATTAAAGGCTGTGAATCAGAACTTACGATTTATTCTCATTTAATCTTCAATTCTTATGCCTAAGTAAGATTTGCATTTGTTTTTGAACTCTTGTTAGCTGAGAGGCTCATGCGTACGAATCATTCACTCGAGAATAAAAGGAGTTGATCACAACCCTCATGAGAGAACGATGAAACTGTTTTGGATAGGGGTGAAATCCTATAGTGGGATTTACCATGATAAGGGAAATTTTAAGTTATTGATTTGAACGAGAGTTTAGTTAATATTTCTCAATTTCTGTTGGGCATAGTCCTCGAGAGCAGTGCGTTCAAGCGTTGGGATTCTCCACGGTAGAGTTCTTATCTTCAAGCTTTTGAGTTTCTAATCATGATTTTATTTTTTTTATTAAGGCTGATTCTCGATCAAATGTTTTGCCTTTTATTAGTTCTCTTCTCCACTCCAAGGCTATTATTCGATAAAATAATTATAATTCACTCGAAGTAGAAGTACACAACATCCCCGAGTCAAATACAACCTTGATTTCAAATCCTATGCTACTCTCGATATGGTACACTTGCCATTGTTGTTTGTGGTCAACATTTTACGCATCATGTGGCGATCTACTATGACCCATATGGAGTCATTTCCTACACGTGATCGGGCTAGATTGTGTACAAAATCCATTAAGATATCTTCAATTTTCCATTATAGTATTAAGATTGGTTGCAATAACCCACATGGATTTTGACAGCCTACCTAAACAATATGACAAGTCTTGTAGTGTGCCACATAGTATTTCACGTCCTTTTTTATTCTAGGCCAATACAAAGTGCGTTGTAGGACAATATACATTTTAACTACTCCAAAATGGATAGAGTTGCTGGATTGGTGTGCTTCCTAAAGAAGCTCTTCTCAGATTTCCCCGATGGAGGGGATAAATACATTGTGCTTGACTGCATAATGCTATCATACAGGTTGTAATCTTCCTGCACACCTTCTCATATTGTTTGGATGATCAGAGCCTCTTATGGATCAAACTTTTGGGCTTTGTGGATCCGATCCTATATGTCGCACTGGATCACCATCTAATACAATTGGGCTTATTACTCGCCTGTATCCCTTCAAGTGATAGGGGTAATACCCATATCAACTAAAGATCGCATCAACTCTTCCGGTATCACCTCCATCCAAATCCCGACCACAATAGTTTGACGACTCAAAGCATCAGAAACCTAGTTGGCCTTGTTGGGGTGGCATTGAAGGGCTAACCACTAGCACTAAAGGAGATTTAGCTTTTTTTGGGTGAAGACATATTTGATACTTTTATGATCAGGGAAGATTTTGCACCTAACTCTCTATAGATAATATCACTAAATCTTGGGGGGCAAAGACTACCACACCCAATTCCAAGTTATGGTTCAGGTAGTTAAGTTCATGAGACTTCATTTGTTGAGAGGTGTAAGCAATTACCTTGACATATTACATTAACAAGACACTAAATCCCTTCTAGGATGCATCACTGTTGATTTGGAATCCTTTGGTTTCAGATGGGATCGTAAGGATAAGTGCATATGTCATGAAATTTTTCATCTCAATGAACATTGCCTCGCATTCTAGGGTCCACTGAAACTAAGATTTCATCTTCGTGAGGGTGGTGAATGGTAAGGAAATCTTGGAGAACCCTAGCATGAAATTCCGACAATATCCAGCTAGTTCAAGGAAGCTTTGGATGTCTTCTACCAACATTAGTGGCAACCAATTCCGTATGGCTAGCACCTTTACCTGGTCTATGACCACTTCATTCTTTTTAATGGTGTAGGCCAAAAAATCAAATTTCTCGAGCCAACATACACTTGCTAAATTTGGCAAAGAGGGAGTGCCACTAGATTGAGAAACACCATCTAGAGATGTCTTGCATGGTCTGTCTTGGTCTTGGAGTAGATTTGGATATCATCTATGAAGACGATTACAAAATGATATATATAAGGGTTTAGATACCCTATTCAGCAATTCCATGAAGGTAGACAATGCATTGGTTAGCCCGAACGGCATCACCACAAACTCATAGTGGTTTTATTGGGATCTAATGACAGTTTTGGGTATATCCTTCTCCATTGTTAATATCCTAACCTTAGGACCATATTAGTGAAGATGAAAGCACCTTATAGTTATTCAAAAAGTTCGCTGATTGTGGTAGGGTATAGATATTCCGTACTGTGAGCCGATTGATCTCCCTATAGTCACTTCAAAAATATAGCGATTCGTCCTTCTTCTTAACAAATAACACTAAGGTTCTCAACGATAATGAACTCAGTCAAATGAATCCTATATTGATCAACTCTTAAAGCTATATCCGGAGCTCAGTTATTTTCTTCGAAGCCATTTACTAAGGTACTTTTGACACCGATTGAGCTCCAGGCATGAGCTTGATTTGGAAGTCCACCTCCCATTGTGGAGGCAACTTTGAGAGGGACTCGGGGAAAATATTTTGGAAGCCTTGAATGATTGACACTATATACAAGACTCGGGGAAAATATCTTGGTGCCCTTGTAGCCTATCGATATGATCTATGGCGGTGATGATGTCTCTGGTCTCAGTTCTCCCATCGAGGAGTAGCCTCCCTCTCTCGTCATTATGGGGCCTTTATATGCCTCCTGCACTCCCGTGTTACCATCTTATGATCCACCTCTATGGTAGAGTCATACGTGGCAATATTGTGAAAGGAGGTCTGTGCAATCATGATCATGTACAAGTAGACATCATTATATAATCCCTAATAGAACCTAGTAACTCTATCTCCATCTGACATTGCAAGGATTCCCGTATAGCAGGATAAGTGTGTAAACTCCTGCTAGTAGTCCTGCATTGTCGTCTCTTCCTGTCTTATCTACAGGAATCGCTCCTATAACTCAACTCAATTGACATCTGCTATAAATTGCTCCAGGAATGCCTAAGAAAACTCCCCCTAGAGAATCGTGCTAAGAAGTCATCCTCTGATTGTAGAGTGGCTGGTTACCCGGCACCAGTTGTAGTCATATCCATCTAATATGGTCACTACTAAGGACACATCTGCTAATGTTTGGCACATCATCCCAACTAGTAGCTCTTCTACTTATTCTACCCACTCCTCTGCCAGCATTTTTGTCTTTATGCCTCAAAACATTGGGGTCGTTAGCCCCCGGAAAGTCATAAAGTGTTTTGTGGGCATGACTAATTGCTATTATGGCTATATAATCACAGTCTGGAAGGTGGAGAGTAGTGTTGTTAGTGTCTTCCCCAACTTTGTCTCAACGAAAAGAACTGTAGGTGCAGTAGGAGAAAAAAGGATAGGTGGTGGAGTCGATGGGTGGTGTATATCATTCTATGATCCATTTTGAAATTGTCTTTGATGACGCATATTTTCACTAAAATATGTTCATCATTATTATTATATTTATATTATAAATTATATGTATTTACTCTTAATTTTAATATAATCATCTAATTATTAATATATCATAATTATTTATACTAATATCATTTTATTTGTTTTCTGACATACCTGGGGGGAATTCGGCACGATTCGACGTAAAACGCCCGCTGTCAAATTTTTATCCTTCCATGGTTGCTATAAAAGGAGCATGAGGCCAAGGCTTTTGGAGGAGGAAAAAAAGTGTTAGAGTTAGAGAAGAGAGCAAGTTCAAGAGAGAGAGAGAGAGTTCTACCTTGTATGAGAGTTTCTTTTGTGTTGTTTCTTATGCTTTAATTTTCATTGTGTTGTGTACTTTTGTTATTTCCTTTCTAATGAAAATGCAAACTTTTTATTTCATTGTTGTTGTTTTCTTTATCATGAGTAGCTAAATCCTTTCTTAGTACTTGATTGGTTAGTATTGGGATGAAGATTTAATTATAATCTTTCGTCTATAATTTTTGAATTTCTCATTGCGATTTATTTCCGATTAAAATTTGGCAGCGGGTTTATATTGCTAGTATATAAAATTTCGCTATCCGATTGGTAGGCTAGTTAGCCGAGAGGATCGTGAATGTCATGGATCGCTCGGAAATAAAGAGATTTTGATATTCTTCTTTGAGAATTGAGATTATCAAATCTTTTGGATTTGGATTTATCGATCATGCAATTTTAAATTACTTTCAAATTTTAAGAGATTATGTTTGAAATGTTTTTAAAATTAGGTGGTAGTTGTCTCTAGTGAGTTGCTATTGTATTTTTCAATCCCCCAATCGAAACAGATTCTCAAGAATTAGAACGCATCTTTTATAATCGGATTCCCAAGAACGCCCAATCAAGTGCTAAGGCTTTTAAATCGTGAATTTTCTCGTTAGTCAACTCTCTTCGTTTTTACAAAAACCAAAAACCAATTTTCGCTCGATAAGTTAATAGTTCCACCTTGTGAGTAGAAGTACTCAAAAGACCCGGGAAATACGACACTTGATCATACTACATGTGATAGGTGCACTTGCCTACTGCAACAATCAGATTTTAAGCATCAAGTTTTTGGCGCCGTTGCCGGGGACATGATTTTTGTAATTTTGAAAGCAAGGTTCTATTAGTCTTATCATTTTCTTTTTTTTCCTCATAAAAATTTTGATGTTTAAATTTTTTATAATTAAAACTTCTAGCAAAAGGGCCGTGTTGGATTTTCATCCCACAAGACCGCCTAGTACCTCGAGAGCCCCTCACCGGGTATTCCTCTGGAAGTCCTAGAATTTTTATTTATAAATTTTAAATTTTAAAATTTTTATGTGTGGTGTATGACCCGAGGGAACCCGTCACCTCTTTTTGATTTGGATCCGGAAATCGAGCGAACCCTTCGGCACCGCTTATGATTTCGAGTTCCAAATTTTCAAGATACGGAATCATTAGGGGACACCCCTAATCCTTCATTTATTCTCTCTCCGTCACCATCTTCTTCTTCTCCTTCTTCATTTAGTTCTTCTTCCCATTCTCCTAGATCCTTTTCTTCTTCTTTTTCTTCCAATATGGGTGAGCCAAATGCGGCCGAACAACGGACTATGTCCTATTATGCCCGTCCAAACTTGGACGAGGCTCAATCTAGTATTGTTCGCCCCGCTATTGCCCCAAATAATTTTGAATTGAAGCCAAGCATCATCCAAATGGTACAACAATATGTACAATTTTATGGGCTTCAAGATGAAGATCCAAACGCGCATATTTCTAATTTCTTAGAAATATGCGATACTTTTAAAATTAATGGTGTATCTGATGATGCCATCCGGCTACGGTTATTTCCATTTACATTGCGCACTAAATCCAAGTAATGGTTGAATTCTCTACCAAGAGGATCAATCACAACATGGGCTCAAATGACGGAAAGATTTCTTACAAAATACTTTCCGCCGGCTAAAACGGCTAAATTGCGTAATGACATTACTTATTTCTCCCAACTTAATTCGGAAATGTTATATGATACTTGGGAGCGTTTCAAGGAATTGCTTCATCGATGTACTCATCATGCAATTCCGGATTGGTTACAAATCCAAACATTCTATAACGGCCTAAATTCTCAAACTAGGCAACATATCAATGCGGCCGCCGGTGGAACGCTTAATAACAAAACACCGGCGGCTGCCCAAGAGCTTATAGAAGGTATGGCTTTGAATACCTATCAATGGAGTACACCTCGGTCTAAACCACCTAAACCGCTCGGGATGTATGAAATTGATACGGTCTCCAATCTATCTTTCCAGGTTGAGATGCTAAACAAAAGATTAGAAGAGATGTATGCTTCCTCTTCTACACCTACCTGGGATCCCACTTCTTCCCCCTTTCCCACTACGTTGGCCGAGCATGTGGATTATATGGGAAATCTGAATCGGCCACCCTTTAATCCGAGTAATACTAATTATGGTAATACCTATCACCCGGGTTATAGAAACCACCTCAATTTCTCTTGGAGCAATCCGGGGAATGCTACGCGTCCCCCAAACGCAAATCCACCCGGATTTCCTCCACCGCAAGCTCCAAAACCTTCTTCTTTGGAGGAAGTTTTCACCAAATATACGGCAACTAATGATGCAAATATCCGGAATCTCACAGGATCCATCCGTAATTTGGAAAACCAAATTGGGCAAATTGAAAAATGCTCTCTGATCGCCAACAAGGAGCGTTACCAGGCAATACGGAGGCCAACCCAAAGGAGCAAGCGAAGGCCATTATGCTTCGGAGCGGTAAAGAGGTAACCACTCATGATAAGCAGGTTGAAAAGGAGGTACCCATCTCTTCTTCCCCTCCTCCTACTCCTCAAGTTTCAAATTCTAATTCTAATATAATTAAGGAATATCAACCGCCTCTTCCGTATCCGTCAAAATTAGCTAAAGAATAACTAGATGCGCATAACGGCAAATTTTTATCTATGTTTAAACAAATTCATATCAATTTACCTTTATGTGAAGCGATAGCTAATATGCCGAAGTATGCGAAATATTTGAAAGATCTTTTAACTAACAAAAACAAATTGGAAAGTCTGTCTCATGTTACTTTAAACGTCGAGTGCTCCGCGGTTTTAATAAATAATTTACCTAAAAAAGTAAATTATCCGGGTAGCTTTTCTATTCCATGCATTTTGGGTGATTTATTTGTGAAACGTGCGTTGGCCGATTTAGGAGTGAGCATCAACTTGATGCCTTTTTCTCTTTTTAAGAAGCTAGAATTAGGCACTCTAAGCCCGACTAGGATGAGTATTAGACTTGCGGATAGGTCCATAAAGTATCCGTTAGGAATATTTGAGGACGTGCTCGTAAAGGTTGACAAGTTTATCTTTCCAGTAGACTTTGTCATTTTGGATATCGAAGAGGACGTCGAGGTTCCCTTAATACTTGGCCGCCCTTTTCTTGCCACCTCTCGTGCGGTAATTGATGTAAGCAACGGAAAAGTTTTTCTACGAGTAGGTGATGACAAAGTTTCATTTTCCATCACCCCTTCTATGAAAAATACTTCATCCAATGACGACTCTTGTTTTTTCTTAGACGTTTCTCAAGACGAGCCAAATTTTCCTTTTGAAAATTTTTCTAAAAAAAGTTTTTCTTCTTTTTCGGAACTCCCGCATAATTTTCCACCTAATACAATTATGGCCATCAACAATATTTCTGAAAGTGAGCCAAAATCCAAATCTTTTGAAGAAATTATTTTAGAAAAAGATAAAATTTTAAAATCTTCTTACGAGGAGCCACCCACTTTGGCGCTTAAGCAATTACCCGATCATCTCAAATATATATTTTTGGAAAATAATTCTAATTTACCGGTTATAGTCTCAGCCTTTTTAAAGGAATCCGAAAATGAAAAATTATTAATCGTATTACAAAAGCACCGTCGGGCTATAGCTTGGCAAATTTCAGATATAAAAGGCATAAGCCCATCTTTTTGTACACATAAAATACTTTTAGAAGATAACTCCCGCAATGTCGTTCAACCACAACGCCGATTAAACCCAAATATGAAAGACGTAGTAAAAAGCGAGGTTCTTAAATTATTAGATGTCTGGATTATCTATCCAATTTCGGATAGCAAATGGGTGAGCCCGGTTCAAGTAGTTCCTAAGAAAGGGGGTATAACCGTAGTAAAAAACGAAAAAGAATGATTTAATTCCAACACGAACAGTAACCGGATGGCGGATGTGCATAGATTATCGCAAATTAAACGATGTCACATGCAAAGATCACTTCCCATTACCGTTTATCGATCAAATATTAGAGCGCTTATCCGGTCATAGATTCTATTGTTTTCTTGATGGTCTCTCGGGATATTTCCAAATTCCCATAGCACCCGAGGACAAAGAGAAAATAACGTTTACTTGTCCCTTTGGCACCTTCGCCTATCGAAGAATGCCATTTGGTTTATGTAATGCGCCGGCTACATTTCAAAGATGTATGTTGGCTATTTTTGATAAGTACGTAGAAGACATTATGGAAGTATTCATGGACGACTTTTCGGTTTTTGGAGATTCTTTTGATTTATGTTTGAAAAATTTAGAAAAAGTTTTAAAAAGATGTGAAGAAACAAATCATGTTTTAAATTGGTAAAAGTGTCATTTCATGGTGCGTGAAGGTTTAGTTTTAGGTCATAAGATTTCTTCTAAGGGTATCGAGGTAGATAGAGCAAAAATAGAAGTAATCGAACAACTTCCTCCGCCGAATAACGTAAAAGCTATTAGAAGTTTCTGAGGACATGCTGGTTTTTATCGGCGCTTTATAAAAGATTTTTCAAAGATCACTAAACCTCTCACTCATCTCCTTGAAAAATACATACCATTTTTATTTGACGACGCTTGTCTAAACGCTTTTAACTTAATTAAGGAAAAACTTATTAATGCTCCGATCATGATTGCTCCGGTTTGGAACCTTCCATTTGAGATTATGTGCGATGCGAGTAGTTTTGCCGTTGGTGCAGTTTTAGGCCAACGTATTTCTAAAAACTTTCATCCAATCTATTACGCAAGTAAGACACTCACTTCGGCACAAGAAAATTACACCACAACGGAAAAAGAGCTTTTAGCCGTTATTTTTGCATTTGATAAGTTTCATCCTTATATCACCCTCTCGAAAGTTATTGTTTTTACCAATCATTCGGCTCTTAAATATTTACTCTCTAAACCGGATGCCAAGCCGCGCTTAATTCGTTGGATTCTACTACTTCAAGAGTTCGACTTGGAAATCCGGGATAAGAAAGGAGCTGAAAATCTTGCGGCCAATCATTTATCTCGTTTAGAAAATCCATTTATTGAAGAATTAAATGAAAAATCTTTTAACGACTCTTTTCCGGATGAAATTTTTTAAAAAATCAATTCTTCATCTTCTACGCCTTGGTTTGCCAATATTGCCAATTATTTAGTGGCACACATCCTCCCAAAAGATTTTTCTTTTCAACAAAAGAAGAAATTCTTTTCTGATTTGAAAAATTACTTTTGGGAGGACCCATTTCTCTTTAGAGTATGTGCGGACCAAGTAGTACGAAGATGTGTTTCGTTTGAAGAAGGTCAAAATATTTTGAAACATGTACATGAAGGACCGACCAGTGGCCATTCTCAAGCCAATCAGACCGCTCAGAAAGTTCTTAGTGCAGGCTTTTATTCGCCTAGCCTTTTCAAAGATGCTCAATCTTTGGTGAGACTGAGCGATAGTTGCCAATGGACCAGAAATATTTGTAATAAAAATGAAATGACGCAAAACTATTTTCTTGAATGCAAAGTTTTTGATCTTTGGGGAATAGATTTTGAAGGCCCCCTTCCTTCAAGTTGTTGTAATAAATACATTCTAGTTGCGGTTGATTATGTTTCCCGATGGGTGGAAGCCCAAGCTCTTCCTACGAATGATTCTCGTGTTGTTATTTCTTTTCTTAAAAAATTATTTTCTCGATTTAGCACGCCTAGGGCGATCTTTAGTGATAGGGGTGCGCATTTTTGTAACGCCCAACTTTCAAAAAATTTATTAAAATATGGCATTACGCATAAGCTTTCCACCGCATACCACCCCCAAACTAACAGCCAAGTCGAAGTTGTTAACCGAGAAATCAAGCGTATATTGGAAAAAACCGTTTCTTCTTCTAAAAAAGATTGGTCTTTAAAACTCGACAATGCTCTTTGGGCTTATCGAATGGCTTACAAAACTGCCATCGGTTGTACTCCATATCGATTAGTCTATGGAAAATCATGTCACTTATCGGTAGAACTAGAACACCGTGCTTTTTGGGCCTTAAAATTTTTAAATATTGATCCTCACACTGTCGCCGAACATCGACAATTCCAACTAAACGAACTCGACGAGTGGCGCTCCAACGCTTATGAAAATAACAAAATTTATAAAGAGCGAACGAAGCACTTTCACGATAAAAATTTAAGTCACCCAAAAACATTTAAGCCGGGCGACCGAGTCTTACTTTATAATTCTCGCTTACGCTTATTTCCCGGAAAATTGAAATCACATTGGTCTGGCCCATTTATGGTGAAAGAAGTTTTTCCATATGGTACTGTGTTGCTTTCACACCCTGACAAGGGTGATTTTAAAGTTAATGGTCGGCGTCTTAAACTCTATTATTCTGGTGATGTTATTACCGAGGACAATGAAGTTGTATTTCTTCCAAACACTTAGTAATTTTTATTATTCTTTTTTTTTCTTGTCTTTTTTTTCTCCTTTTGCATTTTTTTTCTTTGTTCCGGCGGCTCCTACGAATTGGTCACTTGATCGTCTTCTTCAACGTTGCTAATTTTTATGATGATTCAAGCTAAGTTTCAAGATGTTTTACAAAGCAAGCATGAGGAAGCAGAATCAACCTTCAGACTCGCCAATTCAGGGAAGTGCCTGTTTTATTTTCAATTTCTTTTATTTCTTCTTTTTAACATCGAGGACGATGTTTTCCCCAAGTCCGGTAGGATTGAGTTAGTTTGAATTTTGTGTTATTTTGTTTTGTTTTGTTTATATTAGAAAAGTTCAAAAAGAAAATCATATCAAATTTAGGTAAAAAATTTTCAAATAAAGAAAAGTTTTATGTTCTTTCATTATCTCAAATATATATAAAAATACAAAAAAATAGAAAAACCAAAAATCCAAAAAATTTAGCAAATTGAAATCTAATTTCTTGGAGAGGGCGATTTGAGCTTTCATCCTATCTCATCCCCTAGTACCTTGCGAACCCTTCACCGGGTAGCCCTTGGGAAGTCCAAGAAGAAATTTTTTTTTTAAGCTTATGTTTATGTTATTATGTTATAAAAAAAACAGAAAAAAAAAGATAATATTTTAACAAACAAAAAATTAGGAAACTTAAAATTTGAAAACCATCAAAAATTATTTCCTATCATTATTTTAGTATGTTTCTTTGAGTGTTGTCTAGGCTCATGCAGTATTCTTAATCATTGGTAGTATGTTAGGATAGAGTCTAGTAATACTATATTACTCTTGCATATCTTAATTTTGTAATTTTCTCTTTCATAAATTTTGGCATCAGTTTTATTTTAATGAAATAATGATGTTGTCGTTATCTCTTCTAATCTAAGTGTAATAGCTTGCTTATTTTTTTAGATGATATTATTAGACACTCACTCGCAAGGTAGTCTTTCTTGGTGGCTAGAACTTGCCTCTAGCAACTCTCGAAACATTTGCATAAGTTTTTCATGATCTTTTAGAAGTGATTTAGGCCACCTTTTGGATCGTTTGTGCCTTTTTGCCCACCATAAAAATTCACTTTGTTAAACAATTTTGGGCCTTTCCTAATTTTCTTTGTTAGCTCCACCTTTCATTTTTCACCAAAGCCAAACCATCTATCCCATGATCACACTAAATATTTGGGTTTTGTTAAAATTCTGTGATGTGTTTTTTTTATATTATGAAAAAAGGAGAATTTTCACATTTATATTTGGAGCTATTTTGTATGAAAAAAATAAAAAAAAATCAAGTGAAAAAGAATTTCATTAGCCAATTTTGAAAGAAAAATATTCATGGCCTTATGTTTCAAAAATCAAGGAGAGTTTTGTTGTAAAATTTTCTTTTTGATTGAGGGTTCTATTTTAAAATTTTATAAAACTCTCACCTTGATTTAGTGTGATCTTTAGCCTTCGTGTTTATCTTTTGATTTCCAAATCCTTATCATTTACCTAAGCCAAATTTTATTCCTAATGAAAGCCCTTTTGATCTTTAAGTCATTACCTTGTGTAGTGGAGAGAGTGTGACCGGGAAAGCCTATGGTCACCATCATTGATGGATTTCTTTGGAGGTTATCTTGGAGTGTTTTGTAGAATAATCGAAGTCTAGCAACATGTTGTTTGTTCAATGCACTTATTTTGGTTGAATCGCTACATTTGTTATGTTTGTTAGGTAACATGTTGATGCCTTATTTTTATGTTGATAGAAAATTTACAATCTAAGTATATGCCATAGTAATATTTTTAATCTCTTCTTTATTCTCCTCTACATTGATTTCTATCGCCGCACTCATTGGTAGCATATTAATTTCGATAGTTTAATTTTTGTTTTGGTGTTCTTTAAAAAAAAATTGTTAATTTAACTTTTATTTTAAGTGTTGTTTTGCTTGAGGACAAGCAAAGGCTTAAGTCTGGTGGGATTTCATGACGCATATTTTGACTAAAATATGTTCATCATTATTATTATATTTATATTATAAATTATTTGTATTTACTCTTAATTTTAATATAATTATCTAATTATTAATATATCATAATTATTTATACTAATAACATTTTATTTTGTTTTGTGACAGGCCTGGGGGGAATTCGGCACGATTCGACGTAAAACGCCCGCTGTCAAATTTTTATCCTTCCATGGTTGCTATAAAAGGAGCATGAGGCCAAGGCTTTTGGAGGAGGAAAAAAAAGTGTTAGAGTTGGAGAAGAGAGCAAGTTCAAGAGAGAGAGAGAGTTCTACCTTGTATGAGAGTTTCTTTTGTGTTGTTTCTTATGCTTTAATTTTCATTGTGTTGTGTACTTTTGTTATTTCCTTTCTAATGAAAATGCAAACTTTTTATTTCATCGTTGTTGTTCTCTTTATCATGAGTAGCTAAATCCTTTCTTAGTACTTGATTGGTTAGTATTGGGATGAAGATTTAATTATAATCTTTCGTCTCTAATTTTTGAATTTCTCATTGCGATTTATTTCCGATTAAAATTTGGCGGCGGGTTTATATTGCTAGTATATATAATTTTGCTATCCGATTGGTAGTCTAGTTTGCCGAGAGGCTCGTGAATGTCATGGATCGCTCGGAAATAAAGAGATTTTGATATTCTTCTTTGAGAATTGAGATTATCAAATCTTTTGGATTTGGGATTTATCGTTCATGCAATTTTAAATTACTTTCAAATTTTAAGAGATTATGTTTGAAATGTTTTGAAAATTAGGCGATAGTTGTCTCTAGCGAGTTGCTATTATATTTTTCAATCCCCCAATCGAAACGGATTCTCAAGAATTAGAACGCATCTTTTATAATCGGATTCCCAAGAACGCCCAATCAAGTGCTAAGGCTTTAAAATCGTGAATTTTCTCGTTAGTCAACTCTCTTCGTTTTTACAAAAACCAAAAACAAATTTTCGCTCGATAAGTTAATAGTTCCACCTTGTGAGTAGAAGTACTCAAAAGACCCGGGAAATACAACACTTGATCATACTACATGCGATAGGTGCACTTGCCTACTGCAACAATCAGATTTTAAGCACCAGTCTTCACCTTGGAAAATCATCTCTAGAAGGAATAATATAATCTTCTTCCAAATTCTCTCTACAGAATTTTGATTAATTCTTCAAGAATTTTTTATATATACTTCTCTGAATCCATTAGAGAATTATTTCCTTTAAGCCTTCTTCGGACAGCTCTAAGTATTTGAAATTAATTCCATAAAGTCTCCCATTGATTAAGCCTGAATCAATTCTCTGAATTTTGTATTTTGAGCTTCAGTCGTCGCTACATCCACTTCATGTAATAGTTGCATCGACATCTTGCTTCAGTATGATACAACTCTATTGTCAAAGTTACGTCAACATCATATAGATGCATAAGTCGACTTCTATCTTGAAGTTGCATCATCTTAGTAATATATAGTCTCTTCAAGTTCCAGCTATAGTAACGTAGACATCAAGTCGATGTTGCGTTGACTTTTAGTCGACACATGTTGGCCTTTCATGATTTTTTTAGTAAAATTCAGTGTGTCAAGCTCATGCTCTTAACTCTTCTAACTTCCTTGGACATTTATTACCATATTACCCTCTTTATTCAACATGGATAATAAACATTGGGTGTAAAATCACTTTAATATAATTTATTAAGTTAAATCATAAGGGTTTTTTCCAACAATCTCATCCTATTTAGCACAACAAATTTTACATAGTTTTAATTACGATTTTACATAATTAAGCATGATATACAAAGAATGATTTTCAGCAAACATATTTAAATGACACAAATACATCCAAAAGACGTAAGCATGAGTGGCAACTGAATACTTTGCTTCAAATTAAATTGTATAGAAAAATTGTTTCATTGTATCATCATGGCTCTCAGTAGGCTAGAATTTTAGTACATATATATCACTACATTAGACCTTAAGAACTTTAAACTGTATCTTTTACAAAGGATATTTTCCTTTTTCTAAAGAAATGAACAACTTTCTTAGGTATTGATGGTGTTTTCCCTAATCTGTCTTGTCCTGAAAGTCCCCCCTGAGTTGCAGGAACATTCTCCATGTCTTTTACTATCTATACAACTTACCTTGCAACTTTTAAAATGTCACTCATGTCATTCTCCCTCCCCCCTCATTTGGGTGACTCCCCCTAAACTGTAACTACATGATATTCAACCACTTCAACATTAACTGTAGTTCTCTTTACTTCTTCATTCTTATCAACTCTTGTTTCAGTATTTCTATTAACATCTCTTACTTTTTTAGGAGCTTCTCCATATTTTAAGACTTCTTCATTATTAGCTTAAACATCAACAAGAGGTTCCATGAATTGGCCTTCCTCAATCATCTCCCACTTCTGAACCTCATGAACTAATAAGGTTAAGAATGACGTGGTAACACCTGAGGAATCCAGTTTAGCTCATTCCCATTTCATGAAGTAGTTACCCAATCAATTTGAATTTGCATATAATTAAAAGATGTGTTGCATTTTGAGGCATGCTCAACCATATGAGTGGTGAGTGAAATAGTGGTCTGTTGTATGGCTTGGAGAATAATGTTATCAAGGTCTAAGACAAGAATAGAAGGAGCGGTAGATGTACCTATTCTGATTGGAGAAGAAGGTAGTGTTGTCATTTGATGTATTGTTGAAGATTCATTTGGTAATGTGATGGGAGATAGAGAGTAAAAATTGATGCCTTCTTGTGGAGTTATTTCCTAGAGATAAGTTTGAGGAGATAGTGGAGGGGACTCTTTCTTAGTTGCAGGTTTGATGATTTGCCTAGTTCTTTTTGAAATGAGAGAAATTAACAGTCTCTTCTCTAGAGAGATATTCAATCCCTTTGATTTGCATAATGTGGTGTAGTGGTGCTTGAGAATCTGACACATAAAAGTCATGTATGCAATGTTCTTTATACTGTAATTATAACCTATGATATGCATAAGACATTTTTTCCAGGCAATTTTCTTTCCTAGCACCAAGACCCCCATCCGATACAGCTGGGCTTTGGAGATAGCACTAAGTGTTGAGATTTTACACATCAACACCAACCCCACAATATCAGCGAGAAACTCATATTCTTTAGAAAAATCCTTCTTTAAATGAATTGGTTTATCTTTAGAAAAGTTCATCTTTTGCAACACCTCCTTTATCTCTGCATCTGAGAGCTCTACATCCCCTTCTCTAGAAGGAAGTTCAAAAGTCATTTGTATCATTTCTATAATCTAAACATCAGACCCAGTTATGTAGCCAATCATTATTACATCTTCATCAATTGTGAAAGAGATTAGAAAGTCAGAGAGCTCTACAACATACAATGAGCATCTTGTGGTAATTAGCTTATTCAGCCCAACATCAGTGAATAGCTGCAAAATTCCTTTGGAACTATCTGCTACAATGGCGAAGGATTCTAAATCAACATTAAATCCAGAGTTAGTCTTGGTTGTCATTGTTGTACCTACAATAACACTTGGAAAAATAGGAGTGAAGGAAAGAACCAAACAGTATAGAGCTTGGGAGATGAACATTTTTGAACTTTGAATAAATAATGTCTTATATTTAAGGCAATATGTCTGAAATTAGGGTTGTTGATGTTTAGGAAAGAAATAAACATTGAGCCCTTACCAAGTCGACTTTACATCGACTGAAACTCAATGGAACTATGAGCTTTCCTTATCAGACTCTCTATTGATGCATGTGTTGAGCCATGTCAGCAATAGGTCAAATAGGTTCAATACTCTTCATAATCACTATCTCTAGACAAAGCGTTAAGTTGAAGTCGATGTTACATTGACTTGCACTTGATGTTGCATTGAAAATAGTCTTATGATTTTGACGCCTTATGCTAGTTTTTGCTAGGAATTTGCTTTTATTAGTTAATGATTTAAAGGAATTTGTATCTTTGATATGTGATATACTCAGTCCTTTTCAACCATTTATTTAGTCATTGTGACTTTTCTAGCACTATTACCTTTCAAGAATTTATGAACTATGATCCTTCACTATTACTCCTTTGATTCAACATGGGCCTAGAGCATCCACTATCAAAGTACCATAGTTAGTTTGTTGAAGGATAGTTCCTTCCTGCACAAGAAACAAAATATTAGTTGGGACTCTTATTACCTTGGGCTCATTGCTCCTTATTCCATTATATGGGTTATGAAAGTATAAGAAGGCCTTTCATGACATCACATAGGATAAAAGAGTGTTGATCTATTAAACCACCAGCTTCTAGCATCATGGACTTTTCTTAGACAATTAAAAAAATTCAAGTTTAGAGAGTTGATAATCACAAAACTTAGTTGTGTTAAACCCATTTGAATTTTGTATTAGGAAGTTTCTTCGACTTCGACTCGACGTAATATTCTGGTGGTATCGATATGATGTTGGCACATATGATGGGTTATGTTAATATGAAGTCGACGCATGTTCCCTCTGAGCAGAATTTTTATTCCTTATTTTTTATGTTCTATTAGTTCCTCCCCTAGTATGTCCTTATCCGTAGATTAACATGCTCTATTTAATACAGTGACCTTTTCTGGGTCATCATCTGCTATGGTATAAATAGGTTCATTATCTAGAATTACAATAGGTTGATTGTCATTAGCTTTAAAAAAGGATTCATGATTTCTCTAAATAGGTGTTCTGAAACTTTTTCTTAAACTAGTAGGGTCACCGCCTAATCCAAAGTGATTAAATCTTTTCGTTAGATTTTCAGTATTGTTCCAGATTTGTTGACTCCTTCCATTTAAGGAGTCTTCAAAGGCTTTTGCCTTTATTAGCTCATCTTTTAAATGTGTGTTCTCTTTAATTAACTCAATTAATTGTTGTTTAAGCTTCTCATCTCCAATTTTAAGAAGATTATCTTACTTGATTTGCTCATCATCTTATGGACAACTCTTTCTTAATTCAATTTCTTTTCTGAGTTGTTTTATTTGTTTTTTTTGCTTCTAATTAATCTCTATAAAAATATTTGAAACATTCATTAAAATCATCAAATGAAAAATCAATATCAAAACATGATACTTGATCCTCTTCATCCTCTGAATAGGCTTCCAAAGCCATCAGACATGCTTCTTCAGCAGCAACCTCATTTTCACTCTCAAATGTAGAGCTTGACTCTAAACTAGAGTCATTCAAGGTTTCTGTAATGATACCTCTTCCCTTCTTATCCCTCTTATTGAAGGACTGCTTCTTATGCCCCTTCTTACTTGATTTATCCTTCTTCTTTTAAGGATAGTAAGGAGCAATGTGACTTGGCTTTCAACAAGCAAAGCAGATACCGTCCCTGGTTTGGGTCTTATCAAATTTGGGCTTATTGAAGCCCTTTCTCTTTTTCTGTAGTTTTTTTCCCTTAACCCACCTTATAAATATCTTACAAGGAGATTAAACATCTCCTCTTCATAGTTAGATGGTTCACCATCAACAACCTTTTGAGCAATGGAATTATCTCTAGGGATAGCGAGCTTGTCCTTTAAATCTGACTCAGCCCTACTATTTAAATGGTGTTCATTTGATTTGATCTTGCCTAACTGAAAGAAAAGGGATAGATACTACTCTAGAGGGGGGGGGGGTGAATAGAGTAATCAAAAATTGCACTAGCAAAGTTGACTGTCTACTCAACTCCCTTGGAGTTAATTGTGGAATAAAGGTTATAGATATTTGAGGTGAAACCCTAAAGCCTAACACAAATGATGTGCACAAAAGGCAGCCAACTATAATTACAGTTAAGGCTTGGAATCCTAAACACCAACTAGCAATCCTAATTAAAATCTAATCACAGCCAATCAACACAGAGAATTAAATAAACAATCCAGACGATACAAGGAATTTATAGTGGTTCCCAAACAACTTGGGTACGTCCACTCTTCTACCAACAAGGTAGGAATCCACTCAGGTTTTTGATCAAGTGCCCTGCCACCAAAAAAGATCTGCTGCAGGTAGATCTAGAGACCCTTTATACTTTTGATCAGGTGTCTAAAAACTAACACAGGTTTTTGATCAGGTGCCCTGCCACCAAGGTATACTTTTGAAGGGAGTAATAACCCTTTACAGGAGGGGGAAAGGAGGTTAGAATGTCTTCTCTATTTTACAATAGATTAGAGAAGCACAAGAACTTGCACTGAGCTAGAAAGGTCTAAAGAATCAAGGCTCCCCCTGGCTAAAAGAATGTCCAGGTGAAGTCTTGCTTCAGTGCAGAAACACTTCAGAAAATCTGAAGGAAAAAGCTACAAGAAGATAAATAATATGAATTGAAATTTCTTCTTTAGGCAGCTATCTTCTTCTTCTTCAAAAAGCTCTGAGTGCAAATCTTCCTGGAGACAGGAGAACTCAGGTTGAAGAAGAGTGATGAACTAAAACTTCTTCTCAGTTGAATATGAATGAGCTGAGAGCAGTTGAAAATTGTAAGCTTTAAGTTTGAATGCTGCAGTTAGCTTTTAAATATGAGAGAACTAGTTGATTTCTTTCTACAAAGAAGTCTTTATATAGCAGCAGCAGCAACGGCTCTCAAAAGAGTTTGAATCTTGTCTTCTACTAAAATCTGCAAGCTGGGCTGCAAATAGCATAAAGCAAAACAAATACTGCAGGCAGATATCCTATAAGAGGATAAAGCTTTCTAAGAAGCTGTAAATAACTCTGATAAAATAATACAAGAGAAAGTCACATCAGAAGAGACTCTTTACGGCCAAGGAAGACTTTTTGAGTCTAACGGCTATAAAGGACAGCCTGGCAAATCAAGCAGAAATCATATCTCAGCTAATAAGACAAACAACTTTGTCAGAAAAAGATTAGCTCATGCATAAGGAATGGAGCAGATATTGCATGGAAATAATATCACAATTTATTCAAATAATCTTTTATAAAATATGCCAAAATAAATATGAAATAAATCACATCATAGAAGACGACAAAATAATTCAAAACATACAGCAAAACGTCGAACGACCTTTGGAGATCGTCGAACGAGGCACAGAGATCGTCGACCTATCAGACAGATAGTCGAACGATCCAGATAGTCGAACTATCAAAGAAAATAGTCGAACTACCTCAGCAGATAGTCGAACTATCAGGACAGATAGTCAAGCTATCAGATAGTCGATCTATCAAGACAGATAGTCGAACTACCAAACAAAAACAGATAGTCGACCTATCAACAGATAGTCGAACTATCACAGAAAACAGATAGTCAACCTATCAACAGATAGTCGAACTATCACAGAAAACAGATAGTCGAGCTATCAACAGATAGTCGAGCTATCAAAACAAAACAGATAGTCGACCTATCAACAAATAGTCGAACTACCAGATAGTTGAACTATCCAAGCAGATAGTCGAACTATCAACCAAAACAGATAGTCGACCTATCAACAGATAGTCGAACTATCAAAGCAACACAGATAGTCGACCTATTAACAGATAGTCGAATTATCAAAGCAACACAGATAGTCGACCTATCAACAGATAGTCGAACTATCAAAGCAACACAGATAGTCGACCTATCAACAGATAGTCGAACTATCAAACGAAGACAGATAGTCGACCTATCAAACAGATAGTCGAACTATCAGATAGTTGAACTATCCAAGCAGATAGTCGAACTATCAAGCAATAGATAGTCGACCTATCAAACAGATAGTCGAACTTTCAACGCAGACAGATAGTCGACCTATCAAACAGATAGTCGAGCTATCAGGAAGATGATCGTCGAACGGCTGGTCGACGATAGTCGAGCGATGTTCGACCATAGTCGAACGAAAAACTACTTAACCAAATATTCATCTGGAAAAGCAATTCTACACAACTAGAGAATCTAACCTATCAACTAACCTTTGACCATAGATAAATCTTGGGTCAAGAGACAGAAAGAGAAGACTGAACTCAAATCAAAACTAGGGTACCAACAATCTCTCCCTATTTGAGTTAAGTCTCTCAACAACTAAAATATACAAAACTAATTACAGAAAGTAAATAAAATGTATGAAAAGAAATAACTAAGCAGATAACATCAATCAAACAGATAAGCAATTAACTGTCAATCAATGAAATATTAAGGTGCTTCAGAGTTAGGATTAGGATCAGAAGAGCTAGAAATAAAATTAATCTTTCTAGAAGGATCTTAGGCTTCTTTCCTTGACAGCTTCAGGTCTTGTTCTCCAATGATTTTATATTCTGATGCTCTTGGGACAACTCCCTCAGGATGTTTTTCCATGTACTTTGAAGGATCAAATACCTCAGGTCGGACCTGGAATTTATCGAGCTCCTTCATTCTGAATTTTGACATCGTGGTCAATCCTGCAGTGTCTTTTCCTTCTGCTTTAGCTTTCTTAATTTGAGCTGCTCCAAAAAGTTCAATAAAATGAGCCATCCTAAAATTAGGATCAAGCTCTGGGCTTTCATAAACAATTTCAGAAGATGTATCAACTGGTTCTTTATCCTGAATAACTAGATAAGAAGGAGGAGCAGACTTAGCAAATATCTTGCTAGAATTTTCAGATAAAATAATTTTCTTACCTTTTGAAACATCCTTCACAGAATGATCTGGCTTTGGAGAGATTGAGCTTTTGAGTTCTTTAGAATGAGGAGGGGAAAAGGTTGGTCTTTGATACACCACCTCCATTACTTGTTCCTTAACAGCATCAAGCCTTTGATAGCCAGATTGAGTTTTACCTTGATATCCTTGAGAGCTTCTCCTTTGAGATGACTTAGATGGATTGAACCTTTTAGACTGAGCAGCTGGATTTGCAGATAAGTTTCCTGAGGCTCCTGCACTGGGAGGTGGAGGAGGAGGACCTCTAGGAGTCCATCTTGGTACAGGACTTCATTCTTTGCTTCTGCTGATTTTTAGAGAAAGCCATCCAGTGCTGGAAATCTTTTGACTTAGGATCAATTCCTTTTCGAATATAATAAGGAGTATCATTATCTGGATTAGGAGGAGGAGGAGCCACAGCTTTTTTTTTTCTTTTTAGCAATTCTCTTTCTCTTAGACTCATTAGATTCATCAGAATCAATTTCATCCTCAGAATTAGAAGAAATGGGCAGATCATATAGATCAACTGCCTCTTGCATAGCTCTTTCCTTTTCCTTTAGAGCAGCTTTTTCTATTTCTTCTTCCATGGCATCCTATGCCAGGAGAGCATCTAAATCCAAACCGGGGGAATCATCCTATACAGTAGACTTTTCAATTTGAGCATCTGAATCTTTTTCTTGTTGATCAGAAACTGTCATGGTGACCAGTTCTACTTGCACTTCTGGCTGAGCTGGCTGATTAGCTTCAGATACTTAAACAGCTGGTTCTGGTGGAACTTCTGGAGCTGGTTGGATAACAGGCTCTTGAACATCTAGAACTTCTTCCATATTATCTGTAGTATTATGAATAAAATTTTGCTAAATGACATCTAATCATCCCTTTCAGGTATTCCCATACAATCATATCAGTTATCAAGTCTAAAAATTGAGTAAAAGGGATACCTTCAGAACTGTCCTTTGCATGTCCTAACTCCCATAATTCATCTAGAAAGGAAGTGATAACTCCTTCTAGGTATAGGGCGAGCAGGGGAGTAGAACATTCTTCTATGCAAACTTTGACAATGAATTCAGACTTCAGTAAGGCATCAGAAATTTCTTTTTCAGACAAACTTTGAGGAGGAGCTGATTCTTCTAATTCTTTCTCTGCCACTACAGGAGGATCTACTGGAGGGGAGGCCAAAGGCTGCTCAGAGACATCTTCATTAAGCATCTCCCCCTGCCTGATTTCAGTAGAGACTGAAACCAGGCCCCTAGAGGAAGAGGGCTCAGCAGACTTTGAGAGTGCTAGAATAGCAGCAGTCAAAGAATATATGGAGGAAACAAGAGGGGCAATTGCCTCTTCAATCATATTTTTGATTGAGGGGGTAATTAGCTCCAAGATGCTAGATATGAAAGCTGGAGAGTTTTCAGATGATGAAGATGATGGGGGAATCTCAGAGGATGGAAGATCAGCAGGAATGGTGAATTCCTGATGAGCTGGATAATGAACTGGAGATAGAACTGGAGATGGAACTGGAGATGGATGAGTGGATGGAGGATGATCAATATGATCTGAAGAAGGAATTGGAGACTGAGGAGAAGTAGAAATCTCAGAAACCAATAAATCAAAACTGGGATGAGAGATCCCAGCAAGATGAGATGGTAGAGGAGATGCAGGAGGTGATGCAAGGTGAGAAGCAGAAGGTCGTACTTCAATTGAAGTTGATGGAACTTCAACTGAAGTAGATGGCAAGGCAGATGAAGAAGATGGAATGGAGAGGCTTGTTGAGCCAGCTTCTTGTAGGGGAGGAGTGACTGAGGCAGTCCTGGTGCTCTCAGATGCTACTGGAGCAACCCCTGCGGGAGCGGGCTTCAGAAAGGTTCTTTTCCATTTGGTGAACAAGGCTGGATCCATCTTCTTGCTCGCATTTATGGAGGTAGCAGCTGAGACTAGCAGATGGGGATACTTTTCCTTCAGAAAAATCCCAACTACCCTACCTAGGGTAACTTCTTTCTTGCTGTTCTTTTTCCTGATCAAATCAAAAAGAACTCCTGCCCAAATAATCTGTTTCTTATTCACAATTGCACACATCAGTGCAAACTACTGCCTTGTAATGTTGTCATGGGCAGAGTGCATTCCCAGTAGCACTTTTCCAACCAGTTCAGCAAGGAACTTAATCTTAAACGGAAAATTTACTTTAAGCGGCTTAGAGGGAATGCCTTCTGCATGTCCCAGCTCGGTCAGCATTCTCCCAAACTCTGGGGTATCCTGCTCGTAATCTTCTTCCCCATTTATCAATCCAAATATTTCAGTTAAAATAGCGGGAGTCAATGTTACCTCTTCTCCGCCAATAGTTCCAATCATTGAATCATCATTTGAAGACGAAGTAAATGCCCATTCTTTGAACTCTTGAATATTTATCTTTATCCGGGAGGACATAAGCTTTTCTAAACCTTGATCTTTGCATAAATTGAGGATTTCCACAATTCCGGATTTGCAGCAACTGAAAGACTCGAAATCGACACTGAATCCTGCATCAAACTTCACTACTGCCAAGAGCGCTGGAGCAATCGCCATCGAAAGGGCTGGAGAAGACGAGGGAGAGACGGCGAGGACGAAGCGGTAGAAATCGCAAGACAAAGAGCAAGCGGGAAGACGGAATGCGAAAAGACGCTCTCCGTCGACGATAAAAACAACGATCTCTTAACCTAGGTCGACTATCGGCTTTATATTAAAATAGCGATCGTCGATCTATTTAAAAGATGCTGGAGACGATGGTCGAACGATTGTTCGACGATCGGTCCTGAAGCAGAGTAGTCGATCAATCATTCGACTATTTATGTCTTCACAAACAACAAGCTGTCGTCAACCATAGATCGACGATATGCTCGACTTGTTCGACTATCTTCGAACGTCGGTCGATGATCTTACAGCAGATAAGCTATCTTCGACCATAGGTCGACGATAGGCTTGATCCGATTGACTATCTTCGAACGTCGTTCGACTATCTTCGAACAAGTTTCAACAAGACAGACGTCACACTTAGTCTCTTCCATTAATCATGCCTAGTTGAACTAAAAAGAACAGATGCTTCTGTTCATCTAAGGGCTTGGTGAATATATCACCTCTCTGAAGGTCTGTGGATATGAACTCAAGGCTGATCTTGTTCTTTTCCACACAATCTCTCAGGAAATGGTGCCGGATCTCAATGTATTTCGTTCTAGAGTGGTGCACGGGATTTTGTGCAATAGAGATAGCACTGGTACTATCACACATGATTTTTGTGTTCTTGTGTGTGTACCCATAATCCAAAAGTTGGTTTTGTATCCACAGGATCTGTGAACAACAACTAGCACCTGCTATATATTCAGCTTCTGCAGTTGAGATTGATACAGAGGCATGCTTCTTACAGAACCAAGAGACCAATCTCTCTCCCAGGAACTGGCAAGTTCCTGAGGTACTTTTCCTGTCAACTCTACAGCCAGTATAATCAGAATCAGAATATCCAATTAATTCAAATTCTGACTCAGCTGGGTACCAAAGTCCTAGATTTGGACATCCCTTCAGGTATCTCAAGATTCTCTTGAGAAGAATCAGATGAGATTCCTTGGGGTTGACCTGGAATCTAGCACAAAGGCATGTAGCAAACATTATATCTGGCCTACTTGCAGTTAAATACAATAGGGAACCAACAATGGCCCTATAATTCTTTTGATCAACAGGCTTTCCCTGATCATCAGAATCAATAACTACATTAGTAGCCATAGGTGTATGCATTGCTGAAGCATCAACCATCCCAAACTTCTTTACCAATTCCTTGGCATATTTGGATTGGGAGATGAAGATGCCATCAGCATCTTGCTTTACTTGGAGACCAAGAAAGTAAGACAGCTCACCCATACTACTCATCTCAAACTTGAAATGCATCAAGTTAGAGAACTTTTTGCACAGTTTGGGATCAGTGGAACCAAAAATAATGTCATCCACATACACTTGAACTAACAGGATTGTGTCCTTGTGCTGCTTGTCGAAGAGGGTTCTATCAACTACTCCCCTAACAAAGTTGTGCTTTAACAGAAAACTAGCTAGAGTCTCATACCAGGCTCTTGGTGCTTGTTTGAGTCCATAAAGAGCTTTTTGCAACTTGAATACATGTGAGGGCTGAGTTGAAGAAACAAACCCAGGTGGCTGTTCAACAAAAACCTCTTCCTTTAGCTCACCATTTAGAAAGGCACTTTTGACATCCATCTGAAAAACTTTAAACTTCATATAGGCTGCATAGGCTAAGAAGATCCTTATTGCCTCTAGCCTTGGAACAGGAGCAAAGGTTTGGTCATAATCTATACCTTCCTCCTGTCTGTAGCCCTGAGCTACAAGCCTAGCTTTGTTCCTTACAATGATTCCATTTGCATCCAACTTGTTTCTATACACCCACTTGGTGCCTATAATCAGTTGGCCTTTAGGTCTTGGAACCAAAGTCCACACCTTACATCTCTCAAACTGATTGAGTTCCTCTTGAATAGCAATGATCTAGTGGGGATCTAGCTCAGCACCTTTAATGGTGAGGGGCTCAATCTGTGAGAGGAAACAAGCGTGCATCACATCCTGTCTTAACTGATGTCTTGTTTGAACACCAGCTGATATGTCTCCTATCACTTGAGATGTAGGGTGATCTCTAAGTGTGACAACATCAGCAGGTGGGATGTGATCTTCAGCAATAGTTGGGATTAATTCCTCAGGAGGAATTTGATCTACTATTGGTGGAATAACAACAACTTCTGCAATGTCTTCATCACTGTCTGATTCAGTGATATGAAGAGTTGAAAGATGAAGAATCTCTTGAGTGACATCTTTGCTAGATTCTTGTACCTACAATGAACTAGAGGAAGGGGAAGTTTCCTTCTCCTTGTAAAACATTTGAGATTCATCAAAGGACACATGAACAGACTCTTCAATTTTAGAAGAAGATTTATTAAAAACCCTATAAGCTTTGCTTACTTGGGAATATCCAAGAAAAATTTCCATTGAAGCTTTTGCTTCAAATTTTCTAAGGTATTCTTTATTATTATTATGAATATAAACTACACAACCAAATACTCTAAAATAATTTATTTTATGTTTCTTTCCTTTAAGCAACTCATAAGGAGTTTTACACTTAAGTTTGTGTATCAGACTTCTATTCAAGACATAGTTGGCTTTACTAAAAACTTCTGCCCAATAGGAAAGAGGCATATTAGCATCTGCCAACAATGTGCCAGCAGCTTCAATCAGGGTTCGATTCTTCCTTTCAACTACCCCATTTTGTTGGGGAGTTCTAGGAGCTGAGAAGCTATGTTGGATACCTTCTCTCTCATAGAATTCTTGCATAAGAAGAGAGTCAAACTCAGTACCATGATCACTTCTGATCAAGGCCACATGAGTAGAGTACTCAGTCTGCACACATAATAGAAAATCTGTAAGGGCTTTGAAGTTATCAGCCTTAGTTCTCAAAAAGAACACCCAAGTGAATCTAGAGAAGTCATCTACAATGACTAGGGTGTAATACTTCCCTCCTAAACTCTGTACATTTATTGGGCCAAATAGGTCCAAATGTAATAAATACAGGATTCTAGGAGAATCACTTTTATTTACTGATTTAAATGAATTCTTGGTTTGCTTGCCTAATTGACAAGCCTTGCATAGGCTCTCCTTCTTGTAGGGGCAAGAAGGTAAACCTCTAACAAGGTTGTGCTTAGATAACCTAGATATATTCTTGAGGTTAACATGGCTAAGCCTTTTATGCCATAAAGTATTGTTATTGGTTACTTCATTAAATAAGCAGATTTCAGAGTGAGTTGAGTTAAAATCTACTAAATAAATGTTATCTTGTCTAATACCTACTAATACAACATTATTATTTAAAGTAATATTACAAAGAGAGTTAGAAAATGATACCTGGTATCCAACATCACATAATTTACTTATTGAAATTAGATTGTGCTTCAGTCCAGTTATATAAGCAACTCTCTTGAATGTTACAGCTCCAATTGTCATCCTGCCATAGCCTTCAGTTTGACCATAGCTTGAATCTCCAAAGATTACCTTTGGGCCATGCTTGGCTTTGAACTTTGACAGATGTTCTTTATTTCCTGTCATATGCTTGGAGCAACCACTATCCAAATACCACTTATTTTGAGTGTAGGATAGGTCTTCACCTGCAAATAAATCAATTAAACATTGTGGACCCAGGTAACCTTGGGTCCCTTGTTTTTCACATAAGAAAAACTGGAAATAAATGAATAAGCAGGTTGAGGATGATAACCTAACGGGTAAGATCTCCTAGGTGCGATTCTCCATGCAGATGATGGGTCAATGAACCTAGGGTTTCTATTTTCATTTTGGTTTCTAAAGTTTTGAGTGAAGTTTTGAAATTCTTGTTGAAAGCGTCGATCGGCGTTCGACGATTGGTACCCAGATCGTCGATCTCCATTCGACCATTGGGCCTGCGATCGTCGAGCAGCGTTCGACGCTCTTTGTAATTCCTTAAATTTTTGTTTTCTTTTCTCTCTCTTAGCTTTATTTAAGGCTTTATTGACCTGATTAACTTGCTCAGTGTTCTTTATCCCATCAGCTGAGATAAAGTTCACTGGAGTTGAAAGATGGTTTTTAAGAACAATTGGGGGTTCACTAGAAGAAGCTCCTAAGCATAATTTATTATTGCCTGACCTAGTGTTAGACATGCTGGTTATTTCAAGCAACTTAAGGCTTTTACCATTCAGAGATTCTTCTAACCTTTTGGACTTAGCTAATCCATTCTTAAGGAATTTTATTTCTTCACTAGCATTAGTGAGTTCTGTTGTTAACCTAATGTTTTCAATAGAAATTGATTCAGATTCAGCTAGTTTATTTCTAAGTTCTTTTATTTCCTTTTCAGAACTAATTAAATCTAAACATAAAGATTTAAAATCTGATTTAAATTCATCAGATGTAAAGTCGTAAGAAGGCAATACCTCATCTTCAGTTGGCATTTCTTCATCAGAATCTGAACTCTCTGCAGCTGAGTGATTGCTGTAGGCATCAATTGCCATCAGGCAAACTTCCTTTGCCTTCTTTTCTTCCTCATCCTCACTGGAGCTTGAGGAGGAAGATTCCTCATCAGAATCGCTCCAGGTTTCAGCAACAAAGCCTCTCTCCTTCATTTTGTTTTTGTAGGAGGATGGCTTGGAATGCTTCCTGTGCTGATCCTTGTCTTTCCTTTTATCTTTATTCTTTTCCTTTGGACAATCTGGAAGAATATGTCCAGGCTTCCTGCAACCATAACAAATTATTTCTTTAGAAGGAGTACGATCATACCTTGGTTTATCTTCATACTTTGAAGATTTCTTTCTGAATTCTTTCCTTCCCATCTTGAGAAACCTTTTGGCAAATAATGCCATCAGTTCCTCATTGGACAGGCTTCCTTCAGAAGCATCAGCAGCCTTGAGAGCAAGGGTTTGCTCTTTTCTTGTGGGAGTTGGAGTTTTTTCTTCAGCTTCAGCTTCCCTGGACTTCAGCACTTGCTCAAAGGACTTGAGCTTGCCGAGAAGGGCTTCTGTTGAGATTTCTGTTGTACTTCTGGCCTCCTTGATAGGCCAGATCCTCAGATCCCATGTGCTAGGGAAGCACATAAGAATCTTATCATTGACCTCTGTCAATGAAATATCCTTATCAAGAGTCCTCAGCTCATTGATGATTGAGCTGAGCCTTGTGTACATAGCTTCAACTGATTTAGCATCAATTTTCTTGAAGTTCTCATACTATGAGATAAGGTTGGACCTCTTGTCCTTCCTTTCATCAGCTGAACCAGCTACAATCTGGTTCAGTGTATCCCACATTGCCTTTGCTGAGGGGCAGTCAGCAACCTTCTGGAATACTTCATCAGACATTGTCTGATCCAGAATGTTCATTTCTTTAGCATCTGCTATCTTTGCCTTTTTGTATTCATCATTGTAATCTGGAGGAGGCACTACACTCATATCAGTTGATGATGAAGCAGTAGCAGCAGTAGGTGCTCTTGGTGGTCCTGTCAAAATAGAAGCAAAGATACTCTCATCAATAGAATTCATATATAATTTAATCCTTGCCTTCCAGATGCTAAACTTAGCTAAGTTGCATGCTGGAGGTCTGGTGCTATAGTAATCCTTGGACTGGGCCATGATAGTGAAAGTGAATATCTATAAACTTTGGTATCTATCAGGATCTTTTGACTTAGGTGTTAGCCTATACAGTCAGCCAACCTCCCTCTGATACCAATTGAAAGAAAAGGGATAGATACTACTCTAGAGGGGGGGGGGTGAATAGAGTAATCAAAAATTGCACTAGCAAAGTTGACTGTCTACTCAACTCCCTTGGAGTTAATTACGGAATGAAGGTTATAGATATTTGAGGTGAAACCCTAAAGACTAACACAAATGATGTGCACAAAAGGCAGCCAACTGTAATTACAGTTAAGGCTTGGAATCCTAAACAGCAACTAGCAATCCTAGTTAAAATCTAATCACAACCAATCAACACAGAGAATTAAATAAACAATCCAGATGACACAAGGAATTTATAGTGGTTCCCCAAACAACTTGGGTACGTCCACTCTTCTACCAACAAGGTAGGAATCCACTCAGGTTTTTGATCAGGTGCCCTGCCACCAACAAGATCTGCTGCAGGTAGATCTAGAGACCCTTTAGACTTTTGATCAGGTGTCTAAAAACCAACACAGGTTTTTGATCAGGTGCCCTGCCACCAAGGTATACTTTTGAAGGGAGTAATAACCCTTTACAGGAGGGGGAAAGGAGGTTAGAATGTCTTCTCTATTTTACAATAGATTAGAGAAGCACAAGAACTTGCACTAAGCTAGAAAGCTCTAAAGAATCAAGGCTCCCCCTGGCTAAAAGAATGTCCAGGTGAAGTCTTGCTTCAGTGTAGAAACACTTCAGAAAATCTGAAGGAAAAAGCTACAAGAAGATAAATAATATGAATTGAAATTTATTCTTTAGGCAGCTATCTTCTTCTTCTTCTTCTTCAAAAAGCTCTGAGTGCAAATCTTCCTGGAGACAGGAGAACTCAGGTTGAAGAAGAGTGAAGAACTAAAACTTCTTCTCAGTTGAATATGAATGAGCTGAGAGCAGTTGAAAAATGTAAGCTTTAAGTTTGAATGCTGCAGTTAGCTTTTGAATATGAGAGAACTAGTTGATTTCTTTCTCCAAAGAAGTCTTTATATAGCAGCAGCAACAACGGCTCTCAAAAGAGTTTGAATCTTGTCTTCTACTGAAATTTGCAAGCTGGGCTGCAAATAGTATAAAGCAAAACAAATACTGCAGGCAGATATCCTATAAGAGGATAAAGCTTTCTAAGAAGCTGCAAATAACTCTGATAAAATAATACAAGAGAAAGTCACATCAGAAGAGACTCTTTACGGCCAAGGAAGACTTTTTGAGTCTAACAGCTATAAAGGACAGCCTGGCAGATCAAGCAGAAATCATATCTAAGCTAATAAGACAAACAACTTTGTCAGAAAAAGATTAGCTCATGCATAAGGAATGGAGCAGATATTGCATGGAAATAATATCACAATTTATTCAAATAATCTTTTATAAAATATGCCAAAATAAATATGAAATAAATCACATCATAGAAGACGACAAAATAATTCAAAACATACTGCAAAACGTCGAACGACCTTCGGAGATCGTCGAACGAGGCACAGAGATCGTCGACCTATCAGACAGATAGTCGAACGATCCAGATAGTCGAACTATTAAAGAAAATAGTCGAACTACCTCAGCATATAGTCAAACTATCAGGACAGATAGTCGAGCTATCAGATAGTCGATCTATCAAGACAGATAGTCGAACTACCAAACAAAAACAGATAGTCGACCTATCAACAGATAGTCGAACTATCACAGAAAACAGATAGTCGACCTATCAACAGATAGTCGAACTATCACAGAAAACAGATAGTCGAGCTATCAACAGATAGTCGAGCTATCAAAACAAAATAGATAGTCAACCTATCAACATATATTCAAACTACCAGATAGTTGAACTATCCAAGCAGATAGTCGAACTATCAACCAAAACAGATAGTCGACCTATCAACAGATAGTCGAACTATCAAAGCAACACAGATAGTCGACCTATCAACAGATAGTCGAACTATCAAAGCAACACAGATAGTCGACCTATCAACAGATAGTCGAACTATCAAAGCAACACAGATAGTCGACCTATCAACAGATAGTCGAACTATCAAACGAAGACAGATAGTCGACCTATCAAACAAATAGTCGAACTATCAGATAGTTGAACTATCCAAGCAGATAGTCGAACTATCAAGCAACAGATAGTCGACCTATCAAACAGATAGTCGAACTATCAACGCAGACAGATAGTCGACCTATCAAATAGATAGTCGAGCTATCAGGAAGACAATCATCGAACGGCTGGTCGACGATTGTCGAGCAACGTTCGACCATAGTCGAACGAAAAACTACTTAACCAATTATTCATCTGGAAAAGCAATTCTACACAACTAGAGAATCTAACCTATCAACTAACCTTTGACCATAGATAAATCTTGGGTCAAGAGACAGAAAGAGAAGACTGAACTCAAATCAAAACTAGGGTACCAACACTAACAAAACATTATTAGTAATTTTCTGATGGCATTTGGACACTCTGATGGCCCAGAATCTTAAGTCCCTTGTGCTTGGGAAGTACATGAGAAGCTTGTCATTGATCTCATTGAGTGAGATCTCCTTGTCTAGTATATTAAGTTCATTAACAATGATGTTGAACCTTTCATATATCTCAACTACAATCTCTTTAGTTTTCTATTGAAATTTCTCATATTATGACATAAGAAAAGACCTTTTTATCCTTCTTTTAATTTGAGCTTCCATCAACAATCTTAGATAATAACTCTCAGATTTCTTTGGTTGACTGGCAAACAACTTTTTCGAATATTTAATCTAACATTGTTGAGACTAGGATGTTCATGACCTTTGCATCCTAGTCCTTCACTTTCTTCTCTTCTCCTGTACATTCAAATCTTGGTACAGTTTCTTTTGTGGTGTTACCATTTATATCTTTCTTGTATGACATAGGTGGTCTCATCAAAATAGACCTAAAGATGCCCTCATTAATAGATTTCATGTATAATTTGACTATGGCCTTCCAGATTGTCAACTTTTCTAAGTTACACATTGAAGGTCTTGTGGATGACAATCCTTTAAAATTATTTAATGAGATTTTTAAAATTGATTTTTATGTATATGTATAACTTTACAACTATTCAGATCTTTTTGATCAAGGTGTTAGCCTTTATAAGATCAACCTTACTATGATACCAATTGAAAGTATGAATAGTTGAAGTAATCCCCTGAGAATCCTTTAGAGGGGGTGAATAGAGATTTAAAAATTGATCTTAATTAATTTTAATTATCTCAGAATTTGCACACATAGATTATTAACCAGAAAATTATCATAGTAAAAGTAAACACAACACAACAAAAATATACACAGAAAGTTACAATCACAGATGACACAAAAGCTATAGTGGTTCCCCAAAATTAGGGTACATCCACTCTTCTATCACCTTAGTAGGAATACACTATCCTAGTGCCATAGTCTTTTGATAAGGAGACTCTTAAGACCAACAACCAGATCTTTTGATAAGTAGATCATGAACTACAACAAACTGAATCTTTTAGCAAGGAGACTCTAAAACCACAATCTGAATCCTTTGAAGATGGATTCTATAAAAAATATTTACTTAATAAGTATAAAAGAAGTAAGAAAGAGATTGAGAAAGAAAGTGTGAAGAAAAGTATTCTGAATGAGTCCTCTCAGCAAGAATCTGAGGACAGTTTGGCACTAAGTGCATTTGATCCTTTATTGATGATGAATCCTTGCTAAAGAAGATTGCAAGAATTGTATGCACTTGGATTCAAATGTATTCTTGTAATCTTTACAAAATCTCTTGCAAACTTGAAGAGCAAATGATAAGAAGAAGACCTCCCTGTTCAAATTATATTCTATGTATTTTGTCTTGTGTATATTTTTTCTATTCCCTTTGTATATCATTCTCTGATCCATTTCAAAATTGTCTTCATTTTGGAAAATCATTAATGATGCATATTTTGACTTAAATTTGCATATCTTAAATATTAATTTTTAATATAAATTATATATATTTTCTCTAAATTATATATTAATTAGCTTGTTATTTTTATTCTTATATAATTTACACTACCTTTATTTTATGACAGGCCTGGAGGGAATTATGGCACGTCTCGACGTAAAAGCCCGCTGTCAACCTTTGTACATAAAATTATTATGCATGCCTGGCCACCACCTTAGCCATCCACCTCCATATGCATTAAATTATATCAAATATACTTGTGGTCGGCCCCACCATTTTATTTTATCAAATATTTCTATAGAATGCCACCTCACCATGCATGGCTGACCCATCCAATATTTTTTCATTTATTGCATATAGCAGCCTCATCTACATGTGGCCAGCCCCTCATATTCCCCTCCTAATTTCCTCATTCATTTCAAGAGGTCAGCCACCCTTCATCTCCTCCTCTATTTATTTTAATACCATTACATGGCCAGTCTCTCTCCTCTTCCATTACCTCCACTTCCACCCAATTAATTCCCTCATTAAAAGCATGTGGCCAACCCCCTTATTGCTCTTCATCTTCTTATTCTTTCCTAGAATCTTCCATTTGGCTATAAAAAGGGCAAGGGTCCAAGGCATTTGAGAGTGTTGAAGGGAGACATCAAGTTTCAGTTTTCAAGAGAGTCAGAGAGAATTATAATTTTGTATGAGTACTACATGTTTGAGAGTTAATTTTTAGAAGTTTCTTTTTATGTGCATGTTTCCTCTTTTTTTTAATAGAACATGTTTCCTCTTTCTCTAATATCATAGTTGCTATTTTAAATTTTGTACTCTTTCTTTTTCCATATTAATGAAAATGAATATATCTCTTTCTCTTATTATTATTTCTTTTTTCACTATAAGTATCTAAATCTTTTCTTAGTGCTTGATTGGTTATTATATGGATAAGGATTAAATCATAATCTGTCATCTCTAATTTTTAGAGTTTCATTTCGATTTATTCCCGATTAATATTTTGTTGCTAGTTTATATTGATAGTATATAAATTTCATTATCTGATTAGTGCCCTAATGGCCGAAAGGCTCGTAGATACCTTAGATCTCTCGGAAATAAAGAGATTAGCCTATTTTCATTGAGAATTGAAAATATTAAGTCTTTTGGATTAATTGTTTATGCAATTTTAATTTATTTCAAATTTTAAGAGATTATATTTGAAGTATTATTAAAATTAGTCGGTAGTCGACTCTAGTGAGCTTCTATCATGTATTTCAATCCCCCAATCGGAATAGAATTTTAAGAACTAGATGTTTCTTTTATAATGAGATTTTCAAGAACACTCAATCAAGTGCTAAGGTTTTTAATCATGAATTTTTATCTCTAGTAATTTCCAAATTGCAATCCTTAACTTTCTAAAAAGAAAACAAAATTTTAATTGATAAATTAATAGGAATTTTGGTGAGTAAGATTACTCACAGGTCCCAGACAAATATGACATTTTCCTATACTATATTTTGACAGGTTTACTTGCCTCCATTGGGATATTAGTTACTAGAAATATTTTTAACTCGAAAAATCCTCATAGGGTTTTTGGCACCATTGCCGGTGACTTTTTCTTTTGTCGATATTTTGAAAGCGCAAAAACTATTATATTTATCATTTATCCAAAAAAAAAATTTATAAAAATATTTATCTTTAATCAACCCACATCATCATTTTTCTACACCACCTAACTCTCTCGAAAAGTGCATGGTTGGATAAAATACCACCCTTTTCCTAGTACCAGTACTAGCCAATCACAGGTTAGTTCTTGGAAAGTTCGAGAGTTAATCCAAAAATTATATATTTTTTCAAAAAAAGTGATTTTTTTATTTTCTACTTTTATTTTCCGTTTCACTATCTCTTCCTACTTTCTTTCTAGTGCTTGACCCGTAGTAGCTCTTTGAGTAATCCTGATATTTATTATGATCCAATGTTCGAGTGCACCCATCGGCAATGCCTTTGAACTCGTGATCAGGATTTATATATAGATCTTGAAGAGTTGATTGGAACACTAACACAGTAAATATGGGTGAGCCCAACCAAGATGATGCCCAACATAGAACAATCTTCTATAATGCTAGGCCCAATCTGGTGGGAATAGAATCAAGTATTGTTCGCCATGCTGTAACAAACAATAATTTTGAACTTAAGCCAAACATCATTCTAATGGTGCAAAAATATGTGCAGCTCGACGGATTGTAAGATAAAGATCCGAACATGCATATTGTGAGCATTCTTGAAATGTGTGAGACTTTTAAGATCAATGGTGTTACACATGACACAATAAAGCTAAGAAAGTTTCCATTTTCCTTAAGAACTAAATCTAAATAGTGGTTGAGTTCTCTACGTACGGGATCTATCGCCACTTAGGCTCAATTAACCGAAAAGTTTTTATCTAAATATTTTCCTCCCGCCAAATCTGCAAAATTTAGAAATGATATCTCTGCTTTTAGTCAAATCAATTCTGAAATGTTTTATGATACCTGGGAATGATTTAAGGAATTATTAAGATAATTCCCTCATCATGCTCTGTCTATATGGTTACAAGTGTAGACATTTTATAATAGGCTAAATCAAAACACTAAGCAAATGATAGATGCCGCTTCTGGTGGTACTTTGAACCATAAAACTTCAAAAGCCGCTCATGAGCTTTTCGAGGACTTGGCGATAAACACTTATCAAAGGAAAATGCCCAGGTCCTACCCCAAACAAACCTACAAGTACGTAATAGGTCGATATAGTCTCCTAGTTGGCATTGCAGGTAGAGATGCTGAACAAGAAGATGACAGAGAGTTTGCTCCCTCTGCCCCCAGGTATGGCAAACTGCAAATGCTGCCGCTGAGCAAGTGGATTATTTGGGGAACATACCCAGGACTGCATTTAATAATTTTTCTACTTTTGCTTCTGCTCCTTTAAATTAATCAAATAATTATAATCCTGGATTGTAAAACCATCTAAATTTTTCTTAGAGTAACCCTGCTAATGTGATGCGGCATCCATCCCATCATACATCACCACCACCTCATCCTGCGCATATTTTCAAAAACCTCCAACCATGGGGGAAATGTTTTCAAAATACATTGATGTAAATATGGTGATAATTTGTAATTTAATACGAACGGTTTAAACTATTTAAAATCAAATCGGGCAGCTCACCAAAATCTTATCCGAGTGACCGCCTAGGACTCTTTCCACTAATTCAGAGCCCAATCCAAGAGAGCAAGCAAAATCTATAACTCTCCGGAGTGGAGAAGAATTATCCAGTCTATCCGATAGTGAAAAGCCTGAAGCGAATATCACCCCTACTTTAAATAAACCACCTCTTTCAAATGATGTTGTCTCTTCGCCCTCTACTTTTAAAAATTCTCTCACTCCGCCTTACCCATCATAATTAAACAAAGAAAAGTTAGATGATCAATATCACCGCTTTTTGGAAATGTTTAAACAAATCCATATTAATCTACCTTTCTACGAAGCAATATCTCAAATGCCCAAGTATGTTAAATACATGAAGGTTCTTTTAAAAACATATAAATAAATTGGAAAAATTATCTCATGTTATTTAAAAGCGGAATGCTCTGCGATTTTAACAAATAATTTACCAAAAACAATAAATAATAAGGGTAGCTTTTTGACTCCTTTTGTTTTTTCAATTAATTTTTTAAACACGCTTTAGCTGATCTAGGAGCGAGCATCAACTTGATGTCTTTTCTCTCTTTAAAAAGTTAGGTTTGGGCACTCTCAGCCCAACTAAGTTTAGTATGCAACTCACAGATAGGTCTATTAAGTATCCGTTAAGTATTATTGAGGATGTGCTAGTAAAGGTTGACAAGTTCATCTTCCCGGTAGACTTTGTAATTTTGGATATAAAAGAGGATGTCGAGGTTCCACTAATCCTTGGCCTCCCCTTACTTGCCACCACTCGCATGATAATCGACGTAAGTAATGGAAAGATTTTTCTTCATATAGGAGATGATGAGGTCACTTTTTTTATTACTCCATCAATGAAAAACACTTTCTCAAATGATGATTTGTGTTTTTTTTGAAGTTTCTAATGACAAGCCTTCTCTTTCCTTAAAATTTTTTATAAAAATGGTTTTTCTTCTTTTTCTGAACTCCCTCATGATTTTTCACTTGAAACGGTTTTGACTATGGATAATATTTCTGAAAATTATTGTACTAGATCTATACCTTATGAAGAAATCAATTTTGATAAAGAAAATGTTTTAAAATGTTCATACGAGGAACCACCTACTTTAGAACTCAAGCAATTAACCGGACACCTTAAATATGTCTTTCTTGAAAAAAATTCTAAATTATCAGTTGTAGTCTCGACTTTTTAACTAAATTGGAAAATGATAAATTATTAATGGTTTTACAAAAGCACCATTGAACTATAGCTTGGAATATTTCAGACATTCAAGCCATAAGCCCATTCTTTTACACACTTAAAATCCTCTTAGAAGATCACTCTCAAAACATTATACAACCTCAGTGCCAATTGAACCCAAACATGAAGGATGTAGTTAAGGGCGAGGTAGTTAAATTATTAGATGCGGGGATTATCTATCTAATCTCGGATAGCAAGTGGGTGAGTTCAGTCCAGGTAGTTCCTAAGAAGGGGGTATAACATTAGTTGTAAATGAGAACAATGAATTAATTCCAACAAGAATAATAACGGGGTGGCAAATGTGCATTTACTATCGTAAATTAAACGATCACACTCATAAGTGTTGTTTCCATTGATCATAATGTCCCAGATTTGAAGAAGGTCTATAAGACAATGACATACATAGTATTGTATTTGATGCATGCTTTAAGTTCTATATATGAAAGTTGCTCTTTATTCACTGTTCAAATAGCTTGTCTAAGCACAAATGACAGGTGGACACAAGACATGGTGCTGGCAGGGCAGAAATCTTCCTAAGTCCAAAAGATTTGAGTGAAGGCAATTTTCTCAACGCCAGTTGGCTTTAAGCATTGAGTAAAGCCTACGCAGTCAAAGCCTCAACATTACCAAAGCGAAAATCTTGTTAAGTCTAGAAGCGTTGAGTGAGGGCAGTTCACTCAATGCTTAGAAGCCAGAAGCATTGAGTAAAGCTCAAACAGTCAAAGCCAGAGAAAAGCTTACAAGAATTTTGGCTAAGTCCAGAAGCATTGAGTGAAGGCAGTTCACTCAATGCCCCAAAGATAAAATGTTAACCGAACACAGTTCAGTCAGAGCCGTAGTGTTACTTGACTTGGAAATCTATCTAAGCATAGATGTGTTGAGTGAAGACAACTCACTCAATGCTTATTCAATATAAAATTTTTCTAAGGATAGAATCATTGAGTGAAGGAGTTCACTCGATGCCTATTTAATAAAATAGGCAAAGACAAAAAGCATTGAGTGAAGACAACTCACTCAATGCCATAATATAGAGAAAATCGACTAAGTCCAGATGTGCTTAGTAATGAAGGATCACTCAACGCCTAGTCAGTTAGACTACAATTGTCGATATTCGTTGAGTGATGAATGATCACTCAATACCTAGTGGTGCAGAATTCTAGCAAAGTGTTTTGGGGCTGAGTGAAAAGTCTTCACTCAACGCCTATGCAAAATTGTTTGAATTTTGCCAAGTCCACATGTGATGAGTCATGATGACATCAGCCGAAATTCGAATATTGCGGGAACGGAATAGTGGACGACAAATTGCACCACTTGCCTGTTGTACAACAATTAATACTAAAGAATATTTGTAGCTACCAACTCCAGGTGGTCCCACTGCTCAAAGATTCGTTGGACGGTGGGATAGAAATAGAAAAGATCAAGGAAGAAGAAAGCATATTCTTGAAATAATTTAATTTGGAAAGATAGAGCTTCATCTTCTTACTCTCAACCGATTTACAGAGCTTGAAGACTTTGCTCCTTCTGATGATCTAAAAGTTCATGCAAGTTGGTTGTTGACATTTTCATCTTTAACAGCAAGTTCAGAGAGTAATCTCTCTAAGGTAGAAGAAGGAATAGATCAAGCCTTAGCTGCAGTTACTTCACTGCTCAAGTAGAATATTCTTGAAGATCCATTCTTGGAGTTGTGAAGAAGATAGGACAGAGTCATCTCAGTTCAAGAAGAGGCAGACTCAGAGATATCTTCTCTAGAGTTATTCAACAATAACTACTAACCTTACTTTCTATAAGATCTTAATTGATCTGAGTGTAAGCCTAAATTATAAAGGGTGAGGTATGATATTTTTGTAGATAAGAGCTGTAAGGCATTAGTGCCTGAGTTGTAGGATCCTCTTGTGGATCTGAGATAGGGCCTATGTGCCTGAGTTGTAGGAGAGTTTCTCTCTAAGGTAGAATCTAGTGGTGGATCTGAGTGTAGGGATAATCACCATGCCTGAGTGTAGGACTTTGAGCTAAAGTATGAGGTAGGGCCTATGTACATGAGTTGTAGGAGAATATTTCTCTGAGTATAGGGCTTTGGGCCAGAGTGTAAGACTTGGAGGAGTCTGGGAAATCTTGAGGGATTTGTGTTGTAAGCTATTAGAGCTGAGTTTGGAGAAGTTATCCTTGTCTAACAAACAATTAGAAAGGTGGGAGGGACAGTGGATGTACCCATACTCTGGGGAACCACTATAAACAACTTATTTGCTGATTGTGTGATCTTGAAAGCTAACCTAAACTAAAACACAACTCACCAAAGTAAAATAAAGTATCAAAAAGATAGAAAAAATTATTCACCCCCTCTAGGTGTTTAACTACTCTTGAAACTAAAGAATTTCATGTGGTATCAGAGAGAGGTTACTCAAAAAGAACTTAACATTCTGAGCTTATCTCCAGGAGTAGCTTAAGTATATTCTTTTTGGGTTGAGGAGAGAACCATAAATATTTGGTCTCAATGAAGCTTCCAATCTACAAGAAGGAGAGATATAGGATTTGGAAGGAGAGAATCAAGTTGTTCGTAGAACCATCTTACCGAAGAATCTTCATAACAGTACAAGAAGGAGCTTTCATCCCTATGAAGGTCTCAGCTCTGGATGCCAATATCCAAATACCTAAGAAGTACTCTAAGATGACCAAGGATGATTTCATACTGGCTACAATGGACAAGAGGGAACAGAACATTATTGTGAGTGTCATTGATGATTCAACATTCCAGAACCTAGTTTACTACAGAACTGCCAAGTAAATGTGAGACACATTGATTGTCTAGATAGAGGACACTAAAGATGTTTGGGATGATAGGAAATCCCTACTAAATGAGGAATATGAGGCCTTCAGTCATTGCAAGAAGGATAACATAGCTTAGTGATATGAAATGTTCTTCAGAGTGGTAAATGAGTTGAGGACCTATGGAAGGGTCTTCAGCAATTATAAGCTAAATGACAAGTTCCTTGGGTCTCTAACTAGTGATTGGGACGGCAAGATATGTGCCATCAGAAAGGTGGCCAAGCTGGCTAAAACTCCTCCACACATATTGTTTGGAAAGATGCTCTCCTATGAGATGCAGTTATCTACCAGGAGAGAGGAGGAGACCACCAGTAGATCTTAAGACAAGGAGAAGATAGTGTTCTTCAAGGCTGAGAGATCTAAGATGAGCAAGAAGAGGATTGTCTCTCTCCCATAAAGGTCTGCTGATTCAGACAGCTCTGAGTCAAGTTCTTCTGACAGCAACATGTCAGATGGGGAAATTTCCTCCTCTACGCAGTTCCAAAAGATGATGAAGAGGAGGCAGTGGAAGAATATTCCTCCCTCTTCCTCTCAACATAAGAAAGATCACAATAGATCCAAGAAGAAGTTCTCCTTACAAACATAGTTCTTCTAAAATTGTTTGTTATTGTTGTAGAAAGCCTTGGCATGTCATAGCTGACGCCCAGTCAAGAGAAAAGAGATTGGTGAGAAGAAACATCACCACCAATAGGGCAAGAAGGAAAAGACCTTCATTGCCAAGAATGAGAAGAGTTGGATTCAAAGTGACTTAGCTTCTTCAGATTCTGAAGAAGAAGAAGAAGCCTACATAGGGCTATTTGAAGCTATTGCTGATGAAGATGAAGACTATCCTGCTACAAGAATAGGTATCAGGGCCCCTTTATCACACTCAGATAGTGAAACTGAGGTGGATAAAGATAAAAAATAGCAGTTATGGGCTAATGACCATGTCAGATGAAGAATCCAGTTAGGATCATCCTGGTCAAGATAAGGTACATTCTCTTTCCAGCACCTCCTCTAAATCTGAATATAAGACTCGTCCTAATTTTGATGCATCTTCTTCCTATGATGAAGATGTGTCAGAATTTGAGGAAGATGTCAATCAACTGATTGACAAGTATGTTGCCCTTTTGGATGCTTTAAAAAGGAGCAAGAGGTTGGCCAAGAAATAAGCTATGGAGATTATCTCCCTGCAGCTAGCTTATTCCCTGCAGTCCGAGTCAGCATCCTTGCTGGATTAGATGAGGAGGGAAATTAGCCAACTGAAAACCATCTCAATCATCCAGATTTGAACCATCAGCCATAATAACAAGATCATTATGGATCTTGAAGAAAAGCACCTCAAAGAGAGGAAGCTAGTGGTTCAGTACTCTAAGCCTAAATCAGTGTTGCCACCCATTGATACCCTCACCTCCTAAACAAATAAGAAGGGACTTGGTTACATTGGGAGGAACACTAAAAGAAGGAATAGGAGGAAGGGAAAGGCCCCTATTCTTCCTTCTATCTCCTTTGAGAAAGTTCTGCTACCATCCAATAGGTATGACCAATAAAGCATTTATGGTCACTGGTTGAATGGTAGTTCAACTAGTGTGAACAAAAATGTTCACAGCTATAGTGGAAGGAAGGGCATAGGTTTGAGTGCATTTAGGGCTCCCCATGAGGAAATTCAGATGGCCCATCATGGACCATTTGTTTTTGGTGCACTAGCCCCCATTCTTAAGAATATGGCAGTGGCCAATAGTTAAGCTCCTTCAACAAAAACTTAGAATAAAAGTAAGTCATCCAACAAGCCTGACTTGGCTATCTATAATGCAATCAACAGCTTATCTTCTACAAAGAAGACTGTTGATAGTGGCATTCATGGTAAGCTAAGTACTTCCACTAGAAGACTCACTTTCAGTCAGATCCTTGTTGAAAGAAACATGAAGAGGGCTGCTACTCTCCCTTCTGAAAAGTCAGTTGTTGTCAGCTTATCTATAAGAGCTATTCAGAAAAGGAGATATAATATTCATGTGTGTTGGTGTTGTGTCAAAGTGGGACATTTTGTCATAAATTGTTGGTACAACCAATATGGCTAGTGCAAGGGCAAGTATACCTGTTTGAAAGGCTGTAGGAAGATAGGCTAACTCTCAGATTAATAAGAACCTATGACCCAAACACTTTTGGGGTCCTAAGGTAAACTTAATTGTGGTTGCAGGTTAGTCCAAGTACCAATCTAATATAGTACTTAGATAGTAGGTGTTCTATGTACATGACTGGAATAAGAAGTCTTCTAAAGGAATATAGCCCAGTAAAGAATGGACAAAATGTGATCTTTGGTGGCTCAGGCAAAGGAATCACCAAGGGCTATGGTACGATCACCAATGGCATAGTCATAATCACAAAAGTGGCTTATGTGGAATGGTTACAACACAACCTGATTATCATAAGCCAACTATGTGATATTGGCTATGTCATTGTATTCCACAAGGATGAGTGTCAAATCAAAAGGTCAAGTGACCAAGAGGTCAGTTTGACAGGCACTAGGAGTGGGAATATTTACTGTTTAAACTTTTTATCTTTAAGTTCTGACATCCCAATATGTCTAGTTGCTAATGATAAAGTCTAATATTGTGTGCAATGGCACAAGAGACTAGCTCACTTGAACTATATGTCCATTATCAAGCTCTTTAGTGGAGAGCTAGTATGGAATGGTCCCAACATAAGATGCACCAAGGAGGGAATTTGCTCTGCTTTTAAAAAGGGCAAGTAGAACAAAGAATCCTTCAAGAGCATTGGTTCCAAGGATTCTATGAGGTGCTTATACCTCCCGTATATGGACATGTTTAGTCCTATACCAGTTCATAGTCTATGTAGGAAAGTCTACGCACTTGTGATACTTGATGATTTCTCCAGATTTGCTTGGGTGTTCTTCTTTAAGAAAAAGTATGAAACCCTTGAAATTTTTATGACCTTTGTTAGGCAAGTTCAGAATGAAAAAGACAGCTCTATGTACAAAATTAGAAGTTGCCATAGTACTGAATTTCAGTCTGAAGGCGTGACAAAGTTCTATGAAGGTCAAGGGATTCATAAGGAATTTTCTTCACCAAGAACTCCCCAGTAAAATGGGATTGCTGGGAGGAAAAAAAGAACTCTCATAGAGGCTGGTAGGATCCTTCTCAAAGACACTTCTCTCCCAGAATATTTTTGGGCTGAGGAAGTGAACACTGTATGTCATGTCCTAAATAGAGCCTCTATCAAGAAGTACCACAAGATGACTCCCTATAAGATTATGAAGGGCAGAAAACCAAATCTAGCCTACCTCGGGATCTTCGGCAGTAAATTCTTTGTGCTTAATAATGGGAAGTCACATTTCACTAAGTTTGTTGCCAAATCCTATGAATGGATATTTGTTGGGTACAACATCCATAGCAAGGCATATAGGGTCTACAACTTAAAAAATCAAGTTGTAGAAGAATTTGTTAATGTAGTCTTTGATGAGTCATCAATGATTAAGAGTGAGCTACTAAGCTCTTCTAGATCTGCCGATGTATAGTTGAAGATGGACAAACTAACCATCAAGGACAATCCTCCAACTACCCTAGTAGAATATGATGGAGTATGCATTCCAAAAGGAGATCAAAGTGCACCTGATATTGATGAAGATCAGCAAGATCCAGCAAATGAATTTCTTGATGCTGAAGTAAGAATGCCTCCAGCAGTCAGGGACTTGAGGGATCATCCCAGAGATCAGATAATATGGAATGCTATCCAAGGGGTTATAATAAGGAGAAGAAGCCAGAACATTGCAATATACTCCAGCTTCATGTCTTAGGAAGAACCCAAAAGGTTTGAAGATGCCAATATTGATCCATTTTAGATTGTGGCTATATAAGAGGAATTAAATCAGTTCAAGAGATGCAAGGTCTGGAAGCTGGTTTCCCTGACCACAAGGTCATTACATCATTGGAACCAAGTGGATCTACAGAAATAAGCTTAATTAAAATGGTGTTATAGTTAAGAACAAAGCAAGACTGGTAGCCAAAGGATATAGACAAAAAGAAGGTATTAATTTTGATCAAACCTTTGCTCTTGTGGCTAGACTAAAAGTCATAAGACTATTGCTTGCATATAATGCACACAATGGATTCAAGGTATACCAGAAGGATGTGAAGTTTTCTTTTCTTAATGGTGAACTAAGTGAAGAAGTCTATGTTAAGCAACCCTCAGGTTTTTTCATTTCTAACTCACCTGATTATGTTTTTATAGGCTTAGGAAAGCATTGTATGGGTTGAAGCAAGCCCCTAGGGCATGGTATAAGACCATGTCTAGCTTTCTCATTGAGAATAAATTCTCAAGGGAAAAGATAGACAAGACACTATTCCTAAGGGAATTCAAGGACAAGATCATCCTAGTCCAGATTTATGTAGATTACATAATCTTTGGGTCTACTAATGATGACCTATACAAGAAGTTTGTTAAACATATGCAGGGGAAATTTAAGATGAATAGTATGTGTACAATCCCATATTCGCTGAGTGGGACCTAGAAACTCAAAGGGCCAGGTTTGGGCTAGCTTTGGGTTATTCTCAGGTGAAGAAAAACTGCTCTCACCATATAAGGGTGGAGCTCGACTCAACGCCTCTATTCAGATTTCTCCAAGCTCAGCTTAGTTTTTGTCGAGCGGAGCTCGATGATCGTCGAACAGGTTCGAAATAGAAGAGCTCTAGCATAGGAGCAGGAGAGAATGCTCGCGCTCAGGTAAGAAGTTCGTCGAGTAGAGCTCGATGCTCATCAAGACAGGTCGGGTTTTGTCTGAGGCATACTCCCTCCCAGAGGCGGGCGAGAAGGCTTGCGCCTCGTGTGGGCGGGAGCAGGCACAGCCTGTAACATTCATTAATATTCTTTTAGCTCCATCATAGTGAGGGAGGGAGAGTTCTCAGCAAGAAGTAAGCGCGAGAGCCTTTAGTTCTAGACAGGAAGGCTCCCGCTAGGTAAGGCCCATGGTGAAGTTACCTAGATGCTCTCAGGTAAAATTACATGTGTACCCCAAGGGTCTGCATTTACCTCCTCAAAACAGCGGAATTTGGCTATTGGCAGACCCGGCAGGGGTAATTTAGTAATTTCAGGTCAACAAAGGCTATAAATAGACCCACAGTGGCTCCTCAGAAGGTAAGCTTTCATATTTTCCTAAGATCTTCTAGTGCTTTTTGAGGAGCTCCTAGCTCAGCATTTGGCTTTATAGGGGAAGCACTCAGAGATCTTCCGGGTAAGAGGTGGGACCTCCCAGATGAGGCTTTGGGTTGGTTTCTGGTCCTTTACTACCAGTTAGAGGTCGGAGCTTGGGAGAAGTAGGTGTTGGCTACATGCCTTATTTAAAACTTTCGTTGAGGTCAAATTTTGGCTTCAACAGTTCTGGTGCGGTGAGCGTGGAAGGTAGCCAATAAAAGAAAATCTTGATTTGAGTCCCATGGACGGAGGTGAAGGCAAAGGATTAGGCTCAGGAGGTTCCCCTTCTCGGGGAGAGGAGGCGATAAGGAAGATATTGGAGGAATTAAGGCAAGAGGTCCTATAGACCATCAACCTGGCATTCTGGGCAAGGAGTGAGTGGGCTACGCCTCAGGTTCCAATAGAGGCAGTCCCTCTCTTGGGCGAGAATGCTCCCGGGAAATGCCCCGGGAAGGTGGTGCCAGAAGAGGTCGGCGAGAGGGATGTAGATGCACGAGAGCTCTTCCCTAGGCAAGGCAGCGTAGACCGAGCAAGCCAGCCGAGGCCGCAAGAAGTGCTTTCTCGGCAGGCAGGGGGCCGGAGCCCTTTTAGTGAGCTCATCATCTCGGCTCCGATTCCGGAGGGGTTCCGGGAGCCTGACATGTCTTACTACTCGTGGAAGGATGACCCTGTGCAGTATGTGTAGTGGTTTGAAGATGTTGTTTCGATTAGGAAGATGATAGACGCCTTCAAGTGTCGACTCTTTGCCATCGAGTTGAAGGAGAAGGCCTGAGACTGGTTCCACCAGTTGCCGGCAAGCTCGATCTACAGTTTTGAGGATCTACGTCGAGGGTTCCTGTTGAGATTCTCAACATCAAAGAAGCGAAAGAAGGAGACAGAGTGCCTATTTGCGGTGAGCCAAAAGCAAGATGAGACGTTGGGTCACTATGTTGACCAATTTTAGGAGGAGATCCACCTGGTACAGGAGGTCCCAGGGTATGCACTGATGCTCGCCTTCACCCTGGGGTTGAGGCCGGGATTCTTTAGCATGGATCTAAAGCGAATGCCCCTGTCACTTTTGAAGAGCTCATGGAGAGGGAGGCGAAGGAGATAGACTTCGAAAGGGCCAACGCGGCTTTTGCCAGGAAGCTGGCTAAGGTTACGTAGGATGACATGAAGGAGCCGGGAGTAGGAAGGTAGAGGGAGCAGAGTGAGCAAAGGGTAGATAGAAGGAGAGAGTAGCCCTGAGGATAGGGGTAGTAGGTTCAGCATCAGGGATGGGGGGCCGGGAGCCAAACAACTGGCAGGGTTGGATGCCCCAAGAGGGTCGCCCCCAGGAACAGGGCGGAGACTTCCAAGGAAGCGACGACTTCTACGAGCTAAGGAGGTTTGAGCAACCGGCGTGGAGGCAGGGGTAGAGGGGTCACCTCCCGCCACCAAAAGAAGCGATGGAGTTCAGTCGTAGTATAGGAGGAAGGAGAGGAGCTTGGGGAGAAGCTAGAAGAAGTGGAGGCAGAGAATGAAGAGGGGGCAGGGAGGCATTGTCTTTCTGTGACTTCTACCAGGAGGAGGGTCACGCGATGGACAACTGCCCATAGTTCCTGGAGATGAGAGAGGCCAGGGAGCTGGGGAGGCAGGATCATCCAATAAGGATCGTAGAGGTTCAATAGGGATCGGGTAAAGACAGGTGTGAGGACCGAGCGGACATAGGAACCCGGGGGAGGGGGGATCGGGGTGATCCATGACAGAGTCAGGATTGAGGTAACCCATAAGGGGTGCCTTCAGACCATATTCTGAAGGGGGGACGCCTCGACATCCCAGGCTCTCCCTCCGGAGGGAAAAATTACCTTCTCATCGGCAGACATGCAATACTTCGAGGACCCGTTCTATGATACCTTGGTGATCAAGACGACGATGGAAAATTTCACGATCTCTAGGAACCTGGTCGATAATGGGAGCTTCGTGAACGTAATCTTCAAGAAGGCCTTTGACGAGATGAAGGTCGTGGCAAAGAGAGTCCTAGATTCTGACGGACCATTGTTTGGGTTCTCAAGAGAGAGGAAGGAGGAGGAGGAGGAGTAGGGCCGCATGTGAAGTTGGGGGCATGTCACAGAACTGTGTGTTTGTCATAGTGGATGCCCCAAGTAGTTATAACGCCATATTTGGGCGCCCCCTCATTAACACCTTTCGTTGCGTCCCCTCCTCATTCCACCAATGCCTCAAGTTTAACAATGGAAGGGTGAATGTTAGGATCAGGGGGGACCCGAAGATGGCAAGGCATTGTTTTGTTATGGCATTCAACACCATATCTTGCATGACAGAGGCAGAAGAGATGGAGAGGGAGATAGCGGTGCAGGAAGAGGTTGTTGGAGGGAAGGAGGTGAGCATGGAGGAGGCGAGCGAAGAGATTGCGGAGGAGCAGGGAGGAGGAGATATGCATGAAGTCTAAGGGGACGAAGGGTCAGAGCCACGAGAGGGTCAGCATGAGGAGGGAGTAGAGTAAGAGTGAGGAGGAGGAGGAGTTGAGATGGAGGCCCAAGGGGCGGGGAGGTTGAGTAGCAGGAGAGCCTGGGGGAGGCGATGGAAGTTGAGGAAGTAGGATGGGAGGAAGAGCTTGGGCAGGAAGAGGAGCCATGGGCCGGTTGGGAGCAATTACGGCTAGAACCGGCTGAGGACGTGGTGGTGATAGAATTCTTCACCAGCGCCGGCCAGGTGCAAAGTGTGTGGATCAGCTGGGGCCTAGGTCCTAAGGACCAGGAGAGGATGCGGGCTTGCATCCAGGGCAATGTCAACATCTTTGCTTGGAGCGCGGAGACATGTAGGGCATCGATGCAGATGTATCCTACCACCGCCTGAACCTAGACTCCCGGACGCGACCCATTCGCTACAATAAGAGGACCATCGCTACCAAGCTGGAGGAGACCATCCGCAAGGAGGTCAAGAAGCTTCTGGAGGCCGGCTTCATCTCAGAGATCCAATATCCGTGATGGATCTCCAACGTGGTAATGGTAAAGAAAGGGGGTGGAAAATGGCACATGTGTATAAACTTTTCTTTATTAAATAAATCATGCCACAAGGTGAAAGAGAGGGATATATAGGTTTTACTCTAGAGGGGGGGGGTGAGTAGAGTATTTAAAAAATTGTTTAGATTTATTGCGGAATTAAAATACTGATAACTATAACTAGTGAAATAAAATAGGCTAAACTACCACAACATAACACAACACACAAAGAAATCACTCAGCAACCAGATGACACAATAAAATTTATATTGGTTCCCCAAATCTGGGTATATCCACTCTTCTACCACCCAGGTAGGAATCCACTTAGGTTTTTGATCAGGTGCCCTATCACCACAAGATCTGCTGTAGGTAGATCTAGAGACCCTTTGAGCTTTTGATAAGGAGCTCAAAATCCAATAGGTTTTTGATCAGGTGCCCTATCACCACAAGTGTTCACTTTTGAAGGGTGAGATAACCTTGTACAGATTGAGGTAAAATAAATAAGAATGATTGGAAATCTTCTCTTTCTCAGGCAAATGAGAAGACTGTGTGGATTAAAGTTGAGTGTCCAAGCTCCCCCTGAGATGGTGTATATATTCAGGAAGAGGAAAACTTATCCCTGGGTGTAGGTCTTCAAGATATATTGTAGAGACTTTTGAGTCTTTGAACGGTTATAGATTTTTGGCTCTCTGTAAATCTTTGAAAACTTAAGAAGGAAGAAGACTGGAGAGAGTTATTTTTGATAAGGTTCTTCTTCTTCTTTTAAGCAAAACATGCATGATCCTTTGAGAGCAATATTCTTCTCTGACTACTGATTGATTACTACTATCTTTTTCTTGTAGTCTTTCTAAGATATATATTTTATCAGAATGAAGAAAAATGGCATCAATTTGAATTCCCAAGATAAAACATAATTCTCTGCAAGAATTGAGGAGTCCTAACGACTAGATATTGCTGGCAATAATAAATGCATTACCATAACTGTCTTGATAAAATATTCTGTGAATACCATAATTAATGATTCAAGAATACGACTATCAGCCTTGAGATTATCAGCATTAATTATCAGAATATATCTGCCTTTAAAAACTTTATCATAATCAAAATAAATAACTCTGACCGTTCTAAAAAACTGAAAGAAGTATAGAATCGTAGAGCTCCATTCAGAGATCGTCAAACTGAGTTAAGAGATCGTCGACAAGAGAACGGCTATCGTAGAGCTGAGATTATTGCTTAGAAAAATGAAATCGACGACCTGATCTCATAGATCGTTGATCTCAGTTCAGAGTAGAAGAATCTAAGATCGTCGATGGGTGATCGACGATCGTCGATCTGAGTTCGACTATAGTCAAACTGATATAGATAGTCCACAACATTTATCTGAATCTGAGTCTGAGTCAACTGCAATGCTAGTCTGCTCAAAACCTGACCTAGAGGGGACCTAACTAAGACTTAGATAGAGACCCTGTCTATACAAGGGGGTTAAGACATCCTAAGAGTGAACCTAGTACAAATCCAAACAAGGGTTCCAACAATCTCCCCTATTTGTGTGAGGTCACTAAAAAAAACTGAAAAGAAATGAAATACAAAGACCATAAATATCTGAAGGGATGAAATAATATCAGCAGATATGTTATAGCAGTGCATTGTACATAATCAGTTAAATAATAGACAAAGAGTACTAACTATAATCTATCAGATGGAGAACCAGAAGAGGGTTTAGAGAAAATTATCTTCCTGCTTGGGTCTGGTATATTCTTATTAGATGTCATCAAGTCTTTTCCACCAAGAGATGTTTGAGTGCTGGTCCTGGGCACAATTGCTTCAGGATGCAATGCCATATATTCAGCTGGATCAAAGACTTTCTTGCTGACTTCAAGTTTATTCAACTCTTTTTCTCTGTAGGAAGACATAGTAAAGAATTTAGGTAGATCTTCTCCTTCTTCTACAGCTTTTCTGATCTGAGAGAGACCAATTAGTTCCTGAAGCCTGGCCATCCTAAAGTTTGGATCAAGTTCCTTATCAACAGGTGGCTGATCTTCTTGAAGAGGCATCATTGTAACTACTTTGAACTGAGTGGATTGAGCTTGAAACTTTGTTGAGCTGTGATGATTATCACTTTGAGAATAGAGAGATCTTGGAGGAGCAGCCTCACTGTACTTTCTTTTATGAGATACAACAGGTATTCTTGACTGATAAGCAGATGTCTTTTGTTCCTTGGGATGAACTTGTTGTTGAGGAGGAGAGAAGGAGAGGTTCTGATAAATCACTTCTTTAACTTGTTCTGAGGAACTTTGACTTCTATGCTGCTGGCTGTCTCCTTGGGAATGAGTCTTGGAAGATCTATCCTGCCTTTGATATGATCTTGAGAAAGATGAAAGCTAGGAAGATGCACCAGATGCTTGAGAAACAACACCTAAAGCACCAGCAGCAGCAGGAGGAGGAGGAGGAGGGCCTCCTCTGAATTTCTGAGGAGGAGGAGAATATCTGCTGCTCTTCTTCCTAGCTTTCTTCTCATTCTTAGATAACCACATCCGGCTCTCCATACCAGGGTATGGAGTAATCCCTTTCAAGATGTAATAAGGGGTATCATTTGTATTTCCTAGCTTGGGAGCAGTCTGGGGAGCAACTTTCCTTTTCATTGAAACTTTCTTTTTCTTAGAAATACCATCCTCTGAATCATCATCATCATCATTAGAAGAACCCTGAGGATTGTCATATAACTCATCAATTTCCTTCACCTATTTGTCAGCAATCTTTTTGGCAGCCTTTTCTTTGGCTTCTTTCTGAATATCAATAGCAATGAAATCATCCAGAGAGGGAATAGTGCTGTAAGACTCATAGAGATTAACTAAACTTGTTTCTAGGGCTAAAGCTAGATTTCTGAGGCCACTAGATCAAGTAGTTCATCAATAATTAAGATGGCATCAAACTCATTCTTTTCTTCTGACAAAAGCATAGGCTCAACATCCAAAGGGGATGACATATCTGCACACAATATAATTGATGGAATATCTGTATAAACTGGAGCTGACTGAATCTGACGAAGTTGTTTCACAACATAAGGACTCATAGGTCTGGTATAACAGACCATGGCCCTGGAAGAGTTTATCTCATCTGAACACAAAACTGATCTAAATAGAGAGAATGAATGTAAAAGAATTTGTAAATTAATGGAGGGATTAATAAAGCAGTAACCACTGGAAATCTCAGGAATTGACACATCAGTGTCTTCATCTGACATCAGCAAATCTGAATAAAGAACTATGTCTGTACAAAATTTCTGAAACACTTCTTCTTCCTGCACAGCTAGAGGAGACTGAGCCTGAAGCTCTGATGAGACTGAACCTGTAGCATCTTCATGCACTGCTGGAGGAGACTGAGCCATAATTTCTGCTGAGAATGAACCTACAACATCTTCATTGGACATCTCCCCCTGCCTGGTTTCAGTGAGAACTGGAACCAGGCCCCCAGATGAAGAAGGGACAGAAAAAGCAGAAATAGAGGTAGAAAGAGAGGAAATAGAGAGAGAAAGAGGTGAAATAGCCTCTACTATCAAGGATTTTAGAGTAGGAGTGAGGAGTTCTAGAAGATGAGAGATAGAGTAGGTTTGATCAATTCTAAGAAACTCAGATGGAGTATGAGTCGAGATAGAATTTTGGGAAGGAGGAGGAGTGAAATCAGTCATGATCTTATCCTGAATAGGTGAGTTTCTGGAAGAATGAATAGGGGACATATGTGGTGAGGCTTCAGTGTTGATGGGTGAATCAAGTTGGTGAGAAGGAGATGAGAGAGGTGAGAGGAGCTCAAAATTTTTAAGGGACAAGGTGTGGATGTTTTGAGGTTCTGCAGGGTGAATAGAAGATGATGGCTGAATAGGAGAAGAGATGGTTTGGACAACATTGGGGGGAAGAGAAGGAACACTGGGAGTAATTGGAGGAGGAGGAAGATATGGAACTTCTTCATTAGGTTGGGAAGTGGCTGTGACAACCCTTGTGTCCTTAGATATAAGGGAGGAGGTTCCATCCCTAGAGAGCTTTTGAATCATCCTCTCCCACTTCCCGAACAGAGAGGAATCCAACCTCTTGCTAGCATTAATAGCTATGGTTGGGGAAATAAATAGCTCTAGAGCTGTTTTCTAAAGGAAGATTCCCAGAATCCTTCCTAAGCAGACTTCCTTCTTATTGTTCTTCCTCTTAATCAAATCAAGGAACAAGCTGGCCCAATCAATGTCCTTCTTATTTACCAGAGCAGATATGATGGCAAACTATTGCCTATTGATGTTGTCATGGGCCGAATGCTTGCCCAGCAGAACCTTTCCCACGATATCCGCAAGGAACTTAAAACCTACGGATAAATTTTTCTTTAATAACTTAGTTGGGATGCCCTCAGCATGACCCATCTCCAATAACATCCTTCTATATTCTGAACTATCCTATTCCAGGTCATCTGATCCATTCTTTAACTCAAAAATCTCTATAAGAGTTGCAAGGTTTAGAGTAACCTGCTGTCCTGAGACAATACCGATCATTGAAGAGCCATGTGTAGAGGAAGTGTAAACCCATTCTTTAATTTCAGCAACAGATAGTTTTATCCTTGTATTCATGAATTTCTTCAATCCCTTATCATCGCACAACTGTAATATTTCCTGAAAAACGGGATCACAATGACTGAACGAGTCGAAGTCGACGTCAAATCCTTTGTCAAACTTCATCGCTGCGAGAACTGCTGCAGAAATCGCCATGGAAAACCTGTAGACTCAAGGGAGACAGAGAGATCAAGAGCAAAGAGAAAGAGAAAGAGCGGGACAAAGATCGACGAGAAACCTACATATAGGGTTTCTTTTTGGAATATGAAGAGACAATCTCTATCTGACGATAAAACAAGAAACGTCGATCTTAGGTCAAAGATTTAATTTATAAACAAATAATATCTTTGGTCTCTGATCTCGAAAAAAAATCAATATTCGAGCTTAGGTCGACGATTAATTTACTGAAGCAAAGTCGTCGATCTCCAGTCGACGATTTTTGTCTTCACACAGAGCTATCGTCAATCTCAGGTTGACGATTGGGCTCAAGAGGAGTTCGAAGATCGTCGATCTCTGTTCGGCGATCGTTGACCACATCTTCACAGAGACAAAAGTCAATTTTAATCCATGCCATTTATCATTCCAAGCTAATTCAAAAATAATAGTTATTTTTGCACATCCAGAGGTTTCGTAAAAATATCTTCTCTTTGAAAATCAGTGGAGATAAACTTGAGGTTAATCTTATTTTTGTCAACACAATCTCTAAGAAAATGATGCCTTATTTCTATATGCTTGGTCCTAGAATGCAGAATTGGATTTTGTGCAATAGATATGGCACTGGTACTGTCGCAAAATATGGTGAAATTTTTGAGAGAGTACCCATAATCCAGTAGCTGATTTTGAATCCACAAGATCTGTGAACAGTAACTCCCAGCTTCTATATATTCAGCTTCTGCAATTGATGTGGACACAGATGATTGTTTCCTGCAAAACCAGGGTACTAATCTATTACCCAGAAATTGACAAGTTCCTGAAGTGCTTTTTCTGTCAACTCTGCATCCAGCATAGTCAGCATCAGAATATCCAGTTAATTCAAATTCTTACTCTGTGGGATACCAAAGTCCTAGATTAGGACAGCCCTTTAAATATCTTAAAATTCTCTTGAGAAGAATTAAATGAGATTCTTTAGGGTTGACTTGAAATCTAGTACAAAGACATGTTGCAAACATTATATCAGGTCTACATGCAGTATTAGAAGCCATGGGTGTCTTCATTGATGAGGCATCAGCCATCCCAAACCTTTTTACTAATTACTTAGCATATTTGGACCGGGATATGAAGATGCCATCAAGAGCTTGCTTTACTTGAAGACAAAGAAAGTAAGAAAGTTCACCCATGCAACTCATTTCAAACTTGGAGTGCATAAGGTAAGAAAACCTTTTGCAAAGTTTAGAATCAATAGATCCTAATATAATATCATCAACATATACTTGAACTAATAGAATCCTATCATGATGATGTCTAACAAACAAAGTCCTATCTATAGTGCCTCTAGAAAATTTATGCTCTAAAAGAAAGCTAGCTAGGGTTTCATACCAAGTTCTTGGAGCTTGCTTTAGACCATAGAGAGCCTTATGCAATTTGAAAACATAAGAGGGGTTAGTTGAAGAGATAAAACCTGGTGGCTGTTCCACATATACTTCTTCCTTAAGTTACCCATTGAGAAAAGCACTTTTGACATCCATTTGATATATCTTGAATTTCTTGTGAGCAACATAAGCCAAGAAAATTCTGATAGCTTCAAGCCTTACAACAGGTGCAAAGGTCTGATCATAGTCAATACCTTCTTCTTGCCTGTAGCCTTCTGCCACTAGTCTTGCTTTGTTTCTGACAACTATACCTTGAGCATCCAATTTGTTTCTGAAGACCCATTTAGTTCCAATAACTAGCTGTCCTTTGGGTCTGGGAACCAAGTTCCAAACTTTGCATCTTTCAAACTGATTTAGCCCCTCTTGCATTGCAATAATCCAGTGTGGATCTTGCTCAGCATCTTTATTGGATGAGGGCTCACTTTGAGATAAGAAGCAGGCATGCATCACATCCTCATTGAGTTTGTGCCTTGTCTTCACACCCATTGACATGTCACCTATCACTTGAGATATGGGATGATCTCTAAGTGTAACATAATTAGGAGGTGGAATTTGTTCAACAACAGCGACATCATGAACTAATTCCTCTTTTGGAAATAAATTTGCTGTTGGAGAGGCTTCAGCAATTTCCAAAGATTCTTCTTCACTATCTTCAATAATCTGTGAAGAGGGATGAGATGTCAATTTTTAGGTGAGATTTAAGTCATCCAAATTCTCACATAGATTGGGTACCTGCAAATAATTATGGTAGAAGCTTCCTTCTCCTTATAAAACATATTTTCCTCATCAAAAGTAACATGAACAAATTCTTTAATTTTCAAGGATGATTATTGAAAACCCTATATGCCTTGCTAACTTGGGAATATCCTAGAAAGATTCCCTTTGTATCTTTGTCTTCAAACTTTCTAATATAATCTTTGTTGTTGTTGTGAATAAAACAGATACAACCAAAATTTCTAAAGTAATCTATTTTGGGTTTCTTCCCTTTGAGTAATTCATAGGGAGTCTTGTAATTAAGTTTTTGTATTAAACTTCTATTCAGGACATAATTTGCCGTGCTTACAGCTTCTGCCCAATAGGATAGAGGCATGTGAGCATCAGCAAGCAATGTGCCTGAAGCTTTAATGAGTGTTCTATTTTTTCCTTTCAACTACCCCATTTTGTTTAGGAGTTCTGGGAGCAGAGAAGCAGTTCCTGATACCTTCCTTCTCACAGAATTCTTGCATAGAAAGAGATTCAACTCAGTGCCATGATCACTTCTGATCAATTCAACTTGAGTAGAGTACTCAATCTTTATGCATTTTAGAAAGTCTGTAAGAACTTTGAAATTATCAGAGTTCTTTCTCAAGAAGAAAACCCAAGAGAACCTAGAGAAGTCATCTACAATAACTAAAGTATAGAACTTCCCTCCAAGGCTTTGTACAGCAATTGGTCCAAAAAGGTCCAAATGAAGCAGATACAAGATCCTAGGTGAATCACTCTTATTAACTGATTTAAAGTTATTTTTAGTTTGCTTGCCTACTTGACAAGCCTTGCAAAGGCTTTCCTTCTTGTAGGGGCAAGTTGGCAATCCTCTAACAAGGTTGTCCCTAGATAACCTAGCGATGTTTCTAAGATTTACATGTACTAGCCTTTTATGTCACTATGTATTATTATTGCTAACTTGATTAAACAAATAGATTTCTGAACAAGCAGAATTAAAATCAACTAAATAGATATTGCCTAACCTAATACCTGATAACACAATGTTATTATTTAAAGAAATGTTGCATTTTGATCCAGTAAAACATACCTCATAACCTGCATCACATAGCTGACCTATGGATATCAAGTTATGTTTTAGGCCACTTACATATGCCACTTTCCTGAATGTGACAGCTTCAAGTGTGAATTCTCGATAGCCTTCTGTCTGACCAAAGCTTGAGTCTCCAAATATAACCTTTGGACCTATCTTTGCCTTGTAGTTATTCAAGTTGGCCTTATTTCATGTCATTTGCCTTGAGCACCCACTGTCATGATTCAATTTATACTGTATGGTAGGATAGGTCTTAACCTGCAAAATAACAGCTTATATATTTTAGACCCAGGTAACCTTGGGTCCTGGCTTCTTTTCATACTTAAAACTTGAAATATAAGAGTATTCAGGTTGACTTTTATAACCTAAGGGATGAAATCTCCAATGTGGGATTATCCAGTTAGTTAAGGGATGAAAAGTTTTAGAGTTAGAGTTCTTATTAAAGTTTCTGTTGAAATTATAGTTTTGATGATACAGATTTGGGTTCGATGATTTAGGTTGAGATCGTCGATCTACGTTCAATGACCAACATTGATATCGTCGATCTCGGTTCTCAGAGTAATAGTAGCTATTATCTGGGTTCTACAATCGTCGATCTCTGTTCGATGATATATAATGATATCGTCGATCCCCGTCTGCAGAGTGTTTAGGCTCAAACTATGGGTTCTGCGATCGTCGATCATCATTCAACGCATGATGCTGAGATGGTCGATCTTGGTTCGATGATTTTTGTTGAGACTTAGTTTTTTGTTTTTCTTTGTTTTTCTCAAATTCTTTTAAAACTTTTTTAACCTTTTTAATTTGTTCTGTATTTTTCTTACCTTTATATGAAATAAACTTTATAGGTTGTGAGAGATGATTTTTCTGAATAACTGGAGGTTCACTAGATGATGCACCTACTCCTAACTTACTTTTGTTAAGTCTAGCATTAAGAGTGCTGGTAATTTATACTAGTTGTTTGCTTCTCCCATTTAGTGATTCCTCTAGCTGTTTTGCTTTACTTAATTCCTTTTTCAGAAAAATGATTTGTTCACTATACATGTCTATTTTATTTTTCAATTTATTGTTAAACTGTCATAATTAAATTGTCTATCTCTGAGAAGTTTTATTTCCTTCTCAGATCTAATCAGATCACTACACATAGATTTAAAGTTTGATTTAAAATCTTCAGAGGTAAAGTCAAAGACTTCCAATACCTGATCACAATCTCAACATTCTAAAGTTTCTTCTTCTTCTGAGACATGTCCTGAAGCATTGATGGTCATTAAGCAAATTTCTTTGGCCTTTTCTTCTTCTTCATCCTCACTGGAACTGGAGGAAGATGATTCTTTTGTTTCACTCCATGTTTCTGCAACAAACCCTTTCTCCTTCTTCTTGTGTTTGTAGTAGGATGGTTTGCTAGAGTGCTTCTTGGAGTCTTTCTCTTTTCTCCTTTCCTTGTGCTTATTTTCTGGACATTCTGGAAGAATGTGTCCAGCTTTCCTGCAACCAAAACAGATAATCTCTTTAGAGGGGGTTTTATCATACCTTGGTTTATCATCACTCCTTGATGATTTCCTTCTGAATTCTTTTCTCCCCATCTTAAAGAATCTCTTTGCAAAAAGACTCATAAACTCTTCATTTGATGGAGAGGTTTCTGATTCTTCTGAAGCTTTGAAAGCTATATTCTGTTCCTTCCTTGTTGGTGTAGCAATCTTTTGTTTCTCAGCTTCTCTTGTCTTTAGTAGCTGTTCATAGGATTTTCAGCTTTCCTAAGACTGATTCAGTAGTCATCTCATGTGTGCTTCCTTTCATCTGATAGGCCAGATTCTAGAGTCCCATAAGCTGGGGAAGCACATGAGAATCTTGTCATTTATTTCTGTGACTGAGATGTCCTTGTCAAGGGTTTTCAGTTCATTAACAATGATACTGAGTCTGTTATACATCTCAGAAACTTCCTCAGTTTCTTCATTTTTAAAATTCTCATACTGGGATATTTTATGAGCTCTCCTGTCCTTCCTTTCATCTGCTGATCCTGCAACCATCTGGTTTAAGGAGTCCCAGATGGCCTTAGCTGATTCACATTCAGCTACTTTCTGAAATATGTTATCAGACATTGTTTGTGCCAGTATATTCAAGGCTTTTGCATCAGCAATCTTTGCTTTCTTGTATGCATCATTGTAGTCTGGAGGAGATACTGCAGTCATATTTGTGGAAGTACTTAGAGTGGAAGCTGGTTGTAGAGTTACTCCTGTTAAGATAGAAGCATAAATGTCTTCATCAATTGAATTCATATAAAGTCTGATTCTTGCCTTCCAGATTCAAAACTTTTGCAAGTTGCAAACTGGAGGTCTAGTGCTTGCAAAGTCCTTGTACTATTCCATGGTAAAAGAAATAGAGAAAAAAAATATCTATCAGAGATCTTAGGTTCAGGTGTTAGCCTATACAACCTTAAAAACACACCCTCTGATAGCAATTGAAAGAGAGGGATAGATAGGTTTTACTCTAGAGGGGGAGGCGAATAGAGTATTTAAAAATTGTTTAGAGTTATTGCGGAATTAAAATACTGATAACTATAAGTAGTGAAATAAAATAGGCTAGACTACCACAGCATAACACAACACACAAAGAAATCACACAGCAACCAGACGATACAAGAAAATTTATAGTGGTTCCCCAAATCTGGGTACATCTACTCTTCTACTACCCAGGTAGGAATCCACTTAGGTTTTTGATCAGGTGCCCTATCACCACAAGATCTATTGCAGGTAGATCTAGGGACCCTTTGAGCTTTTGATCAGGAGCTCAAAATCCAATAGGTTTTTGATCAAGTGCCCTATCACCACAAGTGTTCACTTTTGAAGGGAGAGATAACCCTGTATAGATGGAGGTACAAGAAACAAGAATGATTGGAAATCTTCTCTTTCTCAGGAAAATGAGAAGACTGTGTGGATTAAAGTTGAGTGTCCAAGCTCCCCCTGAGATGGTGTATATATTCAAGAAGAGGAAAACTTGGCCTTGGGTATAGGTCTTCAAAATATGTTGCAGAGCCTTTTGAGTCTTTGAACTGTTATAGATTTTTGGCTCTCTGTAAATCTTTGAAGACTGAAGAAGGAAGAAGACTTGAGAGAGTTGTTTTTGAAAAGGTTCTTCTTCTTCTTCTTTTTAGCAAAACATGCAAGATCATTTGAGAGCAATATTCTTCTCTGACTACTGATTGATTACTACTATCTTTTTCTTGTAGTCTTTTTAAGATATATATTTTTTCAGAATAAAGAAAAACGGTATCAATTTGAATTCCCAAGACAAAACATAATTATTTGCAAGAATTGAGGAGTCCTGACGGCTAGATATTGCTGGCAATCATAAATGCATTATCATAACTGTCTTGATAAAATATTCTGTGAATACCATAATTAATGCTTAAAAAATACAGCTATCAGCCTTGAGAGAATCAACATTAATTATCAGAATATATCTACCTTTAAAAACATTATCATAATCAAAATAAATAACTCTGACCGTTCTGAAAAACTAAAAGCAGTATAGAATCGAAGAGCTCCGTTCAGAGATCGTCGAATTGAGTTAGGAAATCGTCAACAAGAGAACAACTATCGTAGAGCTGAGATTACTGCTGAGAAAAATGAAATCATCGACCTGAGCTCGTAGATCATCGAGCTCAGTTCTGAGTAGAAGACTCTGAGATCGTCGATGGGTGATCGACGATCATCGAGCTGAGTTCGAGTATAGTCGAACTAATATAGATAGTCCACAACATTTATCTAAATCTGAGTCTGAGTCCACTACAATGTTGGTCTGCACAAAACCTGACCTAGAGGGGACCTAACTAAGACTTAGACAGAGACCCTAGCTATACAAGGGGGTCAAGACATCCTAAGAGTGAACCTAGCATAAATCCAAACCAGGGTTCCAACACAAGGATTGCTACCCCCTGCCTCAGATCGACGCGCTGGTTGATTCAGCCATTGGTTTTTCTATTATGAGTTTTTTAGATGTTTTTTTAGGTTACCACCAGATCCAAATGCATCTTCCTGATGTCAAGGTTATCTTCTTCATCACGAGGGAGGGATGCTTCAGCTATAAAATGATGCCCTTTGGGCTGAAGAATGCGGGAGCAACCTACCAGCGTATGATGGATCGAGTTTCCAAGGCCAAAGGGGTAGGAACCTAGAGGTCTATGTTGACGATATCATAGTCAAAAGCAAGGGTGTGGACTCACACTTACGTGACCTAGAGGAGACATTCACTACCTTTTGGAAGTTCAAGATGAGGATGAACCCCTGAAGTGTGTCTTCGGGGCAAGTCGAGTGATGTTCCTTGGACATCTTCTGACCCCGATAGGGGTGGAGCCTAACCCAGACAAGATGAATGCAATCCTAGAGCTAGAGTTACCATGCAATGATAAGGTGGTCCAGCGCTTGACAAGCAAACTGGCCAGGCTAAGCAGGTTCCTCTCCAGGTCGGGATAGAAATGCTCATCATTCTTCAAGGTGCTTCGGGTAATCAAAAATTTGAATGGACCGCCGAGTATGATGGGGCTTTTCAAATGCTGAAGAGCCAACTCTCCCAGGCACCGCTACTTCAAAGCCCAAAGGAGGGGGAGGATTTAGCCTTATAACTTGGGGTAGGAGCAAAGGTCGTAAGCTCTGTCCTGGTCAGGGAAGAGGGGAAGAAGCAATTGCCTATCTACTATATTAGCATGATCCTGAACAAGGCGGAGCTCTGATACCCCATCTTGAAAATGCTAGCGCATGCTTTAATCATTTCGTCCAGGAAGCTTTGGCTGTACTTCCGAGCCCTTTCGATCAGGGTGGTGACAGACCATCCCCTTTGCAAGATTTTCGAAGGAGTGGAACACTCAGGACGGTTGGCCAAGTGCTCTATTGAATTGAGTGAGTTTGATATCTCGTTTATGCCAAGGCTATCCATTAAGGCATAAGTAGTGGCTGACTTCTTATCCTACTACGTTGTTGAGGTCAGGGTCGAGGAGCCACAATGACAGGGGGCATGGAAGATGATGGTTGACGGGGCTTCGGGGAAACATTCCCTTAGGGAAGTAGTATTGATAAGCCCTCAGGGGTCACTATAGAACAAGATGTAGTCTTGCACTTCCCGATCACTAATAACCAAGAGGAGTACGAGGCTGTGATAACCGGCCTTCGTTTGGCAAAGGAGCTTGAGATCCATGATGTGGAGGTATTCACGGACTTGTTGGTGGTGGCATCACAGATTCAAGGAGAGTTCGAAGCTCGGGAGCCCACCCTTGTGAAATACCTATCTAAGGTAAGGGTGATCATCGGAGGGTTCCGGACATTCTCAATCTAACATGTTCCCAGGGAAGAGAGTGTAGCAGCCGATTGGTTGGCTAAGTTTGGACCTCGGGGAGGAGGAACCCTGACTGAGCTTTTTAGACCGACGATCGAGGAAGGAGAGTTGATGGAAGTGGATCGATGACCCTCATGGGTGGATCCATTCGTGACGTTTCTGACCACTGGTGAGCTTCCAGAAGGTACCAAGGATGCGAAGAGCTTCAGGCACAAAGTGGCTCATTACCTAATGCTTGAAGGGGGTTGCATCAGAAGATGTTGTTAAGGCTCCTGGCAAGGTGTGTGATAGAGGAAGAGATCCTAAGGATCTTGGAGCAAGTACACTCTGGCGAATGCGGTAGTCATTCGGGGGGTAGGATGTTGGAACCAAGGGTGGTCAGGCAAGGGTAATTCTGGCAGACCCTGAGGAAGGATGCGGTCGAGTTTGCGAGGTGGTGTCGAAAGTGTCAACTGTACTCCCCCTCCAGCTCTTGCTCGCTAAGAGGCTTTGAAGCATCACGACGCCATGGCCTTTCGCCATCTGGGGGATGGATCTAATTGGGCCTTTCCCTCAAGATAGTGGAAAGAAAAGGTTTCTTCTAGTGATGATTGATTACTTTTCAAAGTGGCTGGAGGTCAAGGCACCTACCAAGGTCACCTCCCAAGTCATAAGAGATTTTGTTTTGCGGGGGAGATCATATGCAGACACGAGTTTCCCCAGGCGATAGCGATAGACAATAGCTCCCAGTTCGCTAGTGAGGAGTTCATCAGCTTCTGCACCCAACTAAAGTAGACCTTAGGTTTGCCTCCGTCCACCACCCTAGGAGCAACGACCAGGTGGAGGCGGCGAACAAAATCATCGTAAGCTTGCTCAAGAAGAAGGTGGAGAATTTGAGGGGGAGTTGGGTGGAACAGCTCTCCTCAGTATTGTGGGCCTTGCAGACAACCCCAAACATAGCCACCGGCAAGACCCCCTTCAAACTTTCCCATGGGTGTGAGGCGGTCCTGACCATGGAATTTGAGGTTCGGTCCCCACGGGTTGCGGCCGCGGGTGAAGGAGATGAGGTTTGGAGGTTGAATAATGAAGAGGAGTTACGCCTCTCATTGGATATGGTGGAAGAACTACGTGATGTCGCAGCTATCAGGCAGTAGGAGATCAAATGGCAGATGGTGAAATACTTTGACAAGCATATCAGAATCAAACAGTTTGCGGAAGAAGATCTGGTGCTAATGAAAGTTGATGCTGCGGGTAGATCAGCCCACGTGGGCAAGCTCAACTCAAACTTGGAAGGGCCTTATATTGTTGAAAGGGTCCTGAGAACGAGAGGTTACCACCTCCAAGATGTAGAGGGCAGATCCATGAGCTACACATGGAATGGTGACGACTTAAAACGCTTCTACCCATGAGGGGGGAAGGTGAAATTATAAATTCAAAATCAAGTTTATTATATTACATTCACTAACCAGTTTTTATTTTACCTATTGTGAAATTTTGATGGAAAGGATATGATTGCACTACCCCGAGCCTGGCTCGGCCCTAGGTAGACCCGCTGTGCATTCTCTCACTAGCTGGTAGGTCCGAAGACTCGCCTTTGGGGGTAAGGGTTACCTCGAGTGCTGCTCAACCCTGGGTAGACTCGCTGCTCTGGATCTCATTAGCTGGGCATGGCGGTAGGAACACCTAGGGGGAAAGGACTTGGTCTTGGAAATGATCATGGGGATACTTCATCTTGGAAACTTTTGCATTACCCTGAGCCTGGCTCGGCCCCAGGTAGACCCGCTGCGCAGGCTCTCACTAGCTAGTAGGTCTGAAGGCTCGCCTGTGGGGGTAAGGGATACCCTTAGTGCTACTCAGCCCTGGGTAGACTCGCTGCTCAGGTTCTCATTAGCTAGGCAGGGCGGTAGGCACATTTGGTGGGAAGGGACTTGGTCTGGGAAATGTTCATGGAGATACTTCCGCTTGGAAACTTTTGCACTACCCCGAGCCTAGCTCGGCCCCAGGTAGACCCGCTGCATAGGCTATCACTAGCTGGCAGGTCCGAAGGCTCTCCTATGGGGGTAAGGGATACCTCGAGTGCTACTTGGCCCCAGGTAGACTCGCTGCTCAGGCTCTCATTAGCTGGGCAGGGTGGTAGGCACACCTGGGGGGAAAGGACTTAGTATTTGAAATGTTCATGGAGATACTTGAGCTTTGAAACTTTTACACTGCCCCGAGCCTGGCTCGGCTTCAGGTAGACCCGCTACACAGGATCTCACTAGCTAGCAGGTTCAAAGGCTTGCCTGTGGGGGTAAGGGATACCCCGAGTGCTGCTCGGCCCCAGGTAGACTCGCTACTCAGGCTCTCATTAGCTGTGCAGGGCAATAGGCACACCTGGTGGGAAAGGACTTTGTCTTGGAAATGTTCAGGGAGATACTTCAGCTTGGAAACTTTTGCACTACCCCAAGCTTGGCTCGGCCCTAGGTAGACCCGCTGCACAGGCTCTCACTAGCTAGCAGGTCCGAAGGCTCGCCTATAAGGGTAAGGGATACCCAGAGTGCTGTTTGACCCCAGGTAGACTCGCTGCTAAGACTCTCATTAGCTGGGCAGGGCGGTAGGCACACTTGGGTGGAAAGGAGTGGTCTTGGAAATGTTCATGGAGATACTTCAGCTTGGAAACTTTTGCACCACACCGAGCGAGACTCGGCTCCAGTTAGACTCACTATCTTGGCAATTATTCAACTGGGAGGGTCAGGAGGCACACTTGGGTGGCTCTCGACAAGGGGTTCTCGTAAAAAGGAGTTCTCGGCAAGGGACCTTTGGAGGGAAGCTCCTAGACAGACAGCAGAAAGTACTCAGCAAAAACACGCTTGCCCTTGAACTCTCGGCAGGGTTCTACCTATTAATCTATCACTAAGGGGCGCGACTCTCCTAAGGAGGCCTGGGTCCTCGGCGAGAACACAGATGAGAAGTAATAGACTAAAAACATATATCGCTATTATGAGAAGGTAAGAGAAGAAGAAAATTGATCATATATATGAATGTGTTTACAAAAATTATTACATGCGGAAGCATCTCGTATATTCGAAAAGAACAAAATGGGAAAAGTTAGCAATAAGGAGGGCAACGAGGATCTTCAGGGGTTTCCGCCGAATTCCCCTCTTGAGCTCTAGCTAGAGCTCCCGCTCGAGCTCTCACAAGAGCCCTCACTGGATGTCCTACCGACTAGGACGGGAGACTTCAAGACATCCAAGTGCGGGGAATCGGGTGCTCCCAGGGGCTTAGGGATAGGCTCGAAAAGACAAGGAAGGAGCCTGCAGGCAGTGATGATCTCGTAACCCTCATTCAGACATCCCGCATATGGCAGCGTCTCTATCATTAGCCCATGCGTTGACTTTGCATTGACCTACAGCAGCTTGTCGATGTAATATTCGAAGTAGTGGCGGCTCTTTAGCGTCTCGTCCAGCCAGGGAGGAGGCTGGATTGCAGTTGCACCCGCTTCTGCACGCTGGAGTTGGGCCTTTAGCAGGGCGTTCTCATATTCCAGACTGGCCAGCCTCGTGCGAAACAGCAAGCTCTGGGCGGAGTCCTGTACATAGAAGAAAGCTCGTCAGCATATAAAGGAGGAATATGGATTATGTACTAAGGGGGGAGTGAGAGTCCTTGGAGGATCTCGCTTACCTCTTCAGCTGGGCGGAGAGATAGAAGCTGTCGGGCATCCGCCAGCTCAGCCTTCAGGACGGCCGCATTGGTCACCGCCTCGTCTCTCGCTTTGTGCATGTCGGTAAAGTTGCAATCTATGGTGATGCTTTGACGCGCACACATATGCGCGATCTGAAGCCCGTGCATCAACGCCTGGATGGATTCGAAGTCCAAGAGCCAGGTGGGCGATGGGTCAAAGTGGTCGGCATCCTCGCGGCTGTAGAGGCCATAGGCCAGCGCGAAGGCATTGCTGGTGACTTCATCTTGCTCCGTCCAGCTGGGAAGGAGAGTAGAGATTGAGGCTCGGTTGGCTTTAGGATCCCACTAAATCAAGGGTTTCCCCTCCACATCTAGAAACTGGTCGCTGAAGCCAAAATTCTAATGCCCTTTCAGCATCTGCTTGGGTGGGACTTGGGAAGTGGTCTCAGCGGCTACCCTCTCATCATCAGCTCCACCTATGGCTGACAGGTTCTCGGCAAGAGCCTTGGCGACATCCTCAGTAGTAGTAGCCGCCTCGCCTACTATCAATAGGATCTCGGTAAAATATCGAGCGGGAGATGCCAATACAGACTTACCCTTGTCCGCAGCAGTTGGCCTGGGTATTTTAAGAGTGGCAGAGGAGAAGGAGCTGGGTTTTCTCTTCCGGGAGCCAGGCCCGGAGGGGGGAGCCGGCTCATCTTGGTAGGCGAGCGCGACGGATTTTGCCAGAGCCAGGGGGTCGGTCAAAGCCCTGGTCACATCAAATGGCTGGTGGAGGGGGATTTCTCGCTCACCTGTGAGATCAATAGCGGTTAGCTCTACATATTAAAGTACAAAATCGCATGGCCAGTTCGAGATCATACCTTCGCCGGGAGGTACAGCTAAAGGATCTCAAGGTCCCGTCTAAGGAACTGGACGTCAAAGTCCTTAGTCCCAAAGAATTCAAGGATAGCTCTCTCGCGCGACCCAAGAGCGGGTGGCTTGTATGCCGCGTCGTCATACTGGACGGGCGCGAGAGGGACGTTGCGAAGTCGCCTGAGACGTAGATGAACTTCTCGCCCCAGTGATGGGTCTTATTGGTGAGGCCACAAGTCTTGAGCAACTGCCCGAGAAGAAGACTACCACTCCGCTCTTGGCCCGAAAGATGAATAGCTTCCGTAAAATGGGCGGGCTGAATTCTATTCCGCTAGTCCCACATGTAGCAGATGAATGCTACTAGGATGGCGACCGAGTTAGAGTTTAGTTGGGTGAGAACCACCCCGTAATATCTGAGAGCTTGGCACATCTCCGGCCAGAGGGGGAGGCGGAGACCAACATCAAAGTGTTCAAGGGGGATGGCGAGCTCCCCCGCTTGCGCGATATTGACCTTATCATTGTTTCCTGGGTTTGTCGTAGTAAACCCAGTGGGGATGTAGTTGGTAGTTATCAGATGAGATTCGTCTAGGGTCAGGCGGCAAGGAGGAAATTTGTGTTAAGGAAGGCTTGAGCACAATTAGAATGACCTTCGCTCTCGCCTAGCATCGTGAATAAGATGTCCAAGGCAAGAACTGCTAGGAAGAGGGAGAGAATTGGAGAAAGAGGCGAAAGCAAGTGAAGTTGCAGACAGGCGTGAGAGCGGCAAGGAAGGAGGCAAGGGTTTCAAATCAGATAAATAAATGTGGTAGGTGGACAATCCTATTTATAGAAAAGCATTGTAATGAGGATTTTTCCAAAAAGAATGTGGGGGTACGATCGTCAAGTCCCGAGGAGTCGGCGCCTCGCTTTCTGCTCTGACACACCATGGCTGCCTGAGCTAGCAGGGGGGCGGAAACCCCTAGGCGAGACCCTGGCCTAGAGACAAGATGGTGATTAACAAACCAGAAACTAGTATTCACACAAGCACCACAAAAATAAAGCATGAAACAGAAAAGCAGAAGGCAAAACAAAAATGAAAAAGGGTCTCTCGCCGGCCAAGAGCCACATAATAAAAATAGTCAAGCATTCAAGTTACTATCCGACAAACAATTCAAGAAGGGGTACATGGCGAGAAGGGGAGAGACTCTATAGTTCAATACTACTCCTAGCGCCATCGTCCTCGGCCTCACCTTCTCGTCCTTCGGGGAACTCGCGGGTGGAAGTAAGCAGTCATGGCGGTGCACCTGAGGATAATCAGGCGCATTTGTCCCCAAATTTGCGCAACATGCCAACCCGGTGACATCTCGGCGGTATTTGTATCATGACGCTCCGTCTCGTCGATGAGGTGGGAATAGTCCCGCTCCATGACTACCATTCGCCGCTCCACCACCCTACAGATTTCCTTCACTGCAAAGGAGTTGGCCTGCTCCCGCAGCGCGATCTTCGACAAGAGCATCGCCACCCTCTTTTGTCGATTCCTACCGTTCCCGGCGGCATCAAGAAACTCTCCCATCTCATCAGAAGAGGGGAAGGGCTTGCTCTTTGTGTCTTCCTTTTCCTCTTCTCTAACCTCCTCTTCATCTTCATCTCCCTCCTCTTCAGCTCCTGCCCTGGGCTCCATAACCCCTAGTGAAAGAAAGATGGTTCCAATCATTATAAGGGCAGAAGAAGAGGAAGTGGGGAATTCTCGCATACCTACAATATGGCGAGAGCCATCAATCTATGACGGGAGAGAGGGTCTGGGATCCCCCTCGGGTTCCTTTCCAAAGAGGAGGTTGAGCGGCTTGCCTCGCCCCAGGCAGAATGTCTTACGCGTAACAGTCGCGACCTGGCCAGGAGAAGGGGCGGAGACGTCCTCCCTCGCGGGAGGGAGATACCCCTATGAAGGTGCGAAGGGTTCGATGGCCACTCCTCCCGCCGGTAGGGCGAGATCAGTCGCAAGGATGACAGGGTTGACGAGTATGATTTCATTTCCCTGGGTGGCAAGACCCGGGCTTGCGGGAGAGGGCGCTGCGGGAAGTCAATTTAATAGTAGAAGAACAAATTGATCGGAATGAAAAGCTGGATAAAATGGGGGTAAAGGGTTACTTGGGATTCTCGGAGGGTCAGCCGGAGGAGTGGCCTCCGGGACCCGTGGTGGATCCCTAGGGGGGATAGGCGTCGATTATAGGGCCACTAGCGGGGAACCGGTGCTGGCATCTTGAATCGCCTCCTGTAAGAGGTACGACATATCAGTCATCGATCTTTCTTTTCTTCAACAGGTCACAGTTCTCGCTAGTTTGCGAATCGAGGAAACATACCTTCTGCGGGGGAGAGGGATTATCCGCATGTCCTGGGGTCGGGGTTGGCGAGCCCCGGTTCTCGCTCAAAGGGTCTTGCCTGACCGACTTAACCTTCTTCTTCTTCTTTTACTTATGTTGGGGGGCTCACTGGCCGGCGCCTTTCTCTCCAGCCAAGGGGCTACCAGAGAAGTGTTGGTGCGGGCTCGTGCCTATGCCGCATCAATGCGGTCTTGTTGGCCTTAGGAGAGAGGCTTCTCGGCGCGTTCAGGGCGCATTTTTAGATCGTGTGAGGACTCAAACGTGGGGCGACAGTAGCAGGGATGGATTTGTGACTATCAGATAATATATATATATATATATATAGTCTTGGGGTGGCCCACAAAAAGGTTCCTTTTCAGGACAACACGTGGTCAACAAATATAAAAAGTTGGACGTGTATTTTCAAGCGCAGGGCTAGCTCGAAAAGAGCGGGGATTATGTACAATCCCATATTCGTTGAGTGGGACCCAAAAAAACCTAGGGCTAGGTTTGGGCTAGCTTTGGGCTAGCCTTAGGTTAAGAAAAACTGCTCTCGCCCAATCAAGATGGAGCTCAACTCAATGCCTTTATTCAGATTTCGCCGAGCTCAGCTCAGGTCTCATCGAGCAGAGCTCGACGATCGTCGAACAGGTTTGAAAAATAAGAGCACTCGTGTAGGAGCAGGCGAGAACGCTCGTGCTCAGGTAAGTAGTTTGTCGAGCAGAGCTCTACGCTCATAAAGACAAGTCGGGTTTCGGCCGAGGCATACTCCTGCCTAAAGGCGTGGGAGAAGGCTCGTGCCTCGTGAGGGCGGGAGCCGGCACAGCCTATAGCATTCATTAATATTTTTTTATCTCCCGCCTGGTGAGGGAGGGAGAGTTCTCCGCAAGAAGTAAGCGTGTGAGCCTTCAGTTCTTGGCAGGAAGGCTCCCGCTGGATAAGGCCTAGGGTGAAGTTACCTAGATGCCCTCAGGTAAAATTACCTGTATACCCCCAGGGTCTGCATTTAGCTCCTCATAACAATGGAGTTTGGCTATTGGCAGACTAGGCAAGGGTAATTTAGTAATTTCAAGTCAGCAAAGACTACAAATAGACCCATAGGAGCTCCTCAGAAGGCAAGCTTTCATATTTTACTAAGATCTTTTATTGTTTTCTTAGGAGCTCCTAGCTCAGCATTTGGCTTTGGAGGGGAAGCGCTCAGAGATCTTTCGGGTAAGAGGTGGGACCTCCTAGTTGAGGCTTTGGGTCGGTTTCTAGTCCTTTTTTGCCAGTCAGAGGTCGGAGCCTAGAAGAAGTAGGTGTTGGCTACACCCCTAATTTCGAACATTCGTTGAGGTCAAATTTTGGCTTCAACAGTATGGGTGAGCTCAAGTACTTCTTGGGCCTTCAAGTAAGATAGTCTGAGAATGGATTATCCATTTCAAAGTTTAAGTTCACCAGGAGTTAATTAAAAAGTTTTGAATGGAGAGTGCCTCCAACATGAAAACACTCGTGGGGTCAAATGTGTCACTGAATAAGGATGAGATAGGGAAACCTATTGATGAAACCCTTTATAGAGGCATAATTGGCTCCCTCCTCTATCTTACTGCTCGTAGGTTAGACATCATGTATTCTACATGTGTTTGTGCTAGATACCAGGCTTGACCTAAGGAGTCTAACTATTCTGTAGCTAAAAGAACCAAGATATCTAAAGGGACACCTGATCTTGTCCTATGGTACTCTAGGAATAGTGATTTTTAACTTACAGGGTATTCAGATGCTTATTTTGCAGGCTGTAGAGAAGATAGGAAAATCAAATCTGGATCCTGTCAATTTCTAGGAAGAAGGCTTGTATCTTGGAGCATTAAAAAGCAAACCATTATTGAAATCTCAACTGCAGAGTCAGAATACATATCTACTGGAAGTTTCTGTGCACAACTGATTTTGATCTAGCAATAACTCCATGACTATAATCTTAATATAAGTAGAACTCCTATGTTTTGTGATTCTTCTAGTGCAATCTCTATTGCTAGGAATCATGTGTCTCACAGCAGGACTAAGCACATTGAGATTAAGTATCACTTCATTAGAAATCATGTCGAATATGGAGACATCAACCTTGAATTTATCCCTACAGATAAGCAACTACCTAAAAAATTCACTAAGCCACTAGATGAAGCCAAGTTCAACACCTTCAAATTTGAACTAGGTATATTGAACTTAGTCTAGCTTCAGTAATAATTCATATATTCATGTTGTAAGTAGTGTTACTCCTTATAGGATAACATTGAAGAAATGGACTAAGTGTTCAGGCATCGAGTGCGCAAAGACAAGTTAGGCATCAAGTGCGCTGAGTCTAAGTACTCAGGCGTCAAGTGCGTCGAGACAACAACAAGTATCGAGAGCATTGAGTGCGTCGATTCCACTCAATGCATACTCCCATAATCATCTATTTGCGGCTAACTATCGGAATTAATCATATCCTTTGGTCACTTCGTGATCAAACAAAAGGTACGTGCCACTCCACATTCTCTATTTAGAGCCAAGCATAAATAAACCTAAGTGTGCTTAGAATAAGAAACACTATTCCTGGCCCTTTGTAAACTACTATCTCCCTACAACGAAAGCTCGTCAACTCTTCAAAAATTCAGCAAATTAATGGCTCGAAAATTAATGGACTTCCTTTTCGATGGATTCGAGCTAGTTTGAAATGGATTCAAAGATGCTCTTGAGGAGGTTATGCAGTTTCTGCACCTGTTGGAGATCGCTGACCTAACATTTGTTCTGTTCGAGCCAGTACTAATCTGGAGGAGAGAAGTTCTAGAACTTTATTCAACTGCGACAGTGGACTCAGCTTTAACAAAGATCAAATCCTCAATCAGTGGAAAGAAGATTAAGATTACTCCCAAGAGGTTATGAAAGGCTTTCCATCTACCGAAGGTGAATTAGTTAGATGAGGAAACTGACTTAATTATGGATGATATTAAGACAACACTGAAATGGTGTGGGCTCTCTAAGCATACCGCTGGGTCTACGTTGAGGATATCAATGAATAACAGAGGAAAGTTCCTAGCATATGTAGTGGGAAAGCACTGCTCTAAAAGAAAGGATCACATGATAAGATTTCCAAGAAAATGTTTGAACTTATGACCAGGATCATTCTATCAAACAAAATAGACTAGGGGCAAAGATCTGTTTGATAGAATTGTAGAATGCATCTCAGAGCCCAATCTGGGCAGAATCCTATCTCTATATCTACATTGTACTATCCCAGGAATCCTCAACATGAGGCTAGGGACTAAGATCTAATATTTGCAAAGGATAGAATCCAGAATGTTTGATAGATGGGAGAGAGTTCTACAACCACACCTTTAGTCAGTTGAGAAGAAAAAGAAGAATCTAATTCCATATGTCAGCACAGAGAGTTGTTCATCATTGAATAGTGAAGAAGAGCCATATGACCCAAATCTGACTAAGTCTACTGAAGAATATGGAGAGATATGAGTTCTCAAGTCTCAATGTCTTTTGAACCTACTACAAGGATCTAATTGGCCAGAACTCAAACTGAAGAGAACCAAGCAGGAGTCATGGTCACATTAGAAGGCCAACAAGTGGAAAACATCTCTATTGATGTTTATATGGAGACATCTCAAATGGGTGTTGTAGTTCAGGAGGAGGTTCAACAAATACCTGCTCAAACTGAGGTGGAGACCATCCAGTATGTTCAAGAGGAATTGGACACCTTTATTGATAATTTGTAGAAGAGGATTGTTGAAACTTCAAAAGGCCCAGAAGTTATGCTTTTCTACACTCAAGATGAGGAGGAGCAACTTCTTGAGAGAATTATAGAATATTCTCTTGCTGAGGGGGAGGACGATCTGCTCATAAAAGAGAGTAACCAAATTCTTGCTGAGGAGGTTCCACTTGTTGAAGCAATTGAAGAGGTACAACTAATTAACACTGATGAAGATCTGAATGTCCCTATGGACATAATAGAGGTTGAGGGGGGAGATTCACACTGAACTCCTTGCTCCGGAGAATGTTTTTACTATAAACTCTTCTGAATCAGAGATGGGTAATGCTGCTGATGAAAATGCAAATAAACACTCTTCTGAGAATAAGATGGTTCATTCTGAAGCTAGAGAAGGAGAAAGGCCAGTGCAACAAAATGTCTGTGATGAAGGTACATCACACCAAGCAGATCAGATGTCATCCACATTCCTTGCATAACTTAAGGGTCTGCTGGATGACCAAAGAAGGCAACTGCAACACTTTGTGGATGATTCCATAAAGGAAGTGAGAAAAAACCTTACTACTGAGATCAAATCTATAATATTTGAGGTTAATCTACTAAGAGTCAACACTGTATCATTCTTCAAGAGGGCTGCTCCTGCAGTCACTTTCACAGAAAACAAACTAACAAAAATAGGTCAGATTTAAAATGGAATTATAGCGAATCAGAATATTCTTTCTGGAAACATGCTGGCAATCCACAATGTACATAAGAAAATTGTTGGAAAAGCACAAGACTATTCTTGAAAGAAGAATGGATGCATGTGCCCATGTTCTAGATGATCACTTGCTCAAGCTAGAGGGGCATGCCATCATTGGTGTTAACTATCTTGATGATCAGTTAACAAAGGCCAGTACCTCCCTAACTAAAGATGTCTTTGAAGAAGTCAAAAAGGGAGAGAAGGAAATGATAAGGGCTAATACTGAAAATGCAGTTTGGACTAAAAATGTTATAAGAGGCTAAATGGGACTTGAGCAACTCACATATGACAACATACTTACTATTCCTGAACATGTACAAGAAGCACTACATGATGGAATGCTGGGCCAATACAATGATCTGTATGCAGAGAAATATAATACTCATCAATATGATATTCAAGAAGGTACTCAGTGGGCTGAACTTGCAACTGATGTTGAAATTCCCTCCTTTATCCCTACTATTGAGAAAATTTTCAGGGACAAAGGAAAATCTATTGCTGAAGAAGAAGGGGTCAGGCTCAGTAAGAAGAGGTGCAGAGAATTAATAGAGTCTTGGCTAGACTTTGAGCAATGGAGTCGTCAATCTAGGACTATAATTTTGTCTTCCTGGGACCAAGTTAAGTCCAAGAAAACTGAGAGGGGAAAGTTTTACAGCTCCCTAGAATGGGCAAAACTAGAGAGGAATGAAGAAGCTAGGAGGAAGTATAAAAGGGACAAGAAATCAGGTGTTCTGCCACTAGATGCATTAGAGCCAAGAAAATACTTTCCCAAGCCTAACAATTACTTTGAGAGGCAGAAAGAAAAGACAGAAGATGAGGCAAGTTTGCAAAGAAGCCTAATAGGGGTATAGTAATTTAGGAATCAAAAACATGAGATGTTTTGTATTTTCCTTAAGGGGCTTTTTGGAATGTTAACAATATTTTAAGAACACTGGTGAAATATAATTATTGCCTTTATGCATATTATTGTGTTTGTGTGTGTGCTTTAATTTTTGTTCTAAATATTCTGTGTATGCTTATCTTCTGTGTGTGTTAGTATATATCATTGTCTAGGGTTTGGGAGATTGTTGGGTCCATTGATCGTAATGTCCCAGATTTGAAGGAGGCCTATACGATAATGACATACATAGCATTGTATTTGATGCATGCTTTAAGTTCAATGTATGCAGGTCTCTCTTTGTTCACTATTTAAATGGGATGTCTAAGCATAAATGATAGGTGGACACAAGACAGGATGCAGACAGGGTAGAAATCTGCCTAAGTCCAGAAGCATTGAGTGAAGGAAGTTCACTCAATTCTAGATGACTTTAAACATTGAGTAAATCCTAGGTAGTCAGAGCCTCAGCATTGCCAAAGCAGAAATCTGGTTAAGTCCAGAAGCATTGAGTGAGGCCAGTTCACTTAAGACCTAGAAACCAGAAGCGTTGAGTAAAGCTCAAACAATCAAAGCCAGAGAAAAGATGACAAGAATTCTAGCTAAGTCCAGAAGTGTTGAGTGAAGGTAGTTCACTCAATGCCTTCAAGAGAAGGCGTTGAAAGAACACAGTTCAGTCAGAGCCGCAATATTGTTTGACTTGGAAAACTATTTAAGGACAGATGCGTTGAGTGAAGATAACTCACTCATTGCCTATTCAACAAAAAATATGTCCAAGGACAGAAGCGTTGAGTGAAGGCACTTCACTTAATACCTATTCAATAAAACAGGTAAAGGCAGAAAGCGTTGAATGAAGACAACTCACTCAACCCTTTAATATAGAGAAAATCGACTAAGTCCAGATGCGTTGAGTGATGAAGGCTCTCTCAACACCTAATTAGTTACACAACAATTGTCGATAGTCATTGAGTGATGAATGATCACTTAACGCCCGGTTGTGCAGAATTCTTGCCAAGTGTTTTGGCATTGAGTGACAAGTCTTCACTCAACACATATGCAGAATTATCTGAAGTTGGCCAAGTCCACAGGTGTTGATTCATGATTACATTAGCAGGAATTTGAACGTTGCAAGAGCGGAATAGTAGACGACAAATGATTTCACTTTCCTATTGTACAACAATTAATGCTAAAGAAAAGTTGCAGCTTCCAACTCCAGGTGGTCCCACTACTCAAAGATTCGTCGAAAGGCGAGATAGAAATAGAAAAGATCAAGGAAGAATAAAGCATCTTCTCGAAATAATTAACTTTGAAAAGACAGAGCTTCATCATCTTCTTCTCAATCGAGTTATAGATCTTGAAGACTTTGCTCCTTCTGATGATCTAGAAGTTCAAGCAAGGTTTCTGTTGACATTTTCATCTTCAACAGCAAGTTCAGAGCGTAATCTCTCTGAGGTATAAGAAGGGACTGAGCAAGCCCTAGCTGTAGTTACATCATAGCTCAAGAAAAAAATTCTTGGAGATCCATTCTTGGAGCTTTGAAGAAGATAGGACTGAGTCATCTAAGTTTAGGAAGAGGCAGACTCAAAGATATCTTCTCTGGAGTCATTCAACAACAACTACCAACCTTACTTTCTATAGGATCTTAATTGATCTGATTGTAGGCCTAAATTATAAAGGTAGAGGTAGGATCTTTCTATAGATCTGAGATGTAGGGCATTAATGCGTGAGTTATAGGATCCTCCTGTGGATCTGAGGTAGGGCCTATGTGCCTAAGCTGTAGGAGAGTTTGTCTCTGAGGTTGGATCCAGTGATGGATTTGAGTGTAGGGCTAACCTCCTAGCCTGAGTGTAGGAATTTGAGTTAAAGTCTGAGGTAGGGCTTGTGTGCCTGAGGTGTAGGATAATATTTCTTTGAGTGTAAGGCTTTGGGCCTGAGTTTAATACTTGGAGGAGTCTTAGAAATCCTGAGGGATTTGTGTTGTAAGCTCTTGGAGTCGAGTTTGGAGAAGGTGTACTTGTCAAACAAACTGTTATAAAGGTGGGATGGACAGTGTATGTACCCATACTCTGGGGAACCACTATAAACAACTTGTTTGTAGATTGTGTGATCGTGAAATCTAACCTATACTAAAACACAACTCACCAAATCAGAAGAAAGTATCAAAAAGACAGAAAAACCAATTCACCCTCTCTAGGTGTTTAGCTACTCTTGAAACTAAAGACTTTTAGTAAGGATCACTTTCCCTTACCCTTTATCAACTAAATTATAGAACGTTTATCAGGTCATAGTATTTATTGTTTTCTTGATGGTCTATCAGGCTATTTCCAAATTCCTATTCTGCCTGAAGACAAGGATTAAACAACGGTTACTTGTCCCTTTGACACCTTTGCTTGTCGAAGAATGTCATTTTGTTTATGTAATGCGCCTGCTACATTCCAAAGATGTATGATGGCCATCTTCGACAAGTACCCTGAAAATATTATGGAAGTATTCATAGATAACTTTTCCATGTTTGGAGATTCCTTTGACTTGTGTTTAGAAAATTTAGAAAAAGTTTTAGAAATATGTGAAGAAACCAATTTCATTTTTAATTGGGAGAAGTGCCATTTTATAGTACAAGAGGGTTTAGTCTTGGGTCATAAGATTTCTTCTAAGGGAATCGACGTAGATAGGGCAAAGATAGAAGTAATTGAGAAATTACCTCTGCTGACAAATGTAAAAGCGATTAGAAGTTTCTTAGGGCATACTGAATTTTTTCGTCATTGCATCAAAGGTTTTTAAAAAATCACTAAGCCTCTCACTCATCGTCAAAAAAAGGATTCCATATTCCTCTTTAACGATGCTTGTTTATCTACTTTTAATTTAATTAAGGAAAAACATATTAACTCTCCGATCATGATCGCTCCGGTCTGGGACCTTCCATTCGAGATTATGTGCGATGCGAGTAGTTTTGTGGTGGGCGCGGTAATAGACCAATGAATTTTTAAAAACTTTCATGTAATTTATTATGCGAGTAGGACCCTCACATCCGTACAAGAGAACTACACCACAACTAAAAAAGAACTTTTGTTCATTATTTTCGCATTTGATAAGTTTTGCCCTTATATAACTCTTTTAAAAATTACTGTATTTACGAATCACTTGGCCCTAAAATATTTAAGTCATGCTTAATTTGTTGGATTCTACTACTTCAAGAGTTCGACTTTGAAATTTGGGATATGAAAGGGGCTGAGAATATGGCGGCAGATCACTTATCTAGGTTAGAAAATCCTTTTTTTGAAGATTTAAACGAAGCTTCATTATTGACTCTTTTTCAAATGAAAAACTTTTATAAAATTAACATTTCTTCTTCCACTCCTTGGTTTGCTAATTTTTCCAATTATCTAGTGGCCAGTGTCCTCCCGAAATATTTCTCCTTTCAGCAAAAGACGAAATTGTTTTTCGATTTAATGAATTGTTTTTGGGAGGACCCTTTTCTCTTTAGAGACTGCATTGACCAACTAGTGAGATGATGTATTTCTTTTGAAGAGGTTTAAAATATTTTGCAGAACTTACATGAAGGACCAACTTGTGGCCAATATGAAGCTAATCAGACCGCTCTCAAAGTACTAAGTGTCGGTTTTTATTTGCCTAGCCTTTTCAAAGATGGTCAATCTTTGGTGAGTCAGTGCGATGATTGTTAATGGACCGGTAATATTTCTAATAAAAATGAAATGACATAAAATTACATTTTAGAATGCGAAGTATTCGACCTCAAGGGTATAAAATTTGTAGGTCCCCTTGTTTCAAGTTGCGGTAATAAATATATTTTAGTAGTGGTAGACTATGTTGTATGATGGGCAGAGGACCAAGCTCTTCCAACAAATGATTCCTGAGTTATTATTAACTTTTTGAAAAAAATATTTTCTCGATTCGGTATGTCTAGGGCAATCGTAAGTGATCGGGGAACACATTTTTGTAACACCAAACTTTCTATAACTTTATTAAAATATGGCATTACACATAAGCTCTCCACCGCCAACTACCCCCAAACTAACAGACAGGTCTACGTCGTGAGTCTAGAAATCAAATGTATTTTAGAAAAATCTATTTTTGCATCACAAAAAGATTGGCCTTTTGAACTTGATGATGCTTTATGGGCTTATTGTACGTCTTACAAAACCGTCATTGGTTGTGTGTCGTATCGCTTAGTCTATGGAAATTCGTGTCACCTACTGGTTGAATTAGAACAGCGTGCTTTTTGGGCTTTAAAGTTTTTAAAATTTGACCCTCACTCGGTCGCCAATCATCGAAAATTTTAACTCAATGAACTCGACGAGTGGCGCTCCAATGCTTATGAAAATAACAAAATTTATTTAGAGCGATTGAAACGTTTTCATGATAAAAACTTAAGGAATCCAAAAACATTTAAACTTGGTGATCTAGTCTTGCTTTATAATTCTCATTTGCGTTTATTCCCTGGAAAATTAAAATCATGTTGGACTGGTCCTTTTCTTGTAAAAGAAGTTTTTCAATATGTAACTATTTTGATATCACACCCGGATTAGGGTGATTTTAAGGTGAATGGTCAACGTCTTAATCTTTATTTTTCTATTGGTGGTATTTCTGAGAATAATGAACGATTTATTTTACCACACGCTTAATTATTTTTATTATTATTATTATTATTTGTACTTTTTTCTTGCTGCATTTTTTTCTTTTACTTTTGTCCCGGGCGGCTCCTATGAATTGGACTCATTGATCCCCTTCTTCAACGTTGAAGATTTCATGATGACTCAATTTGATATCCAAGATGTTCTAGTGCACAAGCATGGGGGAGCGACATCAACCTTCAGAATCGCCAATTCGGGAAAGTACGTGATTTAATTTTCTTTATTTATAATTCCTATCTTTCTTTTTCCTTTTTCTCCTTTCCATTTTTTAACATCGAGGATGATGTAACCCTCTAGTCTGGGTGGAATTACATGTTGCTCTCTTTATATTTATTAGAAAATTTTCAAAATAAAAATATATAAAATTAGCAGAATTTTTTTAAAAAAATTATTTGCTTTTTTATTCTTTTATTATCAAAAAATATATGAAAAGCATAAAAATAGAAAACCAAAAATCCAAAAAAATAGAATAGCGAAATCTAATTTCTTGGAAAGGGTCATTTGGGATTTCACCCCATCATACCACCTAGTGCCGCTGCGAACCTCTCATAGGGTAATCCTCGGGAAGTCTAGGAAGTAAAAGAAATATATATATATATATATATATATATATATATACATATATATATATATAGGCTTATGTTCTTTATATTATTATATTCTAACAAAAACCAAAAAAGATAATATCCAAAATCCCAAAAAATGAGAACACCCCCAAAAAAACATGAGTTAAATTTTGCTTTGTCTTTAGTACCCCATGACTTTGTGTTTTCTTGTTTTTTGTCACTTGCTCACATGTTTTGCTAGATAAATTTTGTAATGTTCATTTTGGCAATATTTTGCGAGTAATATGTTGACTCATGTAGTGTTCCAAATTAGATGTAGCAAGTAATGTCAAAAAATCTATTGAATATTTGCACTTTTGCATGATTTTTTTATGTTTTTCACTTTATATAAATCTATCATCCCTTGTTTTCTCTTTTAAAAAATATTTTTAATGTTGAATTATGTTTGTAGTAGATGCAAACTTGTCTTGACGCTTATTATTTTCACTTTCATGATAAATCATGTTTCTTTATTTTCTACCTAGACTTGCATCTCTTGAATTTTTCAAAGTTTTGCTTTAGGTAGAATTAGGAGCATGAGGGTGATTTAGGCAATTTTTCAATCGTTTGTGCTTTCTTGCCTACCTAAAAATTAATCCCTAGTCAACCACTTTTGGGCTTTTACATGTTTTCTTTGCTACCTCAACCTTTCTTTTTCACCAAAGCCAACAATCCCAACCTTTTTATCAAACTAAACTTTTTAGTTTTATTTATAAATTTCATTGTGTGAGAGTTTCATTTTGTGAAAATGTGGAGAATTTCAAAGGGAAATCCAAGCTACAAAAGAAGAATGTAAGAGATTTTTTTTTTTTGAAAATTATGTTGTTGCCCAAATTTTTAAAATTCGTACGGCCTCATGTATAAAAAAGAAAAAAAAAATTATGTTATTATTGAAAATGTTTGAATCTTTCTTATGTTGGAATTTCATAAAACTCTTATCTTGGGTTAGTGTGATCCATAGCCATAATGTTTATCTTTTGATTTCTAATTCTTGATCTTATACGTAAGACAAGTTATGCCTAATGAAAGTCCTTTTGATTCATTCTCCTAGATTAATTTTTAGTTAAAAAAGCAAAAAAGTAGATTGGGTAAGCGTTCAGGTAGAAGTTTGGACTCATTATTTAGATTCGGTGGGTATAAAATGTTTCTTAGATTTTAGTAGCAACTCAATGTCCTTTTTATTCGTCTCATTACTTGTTTTTTACTTTTGCAAAAACTTGGGATGATTTATTTTTATGATAGTGAAGTCTATAAAATTTTATGTCATGGTTAAGTTATAATTTTCGGTTTATTTTTCATAATTTCCCTACTTCTAATTTCATATCGTACTTGTCTTCGGCATAGCCAAACTAATTAATTAGTCTGTTTTAATTTGCTAGCTCGTATGTCTTTGCTTGGAGACAAGCAAAATACTTAGTCTAGTGGGAATTAGATGATGCATATTTTGACTTAAATATCCATAACATAAATATTAAATTGTAATATAAATTATATATATATTCTCTAAATTATATATTAATTAATGTGTTATTCTTATTCTTATATAATTTACACTTCTTTTATTTTATGACAGGCATGTTGGGAATTTTGACACATCTCGGCATTAAAGCCCGCTGTCAACCTTTGTACGTGAAATTATTATGCATGTCTTGCCACCCCTTACCCATCCACCTCCAATGCATTAAATTTTCTCAAATATACTTGTGGTCGGCCCCACTATTTTATTTCATCAAATATTTCTATAGCATGCCACCTCACCATGCATGGTTGGCCCCTCCAATTTATTATCATTTATTGCATGTAACCACCTCCTTTCCATATGGTCTACCCCTCATATTCCCCTCCTAATTTCCTAATTCATTTCATGAGGACGGCCACCCTTCATCTCCTCCTTATTTATTTTAATACCATTACATGGCCGGTCTCTCTCCTCTTCCATCTCCTCCACTTCCACCACATTAATTCCCTTATTCAAAGCATGTGGCTGCCCCCCACCCCATGTGGCTCTTCATTTTCTTCTTCATTTCTAGAATCATCCATTTGGCTATAAAAAGGGCAAGGGTCCAAGGCATTTGAGAGTGTTAAAGGGAGACATCAAGTTCAAGTTTTCAAGAGAGAAGAGAAAATTTTAATTTTGTATGAGTGCTACATATTTGAGAGTTAAATTTTAGAAGTTTCTTTATGTGTATGTTTTCTCTTTCTCTAATATTGTAGTTGTTATTTTAAATTTTGTACTCTATCTTTTTTCATATGAATGAAAATTAATATTTCTCTTTCTTATATTATTGTTTCTTTTTTCACTATGAGTAGCTAAATCCTTTCTTAGTGCTTGATTAGTTTGTATTAGGATAAGAATTAAATCATAATTTGTCGTCTCTAATTTTTAGAGTTTCATTTCGATTTATTTCCAATTAATATTTGGTTGTGATTTTATATTGCTAGTATATAAATTTTGCTATCCGAATAGATTCTTAGTGGCTGTGAGGCTCGTGGATACCTTAGATCTCTAGGAAATAAAGAGATTGGCATATTTTCATTGAGAATTGAAAATATCAAGTTTTTTGGATTCTGGATTAATTTTATATGCAATTTTAATTTATTTCAAATTTTAAGAGATTATATTTGAAGTATTACTAAAATTAGACCTCAGTCGATTCTATCAAACTTCTATCTTATTTTTCAATCCTTCTATCAAAATGGAATTTTAAGAACTAGAACGTTTCTTTTATAATGGGATTCCCAAGAACACCCAATCAAGTACTAAGGTTTTTAATCATGAATTTTTCTCTCTAGTAATTTTCAAATTGCAAACCTTAACTTTCCAAAAAGAAAACCAAATTTCAATCGATAAATTAATAGGAATTTTGCGTAAGTAAGATTACTCGATAGGCCTCGAGAAAATACAACATTTTTTCTATAATATATTCTGATAGGTATACTTATCTGCATCAGGATATTAGTTGCGAGGAATATTTTTAACTTAAAAATCCACGTCAATCATCTCTAGAAGGAATAATATAATCTTATTCAAAATTTACTCTACATAATTTTGATTAATTCTTCAAGAAATAGATTATATACTTACTTCTCTGAATCTGATAGAGAATTATTTCCTTTAAGCCACCTTCTAATGGCTCTAAGAATTTGAATTAATTCCATAAAGTCTCCCATGGATTAAGCCTTAATCAATTCTCTAAATTTTTAATTATGAACTACACTCGTCACTATATCGACTTCATGTAATTGTGTCGACATCTTGCTTCAGTATAAAATGACTCTGTTATCAAAGTTGTATATCGATGCATGATTCAACTTCTATCTTGAAGTGGTGTCGACTTAGTATTTTATAGTGGATTCGAGTTCAAATTACAGTAACGTTGACAATAACTCGATGTTCCGTCGAGTTCTAGTCGACGTATGTTGGATTTTCTTGATTTTATACTATAATTCATTGTTCCTATCTTATGCTCATGACATCAACACAGTATCTGTAAAAGTAATAGGGAAAAAGGCAAAAAAATTTCAAAGACTAAATAAATAGGAAATGAGTGTGTGCGAGTGTACAAATGTGCAACCTCGAATCCTTAAATATTTATTATAAAGGGCCCATCTGGCTTCCGCTGCATGGTTCGTCCCGAACCAAGAAATAAAGCGGGGAAAAGAAGGATTCTAAAACTGCCCCACAAAAATGGATCGTGAATACCCTGATCCCATTGCAAGAGCCTCCCACCACAATTGCAACTGGGCTGGGCTGGAGACATGTCTTTTTTCCCAAGATGTCCAACCAATGCTTTCCAATTAGCAATGTACACACTCTCCAAGTTCAGTATGATCATCTTGTCAGGCTATGAAACATATTACCTCAGATAAATTATAAAGAAGCTAATTAAAAAACCAACCACAAATATACATATATTTAATAAAGCCAAAGATAGCTTTTTATACATAAGGCCCTAAAAGGGCTAAACAAACTATATTATTCCTCTAACTACTCATAAGTGTTAAGGGATCGCATATCTAAAGGCTAAAGATGAGACTAGTGTTTCGGCTCATACGAGATCTATAGGGGTACACTCTCACATGGTCACTGAGCCTCACACCACTCTATCTTCTAAAAATGGTGTATAAGAACACATTAATCATAAGACTAGTCGATACACCCTCCTCCCCTGGATCCCTAAGGCTTGGTAACAAGAGTGAGCTTCTATAATAATAATAATCGAAGAAACAAGATTAACAACAATATATATATATATATAATAGAATTTAGCTAGGAGCAAGCTGAAAGGATATAATAATAGTAACTGAATGCATAAGTATATAAAAGTTTATTGTAAAATGCTCCACTAGTTAGTGCATAATCAAGCAGGTTTTCATAACCTGTAACAACACCCTGTGTAAGACCCCATCTTTTTTGCTATGCTACCAAGTCTTATGCCTAGAATCGCCATTTTATGGTGACACCGATTCCCGGGATGGTCTCTATATATCATATATAATCTATGAATCAGAAATCACAACAAGTCCACATGATGGTATAAGTAACAAAATAGATCAGTAAAATAAAAAGAGCAATAATTGGGCTTATGCCCGGTACATCAAATCCTCACTACAATCCTATCGTGGAAGCTAAGTAAAGCTATCACTCATGGAGCCAGAGGCTGGAGCTCTTATACTAGACTGGCCCACCTCTAGGTGCACCGTACTCCGCTGGTGCTGCATCTCCTGCTGCTGCTCCCTGTCCCCCATCCGGAGTCCCTGAAATGTTTGGTCCATCGAACGTTAGTCAAAAGACTAAGCATGATTTCCCCCATCCCTCCCCTAGTGGCTCCTAGGAACCGTGCAGGAGGAATGATAGGAAAGCTATGATGGTGGAGAGTAGGAACAAAGCAGATGACGACGGACCTATTCTAGCAGGTATATTGTAACAACTATAGGGCTATAAAAGTAAGGCAAGCTAACAGTTTTATAATAATAATAAAAATAGTAGAGTAAACAAGTGAAATAAAGCAGTAAGTATATGAAAAGTAAACTAAGAAATATGTAACCTTAACTTATATAGATGCACACACAAACATATAAGTTAAGTGATATTTTGCACGGCTCCCATCATATAAAAAGTCTCATACAAATTTATACAATGAGGTGTCAGGTTGTATGCAAGTATGAGTGTAGTGTTATGTTATGCCATGATTCATGCAAGTACGACACACGCACATGACTTTATGCGTACAGACCATTAGTGCCCCCTATTTGGAAGCTAGCATCACTCCCAGGAGCCTCCGAGGTGGTTATCGGAGACAGTGGGTCGGGCCTCCAACTCTTAGGTGGGTATCAACACTACAAGGCCTAGATTTACGTACGCCTCTAAAGGACACACCAGAGTAACCACGTACTATAGTGGCCCACCACTAGACTTTTCCTTGGCTAAGTGTAAACCACACCCGCCGAGTGAGCGTATCGACATCGGTGTGAACTACTGCCAAATATCAAAGACCCACCACTTTAGGAACATGCTATCATGAATTTCCCGAGCCATCAGCTCCCCGGACTATCCTGTCCATTACAACTACCTTCCGAGCCTTCGACTCGCCGGGCTAACCCGTCCATTTCCACAACCACCGAGCCTACCGCTTGGATATCCTAACCAAGCTAACCTCCCGAGACATCGGGGTGAGTGAAAGTGATATCCTAGATTTACTTATTGCTCTTTATTATTTATTCTTATGGTTTAGGTTAACCTTGGACTGCCCAGGGTATTCCCTGTGAAGGGCTCTCACAGGGCACTAGGAACTATGATGGTAGTTGAAGCCCATCGTTCTATTTCGCAAGACACTTACTATTATTGATATCTACCCAGGTCCTGATCCCATTTTATGTTATACTGAATCTAACACTAGTGTATTTGACTCTTTCTCTCTCCTCAGGAAAGACGATCATTCGTCGATCCCGAGTACCACTTAACACTAGACAACCCAATATTCTCACCATCATGACTCCTAGTGAAGCATTCCTTTTCACCTTACCAAATCAGTATACAATCTAGCCAACTCCCTATGTCCATCCTTCAAACTAACACAAATTGGTAGCTTTACTATGTGTAGACCAACCTAAGCTACATGATGGGTATGGACGGAGACCCCTTCAAATATTCCTCCAAATACCCTAGAATTTTTACTGGAGGTCTTTCATGACATGTTTAGATTAAATCGAGAAAATTATAATTTTGCTAATTTATTTAGCATTTATTATATTTTCCCCAAAATTCGTCCATGGATGGTTTTGAACTTAAAGTACTAGATTTCGTTAATCTATGGCATTCCAAAATTTATGATCACTATATGATTCTAAAATATCAGAGATTACTAAGTCTTATATACTTTTATAAATGTATTAGTCCCTAATTAATTAATTTAAGATAAATACAATAAATTAAATTAAAGTGAGAAGTACCTCAAAATACTATCCCAAAATTACACAAAAACTACCATGGATTTTATATGATCACAGCACATTACTAACTAAGTTTCATAACATTATAAGTTAGTTTAACCATGATATAAACAAAATCATTAATAGGGGTAACCTAGAGATTATAACTACAAGTATGAGCTACTGTCCTCCAAACTTTTAATAATAAATTCCACAGACTCATATTGATATAAAAAATTTTCTACCAGAATTTAATGAGGATCCAAGGTCATATGACCCCTTCAATGTTTCCATAAAATGTACAGGACTAAATGATTCCCATTTGATTTAAGTTGTGTGCCTAAGTCTAAATGTCCCCAAATTCCTTCCTAGGGCTATTAACCACCTTATGAACGCATGGACATAAGTCCAAGTCCATACAAGGACATATCACTCCATGTCCTTCACAAACCCCCAAAGTTCAACCTTAGGGTTTGAACTAGGGTCCTAGGGCAAATCCACCCCAATCCATCTTAAACTCCATGAGAGGGTGTTTTTACCGACCTTGGGGCTCTGGCCAAAGTTGCAACCCCTTTGGGTGAGAATTGGCCACTCTATGCCTCAAGCACACTTTTTCCCTAAATTACCCTTAAGGGGGCCACACTTTGGTCACACCAAAACCTATTCAAATAAAACCCAATTGGGCTGAGATTTTTATACCAGGGTCATATCATGACTCTATGAATCATCCACAAAAGTTTTGGTTGATTTTGAGATACATAGACCCCTTAATTAAGTCTTACATGATTTATTAAATTATTACAACAACTATAGGAAAATATTTTCCAAAAATTCACATTTTTGGATATGTTATAAGTATAGGTAAGTGTGACTTACTTCCTAATTTTCAAGTCATTTGGATAGGTGCTTTAATGGGAGCACTCAATTTAATCTCTGACTAGCCATATGTATAGTCTGCACCATTTTGGGTGTTGTGGTCAGACCACTAACTCAAATTGGTTGAAATTAATTTTAAAATAAACTAGACACCGAGCGCTACAACTTTCATGTAGGCCACTTCCACTATAGAGGACTATAAGTATTTTTAATAATTAGTTCTAACTACCGTTAGTTATATGACAGAATCAATGAATTAAAATGAAATATTATAAAATAAGCCAGCACGAATCCTAAAGCAGAATTGACGACATCGCATCATCTTATTCATGGAGCCAACGGTTGGGATTGGCCTGTCCTAGGCCATTTTGGGAGGCAATTTCTCAGCCACCTGATCCCCACTCCGGTGGGCCAGTGCCACCACCACCTCCGTTGAGGTGGTGGGCGGCGATTGGCGGTGGCTGGCCGGACGGAGGTGGCCGAAATAGAGGTTTGGGCATGGATTTTAAAAGCTTGAAAATCAAGATTTAGCCCATGCTGATCTTGGACCAATTGGCCTCAATCCCGACAACCGTTAAGAGTGGATTTATCCATTAGAAGAGAGGAGAGGGACTGGACCTTTTGGGAGAGTTGGAGTCAAGCCGACCGCCATGCCGCCATTGCCGGAGTTTGAGATTTTGGGTGCTCTGCAACTTCACTACCAAACATTCTCTGTTTCTTCAGGTGAAGTGTGGAAACGATTCCTCTAACCTTAGGGAAGCTTTAAAAAGAGCCAAATGAGGGAGGGGAGTGGCCATGGCATCAATGCCATTAATGGACATGAAGGAGAATTTCAGCCATTAAAATTTCCTTCATTATAGCCATCAATGGGGCCAGCCAGGGCTGTTGACCTCCTTAGAATTGACCAGGGGAGATGGATCAAGCCTTTGGAGAGTCCCTTGGCCTTCCTTGGCCATGAATGGCCTTCTCTCTCCCCACTTTCTCTCTCCTCCATTAAAGAGAAAGTGGAGCTTTCTCTCTCCTAGTCACTAATTCCATAGAGGCTCAGTTCGACGAACTCTGAACCCAATTCGACGAACTCTGAACTCAGTTCGACTAACTTAGATCTCAAACTCTGAGCTTAGTTCAACGAACTAAAGTCTTAAACTCTGAGCTTAGTTTGAAAAACTTAGATCTCAAACTCTGAGCTTAGTTCGACAAACTCTGAGCAAAGTTCGACTAACTCAGATCTCAAACTCTGATCTTAGTTCGACGAACTCTGAGCTTAGTTCGATGAAAGCAGAGCTTAGCTCGACAAAGTAGAAGTCTAGTATATAAAAGCTCATATCGAGGAAAGCCAAGCTCAGTTTGACGAATTACTTGCTGAGTTCGACGAATCCGACAGGTTTTATATCAATAGAAGGAAGAATGTTTTCAAAATGTTTGGTAACTGAAACTGACTATTTGCAGCCCAAGGTGGTTTTCACCTTCATGCCTAAGTTCATTTGGTTTTCTTGGGCTACCTTAGTTTTTGTCATGATCTAGTCATAACAAAACCACTCCTAGGGTTCTAGTTGTTTCAGGGATGTTACAAATCCCAATATATAAAAATAAAAATTTCATCCCCGAAATTAAGGTTAGGTCTACGGGGATTCTACTGAAGCCAAAGTAGGTAATAACACAAGGAATCGAAGGTATACCTGACTCTAAGGGATCCGGGCACCTCTGCTGCATCAAGTCATGTGGCTCCCAAGTATGCTCCTCCTGCCTATGGTTCCTCCACAGAACCTTGACCAGTGGGGCCTTCTTGTGCTGCATGACCCATACTGCTGTATCATCGATACTAACTGGCTCCATGCTGACTGATCGATCTGAATCCACCGGGCCATATTTAGTGGAAATCAGCTGCTAAGGTCGTAGTAGAGCCCTTTGAAGTGAAGAGACGTTGAAGACGTTGTGCAATCCCGCTAACTTTGGTGGTAGATCAAGTTGGTAAGCCAAGGGGCCGATCCGCTCTAGGATCCTGTAAGGCCCAATAAATCTTGGTCTGAGCTTCTTCCGGCCACGAACCCGCGAGACTCCATGCATCGGCCGTATCTTCAAGAAGACCTGGTATCCCACATGGAACTCCACTTTATGATGTCGTGCATCATAGTATTTGGCCTGCCTGCTCTGGGCTTCCAGCATCCTATCGCGGATCAATCTCACATGAGCATCTGTGTCCTCCATGAACTCCAAGCTAAATACCTTTGGATCCTCATTCTAGATCCAAGATAGTGGGGCCCTGCATCTCCGTCCGTATAAACCCTCGTAAGTGCCATGCTTATGATGTACTGATGACTGTTATTATAGGAGTACTCGATCAGCGGCAATAGTCTCTCCTAGAGCTCTCCGTGGTGAAAAATGCATTGGCGCAGAAGATCCTCCAATGTCTGGTTGGTGCGCTCTGTCTTCCCGTCTTTCTGAGGGTGGAAAACCGTGCTGAAAATCAACCGAGAGCCTAGGTAGGCATGAACTGACCTCCACTCCTTGGATGTAAATCGTCCATCCCGATCTGACACAATCGTCCTGGACACTCCATGGTAGCAGACAAACTACTCCACAAATTTCAATATCAGATCACCGACTGGAGCGTCCTTCATGATTGGAATAAACCTAGCCACCTTCGTCAACCTATTGACGATCACCCAAATCATGTCATTCCCCGCATTAGATCGGGGTAGCCCATGTATAAAATCCATGTCAATGTCCTCTAACTTCCACTCCGGCACCGGAAGTGGTTGTAATTATTCGGCCAGACTCTTGCACTCCGTCTTTACGAGCTGGAAAGCCTCGCAGTGCGTCACAAAGTATGTGATATCCTTTTTCATGCCAGGCCAATACATCATCCTCTTTTGATCTGCTGTCATCTTCGTGATCCTTGGGTGCACTGAATATTGTTGTAGTGTGCCTCTGTCATAATATCCTCCTGAATTTGGCCTCCCTCCATTATGTAAACTCTGCCTCTAGCGCAAAGCAGCCCATCTCTCAAAGAGTAATCCCATATCGTGCCTTCCTCCAAGGCCCTGAATATCGTCTCCATCCTCGCGTCCAGCCTCTGCCCGTCCCTGATGCAATATTGAATGTCGTTAGTGGTACTCATTGACGCCAGGTACTCCTCATAAAGCTCTGGATCGTCCTCAGATACCAGAGATATTTGCATCTCTTCTAACATCTGCACCAGCTCCATATCCATCACCTAAGGCTCTGCTCCTTATATGGTGACTCTCCGGTTAAGAGCGTCTGTAACCACGTTGGCCTTAACGGGATGATAGTGCATGGTATACTGGTAGTCTGACAAAAACTCTACCCAACATCCATGTCGGATGTTCAGCTCGTTCTGCGTGTCCCTATACTTCAAGTTCTTGTGATCAGAGAAGATATCACAATGGACACCGTATAGGTAGTGCTGCCATATCTTCAGAGCGAAGATAACTGCTCCCATATCTAAGTCATACACAAGATAGTTTTGCTCATATTTCTTCAACTGTCTAGAGGCATAAGCAATCGCATACCTGTTCTGCATCAGAATGGCACCCATCCCCTGTTACAATGCGTCGGCGCAAACCTAAAATCCTACCTTTCCAGATGGTAGGGCAATGATAGGGACTGAGGTGAGCCGCCCTTTCAGCTCCAGGAAGGCAGCCTCACACTGCAGTTTCTATACAAATGGAGTCTCCATCTTCATCAGAGATGTGAGCGGGAGGGAAATCCTAGAGAAACCCACTACAAACTTCCGATAGTAAACGATAAGTCCTAGGAAACTCCTCACATCGGTGGATGTCTTTAGTGGTGGCCAATCCCGTATTGCCTGAACCTTTGTCGGATCCACTGCGAGTCCTGCTCCAATAATAATATGGCCCAAGAAGGCCACCTCCTTCAACCAAAACTGGCACTTACTAAGCTTAGCTTACAACATGTGCTCTCGGAGCTTCTTCAGAGTCAATGCCAAGTGATGTGTATGCTCCTCCCCAGTCCTCGAATAGATGAGGATGTCATCAAAAAAAACTATGATAAAGACATCCAGGTAGGCCTCGAAGACCTGGTTCGTCAAACTCATGAATGCAGATGGTGCATTTGTGAGACCGAAGGGCATCACGGTGAACTCGTATAACCCATATCTACTGCTGAAAGTGGTCTTTGGGATGTCCTCCACCTGAATCTGCAGCTGGTAGTACCCTGACCTCAGATCTAGCTTCAAAAACCAGTCCGCTCCCTCCAACTGATCAAACATCTTAACGATCCTTAGTAGAGGATATGTGTTTCGGACTTTCAGTCTATTCAGTGCCCTATAGTCGATGCACATTCAGAGTGTCCCATCCTTCTTATTCACGAAAAGCACCGGAGCTCCCCAAGGCGAAGAACTTTGCCTGACAAACCCAGCTTCTACTAAATCCCAAATTTGGCTTCGAAACTCCACTAATTCCTTTGGGTCCATCTTAATTATAAGGATCTCTAGATATCGGCTTAGCCCCCTACACAAGCTTTATCTGAAACTCCTTCTCCCGATGAGGTGGTAGCCCTGACAACTTCTCCAGAAATACATCTGCAAAGTCCCGCACCACCGAAATGCTAGCTAAAGGGTCCTGGGGCTTGATCATCTCGAATAATACCTGGTAGACCTCGTCTACCTGCATATGGGCCTTGATGGCTTGAGTAGAAGAGAGTTGATGGCGAGAAATTGGGGTAATACCTTTGAAGGTCGCGTAGGTGTTATCGTATCTGAGTATGACCTTCCTTGCTGGGCAATAAATCTGAGTGTAGTTCAAGGCGAGCTACGTCATTCCCACAACCAAATCAAAATCCGACAAGCTTAAGATTATCACCAGAGCTTCGAATGTTAACTCATCAATGGTCACCCTTAGGAGGCATTTTTCCGTGGACTGAATGTCCATCCCATTGGGGAGACGCACCCTCCTTGTGACTCCCTCGTAAGATCTAATTCCCTCGAGGTCCATATTAAAGTCCATCGAGACAAAGTTGTGTGATGCCCCAATGTTGATCAAGGTATGGGCAGACTTGCCACATACCATCATTATCCCTGAGTTTAATAAATGCCTTAGATGTCTATTTTTTTATTCCTTCCTAGTTCCACAGTTTTATATTAATGTAATCTAACTTATAGAAAGGAAAGGAAACTTTAAATAACTATCGTTCCTGCTATCACCCGCTCCGGGTTCTGAGGCAGAGCCAAGTCTAGGGCATACACATGCCATCTGTCCTGCCTGCGGTCACCACCCTGAAATCTACGTCCTCGGCCGCGTCCTCGGCTACCAAACTTCCGAGCAGGTGGGTCATCCATAAGTGCTGGTAGGGGTGCTTCCCATATGGGGAAGTTCCTCTAGAAGTTCCCCGACTGGTTGCACCAGAAGCATGTATGTTCCCCCTCCGCTACCCTCGGCATCTCCAGTATTTGTAAAGGCTGAGGAGCCAAAATCACCAGGTTCCTTTTCTCCTATATGTTCTCTTGGCGGGGTTGATCCCCATTCCTCCGTTCCCCACTGACACGACCTCTGAGCTGGTCCTTCCTGCCACAAATCACTGAGTCATTTGTCGGTCTCTTCCAGCCCCGAACTGTAAGCTGGTCTACCTCCAGCTTCTTTGACATCTCCAATATCTTAGCCAAGCTCCCATCAGAGACAAAGAGGAGAGCCTTCCTCATGTCATCTTGAAGGTCATGTAGAACCTTTTCATGTAGCCCGCATCATCCAACTGATATGAGTCTGCAAAGCAGGATAGATGTGTGAACTCCCAATAGTATTCCACCACCATCATGCTACCCTGTCTTAACTGTAGGAATCTATCTTCCAGCTCATCCCTCACCGACTGAGGTATAAAATGCTCCAATAGAGTAGCTCTGAACTGCTCCCAGGCAATGTCTGCGCAATCCACTCCAGCAAAGATGGTGTCTAGCAGTGACTTCCACCATCTCTTCGCATGCGACTCCAAGCAGGAAACTGCCAAAGCTACTTCCTCCTTCGTAAGGCATCGAATCCCTGCCAGCATCTCGTAGATAATGTCCGGCCACTCCTCAGTATGAACTGCAGTCTCCGTGCCAAGGTAGGATTGAGGAGAAAGCCCCGGAAGACACTCATCCAGTTAGCCCAGGGATTTGGCTATGGGGCTGGAGCCTGCTGAGCCCTGAAGGCCTCTAGAATAGCCGTCAGTGTCTGTCCCATATCCGTCTATTTGAACAGAATCGGAGCCGGCAGGGGTGGAACCATGTTTTGTTCCTGGGGTGTACCCTGCTGAGGAGTAGGGTTCATCGCAGGCTACAAGGAAAATTCCAATTGTTAGTTAGTGTACAAGTGGAACAAATGAAAAGTGGACTTTTGTATGTGATTCTCCCTTATGGGCACACCATTTCTTCCACTGCAAGTTTTTCCTCAAACTAAGCTCGTGCAGGATGGCCTAGGGTTTTGTGGACTTCTTCTCTTTGGATCGATGTTTCCTCTTATACCAGTTTGTAAGACAGTATTTTTTTTCTACGCTCCTGGGTCGTTAGCCCAGAATCGTCATTTTGCAGTGACACCGACACCTGGGAAGGTCGCCACTATAAAATGTTGATCTTGCAGCCCTTAACGATCACCAAAGGAAGAGAAAAACACTGATATTTTAGTTAAATCAAAGTTCACATATCACATATAATCTATGAATTAGAAATCACAGCAAGTCAAAATGATGATAGAAGTATCGAAATAGATCAGTAAAATAAAAAGAGCAATAATCGGGATTATGCCCGGTACATCAAATCCTCACTACAATCCTCTCGCGGAAGCTAATTTAAGCTATCAATCACAGAGCCAGAGGCTGGTGCTCCTATACTAGACTGGCCCACCTCCAAGTGCACCGTACTCCGCTGGTGATGCATCTCCTGCTGCTGCTCCTTGTCCCCCATCCGGAGTCCCTGGAATGTTTGGTCCACCAACCGTTAGTCAAAAGATTAATCATTATTTCCCCCACCCCTCCCATAGTGTCTCCTAGGCACCGTACAGGAGGAATGAAAGAAAAGCTATGATGGTGGAGAGTAGGAAAAAGCAGATGATGACAGACCTATTCTAGCAGGTATATTATAACAACTATAGGGCTATAAAAGTAAGGCAAGCTAATAATTTTATAATAAGAAAAACAATAGAGTAATATAGTGAAATAGAATAGTAAGTATATGAAAAGTAAACAAAGAAATATGTAACCTTAACTTATATGGATGCTCAGACAAACATATAAGTTAAGGGGTCTTTTGCAAGGCTCCCATCATATAAAAATTCACATACTAATTTATACGACGGGGTGTCAGGTTGTATGTAAGTTTGAGTGTAGTGTTATGTTATTCCATAATTCATGCAAGTGTGATACACGTACACGACTCTATGCGCACAGACCTTTAGTTTCCCATATTTGGAAGCTAGCATTACTCCCAGGAGCCTCTAAGGTGTCCATTAGAGATAGTGGCTTGGGCCCCCACTCCTAGGAGGGTATCCATACTACCAGGCCAAGCCCTACGTACGCCTCCGAAGGACACACCAGACTCACAATGTACTATGCTAACCCACTGCCAGACATTTCCTTGTCTAAGTGTAAACCACACCCGACGAGTCAGCGTATCGACGTCAGTGTGAACGACCGCCAAATACCGAAGACCCGCCACTTTATGCACATGCAATCTGTTTGGTATTGAATCCACAATAGACCTGATTTGAAGAAGCCCCTGAACAAGCTAAGTTTAATTGATAATGTATTTGACAATTCTATCAAGTTGTGCTTGCAGCTATTCCATGCTAAGTACACACCAATGTCAGGGTGCAGTGGGTCAATATACACGGGTCTGCGCAGCGTAATCCCTCATTATGTAGATCAGTGTGGTTATTCACGTGCGCTCTCTCTATTTGAGTGTACTTATTTTCAAGTACATGGTCAAGGTAGATTAAGAGCAGAAGAAGGAGCAAGGATGGGTTAAAGACCAAGTTTTCAAAAGAAGGAAGAAGGAAAATTCTTCCAAGTCAAAATCGACGGGAATCGCTAGTGATTCCCGCCGACTTTGACGGGAGTCGTTAGTGATTCCCGCCAACTTCGACGGGAATCAATAACGACTCCCGCCAACTTCTTCCGGCTGGCAGATTTCAAACTGAAATTCTGCTAAGGCAGAATCGACGGGAGTTGAGAGTGATTCCCGTCGACATCGACGGGAATCACCAATGACTCCCACCGATTTTACCTTAGGCAAATTCTCACCGTACGCTGGACCGAACCAAGCCGCTGTGCACTGTTGCGGCTGGGGCTAGGGCTTCTCCTCGTGGGCCCCACAATGTTAATTAGGGTTTGCTCCTGATATAAATACATGGGTATTTTGAAACTCAAAAAAAAGAATACACACAAAAATACAAAAGAACGCCGACGTCGTGACCTAGTCGATCGCGGAAACCGCCGATCGCACGTCGCCACTCACAAGGTCGTCGCCGCCGCTGATCTCAATTCATCTCTGATCGTCTGACGATAGAACCGAGGCAAGAAGCCGGTCTCACGTATCTCTCTCGAGATCTCCTGTCTTCTGATTCGTTGAACGAGACTTGTTATTCCTTCCGAATCGGTTAAGACTTTCATCTGACTGAGATCGTTCGAAGACCTAGCTTGCTTCGTCAAGAAGTTTGGATCTACAAAGCATCGCCGCCGCACTTACTTGTCGTCACCGATCTTGACAAGATCCATTCCAAGTGAGAAATCCGGTAGTGGGCTCTTCGTACTTTTCATGCAAGCTTCAACGAACGAAGAAGGACATCGGAATCTCCAAAGCATTGTTTGTATTTTTATTTACATTCAATTTTGTTGTAAAGAAATTTTCATTCCTAGTTGTAAGGGTTGGGTGCAACCCATTGTGGTGGAGTTATGACTCCGTTGTTGGAAGGGTTCCTTCCGTAGTTAGGGGAACCACTATAATTCTTCCAAGTCCATTTGAAGAAGTGACCGAGTCGTCCCTTGGTGGGAGATAGGTCGTAGGGGGAAAGTAGACGTACCCAAATCGGGGAACCACTATAATTCTTTGTGTGTTTTCTGTGTTCTGTTTGCTTACTTGTGCAGGTTAGTTTAATTCCGCAAAAGACTGCATGACACCTATTCCCCCCCCCCATAGGTGGATTAGGTTGATACTAGATACTTTCAAGTAGTATCAGAGGGAGGTTGCTCATCAATAAGGCTAACACCTTGAGTAAGATCCTGTGTCTAGTGTCATGAAGAAAGAAGATCTCAGGAATGGACGGACTCAAGTATTAAGGAAAGATTCCAGTATGCATCAAGCTGAATTTTCCTATCTAGAAGGAAATGAACAGGTTCTACATGGAAGCAGTCGATCCCCAACTCATCATGATAGTGGAGGAGGGCCCTTATATCCCCACTAAGGCCTCCACCATTGATCTGACCAAGATGGTGCCCAAGAAGCTCTCCGAAATGGATAAGGATGAGATGGTTCTTGTCGGACTAGACAAGAAAGCTCAAAACATTTTAGTAAGCATCGTCGATGATTCAATGATACAAGAATTTCAGCAACTACAGGACTGCCAAGGACATCTGGCACTGCTTGATCATTCTGATGGAAGGCACAGATGAAGTAAGGGATGAACGAAGATCCCTTCTGAACCAGAAGTATGAGGCCTTCAGGCAAGGTCCCAAGGAAGAAATCGGAGTGACATTCGAGAACTTCCTGAAGATCGTCATTGCCCTGAAGGGTTATGGCAGAGTGTTCACCGATGGTGAACTAAATGACAAATTCCTTTGATCCCTTACTAAGGAATGGTACACCAAGATCTGCGTCATCAGAGAGTTTGGCAAGCTGGCGAAAACTAATCCCCAGATTCTTTTTGGGAAGCTAATGTCCTACAAGCTTCAGCTGAACACCAAAAAAGCTGAAGAAGAAGCAGATAAGGTCGCTGCCAAAGAAAAGACCGTGGCCCTGAAAGCTAATCACTCACGGAAAGGCAAGGGTGCAGCCTCGTCCCGCTCTTAGAGAAAGGCTGAGGAAAAAGACTCTAAGCTATGCTCATCCAGCTCAGAGCTATCTGAGGAAGAATTCTCCTTCATCACTCGAGAGTTCAAAAAGTTCCTCAAGATGAGGAATCAGAGAAAAAAGGATGGCTCCTCCTCCATACATCAGAAGAAGAATTACTCTTTTGACAGGTATGAGTCTAAACAGAACAAACATCGTTCTGTTGACATTATCTACTTTGGATGCAATAAGCCAGGCCACATCATTGCTGACTGCAACCAAAGCAAGAGAGATATGGGGAAAGGAGAGGAGAACAAGTCCTCTAGAGATAAGAAGAAGGAATGGAGCTACATTGCTAAAAAGCCAAAGACACTGAGTGAATCTGATTCTTCAGACTCCAGTGATGATGAGGAAGCCTACTTTGGGCTAATGGGTTGCTCTGACTCAGATGGAGACTGTCCCCCATTTACTAAGAAGGTAAAAGATCGTACCCCCTCTCTTACTCTGACTCTGAGTGTCCTAAAGATGATCACGAGGACAGTCCATCTTCCCGTGAAGCTGAACTCCTCGAAAAGTATGAGCTTCTGCTCAATACTTTCGAAGAGTGCCGAAAGAGGTTGAGCGCTCAGAAAAAGGAAGTCAAATTTCTTAAGGCTGAGGGTGTGTACCTAAGAGAAGAGATCACTGGCTTGATTTCTCTTCGATAGGAACACCTGGACCTTACTTCTGAGCACTCAAATTCTCTAAGGCTCCTTGACCAAAAGCAAAAAGAAATTAACAAGCTGGAAGAAAAGCTTGCGGCTGAGAGGAAGATTGTCAAAAGCATCTCTATATCAAAGACCGTTCTTCCTCTGGTTGATGTATTCTCTGCTCAGGCTAAGGGGGCTGGCTTAGGGCATGTGGCCGTGCCTGGTAAATCATCCAGGAGAAACATAAATCAGAGGAAAAATAAGGCTACTAAGAAGGCCTTTGCTACAAAAAAGGGAAAGGCCCAACTCGGTCCTGTTTCATTCAGAAAGCCTAGCTTTCCATGCAATGAGCATGACGTTTAGTCAACATATGAACACTTCTTCTGGCCCTTGGTTGAAAAGCCCAAGAGCCGGTATGATGGTTGGACCTTCCCCCGCAACTACGGTGAGAGTGTATTCAAGGCACCTTATGAGGAAATCCAAGTGGAGAATTATGACTACTTCTCTAGCGGCCATAATAGGAAACAGGCCACAATGGCCATGCCTGTTTTACAGAAGGAATAAGAAGTGAAGGAATCATGTGAATGCTGTCGTCATGATGCCTCTGCCTCCGGATTAAGGGCCCCAGCTTGACCCACCGTTCCAAGGGTGAAGCAGGGGCCTAGGAATCAGTACAACAGGTTTGACTGTTGGTGCTGTGGCAAAGTTGGTCACTTCACCATGGATTGCTGGTTTAATCAAAGAAACAATGAGACTCCTCATGTTAGCAATGCGAGGCCGACCACTCGTAGGGTTAACCACCCGAGGGGGGAGTGTGCTAACAAGGAATCTAGGATCTAAGTTCAATTGGGTTTCTAAGGGAAACTAATTCTGTTTTGCAGGTACGTCCAAAGGCCATCAAAATGCCAATCTGGTACTAGGACAGTGGATGTTCCCGACTTATGACCGGGACAAGAAGCCTGTTGCGTGATTACTACCCAGTCGAAAATGAACCCAAAGTCATCTTTGGAGGATCAGATCAAGGAGTCACCAAGGGTTATGGTATGATATCCAACGGTCTGTTCTCTATCACCGACGTGGCCTATGTTGAAGGGTTAAACCATAACCTGATCAGTGTAAGCCAGTTGTCTGATAAAGGATACGACGTTAAGTTCTGCAAGGAAAAGTGCTTGATAATATCATGTGCCTCTTCGGAGACGGTATTAACTGGCATTAGGAGCAGAAATATTTTTTTCTTAGATTTTCTTAGCTTAGACTCTTCCTCCCCCGTTTGCCAATTAGCAAAAGACAGTGCATCTCTCTATGAATAATTGCACAAGAGATTAGCACATATTAATTTCAAAACTATTAATATGTTGTTTTCCAAGAATTTAGTAAGGGATGCCCCCTACAATTAAGTGCATCAAAGATATCCCTTGTCTTGCATGCCAGAAGGGCAAACAGACTCGGACAACCTTTAAGGGCATTGCAGACAAAGACTCTTTCAGATGTCTTTATCTTCTGCACATGGACTTGTTCAGTCCAGTGCAAGTTCATAGCTTAGGAGGCAAATCATATACGCTAGTGATTGTTGATGATCACTCTCTATTTATGTGGGTGTTCTTCTTGAAACGAAAGTCAGATACGTTTGACATCTTCACTAATTTTATCAAGCAGATTCAGAACGAACTTAACTTCTCCATGGTCAAAATCAGAAGTGAACATGGAACAGAATTCGAGTCTGGAGCAATGAAAGAATTCTGTGAAGAACATGGTATCTTTAATGAGTTTTCCTCCCCGCGTACTCCTCAACAAAATGGAGTTGCGGAGAGGAGGAATAGAACGCTCATTGAGGCATGTTCGACAATATTGAATGACGCTTCTCTTCCAGAGTACTTCTGGGCAGAGGCTGTCAATATAGCCTGTCACGTGCAAAACCGAGCCTTGATCAACAAGAATCATCGTAAGACGCCTTATGAGCTAGTGAAAGGAAGGAAACTGACCATGTCCTATCTAAGGATCTTTGGCTACAGATGTTATGTACTCAATAATGGGAAGTACCCACGTACTAAATTCGGAGAAAAAATGCTTCGAAGGCATCTTCATGGGCTATAGTATCCATAGTCGGGCATATAGGGTTTTCAATAAGAAAACCCTAGTGGTAGAGGAGTCCATTAATGTTGTATTTTATGAAGGAAGCTTGCTTCACAGCAATTCTTCTAGTGGCATTCTTGAAGATGCAGGTGCAAGGCTTGAACAGCTAAGTCTAGATGAGACTGCTAAAGATGAAACTCCAAAGTACGTCAAGTTCTCCACCTCAACGCCAATTGGAGAAGATGACGGTCAGGATGGAGAAATTCTCCCAGACAAGGGAGGAGCCCGAGAAGCTGTTGGAGCTCTAGATGCCAGACTCTTAGATCTCAGACACGTGAGGGATCACCCAAGAGATCAGATCATAAGAGATCCTCGGGACGGTGTCAGAACTCGCAGAGGTACAATTAACGAGATTATGCACCTTAGTTTTCTATCACAAGTTGAGCCAAAGAAGTTCGACGAAGCGAACAAAGATGCGTCGTGGATATTGGCAATGCAAGATGAACTACATCAATTCGAACGATGCAACGTCTGGACGCTAGTTCCCAGACCAAAGAAACAGAATGTGATTGGCACTAAGTGGATCTTCAGAAACAAACTGGATGAACATGGTGTCATCATCAAGAACAAGGCCAGACTGGTGGCTCAAGGTTACAGACAGGAGGAGGGGATTGACTTCGACCAAACCTTTGCACCAGTTTCAAGACTCGAGGCGATCAGGTTGTTCCTAGCGTATGGCTATCACAAAAGATTCACTGTCTATCAGATGGACGTGAAGTCTGCTTTCCTGAATGGAAATTTAAAAGAGGAAGTATATTTTGCGCAACCCCCAAGTTTTGTTAATCCAACACTCCCTGGTCATGTTTACTTTCTTAAAAAAGCATTATATGGCTTAAAACAAGCTCCTTGAGCTTGGTATGAGACTCTGTCAAGTTTTCTTCTTGAGGACAAGTTCTCGAGAGGAAAAATAGATAAGACATTGTTTCTTAGGAAAGTCAAAGGCAAGATTTTGCTGGTGCAAATCTATGTTGATGACATAATATTTGGTTCAACAGACAACAACCTGTGCAAGAATTTTTCTAAACTTATGCAAGGGAAGTTTGGAATGAGCAGTATGGGAGAACTGAAGTATTTCTTGGGAATTCAAGTGAAACAGTCTGAGGATGGAATTTTCATTTCTCAAACGAAGTTCACAAATGAACTCCTCAAGAAATTCGGAATGGAGAGTGCAACCTCTTTGAGGACTTCAATGGGATCCACTGTGTCTCTGGACAAGGATGAGAAAGGGAAACCTTTTGATGAAACCAAATTCAGAAGCATAATTGGATCCCTGCTCTACCTTACTGCTAGTAGAACGGATATTATGTTTTACACATGCGTTTGTGCTAGATATCAGGTGAACACAAAGGAATCTCATTATGTCCCTGCAAAGCGGATTCTTAGATACCTCTAAAGGTACACAGAATCTTTGCTTGTGGTACCCAAGAAATAATGATGTCGAGCTGATAGGCTTTTCAGATGCTGACTTTGCAGGAAGAAGGGATGATAGGAAAAGCACTTTCGGGACGTGCCAATTCCTAGGAAGAAGGCTTATATCGTGGAAGAGTAAAAAGCAGAACTGTGTAGCAACCTCTATGGCTGAATCTGAGTACATCTCAGCAGGTAGCTGTTGCTCACAACTTCTATGGATCAGAAATCAAATCGAAGATTATGACTTGCAGTTCAGAGAAGTTCCTATGTATTGCGACTCCTCGAGCACAATTGCAATTGCAAAAAATCCAGTGTCACACAGCAGAACAAAGCATATTGAAGTGCGCTACCACTTCATTCAGGAGCATGTGGAAAACAAAGATATATCTCTCTGCTATGTCCTCACGGATAAGCAGATTACTGATATCTTCACAAATCCACTAGACGAGGCCAAGTTCAATTTGTTCAAAACTGAACTCAGCATGCTGAACTTTGAAGATTGAAGACTGAAAGTCTCAAGGCTCTTGAATCAAGGGGAAGCATCTGCTAGGCACTCAAGATCGGGCACAGATGCAAGAACTGAGGGGGAGCATTTTTCTCCAAGTGAAGTCCCAGAATTTGCAAAAGCCGAAAAGGGGGAGATTATCCTCTCAGCAAAGACTAAGGTGGCTGCCAATGCTAAGTAGGTCATAAAGGCTATGTTGCTCTAAGGAAAATGGTAATGAATTCCACTCTAAACTGAATTTTCATTTTATGATTTTCATTCCCATCTGTTCTACTCACCTTAGCTTATAGGGTTTTGGCTTCTTCAAATAGGGGAAGATTGTTGGGTATTGCAACCACAATAGACCTGATTTGAAGAAGCCCCTGAACAAGCTAAGTTGAATTGATAATGTATTTGATAATTCTATCAAGTTGTGCTTGCAGCTATTCCATGCTAAGTACACACCAATGTCAGGGTGCAGTGGGTCAATATACACGGGTCTGCGCAGCGTAATCCCTCATTGTGTAGATCAGTGTGGTTATTCACGTGCGCTCTCTCTATTTGAGTGTACTTATTTTCAAGTACATGGTCAAGGTAGATTAAGAGCAGAAGAAGGAGCAAGGATGGGTCAAAGACCAAGTTTTCAAAAGAAGGAAGAAGGAAAATTCTTCCAAGTCAAAATCGACGGGAATCGCTAGTGATTCCCACCGACTTCGACGGGAGTCGTTAGTGATTCCCGCCGACTTCGACGGGAATCAATAACGACTCCCGCCGACTTCTTCCGGTTGGCAGATTTCTAACCGAAATTCTTCCAAGGCAGAATCGACGGGAGTCAAGAGTGATTCCCGCCGACATCGACGGGAATCACCAACGACTCCCGCAGATTTTGCCTTAGTCAAATTCTCACCTTTCGCTGGACCAAACCAAGCCGGCGTGCGCTGTTGCGGCTGGGGATAGGGCTTCTCCTCTTGGGCCCTATAACAGTCATTAGGCTTGACTCCTTGTATAAATACATGGGTATTTTGAAACTAAAAAAAAGAATACACACAAAAATACAAAAGAACGCCGATGTCGTGACCTAGCCGATTGCGGAAACCGCCGATCGCACGTCGCCGCTCACAAGGTCATCTCTGTCGTTGATCTCAGTTCATCTCTGATCGTTCGACGACACAACCGAGGCAAGCAGCCGGTCTCACGTATCTCTCTCGAGATCTCTTGTCTTCCGATTCGTTGAACGAAACTTATTCTCCCTTCCGAATCGGTTGAGACGTTCATCCGACTGAGATCGTTCGAAGACCTAGCTTGCTTCGTCAAGAAGTTTTGATATACAAAGCATCGTCGCTGCCGATCTTGACAAGATCCATTCTAAGTGAGAAATCTGGAAGTGGATTCTTCGTACTTTTCGTGTAAGCTTCAATGAACGAAGAAGGACATCAGAATCTCCAAAGCATTGTTTGCATTTTTATTTACATTCAATTTTGTTGTAAAGGAATTTTCATGCCTAGTTGTAAGGGTTGGGTGCAACCCAATGTGGTGGAGTTGTGACTCCGTTGTTGGAAGGGTTCCTTCCGTAGTTAGGGGAGCGTTGCTCCTAGTATGGGGATTGGATTTCAATCCGTTTGAAGAAGTGACCGAGTCATCCCTTGGTGGGAGATAGGTCGTAGGGGGAAAGTTGACGTACCCAAATCAGGGAACCACTATAAATCTTTGTGTGTTTTCTGTGTTCTGTTTGCTTACATGTGCAGGTTAGTTTAATTCCGCAAAATACTGCACGACACCTATTCCCCCCCTTAGGTGGATTAGGTTGACACTATATACTTTCACAATCATGAATTTCTCGAGCCATCGGCTTCCCGAACTATCCTGTCCATTACAACTACCTTCCGAGCCTTCAGCTCGCCGGCATAACCCGTCCATTTCCACAATCACCGAGCCTACTGCCCGGATATACTAACCAATCTAACATCCCGAGACATAGGGGTGAGTGAAAGTGATATACTAGATTTACTTATTGCTCTTTATAATTTATTCTTATGGTTTAGGTTAACCTTGGACTTCCCAGAGTATTCCCTGTAAAGGGCTCTCACGGGGCACTAGAAAATAGGATGGTAGCTGAAGCCCATCGTTCCCTTTCGCAAGACACTATTATTGATATCTACCCAGTTCCGATCTCATTTTATTTTATACTGAATCTAACCCTAGTGTATTTGACACTTCTCTCTCCCTAGGAAAGACGATCTTTCGTCGATCTTAAGCACCACTTAACACTAGACAACCCAATATTCTCCCCATCATGAAGCCTAATGAAGCATTTATTTTCACCTTACCAAATCAGTATACAATCTACCCAACTCCCTATATACATCCTTCAAACTAACACAAATCGGCAGTTTTACTATGTGCAGACTAACCTAAGCTACATGATGGGTATTGACGATGACCCTTCAAATATTCCACCAAATGCCCTAGAATTTTTACTGGGGGTCTATCATGATATGTTTAGAGTAAATCCATAAACTTGTAATTTTCCTAATTTATTTAGCATTTATTAAATTTTCCCCAAAATTAGGTCATGGATGGTTTTAAACATGAAGTACTAGATTTACTTAAGTTATGACCTTCCAAAAATTATGATCACTATATGATGCCAAAATATCAGAGAGTACCAAGTCTTTCAAACTTTCATAAATGTATTAGACCCTAATTAATTAATTCTAGATAAATACAATAAATAGAATTAAAGTGAGAAGTACCTCAAAATACTATCCAAAAATTACCCGAGATTTTATACGATCACAAAACATTACTAACTAAGTTTCATAACATTCCAAGTTAGTTTAACGATGATAATAACAAAATCATCAATAGGGGCAACCTAGAGGTTATAACTACAAGTATGAGCTACTGTCCTCCAAACATTCTACAATAAATTCCAGAGACTCAAATTGATATAAAATTTCTTCTACCAGAATTTCATGAGGATCCATGGTCATAAGACCCCTTCAATTTTTCCATAAAAGGTATAGGCCTAAACGATTCCCAATTAATTTAAGTTGTGTGCCTAAGTCTAAATGTCCCCAAATTCCTTCCTAGGGCTATTCACCACCTTATGAACACATGGACAAAACTCCAAGTCCATACAAGGACATATCACTCCATGTCCTTCAAAAGCCCCCATGTTCAACCTTAGGGTTTGAACTAGGGTCCTAGGGCAAATCAACCCCAATCCATGTTAAACTCCATGAGAGGGTGTTTTTACCAACCTTGGGGCTCTGGCCAAAGTTCCAACCCCTTTGGGTGAGAATTGGCCACTCTATGCCCCATGCACACTTTTTCCCTAAATTACCCTTAAGGCAACCATACTTTAGTCACACCAAAACCTATTCAAATCCAACCCAATATGGCATAGATTTTTATACCAGGTTCATATCATGACCCTATGAATCATCCACCAAAAGTTTGGTTGATTTTGAGGTCCATAGACCCCTTAATTAATTCTAACATGGTTTATTAAATTATTACAAAAACTATAGGAAACTTTTTCCAAAAATTCACATTTTTGGATATGTCATAGGTATAGATAAGTGTGACTCCCTTCCCAAATTTCAAGTCATTTGGACAAGTGGTTTAGTGGGAACACTCAATTTAATATCTGACTAGCCATATGTATAGTTTGCATCATTTTGAGTGTTGTGGTTAGACCACTAAGCCAAATTGGTTGAAACAAATTTCAAAATACACTAGACATCAAGGGCTATAACATTCATGTAGACCACTTTCACTGTATGGGACTATAAGTATTTTTAATAATTAGTTCTAACAACTATCTGTTATGTGACAGAATCAATGAATTAAAATGAAATATTATAAAATAAGCCAGCACGAATCCTAAAGCAGAATAGACGCCATCCCATCGTCTTCTTCATGGGGCCAATGGTCGAGATTGGCCCATCTTGGGCCATTTTTGGAGACATTTTCCTGGCCACCTGAGCCCCTCTCTGGCCGACCAATGCCACCACCACCTCCATTGAGGTGGTGGCCGACGATTGGCGGTGGCTGGCCGACCAGAGTTAGCCGGAACAGAGGTTTGTGCATGGTATTTAAAAACTTGAAAACGAAGCTTTTGTCCATGCCGATCTTGGTCCAATTAGCCTCAATCCCGGCAATCGTTAAAAGTGGATCTTTCCACTAGAAGAGAGGAGAGGGACAAGACCTTTTGGAAGATTTGGAGTCGAGCCGACCGTCGTGCCGCCATTATAAGAGTTTGAGTTTTCGGGTGCTCTGCAACTGCTGTACCAAATGTTCTTGGTTTCTTAAGGTGAAGGGTGGAAACGATTCCTCTAACCTTGGAGAAGCTTTTAAAAGAGCCAAATGAAGGAGGGGAGTGGCCATGACATCAATTCCATTAATGGCCATGAAGAAGAATTTCGGCCAATGAAATTTCCTTCATTACAACCATCAATGGGGCCATCTAGGGATATTGACCTCCTCAGAACTGACCAGGGGAGATGGATCAAGCCTTTGGAGAGGCCCTTGGCCTTCCTTGGACATGAATGGCCTTCTCTCTCCCAACTTTCTCTCTCCTCCATTAAAAAGGAAGTGGAGCTTTCTCTCTCCTAGTCAGTAATTCCAGAGAGGCTCAGTTTAACGGACTCTGAACCCAGTTCGAATAACTCTGAACTCAGTTCGACTAACTTAGATCTCAAACTCTGAGCTTTGTTCGACGAACTTAGATCTCGAACTCTGATCTTAGTTCGACGAACTTACATCTCAAAATCTGAGCTTAGTTCGACGAACTCTGATCTCAGTTCGACTAACTCAGATCTTAAACTCTGAGCTTAATTCGACGAACTCTGAGCTCAGTTTGACGAACACAGAGCTTAGCTCGATGAAGTAGAAGTCCAGTCTGTAAAAGCTCAGATCGACGAAAGCCAAGCTCAGTTTGACGAATTACTTGCTAAGTTTGATGAATCCGATAGGTTCTATATCAACAGAAGGCAGAATGTTTTCAAAATGTTTGGTAACTAAAACTTAAAATTTGCATCCCAAGGTGGTTTTCATCTTCATGCCTAAGTTCATTTTGTCTTCTTGGGCTACCTTGGGTATTGTCATGACCTAGTCTTGACAAAACCACTCCTAGAGGTCTAGTTGTTTGAGGGATGTTATACCCTATGTGAACATTATTATACCGTTTCACTTACAGTGGTGTAGCAAACATCGTGGGGCTCACCAATATGGTCGTCAGTGATAGTGTCAAGTCATGCCACTTTGGGTGTGGTCAAACCACGGTATACAGGCCCCAACATACAACAAGGTGTACTCTTAGACTGTGCAACATCTGGCGATAAATGTAATCTGGCCAACTAGTGGAGGAACCCATCGGGACATAAATCACTTCTGAGCTCCAGGGGTGCACTTTTCCTGTTTCCTAAAGTCATCAACTTTCCAACACTAGTAAAAATAGTCTACGAGCATGACCGACTTACTACTTTTCACTAGCAATTTACAAGCAATTAAAAAAACAAATAGTTGGCACCTTTTGGGTCTATGGTGGCTTGCCCTACTCGACATGAAATAATTCGGATAAATGACTGTTTGACATATTGTATGACCATACTGTTCTACCTTAAATATGGAGCATAACAATCGGGGGAGTCCATTATTTAGGATTAAACTTGGAGGAATGCCACATCTTTAAATAACCCAAACAAATGTTCGACTAAAATCAACTGCTTATCGGAGTGGGACCTGAGATAAAGGTGCAGAAATGAAAGCAATAGTAAATTGCAGTAATTAAGTGTAGTAATGAAATGTCATAGTAAATAAAGTACAAAAATTGAAATACTGAAATGAACTGCAGTAATTAAAATACTGAACTGAAATAAGAGCATTAATGAAATTTAAAGTATAAACTTAAATACTAAAAAAGGACAAAATAATAAATAGTTCAGTTCTGCAGTTCCATCTCCATTTAAGGAGGCAAGTTTAGTTCTAACTCCATTCAAGGAGACAAGTTCAGTTCTTGTGTCTGTTCATAGGAGGCTTCTCCGATAATTATTTTAGTTCCACCTCTTAAGATGACTTATCGGACTTGCGTTAATGTGTTAAGTCCTCATTATAAATAAAAAAATCTCATTATAATCACCTGATTCAATTGTCGATAATCAACCCAAATATTCCCGATTTTCAACCAATTTTAATTGATATATTAAAAGGCGTCGAAAAAATTCAAAACTCAAATCAAAGGTTGGAATTGCCATAACTTAGTCTCCATAATTTCCTCAAGCCAATTTAAGCTTTTAATATTCTCAAATTAATTATTAGCCTCGCATAAACCCTTGTATTAAATTCCAAAATTACCTTTACCAAACCAAAATTTCCTAAATTTTTATTGAGGGTTTATATAATTATTGCGAGCCTTCCTTGATTTTATCAAATTTATCTCATAAATTTGAGGATCTCTTTAATTTTTTAAAAAAGGCATTTTGCCGCTCTTTAAACCCTAAAAATTTGAAAAGTATTCAAACATTTACCAAAAATTTTCAATAAGTGAACCCCAATCCCAATATTATCCAAAAATTTCCTCATAGTTTTATATCAAAATTAAGGTCCAATTATAATTCAACAATAGTAAATTCATCTCCTTTTAAATATTTATAAATACCAGGAATGCTTACAAAATTCTCAAAAAATATTATGCTTTAGATCATCCTCCATATGAGATCATATAAGATTTCTAACCATTTTAATTATGTAAATTCCACTATGATTTTTATAATGAAAAGGACTGCTTTAATTAAATCATCAAAAATAACAGATTATAGTTAAAAACTCATAATTATTTATGGGAATGCATATTGACTCTGGTAATGCCCCTGAATTTTTCCAATTTAAACGCCAAGTTAAGGCCCCCTGTAAATTTAAATTTTAAAAGAGCAAAAATTATCGTATTTAAATTATTAAAAATATTAAACAATATCAGAAAATTAAGAAAAAAATTCAGTAGATGTCCTTATAATGAGGGTGAACTTTTATTTTTAGAGATTTCAAAACTAAACAACTAATTTGCCTCAAAAATTCGAAAACCATCTATTTTAGTAATACAATGTTTAGCACGAGTCTTAAACCATCTTGGCCGGCTAAGATTGAGCCAGACTACACAAGCAGAGCCTCCATAGTGGATCCAACATGGATTCTCTATGGTGTAACCAATCATTGCATACTAGGATTTAAGAAGATCAAGGTTGTCTGATTCCGATCAAGGGATTAGATGACACCTGTAAGTTGTCGAGACTTTGAGGTTTTTGGGGCCTTCCTGCGGTCATCTGGCAGGCAGATTGTTGTGCCACCACCACTAGCCCACTCACAAGGGGCCAACACTTCCTCTAATGGTATGAAGCCATTGGTGATCGCTGGAGTTAGTATTCACACAGCTTATGCTCTCGGGTGCTGCAAGTGCCTTGATTTTTGGCATCACCACCACCTACACTCCATCTTGAGGGTGTATGCCGACCCTCCTTTGTAGGGTATGTCCTCCCAATGCTACCACAAGATGCTTGGAGGCTCACGCTGCTCAACCATGACTTGAGCCCATACCATGGCTAGGGTGGTGATGATGCTCTAGCGGTTGTAGCCCGCATGCAGATCGTCAACGAGCTACGAAGGGATGAGAGGTGAAGTATACACCTAAGTGGGGGGAGCGATAAGTGGGATCTATAAGCTTCCTGGTTGGTTTTCCATTATAGTGTGGAGGAGGGTAGTGGGCTCGGGTTTAGGTTTTCTAACAAGCTAGAGCTCCGACAAGGGTGTGGTTGGGTTCGGTTGGTGCTGTAAAGCTATCTTGAGGTTATGGGGCCTTATATTTAGGTTAGCTCACCCCCAACCTTCCTCTTTGTTGGAGTGGGATTAATATCCCTTTGAAGGAGAAGCTTGGCCTCCCCCTGCTAACTAGGGAAGAAGTCAGTCATCTAGAGATTGTGGTACATTTAGATGGCCAAGATCGGTGGGGTTGGCTTTGAGTGGCTTGCTTTGGGATTTGTGGAAAGAGGGAAAGAAGGGTGACCTCTTGAGCTTTGGACCAAGGCCTATGATCTAAGGGAGGGGACTTGCTGGAAAAATATAGCCTTTCAAGGGCATGAGTTGGGCCCATGTTGGCTTTTATTGGTGGTGGCGTCAAGTGGGTGGGGGGTACCATTAGAATTAAATTCCCTTAAGAAAATTGCATTTTTGAGGAGTTTGAAAAAAGTAACCCAACAGTATGTAAGTGCCCCTCCCCCAACCCTTGCCCAGGTAAGGTTGGAGACTATCCTTACTGCCGAAGATGTCCATCTAGTGCTTCCTGAGTGGCAACAATCCACTCTACCAAGCACTAGTTTTCCACCTTGATAGACATGAATCACAACCATTCACAACACATTACATATATGTAGAAGCAATAATAGAAAGCCAACCAAATATATATTTAAATATATATATTTATATTTGAGTAAAAGCATAGGCCGTAACAATAATTTATACAAGCATTCCCGTGGTCCCCAGAATATCTACTACTAGAACTCTCTCTTTCTCTCATGCTAAATGCTCAGGAAACTCACATCTCAGAAGTATAAATATGATGGGGGTGCCTGTGCTTGGGTATTCATATCTGCTGGTGCGATGTCATGCGGTAACTGGACTACACGGTGCTCCATATCCTGTGAATGGTTATTTAAATAACCGTTAGTCACAAAGCTAAGTGGAAAACACATCTCCTCCCCGAATCCATATCCTAGGGATAAGCCTACGTACCCAACAATAAGTAAATAGCTGGTGCAAGAGAGAGTTAACAGGAGCATTTCAATATAGTCATTTTAATTTCTTAAGCTAGGAATAAATATATGAAAGTGTGTAACATTAAATAATTGAAAAGTAGCAGCATAAACATTAGTTAATTAAAAAGGTGCTCAACTAGATATCACAACCAATAGGTACTCACAACCTTTAATTACACTGCAGGTATTCAAAAAATGCCAACACACCACAAGTTTTCAAACATGCGCACACCATAGCTATTCAAACCGTGCACATTGCATGTATTCAACCCCCCCCCCCCACACACACACACACTATATCGACATAGATTAGACCACTTCTCTTCAAGAAGGGTATCAAACCCCGTGGACCTCACTGATATGGCCGTCAGTGACAGTGGCTAGTCCTGCCACTTCTGGGTGTGGTCGTACCGTACTATTTAGGCCCTAGCGTATAACTATATGTGCCCTTAAATGAGAGCGACATCTAACGAATTCAAAAGATTTAGTACGACAAGTAAAGGGAGCCCAACACGGAAAATAAAATGGTCGGTCACCCATGGTACACATCTATTGTTGTCATGAGTCATTGACCTTCTCGCACAGGTACAAATGGTTTGCGAAAGTGATGGACCCATGACTTTTAACCGCAAGCAAGTTATAATCATTTCAATTTAAATTATTTGCTGGTACAGACTGGGTCTATGACGACCTGTCCTACTTAATATCAAATATTTTAGGCAAGCGGCCTTATTAAAACAACATGCCGCTCAATATTCGATAAGGAGCGTGAGAGCACATTATTTGGGGCTAACCTTGGAGGAATATCTCGACTCTCAGTTATCCCCAACAAATTTTCTATCAAAACCAATGACTCGTCAGATCAGAACCCGTGCTAATAATCCTGAAATAGCAAATTATAGTAATTTAAATGCGGTTATAAAATGATGCTAGAAATAAGCTCTAGAAATGAAATACTGAATTGAATTCACTGAAAAAAAATTATTGAAGTAAACTGGACCAATACAAAACTGGAATGGTATTGAACAAAAAGAACTGTATGTAAATTACTAAAAGGAACAGGACCAGTACACGACTAGAATATTACTGAACAAAAAGAACTGTAAATAAAGTACTGAAAGGATTTTGACCAGTGCAAGACTGGAGTAGTACTGAAAGGAAAGAATTGAACTGAAAGTAATGAAAAGGAACTTTACCAGTACAAGACTGGAGTAGTACAGAAAAGAAAGAACTAAACTGATTGTAATAAAAAAGAACTAGACCAGTACGAGTTAGGAATAAAGAAAGTTTAATAAAGAAAAGGGTTAGGAGTCCAATCACTCCATTCTCAGGAGGCTTCAGCTCCATCTCCGTTCATAGGAAAAATATTCAGCTATATCTCCATTCATAAGAGGAATGCTCAGTTCCATCTCCATTCAAGGAGGAATATTCAGTTCCATTACTTTTCATAAGAGAAATGTTCAGTTTCATCTCCATTCATAGGAGGAATGTTCAGTTCCATCTTTGTTCATAGGAGGAATGTTCAGTTCCATCTCCGTTCATAGGAGGAATATTTAGTTCCATTTCTATTTTTAGGAAGCTTCTTTGAGTTTCACCCATTATTAAGTCCAATATTAGTTCAGTTACACCTCTTAAACACAGCTTAATCAGACCATAGAAGCTTATTATGGGTTTCACATTTTATTATTCATTCAGGAATAATAACCAACTTAGTCGCTCGAGTCGGATCAACTCTGACCATCTTTTCAGAAAGCCTGATTTTCCTCAAACTTCAACCTCGAGAGTCCTTTCAAAACACAGGGAAAATTCAACACCCGAGTTGAGGTTGGTCATTGCCCTACTCATAGCTCGTACTCTTCATCTCCCAAGTCCCTCAAAATGCCCGAGAATTAAATTTAAAAAGGCACTCGATAATATGCAAAAGTCCTCGAAACACTATGAGCTTGAGATCTCGCATATATCATTTTTGTCATTTATTTATCTTGAACATAATCCTCAATTTAAAACATGATTGCGCGCCACGATTTCTTTTTCCGAAATATATGAACGCATCAAATTCAAAGTATGACCTTAAGCTCTGAGAAGTTTGAAAATTTGTAATTTTTACACCAAAGTCCCAAAAATTTTATACAACCTCAAAGAAGGCCTAATTTGAGCCTAAAAGTTTTTCAAAAATTTTTTGAACACTTTTGGGCCTATGAATTGGTCAAATAACTTTATTTAGGCTTTTTAAAATACCAAAATAGATCATAAAATTCCCCCAAAATTTCTGGAGGTAGACCTCATTATGGGGAACAACTTTCATGTTCAAAGCTTTTTCTTTAGAAGCCTAGATTTTTTTTCAGAAAAATCAACAAGTTCTTGCTATGAGTTGGTCTTCAAATAGCCAATCTTAATTCAATCTTGCGGCTGAGATGGAGCCAAACGCATTATTCTGTCCCACTGTCCCAATAGAGGATTAGGCACTGATCAACTATGGGGGGTCTAGAATTTGATGTCGGAGCGAGAATTTATAAAAACATGGTTGTCTGATCTCTTAGTGGAGATTAGATGGTGGCTAAAAAAGTCCCGATGGTAGAACCTTATGGGTTTTTGCCGCTGCCCCCGGTAACCTTCACGCTACGGTGCCACCACCGGCCAACTCGTCGGGGGTCGACAAATCATTTGGTGGTGGACCAGCTGCCAGGCGCTGCCGGCCACCACCAAAATGTCAACCCGAGAGCTTGGTGGCGCGGCCTACTCTGCTCCTGGCATTGTCATGCCTACCTACCTCTTTGGTGACTTTTATGATACATAACCACCCCTAGCTGACATGCCAAGGGTCAGCTTTTTCTCTGGTGGTGGCCCGGTGGATGCCAAAAAATCAAAAATAGAGCAATTAATATTTTTTGGGTTCCACAAGAGCAGTGAATTCTTGCGGCACCACAGCCCTCCCCTACCAGGGAGAAGTGTCTCCAGTTGTTCAACCCCCCTACCACCACCAACAGTACTGGGAAGGACTTACCACGCACGACCTCCACCCAACCTGGAGCATGGCTCAGGTGGTGCCGGCCACCGGGAGACACATGCAGATCGTTGGGGGAGTGTGGAAAGAGGATGAAGAAAGTTTCCAACTGTCGCGGTGGAGCGTGGAAGGAGCCGGGATAAGTTGTCATTATTATTGGTGGAAGGTGGGGAGTTCGGGTAGGCTGGCTCTGGTGAGGTAGGGTTTAGGCCAGGGGAGAAAGTGCTCAACTGAGCTGTGTGATAAGATCTGGAGGGGGAGGGGCTTATATATAGGTCGGGGAGGTCCAATCTCTCCTCACCTTGCAAAAGTGGGATTATTCCCCATGAGGAGGGCTGAGCTCCTCCCTACTATCCAGCAAGATGTCTTCAATCATGTAAGAAGGTACAACACAGATGGCAAAATTAGGAGAGCCCATTCTTGGGCTTGGGATGGGTTTTGTAAATGAGGAAGAGGGAAAAAAGATATGGGCCTTTCTTGGGATTTTGCAAAAGCTCACCCTTGCTGTTCTTAGTGGCTTTTATGGGCTAGAGTAACTCATGGTGGGTTTTGTGAATTGGGGTGGTGAAGCCTTCATTAGAAAATTCCAAAAATAAGCTTTTAGGGGGGGTCACCAAAGTCAACCCTGGGGTGGGTCCCCCTATGTGGCCAAAGTAAAAGTGTGTCCAAATCATTGGGAGACGGGTCAGAGTTAGGGTATTCTAGTAAAATCAGTGTGTGCATGCTAAAGATTTGCTTAACCACAGTTTGAACACCCACTTTTGAATTGACAAAGACAAAATTTCTTGACTTCATATTGACCATACGAATATGATGCCTTCGATCGGGGTCAAATCAGAGTTCATTTGCTAAATATTCAAATTTTTCGCAACGCGATGAGCTAAAGTTCAAAACAGTCATATTCTTTGTATGACTCTTGATTGTAATGCAACAAGTTCCAACGCACTCTTATTGACTATATGACGCTATAAGAACTGACAGAACTCAAATCAGAGTTCTCTAGCTCAATCTCCCCAAGCAAAGTTATCTTCTACCCCTTATGAGTCTATGGGGAGGTTCGGGTCAATTTTATTAGGCCTACTAGGGTTTTAGTGGCCCAATATAAGTCGGGATGTTACACGGTGGGTCTCCCATATAGGTCAAGATCAAGGTAGGTGTATGTATGCTTTTTGGTGTACATAAAGCTTGATTTTACCAATTTGACCAAACAATGTCAGAATTGAGCGCATCAAATTCCATTTCTCTTGTATTGACTATATGAGTGACTGGGGTCAATTCTGAGTTCATATGCTCAATATACTAAAATGGTGTCATTGTGATGCACTATTATACTCGGAATGGTCATTTTCTTTGAATGACCTTAAATCAGAACGAAACAAGTTCTATTGTGCTCATATCAAATATAAGAGTCTAATGCAACTAGCATAACTCATCAGAGCACATATACTCAATATCCAAAATCAGCATCGTCATGACGTGCTACAATACTCAAAATGGTCAAATTCTCTATATGCCCTCAGATAGGAACGAAACGTGTTCTGTTTTACTCGTATTGACTATACAAGTCCAATGCAATTGATAGAACTCAATTCGAAGCATGTATGCGCAATATTCTAAAATGACATCGTCGTGGCATGCTAATATACTCAAAATGGTCACTTTCTCCAAATACCCTTGGATCAAAATGAAATAAGTTTCGTTGCACTCGTACTGACTATAAAAGTATAATGCAACTAATAGAACTCAATTCGAAGCATGTATGATCAATATCCAAAATCGGCATCATCGTGGCGTGCTTCAATACTTAAAATGGTCATATTCTCTATATAACCTTGGATTGGAACTAACTGAGTTTTGTTGCAACCGTATTAACTATATGAGTCTAATACAACTGACTGAATGAAATTTAGAGTATGTGTGATCAATATACAAATTTTGATCACCTCCTAGCTTTTATGGTACCCAACAAGTGCTCGAGTTACTTTTATTGGGTTAACTAGGGTCCTACTTGCCCAATAAAAATCAGGATGTTACAGAGTTCGCATATATCATAAAATGGATGCGAATAATGGTTATTCACCAGCAACATAAGTATTGCATATTAATGCAATGGGCAAATGTTATCTACCAAAATTCCCACATTATAGGTACCCAGCAAGTGCTCGGCATCTGAAGGACAGTTCGGCGAGATGGGGGTGCGAGATCCCCCTACTCGCCTAGTAGAGGGGCAGCCCCTTCAGCGAGTTTGTTTCATCAGCCCCAGTTCCAGAGGGGTTCCGGGAGCTGGAGATGTCAAACTGTTGGGTACATTATAAACTGTGTACCTGATTTGGAGAAGCCTCACTTAACTCAATGATATACATCAGTGTGTATTTGATGGGATGTTGAGTTTCAATATGTAGGTTAAAGAAATGCAGAAAAAATATTCTAAGTACAAGTGTCGACACTTGTGAAGGAAATGTGTCGACACCAGGGGCCAGGCTGTGTCGACACACAAGACTTGTGTTGACACATAGAAATTCAGTCTACATCAACTATGTCGACACACAGGACTTGTGTTGACACATAGAAATTCAGTCTACAGCAACTGTGTCGACACACAAGACTTGTGTCGACACATAGAAATTTTGTATACACCAAATGTGTCAACACACAGGACTTGTGTCGACACAGTCAAGAATTTTGTCAACACCAACTATGTTGAGACTGTAAGCAGATTGTGTCGACACATAGGACTTGTGTCGACACATTCTATAGATGCTGTGTCGAGAAGATAAAGAAGAGATGTGTCGATATTCTATGAGCTGTGTCAACATCATCAAGAATTGTGTAGAACCATGTTCCATTTGTGTAGACACATATGAAATTTTTTCTCGACACTTTCTGCTGAGATAAAAGTGACGAACTATCAGATGTCAAGTGTGAAGATTTGACAGTTGTCATAACTGACAAAGCTATCATACCTATCAGAGTTGTCAGAAGGCAATTATGAACCGGATCAGCCGGTAACCTCGGATGGGATTTATATAAAGACCTGTTCTATAAAAAAAAAGAGGACGGAGTAGCTGATTCATCCTGAAATCAACAAGTCATTGTTAAATAGAAGGTAAATCCAGAACAAGTCTGCAAAAGGAATTAAGAATCACATATAAAGAAGAGAAGAGCTAGATTGTTGATCGACTCCAACTTTTCAAGAAGGTCAACCTTACTTTGTTCATATTCAAGAAGCTTTGAAGAAGCTAAGATAGGTTGGATCTCAAGTCATCAGTTCATTCTAGATCTGATCAAGAAGTCTTCATTCATTTCGTTTCGGGTGAAGAAATAATAATTCTCTCAATCAATTCTATAAGATCTTTTATAGATCTTAGGTAGGATCTTTGTGATCTGAGTTGCAGGCCTGGTTATAAGGGCTGAGGTAGGGCTTGCTAGCCTGAATATAGGAGTATAGACTCACTCTAAGGTAGGATTGTCTGAAATAATCTGAGTTGTAGGACTTGCTGAAGTCTGAGCTATAGGAACCATTCTGGGTTCTGAGGATCTCAGAATAAAGAAGGAAGTTAGGCCGAATCTAGTATACAGCTAGATATGCAAAGGGGGGAAAGTGGATGTAACCATCACTTGGGGAACCACTATAAATCTTTGTGTATGATGTGTTGGATGTGTTTATTTTGATCTGTGATGTGATAGCTATAGTTTAGTTTGTATAACTGTGATATATTTTATCTGCCTAAATAAAATAAGAACTGAACCTATTCACCCCCCCCCCCACTAGGTGTTTAGGGTATCTTGAAACCAATTCTTTTAAGTGGTATCAGAGGGAGGTTCCTCAAGAATTGACTTAACAATCTGAGTTGATCTTCAAGGCAGTAATCAGTTAGCCAAAATGGGTTCAGGTGAAAATCACAAGGAACGTGGATCCATGAAGTTTCCCATATATAGAAAGGAAATCTTTGGCATATGGAAAGAGAGAGTCAGATTATTCATGGAAGCATCTGACCCAAGAATCTACATCACAGTTCAAGAAGGGCCATTCATTTTTATGAACATTTCAGTTCTTGATGCTAACCTCAAGACTCCAAAAAGTTACTCTGAAATGACTAAGGATGAGATCATCTTAGCCACTATGGACAAGAGAGCATAGAACATAATAGTTAGTGTTATTGATGACACAACTTTCAAAAACTTGGTTCATTGTAAAACCTCCATGGAGATCCGGGACACTTTGATAGTCTACATGGAGGGGACAGAAGAAGTAAGAGAGGATAGAAAGTCTATGTTAAATCAAGAATATGAAAGTTTTAGACAAACCAAAACAGATAGCATAACTGAGTGCTATAAGAAATTTTTCAGAATAGTTAATGAGTTGATGACCTATGGAAGAGTCTTCAGCACATATGAGCTCAATGATAAGTTTCTCAGATCACTAACCAAGGACTGGGATACAAAGATATGTGTCATCAGGGAAGTGGCCAAACTTGTAGATACATCTCTTCCAACCCTATTTGGAAAATTGCTATCATATGAGATGCAGCTTATGGCCAGAAAGGAGGAGGAGAAAAGTAAGAGGTCTTTGTACAAAGATAAATTTGTGTCCCTCAAGGTTGAAGCCACAAAGAAGGACAGGAGGAAGTCTCCATCTCCTCCTAGGAAAGCTGCTGAAGTTAACTCAGATAATTCTGACAACAATACCTCAGACAACCCCAATTCTGATGAAGACTTTGCTGTCTTCACAAGGCAATTCCAAAGATTCATGAGGAAAAAAAAGGGGAGAACAAAGACATCCTCTTCTCATTCCAAGGATGACAACTACCAGAAGAAGAAATATTCTATGGAAGACAGGTATGGCACTAAACCAAGCAAACTAACTTCTTCTAAGATTGTTTGCTATTGTTTCAACATGTCTAGACATGTCATAGCTGACTACCCTGATAAAAGAAAGGAATCTAATGATAAGAAGAAGCATCCAAATTAGGGAAAGAAGGAGAGATCCTTTGTTGCTAAGAGGCAGAAGAGTTGGACTCTCCTCATCATCAGAATCTGGAGAAGAGGCTGAAGCTGAAGCCTATATTGGATTGTTCACAACTGAAGAGGATTTTTTAGAGACTGAATTCTTGCAAATGCTGGACTCTATAAATGGGATTGAAGATCATCATTGTAGAGGGCTGATGGCTCTGTCTGAAGAAGATCAGTGCCAGGATTAGCCTGGTCCCAGTAAGGTATACAATCTATCTTCAGTTTCTGATTATTATATTGGACCAGAATCTGAAACATCAACATTAAGAGTTGTGGATGATTCTGAATTTGAAGGGGATGTGGATCAACTAAATGATAAGTATGGTGATCTGTTGCAAGCTTTTAAGAAAAGCAGAATCCTTACCAAAAAGCAGGCTAATGAAATTGCCTCTTTCAAGTTAGCTGCTTCAGAATCAGCAAAAGTGTTGGATCTGAAATTGAAGGAAGTAAGCCAAATGAAAAAAATCACGATCATTCAGATTGAAATAATTACCTTCAAAAACAATCACATCAAGAATCTTGAAGTAAGACTTCAACGAGAGAGGGATCTTGTGGATAAATTATCAAAGCCAAAGTCAGTCTTACCCTTAATTGATAACTTTTTTGCCCAAAAGCGTAAAAAAGGATTAGGCTTCTAGGGAAGAAAAAGGGCAGCTAATTCGAAAAAGAAAGGCAAAGCCCCAGTTCAGCCACTAGCTTCCAAACCCCCTATTCCTTTCAAGAAAGTGATGTAACCTGCTAACAGGTATGACCATGACATCACACATGGTCACTGTGAGCCTGGTGATAAGGATGGCAAGGGTGCAAATTCCAATAGGGCATCCCATGAGCAAACACACCATGTTCTTCGGGAATCATCAGTGTTTGAGGCACCGGCCCCAGCAATTAATAAAAAAGACTACGGTTCCTATAGAATTGAGGACTGCTGACAGCAATATTGTTAAGCCTGTACTTAAAAGAAGATATAACAGATATGAGTGCTGGTATTGTGTCAAAGTGGGCCACTATGCCGTTGATTGTTGGCACAATATTAGTGTCCAAAAAAATACTAGCTTACCTATTATAAAGGCTGCAGGCAAGCCTGTCAAATTTAAATCTAACATGAACCTAAGACCTAATAACTATTAGGGCTCTAAGGTTAGGTAATTTTATTTGATGAAGGTGAGTCCAAGTGACCATACCCCAGTACTTTGACAGTGGATGTTCCAGGCACATGACTGGAATTAGAAGTATGCTAAAGGACTTTACTCCCATATTGGATGGACCCAAAGTTATCTTTGGTAGATCAGAAAAGGGAGTAACCAAAGGTTTTGGTAAAATTTTTAATAGCTCAATCACTATCACTCAAGTGGCATATGTGAAAGGTTTAAAACATAACCTAATAAGCATAAGTCAACTAAGTGATCTTGGTTATGACACTTATTTTATTAAGAATGGGTGTCAAATTAGAAGGTCAAGTGATCAAGAGGTTATCTTGACTGGCTATAGAAAATGAAATGACTATTGTCTAAATTTTGTGTGTGAGAATAAAGATTCTCCTGTTTGCCTAGTTGTAGATGAGAAAGCTTCTCATTATGTCAAATTGCACAAGAGGCTAGCTCACATTAACTATAAGACTATAAGCCAACTCTTTAGTAAAGAGTTAGTGAGGAATGGTCCTCAGGTCTAGTGCATCAAGGAGGGTGTATGTTCAGCTTGTCAAAAGGGCAAATAGACTAAGACCTCCTTCCAAAGTATTGATACCAAAGATTAAGTGAGGTGTTTATACCTCCTGCATATGGATCTATTTGGTCCTATGCCAGTTCATAGTCTAGGTAGGAAAGTCTATACCTTTCTGATTATTGATGTCTTTTCCAGATTTGCCTGGGTATTCTTTCTGAGTAAGAAATCTGAAATTGTTAGGTATTGCATCCACAATAGCCCAGATTTGAAGAAGCACCTGATCAAGCTTAGGTGAATTGAGATGTATTTGATATGTCTTTACAAGTTATGCTTGCAGCTATTCCATGCCAAGTACACACCAATGTCAGGGTACAGTGGGTCAATATAAAGCCTTCCCTAACGCAACGTAATCCCTTGTGTTTGGGCAAGTGTGTTGACTCACGTGTGCTCTCTCTATTGGGGTGTACTTATTTTCAAGTATAGGCTCAAGGAAGACCAAGAGCAGAAGAAGGAGCAAGAAAGGTCAAAGCCTAAGGCTCAAGAAAGTAGAAGGAAGAAATTGGAAATTTTCCCAAGTAAGAATCGACGGGAATTGTGAGTCATACCCGACGACATCGTCGGGTATCGTCACTGATACCTGTCGACTCCATCGGAATGTTCATCGATAGCCATCGATCGACCCTAGCTGCCTTGATCCAGAATTCTCTATGGTCAGAAATTATCCAAGTCAAAATCGAAGGGCATCACCAACGATTCCCGCCGATGTCGACGGGTATCGTTGGTGATACCAGCCGATTCTGACTTAGAAGATTTCCGCCGCTTCACTGGACCGAACCGGGCCGCCATGCACAGTATAAACCGAAGCTCCGTTCCTTCCTTCGTGGGTCCCGCAACGGCTACTTAGGGTTTATTTTGGGTATATATACCTAAGTTTAAATCATACTCAGTACGGATCAAAAATACGAAAAGAAATTTTTCAGTCGTGACCTAGCTCTCGCCGATCTCAAGCAGTCGATCGCTCGATTATCGCCTGCCGCTGGTCCCTCGCTTCTCTCTTGAGATCCTTTGTCTTCCGGTTCGTCGACCGATACTATTTCTCTATCCGAATCGGTAGAGATGCTTGATCCAACTTAGATCGATTGGTGACCTAGCTTGCTTCGTCAAGAATTTTAGATCTACAACGTATCGCCGCCGCGCTCACTTACCGCCGCCGATCAAGTCAAGATCCGATCAAAGAGAGAAAAACCAGTGTGGATTCTTCGTCATTTTCGTGCAAGATCTCATTGAACGAAGATGGACCTTGGGTTCTCCAAATTGCATTGTTTGTATTTCTTATTTACATTCAATTTTTGCAAGGAATTTTATTCCTACTTGTAAGGGTTGGGTGCAACCCATTTTGGTGGATTGTCGACTCCTTGTTGTAGGAAGGGTTCCTTCCAAGTTGTAGGAGCGTGGCTCCGAGTGGAGAGATTGATTTCAATCTCATTTTGGAGGAGTTGCCAAGTCATCCCCGTGTCGGAGATAGGCAAAGGGGAGAGTGGACGTACCCAAGGTTGGGGAACCACTGTAAATACTGTGTGTTTTCTGTGCTTGGTTTGTTTAATTGTGCAGGTAATTTTTAATTCCGTAAAGACTTCACTACACCTATTCCCCACTATAGGTGGATTTGCTAAAACTAAAAACTTTAAGTGGTATCAGAGGAGGTTACTCGTCAATAAGGTTAACACCTTGAGTAAATTCCTTCGTCTAGTGTCAAAAGATTCAAGCATGGATGAGTTCAAGAACACCAGAAAGATTCCCATTTGCACTAAGGCAAACTTTCTATCTGGAAAAAAAAGTACAAAAAAAAGAACCCCGACTTTTCCAACAAAAAAAAAAGAGGAGGAGGGAACCCAAAATCAAAAAGATCAAAGAAAAAATAAGAAACAA